>CM059587.1:87108750-88440000 GCA_030407085.1 Trichopria drosophilae
TCTTCACTAACAGTTTGCTTGCATTGTTTTTTTTTGTTTTACGGGAATTTCATCCGGATTTCCTATTGATTCTCATATAAACATATGAATTATTGTTTACAGTAATGGGGAGAGTCTTGGTTGTCCAAGTGAGAGGGATATATTTGTTTATTCATAACAAAGGCACATTTCCCCGAATTTTTCACTTTACTCCAGCAAAAGTGCGCGTAAAAGCGTACTTTACGCCTACTGTGACGAAATAGTATTTTATGCAACAAGGGCGAAATATCGATCTCCGACGATTGTGATTGTCACCCTCACTTCACAATCGACGAAAATTGAAAATTTCGCCCATGTTCCATACGATATTTTTTAACACGACGTGCGTAGAGATCGAGTTTACGAACATGAAAATTTCGCCCTAGAGCGTAAAATCGAGTTTTACGCACGGAGTGTTAAAAATTAATTTTGTTGTGTTTTTATCGTTTGTTAGCCATAGTCTTTCGTGTTTCCAACTCTCACCACGTGGATGTCAACGATTGTAGAGAATCTTTTTTTGTATTCTATTTGTTTTTTATGTTTCAGAAATTTTAAATTGTTCACTTTTTTATTTGTTTTTTGCAAAACTGCAAAACCTCGCAATCTGTGTAATTCTCCACGCCATAAAATTATTCCTGTAATGGAAGAAAATGAATTCACAATTTATGATAACTTTGAATGACAGAATATTACGAAATCATATTTTCTCATAAATGTTTGCCGAATTCGAAATTATTACACTCTAAATTTTTTAAAGTGAAAATTAAGCCACTCTCTGCTAAAGGTGACTTTTTCACTATTTCTAAAATGAAAATTTCAGATTATTAGAGTGAACGATTTCCATCCACTATTAGTAAGGTGAAATTTCCACTTTAAAAATAGTGAAAAAGTCACTTTTTTCAGAAAATGGCTCAACTTTCACTTTAATAGAGTGTAGTCCTTTACATTGATTATCTGTAGTGCATTGAGTCAAAATTAGAAAACTTATGAATTGATTACAGAAAAAAAGTTGAGCGAATACACCCCAGCGAGTTGCTAATGATTGTATATCTTTTTTCAGTTCATAAATAAAATTAATTATAATGTCGGAATTGCTATAATAACACAAAATTAGGCGAAAAATCTGCCATCTTGGATCTGCCATTGTGAATTTTGGAAATCAGAGGTCATATTCGTAATTAGCGACCCCGAAAACTCCAGAGTAGTCAGTTTCGTCTGGAGCAAGTAATTTTTTGCATTTCAGCCGGCCATCTTGAAACCGCCATTTTGAATTTAGAGTATTGGACAGGAGATACTGTCATAAATGATTGCATAAATCAATAATAAGTGTACAACAATAGTTATAAATATGTAACAATGTCGGAATTGCTAAACAAACACAAAATGAGTCGAAAAATACGCCATTTTGGATCCGCCATCTTATATTTCGCATATCTGATCATGTCAACTTTTAGTAAAGCTCATTATGCCACCAGATCCAGATCCTTGGAACGATTAGTCAGCTCGATTCTATTGAAAAACATGAAAAACCGAAATTTCCTCTATTTTTGTTGTCTTTTCGCCGCCATATTTAAAAAATAGCTGCTCCTAGCGGAAAATGAACTTCGGATTCGAAAAGAGCATGGTCGAAAACTATAGAATCTAAATATTCAGAATTATTTATCGTTTGTTTCAAAAAAATAAGTCTTAAAATTGTTACATCTTAAATTCATCATTAGGAGAGGCTTAATTTCAGTCTAAAATTGCGTTAATTTTCTTAAATTCAGTCAATATTTAGACTTAAAGGTTTACTTTCAGACAACAAAACTGACTTTCAGTCGATATTTTGGTTTGAAATAAGATTCGTCTAACTTAGATGCCATAATCTCGATAAATCTTATTTTAAGCCAAAATATCGTCTAAAAGTCAGTTTTCCTCACTGAAAGGAAGACTTTAAGCCAAAACAATTTACTTTATTTAACAATTTACAATTGAATTTAGGAAAATTAACGCATTTAGGGCTTAAATTAAGCCTCACCTGATGATGAATTTAAGATGTAACAATTTTAAGACTTATTTTTTTCTGTGTAGAAAATAAGTAACCATTAAAATGTATTGAACTTTGCGGCATTTCGGGCGGAAACGGGTTAAAGTCGTTTAACTAATCATGTTCCGTTTTTCTCTAGATCTCGTCGCTATCAAACTCAAAAAAGATAGTAAGTACTTCAGAATAACTTTTTCGCATGTCCGAAATCATGAAATTGAAGAATCAAAACAATATAACGGCGAAATTGATGTCCAATTGTTTGCTCTGCAGGAAATGGATTCATAATCACTTAAATAACTGATTCTTATACTTATGTCCGAAAATTCTTGGTTAGTTCTCAATTAATGTCTTTATTATTTCCTGTGCAACCATCTACAGTAAGTATAATAAATTATCCTTACAGAGCCCGAATTTTGACAATTTTATTGAACCATCTTTAATTCAAGTTTTTTAGTGAAATTTCCTACGTTACCAGCGGACCACTTGAAAATCCCCCTTAAGATTCTGTGCATCGACTGCGAAATTTTGAGGTTGACGAGTTTCTGAGCCATAATGCCAAAGTGGCAATTATGTAAAATTTAAATTTCCAACACTCTGCGAAAGGTGAAAAAACCGACAAATAAAAAAGCCTATATAAAAAAAACCGACAGTCAAAAAGCCGAAACATACAAAAATAGACGTATCGATAAATGGACATTTTTTAATAAGCGTTTTTTTATTGTCGGTTTTTCGACCTGGGCCTAAAATTTATCGTACTTTTCAAACTTACCAATCAAATTTAGAAAAAATGCGATCGATAAAAAGCAATTATTTACAAAAAGTTGGCTTTTTGTCACAAAATGTTTTTGGTTATCAACAACTCGAATACAAATACAAATACGTAATGTAAACAGTTCATTTTGATAACGTTCAATACAATTCAACCCATTTTTATTCCGTCGGATTTAAAAAGATATTGAAATCCATTTTCATTTCCACAAAAATTAAGGGGTACACCTTAAAAACCCGACAAATCACAAAACAGACACTTCAAAAACCCAACATTCAAAAACCAAACATTTGAAAAAAGTCTTTCAAAATATGCCTGCATTTTGAAATGACTGGTTTTTTAATATCTGTTTTTTTAAATGTCTGGTTTTTAATTTCTGTTTTTGAAATGTCTGGTTTTTTAGTGTCTGTTTTTTTTTAAATTTCTGTTTTTTAATGCCGGTTTTAGAAATATCGGGGTTTTGAATGTCTGGTTTAACTAAAAACCAGACATTTAAAAAAAACAGATATTAAAAAACCAATCATTTCAAAATGCAGGCATATTTTGAAAGACTTTTTTGAAATGTTTGGTTTTTGAATGTCGGGTTTGTGAAGTGTCTATTTTGTGATTTGTCGGGTTTTTAGGTGCACCAATTAAGTTTGTGGCATAACAGTGAATTACTTTTTATATTTAACTCAAAGTACATTTTCATTAACATTCGGAAAACTAAATACAAATATGTTCCATTTCACAAATTTGAATTTATTTCATACATTTTTAGGTCTCAAAATCAGAATGTAAATTAATAAAAATGCATTCAAAATTTGAAACCATCCAAGAATAAAAATTTAAATCTAAGTATTTATTTTTGTTGAAATGAAACTGACAACATTTTTAAAATTCAAAATAACTGAATCGCTTTTCTACATTTACACGCAGAGAACGTGACTAAAATTACAAACAAATTTGTATAAATATGCAAATCTATACTTCACAGATGGATGTAAGTGATTTTTTATGTTGATTCGTATATCCTTATCTATTTGTAGTTGTAATCGTGTCGTACTTATCGCACCACTTTACATATTAGTAAAAAGTTTCTTAATATTATTTTTAAACATTTTATAGTGGAAATATGTGTTTACGTTATTTACGTATTTTACCAGTAGATTTTTCAAAATGTGAACACATTCATTAAAAAGACTTCAAAATAGATTTTTTCTGATGTAACTGAAAGATCTTCAATTTTAAGAAGTTTAAACTTCATGGTGAATAATCATAAACAGTTTGATTACAAATACGTGGTACACATTTTGCATTCACGGTTCGAATCTTAACGGTCCGTTTCGTGCCATCCGGTCCTTAACGATTTTCGCCCAATTTCATTAAAGAATAATTCATATTGCGTATTAATACAATTTATTTTAATCGATGCAATTTATTACATTCGTATCATTTCGTATGATTATTTAATAAATTAATTCAAAAGTTTTCACGCAGAAATAAATATTATAACAAATCTTGTCAATCCAACAAATTCATAAAATTCTTAGCAAAAATTAGTATAATAATAGGGTGCCGGTCGAAAAACCGACAGTCAAAAAACCGACAATCGAAAAGCCGACAATCAAGAAACCGACAGTTCAGAAAATGACTATTCTTCTGACGATGCAGGGTGAGGGTCGAAAAACCGACAAATCAAACAGCCGACAGTTAAAAAAACCGACAGTCAAAAAGCCGACACAATAAAATAATGTCGGCTTTTTGACTGTCGGTTTTTTGACTGTCGGCTTTATGACTGTCGGTTTTTAGACCTGTCGGCTTTTTGATTTGTCGGTTTTTCGACCCGCACCCTAATAATACCAAGAAAAAAATGTAAGGACGTAAAATATGATGAAATTTCTTGATATTTATGGCTCAATTAACTTGGGTAAAAATATAAACAAATAAATATATAGACGTCACTGGGATTTCAGTGGTAAAATTTTGGATTCGACACCTATTGGGTTTGATATTAAAAGGAAAAAGTGTAGGTACATATGCAGTAGTTGTTTCTACCACCGCTAGTCGCAGTCGCGACTATCGACGTTGCTTTTCACGTGCGTTATAAAAATGGGTTTCAGAATATTCATATATTATTAGATGTTCTAAGCTAATATGAGGGGGACATATCTCGTTATCGAGCCGTACCCTGCAAACACAAAAATAACAGTTATGTAACAACTACGTAACATTTATGTAACAATGTAAACATTACGTAAATATTATCATTGACGAATTTATTTATTTGAATTTAATCTAACTGTATTACAAAAAAAATACTTTACTTAATAAATTATTATATCTTTCTTTGCCTCTATATAAGTTTAGCAATTTCTTTACCGGATTAAAAAAAATGTACTGAATAGAAGTGTCATCGTCACAAATAAATCGCAGATATGAAGTGAACTTACAATAGCATATATGAGCATCGAAAAAGTTCTTGCAAGGTCGAAAAACTAGAATCGGATATTCGCCACCTAGTGGCAGTGGTATGAAACTTCATAGAATCGCTATACAATTGTCTTATAAATGTTTTAATAACTTAAATAGTGTATTCCAATGCAATAAATGTATATGAAGTTTTACAAATGTCTTAATGACTTGAAGTACATATTACAAAATAAAAACGTTTATGGAGATGTAAAAATATTTTTACATCAAGCAAACGTTGTATAAGCAACTTTAAGTTTTTAGTTGTACAATTTTCAATAATGGTAGTTTTAAAACCATTTTTAACAGTCTTAAAAGCTTTCTTAAAACTTTGTGCTCCTTGGGTCTAATTTTTGAAATTTGTAAATTGTTATTATATTTTAATATATAGTGTAAATAATATTAAAAATAATAATATCAAACACATTTAAATGTGTTTCTAAACAAATGCTACAATCGTTTAAAACAATTTGAATGCATTTTACATTTTTTATTCATTTATTTTTATTTTTTGCCTAAAAATTTCTCTTTTACTTATAGAATTAAGTATTTTAAATAGTCATTAATTTTCATATGCTTATGAAAATTGTTCTTGGGATTAGTAATTCTGTTAGTTTGCAAATTAAATTGCAAATTTTAAAACATAAAGATATTTTTTCTCAAACTCGTCTTTGGTAACTGCAACGCACCTTAAATGGTCATGTAAAGCAAATGACAACTTTTCTTCAACCTCAATCTTTCACGCAGAGAAATCTGAATTTAATACCACTTAGACTTAATGCATGGGTAATGCATAAATTTTAATACTTTGTCATCATTTCTGTCATTCATATAATAGTGAAAACAATAGTCGTTTCTAAAGTATAGGCGAGGAACTAAAATTTACCTATTATTATTAGCTATATAATTACTTATGAAAAAAAGATTCTGTTTATATATTTTTATATTTATAATTTAAAGTTGCGGTAAACATTAAAAATGATGTCATTAAATAATGTTGGAAATAATCAACCCATTAAACACGTTTTATGTATTTATAAAAAATAGATTCATTACATTTCTATAAAATGAAATTGAAGTTTTTAAAACATGTTCATTTTCTTTATAACTGATTTCTAACTATATTATTCATGAATAACTGATAAACATTCTCGTGTCTCTCTTTGATTTTTACATATTTTATAAAAAAAGGTCAAACTTTCTAGTTAGACGGTCCTCTGACTAAATTGAAGAACTTTTATAGGACATTTTAAAAGTTTTACTACAAATATGATATCAAAAGACCTTCTAATCTTTTGTTTTCCAGGATTACACGAACTTAGTACGCCGTTATTACTATCTCGTCTAATCATTTAAAAAGTGACAAATACACCTACAGAAGAATGGGGTCGTATACATTGAGCCAATTTACGACGCGGATCGAAGTAATGCTTTTATCTTTAATATATATACGAAAATATTCAATATTCACTTTACTCCATATTTCTAATTTAAATGCAGGAAGTAGTATATTGATTTTACTGGTGATTTAAAATAATTCCACAAGTCACAGTCAATTTTTATAAAAAGTAAAGGTAATATGTTTCGTCACTCCGACCTTAGTAGTGTCTAAATTAAGAAATATCCTGGTAGTAATATGAGGCAATCAAAATAACATTCGATATCTAATGGTTAAGTAATTAATTTCCTATTATATCAATTTAGCCAATAATACTTTTCCAATAATTAATTATATTGGTTACTGTCTTGAATCGTGCGAATGCAATTTTAGAAAACAAATATGGTTATCGCAATATTCAAAACAATAAGAACTTGGTCATAATAATAATAATAATTACAATGCAACTTTATAGCAGGGAAAGGAAACATAATAACTGGAACTCAACCTGCCACCGCTGACAAAGAATAAAACTTTGCTTTACAGACTGAAGGTAGATTTCTATGCATTTTGTTATTGTAATGCCATTGAATATATTGTAAAGTGCTATTTAATCAATAACAATCGAAAATGAAGCGAATAACTCTGAAAATAGTGCGAAAAAATTATTTTACTACTTTTTTAATTACATAGAATTTCATGCTTCTTATTTTACACATTCCAAATCACATAACATTGCCCTACATGATTTTTGTGCTAAAAAAGATGGCGCTGCCAGAATTTTCCTATCACGTCTAATTTCTGAGAAAAATGAGGTTAAATGTGTTAAAATGTTCGTTTTTGGCACTACTTCCATTGTCTTTGCAGCATAAGAGACTTTACCTTTGATGATGGCAACATCACTTCAGAAGTATTTTTTGTGCTGAAAACGATGGCGCTGACATAATTTTCCTATCACATTGCATTTTCTAGAAAAGTGAGGTTAGGTGTGTTAAAATATGCATTTTTTTAAACTATTTTCGTTATTATTCATATTTCGGACGAAACATTTTCTTTCCATTAAGTTTTGACAAGTATTTGTAACTATGTAAGCTTTCTGCAAGTGGCCAAACAAAAAATGAAAAATTACAAATTCTACGGCCATTTATGAGTTACAGTTTAAGAGACGACAAGAAAATTAACAACGACACAGAAAACGTGGAATTGTATGTTACAAAGTTTATTACTTAGGGTTTTCGAGGTCGTTGATGCTGAATCTGACTTCAGGTTTTTAAATTCAAAATGGCGAATCCAGTGTGGTGGATCATTTTCTAAAAATTGCTGTAGATTTGCTGAGATGTACTTACTTGATATTTTCAGGGTCGCATATTACGAACAATATGTCAGTTTTTCTAAATTCAAAATGACGGGACCAACGGAAGAATTTTTAAGCAATTGTGACCCAAGCACAAGGTTAAACGTGTCACTTCTTTTTTGCCACAAGAAACTCGAAATATAGAAATATGTAATAAGGAAATATGGAAATATTCTGCCAGCGCCATTCGGAAACACTATGTGGCATGTCATTCGCAGAAAAAAACAATGGAATTTGCAGAGCAGTGTAATTGTTGTAACAGTTCTGTATGAATAGAGAATTCTTAATCTATTAACGTCTGAATAGCACAAAATTAAACAGCGATTTTTGGCTCGAAAAAACTGTCGACCGTGCTGTTGATTTTTTACTACATCAGTAGGTTAAAATAACTTTTTTTTAACAATATTAACCGCCACATGTTGAATCCGCTTTTTTAAATTCTCTAACTCTATAACGTCATATTTTTATCTTAGACTCCAAAAACCTTTGACATTTTCAAATGAAAGTAGTTAAAATATAAAAAATACAGCTACATTGATTTTCTAATTCTGACATCACATTCGTAACTCCAAAAAGCTCAGAGTGAACAGTTTCAACAAAATATATTATTGTAAAGAACATTGAACATACTTCGCTAATTTTGTTATAAAAAACTTACGCAGCTTCGTTACAAAGGTTTGTAATTAAGCTGTGTTTTATTTTTACGTTTTCCGTGACTAATGTTGAGGCAAACTGGTTCATCTGAAACAAACAATGGCAATGGATTTAGTTAAATAACAATATCAGACTATTGACACTAAAAATGTTAGTTAACAGTTAAAGTTAATAGTTCGATTTTCACAAAAAACGGTCATTTTTTATTGACAAACAACCAATGGATTACACTCTACATTTGTGTTGAGCAAGCCTACTCAATCATCTTTAAGAAAGAAAATATAAATGGTCACTGTTGACATTGATGGGATAAAAACATTTGAAACTCGTCGACTTAGGTTTTCGACATTTTTATCAATTTTGATATAAAACATTTTCAGCAATTTTACTACTCTAAACCATTAGATGGTTTTTAGATTTTCGAACAAGAAATTAAGTCCATTAAAGTGGAAATTTGAATTTTTACTTTAAGACCCTTTGAGAAGTTTTAAAAATTGTCTCAAATGTTTATCAAAAAGAGCTCTTGAAGTGATCATCAAAAATACTTATGTCATTTTTAAGATTTCTATAGGACTTCTAACATATGAGGTTTCAGAATGAAACTTTTATTTCAGAGTTTTGACACTCAATATAAAATAAATAATATAAATGAAAAGCAAATTTCTGAGAATTATAGATTCTATTTTTGTACCTTAATTATTATTATATTATAATTATTATTATTATTCGTACCTGAGTTCCTTTTTACCACTTTGTATAGTTTTATATACATATATATTGTATACTAAATATTGCGCTATTTCATTTTTGGATTAAATAGCCACCTAGTGTCTCTGGCGTAAACACAGATCTCAACTCTGGTCATCCCTTTAGTAAAAAAAGAAACGGGAATACCTCTTATTACTATTTGAAGAAGTCCTACCTAAGACATCTTTAAGAGCTCATTTTATAAATTATCATAATTAAGACTTCTTCAGGTCCTATTGAAGATATCTTCGGACTGAGCTCTGGACGACCTCTTTAAGAGGTGCTATATGGAATATATTTTTGATGGTATATTATCCAGACATCAGTCCATTATACGTGATTTTGAATTATTTAACATAAAGCTTCTATTTGATAATATTGAATGAGTAGTGTTTAGAAAAAAGGTCACCCTAAAAAGGAAGAAAAAAGGGTGTTTTAAATAAAAATTACTGAATAAAATTAAAAATAAAAATAAAAATATGACGTTTCGGCTCTCGGATTGTAGCCCTCTTCAGATAAAAGTACTTAATAACATGATTATTATCCCCTTTTTTCTTCCCTTATATGGTGATCTTTTTTTAAACACTACTCATACACTGTTATTTACAAGGGTCGAGAAATTCAATTAATTATTAAATTTTGCTGCTATTTGATAGTGTATTAATAGTAAACATTAGCCCGTATTATTATTATTACAAAGTATTTTCATTCTGTGATAATATATTTTGGAGCATCCCAGACAACAACATCTAAAAGAGTTCATAATGATTTCGAAATGTACTCTAAAAGAAGTCAGATGTACCACTTTCTGAGAGTTCAAATCAAGCAGTGTATTATTGCATGCTGATAAAATTTGAGAGTATTCTTTGACTCATTCCAAAGCATTGTTGTTCTTAGAAAATTTTCTCTAAAGTCTATATTTTTTAAGAAAAAAAAATGGTTAAGTTTTAAAAGAATTTTGAGCTTCTAGGCGCCATTTTGAAAACTGCCATCTTGAATTATGAATTCAGATATGGTACATTTTAATCCTGGGGGTCCATGGATGCGATATTTTCAACTTAGATATGTTCCCAACGCAATTTCGTGGTGAAAGTGATGTTTTTATGAAAAACAAAATGTAAAAAACCATGTTTTTTAACAGAAAAAAGCGTATAACTTTTTTGCGGTTCAGTTTATCGAAATTTTATTGAAATATTCTGAAAGAGCATACAATTTTACGTTAGGAACAGTAGAGCTCATATTTTTCTAAAGGCATTTTATATACAAATTACCGATGTTCAAACTAATGCTGAAAATTCCTCCGTCTGAGCGTTAATGGGTTAAACAAATACAAAAATGTAAAAAATCACGTTTGTTTTTGGAAATTAGCCGCCATTTTGAAAAAAATCGAACGTCATAGAACAAAACTAATAGCATATTTGTAAAGTAAGGTCAGAAAATATGGTTTTGAAATTTTTTTGCTTATCATTACACATATAAATATTAACTTGAAAATCATGACAAAATTATGGCCGTTTGGCATAAAAAAGGTTCCCAATAAACGAAAAAGTATACACCAGTAAACGAAAAGGGATTAAGGGCTTTTATCTTTTATTCTTTTATTGAACATTGGGAATTGGCAATTTTCCAATTCCTTTATAGGAATTCATGCGAGAGACATGTGAATTCCGTTGAATTCTGATACGCAACTTTTTATTCCGCGCATTTCCATTGAATTCCCTAACCTAACCTAAAATAATATGGATTCGTTGAAACTGTCAGGAATTAAAATTGTAATTTTTTATTCCGCGCAATTCCATTCAATTCCCTAACCTAACCTACAATGTTTACATCAATATTCTCAGGGATTTCTTGAAATTCGTGGGAATTGCAAAATTTAACATTTCTATTCCAGTGAATTCCATCCAATAGGCACCTTCAATAAAGGGATTCAACGGAATTCAAAATTCCAATCCCTTTCCGTTTGCTGGGGCGGAATCGATATTTTGCATTCTGTTTCTTTCTAGTGGCGTACTGAGTATTCGAAATTCTTATTCGAATTTATACTATTTTATACGACCTGTAATACCAGAATTAAATTCATTCGATCTTATACGATACCGTATTTAACGCATTACAAAAATTGATTTGTTGCGGCTTAGAATAGCTTTAAATTTTGTTAACTTGATCGAAGAATTGATTACATCGGTTTTCCGTATTTCATAATTTTCGAAGAAATGTTTTGAGTTTAAATCATTCGATAATCCAAAGTAATCGTTTCTTTGAGGTTATGTGTGTTTATGAATCTCGTATAACATCGTATACACTGTAAAAAATGAAAATGAAATTTACAATGCAATGGTAATTTTCAATCATGAAAATTTGGTAATAACACTACGTTGAGCGTTGAAATTTTACCGAAGTGAGGTTAGAAATTTACCGCCGCATTGTAAATTTACGACGTCGAGCATAGAGAAAATACTAGACTGTTGTACTTTTACTACGTCAAACGTAGGTAATTTTTCGAGCCTACGTTGGACGTGGTAATTTTACAAACGAGTAATATATTACAAGATTTAGGGAAAGTTACTGTGTTCCACATAGTAAATTCACTGCGTTGAAAGTGGGTAATTTTCGAGCCCATTCCCAACTGTAATTTTACACGATTTTTTTTTTACATTGTACACTCGCATTCGTAACTGGAAGAGTGGGAAAGAAACAGACTTATTTCGTATTAAATCGTACACAGATTTTTCGTATACTTTTCCGTTTGTTGAGCAGTTAAATATTGACTTTAAAAACATGACAAAATTATGGCCGTTTGGCATGAAAAGGGTTAATACGAAAATTACCCAGCAAACGGAAAAGGATTGGAATTTTGAATTCCGTTGAATCCCTTTATTCAAGGTATATTGGAATTCACTGGAATAGAAAAGTTAAATTTGCAATTCCCACGAATTCCAAGGAATCCCAGAGAATATTGATGTAAACATTATAGGTTATGTTAGGGAATTGAATGGAATTGCGCGGAATAGAAATTAAAATTTTAATTTCTGACAGTTCCAACGAATCCATATTATTTTAGGTTAGGTTAGTGAATTCAATGGAAATGCGCGGAATAAAAAGTTGCGTATCAGAATTCAAAGAAATTCACGGAATTCACATGTCTCACGCGTGAATTCCTATAAAGGAATTGGAAAATTGCCAATTCCGAATGTTCAATAAAAGAATAAAAGATAAAAGCCCTTAATCCCTTTTCGTTTACTGGGTAGTACGATTCAGTTCTTGGCACGGGTGTCCTCAACCAAAAAGAAGTTTTATAAAAATGCCCGGGAAAAAGGTTTGCGTGATCTTATTTTAGATGTTTCATAGTTTCAAAATCCGTTTCGTATAAAATCCTAGCTGATCATTTTCATAGAAAAACACTAGTAAACATTTTTTCTATTTTTTCTATTTTATCCATTTCAATCCTATTGTAACTAAAGCACCCAGGATCGTTAATTGAAGTTAGAATTTGTTCAAATCAGACTTTTAACGTGCACATTTTGTAAAAAATGTGTATTTTATAAAATGACAAGAAATTAAATAAATATGTAAAACAATTAAAAAAAGTTTACAAAAGTACAGGCGTTTCAGTATCGCTAAAAATTCACGAACATTTACAGTTTTTAAATGGTGAGGGATTTGGATTATGATCAGATAACAAAAAAAAATAACAAAAATAAAAAAAAAGCAAAAAAATGTAAAAAAAAATGGAACCGCTGTATCATGACGTCCCTGTCGTGGTTCTGGGTTAGGCTGAGAGTGATACTCATTGGAAATGTTTTGACATTTTGTGAAATATTCCTTTCTCTACAAAATGTGCATGTTATAAGTCTGATTTGAACAAATAACATTAATTAATGATCCTAAATGTTTTAGTTACTACAGGATTTGAATGGATAAAATACCAAAAATGTTGAATAGTGTTTTTCTATGAAAATGATCAGCTGGGATTTCATTCGAAACGGATTTTGAAACTATGAAACATATAAAATAAAATGCCGCAAACCTTTTTCCCGGGCATTTTCATAAAACTTGTTTTTGGTTGAGGACACCCGTGTTGGAGCGTCATTTTGCGCCCGAGGGCTATATTATGGACAGGGAAGTATTGAAAAAAATTGTCGATATTGGAAGTTTGTCGTAAAACGTTTGTTGTTTATTTGTTGAAATACGAATTGTAAATTGCGCTACGTATTAAAATGTTTAAAAAAGTTGGATGTATACTTTATTACCGACCGAGGCGCTTTTGCGCCGTACAAACGTGATGTGGAATATCAAGGATCGCGAGAATCGCAGCGGGAATGCGACGTCGTCGTCGGCGACTCGTCATCCTCGTCCGCGCGTGTGAACACTACCTTAAAAAGTACCTCTTATGTACTCACACTAAGTCGCGCGTCCGCTACGTATATATACGTACATAAAGTTTGCTCGGGCAGCAGGCTATACCGTAATACCAGCACAGTGGTGAACACATCACGATCGTAAATGTGAACACGCACACTCGCGAGACCGATCACATCGAGATTGGGAGTAGTCGCGAGTGTCCGTGACGTGCGTACAGAGTGCAGAGGGCTTCGATGTGTTCGGCGGCGTTTCGCTCGTCCCTGAGTTGAATCTGAACTGCTGAACCGAAGAAGCCCCGAAGGTCGGTACAGGTCGGGGCCCGTCTTCCCTGTACAAGTCGCGAGATCTATGTAAAAAAGACGGGTTTCGTGCCCCGCCTCCGAAAAGGACGTACAAGCCGCCCCCCCGCGCTCCCCACCGCTCATCTTTGTTCCCCAGGACACGGCGCGGTTCCCTCCACTCGCGGAGGCTCCGACTCCATCTTCTCCGAAGAGACCTAACCTCGAAAAGACCCGGAGTATGGAAAGAGTCCCGATATTGACTTACCGTAAGTGTTGCAGTACCTGCGCGACGTGGCTCGAACCGTTACACCAAATTCTCCGTTTCCGAGACGGACGCAATTAACCGCGCCTCGTTAAAATTCCGGCTCGGTGATCGAAAAAAGTGCGCTCCCTGGACAATTTTCCTCATACGACTTTTCCTTGTGTCTTAGTATTAGCATTAGGTGCCTTTACTTTTATCCCTGCTTCGTGCCTTGCTAATTTAGCAAAACTCATACAAGTGTTCGGCAGGATCCGGCAAGGATGTGTGATTAAAGATTTGTTATAGAGTGATCTAGTAAGAACAACATGACTACAGTCATGAGGAAGAAGAAGACACAGGACGGCTTCATGAAAAAAGTCTCCAGTTTGTTCAACCTTGACACGGTGAACGGCGACGACAACTACGAGTACGAGGAAATCGTCTTGGAAAGGGATGGTGCCGGACTCGGTTTCAATATAGCCGGTGGTAGCGACCATCCGCACGGAAACGATACTGGAATCTATATCACCAAACTTATACCTGGCGGTGCTGCAGCATTGAATGGTCGTTTGAGAGTTAACGATTCTATCCTTCAGGTACTTACTATCATTTTTCCTCACCACTACTCAACCTTAATCCCTACTCCAGGATCGTTTTCGACCCAGAGATAATTCAAATTGTACTTTATAAATTGCACAACTGTAAGCATTTTCAAGCGGCAAGACATATTTGACCCAGGTAGTAGCAGGAAAAGGCTTTAAAATAACCGGAACTAAGAATTAAGGTGGCTCGAACAAAAATTGACCAACAAAATTGCGTAAAAATATTTTATATTCTAGTTAATGACACTCGTCATCCTACAAAGTTTCAGACCCTGTTACCAAAGTAATGAGTAACAAAATATTAAAGTTGATTTACACGAAAATGACATTTCGATTTTAATAACAAAACTTTCGATCTTTGTAAAAAAATCATATTTAATATTGATTTCGTTACGATTTTAAAAATATACGATCACCGAATGGTTAGAAAAGATATTCAAACTAATAATGAAAATAATTTGTATAAAACGTATACAAAATCAATTTTTGTACTGTTTACAATAAAAATCTCAAATAATTTGACAGTTAAACTTGCATTTGTTTTTCAAAAAAGTAAAAACATCACAAAACGTTTTGAAGTTATTAAAATCACCAAAGATCAGTGAATTCCTTCTAAAAGCACATGTACATTAAGATTTCAGACAACAACAAAAAAAAGTAATTAAATTAGTGAATGGAGAGATAATTTCTAATGAAACTTCAGGAAATGATAAAGCTGGTAATCGTGACATTTCTGTCACGTTTGATTTGAAAACACTATCTTAGCATTTTAGAATATTTTGTAATTATCAACATTTCTTGTGCAATTATTATGTAATTCGAGCGTGTGACTTTTGTCATTGATGTCATTTTTGCATATATCTATACCGTATTTCAGAGATACAACATATATAGCGTGTAGTTAAGTTTAGCTCAAGATCACAGACAAATGTTTTGAGATTCTAGCCAAAATTTACAAATTCTTTAAAAAATTGTAGTTGACATTGAATTTCATTTTTATATTTTGTAATAAATAAAGATAATTGTCATAATTTCATAATCGTCATTATTTTTAATTGAAATTAAATTTGAAATCTGAATTTGACATCTTACGTATTTTTGGCAGCTGATAATGAAAAAAAAATTTGGCAGTCGGTCGCTAACTTAAAAAAAAATACCTAAAAATTGTATTTTTTGTATTTTTTTGTATTTATTTCGAAAAGTACAAATCAGTTACTTAATTTTTACTAAATTACTTGTAATTAGAGAGGTACTGTGTTTTCGTTGTATAAAATATCAAACAAAAATATTTGTGAACCTGATGTAAACACAGTATAATTACCCGTACGAGATATTTATAGAATCACCATTTAGATATATCAGGCAATTAATCTCTTAATGAGAATGTTTAATGACAATATAATGTATTTATCGTGACAGTATTTTTTACAAGCTTACTATTATTCATTGATTTTATGAATGATTTAGTTAATATTTTTATTTATTTAACACAGTCGTAATAATAATAAACTTTTACTACTAGAGAAATAATAACATAGAAATATACATAAAATAATCAAAATAAGAAAAACTATACGATAACAATAGTCTTTTGCAATGACTTACAAAACCTTCGTTCATATCCAAAAATGTGATATTCTGAGACGAAGGATGCCACTTGTGCGTCAGGCGGTGGAATATAAAATGTATCTATATCGGAACAAACCAGAGATTTGGAAAAATACAATAATCGTTGCAAAAGCAACATATAATGTTTTTCTCGACCGCTTATTAATAAATAATAAATATAAGATGTAATTTCTTGGTAAGTACGGTCCTTTTACATAAATAAACAAACAATAACATTAAATACATGGGTTGTCGATTTCAACCTCTAAGTATGTCATAAAGTGACATAAGTGAGCATTGCCGGGGTTTGTAGTATAACCAGAGATTTGGAAATCGTGTACTCATCCGGACAATACCTTACGAACTAATAGCACATCGTTTAGATCATGAATCGATTTCAGAGTATGTACCGGAGAGTCCGGTAGACGGTATCGTGCCATAATATTATTTTTTTAAATATTATCACAAAATATTATTGTGAATAATATTATTGTAAAAAATATTATTGTGAAAAATATTACTGTAAGAAAATATTACTGTGACAAATATTACAATAAAAATTATGAAACTACATAATACTACTGTGATAAATATTGTGATGATTTAATATTATAAAAGGTTAGGTTAGGTTAGGTCATCATTATGACGAACCTTTACGAGAATTAATCCGGTCAAGGTGCGACAACTGCGATATAATTGAATACTTACGAGACATTGCTCATAATGTAAAATGATATGTACAATATTAAATATATTTTTATACGATGTACCATACGATGTGTAGTCGTGTCAGTCTGTTTCCGAGAGGATTTTTAAGAAGAATAAATGAAAAAACAATTGACATAAATAGTTTAATTTCATTACCAAAGTCATATTTATTTTTGCATTTCTACCAAAAATGCAATAATATGTACACTCACAGCAATTGGTACATTTTCATTTTAAATATCACATGTTTCTATAGAATTTTCCTGCATATGTATATATTAATAACACACTGTAAAAAAGAAATGTAAAATTAAATTTCTGAGATTTTACAATTTTGTTGAAATTTCCTATTACTCTCGTTGTAAAATTGCATGTTTTCGGTAAATATCCAACGAAAACAGAAGGAAATTTACCGTAAACATGTAAAATTTACAATGGAAATGTAAAATTTACAATGGAAACGTAAAATTTACAATGGAAACATACAAATTTACAATGGAAAAGTAAAATTTACAATGGAAATGTAAAATTTACAATGAAACGTCAAATTTCCAATGGAAACATAAAAATTTCCAATGGAAACGTCAAATTTACAATGGAAAGGTAAATTTACAGCATAAAAGGTGGAAATAAAAATACCAGTAGGAATCGTTGTAATTTCACATCGATTGTGTAATTTCAAAAAATGTAATTTTACATCGTCTTTGTAATTTTCAATTGTTTTCCATTTAAAAAAGCACGGAAAATGTAAAATTACACACGCACTGTAAAGTGGTTCTCGCCATTTCTCATTGACCGCTGTGGCGCTGTTGACATTTATATATTGTATACGACCACACAGTATAATTAGGTATACAGGTTTACATTATGAATATAAGTTTACTTTAAAAACATATTACATGCCATAATATTAAAAACATGTAATATTATTGTTAATAATATTATTTTTTTAAATATTATTCTAAAGAATATTTAAATTCTCGCATACATTACTTTGGAAACATTAAGAACAGATATTGTAAGATTAGAAACAGTTTATTGAAAATATATTTAATATTGTACAAGATTTTACATTATGAGCAATGCTTCGTAAATAATCAATTATATCGCAATCGTTGCACCATGACCGGACTAATTATCGTAAAGGTTCGTCATAGTTATGACCTAACCTAACCTAACCTAACCTAACCTAACCTAACCTAACCTAACCAAGGCTAATCTAACCTTTTATAATATTCAATCATTTCAATATTTATCACAGTAGTACTATGTAGTTTCATATTTTTTATTGTAATATTTGTGACAGTAATATTTTTCACAATACAATTTTTTACAATAATATTATTCACAATAATATTTTGCAATAATATTTAAAAAAATAACATTATGGCATGATACCTAAAAACATATCTAATTTTATATTTAGTTGATATATTGTTATATCATTCCAATCATATCTAAAAAATTACACCAAAACTTGGGACATTTTACTGAGCCAATGTAATTTTACAGTGGAAATGTAAAATTCCGACAAAACTCGAGGAATTTTACAGTCCAATTGTAATATTACAGTGCTGTGTAAATATATAGAACTAATTTTTTCCGTTTTACAGTGCACATGTAAAATTACATCGATAATGAAGGAATTTTACAATATCACTGTAAATTTACAATGATTTTCACTGGTATTTTTATTTCCACTTTTTCACTGTAAAAGTACATTGACTTTTTTTACAGTGCATGTAAAATATTGCAATGAAACAAATTAGAAATGTCAACAAAATTTCATTATTCCCACGATTGAATGCATAAGACTGTTATTATCGTATTATTTTCTATGTTATTATTTCTCTAGTAGTAAACATTTACATTTTATTATTATTGCCAATGTTTATACCGTCGCAATACTATATATTTTGTATTTGGGGTATTACGTCCATATTCTAATACGCAAAATTTAAAAAACCCTGGCGACAAAAATCGTTCTGAATAATTTTACTTGAATATTTTTTTTTAAACTTCTTAAGAACATATTTTTTAAAATGTAACGTAGTTCATATAGCCAAAAATTCAATATGTTAAAAAAAAATTTAAATTAAAAAACGTGGAAAAATGACCTGTTTCATTAAAAAGAATCATAATTTTTTAAATTCTTGATATTAAGGGCTAAATTTTTAGCTAACTATTCTACTGATGTTCCATTTCAAGAAAAAAAATGGTAGTTAAGTGGATTTTTCAAAAAGTATATTTATTTTGAAAAATGAATTATGACAAAAAGAGAAAAAATGAACTATGCGTTTTTGTTAAAATACTTTACTGATTTAGCTATTATAAACAAATGTTTACTCAAAATATTGTTTAATTATATTGAAATGTCTTCTAAATACTTTTATTTAAGATCCTTTGTTTGTAAATATTACATAAATACTGACTTTGACAGCTTCTCAATGTCTGACATAACAAACGAAACTTGTGAAGATAAAGGAATTAATGATTCAAATACTAAATCTAAAATATACAATTACAAATTCAAAATCATTACAATATAATGAATACAAATTATCCTCAAAATTAACATAAAATATTATTAACTAATTAATTCTTTTATACGTTAGCGCAATCATTACACATATTGACGCAATTTTCGATAGAGGAAACTATACTTTAAGACCTATAGGGGAAGTAGATCTGTTATTACTAGGCCGAATGTCACGATTACCAGATTTTAATCATTGTTAAAAATAGTAAAAATCGTTTAAAAATCGTAAATGGCGGGTAATCTTCCGAATTGAATTCGGAATATACAAAACTATTTTTTAAGAACCATAGGATAAACAGAAATTTTATGTACTAGTCAGCATGTCATGATTACCAGATTTTAGTCATTGTTAAAAACAATAAAAATTGTTTGAAATTCGAAAATGACAAGAACTTTTCGGAATTAGTTCAGGATATACGAAACTATATTTTAAGATCCACAGGTGAAGTAGAACTGTTATATACTACGCATCATGTCACGATTATCAGATTTTAGTCATTTTTAACTACAATATAAATTGTTTAAAAATAAACAAAAAATTAGACGTTGTTAAACACACTTTATTCTTTTATCTGGAGTCTGTATAAACCACAGAAAATATTGACTTCAAAAAATCATTTTCGAACTTACTTACCACACTTGGGTTCAAAGGATCCACCTTTCAGCAGATATCAAAAATAAACTAATGGTCCCAGCGTCATGCTTAATGGTGAGTCTACAATGTCGTCGCACCATGATAGCAAGCGTGTTGCAAATGTGTTTGACAGATCCTTGACAAACCTGAAAGTACAGTACTCCTTCTCTTATTCTAATTTCCGTTATTCTAATGTCTTTCCTTATTCTAATTTTTTCTCTTCTCCTATTCTAATATTTCCTCTCACGCGTTCTCCCCACTGTCGTGTGTTGACGTGTGGATTTTCTAAATACAAATAACGGCGCATGCGCAACAACAGAAAAAGAGACAAAAGTGAGACTACAAATCTAAGTAGTGGGGGAGAGGGGAAAATTAGAATAAGGGAAGGACTACTGTAGTGAAATGCCTAGGGCAATGTGCGCTTGCAACGAGTTTGTGACGACATTGTAGACTCACCATAACAGTCTGAAGGGTAGTTCATCTCTTCAACTATTGGCAAATGTTGCTACGGGTCCGCTTCCTTTGCATTTAGTACTTAAAATTTAACGTCAAAAAGGGAGTGAGTCCAAAGGACCCATGTGTGGCGAATTGCGTCTTATTCCATGTGCAATGCTTCAACTTGCCAATATTTTATGATGCTGAAGCTAGCAGCCGTTTTGCAGCAGCTGATTCAAGAGAACTGTGAAAATGGATAATTTCTTATTAAAAATTACTTGAATTTAGACAAATTTTATACAAATAATCTGTTTTTGGCAATTTTAATGGCTGAAAACCATAGTTTTTTCGAAACCGCTGCTAGTTTCATTTACAATGTACATCAAATATGTTATATTTCATCTCAAATATTGTGTCTTAAAAGATTAGTTATTTAGTAGCAATAATTTAATGAACAAGTAAAATTACTAGATCAAACGAAATTACCTGAAGTAAAGTTAGTTTGTAATTATATGAACACTCGTTCGAGATGATTACATTGTGTTATTGTGGTCTGTTATAAAAATAAAAATAATAATAAAAATTAATAAACAGTAATGAATAATAAAAGAAGATTTAAATAAAAAAATTCAATCAGTGATGTTTCGACTCAAATTTGGATCCTCTTCAGAAAGAGAGTCAAAAACCAATTGAAATTGGCCGTATTTATACAATTCACAGGACATAGAAATGTGTACGTTTTAGTGTTTAATACTGAGAAAAAATCGGATAGAACATTAAATTTGAAATTGGTTTAAATATGTATAAGAAAAATTAGCTTAATTAACGAAAGGATGATAAACTTCTGGAAGCTTTGGTACTTCAAATCTTATATTCACAGTATTTTTCTTTTTTTTAATAAAAAAGTTTTCCAGTTTTTTTCTTTAGCTAGAATTATTGTAATCAAAATCGCGACCCGTTTCTAATTGGTGTGTTGTTAAACCGGAATGTTGTACACTTTTATTGGCAAAAATATTGTTTTTAACTTCTTTTGTCAGGTCTTGGAGGGTCTGTAGGTGTCTCCGTTTATTACAGTGTAAGCGTGGTATTTTGTAGGCAACTCCACTTTGTTTACCAAAAGATAACATATCTTTTGCTGGTTTAATTTTAGCGATGTTTGTTTTAAAAGGTGTAGCAACTACTCGAATGTTTTGAGTTTTGAAAATTTTTTGTTAAATTTTCAGTGAACCGGTTGTCCTATAATTTAATTTGTTGAAATTTTCACTCGACTTTTCGAACAACTCGTGTTCATTTTAAAGAGATTCTGGAACCTTTGATACTTCAAATCTTATATTTACAGTATTTTTCTCTTTTTCAATAAAAAAGTTTTCTAGATCGGATCTTTTTTTCTTTTGCGAGAATTATTGTATTACTGTAATCAAAATCGTGACCCGTTTCTAATCAGTTTGTTGTGAAATAGTTCACTTTCATTGGCAAAAATATTGTTTTTATGTTCTTTTAGCCGAGTTTCGAGGGGTCTGTAGGCTTATACATGCACCTTCCATTAGTAACCTCTTGAAAATAAATACGAGTTGTTCGAAACGTTGAGGGAAAATTTCAACAGATTAAATTGTTGGACAAATCCGACCTGTTTATTTATTTTTTATTATACATAAGCCTACACAACAATACCAGTTATTTTCAGTAAACCCCTTAATATAAGGGAAACTTACTGTTAAGAGGATCGGAATTAGGGTCGAAGTGTCACTGATTGAATTTTATTATTCAAATTTTCTACTGATATTATTTTCCATTGTTTTTTATTAATTTTTATTATTTAGCTTAATAAGGGCAAATGCTTGGTAATTTCTTTTACAAGATCCAATCCTGAAACTTATAATTACTATTTAGACACGTATAATTTAAACAAGAAGACTATCGTATGCGACTTAGGAGTATTATATAATGAAAAATTATCCTTTCAAAACGATATTGACGCTATGATAAATAAAGCTTTTAAAACGCTTGGATTTATCAAACGATTTACAATTAATTTTAAAAATCCTAATGCATTATGTATTCTCTATAATACATTGGTTCGATCTACGCTTCACCTGTGGACGCCATTTTATCAGAATAACATCAATCGAATTGAAGAAGTTCAGCAAAAATTTCTAAGTTATCTCGCATATAAAATATGAAATCCTATAAGATTTGACCATAATTATCTCTCGAGGGCTACCAACTTCAAAATACCATCTCTTAGATCCATTAGACGAGTTGATGACCTTATCTTCATTTGTTGAGCGAAACTATCCATTAACACTTTTAGGACGGGACGGACACATTTTGCGCATAAAGTTCAGCGCTCTAACGATGTTACGGTGATGCAAAAAACTCTTTAGCCATCATTTCTTACGTATTTTTGTCTGCTCTTTCAGATTCTGTTGACGAAATTAACCCAAATCTCTTATTAAAAAAGATGCAGTTGCTTTTTTACAAAAAACACGATCTTTTTAAAAATCTAAGATTTTCACCCGAAAACAGCAACGTAGGAAGCAGCCAAATACATAATATCACGTCCAAAATAGTTCAGCTTTCAAATGATACCACTCGCTTTTCAAAATTTCAAAATGGCGGTTATAAATGGCGGCCAAACAGCAGAAATTTTTCCAAATTTTATATGTTTTTGAGGTCGCTGATTACAAATTTGATGTCAGATTATCAAAATTCAAAATGACGGATGAAAATTTAAAAAACTTGTACGATTTTTCCAAAATTCGTTACTAAAAGGTTTTCGAGGTCGCTTATTTCAAATCCGAAGTCAAATTTTAAAAATTCAAAATGGCGGATCCAATATGGCGGACGAAAATTGTAAAAATTTGCCGGATTTTCACAAAATTTGTTATTTACGGGTTTTTGAGGTCGTTGATTTCAAATCCGAAGTCAGATTTTAAAAATTCAAAATGGCGGATCCAATATGGATCATCATTAAGCATCGTTGGGTAGAGCGCTGAACTTTATGCACAAAACGTGTCCGTCCCGTCCTAAAAGGGTTAAGAACTAAAAATTCTTTTTATTTACCTTTTAGTTACAAAAATTTTGTTAGAAATGCGCCAATACATAGAATGTGTTCGTTAGTCAACTCGCTCTGTGATTATAATGCGGATATAAATTTATTTGACAATAATATAACATGTAATAATGTTATTAATCTCAATAATTCTACATTTTATGAATTCAATTAGTTTTTTACGTTATTTGTTACATTTCTTTATTTCTTTTATTGTATATATTTGTTCTTATATTGTTTATACACTGATGTTAAAATTTGTTTTCGTAAATTTTTCCCATTTCTAAAATAAATAAATAAGTAAATTATCATTTTTATCTTTAAAACAGACTATAATAACACCAAAACTATTTTATTTTTCAATGTTTGATACTAAATAAAATTTTGTTTAATAATGTAATTAACCCTTAAAGCGCTTTGGGGGTACTGGGAGACCCCACACATAAATATTATATTTTTTTCCCTTCTAAAGCTGCACTTTTACAGCATTTTTTATCTTAAAGAGCTACATTTCAAGAGGCACAAGTTAAATTTTTAGGACAAAATATTGAAAATTGGCTGAGTTACTTTTGTATTTCATTTTTTATAACGAGCACCAATAATTTTGTTGAGACAAAATAAAGAAAACTGTCCACACAGGACGATATTATCATCGGATTGGGGTCTCCCATGACCCCACATGGCGCTTTGTGTTATTTTTATATAGGATGTCGCTTTAAAGGCTAACAAATGTAGTAGTAGTATATTTATTAACAAATGATACGAAAATTATTGACATTTTTAGAGAATCTTGTGTAATAAACAATCTATTATAAAAATGTTCCGATTTTCTAAAATTGTAACCTTTTCTTGTCCAAGTTTTCAAATTTTTAGAAGAGTATTTTTAATACACAAATGACCAAAACTTTATAAATCTTTAGTAATTTTCATTCTTCATAAAAGGTAATTTTACAAGGTTATATAAATGTCAGATTGGAGTAAAACTACAACTCGATGTAATACATTACGTATTAGACGAAATCGAGCCCATACGTGGTAAATTTTGTAAAACACTTTCTACTAGTGAAAATTAACGGAAATTACAATTCATTGGCATTTTTTGTGCTGATTAACGTTTATTATCAAATTTTTTAAATATTAGATCATAACTATTTTAAACATTAATAGATAAAAATAAAATACAAATTTATCACACCGTTTCTCAAGGACCAACAAGTTTAAAATGTCAAAGAAAACTGTTGAAGGCATCTTATTCTACGTATTTTGTACTTTCAAAATCAATTTTAATCGAAATCGTACTTGCTCGTTTTCCCAAAATAATCCAAAAAGAGTTTTAAATAATTTTCTGAAATTTATGCAATAGTTGAATTTAATTTTTTACATCAATAAAATGGTAAAAAAATGGTAAACATTTACAGAATTTACTAATTCATTTAGTTATACTTAACTACTATTTCAATTAGTAATTTTCTACTAATTGTTAGTAACTGAGTTTTCCTTATTTCAATTAGTTATATTAAGACTATCAATTAGTGAAATTTTACTAATTCATATTTAGAGAGTAGTAAAAGGACCGTAAAACCAAGAAATCAAGTCATAATTACATAAAAAGCGGTCAAGAAATAAATTCTAATTTTTGGAACCTGTCAAAAAGTTATTTATGATATAATTATAAATAATGTTTACCATTTGTTTACCCATTTTATTGATATAAAAAGTGATAGAAAATCAAATTTCTCTAGTTTTGTACTAAATTCAACTATTGCATAAATGGCAGAAAATGATTTAAAACTCTTTTTGGATTATTACGAAGAAGTGGCTAAATCTTTTTGGATTAGTTTGGGAAAACGAACAAGTACGATTTCGATCAAAATTGATTTTGGAAGTACGAAATACATAGAATAAGATGCCGTCAACGGTTTTCTTTGAAATTTTTGTTAAACTTGTTGGTCCTTGAGGAACGGTGTGTATTATGAATGAAAATATTATGGAAATGATGTCATACTTTTTTTAATACAAATGGTGATAATAATAATGACACAACGGAAACACAGTATAAGTAACCTATTAGTGTCGAAACTAAAATAAATTACTTCTTTTTCCTTGTGGTTTAAACTTATCTACGCTACCGTACAATACAATGTTTATTTGAATACTAAAAAATTGCATTATGTAATTTATAGACATACCCATTTCGTACTTCTGTTATCAAGTAAACTGATAGTATTTTTTATATATAAATGATTAGTTTAATTATCACACAATTTACTAATTTAAGTAAAAAAAAAACAGGTTTGTTAATTGTACAATTTTATGACAAAGCAAAATGAGTCATTGACGTATCGGAAGGAAACAATTTAATTCTAGATCTTTGTAATTAAGTAATCGTTCATTATCTTATTGTAGAATTTTAATGGTTTTCTTATCATGTAACAGATTATATTTTTATTGTTGCTGTAGCAACAAGATTACTTGATGTTATGTTTTATTTGATTTAGGTAAACGATGCTTCTGTCGTGGACGTTCCTCACGCAACGGTCGTCGACGCTCTTCGACGTTCAGGAAATACAGTGAAATTGTATGTGCGAAGGGTAAAACATACACAGCTAGTGGAGATCGAATTGATTAAAGGTAACAAAGGCCTAGGATTTAGCATTGCGGGTGGTATCGGCAATCAACACATTCCCGGTGACAATGGGATTTACGTCACAAAAATCATGGAAGGCGGAGCAGCTCAAGTTGACGGACGTCTTGCCGTCGGCGATAAATTGGTAGTAGTTAGAAACGTTCTGGGAGACAAGAATCTTGAGAATGTGTCTCACGAAGACGCAGTGTCCATTTTAAAAGCGACTCAAGAACGAGTGGTACTTGTAGTCGCCAAACAGGAAGTGTCTTTACCTGCAGCCCCAGTATTACCGCAATCGAGGAAGAAGAACGGATCAACCTCAAATTTAGAAAAGCACGTTTTAGATGGCAGGATGAAACAGAATTCTCAGCCATCATTGACAACCGGTACTTTGATGAGGACTTCACAGAAGAAATCGCTGTATGTCAGGGCAGTGTTTGACTACGATCCCAATAAGGATGACGATTTACCAAGTCGAGGATTAGCTTTTCGTTACGGAGACATTCTACACGTGACAAATGCCAGCGATGATGAGTGGTGGCAAGCCCGTCGTGTTACTCCAGACGGAGAAGAAGAAGGACTTGGAATAATTCCTTCTCGCAGACGTTGGGAGCGTAAACAACGTGCCCGGGACAGATCTGTGAAATTTCAAGGTCACATGCCGGTGATTCTCGACAAACAATCGACGTTGGACAGAAAAAAGAAAATTTCATTCAGTAGAAAGTTCCCGTTCATGAAGAGCAAGGATGATAAATTGGAAGAAGGCTCAGATCAAGAACCATACATGTTATACTATGCACAAGAAGATTCAAACGCTGAAGGAACCGAAGAGAACGTATTATCCTACGAAACAGTGCAGCAATTAACGATCCAATATACACGACCCGTTATTATATTGGGACCATTAAATGATCGAATTAACGATGATCTTATTTCTGAGTTTCCCGAGAAATTTGGTAGCTGCGTACCGCATACAACCAGAAGTAAAAGAGAGTACGAAGTGGACGGTAGAGATTATCATTTTGTGGCCTCCCGAGAACAGATGGAAAAGGACATTGAAAATCACTTATTTATCGAAGCAGGACAATATAACGACAACTTGTATGGAACATCCGTGGCGTCTGTCCGCGAAGTGGCGGAGAAGGGTAAACACTGTATTCTGGACGTCAGCGGAAATGCTATCAAGAGGTTACAAGTTGCGCATCTTTATCCTATCGCTATTTTCATAAAACCTAAATCTGTCGACTCAATTATGGAAATGAACAAAAGGATGACGGAAGAGCAGGCGAAGAAGACGTACGATAGAGCAATGAAGATGGAGCAAGAATTCAGCGAGTATTTCACCGCTGTGGTCCAGGGCGACACGCCGGAAGATATTTACTTAAAAGTGAAGGATGTAATCGTGGAGCAGTCCGGTCCGACCATTTGGGTACCGTGCAGGGATCAACAACAATTGTCCCATAGCACGACATCGCTAAGTCGACTGAAGGTCGATCGTCGTCCTTAAAATTTGTCGACCAGTCGGCTGCAAAGGTGGACCGAAGACAGCCGTAACGTACGCTCCGGTTAATAAGAACCGTCGGTCCGCGCCTTTCGACCGACGAACGATTCTTGTCTTTGTTTCGAAACTGAAGGAAATTGTACATAAGATTTCTACGTTAAGATGAATTATCGATTATTTATGATAATGCTTATATTTTTCGTCAATTTTGTTTCCGTACACTGCCAGTGGATCTATTCGCCTATGACCGTCATCTTCTCGGTCTTCGCCGCCGTTAATATATTATATTCAACCGCACCGATATCGCAATTATGTATTCGACCTCGTTACGGTTGCAATTATGTCATTCCTTCATTTTCCGTCTGCCGGTTATGTAATTCGTTAGTTTGGAGTTGACTAGAGTTGTTTTTTGCCAGCTCTTTTTTCTTACTTTTTTTCTCCCCGACTGTTATTGCTGTGGAATATGAAGATTTCTGAAGTCTGCCAGCTTTTTGCAAATTAACAACCAAATTATCAGCGTGTCCCGACGGCGAAAGAAAAAGAAACAGAGGAAAAAAGGAAACGGGAATGAATCTCTTTGCCGACTGTGAGAATTGATAGATGGTGAGTATCTTAAAGTTATTGTTAAAGATTTTGAAATTTGTGAATTAGTAAGTGTATTTTGGGTTAATTTTGTGAGTTTCTTTTGTGTTAATGAAATATTTTTGGGTTTGTCTTTATAGAAATACAATTTTACATGATTATTTGCTATTGTTGTTTTCCTTTCACCATTTTCGCATATTCTTTTCCAGTTGTTGAATTACTTATAATTAAATTAAATAAATTAGTAAAACTTTATTTTAAATAGGGTTTTAAGACAGGCTTCATTTCTTCAATAAATATAAATTTTATGGGCTCTGCCTATCGCTTGAAAAAAAAAATTAAAAATTTCTTCCTTCTTCATGAATTTAAAGACACTATAACTTTTTAAAATTAAGACTTTATTTAAAATTTAAAACATAATAAAAAATTTTTTTTTTAAATTATAAATAAAACTTAAAACTCTTTAAAAAATATATACTAAAAAATAAAAATTAACTTTAAAAGACTCAACGTTTTGGACCTCCCGGGTCCCTCTTCAGGAGTCAATAATAAAAAATAAAAATTTAATTATTACATTGAGTCTTTTAAAGTTAATTTTTATTTTTTAGTATATATTTTTTAAAGAGTTTTAAGTTTTATTTATAATTTAAAAAAAAATTTTTGTTATGTTTTCAATTTTAAATAAAGTCTTAATTTTAAAAAGTGAAGAAATTTTTAATTTTTTTTTTCAAGCGATAGGCAGAGCCCATAAAATTTATATTTATTAAAAAAAACTTAATTTTCTTTTTATTATTCTAAATAATTTTTCTTTTTAATTTATTCATTCATATCAATACTTAATGTTACAATTTCAATATTGTGAGACAAAATTAAGTGACATGACTTTATTATTGTAAATAATTCACGATTGTCCCATTGTTGTTTCTTGCAATGATTATAAAATTATGTAGTTCGTATACTAATTTATTACTGCTTGCCATAATAACTTTTCACTAATTTACAACTGTTTTTTTTTTTTATTTTCTTTAATGGCAATCTATAACAATAATACGATTGATAAGGTAGAATGGACACTAATTAATAGAAGACTTGCAATTAAGATCATGCAAAGAATTTTTTTATTACGATGTCGTAAAAATAGTGTCCTACCTAAACATATTTCATCAAGTCATTTTTCACATAATACTTCATTTTATTCATCCAAATTTCTTTATCAACGTAAAGAACATGTTTTACAATATAAAAAACATTTATTAAATTTAGAAATCAGTGACATCACTTTCTGATGAAGACCTCAATAAATTGGTCGAAACGTTGAAGATTTTTAATTAATTTGAGTTCGTTATTTCCGTCAATCCAAGAAATTAAATTCACACAAGAATTTTTTCACTTAAGAAACAATTACGGATAAGAAGAATTTATTTATATATAATATGATTGATTATTATTGAATTATCTAAGAGATTAATTTGTGTTCTTTATTTTACTTTTTTTATTATATTTTAATATTACTGCTAAGATATTTTTACTATTTTTACCATTTATTTAATTAAAGTTAAATACATTTTTATATGCTGAATATGAAGAATGTATTCATTTAATCCTTATGAAAAAATGACAATGTTAAGCAATAATTTTTCAGGAATTACAGTTTCATACTCTGTTATAAAGTAAGACTTCGTAAAACAACATAATCCCAGATTCAAATCAATATAAGTAAAATTAAATTAGGATTTTGAAACATCCTAAATTAAAAGAATATATTCTTAACCACTTGTATTAAAAAATGTAGGAAATTTTTCTTTAGAAAAGTTCCTTAACCCATTAAGTAAAACGGCAAAATTTGTATCTTACGTTTGAGCTCAGGAAACTTTGTGAAAAAGTAAGAAAATCTTTTGAAAATATCCAACCCTATTTTCGGGTACGCTTTACACGATAGAATGGTTTAAAAATTTCAAAACTTTGATTTTCACTTGTTGATTAACAATTTAAAACAATTTGAAATAATAAGGTAATAAATTACCACATATAATTTAATAAAAAGCAGTTATTGCTTTTTTAATAGAAGAAAAAGTAATGCCAGAGGAATTACAATTCACACGGTGAGCTTCGATGAAGTTTAAATAAAAGTATCGTGTACATCGCAGATTTCTTCTGGGGTCTTTTTGGGATTGCCTAACAATTATTTTAAGCCGTAAATGAAAATGATCGCCAGGAGGAAACTCAAAATAACTCAATTTTTTGTATTCTTTTTTAAGATTTTAGTAAATATTTCCATAAAAATAGCATCTAGACCTAATTTGCATCGCAGAATTCTTCCGGGGTCTTTTTGGGATTTCTTAACGATTATTTTAAGGCCTATGGTACTTATAATACTTTTGTCACGGATAATAACATTATAAAAAAGAAATTGACAAAAAAAAACAACAAAATGTACTTATTTTTAGTTATTTTTGAACATCCTTTGAATTAAAAAGTATAAAAGTAGCTTACATAATATCGAGATTGTCTTTTTGATTAAAAAATTAAGTTTTAATGCCAAAAAAGTAGATCTAAATGCTATTTTGACGGAAATATTTACAAAAACCTTAAAAAAAATTATTTAAATTGAGTTATTTTGAGTTTCCCCCTGGCGATCATTTTCATTGACGGCTTAAAATAATCGTTAGGAAATCCCAAAAAGACCCCAGAAGAAATCTGCGATGCAAATTAGGTCTTGATGCTATTTTTATGGAAATATTTACTAAAATCTTAAAAAAGAATACAAAAAATTGAGTTATTTTGAGTTTCCTCCTGGCGATCATTTTCATTCACGGCTTAAAATAATTGTTAGGCAATCTCAAAAAGACCCCAGAAGAAATCTGCGATGTGCACGATACTTTTATTTAAACTTGATCGAAGCTCACCATGTTTAATATTATATTTGATCAAACTATTATATTTTACGTTGTTATCACTAGAATTTCGGTGTGACTACATAATATTGACCAAAATAAATAACTTCCAAAAAATTTCAATTAATTCTAATGAGAAAACTCAAAGTGAATTTTTAAAAGAAATGTTTAATCTTACGAACAAATTACATAACACCGTGTGACAAGCTCAAAATAAAAATGATTCATCTAGCTAATTTTTTGTGAAATATTCACATACCATTTACAACCTTATGCACTGTGTAGATTGATTGAAAGCTATTAATTACGTGTGTACAAGATTTCTAAAATCATGGGAAAAATATTTACAGCCAGGTGACATTACAATTTGACGATTATTTATATTAAAAAATAATAAATAATGGGATATTGAGAAATATTGTGATGATTATTTATTTAGCTATAAAAACAAATAAATTACCTTTTAAATATTAACTCAACTGTAATTATTAAGAGAGATATTTGTTATTTACATAAGTTTGCACTTTAGATGAAAATCACATCCAGAAAAACTGTTATTTTCATGTAACGTCATAATTTTTATTATTTAAATACATAAATTCTTTAGGAAACACTCATGGAAGTGTTCTTATGTAGCTTGAGAAGTAGTATCAAAAGATTACGAGTCGACATATATTATTTATTTTATTTATTTATTTATTGGAAATAAACGGGCGTTAAACACCCCAGAATACAATGTTTTTAACAAAAATATATATAGTCGCTCTTCTAAATACTATTTATAACAAATGATATAAAGCTTAATCATAATGAATTAATAATTTACTTTTACAATTAGCGGTGTATAAGGAAAGGGAATTTTGGTTGCGAATATGTTCAGGAAGAGAGTTCCACACACGAGTTAACCGAAATATTGGCGAATAAAAGCAATAGTTTGTTTTGCAATTTCTCTCGTACAGTACTCTAACATTACGAGTAGAATACGGTGTTGGCCGCCAAACGAATAGACCCCTAAGGTCAGGGGATTTAATATGGTCATACAAAATCTTACGAACCAGAATACTATCGTTAAGCCTATGTATGGATTCTGTTGTTGGGATATCAAATTTCTTAGATATGTCATGAAAATCATGAGAGAAAAAGTGTAATGGTTGATCAGATTTGTAAGAGAAAAATCGCAAAAATTTCCTTTGAGTGAACTCTAGAAGTTTTTTGTCGATTAAGGTATAGGGACTCCAAACAGGAGAGGCATACAGCAAATTAGGTAATACAAGAGTTTTATAAATGTTGATAATGGCGGACGTATCCTTAAAAACTTTTGTTGATCTGATTACGAAGCCTAGGGACTTAAAAGCCTTAAGAACAACATCATTTATATGTTTATTAAAAGATAATGTTTTATCGGTGATAACGCCAAGATCCCGAATAGAGTCAACAGAATCAAGAATAGTGTTGTTAATACGATAAGTGTGATGAATATATGTAGAAGTTCTAAAAACTTTTAATACTTTACATTTTGAAATATTGAGATTAAGACAGTTTGCTGTACACAACTCCTGAAGATTATGAAGATCGTTTTGAAGATTATATGCATCATGAAACGTTTTAATAAATGCAAATATCTTCAAGTCATCCGCATATAAAAGATATTTCGAAAACTGAAATTTAGCACCAATATCGTTTATGAACAAAATAAATAATAAAGGACCAAGTTGCGATCCTTGAGGCACTCCCGAAGGTACCGAAAATGATTTAGATTTATCGCCTTTCAATCGAACCATTTGAGAACGGTCAGTCAAGTATGATTCTAACCACCTCAGTTAATTACCAGATAATCCGAGGGAATACAATTTATTAATTAGTAATTTGTGGTTAATTGTGTCAAAGGCTTTCGAAAAATCAAGGTACACAGAATCCACTTGATGACCGGACTCAAGCACATCATTAACATATGATGTGAATGATAATAAATTAGATACTGTAGATCTTCCCTTAATGAAACCATGCTGAAATTATGAAATTGTATTAAGAAAATAAGAGGTTAATTTTTCACTGATTATAGCATCGAAAACTTTAGCGAGAGAACATAAAATAGAAATTGGGCAATAATTTATTATATCCTGCTTATTGCCACCTTTAAAAATAGGTGTAACGAAGGAGGATTTCCAAATAGTAGGAAAAATACCTGACTGAAGTGAGTTATTAAATATATGACATATGGGGTCAATAAGGGAAGATAAACATTTCTTTAGCACAATCGGAGGCAACAAATCAGGGCTACAGCCATAACTATCATCAAGTCTTTGGATTACATATATAATGTATTATATATTATATAATGTATAAGAAATAAGTATTCAATCATGAATTTTCGACCATACTCTTGTATTCTGCGCGTAACTAGCTACGAATTCAATATTTCTTACAGTGGTTGTCCTTTGACGAAGCGGTAAAATGAAACGATAACATTTTTTATTGTGTTCAGAAAAGCATAAATAATTGTTATTTCATCAATTTCATGATGTGCTTCATCTTAACTACATTTAAAAAAAAACAGGAAAGCTCGTAACCAGTTTTTAGTTTTTAATGTCACGACCATAATAAACAGGTATAAAAAGTGCGCGCATCAATTTTCAGTTAGCCTGAAAATACGAATGACGTGCTTAATAAAATATGTTAGTTATAGTATTATATTCAATGAAAATTTTGAATTTAAAAAAAAAAATGTCACGGTCAGAACCCAATCCGCTGTTGCCATTTCTTGAAGCACACATGCAAAATTCACAGGATGTATCAGGATTGTTGGGCTGTTGACATCTACATTGCATTTAAAATGATATCACATTGAGCGTACTTGTTATTACACTTTTAGACCGAAATGTCACGATCGTAATTTTATCAAAAATGTCACGACCATATCCAGCTGTTGTAAACAGTGCGCGCATCAAGATTTCTACAGGTATTAATTTTTTCCTGGTACATTTCAATGTCAAAAAAGTGTGTTTTTAATTTTATTGATGTACACTTAAAGTTCGCTGAGTTGTAGGATTTTTCGTCAATACATATCGTAATAGTGAATTCTTTCAATTTTGTAGAATCATGTAATATTCAACGTATCTTTTTTTTTCTTTTTTAATCAAAGACTCATCCAGTGTTCGTATATAAACAAAGCTACACGACAAATTATTTCAAAATTAATAAAAATTACTTGTAAAAGTGCGCGCAAGTCCGAAACATAAAGTTGGTATAAAAATAGAGCATCATTTGATACATATATACGACAGAAAAAATTTCAAGAATATGCGTCAACATTAATTTTCAAATTTTTTTTCACTAAAAATTACACTTTTTCTGAAAATGCCCATATGGGTGTTACTATTATATTTTTAAACTTTTATGTTATTACAAAATATAATCCTTACCGAAACAGTAATAAAATGAAGACTTGCTACTAGCTATGAAAGTTAATATTCTTTAGTATTTCATACAAAACATTTTGTGGCATTTTGTAACATTTCATTACTTTTTTCTGCTTTTCGTTAGTTTATTAATTAATTAACGATGCTATGTTTAGATTTTTTCCAAACAAATGAATACAAAATTTATGTTGAATTATTAACGATGGCTGTAAATATGCTGCATATAATGTAAATAATATTTAGGTTAGGTAAATTAATCACTTTTAGATACCGATTATAACTAAATTCTTTATTTTCTTTCATGTTATTCGTACCATTCGTCGTCACACAATCGTGACTATGATTCATCACATTCTTGATCATCATTATTAATTACAAATAAATTCAGATAATTAAACAAAAGTCAAATTCTAAACGATACTTCAATGCTGTCTAAAACGAAAATAACACAAGGCATTTAAGTGATATTCTCACTGTCTTGAAATCGTTGAAAATATTATTCCACGTCAATATAAATTATCCATGGTCTTCTCTTTTGTTCGATGAATAGAATATTTCCCAATTAGATCAATTTACGAGACTATTCAAATATCTCGTGTGAGCTTTTCGAGAAAGCTCTCGATAATGTTCACGAACATATCAAATTGCAAAAATAAATACCTGTGCACGGATTTTATTCAAAGTAAATACCACCTCCCAAGATCAGTTTATGGTGATTAATAATTGGTAGATCAACACTCATTAAGTTCCTGGAAATCATCGCTGATGGACGCCACTGAAAGGAATGAAACTCAATGACTATTCAAGTTGTAATGTCTTTAATTAAATGTCGCTTGCAACGTCGATAAAGACACTTGAATATTTTGGAGCTCCGACTGCTGAGGTTGCGCTTCGAACTTGCTGCGCAGAGGACCGTGGTTCGATTCTCGGTCGAAGCAAACCGTTTTTTTTTTTATTTATTGATTTGGGATTATATGGGATTAAAAAAGATAGAATTGTTTTAATTTCAATATCAAAAAAAAGGGATTAAAAATTTTGAATCACTTTTAATCTTTTTTTATTTACTGGGATGACATATTGTGAAAATTAATGTGTAATAAAGTAATGTGTTCTTGGATATTGTTGCACATTGTTCTATAAGGATTATTTCTTTCTCAGTTATATTTATATGATATTATTTGTTTAACCCTCCTGTCCACAAATGTTTGCCGGAAAATGAGTTGGTACATAACGGTTTTTGGAGACGCTGGTTACAAATTTGATGTTAAAATTCAAAATGACGGATTAATTTTTAACAAATTAAATTTTCTTTGGGGAGAAAATTTTACATCTCAACACTGACAGAAATTGTAAAGGAGTTTAAAAACAGATTTGCTTACAATTCTGGAGAGAAATTCAACGTACTGAATCAATAATTTTGGATTTTGAAATTTTAACATTACATTCGTTATCAGCAACTCAAAAAAACTACAGATAAAAATTGTTATGAAAATAACTTTTTAAAAATTAGTCCATCATATTGGATCCGCGATTCAAGAAAATCTTTCCCAGTAAACGAAAACGAATAGAAAGTTAAAAATACGAATTGAAATGAATTCAAGTGAATTAAAATGAATTAAAACGCATGAAAATGATTAATTGAATCCACTTTTTAATTCATTGTAATTCACTTGAATTCATTGTAATTCACTTGAATTCATTGTAATTCACTTGAATTCATTGTAATTCACTTGAATTCATTTTAATTCACTTGAATTCATTTTAATTCACTTGCATTCATTTTAATTCACTTGCATTCATTTTAATTCACTTGCATTCATTTTAATTCACTTGAATTTATTTTAATTCACTTGAATTCATTTTAATCCATTTTTTAATTCATTTTAATTCACTTGAATTCATTGTAATTCACTTGAATTCATTTTAATTCACTTGAATACATTTTAATTCACTTGAATTCATTTTAATCCACTTTTTAATTCATTGTAATTCACTTGCATTCATTTTAATTCACTCGCATTCATTTTATCCACTTTTTAATTCATTTTAATTCACTTGAATTCATTTTAATCCACTTTTTAATTCATTTTAATTCACTTGAATTCATTTTAATCCACTTTTTAATTCATTTTAATTCACTTGAATTCATTGTAATTCACTTGAATTCATTTTAATTCACTTGCATTCATTTTAATCCACTTTTTAATTCATTTTAATTCACTTGAATTCATTTTAATTCATTGTAATTCACTTGCATTCATTTTAATTCACTCGCATTCATTTTATCCACTTTTTAATTCATTTTAATTCACTTGAATTCATTTTAATCCACTTTTTAATTCATTTTAATTCGCTTGAATTCATTTTAATCCACTTTTTAATTCATTTTAATTCACTTGAATTCATTGTAATTCACTTGAATTAATTTTAATTCCCTTGAATTAATTTTAATTCACTTGAATTCATTTTAATCCCCTTTTTAATTCATTTTAATTCACTTGAATTCATTTTAATTCACTTGCATTCATTTTAATTCACTTGAATTCATTTTAATTCACTTGAATTCATTTTAATTCATTGTAATTCACTTGAATTCATTTTAATTCACTTGCATTCATTTTAATCCACTTTTTAATTCGCTTGAATTCATTTTAATCCACTTTTTAATTCATTTTAATTCGCTTGAATTCATTTTAATCCACTTTTTAATTCATTTTAATTCACTTGAATTCATTGTAATTCACTTGAATTCATTTTAATTCACTTGCATTCATTTTAATTCACTTGAATTCATTTTAATTCATTGTAATTCACTCGCATTCATTTTATCCACTTTTTAATTCATTTTAATTCACTTGAATTCATTTTAATCCACTTTTTAATTCATTTTAATTCGCTTGAATTCATTTTAATTCATTGTAATTCCCTTGAATTAATTTTAATTCACTTGAATTCATTTTAATTCACTTGAATTCATTTTAATTCACTTGCATTCATTTTAATTCACTTGAATTCATTTTAATCCACTTTTTAATTCATTTTAATTCACTTGAATTCATTTTAATCCACTTTTTAATTCATTTTAATTCACTTGAATTCATTGTAATTCACTTGAATTCATTGTAATTCACTTGAATTCATTTTAATTCGCTTGAATTCATTTTAATCCACTTTTTAATTCATTTTAATTCACTTGACTTCATTGTAATTCACTTGAATTCATCTTAATTCACTTGAATTCATTTTAATTCACTTGCATTCATTTTAATCCACTTTTTAATTCATTTTAATTCACTTGAATTCATTTTAATTCATTGTAATTCACTTGAATTCATTTTAATCCACTTTTTAATTCATTTTAATTCACTTGAATTCATTTTAATTCATTGTAATTCACTTGAATTCATTTTAATTCACTTGAATTCATTTTAATTCACTTGCATTCATTTTAATTCACTTGAATTCATTTTAATCCACTTTTTAATTCATTTTAATTCACTTGAATTCATTGTAATTCACTTGAATTCATTGTAATTCACTTGAATTCATTTTAATTCACTTGAATTCATTTTAATCCACTTTTTAATTCATTTTAATTCACTTGAATTCATTTTAATTCACTTGAATTCATTTTAATTCGCTTGAATTCATTTTAATCCACTTTTTAATTCATTTTAATTCACTTGAATTCATTGTAATTCACTTGAATTAATTTTAATTCCCTTGAATTAATTTTAATTCACTTGAATTCATTTTAATCCACTTTTTAATTCATTTTAATTCACTTGAATTCATTTTAATTCATTGTAATTCACTTGAATTCATTTTAATTCATTGTAATTCACTTGAATTCATTTTAATCCACTTTTTAATTCATTTTAATTCACTTGAATTCATTTTAATTCATTGTAATTCACTTGAATTAATTTTAATTCACTTGCATTCATTTTAATTCACTTGAATTCATTTTAATCCACTTTTTAATTCATTTTAATTCACTTGAATTCATTTCAATTCGTAATTTTAACTTTCTATTCGTTTTCGTTTACTGAGTTTGGCTTTGAAGTGTATAAATGTAAAAATGTAACAATTATGAAAAATTCCTCACTATTTATTTAAGAATTATTCCAAGATCTAAAGTTATGTTGTTAAAATACTAAAGATTAAAGTGTGGACGAATATATTGTGGTTGCACAGAATGTTTAATGACAAAACCAAGAATTTGTGATGTATGAGTAGAGATTTTAGCTAATAAATAACATTTAAATATGTAATATATGTTGAGCAAAATAAATATGAAAGAAATTTCTGTTACAGAATTCCTCGAATAGTGGAAATGAGAAAAAAATGCAGTCCGAACGAACCCAGAACATCTTGGCTGAGGCGCACAAAAATCCCTCTTCCTTTTCCTACTTTGTTTGCCCTTCTCGTCCATCTCGTTGTCTGCCGTTACTATACCAATTTTGTCTAATTCACCTATTTTTACTCTTCGCTACCGTAACAATCCTCTCCTAGTGCAAACCGAAGAACTCTTTAAGATAATATACGAAGATCTTTGAAAAAGGAAAAGTTGTCAGCGATAGGAACGAATGAAAAGGACAAGTGTTGAAAGTGCGCGAGAACTCGGTGTCGAAAAATTACAGATTAACATTCTCATTGCATTAGAGGAATCTTTTAGATCGTAACGTCATTGAAAAGAATTAGAATTGTTTTCCGATTCACCCTCGTAGTGTAACGCACCGCAAGAAAACAGAGCTCGTTTATTAATCTCGATATCGACTACGATAGCAAGAGGTACCGAAGGAAAAGCCACACATGATTATTGTACATAAAATAAATTTTAAAGAATTAAAAGAGCAAATCGAACCTGTCCTTCCGACGCGCTTCGCCAGCGAAGAATCCACTGAGCAATCGAGTTGCAACAGAATGCGAAACAGCCTTAGGTAGAAGGAACTAACAAATTTATTGTTACATCAAAATATCATGTCTTTATTGTTCTTATAAACATTATACAATATGTTACAATAGCAATATATATAATACATATATAATATATATGTGTATATATATATATATATATTATATACACTTTATATACATATATATATATTATGTATATATGCATACATATATATTATATAAATGTATATGGATCTACTTATGTACTTGTGTAAATTACACCGTTAAAGCTATTACACAGAGTTTGTGCAGTAAAATTCGAAAAAAACTTTCCAGCAGTATGTTTATTCTGATCGAGCCATAATGCCTCGATTGATTATTTATAAGAGTCGTAAAAATCTTTCACACGAGAGGTGAAAAAGTTCACAAAAAGTGTTCGTACAATGATTGCGGAAGATAAAATCGTGCACATCGGTACGAATGCAAAATTTTTTGTTCGTTCAACACCTCTAAAATATCTGAAATCCACAATATAAATAACGGTTTTACATTCGTGTAAAATTAATTACATAACGATATAGATGCAATTACGTAACTTTACCTACTATAAACATAACAGTTCGCTATCCAACTATCGCAAAGAACTTAAAAATTTGGAATGAAACGCTGAATTCATAATCACAGATTAATTCGTGTCCTTTGCGCCAGTTGATACAATGATCGTAATAATATTAATAAAATTAACATTTAACTTGTAAGATACAATTATATAATGAGCAGAAAATGTTGCGTTCGCACCGTTCGAGTGCTGTTATTCGGTTTCGTCTCTTCACTATCAATATGTTTATCTCAACAAGGCACATTTTTAATATATCTGTCGACAAACTACACGCATACAAACAATATCCAGCCATCCCTCGACATCGAAGGGAAAAAACGTTTCGGCTCATCTCTATGCTCGCTCTCTTCGTTCAACGAAATCAAGGAGTTCGGTATAGAAAAATATAAAAGATTCCTTCAGCCCAATCACAGACCATCTCATACTTTCTCCCGCCTCTGATTTGAATTTTGTTTTTCAGTAGGACCTCTCGTATTCTATTTAGTGAAGTTTTTCAAGTTGGCGCCGACCTCTCTTATTCTATAAGGACAATAGTGGATAATATTTTTCATTGACTTTTCGTGTGATAGTGGGAGAAGACTTGTGGGGGAAAGATTAGAATAAGAGAGGTCCTACTGTATTGAAGAAAAAATGGTTCTTTTCTATTTTGTTTGTTTAAAGTTTGTAAATATGTTAACGGGAGGTTATGTTGTTTTGGTCCGTTAGTTTATTAGTGAACTTTTTAAGTTTTGGTTTTGCGATTCCTCCTTTTCATTCTTGATTGGATTCAGATTTTTGTTTGTACTCGCAGGCCTTTTTGATTGTGACCGTTGCTCGTCACTTGGAGGAACCGTAATACTGCGCCCTATTTCTATATACAATCGACACCAGACCTGGAATTGTGGAGTATTGTTTATAAAAAAACAAACAGACGAGCTTCCATCAGACAGCTCACTTTGCCTTCAAACTCCTCAGCGGTGGTGCTGGCTGGTTGCGTGCCTGCACTCGCAATTTCACTTTCAACATTGAGTGGAAATATATATATATATATATATATATATATATAAAAAGTAATAATAGCGATAATTACTAAGAGAAGTACGATAGTAACATATGACGGCGACGAGGATTATAAAAATAAAGGTCAATCTGCTTCTTTAGAAGCGTGTACTGGAAAATCATTTATGACTTGGTCAGCTTCGTGCGATTGGCTGCAACCGCTGCGAGGCAGGCTAGTGCTTCGAGGTCTGGTGAGGAACACCACGCTGAAATTAATCGTTTTAATTTTTTAACCAACATCGGTAGCAGTAGGACATCATTCACATTCTGCTGGGATCTGATTAAATTTTATATGAAATAACTTTAAGTGATGACTTTATTAACCCCTTCGCTGCGGATGACAAAGATCTTTGTCATTTAGGACTTTTCTCTGACTGCGCCAAAATCAATCTTCGTCATGACATAAATTAGTCTAATGAAGTCAATAATGTATCCAATTTAAAAACTCGACCATTTCTAGACAGTCCAAGGCGTACCGAACAACATGCCGTTGTCCTTTTTCAAAAACATCATGTCAAAAAAAAAGATACAAGTTCTTAAAATATGTTGTTTTTTTTTTTTTAAATCTTTGCCATGAGCTACGACACTGTATTAGGTCAATTTCTGCATTAAAAATTAATGAAATCGATTGAAACTTGATATATTTTGAAAATTCAAAATGGCGGATCCAATATGGCCGACAAATTTTCCGAAAATCGAACCATTTTGCTTGAAACTTGCTACACTCGGGGTTTTTTCAAGGTTGCTGATTACAAATATGATTTATTTTGAAAATTCAAAATGGCAGATCCAATATGGCCGACACATTATCAAAAAATCGAACCATTTTGCATGAAACTTGTTACACTCGGGGTTTTTCCAGGTTGCTGATTACAAATATGATTTATTTTAGAAATTCAAAATGGCGGATCCAAAATGGCCGACAAATTATCAAAAAATCGAATCATTTTTCTTGAAACTTGTTACACTCGGGGTTTTTCCAGGTTGCTGATTACAAATATGATTTATTTTTAAAATTCAAAATGGCGGATCCAAAATGGCCGACAAATTTTCCAAAAATCGAACCATTTTTCTTGAAACTTGTTACACTCGGGGATTTTCCAAGTTGCTGATTAGAAATATGATTTATTTTAGAAATTCAAAATGGCGGATCCAATATGGCCGACAAATTTTCCAAAAATCGAACCATTTTTCTTGAAACTTGTTACACTCGGGGATTTTCCAAGTTGCTGATTAGAAATATGATTTATTTTAGAAATTCAAAATGGCGGATCCAATATGGCCGACAAATTATCAAAAAATCGAACCATTTTGCTTGAAACTTGTTACACTCGGGGTTTGTCGAGGTTGCTGAATACAGATATGATTTATTTTGAAAATTCACAATGGCAGACAAATTTTAAAAAAATTGAACCATTTTGCTTGAAACTTGCTACACCCAGGGTTCTTTAAGGTTGCTAATTACAAATCTGTTGATATATTTTGAAAATTCAAAATGGCCGACAAATTTTCAAAAAATTGAACCATTTTTCTTGAAACTTGTTACACACGGGGTTTTTCGAGGTTGCTGATTATAAATATGATTTATTTTGACAATTCAAAATGGCGGACCCAAAATGGCCAACAAATTTTCAAAAAATTGATCCATTTTCCTTGAAACTGGCTACACTCAGGGTTTATCGAGGTTGCTGATTACAAATATGATTTATTTTGAAAATTCAAAATGGCGGATTCAAAATGGCCGACTAATTTTCAAAAAAATGATGTTAGCCTTCCTCCATTAGCTTCTATATACAATATCTTCTATACACACTTTTGGACGTTCGAGAAATGTCTTCAAGGTGCACTTTTTTTAATATTTTTTATATATTTTTTGTAATTTTTGTTTGATATTTTTATTTAAATACCAAAAAATACAAAAAATATATAAAAAATATTAAAAAAAGTGCACCTTGAAGACCTTTCTCAAACCTCCGAAAATGTGTAAGTAGATATTGTATTTTTTGTAATTTTTGTTTTATATTTTTGTTTAAATACCAAAAAATACAAAAAAATATATAAAAAATATTTTTAAAAGTGCACTGTGAAGACCTTTCTCGAACCTCCACGTAGTAAAGTGTGTAAGTAGATATTGTATATCGAAGCTAATGGGGGAAGGCTAGTATCATTTTATAACAAATTTAACCGCGATATAGGATCCGCCATTTTGAATTTTCAAAATATATTATCAGATTTGTAATTAGCAACCTTGAAAAACACTAAGTGTAGCAAATTTCAAGCAAAATGGTTCGATTTCTGGAAAATTTGTCGGCCATTTTGGATCCGCCATTTTGAATTTTCAAAATATATCATCAGATGTGTAATTAGCAACCTCGAAAACCCCCGAGTGCAGCAAGTTTCAAGCAAAATGGTTCGATTTTTAGAAAATTTGTCGGCCATATTGGATCCGCCATTTTGAATTTTCAAAATATATCATCAGATTTGTAATTAGCAACCTCGAAAAACCCTGAGTGTAGCAAATTTCAAGCAAAATGGTTCGATTTTTAGAAAATTTGTCGGCCATATTGGATCCGCCATTTTGAATTTTCAACATATATCATCAGATTTGTAATTAGTTATCTCGAAAAACCCCGAGTGGAGCATGTTTCAAGCAAAATGGTTCGATGTTTTGAAAATTTTTTGGCCATATTGGATCCGCCATTTTGAATTTTCAAAATGTATCAAGTATCAATCGATTTCATTAATTTTTAATGCAGAAATTGACCTAATACGGTGTCATAGCTCATGACAAGGATTTTTAGAGAATCGTAAAAACAACATATTTTAAGAACTTGTATCTTTTTTTTTGACATCATGTTTTTGAAAAAGGACAATGGTATGTTGCTCGGTACGCCTTAGACTGTCTAGAAATCGTCGAGTTTTTAAAAACAACATATCGTGATTTACAAAAAAAAACAGTAAAATTTTGAACTCTAGAAATCAGTGTTTTATCCCACATGTAACACAATAACTCGGAAGTACATAAAAAACTCTAAAATATCTATAAAAACTAAAAATATAAATTTGTAGCTAAAGAATCGAAGAAGTTTTTGATACTAACAAAAAATTCCGTTCAAATATTCTATAAATAATCACGAGAGTGTTTCTATTGCGCTAACAACCCGCCACCAGCAGTTGAATATGCAAAAATTGACATAAGATTCTAAATCAGTTTGAATTTAAATCAAGGCGTCCGCAATATTGAATCCGCCATTTTGAATTTACGAAATCTGACTTTAAATTCGTATTCGAGGTCCTGAAAAACTGCGAGAAAAAGTTTAAAGCAAAATAGTCGGAATTTAGAAAATTTTTCCGCGACATTGAATCCGCCATTTTAAATTGTCGAAATCTGACTTTAAATTCGTATTCGAGGTCCCGAAGAACCCCGAGAAAAAGTATCAAGCAAAATAGTTAGAATTTAGAAAATTTGTCCGTCATATTGAATCCGCCATTTTAAATTTTCGAAATCTGACTTTAAATTCGTATTCGAGGTCCCGAAGAACCCCGAGAAAAAGTATCAAGCAAAATAGTTGGAATTTAGAAAATTTCTCCGCCATTTTGAATTTGCGAAATGTGACTTCAGTTCATAATCAGCGACCCAGAAAATCTCCGAGTAACAAGTGTCATGTGAAAAGATTGGAATTTAGAAAATTTGTCCGCCATATTGAATCCGCCATTTTAAATTTTCGAAATCTGACTTCAGATTCGTATTCGAGGTCCCGAAAAACTCCGAGAAAAAGTAGCAAGCAAAATAGTTGGAATTTAGAAAATTTGTCCGCCATTTTGAATCCGACATTTTAAATTTCCGAAATCTGTCTTTAAATTCGTATTTGAGTTCCCGAAAACGCCCGAGAAAACACCCCAGAAAATCTCCGAGTAACAAGTGTCAAGTGAAATGATTGGAATTTAGAAAATTTGTCCGCCATATTGAATCCGCCATTTTCAATTTTCGAAATCTGACTTCAGATTCGTAATCGGTATCCCAAAAAAAAAACTCTGTACACCAAGTTACAGTAAAATCTAACCAAATTTTTTTCCCACATTTTGGGCACTTTTTGTGAAATTCTCGTCGCAGCGAAGGGGTTAAATACGAATGATATAAAAAAGAAATAACACTTACGTTTACTAGGTCCTTGTTCTTCGGTTAGATTTGTAGAGTCAACAGTCAACGTATTTCGCGTAATACTCTGCTTTCGTGCTTTCCTTTTTTGGCTTCCGACCAGCAGAGCCTTCTCTTCGCCTAATCGTGGTGCTTTTCTGTTGAGTACGGTTGTGGATGTATCAGTCTGCGATTTCCTGTTAGCGGAGGCAGCTCCCATTTTTTGCAAAATTTTCTTCTTCTTGGTGCGCTGTTGCTTCTTCTTCTCTTGGAATTCTTCTAGACTCAATGATGGCAACGCTTCAATTTTCTTCTCCAAATTGAAATCTCTGTAAATTATTATTATTGTTTTTTCTTACAATTTTTAATATTTTTCAAAGCTGATTTTTTTTTATACGGTTTATACCCTGCAAACACAAAAGTAACAGTTATGTAACAACTATGTAATATTTATGTAACAACGTAACCATTACGTAAATATTACGTAAGTGTGACTTTCCGTGTTGGCAGTGTAGGGTAGATGGGTAGCGCATTATTGTATTTTTTTAGTTCTTAAATATTTCTGTAGTATTCTATACTAATTTGTTTAGTATAGGGCACCTGTATACTTCAAAAGCATTGGCCATGTATAATTATGTTTTGTTATTTTTCGAAATAAATGAAAAAAAAAGCAAGAAAACCATAAATGCTGCAGTGGTAACCGTCTAAAAGAATGGCATTTTTTAATTTATTGCTGTAAAGTATCATTCTAATTCGTAATTAACCAAATTAAGTAATCCATTGTTCAGCATTTTATTGTAATTCATTCAGCATTTTGCAACTTTGTAATTTTGGAAAAAGTTTCTAAAAGAAATTATTACTTTAGTAATCGTTGAAAAAACAACGAAAGATATTTTTTCTCAACCGCTTTAATATTAAATTAAATAATAATGAATACTTCTTGGTGTTGCAGGTCAATTAACTAATAATAATATAAAAATTATGTTAATAAGAATTTTTGCAAAAAAAAATTTAATTAACATAATTTTTATATTATTATACAGGGTGATCGGCCAACCATTACCCAGCGGCTAACTGTAGATTGTACAGATAATTCTGAGCAACTTTTTCCTCTGAAAAAATTTCCGGGAAGGTAGAGTTTTTAAATTATTCAATACTAAAATTTAGGGGGAAAAAATCACTTTTTTTGAAATATCTCGGCTCTGTACGAAGGTATCTTAACGAACCAAAGCTCATTTTAAAGATATTTTCAAGCTATATAAGTTGTATCTGTTGATTTTTGACCTGCGATGAATATTTCTCTTGTTATAGCCATAAAAACGGGGGTAAATACCGATTTTTCAGGTTTTTCGCGTCTAACTCGTTTGGACACATAGCTATCGAAATATCACACTGGAAAAAGTTGTAGGCCTTGAAAACGCAAACATTTTTTGTCCTCTAATACGATGCGATTAAATTAAAACTGAACCCTATTTGTACTCGTTTTCATAACATTTTGTTATTAATATCGATTTATTTGTCGAACTGTATTTTGTCAACTTTACGAGGCTCTTGTAGGGTTCAGTTTTAATTTAATCGCATCGTATTAGAGGACAAAAAATTTTTGTTTTTTCAAGGCCTACAACTTTTTTCTGTATGATATTTCGGTAACTATGTGTCGAAACGAGTTAAACGCGAAAATCCTGAAAAATCGGCATTTATCCCGTTTTTATGGCTATAACAAGAGAGATATTCATTGTAGATCAAAAACCACTAGAGACAATTTATAGAGCTTTAAAATATCTTTAAAATGAGCTTCGGTTCGTTAAGGTATCTTCAAACCGAGTCGAGATATTTCAACAAATGTGATTTTTTCACCTAAATTTTAGTGTTGAATAACTTAAAAACTCTACCTTCCCGAACATTTTTTTAGAGGAAAAAGTTGTTCAGAATTATCTGTAGAATCTAGAGTTAGCCGCTGGGTAATGGTTGGCCGATCACCCTGTATATATTATTATATACAATTTTTGCAACAAAAATTTGAATTAACATAATTTTTATATTATTATTAGTTAATTGACCTGCAACACCAAGAAGTATTAATTATTATTTAATTTAACCCATTAACGCCTGAAATGACAATTTTTATACTTCATTTTCAATCAAGTATTTCGTATCAAAATCAAAGTTGAAAACAATTGAGAGGTACGTATCCTACTGTTTTCGAGGTCGTGCTTCAAGATTCCCGGGTCAAAATTGAGTTTCAGCCATCAGAAATTCCAATATGGCGCCGAATATGAAAAAAATTTCCAAAAAATTGAGAATTTTTTTATTCGTATCAATTTTTTTCGAGCTATTAGAATATTGGAATTTGATTGAAACCTTGCATAATGGTGCATAAAATAGTTGAATTTTAAGAAAAAATTTTACTTTTATACCCTACATCATTCTAACGACCTCAAAATGGCGTCAACAATGAAAAATTTCTGGACGCTCTAACTCGAAAACTACGAACTTTAAAAAAAAATGCCTAGATTGAAAAGTTCGTAAAATTCATCAAGCGATATAGTGGAATTTTTTCAGTTTTTTGATGACATTTTGAGACTTTTTTTTCAAAATTGTAATTTATTTACAAAAAAAAATCTGAAAAAATTAAGTGTATTCTCTGATGAATTCTAAGAGTTATTTGTTCTTTGCAATTTTTTCGAAAAGTTGATAGTTTTCGAGGAAATGAATTTCAAATATTATAGTTTAGAATTTTTTCCCCCCCAAAAAACTATCAATTTTTTCTTAAAATTCAACTGTTTTATGCACCATTATGTACGGTTCCAATAGAATTCCAATATTCCAATAGCTCGAAAAAAATTGATAGGAATAAATAATTCCCAATTTTTTTGGATTTTTTTTAAAATTCGGCGCCATATTGGAATTCCTGATGGCTGAAACTCAATTTTGACCTCGGAATCTTGAAGAGCGATCTCGAAAACAATAGGACATGACCTTTCATAGTTTTGAAAAAAAATGGTTTTAACATTGCTATTTCTAGTGATTATGATGAAAATGCAAACAAAATCGAACAACCGCTGGTATTACTAATGGCGAACAAAAAAAAACCATGAAGTGATGATTTTAAGATCCTAAGAATATTTTTTTATTTTGCGGCCGCCATTTTGGATTCGCTATTTTAAATTTTGTGAAACTAACATTGGATTCGTCATCAGCGACTCAAAAAACCCCCGAGTACTGATTTTCATGAGGTTAATTTAAATTTTTTATGTTTTACGTCCACCATCTTGGATCCGCCATTTTGAATTTTATAAAAGCGACACTGGATTCTTAAACACCAACCCCGAAAACAGTCAAGTAGTGGTTTGTATGAGCTCTGCTAAATGTACATAGTTAAATAATTTGCATTTTCATCATAGTCAGTAGGAATAGCAAGGTTAAAACCATTTTTTTTGTTCAAAACTATGAAGTTTTTTTTAAAACTATCGTATATGATTTTTGTAGGGGAAGAATCAAGCTTTAATTTGAGCACAAATTCAGATCTGTTGCACGTCAGGCTTCTGAGAAAATTAGGGGAAAGGACACCCAAAAACACGTTTTTTGGTGTTTTTGTCCCCACTTTTCTCAAAATCATGACGTGATAGACATTTTTCGTCTTCAGATTACAAAAATACGTCGGAAATCACTCTGATATAACAAAAAAAAAGCGAATTTTGCAGACTTGTGTAATATTTCAAATATTCACTGGCATGAATTTATTTTGAAAATTATGCCTTTTTTTGGTACTAATTTGTTGTTAACAATCATTATTTTAAATAATTTTGCAATATTATTTTGTTGTTAACACTTATTGGAGTCTTAGGAAAGCCAGGAACAAAAAAACGCATCGAAATCGATAACTATCTCTTCATAAACCTTAAAAAATCGATAGCATCTAGGTGGGACACTGGTGTCCACCTGTGACTGAAAGGGTTAGAACGTAACAAATGTGTAATTTCTACATATTATATTTTCATTGCTTTATTTTATCCTTAAAACACGACTGAGAGATCGTTCATTGGACGTTCAGAACTTCAGGTACATAACTATGGAATTTACTTGATAATAATGTTCGATGCATTTTTCTATCGTTGTGTTGTTTGTGTAATAATGTGAAATTTAGCAAGATATTCAAATATTGCTTTACTATTCTCGATATTTTTGTGTTTTATACGATGATGTGTTCTATAACTCGATAGTAATAACACCTAACCTCAAATCTAAGAAAGCAGCAAAGAATATAAATGAAATTGTAAATGAAATTAGGGATGGGTCGCAAATGTACAGCTCAAACGTTTTAGAATATAGATCGGTTACTAATACACCGAAAACTAGCATAACCTACACGCAGAAAAAAACCATTTGAACTAAAAGAAAAACTATAAGATTATCGGATTTAGTTAATATAATGACAGCAGCTTTTATTATCTGGTACTTGATTATTTATGTTGGGAAAATACGAAGAATTTACAAACATATTTAGTTAGCACAGCAAGGCGGCATCAAAAGTAATTTTACAGTTTTCCAAATGGCATATAATTGTAGGGAAACGATCAATATACAGTAGTTCTTCCCTTATTCTAATTTGTCCAGTGAGGCAAGATGGCGGCCTTCTTCCCTTATTCTAATTTTCTCCTCGTCCCCACTACTTAGACTGTTGTCTCTTTTTCTTTTGCTGCGCATGCGCCGTTACTTGTATTTATAGAAAATCCACACGTCCACACATGGTAGTGGGAAGAACGCGTGAGGGGAAATATTAGAATAGGAGAAGAGCAAAAATTAGAATAAGGGAAGACATTAGAGTAAGGGGAATTAGAATAAGGGAAGGGCTACTGTATACATCTAAATGACTAGCGTTGAAACAGCCAATCTGATTTAACTTGTTTCATTTCAACTATGTTTCTCTTATCTTTAATTCTACCAAGCTCGCATTCAGCAAGGAAAACCTCCACTAATGACATTGAACATTTGGAATTCGACTCCATTTTAGGTCACCATCCAAACGTAACAAATATTGAAAGGAATACAAAAATTAATTCTACCAATTCAGTTTCTTGTCCAAAAATATTAAAGAGAATTGAGAATGTAGAAATGTTTATGCTCAGAAAAAAAAGTAGTTGAAATGACAATTTTTTTACTATGAATCATAGTGCGAAATGAGGACTAGCATGGTAATAGTTAAAATAACTATTCTGAAATAGTAAAGGTTAACTATTGTTTCATGATTCGAAATGCTACTTATTATAATAGACAAATAGACTCAACTATTTTGAAATAGTCATTTCAGAAAATTACTACCTTCACTGAGAGAAATTGTATAAGAAATTGTCCTAAAAAATATGGAAAGGAGTCAATATTTACTTTTTAAAAATATTTGTAAACTATATATATATCATAGCATATCAAAAGTCCACTTTTCTCCATTCGTTCTTTGTTTAAGATAAACAAGAAACAAGGAGAAAAACAAAAAATCAATACTGCACTAAGTTTGTGAATGTCACCCTCTATCCAGTTAAAAAATGTATTATGCAATGCCATTATACACACAAATTTCAATGTCGTGTAACTAGTCTATAGATACACATGCGTGTACGATAATTATTATGTATGATATTTATATCTTGACGCCTGACGGCCCTTCTTATGACCAAATGAAAATCCACTTCAATAACGGGAGACACGGGCTCGAAGAAAAAAAGCTGCGAACGCCGCGTCGCCACCTGGTGGCATCAAAACACACCGAGTGCAGCAGTCTTTACATAGTAAACTATGGATTTATAGTAAATACAAACTTTAACTATGAATTATAGTGAATATAAAGATTTACTACGAGACATAGTGTGAAATGAGGACTACACTAGATTATAGTTATTTTAACTATATTTCCCATATTTATTTAAATCATTCAACATAGTTGATTTTTTAACTATGAGGAGATAGTTGGTGTAACAAAATTATAGTAAAATCGACTATGAAAGTGGTAAATTTAACTATTTTTATTGTTTGAAACATTTTTTTGTCCGATTTGTATTTTTCAAAATAAACTCAAAAATCTAAAAAAAAACACGTTTTTTTTTTGGCTTCAGTATGTCCGACCGCCAAAATTTATTGTTATATTCGTAATCAAGGGGCAAAAATACGTCGAAAAAGTGTCTTTCGAATTTTGTTTGAGGGGAAGTAGTCTTTCGAAAGGTGTACCCATTAAAGTTATGAAATTTATCAAATAAAATATATAATTTATTAAAATTAAATAACTTACTCGGCTTTAAATCTTTTATGTGACGTCCATAATGCGTAATCCTCTTGACTTTCGGTACCTTCTGTTTCGGTTTCCTCTGGTTTCGACGCTTCCAAATTACCTTCAGCACTGTAACAAGGAAGTATTCAAGATTTAGAGTTATCAAACATTTTATATGCCGTGTAAAACGCACCTTTCAACAAGATGTTCCAAGTCTCCACGGGAACTTGTACCTTCACTACTCAAAGAATCTGTTTTTTCACTGACATTAGATGAAATTGAATTTCTTCTTTCCTGGGTGCGGTCATCAGCACTAAAACACAGGCATTTCTGAATACCACACACATAGGTAATTATAAACTCATATTTTTTAAAATTCGCGTAAAACTACAGTACTTTCCCAGATACGTATTTATTGTGATAAATAATGAAAATGTTACTTTGAAAATCCTGATATCCGTCTTCGTTTTGTTTGCGTTGAAGATCCAGCATTGCGGATTTGTTCGGCTAGGAATTTTTGATAACGCAATCCTTTGCAAGTGCGTTCACCACGGAAACCATTTTCGTCGGAATTTTCTTCAAAATACGTGTTGTCATCATCGTCATCTTCACCATTCTGCAATCCAATATTTAGCAATCATTTATGGGAATAAATGAAAGAATAATTGCATTTAATAACTAAATATTAACAAATATTAAAAATCCTGTTGGAACAATTTCAGTTACGTTTCCGTGTATGCATTTAGTTTTGATGGATTAAATGCACATTAGGGTGTCCGTTAAAATGGTCAAGATGGAAATTTTTGTACGCACCCCTTCAGTTTGTTGCAAATAAATTTAAACAAATTTTAAGCGCAGTTTGAGCTCTTAACGTTGTTTTTAGATAAGAAAATCAATTTTTTAAATTTTTTCTCTACGAATTTTCTAAAACATTAAAAAATCTTTTGCATCCAACTTTCCAAATTATTTCTAAACCCCCTCAAGAAATTTCAAGAAATTTTTGACTGAGCCAGAATGTTTTTTACAACAATATCCTAATTTTAATAACAAGATCCAACATTTTCCTAATTATTTATCTATAATTTTCATACGGTTCACATTTCATATTCTTTGTCATCTTACGAGTAAAATATGCTCCAGTTGAGTCGAGTACGATTATTTAAAGCTGAGTTATCGTATGTTTTGTACAATAATTCTTTTTGACAAAAATTTGGTAAAGGAAATAATGTTTTTGTTCCTGTAATAATTTCAAAAAAAATTAAACAATATTTTACTGTGGATGAGCATACAGTGAAACCCCTCTTACTTGAACACTCGCTTTCTTGAACACCCTGTCTATTTGAACAAAATAACCTCGTTTATTTGAACGATTTCTACTTCCCCTTACCCCCACTACTCGCTCTTACGCGGATACAAATTCCAATGCGTGTGCGCTACTCACGCCGGACGGGTATATTGCGCGAGTAGTGGGGACAACTGTAAGCGTTCAAATAAACAGGGTTGGAGGGGAAATGCTGACTCGACCCTGTTCAAGTAAGAGGGGTTTTACTGTATTCCATATCTTTTTGTACATCTATTTGCGTAGTTATTTGTCCAGAAAAAAATATGTTACTGTCATGTTCGAACATCATAACTAGCGGGAAATCTGGTTTTGGCGTTGAAAAATGATGTCAGTCAGCCCGAAACGTTATTAAATCAATATTAAAAACATTAAAATATCATGTGACAAAGATATGGATCATTTCATCACACCTGGATCTATGAATCTTTTCGCTAGATTTGGAATTCGCAAAGAATTTTTAAGTATTGATCCTTGTCTTTGGTACGAAACTAATGATTTTAAACACGAATTGTTTCAAAGCTCAAAGTAATTAATGATTATGCAGTGAGGGTAGTAAGTTTGATGGAACAATGCAACAACATACTCACAATGAGGACCAAAAACAATATTTACTCCTGGTCATCACCGAATTCCATCAAAAATATCCTGACCCGCGAAAATCAACAGTTTCTCGTGATTGTTAACTTAGTACATTATTTGTCAAATATTTGTGTGGGTATTATTTATTTATTTACTTTGGCTTGAGGTGGTTACTCTCTGGCCAACAATACAAATGCAGAATATTATACATAAATGTATATATTATATATAGCTTAGGATTTCTTAATTCGGACCGGCGAGAATGGTACTAGTTTTCCATCGAAGTTTCTCTATGGTAACTTTGTATTTTATTTAAATATAGTAAACGTGTCTTTACTGCAGTATTTAATGTTCTTTGATAGGACTTCAGTGTGGAATCATGGACTTTCTTTATAGATATTAATTTATTACTAATCCATGTAGCAGATTTGTACTTAAAGACGAAAGATGTATATGGTGGATGAAAATAAAAAACAGTAGTCAGACTGTAGAAGAAAACATACAAGTTATTAGCATGCATATTTACAGCTATTCAAATTTTTATATTTTTTACAAGTTATTTGTTGTCTTTGATATCGTGACCATAATCACTATTATCAACCATACAGTGTTTATACAAGAGGCAGCATCAGAACTATCGAATGTATTTGCAAAAGGTCCAGTCTAAAAACTGTTTTCTAAAGCGAATGGTTTTAGATAATTTGAATCTTTGTAGTCATAATTGATATAATATTTCCCATAATGATATTATTGTAATCAGAACTTAATTTCTGCACTCATTGAACGATTGCAATGATTTATTGGGCTGACGGAAAATGACTGCTATTCTACGTTGAATTTCAGATCCGTTCACAACAGAAACTATTCTCAACCTATTTTTTAATTCAAATATAATCAAAATCACTCAAAATACTCTTTCTCCACGTAGTAGTGAATTAATTTTTTTATTTTTTACCGCATTATTTGATTTGATGAATAGACAGAAGTCCATTGTCATTTTGTATGCATTCAACCGTAATTTCAATTAGTGGGTTCTTATGTACCAATAAATGCATGTACATCGTGACGGGGTGCTCGAAGAAAGCTACTTGCTGAAAACAAAAACGATCTAAACATTCACCTTGATAACAGAGATGAGTCTAACTATTTGCGAACATTTGCTACTACGGATAATGTATCCATCATCCCATTTTCTTCAATTCACGTCACCAGTATTTCATCATTGGATTGATCACTATCTCATCAGTGACATTTCCAAGGTATGTTCTTTTAGTCAGTCAAGTAGGACAGCAGCATAAAATCATGATTTGACATCTGTAGCGTTTGATTTAAAACTTCTCTCCGCACTGTCAAATCCATTCACCTTCAGAAATTTAAAAAGCTTTTCATCTGCATCTTTCTGTGATGTTGACAATTCGGAGAAAATTGATGACAGACAGGAATGTCTCACAAAAGTACTCTCGAATCTATACTATATACATGCTTCAATAACTGCCATAACTCCTACAAAAAAATGACCAGTGAAATCAGGTCTCTGATCAAACATCGTAACAAAGTATACAACAAGTTTAATCGAAACGGATACTTAATTACATACCAAGACTTCAAGGAAATGCGTACTAGAATAAGGCGATTAATCTTCAAGACCCACCCCTACTTCTATGCAAATCATCTAATCTCTCTAAAGTCATCCAAAGAAATATGGAATGAGCTTAGACAAGTTAAACTAGTTAAACCCAAAGAACTTCCCCACCTTTAATTTGTTCCTTAGACGATCTAAACAAATGCTTTTGAAGTATCTCGAACTCAAACAATACATATTTCACTTTTCTACAATAAACCTGACTAATGCGTAGTAAATTGCATCCTAGTCGGCCGTATTTGATGGCATAGACTACAACTGCATACTAGCTACCTGGCCAGTGATTGATAAACCACTTCTTGATCTATTGAATAATAGTCTGGATTCTGAAGTATTTCTACAAGGTTGGACATTCTACTTAGATCAATTAAAAAAATATCATCACCATTAACACCATCAGACTATCGTCCAATTCTCTGCTACATTGCTAAAATACTAGAACGTATTGTCCACCATCAACTGTCTCACTATCTCAAAATAAAAGAACTATTAGATACAATACAATCGGAAATATATCAAGAACCACGCTATCTTCTAGCCTTGTTTATTCATTGTTCGGGTTCTAGTAATCGTTCTACTAAAATTATCAGGAGAGACCTTATCAATCAAATGACCAAGAGTAGACCCTACTTCAACTGATTCGCATTTATTGCTACGAGACTTTGGAACACTCTTCCCACCTACATTAAAGGGTCATCCATCCCTTCTGCGTTTAAATTATCTTTCCCTAACTTTCTCCTCTCTTTCAACATCTCAAATTCTAACGCATCATTACTCCATGTACCCTTATCATTGCCACTCTCATATAAGCCTGTGCAAGTGCATTTTTTTTGTTTTATACTGATTTTTCTACGTTTCCAAATCTACACACTGTCATTTTCTTACTGTCTTTACATTTACTGCGCGTTTTATATGATAAATACTTGAAAATTCTTTAATAATGCCCCTTTTCCCTTCTTTTTATTTTTCATTTCCTCATTTATATTTTATCTGAAAATTTTACTTACTCGTTAAAAGCAAAAATTATTCATTCTCAGCTCCACAACATTCTTTGTACCCGTCTAACGAATAAATTCTATGTAATCAAAATAAACATTTTACATAAATTATACATATTTGTTATGTATTTGAAACGTACTTATTATGTATATTGATTATATGAATATTACGTATCTGCAATGCAACACATAACACGTTATGAACGCGGACATTGCAACGAATTTAGTAGGTAACAGTTATCTACCCGTTTGATACAGGATACAGGTTTCTAATGATAACCAAAGTTATATGTAACTAACAGATACATAACAGTTGTATGTATACCAAATACGTATTCTTTAATCTCCGATGTTTGTCTACGAACAGAATATATATTTATGACCGTTCGATTTAAAATAGAATGTAAATAAATGCGTTATACGGTCAATGAACTTTGCTAATGTGAATATTCAATGTTAATAAAACGACATATTATGAGAGATAATTTTAGTTAATTTGACCTCCTAATGTGACGGGTTGCAAAAATCGCTTTTTGCTTTACATTTTTCGATAGACTATGAGCTTTTCGACCAAGAGCATCATGTATGGTTTGGATATTGTTGCTTATTGAAGAAGTATTTTTTAAGTTAGTCTAAAGGAGAGCTTATGACCTACCACGTTATTGACTTTCCCATCAATATTTTTGTATGCGAAATTTCGTTAACTTAATAAATTACGTTAAAATATAAAAACAGATGTAAATAAAAAACGGCCAAGAGGATTTTTTCTTTTTTGGTGGAAGTTGCTCAGAAAGTGTCCTAGAATACAATCCAGAAGGAACATTTCATGTGCCTCTTCCCCTCCATTTAAACTTTGTTCAAGCACGCCGTGGCTTAAGTTGATTGTTGATTTCGAGTTTAAATTCACCACCTTGCGGGGAAATATAGAAGCATATTCTTTTTTTCTGAGGTTGACATGTTTTATATATCGATGTTCATTTGAATTCGGAACAAAGTTTTGGTGGATAAAACCTCTTGCGTTTAAAAGGTTAACATTTAATTTAACATTAAGATTTAATTATTTAATGAATAATTACAGTTAATAAAAATATTGTTTTATATTCCTACTAAATTAAAATTGGCTTGAACATAATTATATATGAATGGCAAATGTTTCTTATTCGATTTTAACAAAAAAAAATCCTTAAAGGTTTGTTAATTTTTTTTGTATGATAGATGCCAACCCTTATCCAGCCATCAGATTCTTCCGATTAACACCTGTTGCTCCAAGCTAAAATATTTATTCAAATATTGTGAAAGAAAAAAATCGTTTTTCTTATCAATTATGTATTTCAACCTCTAATTAGTTTACTAGATATTAAATAATTATATAAAAGAGATAATTAATAGTTGATAAACATTTAGCAGGGAATATTTGAATAATTCGTAGAAATTTGAATCTTTTTTTTTTCATTTTATTCATATTGAGAAAAAATTTAATATTTAAAATCGGTAAGAAGGATTTTTAAATATATTAAGTTTATTATTTTTTTACATTAATATTATATCTGGTTTTCTTGCAAACTATGCATGGTTTTAAATGATTCCTTTAAATGATGTCCAGATAAGTTGTCCCATATTTATTTTATCATATTTTACTTTAATTAAATTAGGGGAATGTATCCATGGGCGGCCCGGCTCCATGAGTGGCCCACCCTTCTGATTTTTATCAAACTAAAAACGAAATATCAAATTTTTGGTTGACACAGATGCGTATTAACGCGAAACCATTTTTAATAAGATCCCTAAGTCAATACATGCATTTTCACGTTCAGTACAGATGCTCGTAGAAATGTACTGTTGAAAAACGTCAAAGTTTTGCGTTCATTTCAATTGAGTATTAAAAATTTAATGCATTTTAATTTCGGCTCCCATTTCCATGAGTGGACCACTTTTTGTATCCATAAGCGGTCCACTTATTTTTATCAGTGTAAAGGTTATGGTACGGAAGCGTAATTTCTGAGTGTAATTTACCATTTTGTTTTTGAATATAAATAAGTCATTAAAGTAGCGTTTAAGTGTTGTATTAAACCGGAATACATATTTAGAATGATTGTTTTTTCACAAAGTTTCTTTTTTATGTTGACCTTACCTTTATTCACATTTTCTCCATGTATTGCACACAGTAAAAGTGTTCAAAATAAATAAATTATTTAAAGTGCGAAACCCTTAAGGAGTTCTAGGAGGTTCTTGGTGAGACGGTCCAAAAATATTAATATAAAAAAACAATTTAAACGTTTCGGCTCTCGATGTGAGCCTTCTTCAGTATAATTTCTATAAATAAATAAATACAATTTTAAAAAAATTTCACATAAAATACAAAATAATTTACAAAAACGTTGAATACTTCTGGAAAAAATAAATTTTCAAATCTCTGGTTAACTGCATTCTTACATTTTTTTATATAGTAGTTTTCGATTTCCTTCCTTTTATATGTGTTTTTCTCTGTTGCTAAAATTTTTACTTTTGAATAATTAAAATTATGTCCCGTTTCTAACCTATGTTTTGTTAATGCTGTATAGTTGCTTTCTTTGCTCTTGATATTATTTTTGTGTTCATAAATTCTAGTTTTTAGGAGCCTGCTCGTTTCTCCAATGTATACACAGTCACAGTAACCACAAGGGATTTGATAAACAATGTCGCTCTTATGAAGTTTATCTAAACGGTCTTTGTATGGTTTTGTATTATATATATAAAATATATATCAAAACCAAATTATTATATATATAAAACCATACAAAGACCGTTTAGATAAACTTCATAAGAGCGACATTGTTTATCAAATCCCTTGTGGTCACTGTGACTGTGTATACATTGGAGAAACGAGGAGGCTCCTAAAAACTAGAATTTATGAACACAAAAATAATATCAAGAGCAAAGAAAGCAACTATACAGCATTAACAAAACATAGGTTAGAAACGGGACATAATTTTAATTATTCAAAAGTAAAAATTTTAGCAACGGAGAAAAACACATATAAAAGGAAGGAAATCGAAAACTACTATATCAAAAAATGTAAGAATGCAGTTAACCAGAGATTTGAAAATTTATTTTTTCCAGAAATATACAATGTTTTTGTAAATTATTTTGTATTTTATGTGAAATTTTTTTAAAATTGTATTTATTTATTTATTTATAGAAATTATACTGAAGAAGGCTCACATCGAGAGCCGAAACGTTTAAATTGTTTTTTTATATTATTATTTTTGGACCGTCTCACCAAGAACCTCCTAGAACTCCTTAAGGGTTTCGCACTTTATTTAATAAGCGGTCAAGAAAAAATCAAACATAATGATTTTTAAATCATTTCGCACTTAAATAAATTATTATATGAAAATTAGAATTTCGTTGTATTTTTGCTGTTTCTAGCCATTCTAAGGGGATTTGAACGAGTGGTACCTTCGTAAAAAAAGGTTTAATCAATTTTATTTAACTGTAGAAAGTAAGCCGAAGGGATTTAATTTATACCTAGGGACTATATCTAGGGGAAGTAGGGGCAAAGTGGGATGGTTTTGGAAAAACTTGTATACAAAAAATATGGGGCATAAGAATGGTTAGGTGTGGTTTAGAAACCCTTATTTAGGTCCTCAACTAACTTATTATGAAACGCATTTAAAAAAAGTGTCTGTTTAATATTCCAAATTTCTATTTTACGAAAAAACTTTTTTTTGAGAAATCTGAAAATCCAGGGGCAACGTGGGACGGGTTGTTAAAATTACTTCTGGAGAGGTTTGACAGAGAGAAGGAAAGAAAGCGGAGAGAGAGAGAGAGAGAGAGAGGGAGATTAAAAATTTATTTATTAGTGTCGCTACGGCCACTACGAGCCGTGGAAACAACTCAAGAGAGAGAGAGAGAGAGAGAGAGAGAGAGAGAGAGAGAGAGAGAGAGAGAGAGGGAAAGAGAGTTCTTACTTATCTCTGTGAATCTAAATCAAAACGGAATACATCCCACTTTGCCCCAAAATAGAATTTTTTTAAACACGTCGTAAAAAATCATCCTCAACCCCAAATGAAACAAATAAAATACGAAAATTGAGTGTAAGAGAAGACTATTAAGTCATCCAATTCAGATTTTAATTACGCTTAATTTATTGATACTTACTAATCGATTGAAAATATGTATGAATTTACAAATTGATTTCGACTTCCTAGGTCATGTTCGAACGGTTGATAAATACTGAATGGAAACTGAAATATGTTTCAAAATTTGTATTACGATAACTCTTTTGTAAATAAACAATGCAAACAAATACATAAGATATTTTCTAATACAGCGAAACGCCAAAATCCCACTTTGCCCCTACTTCCCCTACCTAACGGTGTATAGAAGACTTAAAAATTCCTTTATTTAATTAACTTTTTACACTAAATTAAAAACGTGGTCCACTCAATTATTGTTGAATTAAACAATGCGACATTTAGTAATCAGTACAATAAAAGTAAATTATTAAAAATAAAACTTGTACGGTTTTCATAATATTATTGTACTTTATTATTTTATTGATTTATATTTTTATATACGATTTATGATATTTACTTTAAGTAAATATTTAATCAACTGCTACCTTTTTCTTAAAAGTAAATGTCATTTTTTGATAATTTTTTACTGTGTCATTGTTAACATTTGATGTTTATTTCATGTCCATGTATAAAACATTTCATTCTTTAATGCTTGTTCTATCGGAAATGTTACTGTTATTTCTGACAAAAATTCAAGACCAAACAAAAAGTGAGTTTTAAATGCTGCACGTATACACATATTTTAAAAGTATAGGAAGTACATATGTATTGGTCGCGTGACGAATTATGTCTGCCATTTTTTATTTTTCTTGCTGGCAAATCGCGGATGCAATTTCGCGAGGTTGGCAACAGCTGTTTCTATTCGTTCGTGAGACATAGGACATCCCCTCCACCCACGAATCTCCTTCCCCCTTACTGCCGTCAACTCGTTACCCTAGAAATAGCTGACGAAACTCGTTAAATATGTGTACATATGTGGACATATGTACATCGTAAATATTTCATTTTTAAAGCTTCTGAATATTAAAAAAACAGTAACTAATTTCCAATTTTTCTGTCAAATTTAAAGATGTAGATAACGTTACAAAAATATATCAACCATAAAATAATTTTTGCAATTTTATACTTTAACCCTCTTGTGCACCATGACGAATATATTTGTCCAAACTACATTGTTTCCATACACTGTAAAAAATGAGAATTTTACAGTCTCATTGTAATGTTCATTGTATACAAATTTGGGTGTAATATTAGAAAATTACACACAGTCTGAGACATTCTTTATTTTGCCTCCTTTGGTGAGTAATATTACCAATTGAGAAAAAATATAATGAGGCAGTAACCTCTTGAAAATGAACGCAAGTTGTTCGAAACGTCGAGGAAAACTCTCATCAATCTAATTTGTAGGACAAAGCCGACCTTTTATATTTTTTATTATATATATACTTCTACATAATAACACCATTTATTCATTACCAATTGAGGTTAGGGATTTTACAACATTGTTGTTGTTGCAAATGAAAATTACAATGTATTGCACATTGCTTAACATGTTGATAAAAATCGAGCCCACATTGAATGTAGTAAAATTCACTTGTTTTTTTTTTTTAATACTTATACCTTAAGTGATATTTAATACCCAAAAAGTTCTATGAAAAGTAAAGTTAATAGTAAAATATTGAATTAAAGGTGTTAATGTACAAATTAAGATATACAGAAATGTACTGCATAAATAGCACATGTTTTTATAAGTACAGTTGATTAAATGAAAATAAATAAATGAAATTCTTACCGTGTGATTATTATTCGACTCTTTTCCATCACTTTTATCACCAAATAAATCTGCTTTGCAATCTCTCTTTGTGTCTGTGGAAAGGGGCTGTTCGGTATATCGTTTCTTGGGTGGTTTTGGGACATCTGCATTTTCAGTCTCATCTATGGTTGAATTTTCAAAATCCTGATTCTTCTGTGGAGTAAAAAGTGAACTTAAACCTCCTAATTGAGATTCATCCGCCAATTTTCCAGGTTGAATTCCATCGCTATGCGATCTCTCAGAATTGTCATAATTTAATGTTAAAAAGTCATCTTTCGTCAGATCACCATCGAATGAACATTTTTTGTTTGTGGGTCGGGTGTTTAATGTTCGCAGTGGAGGTGCTGGTAATTTGTACCACTTAAAGTCTGGGTTGGCATTGAGGAATGCATCTTTATACTAAAATGGAGTTACGAGTGATTAAACTCAATGGTTTCGATATAAAAATGTTTGTCGATTCTTACCTCTTGGGCTAGATTCGTGTATGATCGCTTTTGATCTGGAGTTAATGTGGCCCACCATTCTCCAAGAACTCTAGTAACTGCACGATTCTCTAAATGGGGAAATCCTAAGCGTACTGAACCGCGGTGTCGTTTACAAAAGATTAAAAAAGCATTCATAGGCCTCCGGGCATGATGAGCGGGTTCGTGTAATTCCCGCTGCTCCTAAAAAAATATCATCGTAAACTGCATGTATTTTTAATTCAAGAAAATTTCACACAATCAAGGATTCATATTTTCTTTTTCATACATTCCTTATCTACAAAGACAGTTTATATGTATTTTTCAAATTTAAATAAAATTGTTATCGAGCAAATATAATACAAAATTTAATTAATGTAACAAAGATTAGTTTAATTTACGCATAAGTCATTATTATTCATAACTTTAACTTAAGCCTTTATGAGAGGAATAAAGAAAAATTGTGTAGTTAAACTCTGTATTATGAAATAAAGAACAATGAATTGTATTAAAAAAATATAAATGTTTCAAACAATACATTTATTTTTTTTAAGTCTAAGTAAGAATTTTGTATAATTTAGAACTGATTTCTAAACTTGATTAAAAGCTAGTGATTTGACATTTGCTACACTATAAATATATTGTACCAAAAAATGAACGTTTCTGGGTATATTGTAACATTTTTTTTTAAATGAAGATGATATCACAATCTCTGTCGTCGAAACAATGGATAGAATAATAAAAAAATCCATTTGTTGTTTATTATTTATTTCAACAACTGTTGGCGATTATTTAATTCTCTATTACAATTTTGACAGTTCATTTATAAAACTTAAATTACTATTTAATTATGTACTTCCGTAACGACACATATAAAAATTAATTTTTATTTTTTGATAAATTCTAAACAATTTCTAATTGTTTAGCAAGAATTTTTAGTTCAATCGAATACTATCCAATATTTTTATTCTTGATCTATTGCGCAATATATAACTGTAATTCCTTGTCGGAACAAAATTACTGTACTATGGAAGTATTTGTAATAAAGAAAATATTAAAAGATTATACAAATTTCTTTAGAAGTCAAGAAAATAAACAAAGCCATGAAGAAACTGACATTTGTATAGATATATAATGTAATTATGTCTGTGTGTTGGACTTTTTGAAGAAAATAAAAAAACACTTTTCTTAAAAGTTTTACTTTCTACGTTTCTGCCTCTTGTGGGCCATCTTCAGGACTGATTATCTTTAAATTATAATTTCTACAGTTCATGTGAGGAATATTAAATAAGTGATATAATCGATTAACAGATTATTGTCGAGTTATTAATTTCTTTATTATAATTTTTATAGTTCATTTATAAAACTTAAGTACTTCCATAAAGATACATAGAAAAGTTAATTCTTACTTTTTGGTTTTTATGATCTATTGCGCAATACATAACTGTAATTCCTTGTCGGAACGAAATTCTATTGCTGAAAGGGTTTCAATAATTCTTAAAAAAGTATTTGTAATAAAGAAAATAATAAAAGTTAACACAAATTTCATGACAAGTTACAAGTAACGAAAATAACCAAGCCAGAAAGAAACTGAAATATTACGTTTATAAATATCTGCTTCGAAGCACGGAATATGAAATAATTGATAATCATATGCAAATACCGGAATATTATCAAGTATTGTCGAGTTACAGAAAGTGATATATTTTTGACAATTGCTTTGTATGCGATGGAAGTAAATGGAAATATAGTCCAATAGAAGTTTATCCCATATTTTTATTCATGATCTATTGCGCAATACATAACTGTAATTCCTTATCGGAACTAAAATTCATTACTGAAAGGGTTTCAATAATTCTTAACGAACCCAGATAGCAAAGTCGCGTTTGTCAGCTTTGCTATTTGGGGAGTTTTTGTAATAAAGAAAATATTAAAAGTTTATACTTTTGTTACAAGTCAAGAGAATAAACAAAGCCAGGAAGAAACTGAGTAATATGTATAGATATAAAAATAGATTAAATTTGTCATATTTTAATGTAAATATCTGCTTTGGAGTATGGAAAGAAAAATAAGTGATAATTATAATTGAATAACAGAATATTATCAATTATTGTCGTTAGAGAAACTGACAGTTTTTTGACAATTGCTTCATATGCGATTGAAGTAAATGCAAAGGAGATTATTTAATTCTTTATTATAATTTTTACAGTTCAATTATAAAACTTACGTACTTCCATAACAACACATATAAAGGTTAATTCTTATTATTTGGTAAATTCTAAAACATTTCTAATTGTTTAGCAACAATTCTTAGTCTAATCGAATATTATCCAATATTTTTATTCATGATCTATTGTGCAATACATAACTAATTTCTTTGTCGAAACTAAACTCTATTACTGAAAGTGTTTCAATTATTCCTAAGGAAGTATTTGTAACAAAGAAAATATCCCTGCAAAAATTTAGGTAGGATTCTCATGAGAATCATTTGAGAATTTTTCTTATGAGAAATTGAAACAGGATTCTCATGAGAATGTCGTAGGAATGTGCGAATTCTAAAAATTGATTAAATTTTAAATATAGTAATAAAGTTAGTTTGCAATAAATATGAAAATAAAATATTTAATTTTTTTTCTCACAAGAATCTCATATGATTCTCATGAGAATCCTACCTAAAATTTTTCGCAGAAATTAAAAGTTTATACAAATTTTGTTGCAAATCACGAAAATAAAAGAAGCTAGGAAGAAACTGACATATTTGTGTAGATATACAAATAGATTAAATTTGTCATATGTCAATGTAAATATCTGCTTTGAAGTACGGAATATAAAATAAGTGATATAATCGATTAACAGATTACTGTCGAGTTAGAGAAAGTTTTTGACAATTGCTTCGTATGAGATGGAAGTAAATGCAAATGAGATTATTCAATTCTTTATTAGAAATTTTACAATTCATTTATAAAACTTAAATTACCATTTAATTATGTATTTTCATAACGACGTGTATCAAAATTAATTCTTACTATTTGGTAAATTCTAAAACATTTCTAATTGTTTAGCAAGAATTCTTAGTCCATTCGAATTCTATCCAATATTTTTACTCATGATTTATTGCGCAATACATATCTGTAATTTCTTGTCGGAACTAAATTCTATTACTGAAAGTATTTCAATTATTCTTAAGGAAGTTTTTGTGAATTTAAAATTAAAAAGTTAATTGTATTTGTTACTATTTAGTTGCTATTTGCATACATATGCAAATAAACAACGAAATATATATTCCGTTATTTCTTTTTATTTTTTTAAGGATGTATCGAATTAATAAATATAATAATAATAATAATATAAATTTCATGACAAGTTACAAGTCACGAATATAAACAAACGCAGGAAGAAACTGACTTATTTTTATAGATATAAAAATAAATTAAATTTGTCATATTTTAATGTAAATATCTGCTTCGAAGTGCGGAATATAAAGTGATTAGACTTCAGCAAGATTATCAATTATTGTCAGTTACAGAAACTGACATGTTTTGAAAATTACTTTGTAAGCAATAGAAGTAAAGGCAAAGCTGATTATTTCAGTCTTTATTATAATTTTAACAGTTCATTAATAAAACTTACGTACTTCCATAACGAGATATATATAAAAGTTAATTCTTACTATTTGGTAAATTATTAAACATTTCTAATTGTCTAGCAAAAATTCTTAGTCCATTTGAATTGTATCCAATATTTTTACTCATGATCTATTGCGCAATACATAACTGTAATTCCTTGTCGGAACGAAATTTCATTACTGAAATTATTTCAATTATTCTCAAGGAAGTATTTGTAACAAAGAAAATATTAAAAGTTTATACAAATTTCGTTACAAGTCAAGAAAATAAACAAAACCAGGAAGAAACTGAATAATATGTATAGATATAAAAATAGATTAAATTTGTCATATTTTAATATAAATATTTGCTTCGAAGTACGGAATATAAAATAAATGATAATCATAATCAAGTAACAGATTATCAATTATTGTCAAGTTACAGAAACTGACATGTTTTTGACAATTGCTTCGTATGTGATTGAAGTAAAGGCAAAGTCGATTATTTAATTCTTTATTATAATTTTTACAGTTCATGCATAAAACTTACGTACTACCATAACGAGACATATAAAAGTTAATTCCTTATTGGAACTAAATTTCATTACTGAAAAATTTCAATTATTCCTAAGAAAGTATTTGTAATAAAGAAAATATTAAAAATGTATACATGTGGATAGATTCTATATACCCAGTCATAATAGAAACTTTTTAAACATTGCATGGATCCTTAGATTCTGTAAGATTTTTAATGAAATCCATTGGAACAATCACATCACACCAGAGATTTTTGATGACCATGTCACCACCATGTTAAAGATTAAAGCTACTTTTAGTTTTATTGAATTTAAAATTAAAGAGTTAACTGTATTTGTTACTATTTGCATACATATATATTTCGTTATTTCTTTGTTTTATTTTTTAAGGACGTATATATCAGTTAATAAATATAATAATAATATTTATAATAGTAATAACAATACAAATCCCAGTGAACGAAAAAAGATTAAAAGTGATTCAAAATTTTTAATCCCTTTTTTGTTGGTATTGAAATTTAAAAAATTGTATTTTTTTTAATCCCAAATCAATAAATTAAAAAACAAGCAGATTCGCTTCGACCAAGAATCAAACCACGGTCCTCTGTGCAGCAAATTCGAAGTGCAACCACTCGGCCACACTCCCTGTTGTGAAATAATGAAAAAATAACGAATAGTTGAAACAGAAAGTACATTATTTTACTACGTGTTTATACAATAACGTATTCAGGCAGGCTAAAATGCATTAAATATCACAATTCACAGCAAAATTTCACTGTATTATTTACTTTAAAAATAATCGAAACAAAGAGTTGGTCTTTTTCTGCGTGTATATAAAATAACTGAAATACATAAAACATTTTTTTAATCTTACTTTTCTCGCTCAAAAATATGTTGTTTCAAATTTTTGTTATAAGAAATAAAAGTTAATTTACATATAATTTTATGAACTTGTGCATCTATTCAATGATCATTATTTATGTTTTTAATAATTTTATCATAATAGTAAATTCAGTATTCACTGAACACAATTCCAAATTTAGTATCCGTTGGGATAAGTTTTAATGTTTCGTTGGTATTCAAGAGGATCCATAATATATATTTTGCAATTCTGGGCTGGAATTCAAAATTAATTTAGGGCCATGGTTATTCCAGGGAATTCATTAAAATGAGTTTAAATTCCAAATATGGAATACAGTGGAATTAATTTTGAAGTAGTAATTGATAGATTTCGAGGGGTTTCAGTAATACATTCTTTTATGCCATATTTTGTATTGAATGGTATTTTTTAATGGGAGGAATTTGAGGGAATTCAATGAGATATTTTTTAATTCCAAATCTTGTATTCGCTGGAATTTATTTTGATGGCCGTTTGTAGAACATCATTTGAGGGGATTCAATAAGTCAAAATTCTTTTCATAATTAGGGTTTTATTGGGATTAAAAATCATTCCAATACCTTTTTTGAACAAAATGAGATTAAAACAATCAAATTTTAATCTCCATTAATCCGCTTCTAATACCTTTCAATCTTTTTTCATTTACTGGGATCCTGTGTAACTTTTTTATTGCCGTTCGAATGTGTATAAAATATTTAGGTATTTTTAATTTTGAATTTATTTTCACTAAATTATTAATTACATTTTCTCTGATAATACGTACAAAATACAAGATTTATTTGCAGCGTAATAATTTCTGTTAATAAATGATCGATTGATGGAATCACAGACATCACGAAACATATTAAAAACTTATTAGAGATGTGCTCTACGATAATGTTAAATTTTTTATGGTTGCACGAATTTTATTATTTATTTCAACTTTATCTCGACATGGATGTACAATATTCGTAATATGGCTAGATTTCTTCATTTTTATCTCAGGAATAAAAAGCATCTATTATTTCGTTGGGTTATTGCAGGCCGCAATCATGAAACAGCAAAATATCAATAAAATGTGAATTTCACAAAAAGTTATTTCGAGGCAAATGGATGCTAAAATCTTATAATAAACTTTGCACACATCAATGTGACTTATAATATTGTTTTCTAGTATGTGCAGTTACAAGTTAAATGTCAGATCAATTCCTTAATTCCAGGACCGTGTGTTTAGTATAAGTAAGATTTTGAAAAAATTGGATTATTTTTAAAATTTTGACTGCCTCTTGCTGTTACAAAAAAATACATTGGCACGCCTTTTTTTCTACAAAAATGTTGTTAATAAAGGTCTTTGTTGGAATACGAAATATGTATATTTTTTAAACATTCCTAAAGCCTTAATAATTATGGGTATTTAATCTGGTCAGTCTGTAAAACAGCAATTGCTGTGGCTCGCCCTTTGGCATTTTTGTATTATTTATATCCTGTATTGTTTTTGTAATTGCCAATAAAGACGTGATTATTATTATTATTATTATTTCACAAAAATGAAAAGTTCTGTGGATTTGCCCATATACATCCTTAAAATAAAAAACAAAGAAATAACGAAATATATACAAATATGTCAGTATCTTCATGGCTTTGTTTATTTTCTTGACTTGTAACGAAATTTGTATAAGAATTTGTATAATAATTCTTGCTAAACAATTAGAAATTTTTTAGAATTTACCAAGTAGTAAGAATTAATTTTTATACGTGTCGTTATGAAAGTACATAATTAAATGGTAATTTAAATTTTATAAATGTCAAAATTATGAGAAAGAATTAAATAATCGCTTTTGCGTTTAGTTCCATCACTTTCTGTAACTCGACAATAATCTGTTATTCGATTGTGATATCACTTATTTCATTGTCCGTGCTTCGAAACAGATATTTATATTAAAATATGACAAATTTAATCTATTTTTATATCTACAAATGTAATATGTCAGTTTCTTTCTGGCTTTGTTTATTTTCATGACTTGTAACTTGTAATGAAATCCCAGTAAATAAAAAAAGATTAACAGAAATGATTACGCTGCAAATAAATCTTGTATTTTGTTCGTATTATTAGAGAAAATGTAATTAATAATTTAGTGAAAATAATATCAAAATTAAAAATACCTAAATATTTTATACACATTCGAACGGCAATAAAAAAGTTACACAGGATCCAAGTAAATGAAAAAAGATTGAAAGGTATTAGAAGCGGATTAATGGAGATTAAAATTTGATTGTTTTAATCTCATTTTGTTCAAAAAAAGGTATTGGAATGATTTTTAATCCCAATAAAACTCCAATTATGAAAGGAATTTTGACTTATTGAATCCTCTCAAATGCCGTTCTACAAACGGCCATCAAAATTAATTCCAGCGAATATAAGATTTGGAATTAAAAAATATCTCATTGAATCTCCTCAAATTCCTGCCATTAAAAAATACCATTCAATACCAAATATGGTATAAAAGAATGTATTACTGAATCCCCTCGAAACCTATCAATTACTACTTCAAAATTAATTCCACTGTATTCCATATTTGGAATTCAAACTCATTTTAATGAATTCCCTGGAATAACCATGGCCTTAAATTAATTTTGAATTCCCGCCCAGAATTACAAAAGATATATTATGGATCCTCTTGAATACCAACGAAACGTTAAAACTTATCCCAACGGATACCAAATTTGTAATTGTGTTCAGTGAATACTGAATTTACTATTATGATAAAATTATTAAAAACATAAATAATGATCATTGAATAGATGCACAAGTTCATAAAATTATATGTAAATTAACTTTTATTTCTTATAACAAAAATTTGAAACAACATATTTTCGAGCACGAAAAAAAGATTAAAAAAATGTTTTATGTATTTCAGTTATTTTATATACACGCAGAAAAAGACCAACTCTTTGTTTCGATTGTTTTTAAAGTAAATAATACAGTGAAATTTTGCTGTGATTTGTGGTATTTAATGTATTTTAGCCTGCCCGAATACATTATTATATAAACACGTAGAAAAGTAATCTACTTTCTGTTTTAACTATTCGTTATTTTTTCATTATTTCACAACAGTGAGTGTGGCCGAGTGGTTGTGTTTAGAATTTGCAGCACAGAGGACCGTGGTTTGATTCTTGGTCGAAGCGAATCTGCTTTTATTTTAATTTATTGATTTGGGATTCAAAAAGATAGAATTTTTTAAATTTCAATACCAACAAAAAAGGGATTGAAAATTTTGAATCACTTTTAATCTTTTTTCGTTTACTGGAATTATTTCTCTTAGAAGGGTACACAAATATGTATGCGAAGTGGAAATAGTGTGCGATTAAACATTTTTTTTAGCAAAAGTCAAAAGTTCTATGGATTTGACCATATATCAGTTAATAAATATAATAATAACAATACAAATTTGATGACAAGTCACGAAAATGAACAAAGCCAGGAAGAAACTGACATTTGAATAGATATAAAAATAGATTAAACGTTAAATAAAATAAATGATATCACAATCAAATAACAGATTATTGTCGTTACAGAAACTGACAGTTTTTTGACAATTGTTTCAAACACGATGGAAGCAAAGTCAAAGGAAAACCTGTTGCAAAAAAATCCTGAATGTAATTGAAGGAAAGAAGACAAGGTCGACTTCGTCCATCGATGAAAAATAAAATAATCGCAATGACAGCTGTTTCCCGAATCTTCTACGAAAATGACGAAGACAAAGAAAAATGACGGGCGAGACGCATAAAGCAAATGTCCGTCGAGGTTGGGATTCGTAAACGAAAAATGTTTTTCAAGTCAATAACAAGTCGATTTGACAGCTGCTTCGCCATATATAAATACACTCGAGAGAGAGAGAAAGGGATACACAATAAAATTAAACAATCACAAAAAATTGACAAATGTCAAAAAAGGCACTTTTTTTATAACCATTTTCATTCTTTTTGTAAGGTCAAAAAAATTTTGGCATAATAGAAAAAGCGTCGAAAAAGGAAAAATTGCGGAGAATGACAGGCGAGAAACGTCGAAACATTCGACGTCATTTCGCGGCGGTCGAAAACATTCGCGTTCCAAGATTTTTCGATTTTTTTTTAAATAATTGGTTAATGTATCATTTAATAATTGTTAAGTTATTAAATAAAGTGAAAGAACGTCAAAGAAAGACGAAGAATCGACTCACCTTCTGTTGCTCGTTGGCAGCCATTTCTGATTTCACTTGACAATTCGCTCAGCAACGCATAATAAAGATAAGCTCTCCTTTTTTCTCTGGCCTCTTTCTCTCTCGCTCCCCTTTCCACGTATAGTTTCACAGGCGAATTTTCTAACCTCCGACGAATTAAAACCAAAATTTTCGTTACTTTTCCTATTTTTCTTTCAACAGCTGTGAAAAATTCTCCAACTATACCGAGAAGACACCGACGCATCACTTTCCGTTCGAACCACCGCGGAATTTTTGAAAAACTTTTCTTGGGCCCAAAATTCTTTGTTACTTTCGAAATTTTGAGCGTTGGACGATTTTTTATATATTAACCAATAACGATGTTTAGTTTTTCTATTGGAAATGACGTTTTCGTTTCATTTCACCTAAATAATCATTTTTCATTTGCCAATTTCTAAAAAACTTATTGGTAACAAAGAATTTTGGGCCAAACAAAAGTTTTTTAGAAATTGGCAAATGAAAAATGATTTTTTGGGTGAAATAAAACGAAAACGTCATTTACAGTAGAGGAACGAAACTTCGTTTTTGGTTAATATAAAAAAATCGAAATTTTCGTCCAAAATTTAATTGCGTTTTTTCGAAATTTTAGGCGTTGGACCAAAATTTCGATTCTTTATATATTAACCAAAAACGAAGTTTCGTTTGTCTATTGTAAATGACGTTTTCGTTACATTTCACGAAAATAATCATTTTCATTTGCCAATTTCTAAAAAACTTATTGGTAACAAAGAATTTTGGACCAAACAAAAGTTTTTTAGAAATTGGCAAATGAAAAATGATTTTTTAGGTGAAATAAAAGTGAAAGTTAAAGTAAAAACACGTCTTTTAACGTAACAATTCGCGAAATTTCATGGAATTTTATTGCATATTTTCGAAATTATGGGCGTTGGACCAAAATTTCGATTTTTTATATATTATCCAAAAACGACGTTTCGTTTCATTTCATCTAAAAAATCATTGTTCATTTCCCAATTTTTAAAAAACTCATTGGTAACAAAGAATTTTGAGCCAAACAAAAGTTTTTTAGAAATTGCCGAATGAAAAATGAGTTTTTGGGTGAATTGAAACGAAAACCTCATTTACAATAGACAAACGAAACTTTGTTTTTAAAGGTTAATATGTAAAAACTCAAAATTTTGTTCTAACATCAAAAATTTCGAAAAAATGCAATAAAATTATGGTCGTTGGCCAAAATTTCGATTTTTTATATATTAACCAAAAACGAAGTTTAGTTTTTCTATTGGAAATGACGTTTTCGTTTCATTTCACCCAAAAAATCATTTTTCATTTGCCAATTTCTAAAAAACTTATTGGTAACAAAGAATTTTGGGCCAAACATAAGTTTTTTAGAAATTGGCGAATGAAAAGTGATTTTTTAGGTGAAATGAATCGAAAAAGGCATTTACAATAGACAAACGAAACTTCGTTTTTGGTTAATACATAAAAAATCGAAATTTTGGTCCAACGCCCATAATTTGATTACATTTTTTCGACATTTTTTGGCGTTGGACCAAAATTTCGATTTTTTATATACTAACCTAAAACGAAGTTTAGTTTTTCTATTGGAAATGACGTTTTCGTTTCATTTCACAAAAAAAATCATTTTTCAATTGCCAATTTCTAAAAAACTTATTGGTAAAAAAGAATTTTGGGCCAAACAAAAGTTTTTTAGAATTTGTCAAATGAAAAATGATTTTTTGGGTGAAATGAAACGAAAACGTCATTTACAGTAGACAAACGAAACTTCGTTTTTTGGTTAATATATAAAAAATCGAAATTTTGGTCCAACGTCCATAATTTTATTGCATTTTTTCGAAATTTTGGTCTAATGCCCAAAATTCGATTTTTTATATATTAACCAAAAACGAGGTTTCGTTTGTCTATTGTAAATTACATTTTCATTTTACCTAAAAAATCATTTTTCATTTGCTAATTTCTAAAAAAACTTATTGGTAGTAAAGAATTTTGGGCCAAACAACATTTTTTTAGAAATTGGCAAATGAAAAATGATTTTTTAGGTGAAATAAAAGTGAAAGTTGAAGTTAAAACACGTCTTTTAACCTCACAATTCACGAAATTTCATGTAATTTTATTGCATTTTTTCGAAATTTTGGTCTAATGCCCAAAATTCGATTTTTTATATATTAACCAAAAACGAAGTTTAGTTTTTCTATTGGAAATGACGTTTTCGTTTCATTTCACAAAAAAAATCATTTTTCATTTGCCAATTTCTAAAAAACTTATTGGTAACAAAGAATTTTGGGCCAAACAAAAGTTTTTTAGAAATTGGCGAATGAAAAATGATTTTTTGGGTGAAATTAAACGAAAACGTCATTTACAATAGCAGACGAAACTTTGTTTTTGGTTATTATATAAAAAATCGTAATTTTCGTCCAACGCCCAAAGTTTCGAAAAAATGGAATAAAATTCCATGAAATTTTGTGAATTGTGACGTTAAAAGACGTGTTTTGAATTTCGCGGGTGACAGACGTAAATAAACGACTGCCAACCTTGCAAAAATTTTGTTTTGATATTTGTCTTCCATTATTTCAACAATATAAAGTTTCTAAAATTTCTGAAGTATCGGTAGAGTCTTAATTAATATTGAAATATTTATAAGAAAAATTGTCACTGATAATTTATTAAAATTTTATCAGATCAGGTACATAAAAGTCTTAAATGCAAATGACATTCATCACGAATCCACCAAATGAAATTTGATGAGGAAACCAAGTAAAAACTTTTCTTAAATAAAAATGACACTTTTATGGAACATTATAAACTTGTAATACTCAACTTATGATTAACTTGTTAAGTCTAAATATTATAATACGAGATAGTAACATTAATTTAAAACTTATTAACTATTTTAAGTCGTTCACTTCCGTTCTTTGTTTCCGAATAAAGATTGATTGTTCAATGTATCGAATGGCTTAGTATTAAACTTGAATACTGTAGCTGACTTTGGTTCCGTCATTATATTCGTAGCTTGACTGAAGCTACCTCCTCCATTGGCGAAGAGTCGTCCGGACGACGAACTTGTACCGGCCGCTTCGTTCAGCAATGCCATATCGGGTGTATCGTTTTGTCTAAGTATATTATTAGTCACCTTAGGCGTTTCTTTACTACCGGATTCTGTAATGTTTAGTTGAGTCGCATTATTTGGTCTCTGATTTACACGAAGGTTTTCTTCTACATCTTCGTTAACCCTTTCGTTTTGGTTTCTGCAGGTAGAGCAGAGTAAGGGACATTGTCGAGCACATCTATGACACATAAAATTTCGTGCTAAATTGTCCTGAACAGGCAGAGCAAACTCGTCTTCGAACAGTACAAAGAGGCGGTATTCGGTATTTGTTTCCCGTTTTGATAATTGAGATTTAAGAATGTGGTATTCTTCGGCAGTTGTCATTGTAATGAAATCATTGTTGGAATCTGTAAAAATAACAATTTGATTAAAAAATATTGTAAACCGATTAATTTAAGAAAAAAAAAGTTAATTTTTAACCTTTGTAAAGAAGCTTATATGGTGCTTCTCCGAAGGCGTGGAGAATAGTTGCCAATTTTTCTTCTAAAATGCGGAAAGGCTCTTCGGGTTTCATACCAAATTTTCTTATTTCTACCGCCCGGTTACCTCTGTACACGTGAGCTTTGAAGATGAAATCATTTTCCATTACTTCATCTGCCATTTTTTTATAGTTTTTTAAAATCGAAAAAGCAAAGTTTATCGACTGATAAGACTAATTTACATTTGTCGAAGTTATAAAAGTAATTGAACCGAGAAATTCGCAAAAAGTTAACCAAAACGAAAGGTTAGAATCTTTTGGAATCTCCGTGATTACACCTGAGATTAATAACAGATCGCTAGAGCGCACCCCTTTTATTCAAGCAAAAAACTGGTTTCAGCGCTAGCGGCCGTTACTGTAACTAGGGAGTTGCAATGTACAGTCGGTATTGTCAACCTGCAAATATCCCAGACTTCCCAAAGACGTCTTAGATGCATACATATCCGAGACGACTTAAAGTCATGTCTAAAAGTTAGCAAATGCGCGTCGTCTTGTGAAAGTAAAGGTTAACCCTTTAAGGCTCGACTTTTTTTAAGTGATGCGATTTTCGTCATAGTCTGTACACTGAAAAAATGGTTTCGTAAAATCACAACACAAGTGTGAAATTACACGCCCGAGTTACCACTCTGAATGGTGTAAAAGTACAAAATCACTAGTATTTTTACACCAAAACTGTAATAGCACTACAAATAGTACAAATATTGTGAAATTGTCACTCTGAGAGTAGGTTATATAAATTACCACTTCTGAGAGCAGTAATTTTACACTTTTTGAAATTACTGTTTGAATGTGAAATTACATCTGACAATGTTAAAAATACAATTTCTCTAGTAATATTTTCCATTCCGCGCGTGACCCGGGCAGCCATCATTGATGTTTATATACTTGTTTGAATTTCTTGTAAAGATTTCGGTTATTTGTTATGTGAAGATATTTTTTATCTCACCAAACGTGTGCAGATGTATATGTATCATATGCTACATATTTATTTTACCAAATAAAATGAAGTTTCTTTACAAGTATATTGAGGTTAAGTTTGATGGATTTATTTTCATTATAATTGTAATATTGTATAAATGTAATATTGTGAGATTTGTCGAGTCATCGAGAATGGGTTCTATCATAGTTACTATAATGTACTTGTTTATTTTTATACAAATCTGAAAATTTCTAAGCACTGAATTTTTATTGGTCATCATGGATACCATGATTTTTGACTTCGTTCAAGGAATCCAGGAAGCGATCATGATGCTATTGGCATCGTATTTTGTATTTAATAAAACGTGGCCAGACAATGTTCCCCACTTTTTTGAATATGCACAAATGAAGTGGCTCGAAATCTATTCAGAAGACGCAAGCAGGGGTAAAAATCAAGCTGTCACCGAAAAAGTGTACTCATTACTTCGTAAACTACAAACTGTTAAAGCGAGTGAAGGTTTATGAACCAAATTTATTGTAAAGTGACTATTTACATGTATTGTTTATTGTCGTTAAATGCAAAACTGTATACGAATCGTTGTGTGTCAGGTTGAATTTTATATTACAAATGCTATTGTATGATAAATAATAAATATTAAAACATTCCTAAAAACTATTCAATTAATTCTTAAACAAATTGCAATTTTTTTTACATTCACAAAAAAAAACATTGCAATGCATATATTATATTTTATAATACAAATCAGTATTTAATACATATATTCTGCACGCAACAAATGTGTATTTAACCTAAAAAATGTGAAAAATTCACCGATATTGTAATTTTATTACAGCACTGTAATTTCACTATAATGGTGTGATTTTACTATAAACACAGTAATTTTACTACATTAATTGTAAATTCTAACTTGCAATTTCAAGTCTGTTGACAATCGCTGTAAATTTACATCTTTGCTGTAATATTTCCAATTTCACACAATCTTTTTTTACAGTGTACAGTAGAACCCCTCTTATTTGAATCATTTCCCCTCGTGTCTTCCCCCACCACCGCTCGAACATCTCGATACAGTTTACAGTGTTTACACCATCAAAGTTGTACAATGTAAATACCGTTTAACCGAAATTTGCAAACATGTATAGTCGGTAGACTGATATGTAATGAAATTTCAGAGTAATTTAAAATTTGGCATCAAACTGATCATGATTTACATCATACCAATTATTCGAGAAGCTGCTAATTTCGTAAAATAAAAGTGCACATTTGAAGGTTAGGATGTTGCCAATTTTTAATGATGTGTATTTGAAGACCTCCACAAACATGGAAAAGTCTTTCATTTGCAAAATAATAAACAAATCCAATATCAGCAGCTTAGTTCTGAATTTTAAGTGATTTGAAGCTTTCATTAATCATATTTGCAAATTTGGGTTAAATATTGTCTCCTATATTCATTTCGATCTTAATCACAGTGTATTTGTTTGTAAAACAAAAAATTATTGATACATAATTATATGTAATAAAGTGCATAATGTACATTTAAAATGTTTATTTCTACACTCGAATGCAGATATAGATGACCATAAATAAATGCGAAATGTTGCAGTCTTTATTTATCACATAAAGGCACGAGTTGTGATCTGGTTACATTTTTATCCAAATTTAAAATTTGCTACACATTTTTTAGATAAATTATATATACAGGGTGATTCTCCATTGAATGACATCCGGTTAACAGTAGATTCTGTGATAAATTCTAAGAACATTTTTCCTTTGAAAAAAATTTGTGCGATGTATAGTTTTCAAATTATTTAGCATTAAAGTCAGCCAATAGGAACAGGAGTTGCTTGATTGTCGCGACGATTTCGATGTTCAATGGAGAATCGCCCCTGTATATATATATATATATATACGACATATATATTACATAATTCAACTCTAAAGTACAATGTCTAACAAAAATAAAAAGATATCAGATATTATCATTCACTATTAAAGCGTTAAGTAGAGTAAAGAGGTAAGGGGAAATTTCAAATAAGAGGGGTCGGCGCTATCTTGAAAACCATGACCAGTAATTGAAATAAGAGGGGTTCTACTGTACTTAAGGGTTTTTGAGGTCGCTGATTACGAATCTGATATGAGTTTTTCAAAATTCAAAATGGCAGATCCAATATGGCGGACGACTTTTTTAAAATTTCATTGGATTTACTCGAAATTCGTTACTCGGGGGTTTACGTGGTCGCTGATTACGAATCTGGTGTTAGTTTTTCAAAATGCAAAATGGCGGACGACTTTTTTAAAATTTCATCGGATTCACTTCAATTTTCAAATTTTTCATCCGCCATATTGGATCCGCCATTTTTAATTTCGAAAAACTAACATCAGATTCGTAATCAGCGACCCCGAAAACCCCTGAATAGTCATTTTCATGAGTCTTACTTGAAGTAATTTAACAATTTTTAATTTTTTTTACACCCCCCCCCCCCCATTGCAAACACGAAAAGTAACAGTTATGAAATATAGTGGTTATATTGTTACATAGTTGTTACATAACTATTACTTTTGTGTCTACAGGGCCTTAGCAAAAACATTTTTTTTTACTATAGTTATAATTATAAGATTGTTGTAAATTTATTCCACTATAATTGCTTTTTAAAAAGTAATATAAATTTGTGGATCTCTGGCGTTTAGAACTGAAAAATTGATTAATTTTTGACAAAGTTATGAATGTTCGAACACACAAGTGGTTTCAATCGAAACCGCTGGGCCTTAAAGGGTTAAAAAGGTGTATTAACCCATTAAGGCCTAAACGGACACATTTTGAGCATCAGTTCAAACGTCAATAATTTGCATATAAAAGCATTTGGAAAATTTTCACTTCCACTATTTCTGCTCTTTCAGAATCTTTCAATAAAATTTCGATAACATGAAAAGCAAAAAAGTTGTACACGTTTTTTGTAAAAAACATTGTTTTTAAACATTTATTTTTCATTCTAACATCACTTTCACCTGGAAATGCATTGGGAAACATGCCTAAGGTGAAAATATCACGTCCATGGACCCTTAGGATTAAAACGTACCGTGTTCTAATTTGAATTTTAAAATGGCGACTTCCAAAACGGCGCCTAGAAGTTCAAACATCTTTTTAAAACTTAAAAAATGTTTTTCTTGAAAACTATAGACTTCAGAGAAAATTTGCTAAGAACATTTCCATTTTTAAAAAATTTTTATTTTATACATAAAACGATGCTGAAATCCATGTGCAAATTGTGCACATTTGGAACTTAAAGGGTTAAGACAAATTCAATAGACGACAAAAGTGCGTCTTTGAAAAGACGTCATTATATAGTCATCTAGAAGCTGTCTTAATCGTGACATTACAAAGGTTCCTTTAAAGAGATGCATTAAAGATTGTGCTTACTCTAGACAAAGCAACAGAGACAATTTGACAAACATAAGCTATCGCGTATGAACGCTACTCAATTTTTTTATTATTGTAATCCTGTGATCTTTTGCTTTGTATGTATATTGCATATCGTACAACATTATTACGTGTTTGCAGCTGAAGGGAAATAACTCAAAAATATTTGCAGTCTTGAGACGAACGAGAAAACCTACAGGTAAGTAAAAATTGTATCGAAAATTTGTATACGTAAATTCGTTAATTATGTATAATTCTCTATAATATTAATCTACTAAGCCCATAAATTTCAGTCTGACATTTGACGTCAATTTCTACGAATGTCGCCCTTCCATAGGATGTCGAATTTTCAGAACTGAACTTCCACTCTGCCTGCTTCCCTCTTTGACTATATCCCTGCCTACTGCCGACTGCATTTCCCACCATAGTTCTCCATGAAATCGTCGAAATGCCGGATTGGTTGTTTATACAAATTGAAGAAGTTTAGTAGATTATCTACAGTGGTATTAATCGTGTAGAGAAGACGTGTCAGAAATTCTGAGTATCGGAAGGCCTCCGACCGTTTTGTTTTCCTCAAGTCCTTTGCCCCCCGACAATTTTTGGAGCTGGAAAGAAGTCTATTGGTTGGTAGTACCGCTCACATAAGGAAAATATTTTAACTCCTAACAAGTGTTTGTCAGGAGGAATTTCCTTTTTTTCTAATGGTTTTTTTGTTGTTTTCTTTTTTCTAAACTGTTTTCTTTTTTCTAAACTGTTTTCTTTTTTTCTAAACGTTTTCCTTTTTTCCTTTTTGCTTTGTTCCATTGATTCGATCGATCTCCCTTTCACCCTTCCCTTGCATTGTCGTTGCTCTTCCTTTTATCGTTTACCGTTCCTATATAAGGTGTTTCCCATTTGATTTCATCCAGTTTCCAACTGGTATTCTGGATAGCTAGGCAGTAACCCCTGGTCACTTGATGCAAACTCTCCGGAGATATTTTGGCAAAAAACATTACAGAGATCAGTTTAGAAGTACGAAATTTCTATTTCACTCATATTTAATTAGTATAATTTATATTTAATTATATTTTTGCAAGTGCTTAGCCTAAGCCTTCGATATTTGACCCCTCCACTAACAATAGATATGTTACCAAAGGTACAGAAAGGGAGGAGCAACTTGTCGACGGAAATAAAGAATGTTTGAAATTTAAAGGACATTGTTGTATAAATGTATACAAAAAGCAAAGAAATAAGCAGGGACTTGGGTGTCCTGAGCGAGCGTTAGCGAGTGAAGATATAAAGCTCAAATCAACTCAAAGCTGTAAATATTTTTTAAGATATTTCTTTTCAGCTGCAAGCACGGAATAATTTTATACAATGTACAAAGCAAAAGAACACAGTAATACTAGGCGATAGCTTGCTTGGTATATTAATAATATATGCAGTAGTCGCCATCCTAAGTTAGACCGTCGGTTATTTCAAAATGGCGGAAGATTATCCAAAGTTATAGCCCCTCACTATCCCCATTTCCGACCGAAATCGGTCAATATTCGGTCGAATTAAAGTCGACATGACCTATACAAAACCAATCGTCAATTTTAGAAAATTGACCAATCAAATTTTGGGTCAACTTCTGGTCGACTTTTGTCAAATAAACCGAGTACTGACTCGTTTAAAAAACCACCATTTTTCGGTCAATTTTCGGTCAACTTCAAAAAAGTCAACTGAAAATCGACGAATGAAAATTTGGCGTCGCCTCATGGTGGACTTTTCCCACATCGACCGATTATCGACTAAATAAAAAAAATACCTTTCGATAAATTTCGATCAATTTTATAAAAGTCAGCTGAAAATCAATCAATGACAATTTCGATTGACGCGCGGTCGACTTTTACCAAATCGACCGATTATAGACTCGATCAAAAACCGTCGTTCGGTCAATTTTCGGTTAACTTCGTAAAAGTCAACTGAAAATCGATTGGTGAAAGTTTGGCGTTGACTCACGGGTCTGCTTTTACCAAATCGTCAAATCGACCGATTATTGACTCAATCAAAAAAATATCTTTCGGTAAATTTTCGATCAACTTCGTAAAAGTCCACCGAAAATCAACCGGCGACATTTTCGTTTCACTCGCTATCGACTTTTACCAAATTGACCGATTGTAGACTCAATAAAAAAAACCATTATTCGATCAACTTTCAGTCAACTTTGTAAAAATCGACTAAAAATCGACTGATGAAAGTTTGGCGTCGACAATAAAAAAGTACCTTTCGGTCAATTTTTGGTCGACAATCGAAAAAGTGGATCGAAAGTCAAACCGAAAGCCAACACTCGGTCAATTTTCCGAAAATAACTGCTGCACTCGGTCAATTTTTTGTCAATTTTGATTCAATTCTTTGCACAAATCGACCGTCGATATTCGGTCGACTAGGGCCGAAAGGGATGTAGAGCATGTAACTTCGGGGTTTTACCGAAACTTTATTCCTATATGTTACTACATTGAGTTACGAGATTTTTTACATCAATACCTTTTTACGCCTTCCTACTACGAGCAAAACCTAACCTAACCTAATCTAACTTAACCTTTCACAATATCATAATTTACAGGTACAAATAATGCATTTATTTCATGATTCGAAAATTTATACATACTATTTTTTCGGCATAATATTTATACTGCGTAATATTTTGTCTGTTTGATATTTTTTGGGCGGAATATTTTTTATGGGTAATATTATGGTATAGTAATATTTAAACCATATATGTATATGTATACCAGATTTTTCCCATATTCTAATTAAAAAGGATATTTTTGAATATTGTTTGGATGTGTTATCTTAAAATCCTGATGTGATAGGTCAAATTGGACGTCGGATTCTTTGTCACCATCCACAAAGGATAAGTTTTTCCCCCTACAAAAATTAGTTTTTGGTCCTGGTTATAGGAAATATTAGTCGTTGAGCGAGATTCATTTTCTCCGATCACTGAACGTGTTTGTAGAAACTATATAAATCTACCTCTAAATTTGATTTTATGAAAAATTGTTTTGCAAAGCTGCGGTTTTTTGAAAATTTTTAATTGAGGATCTGAAAATCTGAACTAGTAAAACATTTTCCGAACATGAAGTTATTACGAGATCTGTATATGAACTCATGTTCAGTAAACCCTCAGAAAGTGGGATCTCTCTCTTTTAGAGTCTGACCTCTTTTAGAGTACATTTCGAAATCGTTCTGAACTCTGTTTTGCTGTCTGGGCATATTGATATTTTGAAGAGGTCAGGTTGATTCGGCGCAAAACAAAACAATTTGTAGTTGAAGTTCGTAGATATTGTGCGCTTTTGATTACGTATAGGCATCGATGTGAATATCTATATTATCTCTTTCTCTCTCTCTTTTCTAAAATGTCGCCTCCTTCTCTATCTTCTTAATCTTTTCATTCGTTAATGTTACCCTTCAATATTATTTTAATTGCTAATATTGTTTATTATGTGTACTACCTATTATTTTTCATCACTGTATATCATTGACTTTTTTGTAATTTCCCTCGTCTCCTGATCATCAATTGATATGTCCTCACATGCTTTAATATTTTTTCGCAACATACATTTCGTGGCTACTGTTTTCCTCTTTTCTAATCTTTTATTTTAAATTCTATTCATCCCTTCATCTTTCTGATTTACACAATTTTACGAGTTCTCATCTTTTCTGTTGTCTTTTTACAGGTCGTACACTTTTCTGGGTTTCATCCCTTCTTAATTTTTAGTTACTTTTTGATATTCCTTCAACTGGTGTTGTTTTCTCCAATTCATATAAGTTAATCATTTTAGTATCGTTTCAATTTTTTCTTTTGCAATAATCTCATAACATGCACATCTCTTTTGGCGACTGAACAAATTAATTACTTTGTACGGATTATCTGATGGACAAATCAGTTATCACTTCAATGAATTAATGATACTTTAGTATTGCATCATCACTGGCAAGAGGATATTCGAAAACCTGTGTTCATGCCTTTGTATTCGCGCTTAAACATATATGTGTACATCGTTATGCATCATCACGGTTTCGGCTAAATGTAGAACACTTCATGTTACAAGAATATTTTCGATAGTAAATTAAATCCAAAAACACTTTATACATCATCGTGTACATAAATGCATAGTGTCTATGAGAATATGTATAATAATATATTATATTAAAAATTTCCACGTCGCACTTCCAGTTAGGAAACCATTGCATAGAAATTCTAGGCATTTAATGAAAATAAAACTGAAAATCATGATTGTATTAAAACTAACCATACATAACCTATTAAGCGATTCTTGTCATCAATAAGCCTTAATTGACAATGATCAAAACATGTAACGTAAATATTGATTTCTACAATCTAGGATATTACTTTTATAAGATTTTTCTATTGATCAAAGCATAGAGTTCTAAATCGTACTTATAGTGCAATCTCATTCAGGTACAGGAATTATTTTTTATTGGGAATATTGTTAATCCACTAATGAGCCGACTTGAATACATAGGAGCAGTGAAGAATTGCGGGTGTTTTGATCTAATCTGAATATCCTTTGACGTTTGAAATAGGAACCTGTCGGTCCTCAATAACAATAGCTTCTCTGAATCGAACCTTTTTTTCTTTTTAGGTGCGAATAAGAATGGGAGGTCCTCATTGTTCCCCTCAATATACGTATATGCAACAAATTAACCTATAGCCTTTTGATAAGCACTGGACTGAAATCCAAGGCCAAGGGTTCCATAAATGGCAATAAATGTGAGGTACTCAATGCTTCGGAGCTTCATCATGCATGTTCGTGGAAGTTTCCACTTTAAACAAAGGGGATGTACAGATTTTTCTGGCGTATATATTCCCTTCCATAAATATTGATTGGACCAAATCGTTTTGGGATTTACTATTTCCATCTAAGTGTTATTCTCAATAAACAAAAAATTCTTAAAGATTTGTAAAATATATCCTTTAATCTGTCAAAGATATTTTGAAAATGTTGAAAAGATCTCTGAGATCTTCTAGATATATATTAAAAATATATTTTAAAATAAAATTAACCGACAGATTAAAAAACGTAAAGAAATTTAGATAATTATTACAGCTCTGTTTATTTTTAAGGGGAGGGTACACCCAAAAACTCAGCTCTATGAAATACAACTTTAAACAATTTGAAAAAACTATTTCTTTAGTAATTTTTGACGTGAAATTCAGTAGTGCTACAATAAAAAGTGTAAACAATTTTTCTGGCCGATAAAAAATTTAGTTTTTTCGAACAAATTTTTCAAAATCCATCCATAAGTATTTAGAAAATATATTTTTACGTTCACCATATTTTTTTTTTATTTTTTAAATTAATTTAGAAAAATGTAGAAGCATTTTTTCAAAAAAATTAATTTTTTTTCGCGCTAATATGTAGGTGTCTGAAAAATTATTTCTAGAGCAATTTTGAACGTGGAATTTAGTGGTACTAGAATAAAAAATGTAAACATTGTTTTTGACCATTAAAAAAATTGTTTTCCTCCATAACAAAATTATTTTTTCGACAAAAATTGTATTTTTTAAAATCCATCCGTAATTATGTAGAAAATGTTTTTATGTTTACTCTAATTTTTTTGAATTTCTAAATTAATTTAGAAAAATGTAGAAGCATTTTTTCAAAAACGCAATTTTTTTTTTGCCCTAACATTTTTGGGACAAGCATAACTTTTCCACTTTTTATTTTTACACTACTGTATTCCTCGTCAAAAATTACTACAGAAATAATTTTTTCATATTATCATAATTTTTTAAAGTTGTATTTCATAGAGCTGAGTTTTTGGGTGTATCCCCTCCCCTTAAATCAATTTAACAATTTTTATTGTATGTATTATCAGTTCACATGAGAATATATTATGGTGTTTTTAAATAATGTTAAACGCTCGGATCTAAACAATCAACGCAAGCAAACAAATAAAGAAAAAAATTTGTCCTAGCGGGGAATCAAACCCGGGTCTCTCATTTAGTGAGCCTTAACCACTGAGCTACACTGTAAGTATACATGTAGAAAAAAGTACCAAAATAATTAACCTTTCTCATAAAGTAATATAAACATAGTATAACGTTATAAAAAACAGAAAAAACACATAAATGTCAGGTGCGAAACATACAGATGGTGAAATTTGTGTTTATGCGCAATATCGTCGTGTCATAAATATCGTTAACATATCTTTGCAGAATACGTCATTCGGATGTCGTCCAACATCTTTCGAAAAAATATCTTTTACATATTTTGTAGACATGCATTCGTGGAAATATTTATTGAGAAAGGTTTTACAACACAGATGTACAAATTAGTCAACAAAACACAAATTTACATGTGACAAACATACTGGGCGCGATGTAACGAAACTCTACAATATGGCGGCCATGTTGATCGCAAAATGGGGAGCGCGGGAAGAAATTTGCGCACATGCGCAATATGAGCATTAAGGAAAGAGATCTTTGAGATATCTTTCTCCGAGATATTTTTGCGAAAGACATCTTTTAAATCTCTCTTGAATAGATATATTTTAGACATGCTCTCGTCAAAATGTTTATTGGGTTGCTTGATGTGGAAGCAAAGCCATAAACATCATATATTCGAATAAAATAAAAAAATGCAAAGACATCATCCCAATCTGGAATCGTCATCAAAATTGACGGAACGAACAAAGCGATGTTAATTAAACTAACGAAAATCGCGACACGTTTTGATCAGGACTTATACTTTGGTTGCTAGTTTAAAAAAATATTTTGATTTGAACTTAGTTTCTATCAATAAACTTGTTTTCCTCATACATATGACTTTTATTATAGGGATTGTAGTTTTTCTTATACATATAAACATATTACAGGAATAATTTCAAATTTTGCCTACTGAAATGAAAAAATCCAAGTCTATGTATTTTGGCATAAGAAAACTCTTCCAGCATACTCATTGTTTACCATTTTTTAACTCATTGTAAGTTCAGAAATCACAAAATTAAAATGCGATTTCGAGTGCGAGTAAATCTGTTTATTTTATAAAGAAATATCTAAAATGTATTTTAAGAAATCGAAACAACGACAAACATCTGCTTTATTATGTCTCTAGAAAAAAATAATCTTAGGTGTATTTGTCATTATTTATCTTTAGTTTTATATTTTATAAGTCTTCGATGATTATTGATTACGAAGTTTAATTAATAATTAACTGCATTAAATCAGGTATACTTTATTATTTGATTCAGTTTTAGAGAGCATATATAAAATTTTATTAAATGACCGATGTGATTTCCGAGAGCACAATGCAAGTTCGTGACTATATTACTTCCTGTGTTTTTGTTTCATATAGAGCGATTAAGGATTTACGGAAGTTCATACAATGTATGAAGATGTAATTACCACGAGATGCGAAGAAAATTAATTATCTAATCTAGAATCAAATATTAGTTTTTTCACGTGTCAGTAATATGCGAGTGTGACAAAATTGACACGTATAAAAGTGGCGATCGGAAAAGGTAACTCTCAGTTGAAAGAACTAGAATTATTTACGTAAATCAACAAAATGAAGGTCTTTGTACTTGCAGGATGCTTGTTTGCAGTTTTTGTAAGCTAATTATGTTATACCTATAGTACAAATCAATACTTTACTACAAATGTGAAGTAAAGTAATGAGCAGTGAAAAAAATTAGTTATTTCTCTACTAAAAGTTTCTGTAAAATTGTGTATGTAGGTTTCAATTAATTGCAAGGAGGAAATGGAAGAAGAACTTATCGTTTGTGCTAAGGAGGGTGGAATTTCAAATCCCGAAGGTACTGAGTGACTTCTTTTTTTCTTTGACATTGTTTGCCCACGTTTTATAAGTATAGAGGTCTTGTACATTAAAAGCTCGAAGTTCTCATAAAGCCTATATTTATAGCATAAAATCGGTTTCATTGAATTACGTGTTCCATGCTCTGTAATAAAATTTTTATGGTGTACTTAAATCCGGAAGCTGCACCATAAGATAATGAAGTATGTATATTCTACAAATATTAAGATATCTTAATTTTGTTTTAGATACCCTTGAAGATTTATTCATGAACAAGGATAAAAGTATCGACTGTATTATGGCATGTTACATGAAGAAAAAGGGAGTTGTATGTTTATCTCTCAAAAAATTAAAAACTAAAAATCTAAGTTACAAATATTTTCACATAAAGAGAAATTACTTATGTCTTACCTGCTGCAGCAAATTTTGTGAGACATTTTTTTATAAACTGTTGCCGATTCGCATATTTGAAAAACTTATTCTATTACTTACTTAGTAATTCGGGAAAAAGTAATCTTTGCGCACTTGTTGCATAATATATTGTTTTGTGTATCGAAAGATTCTAACTATCTGTTAAATAATCTAAGGCATTTTTGAGATTATAATATACGTCGGACTAAAACTGTTTATTTCTACTTTACTAGCTCGAAAATAATGCATTCATCATGGATCGACTGACCGACATATCTGTTGACCATATAACAAAGAAATTTGGAAAAGAGAAGTCTGCAATTGAAAAGAGGGTAGTCGAATGTTCTGAGATTGGTGAGTAATTTTTATACATAATTTCAAGATGATTTTGATTTGTTAATCATTTATTGCTATAATAAAATTTCACAACTATTAATAAATTATTTGTCCATTTCCTTGCACTTTTTCAGGCATTAGTTAACAATATTTTTAACCGCAACTATAATATGCTCCTTATGTATTGTTATTATTAAATCTTGCCTCTTATTTATTAAAACTTTTAATAATATGCATAATCCTATTATATTTCAGCTGCCACGAAACCTGATGATTGTTCTATGGCCGCATCAATTGCAGCTTGCTTGATGGATGTGGATAAATATTAAAAATCAAGTAATTGATTGATGGAATGTTATTAACCACTGCTCTTATCGTACATTATGGATTTTTCATAATTGTATAATAAACTGAACATATTACTCGATATACAAGTACAATGAATGTTTATGAATTGGCGCAAAGTTTATTTTATCCCGAGAAAACAATTAAACTTTTCTAAATAATAGAGGATCTTAGATTTAAATTATTTTCATATTATAATTCAATTTCCAAGAGAATCCCGAATTTTCGCAGATTTTCGAAATTCAAAATGGCGGATGCATATATAACATTTTCTTAATCAGCGATCCGGAAAATCCTCAGCATCGAGAGTCATCGAAATCGCTTACAATTTCGAATTTTTTTTCACCACGTTGCATTCACGATGGCCATGATCTTGAGCATTCTAAGCTAATCACTCCTATTTCTATATATAAAAAATTTGATTTCATATTAAGAGCAGTACCTGCCTTGGTCATTTAGTTTTTGTACCAAGAATTAGTTGAAACAGATCATCGGAATACAGACTTTTACAATTCTTGGATGCTATACCGAATCAACCTGTAAAGAATGACCTTAACGCAGATAAATAAGATGTATGCTAATCTAGTACATAAAACGTGGACTTTATTCAAAGAGCAACATAACCGGTATTTTCAACGTTAATTAAAACTCTTAATATTAACTAAAATCTTCCAACGGTACTTCAGTTTTGAATTAATCCAACTTTACTTCAGGAAAATATCCGTTGGCGTTGTTCCGTTTTAGTCATAACATATTCTGTTCTATAACTATTATATTCACTTACCGATTTACGTCTCGATTAAAATTAGAAAGAAAATAAGAAAACAAATATAATATTTCTATTTTTCCTCCCGTGCGAAATTGAATTATTAAAACAATCTAACTTTCATCTACAAAGTTCAAAAAAGTAAGAAAATCGAAATTACAATTCTGTATCTACATATAATTTTATTTATTAATTTAATTTTCCGTTAGCCTTTTTAGTTTTATATAAAACATATAAGATGAATCACTTTTAATGTCAATATTGTCAACACCATTGTTGTCGTTAGGTTAGGTTTCGGGTATGTCGTACAATTTATCAAGAGGAAAAACAGAAATAATATTTTTCAACGATTAAGTTGGGTAAATCAAACTTCCAAACATTCGACATAAATGGCAATAGGTCCCTTTAGGTTTTTGTAGCTGTTGAAAACGAATTTGAAATAAAAAATGGTGGATATCAAAAAGCAAACTTTTAGAGTGTCAATGAAGCCAGATCGGTAAGGCTTTCAAAATTGTAGAGTTTGTCCTGAAGTGAACAGTATTTATTTGATGTACATATTTATTATAGGAAAATTGATATAGTCGATGAAAAATTGACCAATTTATTGTCTTGATACTCGTATTGTAATACTTCAATTATTACTTCTGTTGGGGTCTTCAAAGAACCAAAGTCAATGTCACGTTTATTTTGACAATTTTTTTTTCAAATACCGATGCGATGGTACTCCTCAAGAACGTAGGATTGCAAGCTACGGCAAGTGCCGTTTTGAACCTGCCGTTCTAAAATTTATAATCCTGGCCTTATATGCGAAACTAGCGACCTTACATACATCGATTTTAGAAATTCCGACTAATGTAATTGTTAACTTTTTCAGATTTTTAACAGCTATTTTTAATCAGTTATATTGAATTTTGGAATTCGACCTCAGTAATATACGTACACATGCCTTTTTTTAAAATTCGTTTCCTGGAAAGTTATCAACTGTTTGAAAAAATTGCAAAAAACAAAATACATATACAATCCATCCCATAATATACCAACATTTTTTAAAAATGTTTCAAATTTCTCCAAATCTTCTAAAAAGTCTTAAATCATTTTAAAACTTTACAAAAGTAAATTTTTGTCTTAACAATAAAAACCCAGCAAACCATAAAGTATATCAAATATCTGTGTACGATTTAGTACGAAATAAGTCTAAAATGTTTCGCAATGCGATAAAAGTAGTCTTAAAGTATTTTTTGTGAACAAATTCATGGTACACGGATGATTCCGAAAAATTCACGAATTTTCAACTGACAATCAACAATACTGGAGGTTTCGAACGTCCACCGCATGGTGGCGCATCTAGTGATGCGTTCAACGCATGTCTACAAAGTAATTCTCACAAGTGATGAAGACACGGTTATTCCGCTACACAAGCATCACATTCTATGTAGTGTACGTGTGTTGCACGATTTTCGCAACGACATACTGTTAGGTAATAATAGAAAATAACGTGAAGGGAAATGCGTTGTTTCAATATTCGGGTGTATAAACACATTAAAGAAGTATCCTTTTGGAATATTTCGAAATTGCTTTTTTGTTATAGGATGTTAATTAAGAACTGAGGGCCCACCGCGTTAATCACTCTCCTTTCTCGCAAGTGGCACAAATGTTCTTTGTATAAAGACCGTAAAGATAATATTGTAATACAGATTAATTTTAAACATATATGCCAACTCTTAGCATATTCTGTTCTATAACTATCATATCCGAAAATATTGTTGTAATCTTATGGTGTAATATATTAGAGTATAATATTACTGTTATCTTACTTACTACGATATTAAAAATCCCTTTAATATTACCCAAACATTGTAATGTTCCTACAATATTGCTAAAATATTACGTGTTATATATCACGCATGAGTGTTGCATTATCATTACAGTTATTATAACATATCGCGCTGCAATATTACTATGATATTAAAGTTACTTTATATGAAAACTTTGTATGGTAACATATAGAATTGTAACGAGACCGATATATTACGGCAATCTTACACAATAATATATCATATTTGCCGTTATGTTGCGATTATACTATACAGTGGTCTCCCACAATATTTGCCTCATCCGTCTTTTCTAACCCTCCCAATATTTGCATAGTAAGGGGAAGAAATGTTTCCCCTACTCCGCCGACATACAGTTACAGAACGCGCATGCGTCGACCAGAAGAAAAACAGTTTAACCATGGTTTAACCTTTCCTACATCGTGCATGCGTGATGTCGCAACGGAATTACCACTCCGTGAGAAGTGGTGGGGAACAGCAATCGAGGAGTAAGGCAAATGTTGGGACCGTTGGGACGGACCTAGTGGCAAATATTAGGGGATAGCAAATATTGGAAGGGACTACTGTATTACTGAAATACTACTTAGATAGCAAGGCGTATGTCTCACGATGTCATCAGGTTTTCGATCTCACTTATGAGTGTGCCCATGTGAATGCTTATGAGAGTTCAGGAATGAATAAAATATACAATGGCCCTTCCCTTATTTTAATTCCTCTAATTTTAACTGCATCCTTTATTTTAAACCTTTATTTTTAATGTTTGCGCTTGCGCATACAGGTGAAGAAGGACGCCACTATATCTCCTGTCTCTGTTTTTATTCTCTCATACTGCCAGTGGCGGGGATGAAGGGAAGCAGTAAAATAAGGGAAGAAGCCGACATCTTCCTTGACTTGAAAAATTAAAATAAGGGGAGGGCCACTGTACGGGATTGGACTGCGCATACGCAAAAATTATCCGCTTCTTCGTATGAGACTTTTGTGATATTTGTAATGATTGGCTCCCCAAAAAAACCGACCCCAAAAACCGCCAAAGTAGCTATTTTCATGTGGATTTGTCAACATTTCCAATGTTTCATCCGCCATATTGAATCCGCCATTTTCAATTTTAAGAATATGACACCAGATTCGTATTCGGCGACCTCAAAAACAATAAATGCTGTATAATTTTCGTACATGTATATTTAAGCTGCGTTATTAAACATTTAATGTGACAAATATATAAAAACGTATCATACAGGGGGGTAGTTTTTACCCCCTAAAACGATTTCACCCTTTGCAGCATACATTTTTCTTTACATGGAAAAAAGTTGAAATTTGTTATTCGGGAGTTTTTGGGGTCGCTGATTTCGAATTTGAAGTCAGATTTTGAAAATTCAATATGGCAGACGAATTTTTCATAATTTGTCACATTCGCTTGAAATTTGTTACTCGGGGGTTTTCGAAGTAGCTGATTACGAATCAGACGTTAGTTTTAATAAATTAAAAGTGGCAAATCGATTTTATGAGCCAAAAATGTTGAAAACGACTTCATGTTATCCGTTATTATTTTTAACAAGTTAAAACTGGCAGGTCAAACTATTTGTAAATAATAATTATAGTAATAACGCCATACGAGAAAATGATTTTCTTTATAGTTATTTTAGTCGTATGTACCACTATGCCGCAAAGGGTTAAGGGCCCAAAAAAAAAAAAATACGTGTCCAATATTTTTCGATACTCTATACATATGCAAAGTTTCATTCCAATCGGTGTGACACATTTGGGTAGGGTTACTTGTTAGTTTCAACTCGATCAAAAGTAATTTTTTAGAATTAAGTCGGCCATCTTGAATCCGTCATTTTGAATTTTAAAAAATCTGAATTAAAAATGTATTTTTTATACTTTGTTTAACATTATCAACAAATAAATACAGTAGTCTCTGTCCTAATCTAACCTGTCCAATTCTAATCGCTGTCCTATTCTAACTGGAATTTGCTGCCCTATTCTAACTTTCCCCTTGTTTCTATATCTCCCCACCAAAGTGCATGCGGAATATGCGTGTGGTTACATATACACATAGATGGCTTTGTGCACATGCATGTATATACATATATACATCGCGGTAAAGTTACGTAACCTCAAATGTATCTCCAACTTCGATAATCTCTGCTTCGAGTAGCAAAACCTACAACTTTCAAAGTGCGTATAACACAGCATGCGCATGCGCGAAAATGTAGGGGAAGAGCAAAATGCGCCTTTAGTGGGGGCACGGTAGCCACTTAGAATAGGACAGTGCGCCGCCATTTTCTTAAAACCAAATATTAAAATAGGACAGAGACTACTGTATAATAATGATGAAATATGTTATTATTTACGCTTTTAAACATTTTGCCAAAATAAAGACGAAAAAATTTGCTTGAAAAATAAAATGAATTGAGAAAATAAGAGGTGCAGATCGTCACCGTGATGGTAAGTGATAAGCTGCATTTTTTTATGATTTCCTACATTTTTTAGGTGAATTGATAACAAACTCACACAAATTGAAAAATTTCGATATTCCATATTGTCGTTTGTCTGAATCATTGTTTCGACGCTTGTGTGCTTTTGTTTTTGTCACTTTGAATAACTTCTTCCGCGCATTACCGCCTGATTCGACGCGCCGCTACGTTATTGCGCATGCGCGGCTTTCATACTGAACCTGGGAACACTTTCAGTGTAGGATCTCCGCACCCGACGTCGAAATCGAAGATTCCGGTCTGGAGGAAATAAGGAAAAATCTGTCCCCCCGCCGACGAGATGAGAGCCATTCGGTGAAGTAAAACTTACAAAGAGAAAGCCGACACAAGGATCGAGAAAGGAGCGAAAAATAGTCGACTCCGAGACGGCGAAATGTCCGGCGGAAATCAACAGTGTGTTTCGTGTCTCGCGGCTGAATGTTCGGGCATCAGGGACTAGAACGAATAATGAAAATAGAGCCAACGACGATGAGCACTCCGATCGAGGAGAAGATTGATCAGAAGCTCAAGGTATACGACGATGGAGTCACTCTTCACTAGTTTTCGACCTGACGCGAAATGAAATCGATAATCTCGCCAAGGCCCCCACAAGACCGGACTTTGCCGACACGCGAAATGCCGTTCGAAAAAAGTGAAATTATTTTTATGCTCCCTGACATGCGAAAAGTACTTGATCGAATGTCAAACCTGAAGTAATTTCTTTTTTTCGTCGGAATTATGTGTCGATCGATTTCAGTGATCATTTCAAAGTAGTGCCTTCCTGTAGTGAATAGTTTGACACTATTCAATTCACTGGAAAAGGCTAAGATTGCTTTTTTGATGTTCGAAACAATGTGAAAGCTAGTGTTTTTAATTGGAAAACGTAAATTGTTTAAGGTGAGGACTGGAATGGTAATGGTGAGCGATGGGAAAAGCAAACCCATACCTCTGCGATTGCAGCTGTCAATGGAAGTGCTTAAACTGCAAAGGGAAGACATGGAGGTAAACACAGAGGAGAATTATAATGCTTGATGTTTAAAGCACTTATAAATTGCTTCATGTTTTTAATAATGACAGCACCCAGCATGTTTCCTTTGCACTTACAATTTACACATCAGCTAGTTGCAGTTTCTTTAGTCAATTTTGGACATATTCTTTTCTTCAGAAGTTGGTGGCTATTGAATAAAAATTAAAGTTTATCATAAGCTCATAGTATCCAACTAATAATTAAGGCACTGGCCTAAACAGATGAAATAACATGGATGGACAAAATCATCGTTAACATTTGCAAAATTTTATAATCGACAATTGGTTAATGAAAATCATTTTGCAGAAGCAATTCTGATGTTACAAAAATAAATATTTATTCATATTGTATTTTAATGTGCATGTGTAATAAATTCATACCTCTAAATGCTTTAAAATGCCTATGGAAATGCAATAGATGGACATGCATTTCAGTCTGAAATTCTTTAAATCATCTCAAACACCCTGCTGCGTAATCACTCATTCCCAAAAACAAATTAAAATAATAAATTTAAAACTCTGCCACAGTAATGAATTTTATTGTTTGTGTTAATTCATAATTTGATATAAGAAATTCCAAGCTCACATGATTCATGCATATTTACTAACATTTTAAATATTCGTTATGGCAGTAGTTTTTTAAAAATTATATTAATTTGAAGTATCAGTCTAAAAATGTGTATTATTTATTGTGTTATATATATCTTGACAATCTCAAAGGAAAGTTTTCACTTATGAAAGAACGGAGAAGAATTAATGTTAGTCATTGATTAATCTTGACAATATTGTAAAATAATGTAAAATAACTTTATTATATATACAATATAAAGGAATTATTTCTCACATCTCTAATAATACGTTTGGATCATTTTTGCTTTTCATTAAACTAAACATTTCTTGATAAAAATTTAAAAAAACTAGACTAAAAAAGTCTCTTTGGACCAGTATCCAATACTAATCAACTGCTTTTTAATGCTAATTAAACAATAATATAAAATTAAATTATTATGATAGGTTTTTTTTTGTAAATTAACAAATAATAATTAAATTGGTTTTAAACCAGGCTTTTGTCATATTTATTTATAAACATCCTAGTATGACAGAAGCCTGGTTTAAAACCAATTTAATTATTATTTGTTAATTTACAAAAAAAAACCTATCATAATAATTTAATTTTATATTATTCTTTAATTAACATTAAAAATCCGTTGATTAGTATTAGATTCTGGTCCAAAGACATTTTTTTAGTCTAGTTTTGTAAAATTTGTATCAAGAAATGTTTAGTTTAATATATTTATTTATATTTATTTATAAACATCCTAGTATGACAGAAGCCTGGTTTAAAACCAATTTAATTATTATTTGTTAAGTTACAAAAAAAAACTATCATAATAATTTAATTTTATATCGTAGGTCAAAAGCCAAGTTTAAAACCAATTTAATTATTAATTAAACAAATATTAGTTTTATTATTTCACTATTCGAATTCATTATAATTAACTAAATCCGTGGGATCAAGATGTTATTTTAAACAATTACACCTTGAAATATATAAGAAGAAACAATAGCTTCCTTTCTCTATTGAGAAATCAATGAAAATGAAGGAGAAAAGTAAGTATAGGTGTTCGAGAAAATATTCCATTTATGCAAATAACAATGGAGTAATTTTTATAGACATTTAAAATGTTTAATCTTTTTGTCATAATGGAATTATTCTATAACAATAATAACGACTTTAGTTTAATTGTATTTAAAAAAACTTGTGTTTTTTTTAAATACAATCTCATTTTTGTTTACACCACAGGGAAAAATATTTAACAACTCTTCTAAGAATTTTTTAGTATTAATGATATTGAAGAAAAAAATGAATGGATTTTAACCCATTAACGCCTGAAATGACTTTTTTTATGCTTCATTTTCAATCAAGTATTTCGTATTAAAATCAAATTTGAAAACAATTGAAAGGTACATATCCTATTGTTTTCGAGGTCGCTCTTTAAGATTTCGAGGTCAAATTTGAGTTTCAGCCATCAGGAATTCCAATATGGCGACGAATTTTAAAAAAAATTCCAAAAAATTTAGAATTATTTATTTTTATCAATTTTTTTTCGAGCTATTAGAATATTGGAATTCTATTGGAACCGTGCATAATGGTGCATAAAACAGTTGAATTTTAAGAAAAAATGTTACTTTTATACCCCACATTGTAACGACCTCAAAATGGCGTCAACAATGAAAATTTCTTTGAAAAATTTCTGAACGTTCTAACTTAAAAACTACGTGCTGTTATAAAAAAATGCTAAGAATGAAAAGTTCTTAGAAATAATCGAGAAATGTAGTGGAATTTTCTCAGATTTTTGTGATGACATTATGAGACATTTTTTTTCAACATTTTTTTCAAAATTAGAATTTATTTATGAAAAATTCTGAAAAAAATTTGGTGTATTCACTTATGAATTCTACGAGTTTTTTGCTGTTTGCAATTTTTTTCCAAAAGTTGATAATTATTTGGAGGGAAAAAATCCTAAACTATAATATTTGAAATTCATTTCCTCGAAAACTATCAACTTTTCGAAAAAATTGCAAAGAACAAATAACTCTTAGAATTCATCAGAGAATACACTAAATTTTTTTCAGAATTTTTTGTAAATAAATTACAATTTTGAAAAAAATGTTGAAAAAAAATTTCTCAAAATGTCATCAAGAAATTTAAAAAAAATCCACTATATCGCTTGTTGAATTTTAAGAACTTTTCATTCTAGGCATTTTTTTCAAAAAGTTCGTAGTTTTTGAGTTAGAGCGTCCAAAAATTTCTCAAAGAAATTTTCATTGTTGACGCCAATTTGAGGTCGTTAGAATGATGTAGGGTATAAAAGTACAATTTTTTCTTAAAATTCAACTATTTTATGCACCATTATGCAAGGTTTCAATAAAATTCCAATATTCTAATAGCTCGAAAAAAATTGATAAGAATAAAAAATTCCCAATTTTTTGGAAATTTTTTTCATATTCGGCGTCATATTGGAATTTCTGATGGCTGAAACTCAATTTTGACCTCGGAATCTTGAAGAGCGACTTCGAAAACAGTAGGATACGTACCTCTTAATTGTTTTCAACTTTGATTTTGATTCGAAATACTTGATTGAAAATGAAGTATAAAATTTGTCATTTCAGGCGTTAATGGGTTAATGAACCTTATTTTTTTGAGAAAAAGATTCTTTGCAAATTTATGGAACGAATTTTTACAAATCTGTTGCCGAATCATTAAAATTACTCAGAAAATGTCAAAACTAATAATTTTATTTTTTAATAGAGATATTTTGTTTTAACATTAGAAATTTACAAAAATTGTTCAGTAAAGTTTTGGAAAATCTTTTTTTTTTTTAAGAATAAGCCATCCTTAAAATCCATTGATTTTTATTAATTTTTTAAAGCAAACTGATGTATGTCTTTGGCGAGAAAATCATGATGTTTTTGTGATGCATACTTTTAATTTTTCTAGCCAATTTATTTCGGATGACAAAAACTCGTCTGCTCCAACAAAAATTAATGAAAATTTTACTAGAAAAATTCACCATTTTTTTTTTAAATCTTAAAACAATCCTAAAATTTTCTGACAAAAGTTTCTATCATCAGAAATAAATTAGCTGAAACAAAAAGTATAAAAAGTAAGAAATGCATTTGAATCCCGAAAAAATTATTTCCAAAAATTCTGAATATATTTAAATTAAAAAATAATAAATTATTGTAATTTTGAGTTTTTTAATAAAAAAAGCTGTAAAAAGTGTAAAATGTAAGAAAAATCGAAAACAAAAACGAAATCCAGAATACTTTTGAATCAAAAAGTAATATGATGTTGTTTAATCAAAAAAATTAAGGACGAAAATTCCTCTTTTGACAATTTCGTTTTGTTCTATGACGCTTGATTTTTTCAAAATAGCGGCTAATTTACAAAAAAACGTGATTTTAAACATTTTTTTATTTGTTTAACGTACTGGCTAATAATATTCCTGTTGTCGGATCGGCACAAGTGTCTGGATCCTATGGAATAATCACCATAACTAAAATTTAAACGTTGCAGAATGTGAAAACTCAAAATGACCGATCCAATATGGCGGCTTTTACGCGCATTTTTAATGTTTTTTCATTTTTTTTTATGTTTTTAGTCCCTGAAGCTTATTTTTTTAATAGTTTTGTTATATTTATCGCAGTTTCATACTGATTATGCTAGAAATTAGCAATACAAGATGATTTGGATTCAAAATGGCTGAAAATATTATATTTTTATTATAATATAGATTTATTATGTAAATCTCAGTGTTATATCGATTATACAGGAAAATAACAATACAAGATGATTTGGAATTAAAACTATTGGAAAATATTTTATTTTCTTTCATAATCGATATCAAACTGAGATAAATATAATGAATCTATTGAAACAGTAAATGGCATGGACTAAAAACATAAAATAAAATGAAAAAAAAACGAAAAAAATGCGTTTAAAAGCCGCCATATTAGATCGGCCATTTTGAATGTTGACATCCTGCGTCGGTTGAATTATTTTTGCACTGAATTGTATAATATTATTTCATTTTGAAAGATCATTTTTTAACTGAAATTTGCTGGAAAGCATTTTCTTTACAAATGTTATTTGTGAATTCAAATGCATTCGCCATTTTGAAAAACTCTTCTTTGGATTTAAAAGCATTCTCATTGGATTGTTCATTTATGGATTCATAAAGTTGCAATTTAACAGTTAAGATTTTTTTAATATTATTAAAAGTCAAAATAAAAATAACTAGAGAATATATGTATATATTTTTTATTTATAATTTTATGAATGAACAATTTGTAACAGTTGATTGCTGATAGGAATTTAAATTAAGATTGCTTTGTTAAATGAAATGATTTTACGCTGCATAAAAACTGTAGATATATGTCTATGAGTTTCTAATTATATCCCAAAGGTCCACGTGTTCACTCTTCTTCAGTATAAAGGGTTTATTGTGCTCATGAACATTTGGATTCGCATCAAGCCGACTTTTTTATTTCACATGCTGTGCTTTTTTAAATATAGTAAATTCCTGCAAAATAATGAATTACAAAATTGTAATTTCGTCGGTGTAAACGACCCGAGTTTCCATTATTAATTTTGCTTTACGTAGCTTTTAATTCGCAATGTAAGATAGTCTATTATTTTCGTTCTGTGTTGAATTATTTAAATGTCTTATTTATGCAGAAGAAAATAATCGATTGCCAAAAATTGTCGAAATCTGATTAAATGAATTGATGACAATATTGGTATTTCGATAGAATAGTAATGTAGTTAGTTACTGCAAAAATATAGCATGCAAGATTTATGACCAATTTCATTTATGAATATAAACCAAAAAATGTATTATAGATATTTGATTTTCATTCTAGCAAACGATAAACGATTGAAATTGATAATAATTGAAGCTTCGATATTCGAATTTCATTTTTGAACATACTCTTTTTCATTCTGAATTATTTTAAATTTGTTTAAATGTTTTGGACTCTTTTTTTAATATATATAAATATTTAACGAATCTGATTCACCGTAAGTTTAGTTCAATTCGTTTCAGAGTATTCGAATTCATGGCGTTTAATCTATGTAAATTCTAAAATTCTAAATAAATTAAAAATAAGTAAGCGAAAACGAATGCATCAAGAATCTAAAAGAAACGCAATCACGAATTCGTTTTCATTCGTGGCATTGTTAAAGAATACAAATGAATTCGTTTACTGGGTAGTTATTTCAATAAATAAAGACTAAGTTCAACTTTTGAACACATGCATTCTGTTTTTGAATTTAAAAAATAACTCGACCTCCCTTTCTAGGAATTCGCTTAAATTAAATATCACGGATTTGAATACACTGCAAAGAATTCAAATAAATTCACGGCGAATTAGACTTGTTAAAATGTATCAAAGGAAGACATTTATGGGTGATTTTCAAAAAACTGTTATACTTAGAATCTTGTATAAAAAAATGGAATAATATAAAGAAATGTTTTCTCTTGCAAAGTTGTTAGGCAATCATTTTTGTTGGTAAATATGAAAATGATAAACATAAAAACTATTTACAGTATAATGTCAGTGCCGCCAAACTTTTTTCGAATTTTTAAAATAAAGTAGCTATTCAGCATAGAATCTAGTTTCTAGGGAAATGTTATTGGTCGGAAAATAACAATGCATAGGATGGCAAGTGATTATCGTATCAGTTTAACTCTCATCCTTTAATTAAGCTTTACAGAACGACTTGAATTTTGTCTACGGTTTTAAGCATAATTATGTGAATCTGTAAGTTTTTCAATATTTACATTATATTTTTGTGACTATTTCACAAGACTGTTTCAAGACATAAACGGTCTCCAAATTTAAGCATCGGTTACACAAAAAAATGGTGGCCAGTACCATTTGTAAATACAGTAGAACCTACGATATCGCAAACGGTCGGTTCCAGCCTACCTACGATATTGCCAAAAGAAACCCCTTCTCCTTGTACCCCTTCTCTATATACCTCGCGCCCCTATTTCGGAGACGCGCATGCGCTTCTCTATATGTATGTGTGTACGTATGTAATGCACAGACGATGGTGGGGGAAAAAACTTTCCCTCTTTTGGCGATATAAGAGGTTCTTCATTTGCGATATCATGGGTTTGGCGATATCCGAGTTTGCGATATCGTAGGTTCTACTGTAGTTACCCAAGTGCAAATATGTTTGAGTGAAGCTCCTGGCTTGTAAACATGTAAGTAACCGAAGATTATTTCACTTACGAAAATATCAGAAAAGAAGTTAATTTACATTAAACATGTAAATTACTTAGAACTTGCATAATGCAATCGGAAAATATCTCATGAGCACTGATTACACAGCCCAACAAAAATTTTAGAATTTCACGTTGCCCTATAAGTAAGAGTCGATTCTGGTAGGATTTTTGCTCCAGAATCCAAATGTGACCGTCAAAATATCCAATTGGCTCTAGTTTTTGAGATGTTGAAGGTCACACGTGTCAAAAAATCCGATTTCAGGCATTTTGAGCATTTATTCACAGCTCTAAAAAATTTTATTGTTCCAATAGTAAGAGTCAATTCTGATAGGAGTTTTTCCACAGAATCCAAATATGTACGCCAAAATATTGATTTGGACCTACTTTTTGCCCAGAATTGAAGGTCGAAAAAGTAAAAAATCGTGTTTTAGGACATTTTCACATCTATACTACAGAACTCAACGCAAAATATCAAGAAATGCAAATTGGTGGATCCAATATGTCCGACGAACTTTTAGAAATTTGAATCACTTCAAACTCATTATCATTTTGGAAACTTTACTTTGTTTTTGCCAAATTGAAGGTCAAAGGGGTAAAAAATCGTGTTTTCAGACATTATTTTCTGTTTTTCTAGAAAACTAGTTAAGACGATAACGAGTTTGAAGTGGTTCGAATTTTAATAGGTTTGTCGGACATGTTAGATCCACCATTTTGTGTTTTTTTATTATTTGCGTCGCGTTCTATAGTATAGACGTAAAGAATATCTTAAAGCAAGCTTTTTTACAATTTTGACCTGGAATTTGGACAAAAAATAAATCCAATTCAATATTTCCGAATACATATAATTCTCTGTGAGAAAAATTATATGAAAATTGACTCTTACTAGTGGAGCAACATCATTTTTTGGTATCTGTGAACAGATATTGAAAAATGCCGAAAATCACATTTTTAACGCATTTGACCTTCAATATCTCAAAAACTGGAGCCAATTGGATATTTTGGCGTTCATATTTGGATTCTGGAACAAAAATCCTATCAGAATCGACTCTTACTTGTAGGGCAAGAAAATTTTGTTGGGCTGTGTTATTGTATAAAATAAGTATAAACATCAATTGTCAATACCGCCAAAGTCAGTTCAGTCGTCAAGTTGAAGTAAATTTGTTACAAAATGCTTCCAGGTACAAGAAAGTAACGAGATATAGCAAAACTGAAAAAAATATAGAAAAAAGGAACAAAAAAAAAACCTCTTGCAATAAAATGTACGAAATTTAAAAAAAGTACAAAATTCGTATGTAAAGATTTGGGAAAAGTATACCCATACGTTAATTCTATATTGTACGTACATTGGTTTGATACAGAAATTTAGTGTATAAATTATGTGTTTATTTTAAAATAATGAAACTTTTTTAAATTACTTTTTTAGACTACGTAATAAATTTCGATTTTACATAATTTTTACGCACATTGCATAACGAAATATCATTTCACATGTATGCAAAAATATTTTTATTTGTATTTATTTATGTAAATTATGTATTTATTAAAATCTTTATTTCTTCCATTCAAATTTATATTATTTAATTATCAACATTGTTTACTTTGGTTTTTGTATCAAATAAAGAATACATACTTTTATGAATAATTATAATAACGATGAATATATACAGGAAAATACTGTCATAATTAATGAAATTATTAGCAATTTATCTGTAGCTACTGTATATTATTTAATGAAAATTAAATTGAAATGATAATTTTACCAATTATTTCAATTGTCTTTTTCCATTTGCTACCTAGGAAAAAAGTACGTGGTTATTATTTATATGTATAATTTTTAACAATTTATAAAAAGTTTATATTTTTATAAATATAATTCAAGGAATTTAACACTCGGTAAAATTTCAAATTACGAAGAAGTGGCTAAATCGATTATCCGAGTCTAATTTACATTTTTATGTCTGCCTACTTGTCTGATAATGAACATAATCGGTTAATGTTATGTTTGTTTAAGCCATTGAATGTCAGTACCATCAAACCACGTTCCGTGCCGACGCCATATTAAAAAATATATATTTCCAATATACAGTGATCCTCCCCATATTTTAACCTTTCGAGTCAAGGAAGATGGCGGATTCTTCCCTTAATTTAACGCTTCTCCTCATCCCCACTACTGTCAGTATGAGAGAATATAAATGTCTTTCTTTACCTGTAAGCGCAAGCGCTAACAGAATTTCGCACTCTTTTGAACATATGTATGTATACACATGTGGACTGCCGCTACAAGCGCAAGACGAATGGTTGGGGAAGTCATGAGGGGAAAAAGTTAAAATAAGGGACGCAGTTAAAGTAAGAGGAGTTAAAATAAGGGGAGGACTACAGTAACTCTAAAAATAGTTTACTTGTAGTCGTATTACTTTACATACACATTATACATAATGGATGTAATCAAAAAATGGAAAAATATAAATTTGTACAGTTCAAATTTACAAAAATATTACAGTTCCTTGAAAATCGCTCTTATACATTTAAATAAATTGAAAATAATTCAGAATACAGAAAGATTGGAGAAGGTTTAGAAATGTAATTACGACATGAAGAGTTTCAATCGATTTTTGTTTGCGTGGGGTAAGGTATTAATTGTCCCCAAAGGACCAAAAATGTTACAGTATTCAATCACAACTGGAAATAACCCTGAATCATTGTAATGGGAAAAATGATTTACTGTGGTGGAATAGGACATTTTTTATCTTTTCAAGAATAGTAACTTTGCCATTGACGCTATTAATTAATGTTAGACAATCTAACCCTATATAAGAAAAATTGATTTCGTCACGACCTTCAGTGTGGTATCTATTCTATCAATCATTACCCTCATTTCCCTTTCATACCGTACCCATCAACGCTTGCCATACAATATTGTTGTAGAATAACCCCTCCAAATACTCTAGTTTTTTGAAGTAATCTAGTATATTAAAGCAAGATAAATGGTACGAACAACTCCGGAAACCGGAGATTAAATTTGTTCATCAGTCTCTTTTTTATGCCCTTTTGATCACTTAAAACTTAAAATAATGAAATTTCCCTTCATATTATCATTATTAAGCTATCACAGGAGGTGCATGACGAAACATGAGTGAATATTGCAACAAAGTTTGATGTTAATAATAACATTTTATTTAATTGACTTATAATTTTCAATAAACTGAAAATAATACAATTAAAATGCTGGGATGGAAATTAATAAAATAGTACAGACAGTAATTTTAAAATAAACATGATTAATATATATCCTGATGCCAGTCAGTCTTGAAACAATCAATATTGATTTTGAAGATTGTAACAATAGGTCCATCTCTACCGACAATTTAATAACAAATGTGCATTGGAATAAACAAGTTTCGTTTCCGATATCCCTTGAGTACTCATCAGCAATGCGATCACGAAATATTCTCTCATTCCGAAGTCTAGTTAAGTTATTTACTTCAATTTTGAACGAAATTTAATAGAAGAGGAAATAGTACACTGGCAAAATAAATTCCGAAAGGTTAATGAGATGTTATTCCGTGTACATTTATTAATAAAATAAAGAATTGCAATAACATCATTTTAAACTCAAGCAATTGATATTAAATTTAAGATTAGTTTTTATTTTTAATGATAAACTAGTTGACTATTCTAGTGAAAACCTAGAATAATAGTAGATTATAGTAGTGGCGTTTGAAGAGTTATATCAACGTATTTTTCCAAGGTAACGATGTATAGAGGAATAAAAAAAGTAAAGAGCTTAAAATAAGTAAGCGGCTGATATTGCAATTTAGTTTTTAAAGGTGGTATGGAATCGAATAACTACTCTTAAAGCTAGTTTTAGAATTATTGATAAGTTGAAAAAAAACGAAAAGGACAAAAGGAAAAACATTCATTTTACAAATCATCAACTTTTTTTAGGTCAAAGATGTCAGGGCGTTGTCAGAACTTTCTATCAAGATTTAAAATCAATCACTTTCAGTGTAAAGTATAGTAACATTTGAAATGTTACATACTAAGTTTTGAAGTATATATTCAAGTGAACAATATTATTGTAAGGTCAGGAGTCGCAAAGAGTAACAAGACTATAATATTGTTTTGTCTATTATGTCGCGGTCATTAAATATGCAGTACATAACCTCAAATCTACCAAAATTTCACAGTTTACTACCATTTGAAATATTCGTGAAGAGCAAAATAGATGCAATAATTTATTAAACGAAAGTAACCTCATTTCGTAGTAAAAACAATGGAGTATGGTATCTAAATTATAAAATTCACATACAGTCAATTCTTCCCTTTGTTAATTTCACCATTATTATGCTACAAACACTTCTACCTTTTTTGGTGTCTCCATAAACCATTTTTTCCCGTGTGTAAATAATAATTTATTTTAAGGGAGCCTTGACTAACTGCATGAACCTCATGTTCAATAGATATATATTTTATATTTGTAGACATCGTCTACTTTATACATTCAGACTCAAGTGGGTTGAATTATGATTATTCTAAGACCTAATAGTTATCCTTCTGATGCACATGATAATAGATAAAAATTGTTGCTCTGAACTTTAGCAGGCGATAAATCACAATAAGGTGCCACTGGATACGAAAGAAAGAATGGTGCAAATCACTCGGCAGAAGGTCGGGGGTTTGGGTTTGAGCATAAAAGGAGGCGCCGAACACAAACTGCCAGTTCTCATTTCTCGAATATACAAGAGCCAAGCTGCGGACCAATGTGGGCAGCTATACGTGGGAGATGCGATTATTAAGGGTAAGTAGATCGATTAATCGATTTAATCAATCTTACAGAGATGCCGGCGGTGAAGCCAAAAGAATTCAATTGATTCAATCGTCTTTAAATGGTCGTCAATCATTCCATCGCATTTCCTAGACAATAAGGAACACAATTTTCTAATCAGATATCGATTGTCATTGTTTTTAATTATGTTACATGATCACTGGTATAAGTACCCAATCTACCTACTCCAATTTATATAGTTTAAAAATATATGACACAGGTACATCAAGATCACTAACCCGCAATTCTAGAAATATGGTGACCATGCGTAGCAAATACTCAATTACAACTTCCACGCTTCACGTGTTCCAAGATCCAAACATTAGATAACTAGGTAAACTACTGTATCATCAGCCACCGGGTGGCCCATCTTTTCAAGAACGTTGACCAATTCTTGCACCGAATTTTGAAAATCATTTTAACAAAAACATCCGAGCTGAAAATTTAGCAAGCGACATTTTTTTTGTAGCGATCCACTATCTTCCAGGCAATTTATAAAAATTTGTTACAAACAATTTCGCCTAAAGTGGTTTTAGATGAAATCTGACTACGTCAATAGATTCTACGGAAAAAATGTCATTTATTTGTTGTTAAAAATAGAAAATAAATAATATGGGCGCAAACAATCTTCGGACCATGCCCCTGTAAGAAAATTGACCATAAGTTCTGGCCGGCATACTAACTTCTGCCCAGATCTTTTAGCAGAATCTGCCTAGAAAGTAGGACAGAATCTGCCGGGATCTGCCCAGAATCTGGTGAAGGAATGAGGTTATACGTAGTCCATATAGTCCATAACCTTTATGTGTCTGTCTTTCAATGAAGCTTTTGATGTGTTATTTGCAATGACAATTTGAAATCATAAGTGTAAAGAAAGGTTACTACACAGAAGGATAAACAGCCATGTATATAACTTTGCATCATTATATGCTGTTATTAAATTTTATTTAAAAATTGTAAATTGTAATGGAATAAATATATACATTTTATCAATGCTTTTATTCATAATAATCAATTTGTTTTACTTAGGTTATGTCTGTAAGAATATCTAGTACAGTGGTCCCTGTTCTCACGCATATGTTTCGTTCCATCAAAAATGACCGCCCCTGTCCAAATACATATCCCCCCTCAACCCCCACTACGGCAAAAGTCTCTTTGCATATTCGCTTAGTGCAAGACGCCGGCCACGCCGCCTGGTGGTGAATTTTGACAACTCGCATCTGCAATTTGTATGGAGAGTGATATGAGAAAGTGAAATATTTAGTTTTTTTTAATTTTCTGTGGGTTTTCAAAAGCATTGGTACTTTGAGTATATTGTTTGAAATTCGGCCCAAATTTTGTACATTTTTGTTTGTAACAAAACATTATACTTTTTTAATTCGAATCATTTTGAGTTGGACAAAACGAGGTTAAGGGGCGTAAATGAATACTATAATCCGAACTGGGTTTGAATCAATCACAAACTCAAGAAACTTTAATCCCGTAAGTATAGAAAAGGCAAAAAATTTGGCTGTAGGATATGTAGTTCGTGCAGAAGAAGTATTTGGAATATGTACAGAGCATAAATTAATTCGTTCCAGTGTAATTCGGCAAACATCAGTGACTCTTCCACCGTACAAAACTACATTGGAAATAAGAAAAATACCATGTTTATATATTAACCAAATTACTAATAATGGAAAATTACAATATAAACATAAATATAAATATATTTCAGCTGAATAATGAATTGTATTCTATACAATTTCGAACTCGGAGTAATTATTTTTTTGCACAGTATAATATAAAATGAATCCTTTCAAATGGTTCTTTAAACCATAAAACTTACTCGCAACACTTGCAACAGATCGAAATAAACTTTAAAATATCTCAAATTAACGAATTAATAAGAGCATTTTTAATTTACTTTAATGGAAAAGCTCTGACGTTGCAGATGCGAGTTGTCAGAAATCTCCACGCTGAGCGCTGCCGTCGATTTCGATATCCCCTCCATCGCCATGCACGAAGCGAATATGACACTGAGCATGCGCGTAGATGACTCACTAGCAGCAACGCTACAACTAAGAATCGGGTTGTGGGGAGAGGCACGAAAGGGAACCTGTGCATTTAGACGGGAAAGAAATAAGAGTTTGAACGGGAATATGTGTTAGGACAGGATGCGTTAGGACGGGGACCACCGTAATGTGTTCATTTTTTTAAACGTTTGTTCACCAGATTCTGTCAAATTTTACCAGATTCTGGCCAGAAACCGTCGCCCTGGAAGGAGATTCTGGCCAGTATCTAGGACAGAATCTGCTCACCGACCAGAAATTATGCCAGATTCTGGCCAATAACTTCTTAATTTTATTACAGGGGCTTAGCTAGTTCCAAACTAACGATTGGAATGGATTGGCACAGTTAGATTTAGTTTAAACCCACTTTTGACGACATTGATCATATCATGCAAAAAGAAAACACAAATAAGCATTATTATAATTACTTTAAATATTAACTATCAAACTAACTATAGTAGCAGCTGAATTATTGCACAACGTCAAATTTTGAAAATTTTTCCATATGACTTTTGCCGTTTTCCTTTCTTTATTCCTATAATAAGCACATGTTAGTATTAACAATTTTTTGCTTCCTTATAATCTCAATTATAATGTGAGCACTAACATACTAAAAGCTTAGTTAAAATGCTGTGTTAAAAGAATTGGAAAGTAAGCAAGAGACAAGTACAGGAAAATTCAAACAAGAAGAGATGTAAAAGCACTTTCGCTGTTGTGTGTATAATTAATATTATAATAAACCACTCATCAGCTATTTTTAACTCCATTACATTTGATAATCTTTCTAGCCATCAAGTTAATTTTATTATTTCAAAAAGTTTACAATGGCGAATTGTAAGTTTAAATCTTTAACTTCTAGAGATACGCATATGAATAAAATATCAAAATATTTCTTATCTTATATAACATTTAATATAACAAGTTAGACTTAATATCATTAAATAACTAATAGTAAATCGCGATATATTTTAAAATTTTTAAAAGTTTCAATACTTTTAAGAAGAACGAAACATCTGGTTAGCAGGCGGCGATTTGTTTCAGCCAACTGATAAAACCAAAAAGAGCGAACTGAAAAGAAAAAACGACCCGCCAGTGGTTGTGAAAATCGCTTTTAAAGTGCTATTACTATGAAACATATATGACGTCCGTGTGTAGTTTCTTTTTTAACGAAAATGCTTCAAAAGTAAAATTGATTCGAAATTCATTACTTATATTTATTAATAGTCTTCTAATAATAATAATAATAAATTTGCAGAAAACTGACAATGTGACTTAATGTCTACATATCAATGATCCTTAAGACTGGGACATGATTATGGATTAACTTAATGTTGTACTAAAACCAATATTAATGCCCATTGAGTAAGTCGACAATAAATATCAAAGCAATTAATTTCCTTTCGTAGTATAATTCTAGTGCTTCAAGAAACTATGGATAAAAAAATTGTTTTAACTATGTCATACTCTGAATATCAATATTTACACCTGAAACTATTGATCATTGTAAGTTTGTTATGCCTTTCCTTGAACTGGTATATTTACTGTTTTAGCGCATGATATTTAAATTCAGTAAATAGATTTCCTAATTATAATTAAAAATATTAATAATTTTCAGAAAATTTTTTATCGAAAAAGGATAGAGCAATGGGTAGTACAATAGACAATGGAATAATGCTTCATATCGTAAATTCTTAAAAATAATTTCTTTTTTATTTTCGACTGCATGGAATTAAATTATGAAAGGAAACTAGTAATTCGAAGGCGTAACTTATTCCTAGATTGCAGCAATTCTGATTCTAAATTCGTAATCTACAATTCTGCAGGAGAAATGCAATTATCATTATTGATTTCAACGACCGACGCTCCGGTCAAAGACATCGGATGAAGAGCCCTGACTAAAATAGAGTATTAATAATAATTTCGTCGGAGTCTTTCGTGGATTGAAATTCAATAATTCTAAACCTCGAATATACACCGCATCCTTGCTCGAGTCAAGTGGTTGTGCATCGTTCGATACAATCCTTGTAATGATATAATTAATAAAACACTGATATCATTTGTAAGTTCCTTGATAATTTTACAACCTAAATTATTAATCCGATTATAGCGTAGTATTTTCAAAACAGTAAATAAAATCAATTGGAATACAGATGAAACAAACGTCAGGTACTTTTCGAGAAGGATTTGCGTTATTTCATTTGTCTGGACGTATTTTAACTTTTTAGAAACGTACGAGGTCTAATAGTTTTCTACTTTAACCTACTCACCGAATAAAGGCTTAAGAGAAATCTGCACATCGTGTGAAAAGCAGCTAGCTGAAGTTTCGATCGATTTTTTGTTATCGTATAAAACATGTGTTTCTCTTCTAGAAAGGGAATTTTTCAGAGAAGAGATATTTTAGGGTCCTTAAAAAACATACTAAAAGTCTCCACTGAACTTCGCAAACAGGACAAAGTTGTAGCTGACACAATTTCCTTTTTTTAAATTTTTCTAGGTACAAAATTCACAGAGTTTTTAGTGAATTTTTTATTTTTTAGCGAGTTTCATTTTTTTTTAGCTTTTGAGAAATGTTTATTTTTGGCGCATTGTTTTTACTTGTATTTCAAAAACTATCGCTTTTCGGCCTTTATCATGGAAACATTGCAGCTTACTAAATTTTGTTCATGCAAATTTCTCGTACATGTAAAATTGACCAAAATATGACCAATGTGGATTTAGGTTATCAATTTTACAGTCAATGCCTTTATATTTTCCATTACAACAGGAAAACATAACGTAGAAAATCGTAAGGAATAAAAAGACAGGTAATTAAATTTCCTATCATTTGGAATATTGCAAATTTTGAAAATTGTCACAGATTCTCAGAACGACCATACACACAAAAATTTTCAAGATAATTTGAAATATTTTGATCCCTGGTAGAAATTTGTCTAGTTTTTTGTTACACTGCACAGTTTCCCTATACCTTTAACATGTAAAATAAGCAGAATGGCCAGAAACTAGACTCATTTTCTACCAGGGATCAACAAATGCATATAATGTTATAAACGATTCCGTTCTAGTTTTAGAAATATTCATTTTTAAAATATATTTCATCGGTATTTAGAAGTTACCTATGATTTTCGCATTTTTCTCGGTTTCTATCGAGTATACGTAAAAAAGGTATTGGAACAAATTTCTCTGGTAGAAATTCACTCCAGTTTTATCGTATACTGTCCATTTTCTATCTAAATTACGTAGTTTAAAACCGTATGCAGCAGAAAAGTCCACAAACTAGATAATAACTGGTCACAAATCAGTAAATTAGTTTTTTGTTACAAAACTGTCTAAATGTTGGGCAGAAATAAATGAATAGAAATTGTCCACACACACAAATCCTACTGAATAACTATTCAGAAAAGTTATTGAAAATATGTATGCAAATATCTTTTTTAAACTGTCTATTATATGTACATTAAAACTGGACAAAAAATGTTCAAGATTTATCCCAAAAATATATCTAATAAATTTTCTTCCAGCTCGATTTTGTATAATTTTATTAATTAAAAATTAGTATTTGATTACGTAAATTGATTAATACTGAAATTGAAAATCTAGCTGAAATCAGAAAAATGCTTTTCACTTGTGTAACCAGCGAGTGTGCGCATTCGCCATACATTAGCTATAAAAATTGTGCAGAATGCTTCAATTCTTATAAAAGCACTTAAATAAAATGCAGAAATACTAGACAGAAAATGCATAAAAAATATATCAAAAATTTATAAAACATATACAAACGATCTAGATTATCATTAAAAAAACTATCCAAATACTAGCAAAGTTCTGGCCCAAAACTTGGACAAAGACTGAGGACTTTATGTGTTTTAAATATTCCAAATAATTCCTACCTAGAAACTGGACAGAAACTGTACAAGATTTATCTACAACTCTATCTAAAAAATAGCCATAAAATTGTTACATTTTTAATGGGTAACTGGCGAAGTATTTTGTCCACAAACTGTCTAGTAAAGTAAATCGTTAAATTGATAAACTTAGAGTTTTTGTTTAGAAAATATGCATTTAGGAGGTAATTGTGCAGCTTTTAAGCTTTCGTTTGGTGTTTCAATCACATTTTTAAGGCGAATAGTACGTAAGTTACTACATCTAAATTATGTATATTTAATTCGATTAACCGCTTGAAAATCAAATTCTTGGTTTTACAGTTCTCATACTAAAAACAAATAAAATTATAAAAGACTAATTAAAATATTAGGTTGTTGATGCCAACCCTTAATGTATTTTAGCAATAAGCATTTAGTTCAACATATTATCGCTAGAGGGATACAGAATCTGATAGTGGTCGAGTTATTTATTTTACATAATGCAGTCCGATGAAATTAAAAGTTCTGCTTGCGATAATAATATAAAACAGGTTATTTACACTTTTTTCTTTTTTAGGGGTTGGCATCAACAATCCTATATTTTAATTAGTCTTTTATAATTTTATTTGTTTGTAGTATGAGAATCGTAAAACCAAGAATTTGATTTTCACGTATTTAATATCTAAATTATCTAAAAAATTATTGTTGGACCTTATTTTTAAGGTGGCTCATCAGCTAGACAAGTCATATCGACGGGGACTTTTAGTTATTCAGGACCCCAAAATACACATTCCCTGAAAAATCGCCGTTCTAAAACTTGCAATTTTTTACGTGGATTTTCAGCTAATTTCACTAGATTATTTGTACTATGTTATTTTTGTTAATTTATAATTATAAAATAAGATTTACTACTTTGATGTCATTATCTTATTAAACGATAGAAATGGCGAACGTTTACGTAGTCTAATTTGACTCACCGTCCAGACGGTGAATAATTTGAAACCCATATTTGAAGTTACTTTTGGAGTAATATGAAGAAGTTTCCAAAGCGAGAACTCTGCTTGAAAACAATTTTCCAACTTTTCATGTTGTACCATTCACATATATTGAAAAAATACTGTAAGTAAACAAATATTTATGCGAAGCGTCATGAGGAGTACTTTGATCAGAATACGCAAATATTTTTATACTTTTAACAGCTGCATTTTTTAGTAAATCTTACTCGATTTGAAAAATTTTTACTTTAATTCAAGTATTTGCACACGAAATTAAAATTGTGGAGACTATACCCCACTTTTTTCGGATCGCTCTTTCGATTGGAGTACCATCCTGATGAATCCCGTGAGCAAATTGTTAAAAACATTAAATGCATTCCTCTGAAAATAATTTGATTTCAGTGATGAAATAAAAGTTTTTGAGAATACGATGAATTTCCTGACGTTCAGTAAAAATGAATTGATATTTTAACGACATTTAATATTCCTTGTTTAACCAAATAGTACGATTCCTTAGAACTAAAGAAAAGACTTTTTTATGAGATGCTCTCTTCAGCTTTAAAATGTATAAACTAGAGTAACCCATTCAGTGCGACACTTGCGCAGATGGACGAATAAAACAAACAAAAAGTATTCATTTTTTATTTATTGTTTCAGTGAATGGTGAATACATCACAGCTTGCACCCACGACGATGCTGTCAATATCCTGCGTAATGCTGGGGATCTGGTGGTTCTCACGGTAAAGCACTACAGAGCCGCGAAGCCTTTTTTGCAGAAAACTGGTGAGTGAAAAGTTGAAGGGTAATTTCGTAAAACAAAATAAACAGGAAAATTTTATTTATTTTATAGTATTAAAGATTGTTTATTTTTTATAATTATTCTAATCACAATGATCACAAGTAATGTTATTATTAATAGTATAAAAATGCATTCAGATCGTTTTGTTCGCTTATGAAAATAATTCAATGAATTAAGTAAGATTTTTATGTTGACAAGTAAACGTAGTTTATTTCATTACTTTGGACATTATGGCCATCTTCTAAAAATATATTATCTCTTCAAACAAAATCGTTAGCAAATGCAGATTATGTACATAAAATATTTGCATATAAAGTTTGTAATAAAAGATTATCTTAAAATTTAAGTAGTGCAGTTAGTCTGTGATATGTGAAATGGTCTTATTCGAGTCAGTTCTAAATAGACTATAACTATACAAAACACTTTATGGTATGAATGCAATACATTTTGCTGTTCTGGATATCCACTTCCCAGAGACACTACTTTATACGTTATGTTTAAATGTCCCCTAAAAGATGTTTATTTAGACTGTATTTGCGAGTTATAATGCAAACAAAAATGCGAAGAAAATAATGTACTGTACTGGCCAACAGTTCTTGAACGCTCTGAATTTACAAACTTGTCAAATACTGTGTTGTATCTCGAAACCCTTTGACGCTATTAAAAAAACTCAAAGGATATCTTTTAAAGTACGTGGATAAAGCTTTAAATTTGTGCTTTCACTTTTACTTTAGACATTATTATTTCTTAGCTGTCAAGTTTTCAAAATGTTGAATTTTGCAACTTTTTTCTAACCGACTTTTAACGCTGACCAAAAGTGTAAGAACATTTTATAGCTATTGCCAATTTTTTCAGGAATACCACAATTCAAGACCTTTAAAATGGATTTTGTAAAAAGTCGCTACGATTTTTCGTTTCAGAGTTATGATTTGTTGAAAATTTTAAATGTTTCTTGTTGAGTCGGAATTCTTCGAAAAAAGGCCAAAAGTTCGTGAACATGGAATTTATTCATGTTTCGGGAATGGCAATGCTACGTTTCTTCTGAATATAATGCAAAATACTAAAATTTATCTTTTTCAATGTTAACTGCAAGTCCAAAGTCCAAAATATAACAAAATGAAATCATCGAAATGTATTAGTCATTATCAAGTATTAATAAGCTTCATGAAGGTTTACAAGCTGCGTGGCGAGAAATATCACAGGAGACCCTAGAAAAACTCATCAACAGAATGCCAAAAATCTGCAAAGCAGTGTTGAAAGCAAAAAAGGTCACTTTGACGAGTCAAAAGTTTAAAATTTTGTTATTTAGTGTTTAGAACTAATAGTTTTGTTATCCCTATTTTGTCGTTTGTGATTTGCCAGTTTCATAGACTTTTATTGTGTTTTTGTCGAAGGAATGGCCAAGAATCTTCAAATCAGTAATGAAAAGTAAAGTCGGTCATTTAGACGTATATACAAAATTTAATATTTAATTATAAAGTGTTTATGACATTAATTTTGTTATTCAAATTTATTTGATTTCTTAATTACATGAATTTTGAAAAAAATGAATTTAGTATTAATTAAATCCAAATAAATATTATTTTCTGCAAAATATGACAGATTAATGTTCATTTCAATTATTTACATGATTTCCTTTTTGTTATATTTTGGACTCTGAACTTGCAGTTAACACTGAAAAAGTGTATTTTTTTGATAAATTTTAGTATTTTGCGTTGTATTGAGAAGAAACGTAGCATTACGATACCCGAAACATGAATAAATTCCACGTTCACGAACTTTTGGCCTTTTGTCAAAAAAATTCCGACTCAACAAGTAAAATTTAAAATTTTCAAAAAATCATAACTCTGAAACGAAAAATCGTAGCAACTTTTTACAAAATCCATTTTAAAGGTGTTGAATTGTAGTATTAATGAAAAAAATTGGCGATTGCTATAAAATATGTTAAGCTTTTTGTTAGAGTTTTTTAAATTTCATCAAAGGGTTTCGAGATATAACGCAGTATTTGACAAGTTTGAAAATTCAGAGCGGTCACGAACTTTTTGCCGGTACTGCACTTATGCACAACATGCGTCGATTTATTAAATAATTGCCTTAGCTATGTAAGAAAGTAGTTGCGACCTTAGAAACACGACAAAACTATTTTTTAGGCGCAAATAATCAACGAATTGTACTTTCTTCGATGATGGCTACGATGTAGTTTCGAAAACATTGAATGCCTTTAAAAATTATTTAAATTAATTTTATTAATTAAATTAAATCTAATAATTAAATTAATCTTTAAAGTAACTATTGTTTACAACGACTAATTTTGTATTATTTTATATGAAACTGTACCTTGAGTAATCCAAACTTTATAGACATTAAAATCTATAGTTTCTCTGGCAGAAATCGAGCTTTTTTAAGTTTATTAAGTGTTTAATCATGAATATCAATGATATATAGGGCATTACACATAAAAATAGCCGCTTTTTTGACATATTTTAACGTTTTTTTAATCATTCCATATTATCATTCGTGTGTGTAAATTGCCCGCATAAAACAGTTTTATTCTATCATTACAAGTTTTTAAACTAATTTTTTTCTTTATGCGAATTACCAGTATTGTCTTTTTTTTGTTACATTTTCGTTAATAAGGGTAATAAAAACACATTTTATAGATTTTTTCGCGGGCATTTTGGGCAAAGATCGTTTTTAAAGTTTCAATTTTTATTTTAATACCTTGGGCAAGTCGACAGGAGGTTAACAAAATCTCAGACAATCATATTAATTTATGGAGAAAATGATGATATTGAAAAAAATGTGGGGTGAAAAGTTTAATGTATTAAAGACTTATTTGAAAAGAGCTATAAAAAAAGTAGGCCCCTGAATAACACGTAGATACAGAAACTTCAGGGGCCTACTACTTGAAAAGTTTAATTATTCGTAAATTAGTCAATATTCATCCTACAAAAAAGATTGTTTTTGTTATTTTAAGGAGAATTTAATGCTCTTTTAAAATGATTTATGCAGTAGCACGTGGATTATTGATTTAGGAAAAACTTGAAATCATCTCGCATGGAAATTTCTGTTTTTTTACGTCACTTTCGGTATTTTTATTATTAATATAGTGAAAGAATTTTAATTTAATTTGAATATATAACATAAGTCCGACTATATCTGTGATGAATTGAAATTAAAAAAAATTATTTTCATAAAAATCACTGACTATTTTTCCTTCAAATCGTTACTTTTGCTTTGGACATTCGGGTGGGGGTAAAAAAGTCGAAATTGGAAAAGCCGACAGTCAAAATTCCGCAAATGGTCGGCTTTTCGATTTGTCAGTTTTTCTATCCGCACCCAATACAATTTAATTTCGGATTATCGCTTTAATGTGTGTAAATATTTTATTTTTGCAGAAAAAGAAGAAAAATTAGATAATGTTACAAACGGAGGTGTATCGGAGGATGGATGGTTGTCACCGAGCAAGCAACCAAGTAGTCCAAAATCCGGTCACAGTAGACAGGGCTCCAATTCATCGGTTAGTCCAACGCCAGTCAAAAAATGGGTCGATGTTATTACAGGCAAGTGTTGACTATCCTTTTCAAATTTGTTTATTTACTACGTAATCTTTACTACGTTTCTTTACTACGTATTCCTATAATATGTATTGGTTTATAGTATCTAACATTTCAGTAATTTATAGTTTCTATACGTTATTATATTTTTGGTTTGACGCAACTGAAGAGAAATTTACAATGAATACAACAATATTTTGTATAAATTCCAAGATACCAAAAAATTAGTCGTATAAGAACATCTATTTAAACGGGTTGGTGGTGTAAACTACGCTGTGTATATTAGAGGGGTCCAGAAAATTACAAGGTCGAAAAGGTCATCGAAACCGCGCGGCTTTCGAGGATAAACAAAATAACGAACACCTTTTCAATTTGGCAGTTTTCGATTAAATGACATTTAGAGGTGGAGATTTTGAGATGAAATAAGAGGGGATAACGCCATATTGTCAATATTTTTTTTTCTGGAAACTATTAAGTGAAAAATTTTGAACCGGGATAATTTTGAAAGAATATACATTTCTACAACAATTTTTTCAGAAATTTCTACAAAATTTCATTCAACTTCAATTATTATTTGTAATTTTGATCCGCCATATTAGATTTCTACATTCTCAGACGATAATCTAATTCAGTAGCTCCGCAAAAGTATGTAATAGGAATTTTCAGTTAAATGTGAAACACTGTGTCAATAGTGCCACAAATGTTTGAAATTGAATATTTGAAAATTTGTTATTAAATATAAAAGTTAAAAAAAATTATTAGATTGGCTGTTTAAAGCTCAGCAGCGTGAATAATAATATTTTAGTAGTGCAATACGTTAATAGTACTTCGTGAAATCACTACAAAAGTCAAAATAAAAATACTATTAAATTATTTCAACTTTTGTTGAACGATCTATATATATTGTTATTATTGACGCACAGAACGTTTGATTTCTTTCTCTGCCTATACAGCATTTAACTGGATCAGCCATTAATCAATTCTGCTTCCCTCTAGCGATAATATAAAGAACTAAATAACTATTATATTAAAAAGCATTTAATTCTGGCTCTTTTATGTGTACTCGACCATTCTTCCTTATTAGTGGTTGACGTCAATAACCCGTTTGCACGAATTTTATAAATATTTTCAATTTCTTTTCGTTTTGTAAAAGAACTATCTTACCAAGTATTTTAATTTTTAATATTATATGTTGAAATTCTGTTTTTTAGCGTAATAAAGTATTGTGATAGTTTAACCCATTAAGTCCGGGAGATTATTTTAAATAAAAAATGAATAACAATTCATGTGTTTAGTTTTTTTGTTCAATTTTTGTTGGTAAATAAAATTGTGGGACTAAATCCTATTTGGAACCAAAAGTGCACAAAATCTGTGAGCTTCAAATAGAAAATTTGTTGTTTTTCCCCAAATCAACTTAACCTCTTCAAACTTTAATATATCGAAAAAATAAACCTTATTTGATCACTTGCACTATCCGACACTGATTTAGCAATTTGCCTTTGACAAGCGAAGTATCATTTCCGAAGTATTTTTTCGTCCTGAAAAGGATGGCGCTAGCAGAATTTTGCCATACTTTCAATGTGTCACACAATCACAAATTTAACCTAATCTTTTTACCACATTTAACCACATTTTTCTCCAAAGTGTGACGTGATAGCAAAATTCTGCTAGCGCCATCGAGATTTTAATACTTTTTTATTTAAAGTGCGCCATAATGGGTTTTAAAGCAATTTAAATGCAATTTTGGCCACGCCGATCGAAAGAGCTTACTCGAAAATGATAAGGTTGCTCACTTTCAAGTCAATATTAACTTAACGTCTAAGATTTTTAGCTCATTTTTAAAGCTCTCTAGCAAATCGAAAAATGAAAATATCATAATGAAACCAACTTACTTCACTAATTTTGGGTATGCTTCATCGATTTGTGGGGTGAAAATTGCTATTCCCTACCGCAGAAAAATAATATGGCGGATTTTATCTAAAAAAAAGTATCGAAAAATGAAACATTTTTTTGTTCGACAATTTTTTACAAATGGATAATGGATGTCGATCCATTGCAAACTATGGACAAACACGGACAAATAAGTTGCAGTTTAAGCGAAACATTTTTTTATTGCGCTCAATTCAGTTTATCCTATTAAAAATGGCGGCAAAGTGTAAAAATTTCTAAAAATACGTGTTTTTCCTAAATATTTTTGAAATAAATCGAAATTTTTGTCCTAAAATGTAAAATTTCCAGTTTTTAAATATCCATGGTCACTTTTACGATGTTAACAATGGCGGATTCATTCACAACATGACCAAGAACACTATCACGAAAATTTTACATAGAATATTATACGATTTTTTAACTCGGAAATAATGTAATTTCCATTATTCTAACCGCCATTTTTGATGTTGAAAGTTCATCATATTTAGATTGTAATACTAAACTTAAGGAAGTGTAATAAAATAAAGCATCGAAACATTTACCGACGAGGCGCACAGTGGTGACTTTGGGTTAGGACGGAAATTTTTTTTTTTCAAAAATACTAACAAAGGGTTAAATGTGAACCGATCGTAACAATTTTTTTTTAAATACTCGTTATAGATTGTACTTCAACGCGTCACTGCCAAAATGTCGAAAAAAACAATTATAAAATTGTAAATGTCCATAACATTCGATATGTATTCTTTGCTACAAGTTTATATTGACCTGTGTCTTTTATTTAAATGCAATTTTACTAGAAATTGTTATCGGGGGTTTTAAGGTCGCTGATTATGAATACGACCTAAAATAAAAAAATCAAAATGGCGATTACAATATGGCGGACCTGGTTTGAAAAAAAATTATTCAAATCGGGTTTGGTGATTACGAAATTTAGGTCATGAGATACTATAAATGGCGAATTAGATATAGAGAACTGATACAAATAAAAAAATGAATATCTTTTGGAAACCCCCCAGATACGCCTTGGACAAAATTCCATTATTTTATTCATTTCCAGGGCTACCATATTGAATCTGACATCATTAACATCATCAAATATATTAAAAAGTGACTATGAATATTTAATAAATCGAAATTTTACAATTTAAAAAAAACTTAGATTGATGACGATTTATTTCAGAAATATTTAGGAAAAACACATATTTTTAGACATTTTCACACTTTTTCATCATTTTTAATACACGGAGAAAAATTTCTGTGGAAATTTTACTATTCTACATGGTCATCAGGGGACAGACTTGCATCAGGCGAAAATTTCCTATTGTTTTTGTAAAAATTTACTAAAATTTGTGTAATTTTTACCATAAGATTCTGAATTTTTGGCAAAACTAACATTCCGGGATCGCAATTTTGACCCCATAAATCGATAGACGATATTAAAAAATAGTAAAGTAAGTTGGTTTCATTATAATATTTTCATTTTTCGATTTGCTAGAGAGCTTTAAAATAGTGCTAAAAAACTCGTCATTTTGGACGTTAATGGGTTAACCCATCCCGCGTAAGTTTATGGATTTCTCTGAGATGTTGTTATGAAATGTAGGTTTCCTATAGTTTTTGGATATGCTCTTTTCGAAGTCCGTTTTTCGAATTTACTTAAACCAAAAAAAAAAGGTGAAAAAAGCGAAAATTTGTTCAGTATACTGCAATTTTCATTGCAAAGGTGTTCCGTGATCATGTCAGGCCTCAGAATCCTGTGGCATAATGAATTTTACTATAAAATGGTCAATATTACAATTTAATTTACAAGATGGCGTCCTCAAAATGGCGCTATAGTTAGGGAATTTTTTCGTTATTTGTGTTTTATTAAAATATTTCTGGCATTTTGTGTATTTCGATTAATATTTTCATGTAGATTGTTTTTGAGTTAGTTGAATGTAAATCCGTTATTAAATTTTTGAAATTGAAAATAGCAATATGACTGAACGAAATTAAAAAAAAATCGTCTGGCATTTAGTACATGTATAGAGGTTTTCGAATTCATATTGGATTCGCAATTTTGAATTTCCAAAATCTAATCACGGATTTGTATTCAGCCACCTTAAAAACAATTTATGTATTTATAAAAATACACGACAAGATACAAGAAATAGCGCCATTTGGAGGACGCCATTTTGTAATTTAAATCGTAATATTGACTGACTTTTAGTAAAACTCATTGTGCCATGGAATTTTGAGTCCTGATTCGATTCTAGAACTCCTTCGCAATAAAAATTGCCAAAAATAATAAAGACTTTAGAAGATCTCAAAAAGATCTTTCTTAAAAATGTCACTATTCAAGATGTATTTGAGAACTTTTTAAGACTTCAAACTACTAGTTTATCAAAATCTTTTTGTGATCTTTATGAGATTTGTAAGAAAAATTTGTACTATTTTTTTAGATGTTTTTAAGACTTTCTTTTCACAGCATGATTTTATGAAAACATAATTTTATTAATCTTATTGAGATCTTTTTGAGGTTTTTTCAAGATCTTTTTTTTATATTTTTCGGATATGAAAAAAATATTTGTAATAAAATGCTGAATTCTCTTATTTTTTGCCAAAATTAATTATCGAAGATGATTTTTAAGGTGATTACCCAGTTTACTTGCTTTCTGGTCTGCTTTCTACTCTCTAATTTCCTAATAATTAAGATGGAATAAATATATTATACTTTTCTTAAGATATCGGTAGTAAACTTCATTATTTGTAATACGTTGTATTGCAGAAATTATAATGTGTATAGGTAAAAGAAAATGTATCAATTTTTGTCTAAGACACTAAAATTGTAGCGTTTTTCATGCTTTCTGAAAGATGACAAATTTTCATTTCTCTGTCTTCATTGTATAAAACATTGTCAGCGCATAGAAAAACAACTCTGGAAATCTCTCGTCTTCGATTTGTGTTGTAAATATTGAATATTCGTAATATGAAACTTTCTGTCTTCATGACATGAATCGCTTGTATTATCGCTTACTATGTGTTTATTTCTCATCTTCGACTCGTTGTAAATATTGACCCCATATTATAAAGTGAAGTTTTAGAAATAAATCAGACCGGAAAGTAATTAAAAATGGTAATTACTTTAAAATACATCTTCAATAATTAATTTTTGAAAAGATCTTGAAAAGATATCGATAAGATTAATAAAATTATGTTTTTGTAAAATCATGCTGTGAATAGAAAGTCTTAAAAAGATCTCAAAAAAATAGTGCAAATTTTTTTTAAAGATCTCATAAAGGTATCAAAAAGATTTTGATAAACTAGTAGTTTGAAAGTCTTAAAAAGCTGTCAAATACATCTTGAAAAGTGACATGTTTAAGAAAGATGTTTTTAAGATCTTCTAAAGTCTTTTTTATTTTTACGCGGGAGTTTACTGAATCGTTATTCGCCTGGTAGAAATTTAGCCATTTATTAGACATTGATTGTCTAATATTCTTGTTAAATGTACAAATAATGGGACAATTTATAGACAAAAATGTAAGATTTTATTGGACAGTTATTAGACATTTTTATTAGACAATATTTGTCTATTTTATATTGCAATTTATAAGGAAAATGACATTACATGTTACGATTTTGAGGTTAGAAAGTTTTGGACATTTATTAGACATTTTTATTAGAAAATATTTGTCTATTTCATATTGGAATGTGTAAGAAAGATAACATTATATTTTATGACTTTAAGGTTAGAAAGTAAGAAAAATGCAATTTTCAGGACAGTAAATAGTAATGCGAATAACGCGGTAGCGTATATTCAAATATAAACTAAACATTTTGTAATTTTCAAGTACAAAAGTAGATTTCGACGGAGAATCGGTGCTTTACGGGACTTGGCCCTTAGGGTGCCCTCCCTGATGAAAATGAAGCGTTACCTTTAAGCGTTACTTAAGCGTATTGTTATATGATAGTCACTTTACTAAAAATTACAGTTAACATATTATATTACATTATTTGACGAGTGTGTTTGCTGGTATCGTAGCCCTCTGAAGCAAGAACCTTCTTCGCTTCTGTGATCGTCTTCCACTGCATTTTCACATTTCACTTCATTGGCCGCAGTAAACGTCAAAAGCCGGCGTTGCTTATATTTTTTTAATTGTCTATGTTTTTTCACATAATCCTTTGAGAGATTCATAATTAAATTGCAAAAAAAACTAATTAAAAATCTTTAAAAACGAGAAATATACAATTACAAATGTTGTTGTTCGTTTATTACATTTTTTTGGGTTAAATAAATTTAAAACATTTTTCTTGTGCAATAATTAGATAAAAAAATTGCATAAAATTTCAAGCCAAGTTTAGAATAGTTTTATTGGACATTTAATGGACAAAAATGTTCCCTAATTAATACACATTTATTATATCTAAGAATTAGACAATTTTGTAAGATTTTCTTATTTAATATATGTTTTGCTTAGAGTTGTCCAATTCTTGGCCATTTTTTAGACATTTTTATTGTATCCCTTTTTTAAGCAACATATTTGCCTAATAATTAGTTTTAATCCAATAAAAATGCTTACAATTTCTACCAGGGTCCACGCTTTTTTTTTGTTTTAGTAGCCATATTTAAAAAATGGAAAGAGATATCGAAAAGAGGTCTTCAGATAAGAAAAAATCATACCCAAAACTATAGGAAACCTACATTTCATAAAAAAATCACAAAGATATCCAACTTACGGAAGATGAAATCCGGCAACAAATTTTGTTGTTTTGGGACGAAACGGGTTAGTTTTATTTCCTGAAGAGAATGAAGGTCGAAAGATAACTAAAAACTGTGCATCCCCCGGATTTAATACTCTGGGAGATTGTGTACTAGATACTTTATTAATTAAACAAAGATCAATAATTAAACGTTTTTTTTAGCTACACAAAAAATTAAAAAAATTAAATATACATTTAATGTTTATTGAATCATAGTAATAAGTAATTCTATTTTTGCAGTTCCGTTAATGATGGCATACGTTACTAGATACATCTTTGGAACTGATAAACTTCGACGAAATGCTTTCGAAGTAAGAGGATTGAATGGATCACGATCCGGCGTAATTCACTGCGATGACAGTGCCGTACTTAGTCAGTGGCTTAAATTCATTACTGATAATATTACTGGCTTAACTTTTCTCCAGGTACTTTCAATACCCTGTTGTAATATACTCCCTGATTATATGTATAAATAATTTATTAAAATAAGCTGCTTCCGGAACATATAAATAAAATGTTTTTCAGGAATACTCAGTATAAATAGCTTCACTGTGCACTTGTGCATAATTCCGATAAGTTGATGAAATATTTTAATATAAATTTAAAACAGAAGATTCTCGAAACGGCATTTGTTATATTTTATCTATTGCCGATCAATAAAGTTTTAAATTAAACATATTTTTCAATATTTATGTTGGTGTATACAGGTCCTTCAGTGCGCTTACAATATTCATTACCGTTTATTTCGATGGACGTTGGCATTTATAATCAATATTACAAGCATTTAAAATAATGTTAATATTGCTCAGAATATTTTTAGATTATTAGAAAAAAATATAAATGACTGGACATTACTCTACTTATAAGTTAGTAACGAGTACTAAATTTTATATTTGTTATAAAATGAAACGAATTTAGTCTTTTTTTCATACAAATCAATAAATATTAAATTAAAATTACCCAGGATTAGTAAAAAGAATGTTTGTTTTAATTGCTTTATAATGAATTCAACTTTCAAATTGCTTTCAAGTTGTTTAAACGTGCAATATCCAAATCGCATAAACTTGTCGGCGATGAACAAAAGTTTGTTGCCAAAAAAAAAAAAGTAGACAAGTACAGAATTATGTCGGGATTTCGTGCTTTTTAAGAGATGTTTTAATGTAATTAGCGTTGCTAAAGTATGAATAATTAATGTAATTAATGCATGTAGATGAAGCTATATAACCGAAACTTCGGTGTGGGCGAGAGAATTGAGTACATGGGATGGGTGAACGAAGCTGTGAGCAACAGCAATCAGCTGTGGCAAAGTTATCGACCAAGGTTCTTAGCGCTCAAGGGCCCAGATTTGTTACTCTTTGAAACTCCCCCCGTAAGTATGCTAACCTAACCTATAAATCTATTTACTCCATATATTTAAAACCATAAGTAAATAACTTTGTAAAAACGTTATTCTTCCGAAAGAAATGAATTGAAAAATATTTGCTTATAAATTTTTCCTTTTTTAACCATGATTGGTGTTGCAAGTAGAGACTTTTCTATTTTAATGAAATTGTAGTGTAACATCGGTGATTGGTCTCGATGCCCATCGAATTTCAAAGTTTACCAGACACTGTTTCGTGTGATGCGAGAATCCGAGAACGTCGATGAAAGACAGCATTGCTTTTTAGCTCAAAGTCCCGGAAAACCCCCAAGATATTTAAGTGTAGAGACGAGGCAAGAACTTCTAAGGGTCGAAGCGGCATGGCACGCTGCTGTTTGTTCCGCCGTTACACATCTTAAGGTATCTATTAGTCTCTAATGAAATTACATTAGTCGTACAATTCTACCATTAGCAATTTCATCACCGTCATGGCCATTCACTTTTCTTTAGTAAACTTCAAGTTCACAACTAATTTAAAGTTCATACTTTCGTAAATTAGCGGGATGTTTCTCTTTTGTTATGCTAAATTAATTACTATTTGAAATAATTAGGTAAATTCATTAGGAATCATAAATGTAAGCGTAGTAAGTACGTATTTTATAATAAATAAAATTTGTTTTATGTAACAGTATCATTTATCAACAATAAGTCGACGGAAATGCACACAATCCATAGTTAAATTGACTGTATCACATAATTGGAAAAATATAGTTAAAACTGCTATGAAAAATAGTTAAATTTACCACTTTCATAGACGATTTTACTATAATTTTGTTACACCAACTATCTCTTCAGTTAAAAAAATCAACTGGGTAGAATGCTTTAAATAAATATGACAAATATAGTTAAAATAACTATAATCTAGTGCAAGTCTTCTCACTATGTCTCGTAGTAAATCTTTATATTTACTATTATTCATAGTTAAAGTTTCTATTTACTATAAATTCGTAGTAAAGACTCCCATACCGTGTGTGTTTTAATGCCGCTAGGTGGCGACGCGGCGTTCGCAGCTTTTTTTCTTCGAGCCCGTGGTTCCCGTTATTGAAGTGGATTTTCATTTCGTCATAAGAAAGCCCGTTGGGCGTTAAAATATGATAATACATAATACATTTCGTATACGCACGTGTATCTATAGACTAATTACACGACATTGAAATTTGTGTGTATAATGGCATTGCAAAATACATTTTTTAACTGGGTAAAGTGTGACATTCACAAACTTAGCGCAGTATTGATTTTTTGTTTTTCTCTTTGTTTCCTTGTTTATCTTAAACAAAGAATGAAGGGAGAAAAGTGGACTTTTCATATTCTATGATATATATAGTTTACAAATATTTTTAAAGAGTAAATATTGACTCCTTTCCATATTTTTGATGACAATTTCTTATACAATTTCTCTCAGTGAATGTAGTAATTTTCAGAAATGACTATTTCAAAATAGTTGAGTCTATTTGTCTATTATAAGTAGCATTTTGAATTATGAAATAATAGTTAAACTTTATTATTTCAGAATAGTTATTTTAACGATTACCATGCCTAGTCTTCATTTTTCACTGTGATTCATAGTAAAAAAATGGTCATTTCAATTACTTTTTGTTCTTACTTTACCGAGTGCATCTTTCACACATAACTTCGCAGTCCATGCTTCAAAAATACATACAGTGGCCCTCCCGTTATTTTAACTGCGTCCTTTATTTTAACTTGTTTTCGTCCCTTATGTTAACTTCTTCCCCTCATGAGTTCCCCCACCATTCGCCATTTGAAAGTGTTCAAAAGAGTGCGGATTGTTGTTTTCGCTTGCACATACAGTCGAAAAAGGACGCCAATATATCTCCTTTCTGTGTTTTTATTCTCTCATTGCCAGTGGTGGGGATGAAGGGTGGGGGAAAAGTTAAAATAAGGGGAGGGCCACTGTAGAAAGTTTTAGCTTAATCGATTATGAATGTCAGTGTCAGAAAAAAATTAATTGTCAATTGTTACTTAACGTTTACGTCATTGGGAACAATAGGTTTCGTTCACTCGGATTTATACTTCATTTTTTTATTTTATCGTTAACTTTTTAACGAAGCTATTTCCGTTTTCATTCATTATCGAAAACCCCCATCCTCTATTGCGCGTCAAAGCAATCGTTTCACAACACGTACAACTAACTCAATACGCAATAATCTCGTAACTGGATATCGTTTTTCAATTTTCGTTTTTTTGCTACACGGCATTGCTCATTCATACCGCGAGTATTATGTTAGAGGAGTGATTGATTTTAGGTGATTAAAGAAGTATGCCGTAATGAGCCCTTGCCCTGTTCTAGAACAAAACATTCCCAGTGACGTTTAATGGCCGGGTTTCGGGTTTAACACTCGATTGGACATCGGGGTTTACATTAACCAGTGACGGCTCCACGGAGCCCGTTTGGAGGTACAAATTTCATCAACTGCGGGGCTCCAGCGATGATGGAAAAGGCAAACTTAAACTTCATTTCCAGGAACAAGACAGTATCAATATAGAAATCAAGGTAACGTTGAAATCGAAATTTTATTATGCAGACATAAAAATTCTATTATTAAATTGGCTTTAACGCCTCGGTTTAAAAATGTCTGTCCTTCATATTTAGTCTACTGGATTAAGATTTTGATATACTTTTCATTTTAATCATTTTATTTAATATAATTATTTTATTTTTACCATAGTGTATTTGTTTTATGAATAAATGTTAATGATAGTATTTTTTTCCTCTTTTTTATTATGCGATGATTTATTTCTTAATATCGAAGGGTACAGATTTGTTTTCTTGAGATTTTCAATAAATTTACAATAAGAAGAAGTAGTCATTAATTCTAGATAAGTTAAAACCATATAAAGTTATTCTGGATTGAAAATGTCCATTTATGTGCTCAACTCTTCAATACGTAACGAGGTCACAATTAGTGAAAGAGCTACTCGAGCGTGTTTTCAGCTCTTCAAGATCTATGATTTTCATGTCCAATAGCGTCTTGGAAAAAATGCTATTCAAAATTGGGGCGCTATTCCTCTAAAATAATTGGATTTATTAATATTTTCTTGAAGTGTATATACTGTGTATTCTTCAGTCTACTATATTGCATTCTTCATTCTCTTCACATGTACTTCTGGTTACATGTCTAATCGACACAAAACAAACTCAACGTACAAATTCAACATTTCCAAACTCAACATTTGTCTAAATCATCAAATTTTTCTGCGATGACGGCTGTAACTCTGGATTGGGTTTTCAGAAATCAAAAAATGAAGACGATTTGATTAGCTTATAACTTTTGCAAGATAACGCTGTCGAGTTTTTTTTTTAATTTTTAGCAGCACTGGAAAATCGAAAATACGATTTCTTAAAATTTGGAACATTTTCTACTGTAAAACAAAAAATAACAACAAATTTGAAAAAAAAAATTGACAGCGTTACCTCATAAATTATGTAGAGAATTAATGTACCAAATTTCAGAAAGATCGGTTTAGTAGATTTTAAACTACAGCGAGAGAAAAAAATAGTGAAATCAGCTAAAAAATGACTATCTTGTGAAAGTAAATGGACGGGATAACTATTGTCCATAGTCAATTGAACTATTATCCGTAGTAAGAGGTTATACTAACAGAAATGTAGTAAAATTGTCTACTCAAAAGTCATTCTACTATTATCCATAGTAAGATACAGTACTTCTTTCGCGTAAACACAACCAAACAAAATTTAATTGCGTCATCTGGCATATCCAAAAAAAAACATCACGGCCTCTATTTTTCTTTAGAAATTGCAATATTATGAAATAATAATAATACATTTTTAAATTAAACAAAAATTTTAGTCGTTTTTTTAAAGTAAATTAAAATTTTTTAAAAATCGGAACTTATGTTTTGAATTGCGTAAAATACACTACAGAAATTTTACTTTTAAAAATATGGATGTATTCGTCCAACCTCCAGTTTGAGAGTATTGATAAAACGTATTCCATTTTTTTTATATTTATTTCCTCTATCTGGTAATTTTCACTCACTTTTATTTACAATACTTTTAAATTATAAATTGCTAGAATGCACCGTAATGTTGAATAACCTCTATGCTAATCTCTGCAGTTGCACGTTTATTGTTTTGAGTTTTGAAACCTAATACATTCGTTCGCTTATGTTTCGGTTTGGACGAAAAATGTAAAAATGAATCATGCTACGTTTTTTTTTGTTATTTGAACGTTACCGTTGGTGATAAAAGTTGTTTCATAAATGTTCCCTCAATAAACGTTTTTTAATACCTTAAAGTTTAAAAGGTATGCTCTATGGATAAATTGTAGGGGTATGCCTTTATACTCTTGGGTATTTTTATGGGCACAAAATTAGATATATGAAATAGTCGTTCAATACATATAACACCAGAATAAAAAGTATAACAAATTTTGTTGGTCAATAAATTTTAGCGCGGAAAAAAATTTGTTTTTGTTAAAAAATAGTATTACATATTTCTAAGTTAATTTAAACATTCAAAAAGATTAGCGTATATATAAAAACACAGTTTCTAAATAATTACGAATGGATTTTTAAAAATTCTATTTAAAAAACAAAATGTTATGGTTAAAAAACATGTTTGCACATATGAATGCCACGTCAAAAATGACTAAAAAATAATTTTTTTGGTATTTCTTGAACGATTGTTTCATGTGGTTGATTATTTGCCTGGATCTTCCTCTTAAATCTGAGGTTAAGATTGAAGTATAGTTCTTCCTCTGTAATTGTTTCGCTCTATAATTGTTATCTTCCTAATTCCACACGTTGTAGTCCCAAAATATTCCTTACTACAGTAGCCCTTCCTTTATTCTAATTTTTTCTCTTCTCCTATTCTAATATTTCCGCTCACGCGTTCTCTTCACTGATCTATGTTGACGTGTGGATTTCCGGTGCACCTGGAAAGGGAACCTGGTCAACTACAGGAGTCCTTTCTTTATTCTAAGTCCAGTCAAGAAAGATGGCTGCCTTCTTTCCTTATTCTAATTTCTCCCTCTCCCCCACTACTTAGATTTGCTGTCTCACTTTTGTCCCTTTTTCTTTTGTTGCGCATGCGCCGTTATTTGTATTTTGAAAATTCACACGTCAACATACGTCAGAGCGGAGAACGCGTGAGTGGAAATATTATAAAGTATGAAAACACAAATAACGGCGCATGCGCAAGATAAGAAAAAGAGACAAAAGTGAGACAGCAAATCTAAGTAGTGGGGGAGAGGGAAAAATTAGAATCAGGGAAGAAGGCCGTCATCTTGCTTGACTGGACAAATTAGAATAAAGGAAGGACTACAGTGGCTCCCCCCCCCCCGTATTTTAACTCCTCTTATTTTAACTGCGTCCTTTATTTTAACTTGTTTTCGTCCCTTATGTTAACTTCTTCCCCTCATAAGTTCCCCCACCATTCGCCATTTGAAAATGTTCAAAAGAGTGCGGACGGCTGTTTATCTCCTTCCTTGTTTTTATTCTCTCATACTGCCAGTGGTGGGGATGAAGGAAAGCGGCAAAATAAGGGAAGCAGCCGCCATCTTCCTTGACTCGAAAAGTTAAATTAAGGAGAGGACCACTGTACTGTAGTTGATCATTCAATCGTTTTGATGCAAAATTCTGAAAGCTTTCTATAAAATCCCAGTGAGTGAATGCTTTTTAATATTTCTAGAAATATTTTATGTGCATAACCTCAATCTTAACCTCAGTCTTGAAAACCCATTGATACCTCGCATGTATTCGTTTGATTATTTTTCACGACTGCATATCAGCCAATCAGAGCACGATATTCAAAGGGTTCTATGGTCATTTGTTTAAAATTATACTGGAAATTCCACGGCAGCGCTCCTGGAAATTGCATTCGGAAATTGCATGCTCGCTAGTCATTTGTTAAAACTTCTAAATTCATATATTCGTCTCTCCTCTTTGCTCAGCTGTAACCTCAAATACCGGTCACAAAAAATAATCCGCCGATTACCCCTCGACCTTCAAAATTAATCGCAATATTTCCCTCTAACTTTCCTGCGAACAAATAAATATGTTAAGTTTTGCAGAAAGATCCCTCGTGCTACGTACTCGGGATCTTTAACCGGCAAAACTTGACATATTCACTTGTTTGCCACAAAGCTATCGGGAAATATTCCGATAATTTTGAAGGTCTCGGGATATTACAACTGAAAATTTGAATTTAATAATTTCCAAAGTATACAAAGAAATTTATTGTCAGGTGAAAATGTGATTCTACCACTACCTTAATCATAAGACAAAATATCACAATCCAAAATATTATAATCCATTATGTTATTGGAACAAAATATTATTTGCATAAAATATTATTTTACAAAATATTATTTAGACAAATTATTATAATCTATCCTAACCCAACCTAACCTAAACAGTAATCAAATTCGAGGAATATAATAAATGTACACAGTGTCATTAAATAAATTCGTATTTGCAACTCGCCAATAGTATCATAAAATTTTCGATGAAAATCAGAATAATCGTAATTTTTTGCTGTTTTTTTCATAATGGCGGATATGATATGGGCGACCGCTAATTTCTGAAGTCACATTCGTAATTAGGAGGCAAAAATATATCTAAACCACGTTGTGCTTTTTTGTATTTCAAAAATAATGCCCAAAAACCAGAATAATAGCAATTTTGGGCTGCTTTTTCAAAATAGCGGTTATGATATGGCCGAACGCCAATGTCTGACATGATATTCGTAATCAGGAGGCAAAAATACATCGAAAACACGTTATACTTTTTTCGATATCGAACAGGTATATCATGTTTTTTTCAATAATTTATTGCCGTATCTTGTTTAGAACATTATTTTTTATGCCATAAAAAATATGACTTTTGTTGTTCATAACACTGATGAAGTTTACAGTTGATAATGTAAAAAAATGTTGATATTTTCACGCGTTAACAAAATTAAATTTATAATTTTATTGATTTTTGCACAAAAGAAAAGAAAGCAACCTCTAAATTTTTTCTTAAAAATCTGTAAAAATTCTTGGTGCATTTTTTCGCTATTTGGAAGATATTTAGCCGGTAAGACTTAAAAAAAAAATATGTGGTTTTTTTGAACCATCCTAATATACACCAAATAAAATGAGCACCTACCTCGTTATTCCAAGTTCCTTACGTATAACAAATTGCATCTCTGATTGTATAGACTACAGTGGTCCTCCCCTTATTTTAACTGCGTCCTGTATTTTAACTTTTTTCGTCCTTATGTTAACTTCTTCCCCTCGTGAGATCCCCCACCATTCGTCATTTGAAAGTGTTCAAAAGAGTGTAAAATAAGGGAAGAAACCGCCATCTTCCTTGACTCGAAAATTTAAAATAAGGGGAGGGCCACTGTATATTTAAATTATATGTATTATTTGTATTATACTTAATAGACCTGCATCAGGGTTTCATAAGTTAATTAATAAAAAAAAAAAAAAAAAAAAAAATAAAAAATAAAAATTCTGTCGTTTTGCAGGAATTGGAATGTTCGCAGCTACAGAATCTCCTGTTTTGCATCTATGCGTTTATAACAGCACGAGTGGCGGCGGTGGATCCAACGTTTCTAAGATCCTCGACGCCATGAGAGGAAGCTAACACGAAAGCCGTAAACGAAATTACGCATGACTGAGAATGATATAGCCGTCGAGTCATAATCTAATACTTTAAGTTCCCTCTCACGTTATCCAGCAGTATTTAAGGAAGCGTGTATTTTCGAAAGATACATCGACGATCGTTTATTAGCATTAAGGAAGCTAGTCGAAATAGGGATGGGTCGCGTTTGAAAACATCCTAACAGCCGATTATTGCCAATAAATAGCACCCAGGGTAAAAGACATTAGGACGGAATTAGTAAATTGTTAAAAAAAAAATATGGCATTTTTTAGTTATTGATAGGTAGGCTTTATTTTTTTATTTATAAGAAATAATTTTCATTTCGAACATTTTTATGTTTTTACAAATGTTTTGCTTTGAATTTACATACCATTTTTAAACATATTTATTATACTTGAAATCTAAATGACAGAAAACAATGACACGTTATGTAGTTTACTTATTTATTAACTTGATAACTTTATAAAACTTATATAAGACTTAGCATTTTACGGGCATTTTTACATATTGGATTTTTAAATATTCTTTACATGCGACCTTGATATTCAAAATATCAAGAAATTCTAAACTTAATGATTAATCTGATTAATCAAACAAAATTAAAATAATTACTAAAAAACTTTAATACTCATTCTCAGAATTTTTTTAACGAAAATGGCAATTACCTGCAGAAGTTTGCGACAAATTTATTGAGCCATTTTCATTTTTGCATGAAATATTACAGTTTTGGAAAATTTGGGAATAATTCTGTTTCAACCTTCTGCAGTAACTGCACCTGCGTATGTTTTTACATTTATTATGCACAAATGTGGAAAATTTTGAAAAATAACGCTTAATATAAAAGTGTAGTTAATCTTTTCCCTGGAAGACTTGGAATCTCAATCTGACCATCCCTAATAAACACAAATCTCTTCTAGGCTTACGCGTTAAACTTTCGCATCTTGCATTTCTTTAAAAACATTTCATTCCTTCGCTTACGCGAATGCTGTAATATTTTCTAACCATTTCGTTACAATGAAAGTAATTGCAATATCACAGAGATAAGTACCTTCTTCAGTAGCAGTTTCAAGGGCACCAATTATGTCATTAATTGTAAGTAATATTAATTTATTTTTATTGAATTGTGATAATTTCCTTTTCAGTTTTACAGCGGTTCGTCAGTGCGCAATTAAAAGGTATCGAGTGCCTTAATTTTCCTTTAAAATTAAGTTTTATTCAATTTTGCATAACACTTTCCATTCATTTAATAATTGTGTGTCCAGTAATATCAAAGAAAAAAAAGTAGACTTTGAAAATAATAGTTAAAATGTAATATGTATTTTATTCGCTTATTTGGTCTCCTATCGCGCATTTATTTAATCGTATTTTTACTTAGCACATGACACGTTTCCATTTTTTTAAAAATCTTTGATAGATAGAAAACAATTATTAATAATGTGTCAATAAAAAACGACGTTTCATCTATAGCGTTGTAGTCATGCGGAAAAGCTTGACCACGGTGGCTATTCGAAGGAGAATGAAACAGTGCGAATGTTTTTTTATTCTAGAGTGACTTTGTAATAAGGATCGACAAGTCGCATTAACTTGGGGAAAGTCACTAATTAATTTTTCGGAACTTTATCATTGCATCGTCCGCCAAAACGATTTGAAAGGTGGGAGCATAAGGTTGTTATATGCCAAGTGTCAATTTACTGTTGATAACGATTTGTTCGAATAGTTTTAAGTAAATGTATACTAATGTATAGATGTTTGCGTGTAAAATTGTTTTTCATTTTCATTTATACAAATGTTCATTTACAATAAATTTAGTCTTTGTAAAAATGATAAAATTTCTTTGCATCAGGTTATTTGTATCGATACTGATGATATAAATGAAAATGAAACAGTTTACACTGAAATGTTAATAATGGACCTTCCAAAGATCTTCGAAGATAAGCTAAGAAGTGATATAATGCTCGAGTGATGTGGAGGATGTCAATTGAAATGACTGCTGAGGTTGTTGAAAAATGAGTACAATTATCGAGGAATTTTTCCCAATTCGTTTTTCGAATCGTTTTGGTGGTTATGTTTAGTAGAAAGAATTACTTATCGAGTGCTGGCAATAATTACGCGACAATTTAGAATCTTTGGATTACTAGTAGAAAGTGCCTGTATTATCTAGCTTTGTTCGTGTTACTACGCGAATTCAAATTATATTTCAGGGGACGATTTACTATATCAGGAAGCCTCTGAAAAATCAATTCTAGAGATTGATAAGGAAATTAGAGTTGTACGAAAGGGTTTGTTGAAAGTTTCTTAATTACACTGTCACGCAACAAAAAATTATGTTCTGATCGGGAGGTCTGATTTTGACATAACCTCAATAAACCTATGACGCAAATAACACATTAAATCTTTTGCAGCATATATTTTTTAAAAAGATGAATTGTTACGAAAATATTCTATTATGGGTTCTTGGGGCCGCCGAATTTGAGATCATTTTTTCAAAATGGCGGACAATTTGCTTAAATTACCCGTATTTATTTATTAATATATTGAATTTTGAAAAATTGACTTCGAATTTTTAATCCACGGCCCTAAAAACCTATAATAGAACATTTTTCATAACAATTCAACTTTTTAAAAAAAGTACACTTCAAAGTATTTAATATGTTGTTTGTACCGGTTACCGTCCGAAATCCCCGACGACAAAATTCCCAAGTTCAAAATCCCCTACCACTAAAACCCCCGAATTCAAAATCCCCTTCTTCATCCAAATGATCCTTCAAAACATCTACTTTTATTACAAGTTACCTCAGTCCATGGTGGAGGTATAAAGGTGTAGCGCTCTCGAGTAGCACAATTTCGGCCAATAAACGGCCCACCAAAGATCAATCAAAGTGGTGGAAGATTTCACTATCCCACAGCATAGAAAAGCTAACCTAACCTAACCTAACCTAACCTAACCTAACCTAACCTAACCTAACCTACCTTAACCTAACCTAACCTGACCTAAACTTCCTTAACCTAACATAACCTAACCTAACCTAACCTAACTTAACCTAACCTAACCTAACCTTATAATATATCTTAATTCTAAATACAAAATAAACAATATCAACTTTTAATACAGCTTCACAAAATTCAGAGTTTTTTGTGAGAAGGGATTTTGAAGTCGGGGATTATAGGAGTAGAGGATTTTGACTTTGGGGATTATTGTACTTGGGGATTTCGAGCGGTCACCATTTGTGCCATGGGTTTTTTTAGGTTTTGTCAAAATCCTGACCTACAGATGAGAACATTCATGTTTTGTTGTATGGCTGTGTTATTGGTCAAAAAAGTTTAAAAATTACTGAACCCTTCAAATGTTAAAACAGCTCCTAATTTCCAAAATTTGCACGCAGCACTCGACTATGTTTAATTTCTGGATTCTCTTCAGTGACGCAGTGGAGTTTTCGATCGGAAAGCCAGAACGTTCCGAAACGATAATAAAAGTAATAAGAATTGATGAAGAACGTTGGAAAATTGAGGCGTACATACCTGCGTAAATGAGCGACAAATAATGATAAGGCTAAATATTAAAATATATTTATTAACGGTTGAATTTAATTACAGAATCGGCCGAACGTCTCGGCCACTTTTTAAACGCTCATGACGTATTAAAAATAAACAAGTCAAGAAATAACCGTAAACGCACTCATTGACTATATACGACACACATGAGCACCTTTATAACACTCGGCGAAAAGTTCCGTTGAGTTGACAAAAAAAGAAAAAATCGAGTTCCGACGGATGAAGTTATGCTTGAATTTTTTGTTTCGTTGTCGGCTGTCTTCTTTCTGGAAATCTAAAGGATTTCTGGTAGCAAACGATCTTCGGGGGATATTTATTTTATTTTATAAATCTGTGAATGTGTACGAAAATGAATATATAAAGAAATCTTGTTATTTTTTGATTGAATAATTTATGTAAGAGATATATAACATATTTATGTACTGTAGAAAATAGTATACATATACAAATATATATATATATAACGTTATATTAGTTGTATGATGTAACTGGCAGTTTGGGTGAATACGACCAAAGTAGTGATTTCCGTGTGGAAAATTTAAATGTTCGCCATTTTATGTCCTTTACTTGAATTAGAATGAGACCTTCCACTCATCTTATCCGAATTGACAAACATTTTTGCTATTCACATTTGGTCCATTAATTGTCACTGAATTCATCACTATTAATTTACTGGTCTACTATAGTAAAATTGATAGTTCCTATGGTTCTCTACATTGTTTAGATTTTTCTTAATTAGAAAAAATGTTCTAAATTCAGATGAAAGAGTGTATCAACTGTCCTGTAATTAATGTCGCCTGATTCCAACTAATTCGTATAATACCTGCACTGTTAGAAATGTTCTGATACTTTTATGTTACCGGAGTAACAGAATTTTACTAAAACCTATAATGGAAATATGAATATGAATCAACGAGCGAAGGCGAAGTTAGTTTGGTTCGTCGACGCCAGGTGCAGACGCGACGTTAACTTCTTTAGACGCGTGATTCCTGTTACAGAAGTTGGGTTCTGATACCATCATAAGGGATTCCATAATTTAACTTCGATACCGAAATTATTTCATATCATTGTTGGTTCCATAAATTTAATATGTTTTATTTATGTAATTAACAACAAATCAACTTAAATTACTAATAATTTACGTACATAATCAAACATGTTGATAAATTATTTAATGAAGACAACAATTTTTTTTTATTCGCCTTGCATATTACTAAAAATCCTAAATTTTCGTTCAGAAAATTATGAAACAATAACCGTAAAAAGCTTCCAGTTACATGTTTCAGAAAATTCCTAAAGAAATTGTTACCAGTGTGTTTTTTAACACTCCGGGAGTAGAACTCGATTTTGCGCCCTGTCGTGAAATTTTCAGGCGCAAATTATTGAGTCCTACGCCGTTCGTATTAAAAAATAAGACGATGCGAATTAGTTACTGGAGACATTAAATGGACAAATGGCAACGTCATCTTTACGATTCATACGCAACGAATATCCGTATGAAATGTATAATTATTTTCATACGTATAAAGACATATATACTTTCGCGGGTAAAAGATACATAGTCCTAAAACCACTCTAAATACTGTTCGAAAAATAAAATAAATATCCCACCAGCAATTGATACTAAGTATCGTTTGATCAGTTATAGCATTTTAGTTTTGATAAAGTGCTTTCACATATTTAGCGAAACAATGATATAAATGTATAAATCTATTCTTTTCTGAAAAGTAGCGTGAAATATCGAATTATATATATTTAATGTAAGGTATTTTTTAGACATATCGTTCTTTTTAAGCAGCATTTGAGAAACCAAATATTATTCGATCGTTCGATTAGTGTACCGTTTCACTAATTGGAAAAGCAAAATTCAGTTTAGCTGTTTATTTGCATGTGTATATAAGAGCGGGAGCTTCGGTTTGAATTTTTGGTGAGAGTCGTGAGAACGCGCCCTTGGTTGATTTAGAAAAAAGGAAAGATTCGGGTTAGATTTGCCGAATCAATTGAACTTTTTCCAAGTGCGCACACTCCTCACGCAATACACCATCCTGTAATTAAATTTAAATCGTCATTAAGGACTGCACAATTGTATTGTACTGTAAAGGTAGATTAGAGGAAAAATCGTTCGTTATATTGTGAAAAATAACGAGAGATGGTCAACTCGCAGGCTTCGTTCGGTTTCTCTCACCCTTCAGCGCGATCGACCATTAAAACCCCACGGGGTTTCAGGGTCTTTGTAAAAGACGTCACTTTTATACTCGTGTGACAAAATCGACGTGCTTGTAAGATTTTTTACGAAATGAACTTTGGTGTTTTGTCTATCGACGGGATTTCTAAAATAGCGTTGCGTGTTATTCATTTGTCTCATGATAGCCGCGCGTTTTGCACCGATCGAAAGGTACTCATCGTGCTACCTACGCAAGAGTTTGTTTTCATCAGTCATGCTTGAAACGAAATATTACTAGTTCATTTCTCTAGAGCGAAATATGAGGTAGGAAACAATTAAATAAAGAAAAATCGTCGAGCGAAGTCGACGAAATGCATTCCGCAATAGAAAGTACACGAGATGAACGTAAATTGAGTGTAACTATACGACCTATTATCGATGGCAAATACGTTTTCCGACGATGTTGAAAGCAGTCGCTATTGAAGAGTTTTTAAAGCTCGTTTACTTTCTCGCTTGTTCATGTATAAGCGGTCGAACAAAAATGAAAACGAAGTCAATTCGCGATGCTTCTTGCAATGAAACAACAAAGATATACAGTATCTGTCACTCTTTATAATATCGATTGCGAAGTTCATTGTATACACACGAAAGACGTCATATCATTGTAACATATGAGGCATTTGGTTGCCGCATGCCGAGCCTAAAAAGACGCACTTCACACATCATGCCTCGCTGGAGCCTTCGGCTTCAAAGCGATCACAGCTGCGACGTCTTATATTTCGAAATATAGTTTATCTGTTATAATGTCTATCTTCCCAATTGATAATATGTTCAAAATATATTATTGTTAGACGTTACATATGGTGTTTATTTTCATTGTGGTGGGAGGGGTTATCCTGATTATCCTCCAAATTAAATAGATACATAATCTTCTTCTTCGGTATTTTTTGGACGTATGCAGAATGTACCGTAAATTGGGGTAAAGTCGGCTTGGCAGGAAAAGTCGGCCATTCGATAACCTATTTTAAAATATTTAATTATCCTTTTTCTAGAGAGAAAAGTCGACGATGCGCAATTGTTTTAGTTAGTAGGAATGTCAACCTTTCATTTATAGTTTATTTGACTCAAATTCATCGATAAGTTTTAATAAAAACGTCGTTTATGTGTGACTGTATATTTAGCCTCTGAAGTAAGTAGTGTGAAAAAAGCACTTGTAAATAATTGTACAAATTTTTTTATGTAAAATCAAACTGTGTATCGCATAGTCTATATCTCTATCCTAATTTACGATCCAAAATGACCTCAATAAGATCATTAGATATCGCAAAATATCGGTTTCTCTAAAAATATAACATTTGCAGGGAAAAGTCGGCCATGGGGCGAATTTATAAAACAAAGGCGGATTCTTCCAGATTGTTGAAATATTCAACGAAACAATTACAGAATGCATAATCAGCGTCATAAACCCCCCCCCTCCCCTCCCCGTACCAATTTTCATTTAAATCGAATCAAATTACAGGTTTTGGCCCGGCCATATTTCATCCGCCATTTTTAATTACGAAAATCTGACGACATATTCTTATTCAGCGGCCCCGAAAACCCCCAAATACAGAGTTTCATCGAAATCGAATTAAGCTTCGAATTTTCGTCTGCCATATTTGATCAGCCACTTTGAATTTTGTGATTTTGACAACATAATCGTAATTAGCGGCCTCGAAAACCGAGTACAAAATTTCAATACATCATTGAAATAGATATTGATTTACCTACATGAAGAAAATTATTTACAGGCGGGACACTGACCGTCTCACTATGCCACAAAGGGTTAAAGAGCGGTTTTCACACTTATAAATTTATGAGATGGCCATATTTTATTTCCGATGGTGTTAGAATATTGTTTAGTTTTATTACAATAGCTTACTTTTTCGATGTATGTCGGTAGCTGACATTTCCCCGCATTTGGGGTAAAAGTCGGCGATGTCAAAATAGTATATACCGTTAATTCTAAGAAGTAATTTTATTTTCTATTACATAGATCTTAAAACAGAGGAATTAAAGATTACTTATTAAAAATACCAATAATTATTTTAAGTATTCTCATGAGGATTTAAGCAAAAAACCATGAAAAATAGCCGGCTTTACCCCAATTTACGGTACTACTGAAATATCAACCCGCAAAGTAGGGGAGACCGGGGCAATTCGTGCCAACACGAAATATTTAAAATTCGCCCTATCGGCACATATGTTCAACGAAACATCTGAAAAAATTCCTGTAGGTGGCGGCAGTGGTCCTCTCGGCTACAACGGAATTTCAAAAGCCTATCTAAAGTGTACTCCCGGCTAAGTCGATAAATGTGTTTTCGATATTAAGAACTAAAATTTGAAAATTTCCGAGTTTTCGTGTTTTCGACGAAACCATCCTTCAAAAATAACTTGCGGTAAGTTTTATTTGTTCTTTGGGATGTTATACAAATATGTGAAACACAAGTTTTGTGTACTTTTATCTTGTTTTAAAGTTTTGGAAGGCGAAAGTTGAAAAGTCGCACCGGGGCATTTCGTGCCACCAGGGCCCGGGGCATTTTCCATTTTGTGCCACAGAGTTCTATTTGAATTTTGTAGGTTACAAAGGTGTTTCGTTTTCAGACAACAATGGTTCGAAATTATGTTCGTAAGACTCCTACTACGGATGAAGGAAATATGAAAAATGCAATTGCCGCTGTAATACGTGATGGTTTGTCCTTAAGAAATGCTGCGAAACAGCCCAAGGAAGGTTGTTAAGTGTAGTGATAAAGACAATTAATAAACTAAGACTCCTATTAATCACTTTTTTGTTATTTTCTTAATAATTAATGTAATTTTGAATAAATAGATACTTTTTCACAGTAAATGGATGTCGTAAGGTCATTATAATAGGATAAAACCGCAGTGACACGATATGCCCTGTACCATGGCACGATTTACCCCGGTATTGGGGCAATTCGTGCCACACGTCATGGTCGGACATTTTGTGTTCTACACTAAAAATACTATGATAAAATGGAACAAATAATTTTTTTTTCAAACCACAGGGTTAAACCACTAAAACCCGCCTAGCAACATTTGTTTTATATATAATAGTATTTCTAGAAAAAAATGTTGAACACAAAATGGCACGAATTGCCCCGGTCTCCCCTACTTTATGGGCGGTTTGACGCTGCATTTCGTCATTTTTCGACTTTTATTATACACAGTTAGATGCAGATTATTTTTCTGAATCCAATAATGCTAAAAACTCAATTTTCACAAAAACGTCGCTTGTGAGTAAAAATTCCTGAAAGTTTTTTTTAAAAACGTTAAGTTTAACGTTTGTACGAGGAAGGAACATCAAAAGGAAGAAAATTTGTTAGAAAAAAGGTTCCAAGAGGTAAACATCATAAAAAATACACGAAAGTTTTATTGTTTTTTGGTAAATAATGATCAAATTTAAGTTTGCAAGTTATTTTCCAGGGATGAAAACTTTGAGGAGCATGTAAAAAAAAATAGAAAATTATCAATATGATTTTTTCTTCTTACTTTAGTTTTATTTATAAACAAATTTTAATGTTTTATTTCTTATCTTTGCTGTTTTATTGTAGTGTACTGTAGTAGTAATACACAGATGTTACTACTAGGAAAAAAAGTAAGTACTATATTTCTAACTGCGATCCACAAAATTTCAAAACATATCGATAGATTATAAAATACGCTTCACAGTAAACTTTGAATGAACTTTCTCAGACGTGGAGAACCTTGTTTATTTTACAAATTGAAAGTTAATTTTGTAATAACAATAAGTAAATATTAACAATTAAAAGTTTTTATTATTTCAATTGAAAGTACAATATTTCATGTTCACTTCCAGTAAATTTCATAAAGATCGAATCATTCAATCCGAAGATATTAATTTTTTACTAAAATTCTGTCAAAAATTTCAATTGTCCATAATTCCGGGAAATTTAATTTTTTTGAAAAATCCTTTGGCCCGTTTAATTAACTCATAATTGCGTTTCATTTTACCCATTTTCGAATGAATTCATTTAAGTCGAAAATTTGGTGTCACACTTTAGGAATTTTTACTCTTATGTATCTTTTTATTCTGTATGGCAGTATATTCTGCATTGCTTATATGTATGTATGGATGTAAACTATTTATTTTTGTCCTGGATAACAATGTCCGTGGACAAATCCCAAAATTACATCATTTTACAAAATAATGAAACTTAAACCTAAAGCCTAAATACTACACACTTAAAACCTAAGAATACAAATCTAAATGGACTACAAATATAATGTAGTCCATTTATCCCACTGCTAAGCTATGTAAATTATTAGATGGTGATAAGATCGATTAAGTACAATTGACGATTCAAACAGCTAAAGTGGCACACCTGGCGGTCGAGTTAGAACTAATATGTATACGACTCACTGAATGGTGTTCAATGTACAAGTAGCGTTTAAAAGTTTATAATGTTTATTTTTTCGTTTTCTTATGAAATTTAAAATGTCCCCTCTAATAGAATTGGAGCATTTAGTTGACGCACTCAGAGGGTTTGTTAGACCTCTTCGTGGAATAGAGAGGTTGTGAAAAATATAATTTTTGTGGGTATTCGAGAAGACAAAAATTCACGAACATCCTCCACGAAATACGACGAAGTACAAAATCCAGATTAATAAAAAAAGTGAAAAAATAAAATCGAGTTCATATTCGTGTCCAGCAGGTGCTTCAAAGGAACACTGCTGTTAACATGCAATGACTACGCTTATTTACCTTGAAAAAAGTTATATAACCATAATATTCTGTTAATTTTACTAAAATATATCAAAAGATATATTGAAGTATATATTTTTAACAAATAATAATATAATAATATGTTAATGTATTAATTCTCTTAATATTAAATATAATGAACTTAATCTAAAATCAATTTGTCTCGTACTTCGTTATTTTTATTATTGTTAAAAATTTACGTACTCAATTTGTAACTGACTTTCACAATTATTGTAGGAGTTATTAACTAATTTAGATTATAGAGTATGCAAATCATTTTATTTAATATATAATTCTTCAGGCACGATAAAGAATGGGGAACGTTGATGCATTTTTTCGACTGGAATCTTGCAGTTTTATTCCAATTTTTTTCTCCTCTGTCTGAAAATAAATATTTTCTTCCATGATTATTAGTTGATATTTAAATAATATGGATAGTATTAATAACCTCGAGTTAATAGTAAACTTAACTTGCAAACCTTTCAAAACCTATTTACATTGGGCACCATACGGTGAGTCGTGTACATATTAGTTCAAACTCGAACACCAGGAGCGCCACTTTAGCTGTTTGAATCGCCAATACTAAGTGCGAAATTAAAGATTGCATAGAAAATAATAATAGAGACATTTTAATGGCTTTTGCGACGAAATACAACAAATACTGTGAGGGTGAATGAAGGTCAGTTGTACTTGTCACCACTCCAGAATCAACATTCCAGAATAGTCCTCAACAAGATTTGTAGGAATTTAAAGTTAGAAATTGGAATTCCGACTAATATATCCTACGCTCAGAGAGATTATTTACTAATAGTTGATGTAAGCTGATTTCAAGGCTCTTACATTTATTGTAAAGACATAACAATAACTGTAAAGTTAAAAACGACATGTAACGTTGAGATGAAAATACCAGCACTTCTTATTTATATTGGACAAACTGGTAGAAAATTAGAAGCTAGATTAAATGAATACAAAATAAGCATTTGTGGAGACGAAAAACAATATACAGAATTAACAATGCATATAATAATTACCAATCACAATTTTGACTACAATAAAGATTTAGCAATAGAAAAAAAACGAAACAAAAAGGAAAGAATTAGAGAATTATTACAGAAAAACAATCAAAACACGGTAAATATTAGATTTGAAAAATCATATTTTCTATAAATATACAACCCTATGATTAATATACATTAATGTTTAAATATTAATGTAGATTATGAAAATAGGCGGCTAATTCTTACCAAAAGTAAAATAGGTTCTACTAGCTTCATATACAACTTATTTTCTGCTGTTCGATCCAAATAAGGGCAAACACAAAATCATTGCGGTTGGACAGGTGGGTACGTTTGAAAAATATATTTTTCCTTGCTGAATAATACACACACACACAACAAGAGATTTGTTTCTAATTTTTGTCCCTTTTTTATATACCAAAGTCTGTTATGTCCACTAATTTATTTTAATGTCTTTTTAAACTATGTTTGTATAAATTTAAGTGTTGTATTGTCTAAACTTATATGTTTTTTTCTTTTTTGGTGACCGTTTCCACACACAAAATTTTTGCAATATTAACCACTACAGTCGACAAACTTTCAATTTTAAATACCAGCACTTCCCTGCATGTCAGCAATGTTATTGTATATTAACTCGAATATTTTAACATTCAATGAGCGTTCGTTGAAATAAATGTTATATTAAATTGTGTCGTTTGAACTTCGCATGTCAACAAACCGACGAAAAGTTTGCAGAAAATCGAATGCCGGCGCGTGTGTTTGTTTATCTCTGTTTCGGCGAAACTGTAAGCGCGTAAATATGTCACATAATGATCCCAACATTAATATTTGAAATTCTTATCGCTGGTTGGAAAAATACTATAGAACACGATTCAGAAAATATATAGAACACCATACAAATTGAATTTACTAAGAAAAAAGTAGCTAAATACCTTAATATTAACGTCATAGAAATGTTGAGGGCTTACAATTTTATTAAAAACTTCCTTCAAAATTTAAAACCGTAATAATATTGCGAATCCCGTGTAAAAATACTTCATCCTGAACTTTTGGGTTTTGCACCATTGAATAGTTTTTGCACCATACAAAGTTAAATTTAGGACGAGGTCTTTTTACACGGGATGAGCAATATTTCTTACTTTTTTAAATTTTGACGGAAGTTTTGAATGAAATTGTATGCCTTCAACATTTCTATAACGTAAATATTCAGGTATTTAGCTACTTTTTTTCTTAATAAATATAATTTGTATGGTGTTCTATGATCAAAATCTAAATTCTATTAGTTTTAATATGAAGCTATTACATTAACTGTAAACAAACATTTCTCTCAGTGTACAGTTATTTCAAAACACTCGATAGTATCAGATGACCTTTTTGAGTTGTCTCAACTCGATGATATTTTTTAAATTTTCTGTACAATTTCTACCTACTTTTATACTCTCGTTTTTCAAGAAAAGCTTCAGATGTTAAAAATCGTCTCTTGCAAGTAAGAACTCGTCATTCGTTACTCTCACAAAAGAGTCCACTGGATAAATTATCGTACCGGGGGATGAAAGGCGAAGAAAAATCGAATTTCTTCGCGATAGGCACGCTCGTTTGCAATACTTTCTGGGTTCTGATGTCTCATTAGAGAAGAATTTCAGCGACGACGGCCAGGACAGAAACGATGATGCAATTGGTTCTCCCATTTCAGTGGACCAATTACATCGTACCCGGCTTATCCCCCAGCAGGCAGATAATAACCCGTCAAAAGTCGATTTATCGTCAATAAATCTGAAGATTCCCTCGATCCTTCCAAGTTCTTTCCCTCCTTTTCTCTTTTCAGCTATCATTATTTTACTCGCAACGATGGCCAAATGACTTACTTCTCAATTGATTGTCCTTGATTTTCATGGAATCTTGGCATATAAAAGGACAAGAGTATCAGGAGAGATGGGTGAATAAGTAAAAAAAGATATTTAGCTATACATTGGTCATCTATCTTTTGAGGTGTCAAGTAAGATAGTTAAAAATAACGAGTACATCAAAAAGTAATGTTGCTGTAATACATTAATTGGATTATGTGTGCTTAGCTCGACGTGTGTCATTTCTTTTCATTGAATAAATGTTATTAAATTTGAAGTAATTTAATTATCGAAAAAAGTGTTTAGGATGACCATTCTACAAATACCTTTCCAGACTACTAACAGTATGTAATAAGTATAAAAAGTGCTATTTCCTTGACCATAGCCAAGACCTCTGGCATTTGTTAAATCTTGGAAAATCACCCTCGAAATCACACCCTACGTTCCTGGTCCTCTGCTATCATCCAGAGTTTTTTCTCATTTATATTCCGACCGTTTCTTATTTCGCTTCCGTTACAACTCGTATACAGTGGCAGGGCGTCAGTCATGACAGATAGCCGGTATTGTGTTCGGAATTCGGGTTCTTTTTTTTAAAGCAACCACTATCATTTATATACGTATTTCTCTTATTACATGGGACATTCCACGTAAAAAAGCCACTTTTTGGATATTTTTTTTACAAATTTTTAGAGAGGTTTTTCATTTATGTCAATTTTCAGTACTACCTTTTTTTGTTATATTCTTATTAATAAGGGTAATAAAATAATTTTTGTAAACTTAGATTTTGTAGATTTTTTCACGGGCTTTCTCGTTAAAATATTTATTTTTAAATATACGTTGCCCATCTTCCTAAAAATCGTTTTTAAAGTTTAAATGTTTATTTTAATATCTTAGGCCGGACTATATGAAGTTTAAAAAATTCCAAAAAGTATCTTAATTTATGGAGGAAATGATGATATTAAAAAATATGTGGGATGAAAAGGTGCAATGTATTAAAAATTGATTTAAAAAAAGTTGTCGACAACGAAGTCCCCTGGATGACACGTAGATACATAATCTTCAGAGGCCTACGGCTTGAAAAGTTTAATTATTCGTAACTTCGTCAATATTTATCGTACAAAAACGATTTTTTTTTTATTTTATGGAGAATTTACTGCTCTTTTACGTAAAATGATTTATAATAGCAGCATGTAAATTCTTGATTCAGGAAAAAGTTGAAAACATCTCGCATGTAAATTTCCTCCTTTTATGTCGCATATTAATAATAAAAATAACAAAAATGATTTAATAAAACATTGTTCATGAGTTCTGGTGATAATTATCAGGTTGTGACATCCGTAATTATTTTTATATCATCATGATACATTTTGAAGGACTTCAGTTATGGAAATGAGGTTAACATCACAACGAACGTAATTTCGTAATTAATGTTTATGTTTCAGCAGCTGATGATCGAGACCAGGTAAAGTACATCGGCATTTGGTTAAACTTTTATAAGTGTAGGAAAATCGCACGATTTTTTTCTTGCACATTTAAATTGAATTAAACACTATGTAATGATAATTGTGGAAATACATTTCTTCAAAATCTTTGTTGGCTAGTGCGATCTGTTTGTCTCCAAATTTATCTCTTTAATTCAACAAGCTCTCCAGAAAATTTTCTCACTTCACCCTCTTGCCTTCCCTCATTGGATTGTACCCAATCGAAGTTCTGCTGCATCCTATTAGAAAGGAACGTGAGCTCTAAAGCGGAAATTTCAATGATTACATTTGAACAATTCGGCTTGCGACCTGTTCGTTTTTTTATTACCCAGTGGTAATGCTTCGAAACTCAGCGCACCCTTAACTTGTCGATTTATCGCGCTTAGCAAGTTCTCCAGGGAATTTGGTGGGATTTGTGGTACCTGTCAGCACTTCGAGAAATACTTTCTTTCTATCGATAAAATCATTTCATTAATTTGTTTTTCCGAGCGTTATATTAATTGAATATTTTTTGATGTAATGTTGTAAGATATGTGATGATTTTTCAAACAATGCTGATCTTTAATATCGCATGTTCTGTAGGTAAACATAATTTTAAAGAGTACACTTTTAGTTTTGCCCACGATATAGGGAGTAAAAACGCTATTTTGCTCCCTATATTGCGGAAGCAAAATAGCACGCTCTCGTCTGAGAAAATAATATGTGTAACAAGGGAGAACAGGTGTTTGCAAACTTATTCAAATTGCCGAGCTCGCTTCGCTTGGGTGTCCAACTCGCCCTCGTCGGCAAATACCTATTTTGCTCCCTAGTTTCACAATGTACTATTCCTCCGAGATTGATTTATTTTGCTCACTAGGGGAAAAAGTGCTATTTCAATATAACACTTTCTCTCCCAAGGGAGAAAAATAATTATATACCGGAGAAAAATTACGTTTAATTCATTAATTTATATTTTTGTTTATAATAAATATCGTATTATTATACATATAATAAAAATATAGTCCACTTGATGACACAGTATTTTTGTGTTATGGCCTTGGTTGCGAGTTGTCTGCAACCAATTTATCCTGTAATTTTGTAAGTTTATTTTAATTCAGCAGACCTTTCATCAACAAAGACAGTTTTGCAATATAATACAACAAAATGCAAAAAGAGACACTGAAACCAAAAACTGAGAAATCAATAGATGTAATAAAGAAATTCTGTTATTTAGATCAAAGTTGTTTTATTTTTCACTTAATATGTAACTGTTTATTACAATAAATAATTATAAGAAAATATGAGTTTTTCACAATCTACTGGTACGTGACAATATGTCGCAATTTCCAGTACCCTTGACGGAGCAAACTGCTGTGTTTGCAAAACGTATGTAATAAAGCTCAGCTCCTCTCTGAGGCTTTTCTATGAGATATACACTACTTGGTCCATAATCTTTAGAGAGTCTTCCACGTATATCAGTTTATAAATAATATTTCAAAATAGTAGCAAGCAACTTCATATTTGTATAAACAGTGTGTATACCGAAAGAATTGTTGATTTTTCATCACCTATATCAAATTCCTAATTTTTTAATCTTTATATCCCGTTCATCCGTCAAAAAATGCCTGGGGTTAGTAGAATACCTGAAATAAAAAACATATATGTAGTTTACGAATAAAAGGTACTAGTTAAAATCTTTGACGAGTAAAAGATTTATTTATTTACAAACAAATGAATAATCAAAACTATTCCAAATTTTAAATATGATGAAGGTTAAACAGTGTTATTTGTTGTATGATTAAATTTTTCCATTTATAAGATGAACATATGATAAAGAAAAAATGTACAAAAACACATTCTGTTGCAAAAATAAAAAATCAATCTTATTCCTTGGACGTTTGACCAATTAGTGTTAATTTTTAGACTTCGAGTAGTCAATAATGAGTACTAATAAATCAGGATTTATTCTAATATACCCGAATAAACATTTCCGGAGCTGTCCCTCATCAAAAGCTTCGGACCGGATCAGGATTGTAACGCTACCGCAGATCCGTGTCAGATCCGGAACCCGGAGGTCCGGCCATCGGGGGCCGTTCCGGATCCGATCCGGATTTGGCTATATCTAACTTTTTCCAATAAGTAAGGGGACCCAGATATGTTCCTGATCCGGCTCGTATTTGGATATCTATCGTACGGGTAACATAACCTTAAAAATATATATTTTGAAGAATATTTGTACAAAATGAATAAGGAATTGAAACGTCGCCAGAAAATTCGTCAAAGAGTTCAAAAACATAGATTGAAAAGAAAAAATGATCAGAGTAATTATACGGATAGTAATAAGGATAATTCTGAAGAAATGGAATTTGTTTCATGTGATTCTGGTACGCAAATATAAAGTCAGTTTTTTGTATTAATATTACCAACTTTTTATTAACAACACAGCCACACAAAAAAAATTTTTGTTTCGGCCTGGGTTTCTCCTTATGTACTGTATGTTTTTTGGGTCGCTGAATCCGACACCGAAGTCCATTTAACACTATATCCTTGTCAGGTTTTTGACCCAATCTCAAAAAATAATAATTGCAAACATTCATGATATTTTAAATCAAGTACCGTCAACTTTAAGACAAAATGTTACTCAACATAAAATGTTCCGAATCACTCGAAAAATATATCTGAATTTTTACAAAATTTGTGAAGACGATTTTAGATTTTTTTGGATTTCGCCGCTTTTCGAAAAATTTAAAATGGCTCAAAAATATTTGAAAAAATTTAGACGTACTTTTCGAGTGATTCTGAACTTTTTTTGTTATATAACTTTTTTCTTACAATTGAAGGTACACGAGTTAAAAAATCATGAATGTTTACCAATGTGTCATTTAGGATGCTATATTGGAAACGATTTGTATTGAAATTAATTTTTATAGGCCCGTAACTTTTCAGGTCGACTCTCAATTGCACAATTTTAAAAGGTTTTACGTAAAAAGAAAATGTTGTTAAAGTATCTTATCTTATTTTCACATTTTAGGATCGAATTATAGGTATTTTTTTGAGATTATGTCAAAAAACTGACGTGATAGAGTTAAATGGACTTCGGAGTTCGGATTCGGATTCAGCGACCCAAAAAACATACAGTATACACATCGAGAAACCCAGACCACAGATGGCGCGGAAGCGGGACACCGACCAAGGCGAATAAAGCAATGTTCTTACATATTTCACTAACATATATACGCTTTTGAGATAATCTTGAAATGACAAGACTTTTTTTCGAGAATCTTGTCAACCACCATGAAATTGAAATATATATATATTCAGATCTGGTTGAGAAATTGATAAATTATTCGGTTTTTTTTTTGTAATGGTGGTTAAGGGAACTCTCAGGTGGCTCGGTCGATAACGTCAAATTCTACCCTAAAATGTTATCAAACTCCACTATATAACTATGTATACAAACTTTATATACTACGACTACAAAAGTTAGCATTATATGTAGTCATAAAACAAATTAAAGGATTGATTGAGAATTGGACGAGAAAGCCTGAAAGAAAAAAAAACTTGTCATTTCATTTACTTGTCGTCATAACCTATTCGTCGATCATTTTTTGTGGCACGTTTTTCTCTGCCAATTCTTAATCAATCTTTCCGAAATTTGTTTTGTGACTACATATATAATGCTAAATTTCGCAGTAATGAATCCGAAATTACGAAATAGCGCTCAGAAACTTTTTAACCTCATCCTAATACACTATGTATATAGGACGGAGATTTGTCGGTAAACAAGGTTCTCGGAAAACCCGTATATGGTATTTGTCACCTAGCTGTATAGACCCCACATGAAAGTTTTTATGTATATGTATATAAGGAATTATAATTAAAAGCCCGATTTCAAACAGATCAGGATCGGATAGAGCTTTCTGACCTGCGGGACCCGGACCCGACACGTATCTGCGGTTGCGTTACATCCGGATCAGGTTCAGATGAGGTATTCGGATCTGGATCGGATCTGTGCTAAGGCTTCCGGATCCGTTCCTGATCCGACCCGTAGGTAAATGTTTATTCGGGTATTATAATATATTTATTATAATCTTTGTTTGATGGTAACGACATTTAAATTTGCGTTTGGTTGTTTTTGGTATGTACTGGTCTGATGGAGAGGATACAAAAAAGGGAAGAAAATACAATAAGAGTGTATAAAGAATTATAAGACAAGAATTTTGGGACAAAACACTCCCAATATTAAAAATTCTTGGCCCCTTGTTGAAAATATAAAAATGCTGAATATACTAAAGTAAAAAACCCCAAAGTATTTTCTCTAGATGTTGTATCAATGTTTACCAACATTTCAAATGAATTAGTAATAGAAAGTATAGAGAATAAAAGGAATGAAATTCAAAAATATATCATTAGATCAAAACAATTTTTCCCTAGCAATATTTACTTGTTTAGATTCGACGTATTTCATACTTCACAACTATATTTACAGATAAAATTACGGTATTCCGTTGACCCCGCTCTCTTTGGTTCTTGAAAATTTAGTATTTGAATAAGTAAGGGAATGCAATTTAAATAAATTAAAACATTCTCCAGAACTTTTTACTGCAGATATGCTGACGACATCCTTACTTGCATTACTAAAGACAAAGAATCAATCGTCTTAAATGAATTCAACAAATTCGATGCACTAAATCGACTCAAATTTACGTTAGAATCCGAAATGGATAATCAAATAAATCATCCAGATAGACGTAAAAATCTTGAGACAAACTAGTCGAAGTTTAAAACTCGATTGGTTTCATAAAGAAACTTGGTGCAGAAGACACTACCAAAGCGTAAATTGAACAAACAAGAAGACCTTTAAAAATACGATTGAATGAACGCAAGAGAAACATTTTTGCAGAAAAAAGTGAACAGTTTTCAGGTCTAACCCATTATAGACTAGAAACTGTATACGAGATTTTGATCGTGCAAATACAATACATTTTGCACAAGAAAAAAACTGGAGAAAACGAATTAACTTTGTACATAAAAAACATCAGATTTGAAGTGTCAAAGCAGCCTGAAGTTGACATTCAATTCTCTAAAATAATCTTAAATTTAATTCAAGACTACAATTATGGACATATTTAAATTTATTTATTCTTAGTACTTATGACTAACTTATATCCCGTGATTCATATACAGTAAAACCCCTCTTACTTGAACAGGGTCGAGCCGGCGTTTCCCCTCCGACCCCGCTTATTTGAACACTTACAGTTGTCCCCACTCCTTGCGTAATATCCGTCCGGCGTGAGTAGCGCACGCGCATTGGAATTTGTATCCGCGTAAGAGCGAGTAGTGGGGATAAGGGGGAGTAGAGATCATTCAAATAAACGAGGTTATTTTGTTCAAATAGACGGGGGTAAAGAAAGAGTTGGCTAATCTATCCAATTATTCTTGGTTAAGGTATAATTGGAAATTGTCAAAAGCAATTGGTTACTGCAACTATTTATATAGTATTAAATGGTAACTACCTACCACACTGTTATAAATATTCGGAAAATTCGGATGCTTTTATGTTACAGAGGTAACAGAATTTTACTAAATTCTTTAACAGAATGAAACATTATGTAACATTACTAGAAAATTACGAAACTGTAACAGAAATCTAAGATGGAATCATATAACTACTAAGGATTAGTTTGGTTTGTAGCCGCCAGACGTGACTGCGACACGCGCCGCCCTACACTTAGCGACCGTGTTTTCCGTTGTAGAAGTGGGATTTTCATTCGATTATAAGGGATTCCTCGGTTAAGCAACAGTAGCGTATAAAACGCGTCATATGACTATTGTCAAGTTCTATGACGTTGATTCTAATGTCTACGATGACAATATAATTTTCCTTAACTGCTGATAATCTATCTTTCATTAAATTTAATAATATATTGTATGCAAATTAATTCAAGTAATGTTTAATATATACACTCAATAATTATGCACGTATGTAAAACATATTAATAAATGTAAATTAACCAATAGTCAAGAAAATGTTTACTCCCCTTATATTTTTCTGTTACGGCAACTAAAAATTACTAAACTGATACAGAATATTTGTAGCATGTAATTAAATGTTTTTCCTGTTATCGTTTCAAAAAATTACTAAATTGTAACAAAACTTTTTTGAAACCGTCACAGTAAAAAACTTCAGTTACGTTTTCAGAAAATTCCGAAAAAAATTGTAACAGTGCAGGAATTGGATACCACAGCTGATTCATTGGTCGTCCGTCAAATCAATTCCAAATTCACAATTGCCGTGTTTACCAAACATTAAAAGTTATTTGTCATTTACAGTTGTACATATACAAATAAATAAATTAAGTATAGGTCTGGTTGCCGAGGAACACCAGGAAACACATTTTCAGTTTCAGTGCAAGATTCTAACTATTTACGACCGAGTTACCGACTGCGTATGCTGCTTACAGGGAACTTTTATTGACGTCCGTTAGGGATTGATTTCCCGCAAGCAAGAGTATCAAGTAGTAACCAATTCCTTTTTTAAGTGTTTAGATGTGTGATTTACAAAAATGTATATTATTAGTATCCCCTTGTAAGAAGATCTATGAGGAAAGTTCGTATTATCTGCACATGTTAGTATTTTTATCAAGAATCACTTTCCTACCCTCATTGTATAAAAGATACATTAATTTTACAAACCACGACGCGATGGTTCCTTATTATTCCGTCTCGTATGTGTACCACATCTACAGGGAACGTCTAATTCGGATTTGGATTTTTGATAACGTAGGTGTTTGTGTGAGTGATTGTGTACTAATGACATAACCCACTGCACTAAAAGTACCGCACTTCTGAATGAACGATACATGTTAACCTGTGAAAATAATAATAATGCATGAAACTATAATGACATCAGAATTCATGACGTTTATAATAAAGTTTAAAATAATTAATGTTTTATTTATCAACTTTTTGTTATTACTAACATAGATTCGAGAGACTTAATTATCAATTTACCCAATAAAGGATCACTTTGAATGTACGATATGTAGTGATGATGTAGTGCATTCTAAATGCGTGGATGTGCTGTTTAACTTTGCAACGCTTTGAGTGCACAATACGATACCTGACGTATTTTCCGCATTCAGAACGGACGATTAGACCGACGTAAGTGCGTTGGACAAGTCCAAGGTTACTGATAAAGTGTATGTTTTACAGTAATCTGTTTAACAATGTATTATAATTCTATATTATGCATATTCGGATCACAATAACTAATTAAAAATTAATGTGTAACACGTCTTTGTATGTAGTATAGGATTCATTCAGATGTAAATATATAATAAATAAACGATTCATTTTTATGTTTTATTGTGTATAGATAATAATAATCTGTCGCTCCAGCGAAGCAAGAGGCGTGGGATTCGATAATTTGCGCCCGAAGATTTCACCGCAGGGCGCAAAGTTGAGTTCTACTCCCGGAATGTTAAACCGGCAATCAGAATTTTTATACTAGAAACCTAACTATTTTTCGGTGAACATTCACATCATAATGTTAATGATTATTTATATTGGATATTGAATACTTAAATGTTCTCTTATAACTCTATAAACATTTTAGTGAATAGTTTGAATGCCAAAATCAAGACTTCTTTTAAAAAGTTTGTTTAAATTTAGCCATTAAGGTAGTACACGGTCCAATATCAATCGACTAACTCGTTTAAAACAAGAATTTGGACCTTATCTCATAATGTAGTATTGCATTTATTATCAATAATCCCTACTTATTTTCTCCAATGCTTAAAATTTTACGGGATACATATCGTTTGAAGATAACATAAAATTTCAAGCGTTAAGAAGTAATTAAGACATCGGAATTGGAAAAACTAAGTTATTACAGCGAACAGGAGATTTCCTATCATCCGATCTACAGAATTAATTGAAAATATAACGCTGAGATTATTTTAAACTGAATTCGAATTTGAATCAGATAGCATAGAAATCAATAATTTTTAATCCACTATAGTTCGCTGAATAAAAGGGTCGCAACGTTTATCGTTTAAACGTACGAGTTTCAGAATTCGAGGGATAGGGGGATGGGATAGGGACGGATAGTCGGGGCGATAAAGTTACTGCTTTTCGTTTCCCTGCACGGGGAATGTGTACAGTTTACTAATTCAATTTATTGGCAGCTCATTGTCAGTTAAATAGTTGTCGGCATTAAATAGTCGCCTGCCTACAATTACTGTCAATTAATATATCTGATATGTACGATTTATTATCCGAGGATGTCTGTGCGTTAACTGCTTATTTATCGTTTTACATTAGGAAATGGTTTTTATAAAATCTATTCTTAAATTTGATATTAGTAGTTTTAGGTATATATTGGTCTAATGGAGGAAATTTATAAAAAAGGAAGGAAATGCCAAAAAACGTGCATAAAGGGTGGTCAAAGGATTTTAATGTATAAAAATGTGAGGGCGGAAATGGCGTTTTTTCCATTTTTTTTCTTTTGGAAGAATTTTTGTATTTACATAATCGAAGTCGTGTCCTGTTTCTAGTCTCCGATGGGTCAGACCAGAAAACTGTTCACTTTTTCTGGAAAAATGTTAAACGCTTTTAGTGTACGTCCAAAATGACTTGTCACAATGAAGACAAGGGATTTTATAGACCACTCCGCTTTATTTTTCAAGAGTTAATTTATCTTTTGCAGGTTTAATTAGTGGAATGTTGGTTGAAGGGAGTTGAAACTAATTTTATTTTTTAACTTTGAACATTTTGGTGAAATGTTTGGAAAGTTCTTTGATATACGAGCAACTGATTGTTTTTAATTCATTTTCTTTTTTGTTATTTTCATTTAAATTGTTATGCGAAGTTCAATTCAGAGTTTTAGACGTTTTTTAAAGATTTGGTCAATTTCCTGTATCGGGTATCTATTGTCTAATAGTGCTTCATTAATATTATAATTAAATTCTTAAAATAGAATTCCTTTTATTGCCTTTGATGTTATTGCTGTCTTCTTTGACGCGTATTTCTAGTCTTCTTTCTGTTTGCCCTATGTACATTTTGCCATAATGAGGACGAAAATCTGGTATAAAACATTTCATCATTTTAAAGACAGGTAGTATGTCTTTATATGGTTTGAGCAACGAGTCTTTTTTTATGGGTTTTCTGTTTTTAGACGCGATTGTAGTTTCTCTGTGACTGATTTTACATATCGTATGGAAGATGTTTTACTGATGGTCGTGTTCTGCACTGAATGTTTTTTTTTGAAGCATGATAAAATTCGTGTATTTTTTTCAGAAATTCATTGCTGTATAATTTGTGCAGGATGTCCATGTTCTCTTAATGTTTTTCTATCGACGTTTTCCATAAATCTTATTTCTGACAATTTTACTCTTCGATTGATGAGGACTAAAATCACACTTATTTTGTATTGAAGCGGATGATTCAACGTGAAATGTAAGTATCTCTGACCAAGTATCTTTACGTTATCAATAAGTGTCAACGAATTAATTTTCTTTATGTATGACAGGCCTGTTCAAAAATTGTATTTCATTATTTGTTCCCATTCCTTTCGTAAACTACAGGCGAATCCTTTGATTTTCTGTAAACTATTAAAGATGTTCAAAATATAGTATCCTCGGTATTTTTAGGGTAAGTTGAGATTGTGGTCGTCAAACTTTAAAATGTATAGAAGAATCATATTTTCTATAAACTCCATAACAATATAAGAAAAAAATTGGAAACAATGGTGAACCTATTGGTACTCCGTAACTTATTTGTAATAGGGGAAGACGGGGCGAAGCGGCGCACAGCGGTGACTTTGGGTTTGGACGGAATTTTTTTAAATACAATACTCGTTATAGATTGTACTTCAACGAGTCACTGCCAAAATTTTTAAATAAACAATTATAAAATTGTAAAACTGAATAACAGTCGACATGTATTCTTTGCTTACAAGTTTATATTGACCCGTGTCTTTTTTCTAAATGCCAGTTTACTTGTAAATTGTTATATGGGATTTTTAAGGTTGCTGATTACGAAATTGTAGCAAAGAATACATGTCGAATGTTATTCACTTTTACAATTTTATAATTGTTTATTTCGACATTTTCGCAGTGACTCGTTGAAGTAAAATCTATAACGAGTATTTAAAAAAAAATTGTTACGATTCGTTCACATTTAACCCTTCGCTAGTATTTTGAAAAAAAAAATTCCGTCCTAACTCAAAGTCACCACTGCGCGGCGAACGGGGCGAAGTGGCGAATCTCAAATATTTCGACACGACTATAAACACGAGAAAACGTCAAGGATTATTTGTTATTTGTTATTAAACAATTATAAGAATTATTTCAGAATGTTGAACACATTTTAACTAAAGTTTGTTGAGATCATCGCCATAAATTTGGTTTAGCTGTTATTCAGCGTTTCTAGTTACTAAGATCAAAGGAACATTCGAATTCTATACATTAATTGTTCAGGTGGCCATTACGTAGATTTTTAGTTCTGAACCATTGTTGGGTATTAAATTATTTTCCTTAATTAATCGTTTTCCGAAATGAAATATGCATCCCTGCCTTCCCGCGTTTAATCACTGTTCGTTCTTGGGATGATTGCTCTCGGATGTTCCGTTCAGCAAATTTTATCAGCAATTTTTAAATTATATTTAGTTTCTAACGCACAAGCATTGATATTGCAGAAATTCCACACGATTTTGCATCTTTACATTACAGAAAAAATACCTGAACATTTAGCAGTATAGTTATCAAGAGAGTACAACAATTTACTGTTACCTCACAAATTTCAGCCAAAAAACATTGATTAGAATCATACAATGTTTACTAAGTATCTACGATTTACTTGCTCCCTGATAATGTACCGTCTTTTGTGTAAGGATATAGAAATACGAAGAACTTCGACACGATGTTAAAATGAATACTGACGATGTACGTGTCGTAGACATTGTGAATTTCAGTGGTTGCAAGTATTCATGCGATAAATTGCAAAACGATTCTAAAGAAACCGATAAAAGCCTAAGAAAAAATTGTCTACTGAGTTCGCAAAGCGTCACGTTAATAATGCAGAAATCACGTCGGCATTTCACGTTCGATCGTTTTTTTTTTCTATATCGCGTGGAAGCTTTCTATCGTGTTCTTCTTGTGCATCCTTTTACTTTATTTCTTCGTCTTTTCTACACGTTTGAAGTTGTTTGTGGTTCTCATTCGGTATTATGAGTGGTAACATAGCAATCTATTCTGTACAAAATTTGTTTACTTAAACAATGTAGCATATATGGTTTTTCTTTACAATTGAAGCATATTGTTTCAACCAACAATGTAACATTGCTCGTTAAATATATTTTTCATTTATTTGTGTAATAATAAAGAATAGTAATATAACCAGCCTTATGCATCTGAAGGTTTCGTCATATTATTAAATATATAATCTTTTCGTAAGTCAATTACATTTATGAATAAGTTTGGCTTTAAATGATAAAGTTCATGCTTCTTTTGCCATTTCAATTCTTCTTCATATCTGTTATTATACTTAAGTTTCTTGCGTTGTAGTTTTTCTTTGTTGAAGTCTACTGCCACTTTTTTTTGTGTCTATAGCTTTTGTACACTTACAAATTCTCATCGTTTTTGAAGACTAGGGTTTTGAATCAGTTATAGACCTATATTCTATATCCTACCTCAGTTACAGCAGTTATGTACCTACCCGATAGGCATCAAGCAAGACATCTAAACGAGTTATTAATGAATTCTTAATGAATGCATTTTTGTAAGAAACATTTAAAAAGAATTCTTAATGATAACTTTATCATGTGACGAATGTCCGCTTCTAATATTACATTTTACAATTACAATTTTATAATAAAAATGAGCATTCATAAGGAATACTTTAGTAATCATGAATAGTTTCATTAAAATCTTAATCTAAACTTTGGGGTAATATTCTGTGTGGCATAAATTTGTCCATAAAGAATTATATGTATTCATTTAATAAAGAATACTTATGACTACTATCATAATTCTCACACCTGACATACCATTGGTTGCATTTTATATTTTATAAATTACTTTTTAATGAATACTTTATGAACACTCTTATTACTGTTTTAACATACCGTACTAATGGCTGGTTCAGTTATGTACATCATACATTCATTCGAAAAGAATGCTTATGACTACTATCACAATTGTCACACCTGACATACCATTGGTTGCATTTTATATTTTATAAATTACTTTTTAATGAATACTTTAGGAACATTCTTATTACTATTTTAACATACCGTACTAATGGCTGGTTCTGTTATGTACATCATACATTCATTCGAAAAGAATGCTTATGACTACTATCACAATTGTCACACCTGACATACCATTGGTTGCATTTTATATTTCATAAATTACTTTTTAATGAATACTTTAGGAACACTCTTATTACTGTTTTAACATACCGTACTAATGGCTAGTTCTGTTATGTACATCATACATTTATTCGAAAAGATTACTTTTTGAATAATTTTTGAAAATTGTAAATATTGATTTAAAGCGGACATTAATCCTTTAACGCTCAAATGATCAACATTTTAAAATGCCTTCCGTCTAAAAGCGTGATTGCAAAGTTTGCAGGCGAATTTTTTATTTTAATATTTTTTTATTCGAGAATTTGACGTAAAATACGGTATTTTTTATTTTTCCTGAATCGTTATTCTTGAGTTTGCTGTCCGCCATATTGGATCCGCTATTTTTAATTTTGATAAGCTAATAATGAATTTAAATCTAATGATCCTGAGAATTCGTAAAACTATTGAATAAAGAGGTTTGAACATTATACATTGCTATAAAGCTGTGTAAATACATTATTTTAGCTGACTCATCACAGCCGCCATCTTGAAAATCAATTGTATGAGCTAATTTCACTAATGTAGATTTAATCTGTTACCACGAAACTGATAAAAGCTTTTTTCCCCGCTAAAACTTAGATTAAACTTCAAAAGCGCTCATTACTATCATTTTTCAATCATTTCGGGCATTCGGACTCGATTTTGGATCGATTAACAATAAAAACAAAGTATCTAAAAATATATTTTGGAAGTACAACATTAGGGTCCCGCATTCTGATGGGTTGGAATGTTTTTAAGTACCGACAACCTAATGACAACATAATGAATTCTTTTTCTTTTGAAAGAGTTCTTATCGGGTAGGCATCCAGATAAATAATACGTGAAATTTAGATAACAAAAATGTATGATTTATAGAAAAAATAGGGTTCAATGTGACATAGTATGTTAATTGGCACTAAAATATATTTTTAATAATAATCATCGAGTACATTTTACAGATCTATAAAACAATTTTAATTGAATAAGACACTCTAGTAGATTACACACTATTTATGTAATTCATATGGAAATTTTTAACGACTTCGTATGTGTAAATTTCGAAGAACCATTATTCACCGTGATAATAATGAAAGGTTATAAGGATCCAGATAATGAAGGTAAATAATTATTACTTTAATTACTATTCTTCCTAATAAGTTATGCAGCAATATATATTAAAAAGATATTAAGCGCCCTTTCAAAAGAAATGCCTGAATAATCCAAAGAATTCAAGTAAATAATCTTAGAAATCATTATTTTCATCACACTGGAAATGTTTCTTCTTTTCCTCCCTGTTATGAAGAAAAATCGTATACTTCCCTCGGGAAGTAAAAAATAATGCCTCAGACTACATGTTTTTCACCCTCGGCTTCACCTCGGGTAAAAATTACACGCAGCCTGAGACATTCTTTATTTTACCTCCCTCGTTGAGTAATATACTATTTCTTTCTACTTTAGGTTTGAACTGGGCTATAGGCTTCAATCGCTTTGGTTTACGTTTATTTGGTATCTGGCCCGGAAAAAGTCTTGATAATGGATCTAACATAGCATATTTGACAGTTCCTATGATGTTAATTGTTACTACGATTACTTTATTTTTGCCACAAATGTACGCTTTACTTCATGTCATTAATGAGTTACCGCTGGTTGTGGATAATCTATTGACGAGCATAGCAATTATTATTAATTCCATTAAACTATTCGTATTCTGGCAAAAACGATATGGTAACTTGATATTTTAAAACAATTTATATTAATATTCTGAAAATGGTCAAATACATTAGTTTTAATCAATATTTTGTCTACTTATGGTCTGTCTTCAAGACCCCAGGGGTTATAATTTTCGGATTTGAGAGAAAAATGGACTAGTATTTATTTGTTATATTTATTGTACTTTTATTTTACACTTTTTTTATTATTCAACGGGCGATATCGTAATTTTTACAGAATTTTTTACATTGAAAATAACTTCCGAAATAGAATATGCTTACTTTGTTTTAACCTAAAAATAAAATATTTTGTTTTTATTTGCAAATGGAAGGTTTGACACCGGTTGTAACATCTTTGACTGATGACTGGTTAAAGCATCGAGCTGACTGGGAACGTCAAATCATGTTGAAAATGGCAGGCCTTGGAAGACACTTCACCATGATTGGAGGCGCAATAATGATTGGATGTTTTTTTGGATTCGTCTTGTTTCCACTGGTTGGGATTAGCTACCGAGCTCTTAATAACATAACCGATTACGAAAATCGCCGATTTCTTCCAGTACAGTCTCTTTACCCCTTTGATCACTCCATTAGTCCATATTATGAATTAACATACCTCAGTCAAGTCTACCCCTGTTATGTGGTGTGTATATCTCTTACAGTCTTAAACAGTTTCTTCAGTGTTCTTGTTTTCCATACCTGCGGTCAGTTAGAAATAATTGGCGTGAAATTACAAAATTTGTTCCACAATGCATCCACTCCGATCGTTGACGAAAAAGCAGTTGTGGAATATATCGATGTCCAAAGCCAATTAAGTGAACTCGTTAGGACTCACGTTCATCAGATTATGTAAGTAGTCCATCATATTTTTATCTAATTGTATTTTTTTTAGTGTTCATGTATTTCGTAAGACTCCCACTGTTTCAAAGTTTTCTAAATACATAGATTTTGTTTTCTTTTAATATATAGGATTGTTGAAATTATAGAAGATTCGTATCATTTAATTATTCTCTCGGAATGCCTAGCCGTTTCCATGTTTACATGTTGTTTAGGATTCATGATCTCAAATGCAAGTATACCATTTTTTTGCTGCAATTACAACTGAATATAATAGTTTTTATATTTCATTTTTGTTTATCGTTTTACATAACATTTTAATAAAAGAATCATTTTGTTCTAAACAGAACATTCGATACCCACACAATAAATTATATTACAAATCAGAATATCTTATGAAAAAAATTTATTTTAGATATTAGAAAACAGTAGTGCTGACAATATGGAACCAATTATACAAATTCTTTTTCTTTCTGGGAGCTTAAGTTGTGTGTTAGTACACGTGTTTGCATTCTGCTTAGCTGGTGAAACTCTCGCTTTCCAAGTAAGTTTGAACATTATTTTTGTAAATCGTGTACTCTCAATAAATATCTAGTGTAGATATCAATGAAATATTAAATCTAAATCTCCTAATAGTTAGAATATTTCAGCATGTGTTTGTATTATTGATGACGAGAATTTTACCAACCTGATGGTGATATGAATTATATGGTGAAGCAAAACTGATCAATGTCCAATATCCATTTAAAATTATTTCCTTGAAACAATATATTTTATTTCCATTGTGGGATTATCGATGTATTGAGAACTGACGTTTTCAGTTTGCTCTATTATTAAGAATTTGCGTTTGATTTTCAGAGTGAAGACATTGTTCGACATGTTTGTTTTAGCAAATGGTACACGTTATGTAGAAGAAATGTTCTTGATCTTTTTCCAATATTAATTCGAGCAGGGCATCCCATACGTGTTACAGCTGGAAAATTTATGTTCCTTTCTTTAGAAACATACGGACGGGTATGTTAAACGACATACTACCTTAATTAATTACGTAAATGGCCATTTATTTGTAGTATAAACCATAAAAATAATAAATTACGTTTATTTGCAGATTTTGAAAACATCAGCAGGTTACATTTCGATGCTAATTGCAGTGAAAAATAAATAAGACATGGATATTCAAAAGTAAGAGATTTGCTAAAAGTGAAACAACGATTTAAAGTCAAACGATCATTACGGAATTGCAGACCTGAAACTCCCTTTTAAATGTGTCTCTACTACCGCCATATATATTATATTTTTCCTTGAGAAATGAAGATAGAATGTACATCACTTAAATATTATCTGTACGGCACATTATTCCGCGTAGAGTAATAAAATTTTAGAGAGTTAGTAAAGCAACAAAAGCATTTTCTATATCCAAGCGAGTCGTCTAAAGATAAATGAATTTTTCGATCAATGTTTCAAATGCCTTTTGCACGTGCGGTTTATTATTGGATGCAGCTTACGGAAAGGAAACAAACGTGGGACAGGTCACCGGTCTTTCAAGAGGATTTTACCAAGTCGATTTCCAACTGCGATTGGAACATTTCTTTCCTTATATTTCAAAGCGACGTCGACTGTACCGTAATATTTCTTGGTTAATCTTAATAAGACACTAATTTATAATTGAAATTACTTATCGGATTTAAGATGATTAAAGTTTTTAAGTAAATAGATTTTTTGCCTCGTCAGTTGACTCTTTTATGAGATTCAAATAATACTGTCCAAATACTAGCTAGTACCAGTCTAGTCTTGTACTAGCGACATTTTGAAAGATACGATTCATTCTAGACTTGCAGTTCATGATGGCCATACAAACAAAAGTATGCAATGCACGGAATAATATTTAGCGTTGCAATTACACTTAAATCTGATATTTCGAGTCTCAAAGTTGTTAAGAGAAATGGAGCATGCGAAAAATCGTATAATTGTATAGTAACTGGATAGGTTTTGCGCAGTTTTTATAGTGGAATATTTTGGTTAGTGTCTACAAACTAGATATGAGTTACCGAGCAGCTTTTCCTATACAGATTACTGTCCAGAAACTGGTTTGATTTAAACCAATCTAGTTTTGATCGGCCAGAAGATCCTGAATGTTATTCACTCGGTGGGGATTATTTCCTAAATAATTTTGTAAAATGTGAATAGCGAAGATAAATCGTTCGTTCAACCGCGTCTTAATTTGTAAATATTAGAGGTTATGCATTCTAAAATGCCTTTTTTCACTATTTTTAGTATTATGTAGAGGAAGCGACAATTTTGTTGCACATCTTTAGTAATTGCATTGTTTGATACTATAATCTCACTCTTCAAAGTAATCCATTAATGGATCCACTACAATTTATCTCACAAAGTTAAGGACCTTTTAAATTATGTCATGTATCCCAACAATGAGTTCACATTATCTATGTTAGGCGATCGAATAAAGCTTATCTTAAAGGGTAAAAATAATACTAAATGATGCGAATAATAAAGAAAATAAAAAATAATTGTGTTCGATATATAGAATCAGAAATAGCGAAAGAACCTATTTTAGTAGTACACAACCTCAAATATCTCAAAATTTTGAAGAGATTGGACGCTTCTGACCTTGTTTTGGAATTCTACGTGCCCAGTTATTTCAGAAATGACTTATAGATTCCTAACCTAACCTAACAACACCTTTGTTGAGTTGTATTAAATAAGACAGTATTTAAATCGAAACTTTTCTGATCTAATGGTTTGAAGTTCTGCTGGAAAGAAACGGACATTTATATATAATAATTACATATTGTTATTGCACGAGATATGTACTTTATTTTAATCTGAAACTAAAGGATTTTTCTTTCGAAATGAAGCTTTGATTTTTACATTAGCTTTGTAAACAATCGCGACAACATGCGCATGTGAATCAGCTGAGAACAAGCCGCCATATTGGGAGTTCGATCGAGAGATATTCGAGACTCTCGAATCGAGCCGAGGTCGATAAGTTTTAGGTGCTTGTCGTCCTCATGTTAAACTATATTAGCTGTCTCAATGTTTCGAGTCTAGTTAAATTTGCGCCATAATTCGAGTGATTTTTATTAGGATTTCTATCCATATTATGGAACTTTTCTAGCCAGATTATAAAAATCTAGGATAATTTTGGGCAGATTCTCGTGACCATCAGGATAAACTATGTAAACTGTGAAAACTTTCGCCATCGTTGAGGTATTTACTAAAAAATGTATAAAATTTTGTTTGCCGCATTACATCTATTTCTTAATATGAGAAGATCTTTTTCATGCCAGTATCATTTCGTATTTAATACACATGAGTTACGTTGATTCGCAGCAGAGTAGGTAGACAATGTATTAACTTGTGCGTTATACGTATATATAGGAATATTATACGTGGATTATATTACCACCTTCATGAGACGCGAGCTTTCCTCCACACGCTTGACCGACCAATCGTGTGACAATTCTGAGGCTTCGTACTATATGTGTGCATCCATGTGCACTTATTGCGAGTGGTACATTTTGCTGCTTTCCGCGCCGTTAGAGTTCACATTATAATCTCGGTATTCCGCTGAAACCAAAGTGGAAGGTAATTTTTCATATAAAAAATTCGTAACAGAACGGTGACGAAATTTGTGCGAATAAAATATAAAATTAATATATTATTGTCTCATAATATGAAGATAAATATTATTACTAAACTTCAAGATTTTACAATAATTGATTATTGTTTTATTTAGTAGAATAAAAAATACAAAGGTTTTTCATTCATGTCTTATTTTCCAGAAGATGCTTGCGAAATTGTATGGTAAACCTGAACACTAAAATGGTACTCATAATGGTGCGAGTACTTTAGATGTATTCTATTTCATCCATCATTTAGTACAAAGGGACAAGAAAAAGTTAACATGGATGTTATACTTTGTTACCAAATATGAACCCATATTTAACCCTCATGTGCGCAAGGACGAGTGTACTCGTCTATACAACATTGTTTCCATATGGTAAAAGAACAACTCGTGCTCAGGAGGGTTTATATATTTTAGTAGCAGTCAGTTTAGTAAAAATGACATCAAGTTAGTCTGATGACGAATACACGCAGGGAGAAATGGGCGGAGCAAAACTCCTGCTAGGTACTGACCCAGTACTGGTAGCTGGTACTGACCTAGTACAAACGGCCAGTACTGTTTTCGGTACTGACAGATTACTGACTGCCGGAACAAATCAGTACTGACACAGTACTGATTGCCAGTACTGCGGCCGATATGAAATGATTACTGACCGCCCGGAGCAAATCAATACTGACACAGTGCTGATTATCACTACTGTTTTCGGTATTCACAGATTACTGATCGCCGGAGAAAATTAGTATTTATACAGTACTAATTGCCAGTACTGTGGCCGGTATGAAACAATTACTGACTGCTGAAGCAAATCACTACTGACACAATACTGACCGCCAGTGCCGTTTACGGTATTAAATGACTACTGACCACTGGAAGAAGTATGGTCCATTATGAATTTCGAACTAGCAATCACTAATTCAGTATGGTCGGTCAGTACTGGTCAGGTACTGCTCTACTCCGGCAGTCAGTACTGGGCAGCGTTGCATGCCGGTGTACTGGTGGTCAGTACCGGCGATCGGTGGTCAGTACTGTGTCAGTACCATGCCAGTACTATTCCGGTACTAACTTCTACATAGGCATTAGTTTAAATTACGTAATCTAATCCCAGTTACTTAAAACAAGTTCCAAATATTAAGTTCAAAGGTTTTCCAACCTTTGACATTTGATCTTCAAATGAATTTTAGTCTCTTTCGATTCCAAATTTACTTGTAAAGATCTATAAGTTACCCAGTACACTTATGTTTTGAATAAGCTGGAACTGCACCCCAGGCTTGAAAGACCACTGAACTATTTAGAAAATTTTGTAGAACCGAAAATTTAACTTAAAAAGAGGAATAGAACTCTGACTTGGTCATGATGATATCATTGGCACTTGTTTCTAAAAAGAACTCAATGTTAGTCAATACTATAAAAGTTCAATTACGTTTCCAACGTCAAGTAATGTAAATTAAAATAATTAATGTTTTATGCAACAACAAATTCTAATATTCCCTTAAGTATTACAGGATCGCCCTAATTAGGTATGATAATATTCAATATATTTCAACGAATTAATTTCCTGACATCTCCTTTATTTCCATTTCGTATTGAATTTGAAGATCAAGCAAAGGAACGCTTCCAAGTTTTAACAGCCTGCATTTGTCGTAAAGTATGCTTTCATGCATGGATAAGAATATAAAATATATGTCTGTTGTTCATAAGTGATGGAATATAATGCTTTATGTTCGGCTCATAAACAGCTTTATTGAGGAGCTTTGTAAAGTTTGTTCGCTAGTTGAAATTTCGTATTGCATTTGACTTCGGTTTCCGATGGGGTTTGAAATCAGCTTTCTCTCTTGCACTCGCACAGAACTTTATCGAAAGCTCCTATTGAGATATATGATGTATCCATTTTCAACTGAATTTGGAGAGAATATGACGGATTTTCGGTTTCGTGGCACGTCCTGAATATCGATGACATATTCAATCTCATGTTTATATATCGTTATGAAAAATATAGTTTTTGTTACCTGTTGTTAATTGAATGAATTCGTAAATACAATTATTTAACAAAATACTTATATACAAATACACTGTTTCAAGTATCGAATAATTTTGAATTCAGACTTTATAACTTTGTCCTGCTTTGAAGGTCCTTTGATACGAATTGTAAATCAGCAGGACCTTTGCCAATAACCATACGAAGTATAAATGAATAAAAAAAGTGTGAAACTTCTGTATAAAAATAAGTATTGTCAGAAATAAAAGAAAAATTTCCTGATTCAATTGAATATTGAAACACTCCGCAGGAATAATAAATGTTTCGATCCCCTTTGAATAGAATTCTAGACGCCGACTTGGATCCTAGTATCCCAAGCTTCGTCACGTTTCGTTCTTGGAATTTTCTCAGGCTTCTAGAAAATGAAGAACAATTATTGAAATAAAACTAGCCTCTCGCCCGATAGATTTTACATTCCTATATTCCTTAAGACTACTCATTATTTTGCATTGCAAATGCAGTTTGGTTAGGTGTTTCAATTATTGCTACTGTTATAATTAAAAGTTTGTAAATGAGAATCCTTTTTTTAATAATGTGCAATAATAATTAAAAAGTTTGAAAATAAGAGAAAACAAGCTGTGAAATGAATCATGGAGACGGTTATAAGTGACATTCGTCCAATTTTCCATTTCAGATCTGTGTGAAAAAGTTCTGAAGGCGCCACGACAAACGTGATTTACAATTGAGCGTTCACATACGAAAGTTTTGAGCTTTCACATGCGAAAGTATTTTCGACCGTGAGAAAAATCAGCGAGCAAAGTTTTGTGAAGCATGTGCACCACCGGGCAAATATAAAAGTTTAGTCGGCACCGTGTGTCATAAAAAGTTCTCTGGTTTCTACAATTTTGAATAATTGGATTTGTTATTTTCAGATTATTAATTCTGATTAATGAAATATTATATCTTCAATAATTATTGGGGATTGCTAATGGTACTTTCTAGGTCATTTATCAGAAGATAATGGAATATTATTTTATACTTCAACTTATATATAGAAAGAACTTCATTATCATAATACATTATTTATAAAGTTTACTTTTGTTTAATACTTTAATTAATGGTATTTTTAAGTAATTTTGCTCGTGTAATATTCCGATAACTGATTATAAATGTATGATATAGTAGAATAAATTACCTATGTAGTTCAAGTTTAGAAAGTGTTTTTCTTGCTTAATATTTCGTCCTTTTTGTTTTCATATCTACGTACAAAAGATTACATAGAAAAAGATAAAATTATAAAATGTTCATATTATGAGAAATATCACATGACAAAGATTTTATGCAACGTTCATGAACACTGCTTAAAATGCACTGAGCACTTGTTCAACATTCAATAAATACTAATTTTGATAGAATACATCTGTATTACACACAACTAAAACCATATTCCAATTTTTAAACTTTATTAATTAAAGCATTATAATTATTATATTTAGTATTTAGCATTGGTTCTGAAATTAACTGCTAGTTTTCCTATTTAACATGCATCATTTCGTTTTTGTCCACTGTGTCTCATTTTTCAGGATTACAATTTCATTAAATTTAAAATTGTATCCATGGTTAACATTGGAGATACGAACGTAAGTATAATTTTATTTGTTAACAAAATATTTTTATATCGTGAATGTTTGCATTTCAATATGTACAGTAGAACAAAGCCATGCAAACACGTCGTGTTAAATGGCATGTGAAGAAGATTAAGGACTTAACTCAATCTACGGTATTTTGTTCTATAGGTAATACAGAGTGATTACACATATTGATATAAATACACACGCACACGTGTATGCGTGTATATAATGAACAAATTAATTGCAATAATATACATAATAATGAGCTGATTTATGCAGTGCGTTGCAACATTAAAACAATTTTTCGAATGTTATTTCAATTTTTAAACAATTTTAATCGACAGTTGACTCGAAATTAGAATTTTTGTTACTTATAATTTTGTCGTTAGTGCATATAATAGGCGTATTCTTTTATACGTTCGAAATTAATTTGTTTTCGTAAAGATACTGAACCCAATTTTAGGTAGTAAGTATCAAAGTATCTATTATAATTAGAGAAATATCTATTAAAAATTTCACTACTAGATATAGTCGTATGGTTAGTGCCTCTAAAAATAAAATAGGTTTTGCATTAAATTTTGAATTGAAAGTTAGTATTATGCATAAATTAATTAAAAATTGATACGAGGATAATAAGTAGAATATGCTACTTAAATACGTTAACCAGGTTTACTCCGAAGATTCTTTAAATTTAAGCAAAATTGAAATTGACATATTTAAAAGAAATCTTTTAAAATCCAAGATATTTTAAAATTAATATGGCCTTGCTAATTTTTCCTTGTTTAAAAATAATTTTCTTATGCTTTCAGATTAACATTTAACACGACAGGGGATCATTTAATATATGTTTATCGGATTCTATTTCTATAATTTATTAATTTCTGCATTTATTTTTATTGTGCGTACTGGAAAAGCAAGATTATTGTAAGATGACATAAAACTTTATTAGTGTACTTTATGTTACACTGGAAGAAATATTGTCTCTGCGTAATTACTGCGTAACCTATTTCAATACCAGGAGCTTAAACAGAGCTGAAAAAGTCGCCTCTGCACCTAACATCAGCAAAACGGACTAAGCTGACTGATTATTAAAATAATAACCGCCTAAACAGCAAAAAGACATCTTAAAGAGCTCTATCAGAAATCTTAAAAATTGTAAGATGTCTTAAATACTTCAGAAAGAGCTATTAAAGTAATCTTTAAGAAGACTTATGCGTCGATTTTCAGAGCTCTATAAGACCTCACAAATATGAGGTCTGAGACAAGTGGACTTATTTGAGAGCTTTAACATATAAAATAAATAATATAATAAATGAAAAACAAATTTCTGAAAATTATAGATTCTATTTTTTTACCTTAATTAGGCGATCTTATGTTTGGATTCAATCGCCACCTAGTTTCTCTGGAAGAAACACAGACTTCAACAATGGGAATCCCCGTACTAAAAGAGAAATGGTCCAAAACGAGATAGATTTAAGACCTCAAACACAAGATCTCTTCGATATCACCATTTTAAGAAGTCCTAAGTAAGACATCTTTAATAGCTCGATTTATAGATTGTTATAATTAAGACCTCTTCAGGAGGTCTTTTTGGAGATATCTTTGGACTGAACTCTGGACTACCTCTTTAAGAGATATGTGCTGTAGGGGCTTCTATAGAAGTTAATACAATATTGGCGTTTGATAGTTTTGTTTGTAATATTAAATTCTGAGTCTTCGTATGAGGTAACCCAGATGTTGTATTAATCTTATCCTTCGAGGTTGATCACCGGTCATTTTCTGGGTCCACCTTAAAAAACTTCAAAAATCCGACATTTCAAAAAACAGACTTTCAAAATATGTATGCATTTTAAAATGTCTGGTTTTTGAATGTGTGTTTTTGAATAGTCTTGTTTTTGAATGTCAGTTTTTGAAAATGTCTGGGTTTTGAATATCGGGTTTTTACATATTTTTGTTTATTTGTCGCGAAGGTTTAAGGTTGTAACCTTTTAGTAACCTCGTCATAATGTTTTGTGAGGGTAGTTTATAATGATAACTTAAATTAACATTTAAAGCCTTAACTACTCTAAGCACTTTATATTAGAATGTCATTTTATTGCATTAATTCTGAAATATAACTCAAAATGAGTAAAAAACATATTTTTTGAGGCATTTTTTTACAATTTATATTCAATTACTTAAATATAATTACACATATGCCCATATTATGGATTACATGCTTAGATAAACGTTTAAATGCAATTAGTACACTAGGGAGAAAGTGAACTTGAGGGTGCTTACGTCGGACGCATCTCTTTAAACGGATTATGAACGAGGGGTAAAACTTTAAAAGTTGCGTGAATTTTAAGACTTGCAGTTGGAAGTCCATGCAGGAGACACCGATTTATTTAAAGTTATAAGCATGGCGGAGCCCCTAATCGTCGAAAGTCGGTACGTTAGATTACTCCTGATTTTCTAAATTGCATTTCCATAAAATGTAAATTCCTGATATGACAATAAATATGTCATTTCAATGATGAAGTTTCTTTGAAAAGAACTCAATAATTTGTGCAATACATAAATTGATCAAACAATTATATATTAGCTCAATCACTTGACTCTTTTTTTTTTGTTCAGATTAGAATACTCTGAACTAATTATAAATCACTCTGGAGGGTCTGAATTTTCACTCACTATTCTGAGAAATACTTCTACTGAGGAGTAATTCATATAAATGCTTTCTTTATAAAAGATGGTTTTGCGCAGTTACGTTATAAACATTATCCATGACCTATAATATGTACAAGTACAGATTATATACAATTTTTATGCGTATAAATCGATTATCGCGTATCAGTTGAAAAAATGGAATTGATGGTATACAAAATTTAAAAGTAACAAATTTTATTCTGACAGATCGATGGGTTTTCATCTGTCAATCTGGCTGTGTGCTCTGGCGTTCGAGTGCACTCCAGTAGAAAAAAGTGAAATTCAAGTAGAACGAACAAAACGTAGCGCGAGGCTTGATTGGCAGATTCATGTCAATTGTTTCCATCTCTAAAAGGTAATTCACAATTTAATTATAAATAGACATAATGTTTATACATTTGTTGACCGATTCATTTAAAATTAATCGTTGGAATTTTCTTGATCTTCATACTCGATGAACTGTATTCTACACGGGACAAGAAAAACAATGCTTACACTATGTGAAAACTTGTCGCTAGTGTAAATGTCTCTAGGCCAGCTCAGCTCGCTGTCGCTCCCAGCAGGACCGTGGAGAACCGGCACGGGCCCTGGGAAAATTAACATGGGCGGGCCCCCTAGTAGGATTATAAAAACTTAATTTATTTTCTTTTAATAAAGGTTTTTATTTGAATTATTTCAGGCATTACATTTTCAATATAAGTCTTTTATTGAGACATTTTAACTAACAAAACTAATCCTCCGCTAAAACTATAGAAAAACAACTTTAACAATTAATTAATAAATATATCTTTTAGTTAGAGTAATACTTTCCTGGCTTTGATGCTAGCAAAATTATCAATTACATCATCAAAATTTATTTGCCTATAGCCAAATCGCATTCCGTTGCCAATGTACCTAATCCAGATATTCTTATTTGCGTCATTGTTGATCTCCTATTGTTTTTAATACGTTTAAGTGTACTAAAAGATCTTTCGGCTTGAGCTACCGTTACTGGCAATGTACAAAATATTCTTAAACTAATACATATGTTAGGAAAAATAGCTCGAAGCTTCAGGTCGTTAATTTGATTCAAAAGCGAAATAGGAATCAAGTCAATTTTGATATTAGCCTTATGGATAGCTTTCAAATGCAGAACTTCTTCTATAAGCTTCTCTGAAACATCAGCTTTGTATTTTTCTACAAAATCTTGACCCTTTTTACGTAATTCTTCTTCTTCATATATGTTATACTTCCAGAGAAAATTAAAAGTACTATCAATTTCATTTGCAGCTTTATATCGTACACTTAAGTTTCCTATAATACTATCAAAAAGCAAATTATAAACATCTATTTTAAAAACGTTTTCAGAATTAGAGTCCAATACTTTATCTGGCGTTTCATCAACAAATCGCTTTCTTATTTTTCGCCTAGTTATGGAGAACTGCTGACGAATATTAAGGGATGTGGCCACTAACTTACTCTCTTTCAAAATTGATTCCCAATTGTTACGCAGAGTTTTCAAGTCGTCAATTAAATATTTAATGTTTAAAACTTCAACATCTAATGTTGCATCTCTTGCTTGCAAAACAACATTTACATTGTCAATTGCGGTTAAGACTTTCAGCCATGTAGCGGACATAACAACATATTCGAATGTGTTTATATATGAGACAATTCCATTTATATCAGCACGGCTTTCTGCAGTTAAATTAAAGTCTTTTATAGCATCTATTGCGTTGGCGATACCAGCAAGATTCTTGGCGAATGGTTTAACACAATCTACTCTAGCTGACCAACGTGTTTGAGACATGCTATGAAGAGATGAACCGATACTTTGCTTTAAAACTTCCCATCTTTGCGGACTACTACTAAATAAATTATACAGTTTCTGCACTACTCCAAAAAAAGTTAAAACTTTAGGACAACATGCCGCTGCTTCTTCACCGCATAAGTTCAAACTGTGACATGCACATGGCGAATAAGTGGCAAGTGGAAATTCATTTAAAATTCGCGCTTTGGCTCTCTTGGTTGAGCCTTGCATATTACTTCCATTGTCGAAGCCTTGCCCACGGCAATCATTCAGTGATATATTGTGCTTTTCAAGAGTAGATTTGATCAGATTAGCAATATCTTCTTCTGTTTTTTTATTGCAATCTACAAATTCTAGAAATCTTTCCTTTATATCCCATTTTGCATTAACTTTATCCAACAAGACATATCGTAAAATGAAAACGTTTTGTTCAATGTGTGCGACATCGGGTGTTGCGTCAACAATTATTGAGAAATATTTACATTCTTTGCGCTCACCTAATATAACTTCTATAACTTTGTTTGCACAACATTGAATAAATTCATTTTGAATATCATTTGATAAATAGTGTGCTTGCATTCGTATGATTTTCTTGTGAAACTTTTACCTTTTCAAGATGATTTTTTAGAACAGGATCATAGTGACTAATGAGTTCCAAAATTCCCAAAAAATTTCCATTTCTTGGGTCACCAATAAGATGGGTTTCACCCCGAAATGGTAAACCTCGCTCACCCAAAAATAAAATCACATCTAATATTCTTTTAAGCATTTGTCGCCACGTATGTATTTCAGTCTTGATGTTTTTTTCTAGAAGCAAATTAATCGAAGTTTCATTTTTAAGAGATACTTCTAATTCTTTCCATGATATATAACACTTTTTATGACTGCTGCTAGATTCATGTTGAGGTAATTTGTCATACAGTTTTCTCCAGTTATTTTCTTTAGAATAGTCAGTAGGCAATGTTAATGAAGACCGTTGGGCATCTGGTAGTTTAGAAAAAAGTCGGCATGGTAAACAGTAGAGCGAATCGTTTGCCTCAATCCATACTAGCCAATCTCGCGAGGTTTTTCCCCATTTGCCATTGGGATATGAAATAAAGACTCCGGAAATTTTTGATATAACACGTCTTTTGGAAAATTTAAAGGACGAGGTATGTGTCCATAACGAATAAATTTTTCAATATCGTCAGTAGAACAAAATAATTTTGTTATCAATCCAATGTCACATACTTCTAAGTTATCTGCTTTATTTTGAGTTAAACTGGTTAAAACAGAATGATTTATTTCATTAGTCTCATTTAGTACGTTATCTTCAACAACGTGTACTCTGTTCGGGCATGAAATGGATGGAATTGAGACAAAATTGGTTGCTTCGTCAAAGTGGGTTTCAATTGGAGACTTCACTTGAACAATATCTGGTTTATTTTGATTTGAAGTGGATGTAATAGAATAATTTTTGTCAGTCGAATTCATCAACTCATCTTCAACAAGTAATTCACCTGTCACTTTTTCATGTAATATTTTCTTACTATCTTCCTCATTTACATTTATAAAAAATCCTAAAGACTCAAATGTTCTTTGACCCTGCTTGTCTACTTTTTATCTTTCAGCCTTCTCTTTTCTTTTTTGAGCGCCAGATTTGTGACGATACTCCATAGCTATAATATATGTTATGTACATTTAAACGTTTACCAAATTCTCAATTCAAAAATTAATTTTTTTAAAAACTCACCTTTTACTTGAGTTTTTAATAGAAACAAATATAAAACCACAATAACAGATAATTCAAATTTAAGTTGTGCACTCTCTAAAACTGTAATTTCATAAGGAAACTTTCACGCCAATATCGCCGAAAATTCAAAAATCTGCTTTTGAAAAAAGAAAATTAATCTCTAAACACAATGATCATGTTTCTACTTAATAGTACTTTGCCAATTGAAATACTTTATAATTAAAATATAATGATTCAACTTCAAAAAGGGATTTTCAGTTTAAATATATTTATATTATTAACATATGTCAGGTTGAGAGCAAAAATGCCTTTATATATAAGCATAGGATTTAATGTACTTTTACTCCCAGCCTGTCATATGTGAAGCAATATAAAGAAAGGCACATAAAAATAAAAAAGTTGAGGGTCTTGATGCAATAACGGGATGAAAAAATGTTCACGTTAATCCAAGTAGTATTTAATAAGTTGTGTCGGTTTTAACTTGCTACCGGTAAGCACGTCGCTAAACGCACAAAGGACCGACAGAAACCGGCACAAGTTAAACACTAATACTTGGATTAACATGACATTTTTCAGAAAACATTAACAAACCCTAATAAACAACTTTTTCGATCTTGGCTTAAAATTCGCCAGATAAACGAAGCCCCGAAATGTATCACAAGTCGTTTTGTGGGACATTTGCGGAAAATTTTTTTTTTAATTTCTTTATTTTAAGATTTTTAATTCCTTTGTTTTTTAAGATTTTCGAAATTTTCTTTTTGCGTTAGAAGCGAAAAACTCTTGCGATCACGTTCCTATTTTTTTGTTTGCCAAATTCTTAAATACGCCTTCACTACCGCGAGCTGAAGTGAAAAAATATTGAAATTATACATTATATGAAACCTTTTTGACGTTCATTTAAAAAACTATAAAATTGAACAATTTTGTTAAAGGAAAAAAAGATGCGTGTCTATATTCTCTACAAGTACCAATCTCTACATTTTCAATCCGAGCATTTTGAAAAATGGTCATTTGGACAATACTTTTCCAGAAAAATCCGCACGCATTTCGTTATTGCATCCAGACCATCCAGACCCACAATTATAGGTTATGTTTGTACGTTTTGGATTGCAAATACACAAAGAATAACACTAACACAAACATACCATTAAAATAATTTAGTTCTCTTTTTTTCATATTTCATTAATTCTTCTAAGTTTCAATCATTAAATACATTAAATAGGAAATTATTGCAGTACAGAATTTTCTGTGTACAAAAGGAAGATTAATTATTTCTTGTTGTTTTGTCACCAGAACACTAATTGATCGATTTGTTTTCATTGCCTCTTGTACCACATGCAACCAACATACAACACTGTACTTCTTTTTATGAACATTTTACAACATTACTACAGACCATGGGTATGACATTAAAAGCAGGCGATTCGCTTCGTGCATGGCGATGGAGGGGATATCGAAATCGACGGCAGCGCTCAGCGTGGAGATTTCTGACAACTCGCATCTGCAACGTCAGAGCTTTTCCATTAAAGTCAATTTAAAAATGCTCTTATTTATTCGTTAATTTGAGACATTTTAAAGTTTATTTCGATCTGTTGCAAGTGTTGCTAGTAAGGTTTACGGTTTAAAGAACCATTTGAAAGGGTTCATTTTATATTATACTGTGCAAAAAAAATGATTACTCCGAGTTCGAAATTGTATAGAATACAATTCATTATTCAGCTGAAATATATTTATATTTATGTATATATTGTAATTTTCCATTATTAGTAATTTAGTTAATATATAAACATGGTATTTTTCTTATTTCCAATGTAGTTTTGTACGGTGGAAGAGTCACTGAGGTTTGCCGAATTACACTGGAACGAATTAATTTATGCTCTGTACATATTCCAAATACTTCTTCTACACGAACTACATATCCTACAGCCAAATTTTTTCCCTTTTCTATACTTACTGGATTAAAGTTTATTGAGTTTGTGATTGATTCAAACCCAGTTTGGATTATCGTATTCATTTACGCCCCTTAACCTCGTTTTGTTCAACTCAAAATGATTCGAATTAAAAAAGTATAATATTTTGTTACAAACAAAAATGTACAAAATTTGGGCCGAATTTCAAACAATATATTCAAAGTACTAATGCCTTTGAAAACCCGCAGAAAATTAAAAATAAACTAAATATTTCACTTTCTCATATCACTCTCCATACAAATTGCAGATGCGAGTTGTCAAAATTCACCACCAGGCGGCGTGGCCGGCGCCTTGCACTAAGCGAATACCGCTACTAGAATGACAGTAAGCAAGGTTGGATCGTGGTGGAAGTAATAAAGTGTGCTATAGCCTAATATTTTTTCACCATAACCAGTTGAGCGATCCGTTACTGCCAGCCGCCATATTGTCGAATTTAAGCGCGAAATACAAATCATAGAGTCACAAAGATTGGCGATTTTCGTGTACTATAGAAAAAAAGAATGCGCTTTTATGCGTCCTAAAGCATGACAGAAAGCGGGAAAAGTGGGAAAATTTCGCGATTCTAGTGGATTTTTAAGACTTGCATGCAACTTTTCCAATTTTTTTTTAAAGGAATATTTCATACTTTATTATTTGGTTTGCGGCCGGGCTCCCTAGACTCCGGGCCCTGGGGAATTTACTCCTGCTGCCCCCCCCACCCCCTCTTGTCGGGCCAGGCTCCCAGAGCGACAGGGTGGCAGCTACGTTGTGTTTTGGTGTTTTCAAATTACCATTTTAAAACGAATGAAAATAATTAAGTAATACAAATTACTGGAAAACCACTTAAGGAGAATCTTAACCTATAAAAGTAATATCGACAACTGTCAAAAGTAAATTGATATGTAATTTGACAACTTCGATATTTCATATTAAAAATAAAGACTTATTACTAACAATGAACATGTACCTGACATGGCACAAAAAAATTAAGACAATCCTTCCATTCGTATTAAAATTCATCACTATGTTTCCTGTTAAGCCTACTACATGCTTGAAAACATTCCTGCTATTTTTGTTTCTACACCAAGTGATAAATTATTCAATTAACCAGGTTTCTTAACTATGAAAATAAGATTACGTATAGTTGCTATACAAATATTATGCTTAATAAGATAAATAAAACAATACGCTGTTTAAAATGGCAAGCATGTTCATATATATGAAACACCTCGAAAGTCTAATATATAATGTATATTATTTATAATATAATATAAATATATATTTTTATTCTGAACTTTTAAATATTGATTATAATTTAAAAGATCTGTATCAATGCAGAAATTAAAGAAAACATCCTCCCTCCGTAGAAAATATTTTTATCTATCTTCGACATTCGATAGCAGATATCTATTATAACTTTTGACGATTAAAAATCTGTTACTGTTAGATAAAGTTGTAATGAATTTAGCCTTAAATAATTAATCGATAAGAAATGTGCATAAACAAATTCATGATGTAGGCATCTGAGACCTTGCTTTGGAAGTGTTCGAAAAGTCGAATCGGTGTTCAATTTGGACCTTTTCTTCATTAGCATTATCTCTTATTTGCAGTTATGAGATTTGTTCCAATAAATTTTTTTTCAAGCTTTTGAGATTCAGACGTAACTCGGTACCAGGCTATTGGGTAATTTTTATGGCAAATTGAAGGAGATACAATGATGACAAAATACGCTTTAATGTTTTCAATGTTATTCAAGGCATATTAAATTAGTTTTCTAAGGTACAATAGATTTGAACCAATTTAACTGATAGTATCAAATGATCTTAGCAAACTAATTATAAAATTAAAGAAAAATAAATAAATATAAAACTTATGCTGCACAATAAAGTGAATGAAAAATGACACAATTTGTCCTCATTATATCTCTTCTAATTTATTTTCGAAATTACTTTATAAACCTTGTCTCGAGTTATAACAGATTCTCATGACCCTAACAAAATTTGATTGGGTCAAATGTCATATCTTGTACTACAGGAAAATGTTCAATAAAATAGAGGTCCAAATTGAGGACCGACTCGACTTTTCCAACATTTCTTTAACATCTCACTTGCATTTGTTTTAGATGTACAAAATTTTAATGACAAATTTCACATCTCTTAATAATATTAAATACTTTTTACCATATTTCATAGATATATATATATATATATATATATCCCAATTCATATGTATATATAAAAAGGAACTTAACAACAGAAAAATGGAAATCAGTCATTCCTTACGCTGAGTATTCGGGTGTGCTGTAAGAGCTACGAAGAGGCTTAAATAATGAACTTTTTAATGTAAATTCATTATTGATTAGTTGTTTCGGACCTAAATATTTTAATGTGATAATAATAAAACTTTCATTGGAAGAGCTAGTACATTTCAGACATTTGTCGATATGTCGATATATCAAAATTAATATGTATGTATAGATGAATCATGTATGTGAATGTTTTGACACATCGAGGTTATTATATGTTAAGAATAAAGTATTTATGTACAGGAGAATCCCGCTGGATTGGCACCGCGCTGGATTGGCACCCCGTTGGATTGACGGGATTCAGCCCCGCTGGATTGGTACTTCCCGGAATCCCTTTACCCCCTCCCCTCCGCTCGCCGCCTCAGGGTCGTGTCTAGTTAGTCATACGTATCGGTTTGGAGTTACAATAAGAAGAAGAGAGATTGTCTGTGATTGGTCATGAACGTCACGTGATTACGGCGTAGAGGTGGCAGCGATGCATCTCCTACTGCCGACAGTCCAGAGGGGTTTGCGGGGAAGACTCGAACCGACCGTGACAATTCAGCGGGGTTCTACTGTATTGCTATGTCGGTATACGTAGGGAACTGCTGTTACAGCCTCGTCGTGTCGCTGTGGTAGAGACAGCCTCTCTACTAATATTATAATAGAACGTGTCTCTAGGTGCGTATTTAACCCTTTGCGGCGCACATTTTTCTTTATACGGAAAACAGCTGAAAATTGTTACACGGGGGTTTTCGGGGTCGCTGATTACGAATCTGAAGTCAAATTTTGTAAATTCAAAATGGCGGTTCGAAGATGGCCGACATAAATCTAAAAAATTTACTTGCTTTTGATGAAAGTTGGTACTTGGGGGTTTTTGGGATCGCTGATTGCGAATATGAAGTCAGATTTTGTAAATTCAAAATTGTGGATCCAAGATGGCCTACATAAATATAAAAATTTACTTGATAGAGATAAAACTTGATACTCTATGTACTCGGAATTTTAAATATAAAAGTCAGAGATCAGATTCGTAATAAGCGACTCCAAAAATCCCCGAGTACACAGCTTCATCAATATCGGGTACATTTTCACATTTTGATCCGACATCTTGGATCCTCCATTTTGAATATTCAAAATCCGAGGCCAGATTCGTAATCGGCGACCCCAGAAACCCCCGAGTAATGAGTTTCAAGTAAATCAGATGAATTTTTAAAAATTCATCCGCCACATTGTTTCCGCCATTTTGTATTTTTCAAAACCGACTTCAAATTCGTAATCAGCGACCCCAAAAACCCCCAGTACCAAATTTGGTTCTAATTTACGTTTTAGTTCGTTCAAAAACGATTTCTTTTTCAAAAATCGACGATTTTTTAAATTTATTTATTTATACTTGTTAATAATTTTGCGTAATTGCATTTATTATCATTTTCAGTACGTACTAAAAAGCCCCTTCTAACACTGTAAAAAATACCACCTTCGTCATGAGAAAACATAGCAGTGAAATGAAACGTCAATGCGAAAGACCAACATGATAAAACCACTAAACCAAAACATCATATTTCTGAAAACGAATAAAATACCGAAGGCACGCTTGCGAATAGACCTGTGCGTCTGCAGCCGTCTTTACCTAGGTACCCACATTCGTGTGTTCAATAGCGTGGGGAAAACTGCATAAAAACCCACGACGAAGTACCTTACTTAAACAAAATATATATAATCAGTACTAGATATCTAGATGTAAAATTCCCAGAAACTCAAGTCACGCTCGATGATACTTACGATCATGTGTCTGTAACATATGTTATCAAAATGAATTTGCTATTAGATAGGCGTATTTCAGCAAGTAAACATTTCAAATGGCGGGCGCAAAATATCGATAAATAGTATTTTTCGGTACAAGGCGGTAAAACCAGATCGCATGAGGCCGTAAAGTCTTACTTTTCGGTACTTAAAACTGTAAAAATTAGATTTCGCGGACTGCATTTAGTCCGTATGGGTTATGTTTTTGACAGCGCAGATTCGTGTTACACATGATCCGTAAAATTTTATTTTACCACGTGCAACGAAGAAAAGTTAGAACCAAAAGGAGTATGGATTTGGTCAGAATTAAGTCGAAAAGAGGTAAAAATTACCTAGTAAAAGTTCGTGCAATATTTAAGGTATAGGAAAACTAATATTCAAAATCACATAATATATGTTTTTACAATGAAAACCTTTATGTTTATTACATATTCCATACATTTACAATCTTTTCCGTTGTATTACAGATTCAACATTTTTTACTATATTAAAAATTATAGATAATTATATTGTTCTTCTCCCTTTTTCAGAAAATCTCGAGTGCCCTGCGGAATTATTATGTCCTGCCACTCACAATATGCTGGCTGTATAGTTTCTGCCATCACAACAGACGGAACAAAGTTATCGTTTTTTGATGTCAATATGTCTTCCTCAGAAGACGTTTGTGGAATATTTCCATTTAATGTTGTTGAACGACTAGAATCGGTGTGAGATTTTGGCGAAAATTCTCGACCTGTATACGCATTTTCTTTTTTATGCGTCAAATGATGCGAAGCCAATTCTTTATCACTGCAGGATTTACGCCGAACTGGCAGTGAATTATGAATGCGGGTTATAGCCGATTTCACAAAATCTCCAGTGCCATGCGGAATTATTATTTCCTGCGACTCACAAAATGACTCAGAAGACTGAGATTTTGACGAAAATTCTCGACCTGTAGACGCATTTCCTTTTTTATGTTTCACTCGCCGATTTTGATACCAAACAGTTACTTGACGTTCACTCAGCATCAATTTATACGCCAATTGAATGCGTTCAATGCGGCTTAAGTAATGCTTGCATGCAAATGCTCTCTCCAGTTCAATCAACTGCATACTTGAGAATACTGTGCGAGGTCGCTTTTTAGTCGATTTCTTCTTTTTAGATCCTGGAACAAAAAATTATAATTTGGATGAGAGTTTGAACAACTACTAAAAATTTGTATTAAGACATCAACACATTATTCATGGAATTAACGTAATACGAACTAACCTTGTGCAGTTGATGAGCTTTCCGGTTCGTTGTTATACGGCAACTCGATGCTATGAACTGCTGTCAATCGGCAGCTGTTCACTCCTGTACTGTTGTAACTCCTCATGTCGAAATGAATTGAAATGTCGATGAAAATTTGTTAACCTGAAATGAATGTTGGTATTTATTTGTGAAAGTTACATGTAAAAATGCAATTTATTTGTGTTACATTTCATACGTGATATGGCCATCATTATTTAAGAATTTTGATTTGGAGTGGAATTGATGAAAAATAGTTGTTTCTAACAAGTTGTTTTATTTCAAAGCCCCTGAAAAACTTCATTGTTTATTGAGATAAATAATTTGTTCATTCTTCGTTAGATGCCGAAAACTCTAACGAACAAATTCTTTTTTTATTAGTTTCAAAATTCGTAGAATTGAAGAAGTTCTAGCGAGTTTAAATAACACGTATTTGTCGGCTGGCCACGTAGTAACCAGTTTTGGGTACAGTATACCTATAACTACACCGGTAAAGGGATTCAAACCTAGCATGAAATACCCCAAAGGAGCAAATGCCACTCCAAGAGAGTAAAATTGAAGCCTATAGGAGTGAAATTTAACGATTACTCTCTCTTGGACTCCGCAATTGAGTTTAATAATTTTAGAGTGTTAAAACTCCATCAATTTGCATAGTAATATAGGGTCTTTACAAGTTCTTCTAACTTTTGCTATATCCTTATATAGCTTATGCACAATTATATTTAAACAACGTACTTACTTGGTTATTTCAGCACAATTTTCACTTTTGTAGGAGATGCGTGTGTCACTTTGGAACAAATAGAATAAAGTCACTGCACTGCACTGGACTTGGTACTACAAGACGGTAACAGTAAGAAGCTCAAAACTTTACTATGCTTTGGAGGCTGGCACATGAACTTAAATAGTAATTCGTTGGCCCTTAATTACATAGATAAAAAATAATAATCATAGGGATAATAGCTTGCATTCTTATCAGAAGCCCATTCACATTAGTAAAAATGAACGTATGTTTGATACAGAAGCAGTGGCTGTAGCCGTAAAGAAGATACGGAGATTTAGAAATTGGATTTTAATGACCATTATCCTGCAGTGCACCTTTCAAATGCGTCATCAATACTTCTTATAAATAAAAGAATTGTTCTCTACTGTATTTCAGTACTTACACTGAGAGAAGTTTAGGGTAGCAGGTACCCTAAGCTAGGGCACGGGCGGTCCGAAAAATAAAAACCGCGATTAAACCGCGATTAAAAATTGTGGGCGTTAAAATAAAATTTTTTTTCTTCTGCACCATCTTTGTTTTAGCATTAAGAAAGTGTGTATACAACATCTACATAGTTAAAGTATTTAATTATATTAAAATACTAGATTGAAGTATAAAAATTTGTGTTATTTTCATATTAACGCTTCCGTATCGAAAATGGTGCTAGATAGCACAAAATTGTACTAAACCTTTATTGTAGAGCACAAAATTTCCTGCAAAAAAGTCAGTGAGGGCCCTAGTCTAAAGACAATAGTTTAGCCACAAATAACAACATAATTTCATCTTAGAAGTCAACGGTGACCGATCTATAACCTCAAAAATTTTGGATGCAACTTTAAGCATTATTTATGGCTAAACTGTTGACTTTAGATTGGGGGCCTCCGTGACATTTTTGTAGGAAATTTCGTGCTCTATAAAAAAGGTTGAGTACAATTTTATACTATCTTGCACCATTTTCACGACGGAAGCGTTAATATGAAAATAACACCAACTTTTATACGAGTTTTTTAATATCATTAAATACTTTAACCGTGCAGAAGTTGTATATACACTTTCTTAAAGCTAAAACAAAGATGGTGCTAAAGAAAAGAAATTTTAATTTAACGCCCACAATTTTTAATCGCGGTTTAATTGCGGTTTTTATTTTTCGGACCGCCCGTCTCCTAGCTTAGGGTACCTGCTACCCTAAACTTCTCTCAGTGTACCTATACCTTTATATTGTATGTAATTCTATACTTATTCTACAATGTAAGTAAATAGTTCGAGCTTCATTTAATATCCCTTTGAACGCGCTTTCCAAATATTAACGCGATGTATCCTCTGCATTTGTTAAAACCTTCTAAATACTCACTCAGCAGAACCCGCTCCCATTTTATCCAAAAATAATAATTAATATTTTTTTAACCTATCCGCAATTTGTCCTTTTTATGATACATTCTTTTACTCCGCATCTGCTGTGTAATCTAATGGTGCAAATTTATCTTCTGTCCCGTAGATTCTAATAAATACACAAAAAAGATAGGTACCTAACATTATAAATCGAATTTTAATGAACTTTATCATAGAGCATATCTCCGTAATTCGTCATAAGTGGATCTAATTTCTAAACAGAACATTTTAAGCATTTTGATCTATGAAGCTGATGTAATATCTAATTAAAATCTAATTAATAATAAAATCTAATTAAAATTGAAATAAAATCAATAAATCATGGATTTTTTTCAAGTTTCACCGAATTCGATTTATTTTTTTATATATTTAAGAATTTTGATTTGGAGTGGAATTGAAGAAAAATAGTTGTTTAATTCCTAACTAGGAAAGAAACACCAAAGATCAACACGCACCGTATCGCTTGACTCTTCTTCTATGATCAGGATGCAGTCTCAGTTGTCGGTTAGACAATTGCCACAATCACCACAAGATCTAAAGCCACGTCTATCAAGCTGGCAGAGAAAGGTCGCCCAAAACGAAAAGAAAATAGTACCATAATAATCTGCTTTTTATGTGCTAATTATTGCTATACCAGCTTGATAGACGTTTTAAAGCCGCAAAAACAGATATGTAGATACATTCCGCCCCGTCATCCTGATGTCATTGTTTTGTCTCGAGGACAACTCTACACGTTATTTTTATTTTATAATAAACTGAAAACTATATTAAATAAATATCTTCAAGAGAATTATGAGTTCATATTTTTCGGATTTTGATGACTCTGATGAAGTAATAGCAGCAAGAGAAGAAACGTAGTTCTGATGATGGAATTGAAGCTACGTCTCCTTCAAAAGCAAAAGAAGGGCAGTCATGCCGTCAAAAATTAAAAAAGAGAATATTTATCGTAACTGTATACAAAGAGTCGTTATTTCCTAAATATATAACCGCAGATCAAGGATGGATGTTTCAAGGGAATAATTTAGATCTCTACATAAGCCTTTTATCGATACAAGCAAATCTTTCATGAGGGAGGAACTGTCGGTGATAAGTTTGCATATCTATCTTAAAGATAAACACGGCGTTTTATCAATTACACAAAAATTAGTTCTCTGAAGCAATTGTGTTTGGGAGACTTCTGTAAGTATTTGCATGTCACCATGCATATATATTATAGATTGTAGAAGGACAATCACGAATTAAATGAACACGAATATTTTGATAACTGTTATTCAGAAATACTGTCATTCTCCATTTATCTAAAATACATGTCATTCCAATGAAATTAACTCTGGGGATACAAACATTTCCGAGGAAGTACAATTGCTTAGTCCGGTGGGTAGTCAAGGTGTTCAGGATAAGCCCAAAGAGGTTGTTTATTTCATAATTAGATCATAACTGGTGGTTAGTTAATATTGACAAAGGAAGTACTATCAAACAACATAATATGATATGAGAAGTATTTTCGAAAATCTCTTTGTCAAGATGTGTTATACTCACAAATGAAAAGGCGATCACTGCATATGAATTGCATAGAATTAAGAGCAACTCTACGATATTAATATTGTATTCACAGAATTAGGTACAAAAATAATGATTCCCGAAAATATCAAGACTTCTGGAATTAATAGATTTCAACCTCTATGAAATTTGTACGCTATTCCGACTAATGCAAAATTATGTGTGATTCAAGTTTTGCTTGAATATTTAAATCATTTGAAAAATTTAAGAAAATATATCATATGTATTTGCAGTATGAAACCATACCACTGCGCATCTAACCAAACAATCAGTGGAGGGTTTAAAAAATGTTGTTAAACTTAATGTGTTAAAAAAATCGGTATAAACCCATTAACCCTCCTGTGCACAAGCACAAGTATACTGGTCCAAACTACATTGTTTCCGTATGGGAAAAAAAAGGGTTAAGTCCAAAAAAGGACGAATTTTTCTTGAACTTTTCAGCTGTAAGTTCTTATGTGTTATCAATGTTAAATAAATCCTGGACTTTTTTACTCTATTTCTAACGGGAAATCAATAGTACTTTTCGTTTCTGACATTAAAACTATTAAAAATTACGATCCGCAAAGGGTAAAATCGATTATTATTTATCAAAAAGTTGCATTTTCACACCCTTATTTTTTTTTCGATCAGCTATTTCGCGCCCCAATTGTATCAGGAGATCACTGTAGTGTCAAAATTTCTTGGTTTCTCAGATCCTAAAGTTCAAACGTATGAGAACAAAAATTAAATTTCAAAATGGTGATATCCACTATGGCGTCTGGAAGCCGAACATTTAATTACATTTCCGATATAGCCATGTTTAACAAGTTAACTTAATAAATTCTTATAAAAATATATTTTGCTGAAAGTTTCTTATGTCGCTAATCACTAATCCGATGTCGAATAAGCGCAATTCAAAATGTCGGATCAAATATAGCGGACCGAATATGACGGATTAGTTTTTTTCAAATGTCCGCATTCTGAATAATATTGCATTCAAAATATCATCCACATCAGTGCATTACACATGAAGCGAAAGAAAATAGGCATAATTTTGAAAAATGCGATATAAGAACAGATTCTGCACAAATTGCAAACGTTATTTTGGTGTTCCTTGTTATAACTGTTTCAATGGCGAAATATGAAAGAGTTTCATTTTATGAAATATTACCGATTTCGAATTCGGAAATAAGAATTAAAAATGAAAGCTAATATTGGATCCGCCATTTTTAATTTTGTAAATTTTACGCCAGATTCGTTATCAGTGACCCCAAGAACCCTGATTTACCAATTTTTATAATATACATTTCGAAAATTTCCATCCGCCATATTGCCTCAAAAAAATATACATGTCCAGAATTTTTTCAACATTGATAACCCTTGAGAACTTACAGATGAAAAGTTAAAGAAAAATTCGTTCTTTTGGAACTTAACGGGTTACCTGGAAATTGACGACTTGTCAATGTGCTCGACTCGCATGTACATGAGCCGCAAGTTGAACTGGAATCTCCATTGAAACTATTAGAATAGCTGCGGGTTGTACAAATAGGTCTGATCTGTTCGTCCGTTATTATAAGCTTAATGTATCAGAGGATGATCAATTCGCAAAATGGTTTTTAAATTTGTGTGTAATAACTTAATTTGTCCTACCTAATATCATAACACCTTTAAACACCTACATTGTGATCATCTAGGAGGCAATAAATACAATTAGCTGATCAAACGAACTTACCAAGTGATGATTGCGGCGATTGTCTAACCGACAACTGAGACTATATTGTGACCATCATCAGAAGGGATATCATACATTTATGATCCATCCCTTAATCCATTGGTTTGATCAGCTAACTAAATGCGACATTTGTATATTGTCAAAGTCAGCATACATATTTGCGGCTAACATGATTAATACATCATATAATAAATTTTAAAATCAAATTTTATAAATTTTCATCTGCTGAAAACTCAAATTATTCCACAATAGGTTCACTCTCAAATTATTGGACAAATTTCAGTCCAAAGGAGTAGCAAATGGGGTAAGACGGGTTCGACTACATTTGAGTTCTTTGGAGTCAAAATATAGTTTAACGGCGTCAATAAATACGGAAATTTCATGCGGAAAACTCTAACGAGCAAATTCTTTTTTTTATTAGTTTAAAAATTCTTAGAATTGAAGAACTTGTAGAGAGTTTAAATAACACATATTTGTCGGCTGGCCACGTAGTAACAAGTTTTCGATAAGTATACCTATAACTACACCGGTAAAGGGATTCAAACCTAGCATGAAATACCCCAAGGAGCAAATGCCACTCCCAAACGAGTAAAATTGAAGCCTATAGGAGTGAAATTTAACCATTACTCTCTCTTGGACTCCGCAATTGAGCCCAACAATTTTAGAGTGTTAAAACTCTAACAATTTGTATAGTAATATAGGGTCTTTACAAGTTCTTCTAACTTTTACTATATCCAAACTTATGCACAATTATATTTAAACAACGTACTTACTTGGTTATTTCAGCTCAATTTTCACTTTTGTAGGAGATGCGTGTGTCACTTTGGAACAAATAGAATAAATTCACTGCACTGCACTGGACTTGGTACTACAAGACGGTAACAGTAAGAAGCTCAAAACTTTACTATGCTTTGGAGGCTGGCACATGAACTTAAATAGTAATTCGTTGGCCCTTAATTACATAGATAAAAAATAATAATCATAGGGATAATAGCTTGCATTCTTATCAGAAGCCCATTCACATTAGTAAAAATGAACGTGTAATCTAATGGTGCGAATTTATCTTCTGTCCCGTAGATTCTAATAAATACATAAAAAAGATAGGTAACATTATAAATCGAATTTTAATGAACTTCACCATAGAGCATATCTCCGTAATACGTCATAAGTGGATCTAATCGAATGAAGCCGATGCAATAAATCATGGATTTTTTTCAAGTTTCACCGAATTCGATTTATTTCTTCTTATCATTTCGTTATTTTTTATTAACAACGAAATTTCATATATTAATTTTCAATTTTCTAGATACTTAATTATAATAATACTTAATAATAATAAATAATTTATTTATTTGGAGCTCTGTGAAGCCTTTGACATTTGTAAACATTCTATATGAATAAATAATTAAATATGTTTCATCGGCATAAACTCCAATATCTACAAAATTAGTTCTAGGAATATCATTAGTATATAATGAGTAACACATGGGACCAAGCACTTGACCGAGAGGTACACCATAATTCAGGTACGTAGTTCTTGATGAAGATCCATCACTAAAAAAAGAAATATTTTTCCGTTACTTAAGTATATTATAAGGAAAGATACCCAATGTATGGGAAACTTCTATTTGATAAATTTAAAAGAAATCCCTGAATAACAAGCACTATCGAAAGCATTCTCGATATCTAAAAATAATGCCCTAATATGTTTCTTGTTGTTAAATTTGCGAGTTATTATATTGATTAATCTTGCTAATTGCATTTCAGTGTTATGATCTTTACGAAACCCAAATCGCTCATTTATTATTATGTTATCGGTTTCTATTAATCTACTCCTGAACGTAACTAGAACTTTTTCAACTAAATTTTTCATGTGTGGTAGTGAGCTAATCATTCTGTAACTTTCAAACAAAGCAGGATTTTTATTTGGTTAACGTAATGCTAAAGTTCTAGAAAGTATTCTGGCAGAACAATATATTTATTAATTCTGTAATCTAGATAATATCCTTAATTGAGAGGTTTTTTTCTACAAACCTATCTGTGATAATACTATTTACTTTAAATGCACTGACTTCCTTCAGAACAGGCTTTCAGTGACAAAGAATTCCCAAACCCGAAACGCATCTTTATTGGTAAATATGGGAGCATTCAAAATGGCTTCTTATTTTTGCGATTTTTAACTAATTTCTAAAACGTATTGTTGTTGGGTTTAGCATTTCTAAATTTATTGTTCCACTCATTAATACGTCATTCATTAATTCTAATTTGTATTATTTTAACAAGTAAATCAATTATAAGGGTAATGGCATTTCAGTCTGTTTCTGCAATTTATGCCTATAGCAATTTTTCTTTGTAATTAACAATATAATATCCTTATGAAGTCTAATTATATCATTACCCTGTATTAAAGGTATTATAACTTTCATTGATTCGTCAATAAGATCTGTAGACATTTGAACTCTCGTGTTCATATCATTTTTATTAATTTCTTTTATTAATTTTTTAGTAATATTTCCTAAAATTAGATATCAAAAATGTTCATATACTGTTAGGTGGTCTGAATTAATTTTTGATTTAAGATCACTCCCGCGTTCACTAACCAACATTTTCCAGATTTCACAAATCTCTTATTATTTCAGAAATGTTTACGAATTTTGAAAATTTTAATTTTTCGCAGTACAACCGTGAAGAAATGAATCTACAGAGCATGATAATGTCTAACGTCCATCACAGTTGGATGTATTAAGGATTTTACAAAGTTCTTGTAATCAAAGGAATATTCCAAATATTTTATCATATCTTTAAGATAACGCCCCCGTTCCATTAAATAAGTTAATAAAAATTTTAATTGAAAAACTTTTTGGACAATCCAAAACGAAACGAGCATGAAATTTAAAATTTTGTATGTGCCGTATCTTTCATTACAACATACTTAAGTAACGGAAAAATGGTTTTTTTTTTTAGTAAGGGATCTTTATCAAGAACTATAGACCTTAATTATGGTGTGCCTCGAGGTTAAGTGCTTGGTCCCATGTGTTACTCATTATATACTAATGATATTCCTAGAACAAATTTTGTTGATATTGGGGTTTATGCCGATGAAACATATTTAATTATTTATTCATATAGAATGTTTACAAATGTCAAAAGACTTCAACGAGCTCCAAATAAATAAATATAATTAAGTATCTAGAAAAATGAAAATTGATAAATGAAATTTCATTGTTAATAAAAAATAACAAAATCATAAGAAAAAATAAATCGAATTCGGTGAAACTTGGAAAAACCCGTGATTTGTTGCATCGGCTTCATTCATCAAAAGGTTTAAAATGTTTTGTTTATAAATTAGATCCACTTATGACGAATTGTGGAGATATGCTCTATGATAAAGTTCATTAAAATTCGATTTATAATGTTATCTATCTTTTTTATGTATTTATTATAATCTACGAGACAGAAGATAAATTAGCACCATTAGATTAAAGAGCAGATGTGGAGTAAAAGAATGTATCATAAAAAGGACAAATTGCGGATAGGTTAAAAAAATATTAATTATTATTTTTGGATAAAATAAGAGCGGGTTCTGGTGAGTTGTATTTAGAAGGTTTCAGCAAATGCAGAGGATACATCGCGTTAATATTTGGAAAGCGAGTTCAAAGGGATATTAAATGAAGCTCGAACTATTCATTAACATTGTAAAATAAGTATAAAATTACATACAATATAAAGATATAAGTAAGTACTGAAATACAGTACAGAATAATTCTTTTCTTTATAAGAACCCGCGTAAACATGAATCAAATTGGTAATGTATTACCAATATATTGGTAATTTCTGTTACCAATGTATTGCACAGACGTTGGAGAAGCATTTACCAATATATCGCTAACATAGTATTAACGCTCATCCTCCAACATATTGCCAATATGTTAAAAAATTTAATATTTTATTTACTATTTTTAACCAAATGAAAGGTATAAATGGTATAAATATAATCAATTTTACGTAAAATCCTATCGTAATTATAAAATACATATAATAAAAACTCATACATGTACCATGTAAAAAACTTTATTTACAATAAATGAAAATAGATCGAATAGACATTTAGCTCTTCAAACAAATAGCACTTTCGGATAATTACATTTGTTCCATAAATACAAAAATACATTGATTGATTATTCGAATTCTAGCGTATTTACAGGATCAATTAGGAAGAAAGTATCAGTATTTTCTGAACGAATACGATAAGAAACATTTCCTAAATTATGTACGTTAACAATGTTCAATAAATCGGACTCAATTCTACATTCATAAATAAAATTAAATATACCTCCATCCATGTTTACAGAAAAAGAATTAATAGCAGATAACTATTTTATCAAATCAAAATTGTGTCCAGTACAATCGCAAATTGTTTGGCAATTATAATTAGTAACTGTAATGTAATAAATAAAAGTTGAATTTAGATGCGACCGTGTTAATTTAAATTTGTAAATAATATGCGTTATTACGGTCAATGAACTAGATTATAATTTGAAAAAAATTATAATAAATGTTTTTCTTGAAAGAAAATTTACGTTTTGGCTGTCAGTTATGCAGCCCTTTTCAAAATATTTATAAAACGAATAAACAATATTTTTAACAGATAAAAAATAATAAAAATTAGCAAATAAAACGGGGAAATAGATATTGCCGAGAAAATTTTGGTATTCAATTTTCTTGCAATATCTAGACACTTAAGTGACCTCTAAGCCTGTCTTAAGTAATGCGTTTAGGAACACTCTATTATCGGGTTATGAATTTAATGATATGACCTCTATTTATGAACATATTGATTATTTTATAGTGAGTGTATTATATATTTCAGGTAGTTTTGAGACTTCAAATCGTATGTTGACTGTATTTTCAGTGAATTTAATAAAATAGTTTTCAATTTCTTTTCTTTTTCTATGATTCTTCTCTATTGCTAAAATTTTTGTGTTTTTATAGTTGAAATCGTGTCCCGTATTGATTCTATGTATGGTGAGTCCTGTAAATTGTTCCTGTTTACCTTCAATGTTCTTTTTATGTTCTTTCAGTCTGGTTTCCAGACGACGGCTTGTTTCCTTTATGTATATTTTGTTACAATGAGAACAAGGAATTTGGTACACCACATGAGATGTATTTTGTATGGGTAATGTATCCTTGTACGGTTTTATTCCGCCTATATTTTTATTAATAGGTATAGGAACTAACCGAACATTTTCCTTTCTCATAACATGTTTCAGTTTTTCTGTAACCCCATATACATATGGGATAGAGGAGGTTTTAATTATTTGCGTATCACTTTCTCATTGTAACAAAATATACATAGGGGAAACAAGCCGTCGTCTGGAAACCAGACTGAAAGAACATAAAAAGAACATTGAAGGTAAACAGGAACAATTTACAGGACTCACCATACATAGAATCAATACAGGACACGATTTCAACTATAAAAACACAAAAATTTTAGCAATAGAGAAGAATCATAGAAAAAGAAAAGAAATTGAAAACTATTTTATTAAATTCACTGAAAATACAGTCAACATACGATTTGAAGTCTCAAAACTACCTGAAATATATAATACACTCACTATAAAATAATCAATATATCATAAATAGATGTCATATCATTAAATTCATAACCCGATAATAGAGTGTTCCTAAACGCATTACTTAAGACAGGCTTAGAGGTCACTTAAGTGTCTAGATATTGCAAGAAAATTGAATACCAAAATTTTCTCGGCAATATCTATTTCCCCGTTTTATTTGCTAATTTTTATTATTTTTTATCTGTTAAAAATATTGTTTATTCGTTTTATAAATATTTTGAAAAGGGCTGCATAACTGACAGCCGAAACGTAAATTTTCTTTCAAGAAAAACATTTATTATAATTTTTTTCAAACTATAATCTAGTTCATTGACCGTAATAACGCATATTATTTATAAATTTAACTGTAATGTAATGTTGAATACTTCCTACACAGAAATATTGTCCATCGGTATATTTAACGAAAAATGATTCCGTGTTTTGATTTTTTTGGTACGATTCCAATGTATATAACATTTCATTGTTATAATAAAATTTTCACCCGAAAACAGCAACGTAGGAAGCATACAAATGCATAGTATCGCGTCCAAAACAGTTCAGCTTTCAAATGATAACACTCGCTTTTAAAAATTTCAAAATGGCAGTTATAAATGGCGGCCAAACAGCAGAAATTTTTCCAAATTTCATTGTGAACTAAAAAATTGAAGTTTTAGCACCACTATATTCTCGACAACTGCATACTTATATGTTTTCGAGGTTTCTGATTACAAATTTGATGTCAGATTTAAAAAATTCAAAATGGCGGATCCAATATCGCGGACGAAAATTTAAAAAATTTGTCGGATTTTCACAAAATTTGTTATTTGGGGGTTTTTGAGGTCTCTGATTTCAAACCCGAAGTCAGATTTTTAAAATTCAAAATGGTGGATCCAACATGGCGGACGAAATTTTTAAAAATTTGTCGGATTTTCACAAAATTCGTTACTGAGGGGTTTTCGAGGTAGCTGATTTCAAACTTGAAGACAGATTTGATATATTTGATATAATAAAAATCACAAAACGAAAAAAAAGATATACAATTACAAAAAAACAAATAAAAATACCAAAATACAAAAAAAACACATAAAAAAAAAAAATAAAAAAAAAAAAACAAAAAAAAAACGAATAAAAAAAAAACAAAAAACAAAAATACAAAAAAATAAAAAACATGACTCTTTAGTATACGTTTACCTCCTCGTGGTAAGAGGCGGGCATCGGCAAAATATTGACGGCTAAAAACGTGCAATTTGTTAGAATCTACTATATTTTACCATTATAGACCACCATATTGGATAAGTCATTTTGAATTTTTAAAATCTGACATCAAATTTGTAATCAGCGACCTCAAAAACATATAAGTATGCAGTTGTCGAGAATATAGTGATGCTAAAGCTTCAATTTTTTAGTTTACAATGAAATTTGGAAAAATGTCTGGTGTTTGGCCGCCATTTGGAAATTTTGCAAAGCCAGTGGTATCATTTCAATTATTTTGGACGCGATATTATGCATTTGCATGTTTTCTACGTAGCTGTTTTCCGGTGAAAATCTTAATTGAGTTATGAAAACAATTTTTGAAAATATCGTGTTTTTTTTTGTAAAAAATCAACGGCATCTTTTTTAATAAGAGATTTGGGTCAATTTCGTCAATTGAATCTGAAAGAACAGACAAAAATACGTAAGAAATGATGGCTGAAGAGTTTTTTGCATGACCGTAACATCGTTAGGCGGAGCGCTGAACTTTGTGCACAAAATGTGTCCGTCCTAAAAGGGTTAATATCCATATCTAAATTGTGTAAAATTTGTAGATTTGAGGTTTTGATACCATGTACCAATGCCTTTACTTTTCCGTTCACACACTCTAGCGGGAAACAGGAAATCACCCAAAGAGGGCCTAATCGCCGAACTATAGTTGGCAAGTGCAAAAAGGCTGTGAATGTTACATGTCATCTGTTGACGGCCGTAGAAATGTTCAAATCTTGACACAAATTCGCGTAATAATCTCTCAGCAAATTGTATCCTTTCTTCAGTAACGGTTGTCTGACATACACATCTGACAAGAAGAGTTTTCAAATCACTTTCTAGGGTCAATACCTTTAACCTGATGCGACACATTTTACATTTGTCCTGATCTTCGATGTCCGATTCTGTAAATAAATTTAACACACAATATGACTCTTATAATGTAGATCCCAGTTCATGATATTACTATAAACATTAATTATGAAATACTAGTTTTTGAAATAATAACAAATACAAGAAGAACTGGTGTTGACGTGGTGCCTCGCTCGATTCTCTCGCTCAGAAACTTCGACCCAGTAGAAAGTCGGCTATTCCTTAATACTCGTTTGTTTACTAACAGCTTTCAATTATATTATAAAATTATATCGATATTTGGGGGTCCAATCGTATTTAGGTCCAAGTGGCTTCAATAGATATATTACAACAATATAGTGTTCCTTATATGTATGAAAATTGAAAATGAGCATTTTCAAAACTTCGACCCCGACAACAGGCCAGCCGAAGTATTAATAAATAAAAGTTGCAAAACACTTACTTCAAGCACTTGTATTGTTATAGACTATTCGATGCGTATTACATGTTTACTGTGTTTTACTAATTACTGTCTGTATTATTATGATCTTATATTTATACATATAATTCGTCAAAGATATCTCGAAAGTGTCGAAAAGATCTCTGACGGATATCTCTTAGATACTACAGACATCTTTTAGATGTATCGAAATACTTATTTTCGTATCAAGGGCGTAAAAGAACTTCGCGCCCGAGGCGCTGGCGAAGACTACCCCTGGGGAGTAGGGGGTCGAAACGTCGAAATTTGATGAAAAACTATAGGGTAATTTTTTTGCCGACGTGACCAAATTCAATACTTTTTCAGACAATAGACATACGCATTTTAAACCAGTTTTTATGGCATTACCGTTGACTTTTCTTTCATCGAAAATTCATCGAAATGCTTAAAATGTTTTGTTTATAATTTAGATCCACTTATAATGAATTGCGGAGATATGCTCTACGATAAAGTTCATTAAAATTCGATTTGTAATGTTACCTATCTTTTTTATGTATTTATTAGAATCTACGGGACAGAAGATAAATTCGCACCATTAGATTACACAGCAGGTGCGGAGTAAAAGAATGTGTCATAAAAAGGACAAATTGCGGATAGGTTAAAAAAATATTAATTATTATTTTTGGATAAAATAAGAGCGGGTTCTGGTGAGTGTGTATTTAGAAGGTTTCAGAAGGTTTTGATGAAACATATTTAATTATTTATTCATATAGAATGTTTACAAATCTCATCAGAGTTCAAACACTATAAATAAATATTTAAGTATCTAGAAAAAAAATGAAAATAAAAATTAACAAAAATAAAACAGACGCAATCATTTTTACAAAGCGCGGACCCGCTATTTTAATTAATATTAAGTTTAATAACCTATCTCTAAGTTGGTAAAGAAATGCTATATATCTAGGTGTGACGCATGGCACCAGTTTAACATTAACACACCACGTGTCGAAAAATATACACGGCAATTTTAAGAGCATAAACTCGAATTGACTTAATAATTGTTGAAAAGCTTGATAAGAATTTATTCTTTATTATTCATGAAGTTAAATTGTTATATTTGTTTAATTCAATCTCATTCTGCATTTACTTTTAATTTATTTGAATTATATTGCACAATCTTATAAATAAGTTAGGTAATATGTATCAATTATAAAGGCTTGCTAATCCTGATCTCTTAATAATATAAATAAAATTGATTTCATATTATGTTATGAAAATAATCAGAGAGAAAAGGGTATATGAAAGATAATCAATTTAATATAAGCTTGAGCTCAACGTATTTAAATTTCTTAAAATTAGATATCAAAAATGTTCATAATCTGTTAGGTGCCTGAATTAATTTTTGATTTGAGATCACTCCCCAGTTCACTAACCAAGATTTTCCAGATTTCACAAATCTCTTATTATTTCAGAAATGTTTACGAATTTTGAAAATTTTAATTTTTCGCAGTACAACCGTGAAGAAATGAATCTACAGAGCATGATAATGTCTGACGTCCATCACAGTTGGATGTATTAAGGATTTTACAAAGTTCTTGTAATCAAAGGAATATTCCAAATATTTTATCATATCGTTAAGCTAACGCCCCCGTTCCATTAAATATGTTAATAAAAATTTTAATTGAAAAACTTTTTGGACAATCCAAAACGAAACGAGCATGAAATTTAAAATTTTGTTTGTGCTGATTTTTAGTTTCAGATGTCAAATTTTTTACTGTTCAACTCTCAACCGGTTAATTTATAATTTTTTTTCTGGGTTACTATGAAGTGTGTAACATCGTAATGAGAGAGCCCGATTTTTAAGAAAGCTTACCATGATTTTAATAATTAATATTCTGCTTATATTGTCGGTACGTCTGTAACAGTTCTACTTTAGATCGCTCTACGATTTCCTGCAAATTTGTATCTATGAAGGGATAAAGTAAGTTAAAAATTCCGACTCGCGTAGAAATATAATAACATCGCGTTTTGCACCAATCGATTGCGACTAGACTTATGGCGATACTTAATTTCATATAGAATGTTTACTAATGAACCAGGCGCCAAGCGTCTAATTAATTTAATTATGTTATGGGTTATGTCATGTTTGATTACTAAGTTATAACAATTATATAACATCGTGTGATTCTAAGTTTTTTTTTACAAAATATTAGTTTCAAAATATAAACAATAAAATTAAGAACGGTATTTCGTTGTTAATAAAAAATAACAAAATCAGGAAAAAGAATAAATCGAATTCGGTGAAACTTGAAAAAAATCCATGATTTATTGATTTTATTTTAATTTTAATTAGATTTTATTTTTTTTATTATGAATTAGATTTTATTAATTAGATTATAATTAGATATTACATCACCTTCATACATCAAAATGCTTTAAATGTTTTGGTTAGAAATTAGATCCACTTATGACGAATTACGGAGATATGCTCTATGATAAAGTTCATTAAAATTCGATTTATAATGTTACCTATCTTTTTTGTGTATTTATTAGAATCTACGGGACAGAAGATAAATTTGCACCATTAGATTACACAGCAGATGCGGAGTAAAAGAATGTATCATAAAAAGGACAAATTGCGGATAGGTTAAAAAAATATTAATTATTATTTTTGGATAAAATGAGAGCGGGTTCTGCTGAGTGAGTATTTAGAAGGTTTTAACAAATGCAGAGGATACATCGCGTTAATATTTGGAAAGCGCGTTCAAAGGGATATTAAATGAAGCTCGAACTATTTACTTACATTGTAAAATAAGTATAGAATTACATACAATATAAAGGTATAGGTAAGTACTGAAATACAGTAGAGAACAATTCTTTTGTTTATAAAAAGTATTGATGACGCAGTTGAAAGGTGCACTGCAGGATAATGGTCATTAAAATCCAATTTCTAAATCTCCGTATCTTCTTTACGACTACGGCTACAACATACGTTCATTTTTACTAATGTGAATGGGCTTCTGATAAGAATGCAAGCTATTATCCCTATGATTATTATTTTTTATCTATGTAATTAAGGGCCAACGAATTACTATTTAAGTTCATGTGCCAGCCTCCAAAGCATAGTAAAGTTTTGAGCTTCTTACTGTTACCGTCTTGTAGTACCAAGTCCAGTGCAGTGCAGTGACTTTATTCTATTTGTTCCAAAGTGACACACGCATCTCCTACAAAAGTGAAAATTGAGCTGAAATAACCAAGTAAGTACGTTGTTTAAATATAATTGTGCATAAGTTATATAAGGATATAGTAAAAGTTAGAAGAACTTGTAAAGACCCTATATTACTATGCAAATTGATGGAGTTTTAACACTCTAAAATTATTGAACTCAATTGCGGAGTCCAAGAGAGAGTAATCGTTAAATTTCACTCCTATACACTGAGAGAAGTTTAGGGTAGCAGGTACCCTAAGCTAGGAGACGGGCGGTCCGAAAAATAAAAACCGCAATTAAACCGCGATTAAAAATTGTGGGCGTTAAAATAAAAATTTTTTTCTTCTGCACCATCTTTGTTTTAGCTTTAAGAAAGTGTATATGGGTCATTCCATGTGAAATTTACAATCAAAATTTAAATTTCCGTGAAATATTTTTTTTCTTGTTTTTAAGGTAAAAATAAAAGACACGTATTTTTTTATTTTAATATGATACGCGTAATTTTCGAGTTATGAATATTTAAAGTTCCGAATTTTAGAAAATATCCCTATTTTCGATCGCTTACAAGTCGGAAATAATAGAAATAGACAAAAAAAGTACAGGGTATGAAAGTTTGCATTTTTCCTCAGCTTTCTAAAGAAATAGGTAACAAAAATATATTTAATTATTTAACAACAAAATTTTAACGTTTTTATAAACAAATTCAATTTTTTTTAAGTTGGACCTAATTTTTTTCAATGATTTTAAATTGAAAGTGTTCATTGAACTATGTAGAAAATACTGTGAAAATTTCAGAATGGACCGTTTAGAACTTTTCGAGTAATAAAATACTGTTTGAGACACCATGGCGCGAAGCTCCGCGCCGCGGCGGCGTTCCACGCCCCGTGTTCCAATCGCACGGTATTAAATACGCTTCAATATGAATTAAACTATTAAGAAAATATTTTATGTCGTTGAAAAAACTTCACTGTTGTTGACAAAATTAAACATTACATATCCCGTAATGCACTAATTAGGAAGGATCGCGTCAGAAGTAGGTTACGAGTTCAAACCTGCATAGCTCGGGCACGCCGCGCCACGGTATCTTTAACCCTTTGAGTCCCAGACGCCACTATAGTGGCGTCAGATTCAGCCTTATTTTGGTCATATTTTCCTATTTATATATAATATTCCATTTTTTTTTTGCATTTTTAATGTGATAAGGGTTTATATTTGTCAATAGTACAGTACTTTTAGTAATTTTATTTTTTTTTATTTTTTTTATAATCAAATTTACGCTTAAAAATGTCACTTTTTGTATGATTAATTCAATTCCGAAGAAATTCGGAAGTAAACAGGTAGTTTTAATTATCGTTGCTTATGTTTTCGGGGTCACTGAATACGAATCCATTCCATCCCATTTTGAGTTCCGTAAAACTGTAAACAGATTCGTAACCAGCCATCCCCAAAATCCTCGAATAACGATTTTCACCAATTTTTCTTAGTTTTTCAATACACTGACCGCCGCAATTCAATAGAATGCAAGCTATTATCCCTATGATTATTATTTTTTATCTATGTAATTAAGGGCCAACGAATTACTATTTAAGTTCATGTGCCAGCCTCCAAAGCATAGTAAAGTTTTGAGCTTCTTACTGTTACCGTCTTGTAGTACCAAGTCCAGTGCAGTGCAGTGACTTTATTCTATTTGTTCCAAAGTGACACACGCATCTCCTACAAAAGTGAAAATTGTGCTGAAATAACCAAGTAAGTACGTTGTTTAAATATAATTGTGCATAAGCTATATAAGGATATAGCAAAAGTTAGAAGAACTTGTAAAGACCCTATATTACTATGCAAATTGATAGAGTTTTAACACTCTAAAATTATTAAACTCAATTGCGGAGTCCAAGAGAGAGTAATCGTTAAATTTCACTCCTATAGGCTTCAATTTTACTCTCTTGGAGTGGCATTTGCTCCTTTGGGGTATTTCATGCTAGGTTTGAATCCCTTTACCGGTGTAGTTATAGGTATACTGTACCCAAAACTGGTTACTACGTGGCCAGCCGACAAATACGTGTTATTTAAACTCGCTAGAACTTCTTCAATTCTACGAATTTTGAAACTAATAAAAAAAGAATTTGTTCGTTAGAGTTTTCGGCATCTAACGAAGAATGAACAAATTATTTATCTCAATAAACAATGAAGTTTTTCAGGGGCTTTGAAATAAAACAACTTGTTAGAAACAACTATTTTTCATCAATTCCACTCCAAATCAAAATTCTTAAATAATGATGGCCATATCACGTATGAAATGTAACACAAATAAATTGCATTTTTACATGTAACTTTCACAAATAAATACCAACATTCATTTCAGGTTAACAAATTTTCATCGACATTTCAATTCATTTCGACATGAGGAGTTACAACAGTACAGGAGTGAACAGCTGCCGATTGACAGCAGTTCATAGCATCGAGTTGCCGTATAACAACGAACCGGAAAGCTCATCAACTGCACAAGGTTAGTTCGTATTACGTTAATTCCATGAATAATGTGTTGATGTCTTAATACAAATTTTTAGTAGTTGTTCAAACTCTCATCCAAATTATAATTTTTTGTTCCAGGATCTAAAAAGAAGAAATCGACTAAAAAGCGACCTCGCACAGTATTCTCAAGTATGCAGTTGATTGAACTGGAGAGAGCATTTGCATGCAAGCATTACTTAAGCCGCATTGAACGCATTCAATTGGCGTATAAATTGATGCTGAGTGAACGTCAAGTAACTGTTTGGTATCAAAATCGGCGAGTGAAACATAAAAAAGGAAATGCGTCTACAGGTCGAGAATTTTCGTCAAAATCTCAGTCTTCTGAGTCATTTTGTGAGTCGCAGGAAATAATAATTCCGCATGGCACTGGAGATTTTGTGAAATCGGCTATAACCCGCATTCATAATTCACTGCCAGTTCGGCGTAAATCCTGCAGTGATAAAGAATTGGCTTCGCATCATTTGACGCATAAAAAAGAAAATGCGTATACAAGTCGAGAATTTTCGCCAAAATCTCACACCGATTCTAGTCGTTCAACAACATTAAATGGAAATATTCCACAAACGTCTTCTGAGGAAGACATATTGACATCAAAAAACGATAACTTTGTTCCGTCTGTTGTGATGGCAGAAACTATACAGCCAGCATATTGTGAGTGGCAGGACATAATAATTCCGCAGGGCACTCGAGATTTTCTGAAAAAGGGAGAAGAACAATATAATTATCTATAATTTTTAATATAGTAAAAAATGTTGAATCTGTAATACAATGGAAAAGATTGTAAATGTATGGAATATGTAATAAACATAAAGGTTTTCATTGTAAAAACATATATTATGTGATTTTGAATATTAGTTTTCCTATACCTTAAATATTGCACGAACTTTTACTAGGTAATTTTTACCACTTTTCGACTTAATTCTGACCAAATCCATACTCCTTTTGGTTCTAACTTTTCTTCGTTGCACGTGGCAATCCTTAATGTGTACTGGTATCCTTATATACTCATGTCATGGTATAGTAATGCAATACCTTAAAGCTTTCGTCAGAATACGAAGCAATAAAAATAAATATATAATAGCATGGAGTAAAAAAATAATAAAAAAAATCATTAAAATTGAAATTTAATTCCTTCATGCACAATGAAGTTATTAAATCATCTGTCAGCAGTATAATTTCCATTCTAACAGTACATAAAAATATTTATTGCCAACAAATTTATAAAACGCGACTTTGTATAAATTCTACGGAGAAACTTGAATTGGATACCATCACCTTGAAGCATATTGCTCGAGTTGACTCTTGATAAGCGGATCATCGCAATCAGTGATTTTTTAGGATTACTACTTAGCATAATAACGAATGTAGTAAAAATCCTCTCTCTTATTTAGTTTTAAGTTGCTGTAGCTCAATTTTTATAAAAACTTGTGTAGTATCACTTTAAATTATCACGAAATTTTTATTCGAATTCTCGCGATTAATTGAATTTGTTAATTTTTATTCTAAATTATATTCCCCATGATAACCCTATATCACCTGTTCTTCAATGGATTTAAAATAAGCAGAGTAAAACAAGGTAAGTTATCTCTTTTTAAATTGTATTGTACTCACGTAAAACTAGCATTTAATTTCCGTCTCTAAATTGAACCAGATCAAATTGATGACGACTCTTTTAATTATCTTTATATTCCCATTGCGCTAAGTAGATAATAAGCGCTTTTCATTTACAATTATTTTCAACTTCAATTCGCATTGCACGGTTGACTTTTAAATGATTTAAACATCGTATTGATTTGCATTTGTTGGTGTATATTCTAATTTTTAGATATGTAAAAAGCAATGCAATTATTGAAATTCGTAAAACATTTACATACTGGTTGCAGTTTAATAATTAAATCATAGTGACAAATCTGTGGGAAGGTTAATTGGCTACTCATTATTTTTAACTTCCCTTGTTGACGTTATCGGAAAACAATTGAAGGAACCCTGTGAGCATTCACGTTCTGGGACAAAATCCCAAGAGTCTTTTTGCCCTTCCAGTTTTCACTTTACCCTTATCGAGGATTCCACCAATAAATTCCACGCCATAACAACACCAAGTAAATTCGCTATACATTTTTTCTAAAAGGTTTAGGAACAAAGTTACATGCTATGGTAACAAATATTGAAGTGGTTATGCCTAACAAACACGAGTAAGAATTGTTTATTTTGTAATATCGAATACCATAGAGTGGGATAAACCTTATACAAAATTGTAATTCTTTCTTTAGTTTTTTTTTTTCATGGTTTAGACACGATTATTTAGTTAACATTGTGCATGTATCGAATATCTCACTGTGATTTTCTAAATGCAATTCAGTATCCGAAAGCCATTACGGAAATCGTTTAAGAATATCTACTTCTACGCTGCTTGAAAACATAAAATTGAATTATTTATGAAGAATGCAAATGATATTTTGCTAACGTCTGGAGACAATCTAACCATAATCAACGGTAATGCAATAGAACTTAAAGTGAGATATATTATTGTAAGATAACCTACACTAAAAGTACGAGGTAATAAGTTCTAATATTGTAACAAAGTAATTTTCTTACAGTAAATTATAAAGATCTGATTGCTAGTAAAAAAAAAACAACCGAGGTAGCAGAAATTACATTTTGTTACTTAATTACGGTTCAAATATGCAAATTTAAAGTTACGTATTATAAGAATTATAGTAAATTAATTGGTAGATGTTTGTATTCTTTCGCGGATGCTAATGGGGTGTAATAGTGGAGAATATTGTGAAAAAGAAGTTCGTTTTCTATTAAAATGGAGGTATTCGTTTATAAGATCCTTTGAAATGCCACTTTGAAATGCACCACTAGCTTTTTCTGAGCTTTCATCATTAGCGCTTCGTCTCGGTTGATTATAAGATGGAATTGAGGAAGTAAGGGAATTTTTTAATAATGCCGTTTCATAAGTTAGTGTTTCCCTCTCGACTTTGCACAAATTCTTTGGCGTCGAGTCGTGTAGATGAGAATTTAAGTCTTGGATAGATGGGTATAACGACGGTCGTTTTTCAGCATTGTCAGCTGAGACGGAATTTGATTTTACTTTCAAGTTTGAATGTAAAGAGCTGGAGTTTTTTTTTTAATTCCACGTGCTTACGGATAGTATTTCGCAAAGGTAACAAATACAGTTTCGTCATTAATGCTTTTAAACAACAGAACACTCCCTTCGCTAGCTATCTAATTCCAATCACATTTAGTAGAATGTCGTATATATTTTGTAAAGCTCACACTTTTTATATTGACGTTGTTACGTAGAACTAAAACCTCTTTTATCGACAACTGATTCTCAGAATTTTTTCTAATTTGTAATGCTAGATTTTATTCAAAGTATTTTGTCATCAATCCATGGATTCTTAGGAATTTTACTACCATAATTTATTATGTTCTCAATACAAAATTTTTTCGTTAAAATTCCGTATTAGGTCAGTACGATTCTCGTATTACTTCTATAAAATACCAATGGTCAATTTACTGTTGGGATCATCTCGATATAGAAAACTAGTACTGGTCTAATATCGAAGGCCAGTACAGATCAGGTACTGATGGCCAACTCCCAAACAAGTTACGATGTGGAGTTGATCCAACAGAATGCCGGCTTTTAACCGGTGATAAGCCAGTACCGTGCCGGTACATCCGGTACTTAGTCGGTACTTCGGTCATAAATTTATTAAAAAAGGCTATTAAAGCAAAGTTGAAATTTTCGCTGGAAAAGTAAAAATTCCTTTTCTGTAATTGTAATTCCTTCTAAAAATATATATTTAGATGAAAATTAATTAAAGATATTTTATAAATGTTCATAATTTCGTGATAAATACCAATAGTTATATTTTTTTCTGTTCGTAGTGTCCGTAATCGGCACAACTCTAAGTTTTGTTAGAATTAGTTTTCTATATCTTCGGGCTATTTGACCGACTTTCCGAGTAACATCCAATTCATGGAGCATCTCCCGTATATATCGAGTTTTAATAAAAACTTAAAGCATTAAGATCTAAAAACTGTATTAAATTTATCAAAAGTATAAATTGGAACAGATCTTTTCTTTGTTCTGATAATTTATCATTAGATATATTTATATTTCATCAGAGTCTGTATCAAGTTCGAATAATAATTGGTCAACAAGTGCTATAACAATTCAAATCCTCCCTCCGTAATTGCTGTCCGGTTGGGGCCGAATTTTCCATAATTGCTTGTTTGCCGTTCCCGCCCCTATTTCCCCTTCTCCATGTACGATTATAAATAGTGCACAGAACATACGCGCGCATGCGCGAGTGTACCTTTCTTCTTGCGATGCACCTGGATGGGGGAACCTGGACAACAGTTACGGATTTTTGGGACTAGAATTATGGATGGAAGTAGGAAAACGACAATTATGGAGGGAAACATTTACGGAGGGCGGACCGTATTGGCGTCGCACTGCAATAATTAATAAAAATACATATTTATGTGCAATTTAAGAACTCCCTAATGTGTAATATAAAATAAAACACATTTACAATTTTTAAACAATTTAAAATGTTGCACAGCAATTTCTAATAGTGAGTAGGTATTCTTCTTCACCTACTAAAACCTACTGTTGGTATCCCATGCCACATTAGCCAGTTAAACAGTTAACAATATATTTTTAAATCTATGGGACTTTAACCCTTTTCGTTTCGAAAGTCTGGAATTTGGAAACAACTTTCAACGCTGTATCTTTTGTTCCAAACGGCTTTAGAAAAAATTTAAGTTGGTCCAAATCGATAGATTTGGACCTCTTCTTCCAAATGCCGCAGTCATAATTAGCCATCGAATTTAAAGAAAAATGTTATGATCATTTTGATGAAAAAATTACTGATTTTTTCGATGTTTCTTCGCAAGAGTCGCTTTTTTTTGCGTTGAAAAGGGTGACCATTACAAAACGCACTACTTGCTCTGCCCTTTCTTGTCCCGTCAGATTTTTTTCAAAAAACAAAATGACGGCTTCAATGTGGCGTCTGCAAATTGTCATTTTGCATTTTGTGGCACAAATATCATATATTTCACCGTGTAACGGTTGAAATCATGGAGAATTGGGATAAGAAAGTAATTATTATGTGAATACCTATAATCCTATTATGATTCATTCATAACCCCAAATTAGTTACATACAATGGGTTTTTGTCGAGTTTTTGTTCACTCAATTTTTACTTTTCCGTATCATTACATAACTGTGAAATTGAAAATTATTATATACGATTGTGACCTATAAGTGATTGGTTTATAACCTAAAAATGTAGTGCCGCACATATTGTGCGCATTGCTACTTGGTACTATAACGTTTGTAGATTTAATAAACGTAAATATCGGAGTAAATACATCGATCTTCCAATGCCTAATTTCAAAGTTGTTTATTCCTGACGATAAATATAATAAATCACTTACACACCAGTAACAATGATTTACATCATGTTGTTTAGCCTTCAATGCATATTTCGCCGTTGTCCAACTCTTACCACGAGAAGTAAACCCTATTCAGAGAGTTATGTTTGTACTATTTTTTAGTACTTTTCATTTTTGTTTGTATTTTTTTCATTTTTTAACAATTTTATTTAATTCTTTCATTTTGATAACATTTTTTAAATTGGATTTTTCCAAGAAATGACTACGGTGAATCAGATCAATGATAATATGGTAAATCTATGTAACTTTATGAAATGATTTGAAGCGTACTTTGAAAAAACATTTTTATTACATTCTGAAGATAAGATATTGGTCTTTCACACTTGTTACCAGAACAATGTCGTTTTGATTCTTCATTTTTGATAATGTGGGTCTCCAAAGGTTTTCTAGACTTGTAGAATCTGTGGTATCATGTGCTTAAAATGTCACCAGTATGTAGATGGTTTATCATGTCTATGGTTGCTGAAGGTATAGGACGCTAAGTTGGTATTAATAGAATCTAAGAAATTTTTCAAACTTATCAATTTTTCAGCCTAATAATGTTAATTAATTGCTTTAAAACAGTAACTGGGTATCTTTCTACCACCCTATCTAGTTCTTGATAACTGTAAGATTGTTTGGCGGTAAAAACTCGTGAGGCACTTTCGTCTTGTTCGAGTTTTAGGGGATGGAATGATTTCAGAGCAATAAAGTTTCGCACAGAGGGTGCAGAATTTCCTTTACCACAAATTATCATGACATAGGGTCGGGCCATGCGTTTATACATTTGGCCGATTTGCCCCATTCCGTAACATCCGAACTGGTGCTGGAGCCGCGGCGCCGCGACGCTCTGTCTAGCCAAATAAAAGTTCCAAGTCGCCTCCCTACGAGAATGGCGGGTTCTACCGTAGAAACTCCTTCATCTGCTTCTAGAACTACTAACGCTACGGATATCACTTCCGAAATATGAGTCCCGCTCCAGAAGGAAGAATATGCGGACGAATATAAAATTACCTTGTGCTCTGCTCGAGCGGAACTTCGGTGCAAGGGACATCCGAGACTAAAATTGATTACATCCTTTTAAAAATTCTTTGCAAAACTTTTAAATGCATATAAATGAAGATCTTTCTCGTTTTCTGCCTCTTCCATTTTCAAAATTCCCGAGTATTTAGTTATGATATATACGAAAATACCTGACTGCTTTGTTGAGTTTTGTAATCAAGTTTAAAAAAAAAGTTTCTTAAATTCTGGGGAACTTACATTACATTTTCTCAGATTTTAAATTTATTCCTAAAGACTATAGCAGTTACAATGCAACACCTTTAGATGTCTTCAGTTCAAATTCGGTGATACATTTTTTATTAATATACTGAAAATGTCAATTTATTTGACGGAGTTTACGCATGTACATACCACGACCAGTTGTAATCGTTCTGTAACCAACATAATCTATGTGTCGAGCAAATAAATTCTGAAATTTTAGTTAAGTTAAATGAAATTAAAATGAAACATGAAAATCAATGATAATATAAATATGTATAAAAATATGCGTTTTGCTAACGTAGGATATTTTTGTTATCTTTCACAGTATTATGAAATCATTTATCTCGACCGAGTGCATTTCTCCAAATTTATGGAAGTGAAAGTATCATTTTCGGGACTCCTTATTTTTCCTGAAGGAATTATAAATAACAAAGAATAGTTGGTTTGTTAATATTAGGCTGAGAGCATGTATTAGGGATTTCTATCCCGATAAGCCTCGGACAGGAAACGGAAGACTGGAATCCTAGAAACGCCATCCTCCCAAAGTTAATAATTAAAGATCTAGGTCCGTCCCAACAGTCGGAAGCAAAATATGCGGAAAATGTCATACAATTTAAAGAAAATTAAAAAATGGACATGTCGGATGAAAAATATACCCAGAATTTAGGGTGTCATGGGATGATGAACAATCATGCATATTCTCAACGATTTGGACCACAATTTTATTCCTCACTAAAGATCTCAGTCATATGAAAAAGGCTATTCACTTAGGAGAAAGCGTACCAATTATAATGCATTTCCTCCTTATGTTTAATGCCACGAAATTCAGTGAACGATTTTTAGATGCTCATGGGGAAATTCTGAGGTATAATTCGAAGGAGTGTCGAATTCAGCGAATTTCATATCAAGTGTATACATGAAGTAATTGCGATCGTCTGAACACTTGGTGTGTACAATCATATGCTGAATTAATCAAAATTATAAACATATATGATAGCTTTTATGAATTGTTGTTGAAAGCCACTTACCACCAAATGGCCTACTATTCTATCTTATTTCGGGATTAGGTCTTGGACTTGACCTCTTCTTGTTTGTCAGTGAAGGAGAGTCTTAATATACGGTGCCAATGTATATAACCTCATCCGTCAATATTGCCACTACTGATATAGTAAAAAAATTACAATGTATAGTTCTGTTGTTCTTTGCAATCTGCAGTTGCTTTTCCTTCCCCTCTCCACGTGTATGTTTATCAAAATTTCAGTCCTGTAAACCTTTATAAAGTGAAATTCGATCAACATGATCTTGTACTATTCCAAATCTTGCGATGTTGGACAGAAGACTACAGGTTGCATGGTAAAATGAGCTTAGTAGAGGTTGTATAAAAGGTTTTGTAAGTACTTTACACTTAACTATCAGCCTTATGCCAGGGAGTAGCACCATGTGCTCAGTAACCAGTTTCGTTAAGATACTTACAGAAAGTGAAATTTGCACCGTTACTCACGTCAACAATTTTTAGCACTTTTCCTGATAATAAACTGTTATCTTGCATCGGGATTCTCAGAGCTTTTGGAGCCTTAAAAACATTGTCCCCTTTTGTTTGATAGTAAGTGCGACTATATAATCGGTGAATTATTTGTATACCAGCAAGAATATTTTCAGAATTGCTGAGCATGCATAGGATTTCTTGCAGCGATATTGCCACGACATCGTCAGGAAATCCTACAAACTACTCTCACTCTCGGATTTTCATTCATAGCAGGTCGTCATAAGTGACCCTCCACAAATCCGTGCTTTCCATACATTCGATAAATCCTTATATCGAGGCAGCTCTTCGCAGCAATATCAATCATTTATGATATTATTTTTTATTTTCCGGATTGTAAAAGGAATCGGCTATTCACAGTTTATTTGAGCAGGAAGATACTGATTTTACTTAGGCTTTTTTTTATACATAGATTGAAAATATTGTATATTACTCCAGAAAATGACAGGTAATACACCAATCATTGACATTATCGACAAAATATATTGAGTAAAGAAATTCAATATTTTGGATCATACGGTACAAATTTTAAATATCTTACTCAAACGGATTTAACAGCTATACTAGCGCCACGGTTATTTTAGGCAGTACTAAATGGCCTAGAAAATAAAACAGCTCACTAAAAAATAACCCTATTCGATTTGTGAATATCGTTAACTGTTTTCGCATTGTTCCTGGTAAATAGTGTGGAACGCTTGGCACAAGCCAAAATTGATTTTCGGAAATGACATTTAGCCTTTCGACTATGAAATCGACGTGGAAGAGAGGCTTGAACAGGATGGATGTTATCGATTCGTCTCATTGCGTTGCGTTACGTAACTCGGTCGCGGCTGTCGGCGTAAATTCGATTTGCTAGGTGCAGCGGCGAACATGTAACGAGCACCTGAAATTTCCGTCACCCGCAGCTACGCGGAAAACGTCCCTTTCGCATCACGATGCGTATTGGCCGCCGTTCCCGACATTCTCATAAATTTCACTCTCTTTGGAGTTAACGATTCCACCCTCTTCATGTACTGCTTTTCTCATCCCCTTCTTTATCTCTCCGACTCTCTTTCCCTCTTGCTATTAAGGTTTAATTTTCGACAACTTCATTCAAATTCTGAATAAATTAAAGATTCTAGTAAAATAAATTATTTAAAACTAAAGACAAAAAAACAAAGAATTGTAGGAGGAAGGTGGTGTAAAAGAGTAAAATTTATTAGTTTGCATTATTTAAAGTATGACCATACCTTTTTAAAGTGGGAAAGTGAGGTTATGTACCTATACAATGACTTATATAGATAATTTATACCCATGATGTTTATCCCTGGACTATCTAAAAGTAAAGATGCAAGTTCATCTTTCTACTACGTACTCTTGCTCATTGCTCATTGCACAGGTCAACATGGTTGGGTTAGGGTAGGTAAGGTTGTTGTTGGGAAGCTATGAGTCATTTCCGCCGTAATTTTGGCATAGACTCCGAATCCGAAGTCAGAAGTGGCTCATCGCATCAGGATTTTGAGATATATGAGGGTATGTACTCGAAAAACGCCTTTTTTTGCTATTTTTGAGGTTATTTACAGAAGACACAACATTTTTAGATTTTTCTTACTTTATATCATATGGTACTACTATTTTTCTTTAATATGAAAGGCGCAGAATTCCATTACGACTTTTCTTCACCAAAATACGTCAATTTGAAGTTAAGATATATATGAAAACAAATTTACCTTGAAAAGCATTTCGAAACAAGCTCAAGGTCAAATTCAATGTCATAAAACCTACATAAATATAAACAACTATATAAAATATGGATACACGTTTTTTCTTTATTGTTTATTTAGCCATTTTGATTGCGCCTTCTTGAATGATAAAATCTTAATATCTTGACTTCAAATTTGTATTTGGCAATGCCAAATATTACCAGTACTAATTTTCAAATACAGATATCAGTAAAAAAGATCTGTCTCAAAGCATTGAAAGCTTATGCACATGACATTAACGAAATATATCACTTAATTTCAAACTGGCTGTAACTTTGTAAGAAAAAATCGTAGGTGTCGAATTAAACCTCATTTTGAAGGGTTAAAGGTGGCACTAAAAGTTGCAAATAGTACAGAAGGCTAAAAAAAATTGTTGCACCCTGTACGTAACCTCAAATATCTAAAAATCATGATGTGACGGACGAATTCTGACTTCGGATTGGGAACTACATCCAAGACTCCCTTTTTTGTAGACCTGTATAATTTGAGGTTTTAGATACTCTTACGATCCAACATCTGTGTGTTTTTTTGTGTCATTAGACGACCTAAAGCGCATTTTATTGGAATTCTCGAGTCTGCGCATGCTATTATGAGATGGATTCTTTTATGAGGTGTCCCCAATGTAATTAAAGGAGGAACATAAACTTTTTAAATTAGTTTGCGAAAATGATCCTCGATGGTCAAAACGACTTTATACCTTCAAAGCGTGTTTTGTCCTTCGCGGAAAAATAACTTTACACTGAGAGAAATTATGTACTAATAGTTAATGTAACCTAATTTCAAGGCTCTTACGTTAACTGTAAAGTGATAAAAGTAACTGTAAAGTTAAAAACGACAGGTAAGTTTTAGATGAATTTGCACTTTCCTGCATGTCAGCAAAGTTATTGTATATTAACTCGTATATTTTAACATTCAATGAGCCTTCGTTAACTTTTAATAAAGCTTACATTAAATTCTGTCGTTTGAATGGCAACAATGCGTCGAAAAATTCGCAGAAAATCGAGTAACTGCGCGTGTGTATGTTTGTTTATCTCGATTTCGGTGAACCTGTAAGTGTGTAAATATGCCCCGCAATGATCCCAACATTGATATTTAAAATTCTTATATTAACAGTATTAACATACCAAATTTACCCGAATCTCAGATTACGGTAACTTCAGAATAAAGCCCTTACCTTAAGATCAAAATCTAAATTCTGTTAGCTTTACTATGAAGTTATTACATTAACTGTAAACAAACATTTCTCACGGTGTATGCTTCACACAAACTAGGTTTGTCTTCAATCGAAACCTCGAAGATTCGCTCAATACAAATTTAGTTTGTGGTGCGCTCAAAGCCTTTCTTAGACACTGTTTCAGTTGATAGTTTGTAATGAGCACAAACCATGGTTATATGTTTAGCACAAACTTGGATTGTGTGGAGCCCAAACTATTTTTGTCCGTGTTATAGTCATCTTCTTCTTATGGTTGTATTTACGCTATAAGGTAATTTATCTGATGTCGAAAATCTTTATTTGCTCAGTTTTATTCTTACTTCCTTTTCATTTTTAGCAAAAATGTATTCGATTCTCAGAACTCTTTGGGGGACTTGTGTCTCTAAATTTGAGAAAAACACATCTATCTATCTAATTATAATTTCACCAGGGAATTTTAGTGGAATTATTTTTCTTCTTTATTCACCTAGTTATGGGTGAAAATTTTACGAATCTTCAAGATCGTTGATGTTCGCTTCATTTAGAAATATTTCGTATAGTAAGGAACCTTTCAATTTTGAAGAAGTAATGAGTGAACCTCCGCAACCTTGTTAGTTCAGACACGACCTCCAGATACGATGCGACCTTCCCTTGCCTCCGTTTCTCCGCCGAGTTACCAACTGGAAGATGAGTGGCAGCATGTTATGTCCACACAACATTAAAGTTGTTTATAAGTAACGTTCATTGGTCATAGATGACCCGCGATCTCATGGGTCAAAGCAATCTAAGAATAACAGAAACCTATAATGACATTGTAGTGTATTTTAGTGTGCTGAAAAAGAACATAGTCGTGAAAATTGGCGCAAATTCAATTTGAATGATGAAAATCATGAAAAATCGATAAAAGTAATGATTTTTCGCAGTTTTTCTTGTTTACTTAGAAAAAAATTGTAAATGTTGAAAAATATTTCCAATAAAAATTGTAGATGTGCTTGCAGTTCATATTTTATATTTAATACACTTTTCGGAGTTTTCAACATTTAAAGAAATAGATGCAGTTAGATAGATGAGAGTATGAGAAATTTATTTTGCTCCCTAGGGAGAGAATACGCTATTTTGCGCTCAGAGTGTGAGAAAAATATGTGTAACAGCAAATAGTCCCTCGCCGCGCCGTCTCGTGCAATTTGACGGTCTGTTGTAACCATATTAAAAATATTCTAATTTTTCATTATAACTATTTTTTTTTATTTTACTAATTTTCTGTCATTTATACATCGCTTTTAGCTCAATCCATACCTTCACATTCGTAGAAAAAACTTTTACGCACTTTTGTCGAAAACTCCTAATTTGCTCCCGCCGAATATTTTGGTCCCTAGTTACACAATAGTATATTAAGTAACATGGAACTAAAACTGTAATTCTGCTCCGGGCAATTAAATTAATTAACGTTTAACATTCTATAATAGAATTGTAGAATAAAACATTCACCTTCTTTAAGATTTTTAGCATTGGATGAATTATAATTCTTATGCTTTTCAGTATGTATGTCTTTTCCACAATCGTGGTTTTATATATTGGTTAAGTATCGTACTTTATAATCACAGAAAAATTTTGAATGTGTTACAAATTAAATTTACTTAAGTTTCGCCATTACTTAGACTTGTTTGTGATATATTATAAAAATAGTGCATTTAATTTCTATCAGAATGTTTAAAATAAACGAAAGTCTATGTTTAAGAATTGTTATTAATGATGAACGTTTCCTTTTAACAATATTTATAACAAAGTTTATCCCACTAAATTAGACCTAGTGACAATGCCAGTAACCAAGACACAGTCAGTCGATAAGGTTAACTATTTGTAATTTTGTTAATGGGAACTGAAGATAACTGCATGATGTAAATTACAATAATTACAAAACATGTACATGCTATACATGTAAAAAATATATATTTAAGTAAACGTATCAAGTTAAATACAAGTTACGATATATTAACGTTTGCGTCGATAATTCGTAAAATAAAATATCATTTTTAAGCATTTTTTCAGCCAAATAAGAAAAGCGTTCATCATTTATATTCCTTTTCATCCTTTGGCTGCAGAGTTGTGTACTATAAAATCCCATTGAAACTGAGCGGTACATCGATGTCGGGATTTGGACAAAAGGGAAAGCTGGTACATAAAAAACAAATGTCTTTTTCGCAGCTGAAATCTCAAATATAACTGCACTGGAATCGTTTCGCCAGAAAAGCGGATTTGTATCTCTACGTATTGTACGCATTCAAGATGAAAAACTAAAAAAGTATGTTTGAAACATTCTACCATGTGAAACCAATTTGTAGAAATAGACCGTTAGATAGTTATCGAAATCGGAATAAACCCAATTTTCAATTAAATTGCTCCAAATTCAATTAACTTTTTCTACGGTTTATTATTTAATTCACTACTTTTCCTTTTGAGTCGAGAAATTCCGACTATTCTAATTATATTAAAATATTAAATTTTATATGAACAATTAATTATTTAAGTACAAAAAATACTAATGTGAATGGGATGAGGATGAGGATAAATGATTTTTATTTTTATGCAATAGGATGTATTAAAATAAAATCTCTTCCATTCTCGATTACGCAGTTTTTACGCACCAAAAGAGTTTTTTCGAGTTTTAGGAGCATATACGTCCGCTTTTTCTCACTTTATTAAAGCCCACTTATGTCTAAGTCCTCTTCGTCGTCGGCTGCGTTTTGGATCTCTTTTACCTTAACGAAAAATTCGCCCCTTCTGTGGAAGCTCCTGAGTACGGGATGTACGATTTATCACTCGGTTTAACACCCTGAAATATATTGCCCCGAATACCTCAAAGAGTTTACAAATAGTCTAAAGAAGCTTCAAGATGCTGTCGAATTAATACATAACGAAGACAAATCTAATAGGTAATCAAGCTCCATAATTGAACTTTTTTTTTTAATTGGATGCAGCTTGATGCTTTTCTTTCACTTAATATTGCTTTCCGTTGTCATTTGCAAGACTTTGTCAAGGCTGCAGAACTGCAACATCTTGTTCGTTTTCGAAGATTTATTAATTGTACAAATGTAATATATTTGATATGAGACAAATCATTTATAAAACCAGTATGACATTTGTGGTCGCAACATTGTCGAGAACATTTTAAAATCGCTCAGTATCAGGTAATTTAGTCGGCTAATTTAACCGTTTTTAATTCAAACAAATTGCTTGAAGTTCTTTTACAACAAAATTGGTGAAATTACAGTAAAAAATTATTTGATAGAACCTGGCAGTATCATGTTGTAATTTTCAATATTTTTAATGTAGATTCAGAGTAAAATCATTGAATTTATTACGTGAAGGATCAAAATAATATGCTCGGATTTTCCAGCAAATATAATTCATTTTCAGCCTTGAAATTTTTGTTACATATTTTGACGACAGTGGAACTGTTTCGTTATTATTCTATGCAGGTGACGATGCACAATATAAGATTTCCACCCAGGTAAAGTTACCAAATTTTAATAAATACATGAAACATCTAAAATATCGAAACGTATTGTTCTGTATATATTAGTTATTAACCAATATTACGAACAAAAACTTCCAAATTGACTCACTATCTACTTTTCGATCTACTTGCATTTAGTTAATTTTATCAAAGTTTTGTCAAAACTGCACGCCTCGACGTTCAGCAAAAACGATAACCTAACCTAAAATATATGACCAAAATTAATGTACAGGAGTTTACTATCGGTAGATCGAAATAGACACATTACTTACATCGAGATTTTCGGTTTCCTTATTTCCAACCGAATTGGAATGATCTCTAAAAACTTTCATTGGCGAAAAATACTTTTCCAATATTATTTTAAACTAGGGCCTGGGCAAATCTTGAAGAAGGCGATAGGTATGCTTATACTACATATTCTTATGTAATTTTACAACAGGACATTGAAATTTACAATAGATGTATTAAAAACGCGATAGAATGTTGTAAAATAACAAAATAATTATAATTTTATAAGATATATTTGGAAATCGCAAAATTTACTGTAATTTTACACAATTTTCGTACCGTATACTTTTAACAGTAGTGTTGAAGCAAAAACATAAAAGCAGCGGGTTTAATATGGTTGAAATGTTGTAGTAATGCGTAAAAACCGTAAAGTCCCCGCAAATAAAGGATAGTTAGACATGGAAAAACAATAATTGAACAGTAGTCTGATGTCAAACAAAATGCTAAAACGGGTGAATTATTTTTTGGGCATTTTCGTTCTCACTTTTAAGACGTTATTGGGTATCTTATAGAAAGACGTTATAAATGACCTCTTTTGAGATGATAAAAGTTTCTTTAATCCCAATCTGAATGTACTGGTCGATAGTTGATATATAATCTAAAAGTATTAATAAACACGCTATTTCTGATGTGTGTCTTTCACTTTTAATTTGATTCTTTTGCATCTTTCAGTTATGCAACAGTACATAATTTTTTCACCCATATCGGATTTACGAACACAATAATGATATGTATCTTTTATCAAGACGTTGCTAGGAGTCGGCAGTTGCCGAATATTCACGAAGATACTCGAATCGACAATGTATCTTCGAATTGCAAGTGTTTCAACACACAAATAATTTAAATTAGCTAAAACGACTTAAATGCATATAAAGACACTTTTACCGTCTTCACTACATGTCTCAGATTATAAGATACAAAAATGTCTTATGTACGACGATAGACTAAATTTTGAGACACTTTGCAACGAAGACACATATATTAAGACGTTTCTTCTGAAATGACATTTTTGAAGTATCTAATGTCTTCAAATAATAATAATTTTTGCAGTGAACGAATTGAATTATTGGAGAAAAGATGGTCTATTACCAAACATGGGGGAGAATCTGTTATGGTTTGGGAATGTTTTGCTACTCAAATAATTTTGGTAAAATTGCAAGTCATTATATGGATACAAAATGCACCACAACATTTTGCAACGTAATATTTTCCATCTGGAAAATAAATGCGTGGGGTCTTTTCTGATTTTTCCACAGAACATTCATCTTAAGGACTCTTGAAAATATTATGACACACTTATTAAAAGAAATAAAATATCACTATGCAATCGCAATGCCCTGTTCAAAAATAGCACGTAGTATTTGTATTCCATTGTTAGAGTGAAAATGCCAGCATCAACTCTCAAAATATATATTGCACGAATGCTGAATAAACTTGAAATGTTCTTATATTTAAGAATTATCAACGTTTGCTGTTATTTTCATACAGTATGATCAAACATTACTATGAAGAAAATATTTTTTCCTCATTTCTTATAAATTATAGGTACACTTAAATGTTTAAGTAAGCGCACGGCATGATCTGAGCTGTTATCAGTTTATTAACATCGAATTCGTTGGCGAATGAAATGAATATTTATACTGTTCATACGCATATATAATAATATAAAGGGAAAAGCAAGTTAAATTAAAATTGAAACGACGAAAGAAAATATTCCAACATATAATAACTGAATAAACAACATGAAAACGCATAGTGGTAATTTTATTAATAGAATGCTAATTTTACAATCCATCCTCGTACACCGTACATCCGGGAATGGTTTGAACTATTATTTTTATATTTTCAATATATATTGCCAGATTTAAATTCTAATAATATTTAGTAGTGAATATTAAAAGTTCGAATAGTCAATAGGGGTGAGAGTCGAAAAAAATTAACAAATCAAAAAGCCGACCGGTCAAAAAAACGACGCTTTAAAAAATTGGGTGTCGATCGAAAAATCGACAAATCGATAAGTCGACTGGGCAAAAGACCGACAGTCAAAAAACCTACAATCAAAAAGTCTGCAGTCAAAAATCCGATACACAAAAAATTACAGTTTGTTTGTCAATGTATCTATTTTTTAAGTGTCGGCTTTTTTCTCTTTATGACTTTCGGTTTTTCGACCTGTCGGCTTTTTGGTTTGTCTGTTTTTCGACCCGCGCCCAGGAAATTACTCTCCGTTTGTCGATGTGTTTATTTGTTCATGTGTCTGCTTTTTGATGTGTCGTTTTTTCGACCTACGCCCATAAATAGTCCTGTGTAAAATTGTAGAGGTGCATTTAATATATTAATGAAATCTCCTTAGGCTGATCTCATGCTCGAATTGCAATCTATTTTTGTATATTTTTTCATCGTTTTCATCTCTGAAGTTAGAAACTCTGTATAATCTACAGTTATAATCAATCCACCAGTGACAATTGTCCAATTTTCCCATTAATAATTTGAATACAACTATGGACAGACAAGTATCTAACTTCAGAGATGAAATGTAAAAATTAATAAAATAAATTGCAATTCCATGTTATGTTCAATCTTTGCTGGTTTCATTAATATCGAACATTCTTTTACAAATGGAACGGATTTCGTAAAAAAATATTGGTCGACAATTTTAATTTGCTTCTAAATTTTTGTATGCGTTTGTTATACAGAAAAAGTCGACACGTGTTTCTGGATTTTTTTTATCAATATTTTCGAAAATATGGCGATTTGAAATTTGTAATACTCGCCAATTCTGCATTTTTTGAATTGCCATAATTCCGGTTCTATTTATCCGATCGACTTCAGCCGGGGCTCATTTTAAAAACTGTTTATAAAAAGCGATTGTTATAAACAATTGAATATTAGAAAGTCCATTTACTGCTCGAGGCCGACGGTCTACAAATTTTATTATTGCACCATTGAATTCCTCGGGAAATTTCCTACAAGAAACGTATTTTTCCAGAATGGCGATTTTATATGTTCCTTTTATATTGGTTAATAATAATGTTAATAAATTGAAAGTCATTTATGAGAATAAACTAGACGCAATCACTCTACTTACTTTGTACTGATACATTTGTTCACTTATCAGATAATGTATATAGTATGAAATTTTAATGTCCCTTTAATAGTTTTAGCTTGTAAAAAACGCTGAATCAATGTAATCTGGGCATCATTATACTCGTCATTAGTTACATATTTACAAACTATATTTGGTAATGATTCTTTTACCCAAGTAAATAGTTCTTGTGGTATCCGAATAGGCTTATCAATTCTTTGGAAACTAGTCCTTGCAGTTAAACGTTTTAAAGTCGCACTCAGTCCATCACGAGGTCCTTTGCCATGTGATGTTGGAAAAAATGCCATTCAGCCTCAATACCAAAATCAGATTTATGATAACACAGATTTATAAAGTTCTTTTTATATTTATATTGAGCGCTAGCTCCATCAGAAAAATAGATTATTTTTTCAGTTCCCACTAAATGTATTTTTAAAAATTCTATTAAACACTTTTGAAAAACATAAACTGTAGCAGTGTCGTGATGTAAACATTCAGAAATAATTACTAATTTGTCATTCTTATTTTATCACCACTCTTGTCCCGTTACATTGCAAATGGATGGACTGTTGCCTTGTCATTATTCCAATGTATTCCCTGAACAGAATTTCGAATAACAAAGGTACGTTTATTTGTTACGAATTTATTTTTTTCTAGAAAATATATTTATCTATAAAAGACAAATTAAATGGAAATGCTTGTAGTCGCATTTATCTTTTACACTAATTTCTAGCTTAAGAAGTGGTTTTTAAATTAATATTGTTTAAATAGTTTTGGTATGTATTGGTCAATTAGTTACTTTCAGTAAAAGATGGGAGAAGAAGTTTAATTAAAATGAAAAATTATAGTTTTTCTATATATAATAAAAAAAGAACAAGTTTAATCAAAATGAAAAAATATAGTTTTTATATAGAAAACGTAGGTTTTCTGAAGAGGACTCAAATCAGAGTAGAAACGTCAAATTATAAAATTTCTTTCCTCCAATTAAACCCTTGCTTCACTTGACCCTTAAACATACACATTTCTTTTAATTCCTATGTTATTCTATATTTTTTCATTTTAATTAAACTTGTTCTCCCATCTTTTACTGAAAATAACTAATTGGCCAATACATACCAAAACTATTTAAACAATATTAGATATAAAACGGTCGAGAAATAATATATTGATTTAAAAAGAAATTTAAATTAATATTATAATTTCGTATTCATTTCCGTGTTTATCGAGATAATATCTCAATACTATAAAATATATGAAATGATAGATTAAATAAATCGGTTGACCTGTGAACGGTTATCTGTTTTCTTCTTTATTTTTCTGCATTCATTCGAAATATATATCTCTTTATTTGGTTACCTACCTACAGCATTGTGGCAAATAACGTGGCTCGTATAAACAGAGATAAAAACGATTTATTCTACATTTGAAGGTAGCATATTGAAGTTATTAAATGCTTTTTGATCTGCGTAAAGCGGCAGATCGCAAACATCCTCACTTTAAAATTCTCAGAACATTTTGTTTACATTGAAAGTGTAGGAATAAATTTCTTTCCAGTGGAAAATTTTATGAAAATAAAAGCAGGAGAGGTGAACTTTTCAGTGAGATTATACATATGGTTCCGTTTCGTGTATAGCTATGAGGTATTAGCAGATTTCTTCGGTATTAGCGGATTTAGTATATATAATTTGTGCTGTGTTGTAACTAAGAAAGTTTATAAGAAAACGGTTTCCCCAATCATCGTTTCCAATCTTATTTCATTTCGTGCACTTCAAACTAATGACGAAAATGGCTAACATTTAACTTTCATTCAATAAATAGACGTCTAAGCTTCAAATTTACTAAAATTATAATATCTGGGAAGATTATACCATGTAATGAAAATCATCAGGAATCACTTGATTCGGAATGCGTAATAATCGCTAAAACGTCTGTTATATTGTTACTAAGTAAAAACTAAATAAACATAATTTCCTTAAGAATAACACAGAAATCCTTTATAACATCATGTCACTAACATACTCCAGCAAGACATCTCAAGTCAATCAACTTTAGAACACGAGGATACCTACGATATTTGAAAATATGTTGAAAATCTGAAATAATGTCTGATTTTTTGCTTACTCGATGATTGTTTATAGTATTCTGTTTAATGTTGTATGTACTTTAAAATCTTTATTATGCAGTAGTAGATGAATACCCCATCACGTCGCTATATATAGACAAATTCATTATCTGTGACGTTACCTATTTTTGTTTGAAACAGGATTTTCTTTAGCATCGAAAGCTCATCAACTTTGAGCCTATTAAGCAACTCACTCAAAAGTACATAAATAGATTTTAGTCTTATCAACCTCTTTTTAAGCTGTCCACATTTTGTTATAAAATCCTGCAAATTTGATGTCGACCATTTTTTTCTTTCTGCGAAATTCCGATTTTAATCATAACTACAATTAATTAAATTTATATTTCAATTGTAAATATTTCATTGTAAAAATGTATTATTCAAATGTCGGCAAGCATTCAGCATTAAAATACAACAGATTGTGAATGAAGTTTTATACATTTAAATGTTCTTAATTTATAAAAAGACGTTTAACATTATTTATATTTTATTATTCAAGTATTTATTCCACATTTACGTTTTGTTATGTTTATAACGATCTAATACTGTGTTATAACTCACAATGTTCCCGAAATATGCATAAAAAAATAGAAAATATTACAAGAAAATCTTATGTATATAAAAATGAATCGGCTAAAACGATTATAATGGATACATTAGTTTTCTTTTTTTACTTGTAAATGAAGTGCAGGAGTTCTGTACGGCAGTATCAAAATTTCAACTTGATTTTATCCTAACGTACCATGCCGTCGCATCGTGGTAAATCAGGAAAGTTTGTAGGTATATAGTGCTTTAATGGAAACACTGAGTAGTTAATTAAAAGCGAGGCAGTGCGTAAAAAGTTAGGACAGTGATAAATCACCAAAAGGTGATTAAGAATAATCTCATTAAATATGAATTGACATTGTATAATGCTAAAGAGTGGCACTGGAATAATTTCAAGATAGAAATCTATCTCTTAAAACATATTATTTAAACTAAAGAGTGTAATAAACGTAAAATATAGGTAATTTTCAATTGTTTTGTATTGTTTCCGTTCTTCACCTTAAAATAATAGTAAGATATTGGTTTAACAGCCATCTCTTTTGATGTTTTATTAGTTTTTAATATTTTTTCGAGTGTGAAGATCGTTCATATTACAAATCAAGGCAATTAATTATAAAATATGTTATTTATAAAATAATTATTACAATGTTAAGAGAAATTGAGTAAAGACTATTTACTGTCACCTTTGACTTCCTCATTGTTGTTATCAAGTTACAACCCTCACAGAACACAACATTATGACAACGTTACGCAGAGGTTACGCATAGATTAAAAACCTTAAACCTTTAAACGACCTGTTGCCAGAATTTTATGAAAATGTTACCTGTAATGAACTTTACAATGCAATGTAAATTTGACATGTTCATAACCTTATAGAACACAGCAAATTTAACGTTGCAGAACTGTCCAGATTAATGCCCAATTAAACTTATTATACAGTTACTATTTGTGTAATCAATCGACTTAATTTCTTTTATCGCCGCTAGGAGAAATTTTCATGTTTTGACTCCTGGTATGAAAATGAGTTTGGGATTAGTTCATATTACACCGCGCGGAGTGAATATGAGGTACTTTTCTTTCAGTGTAGGACAGAGTACACTGAGGTTTTGAGATACCTGTAGGTAACCTTACAACACTCTTGCTCTTATTTTCTCTTACAATTTTATGTTGTAAATGAAATATAGTTAAAATTTTAACTTTTATAAATGTAACAAAATATATAATTACAAATGTTCTAATTTGTGAAATATGCTGTAAATTCATGTCAAATAGAATAATTTGTTCACGTATTAAATGTTAATCTGGATGGAATATTGCATACATGTTGCAGGGATATCATTTAATATCAATGTAACATTATCTTGTAACCTCCACTTAATAAGTTTAGCCGATGATTAACACGTTAATGTACGGTTGGGCTAAGGTTACGTGATGGTTTCTTAATCTCTATGTAATGTTACAACCATAAAAAGTAAGGTGATTATAACCTTACTGGTACATTAATATTCTGCGAGGGAAATGATGTATACTAAAATGTATTCAAGCGGGCTATTTCATGTAAGTATTTATGTTCAATAATTGAATTGTGAATTGTGAATATGAACTGTGAATTTTGCAAAATGAAATAAAAAGTCTTCCAACATGCTTCATGATTAGCAACGTATCCTTTTAAGGTTTTGTTTTACAGTAAAACCCCTCTTACTTGAAACGGGTCGAGCCAGCATTTCCCCTCCGACCCCGTTTATTTGAACGTTTACAGTTGTCCCCACTCCTCGCGCAATATACCCGTCCGGTGAGAGTAGCGCACGCGCATTGAAATTTATATCCGCGTAAGAGCGACTAGCGGGGGTAAGGGGAAGTAGAAATCGTTCAAATAAACGAGGTTATTTTGTTCAAATAGACGGGGTGTTCAAGTAAGAGGGGTTTTACTGTATTTCCATTTTTTAATTTTCCATCAAAGTCTCCTTATGTTTTGGAATAGTTTTACGGGCCGGGCTTGATGTTATGTGTAATTTTCTGTTTGGAGCCCCCCTCAATCATTATAGGTCCATATATAATTTATAATTAAATTTTGATAAAAGTATTCCTTCCATGAATAGTAGAGTTATTCAAAGCAATTCGACAGCTTAATCCATTTTGCCCCAAAATGTCCATTTTGAACATCGTCTCTGAACAACGTAGTATTCTCTATTTTCCATTCCTAGAAAGAATGCTAAAATCATTGTAGCTATTTTGAGGGTATTTATTTTAAACAAGTAAATACTTATTTTAAAAGTATAATTTCCAATGTAAAATACATCCTGAAATTATGTCAAATGAACGAAATTATGGCAGTCTATGTCTAATGTAAAGAGTTATGCCAGTTGTTTATTTTATTTTCTTTAACTAACAAAGTAAACCTACGCAACTGCCCCTCTCCGATCTTAATGAAACTTTTCATACTTGTTTTGCATTGAAAAATAATAGATACGTATTTTTGTGTAGATGCCCAAAAAGCATTCTAAGGGTGAAAACCACCCTTAAGTAGTAACAATACAATGAAAAATGTTCGTATCCCAGAAGATTCTAGTGAATGGATTTCATCAAAAATCTTTTTTGTAAAAATATCCTTTTTGTATTTCATTTTTTCTAATCGGCACCAATAATTTTTTTATCAAGATAACTTATCTACGCGGTAAAATGACACTTGGAGAGTATCCAGTAATTTTGTTGAAAAGAAATAACGAAAACTGTCTGCGCATGACGATATTTTCGGATTGGGGTCTCCCACGACCCCACAGGTACTTTGTGTTATTTTTATATAGGTTGGCGCTTTAAGGGTTAACAAATTCAATGTGGCGGACGAATTTTTAAAGAAACTATCCGATTAGCTTCAAATTTGTTACTCGGAGGTTTGTGGGGTCGCTCATTACGAATCTTTAAATTCTGATTTCAGATTCTCAATCAGCGACCTCCAAGTAGCAAGTTTTGATGAAATCCATTCACTAGAATCTTCTGGGACACGAAAAGTTTTCATTGTATTGTTACTGGGTGGTTTTCACCCTTCGAATGCTTTTTGGGCACCTAGAAAAAAAATATGTATCTCTTATTTTTCGATGCAAAGTTTCATAAAGATCGGAGAGGGACAGTTGGGTAAGTTTACTTGTAAGAATTGCATAAACCGGAGGCTACTTTATCAAACTGATTTCTTTTTTTTCTGAGTGAAAATCCACTCTGAAAGATGGACACTCATATCAGAGTGCCTGGAATATCACTCCGTAAAGAATCAATTTCCACTCCAATGAATTTAGAGAGTGGGAATCGATCCTGTTTATCTTCATGGCGTTAACCTTCGAGCGACTGAATTATGATTTGAGCCGAGTAGATGTCGGGGAAACTGGCGCATTCCCATATATTCCAACGTAACATTCTAAAAAGGTAAACGATCGGTACTGGGCAGGTCCGTCGTTCGAAAGTCTTAGGGTTGGGAGTGGATGGTTCGGATCGGAGTTTTTTTGCTGGGTGATTCCGTCCGAAATCTCGGAATTGGGTACTGGTATCGGTCTCGGCATAAATCATCGCCCGCACTGTGCCTAGGGGCGCAGGCTCGTCCTCGGAGCCCTGGGCAGACTGTCAACTGGCGAGGAGGGGTTGGTAAGAGGAGGACAGATGTCGGGGGCGAGAAGGAGAGGCAGACGGCAGTACCGGGGGCAGTAAAGGGGTGGCGCGCGTTCCTTGGTGGTCCTTCGCATCGGCGACGCGCCGCGGTACCCAGTAGTACGTTACCACCCACGCACGTAGTACGCACGCAGGCACTCGCACGTGCGGCAGCGAAGCAGGAACGTCCTCACGCAGCGGCACGCACGCCTCACGCGCCGAGACCACAGGGGAGGGGAGGGGTCCAGGGGCGCCGGAAGCTGGGGGAGGGTTGCCCCAGCCGAGAAAATCGCGAGATGCGCCTCCGTCAAACCGGCATTCGCGAAGCACGCACGATGCCGGCCGATCGGCGATCCGCGCGATTCCCATCGTGTGATTTCGAGGCAGATCACTCTCGTGCCAAACTTCAAAATGAAGATCCATCGATCAGCCACGAATCGCGGATCCCTGCCCCGCTGAATTTCTGAAGCACCCAACTAGTCCGAATCATCTCCTCGAATCGGTGAGAGTAGTTGTTTGTGTATGTGTGTTTTTCTGATTTGAAAACAAAAATATAAATGAGGAATTTTTTTACTTTGTAATGATATAATATATCTAAGGCAATTTGGCTTCATTAAAGGCAGATCTGTCAATAATGCGTTAGACTTTTTAACTAATTATATATATTACAACTTAAATTAAAATAAAAAAACGATTGCAACTTTTTTGGACTTATTGAAAGCTTTTGACACTGTGAACCATGGTATCCTTCTTTCTAAATTAGAGTTTTACTGTATCAGGGGTCAATCGTATGATTTATTACAAAGTTATCTGACATGTAGGAAACAAGCAGTAAGAATAAATAATGTGAACAGCTCAGAATTAATAGTAAGCATGGGAGTACCACAAGGTACAATCCTAGACTTACTTCTGTTTGTTGTCTACACATAAATGACTTTTTAAATTTACCTTGTGTCTCATATGAAGATGATACGGTCTTTCTTAGTTCTGGTGACACATGGAAAGTAGTCGAGAAGGATACAAATGTAATTTTATTACAAGTTAATAAATGGTAACAGGCGAACAGATTATCTCTGAATATTGAGAAGACGGTTTTTATCACTTTTGGAGCATATGTCGATAGCGTACCGAATGATATTAGCTTAGTAATTAATAATAAATATCTTACAAGAGTTAACTTTTGCGAGTAGCTTGGAGTGTTCGTTGACAGCAAGTTAAGATGGGACAAACACGTAGAGTATATTGTCAGATTAAATTATTTGGTTTTTACGTTTTATAAACTAAAGAAGTATTTAAAGTATGAACATACGTTAATGATTTACTATGCTCTGTTTAATTCAATCTTGACTTATGGAATTTTGGCTTGGGGTGGTGCATATAATAATGTTTTATATAACGTGCAATCTTTGCAGAATAAAGTAGTTAGATTATGCAAGTTTACTGATATTTTAAATGTTAGAGAAATATTTATAATTGAATCCGTTTCCTATTATTATTTGTTATTGAGAGATAACTATCAAAAAAATATGAAAAAAATTAATATATCCACGAGAAATAATAGTATTCTACTTCGAATTATTAATAAAATAATTCTCAAAAAAAGCAGTAAATACACAGCGATAACAAATTTAAACAAATTGCCTAATAAACTAAAAAATATAGAAATTACAAAACTTTCAACTAAAAAATCGCTTAAAAAATTGTTAAAGATAAATGTTAATATATTTATTTAAATTGTTTATTTTAATAAGTTTAATAATGTTTTTAATCGTCGTTATCCAGAAATTATTTTCATAGTTTTTGTTATCAGATAATTGATAATAGTATTAAATAAATAAATGGTTTGCTTAGAATTTTGGCATTTTAGTTCCAGTTATATATTGTAAGTTCAGTTACAGATTGTAGTTTTTAATTTTAGTTTTGGTATTTAGATTAAGTCTTTTGGACCTACGCGCTGATATTTATTTATCTCTGCAGGATATATTTGTATATTTTTTATATATAGATATATTCTGTATACACCTGAATAAAATTGAATTGAATTGAATGCCCACGGTGTAACCTCCTAACCTGCCCAATTCGGGTAGGGTATGACGATATATGCACCTAATAACTAATTCCATTATTTTATCAGGTGGGAAAGTTTAAAAATCATTGTTGAAATGGATTTTACATAAGATACTACAGTAAACTAAGTAGTATAACAGAATCACTTTTCCTATGTAAAATCCGCGATTTCAACAACGATTTTTTAAACTTTCCCGCGTCATAAAGCAATAGAATTTGGTATAAGGTCTGAGATCTCATCATATTCTGTCGGATTTAGGTAGTTTTGGAGGTTATACCTTGGGAGAAAACCCACAATTACCCGTGGGCATCCTCCTTTGATAAGAATTACTAAAACTTTGTAAATTACATGTTCAGAATAGACAGGCATAAAGAAAACTAAGAAAGTACGTTCAATCATTCTTCTATTATACAAGGTTCAAATTAATATTAAATTGTTTTCATGTTTCTAGGCGTACGTGCAGTAAACAATGCTGTTAATTTGGTTCTATTCATATATTTATGCAGCTGTTTCCTGGGAAGTAGAATAATTCCTGCGTGCAAAGTAAACTTTTTTGACATGACATTTTTTAAATGCACCTATTGACTCTTGTTGGGATAAAAAAAGGGAGCAAAATAGCATTTTGTAGTAAAATTTGCATTATTCCTAAAAGAGCAGACGAGTTTCTTCCATCAGAGAAAAAATCTAGCTAGAAGAAGTCCATCAAAATTTTGTTTATTATTGAATAATTGCGAGCATAAAAATATATTTATTTTACTTATAATACGATTAAATTTATTCTTGAAATTGAAAAGACAAAAAATATTAATTTTCGGGATATTAATGTAATTAGAGATAAAGGTACGTTAATTCTAACTAATTGATAGAACAATGCAACTTTCTCAGAGAGATACTTGATGATTTTGTTATCACAACATCCTTTAGTTTATACACTAGCAGGTGTCTTTGTGTTAATTAGTAGAGCCATCCAATTATCCCATTTAAGTTTAGTCAGAAAAATATTCAAATAGTTAAAAATCTTTTAAGAATCAACAATTTTCGAAAGGATATGTAGTTATTGATTGTCTAATAAAGAATTCATAAAATGTAGAACTGTCGATAACAAGAAAGATGGTTTTGATTATATTAAAATTAGTATTTCACATATTAAAGAAATTTCTATTGAAATTAAAAAATCTTTCTATTCAATAGGAATACAGGCGGTATAAAACTGAGTAAAGATAAATTAAATTTTGTACATCAAAATGGTGTTGTACATTCAATTAAATGTAACCAAAGCAATTTAGTCTATATGGGTGAAACAGGAAGCTGATCAAGAGAATTAATAAACGCAAACATTTTTTATATATATCCACTATAAGACGCTTTTTTTAATGATATACTTACGACGTAACGTAATTAATATTTTCTAGTCATTAATACCTATTTGTAATCTAAGTTTCTGCTTATGCGGTAAAAAAGGTAGTTAGTATGGATATAAAACAGAAAGTGGACAGGTGGATAAAGCATATATTTTATTGTATGAGAAATGTACATAACTACGTGTAAATGTATATCAATCTTATATAAATATACAACTGGTTATCTTGAGGGTAATTAGTATTTGAAAACCAACGTCGGGCAAAGTCGTTCTCGTTCGGGTGTTTTTGGTCCTGAAAAAATTTAGCCACGGTGTACTTCTATTGCTATCACCATTTTCAAACCCGTACCCTATCCATATAGTATAGATCAGTGACTAAAACACACTGAAAACGACTCAAAAATATGGTAATTAAACCTGTTAAATTCGAATTTTGCTCTTTCTTACGGGTTTACGTAAGTGGTTAATACCATCTAAGCCACACGCCCTCTGACCACATCGCAACATTCATTTTGAGCATTCGACCGGAAATCGAATGGCGCATCGAATCTTGCCACTTTATTCCTCATTTAAAAAAAATCGTAAAAGAATTCAACCTTTACATTGTTATCGTCATACAAAAATTGTGAATTTTTCTAGCAAAATTGGCATTATTTTCTGTTATCAAAATTGGCCAGAAAAATTAAACATATGCATCACAAAAATATACTTATTTGATCGTTAAAGACGTACATCAAATAAAATTACAATTTTTTCGCAAAATTGAAATATTTTGACTCACCTCTGCATGGACCACTTAAATATAGAATGACAAATGATTTTATTGTAGCACTGAATGACGGTAACAGTTTTTTTTTTGAGAATAAAAGGACCTCGCACAAAACATATGGAAAATAGATCCCAGTCGATTTGGCTGAAATTTGAATATGATGTAGATAAAATGGTCCTGATCAAATGTTCTCGTAGGCTGAAAGACCAACAATGGCTAGTTTCCAAAATAATAATAGGTAATAAAATATAATATTAATATAATTAAAATATAATAATGGGTAATTAATTAGGTTTATACATTTGATAAGGCTTTAATTTTCGACCGATTTATAAATTAATATATTCTTAAATAGCTTTTTTTGGTCATATAAATAATAGAATAATAAAATAAAATAGATTAAATAATAGAAATTAAAAATGTTTGAGTTTAATAAAAATTTAAAAATTAGAGGAAGAGGAAAAAAACGTTATTAAATATTTATTTATTATTTATATTACAAAAAAAACTCCAAATTATTGAACCTCGTTTGTTTTTTTCCTCTTCCTCTAATTATTAAATTTTTATTAAACACAAACATTTTTAATTTCTATTATTTATATGACCGAAAAAAACTATTTAAGAATATATTAATTTATAAATGGGTCGACAATTAAAGCCTTATCAACTGTATAAACCTAATTAATTACCCATTATTCTATTCTTTCGATTCGAATATCTCGGAAACTAGCCATTATTGGTTTTTCAGCCTATGAGAACATTTGATCAGGACCATTTTATCTACATCATATTCAAATTTCAGCCAAATCGACTGGCATCATCTGTTTTGTGCGGGGTCCTTTATTTCATGATCGGTTATAGAGTACTGAAATTCCTACATTTTTCTCATATAATCTGATTAAATACCGATAAAGGTAGATCGTCGGAAACATTCGGCCACCTCAAAAAAAAATGTCCAACATATTTTTTATTCATTTTGAGCTGCCGAATAGGAATTTTACATAAAAGTTATAGCTCGGCCATATCCTGGTCTAAATTGTGTAAAATCCTTCAAAAAATGCGTTATTTGTCAGTTTTTTCATTTATCTCAAACACTACGAGTTTGATATAAAATATTTCCAATAAAAAAAAAAGGAAAAGTTCTTTGCAAAAAGGACCAGATCGAATTTTTTCGGAAACTTAACAGAAGCTTATAGAATATATTTATTGAGTATTTTTTATATTATTTTGATTTAGATGCATATATAAACATAATCTAATAAATATATTTTAACTCTAGATAATAAAATAAAAGAAAACCTTTCTCGAATGTTAATTACACTTTTATGGTCATAAATGGTACTCAGATAGCCAATGTTAAATGCTCCAAACCTTCTGTTAACCGTTATGATATCACAAAGACATTTACATTTTTTAAGGGATTTATTTGTAGAATTAAACACGCCGACAAGGGTTAAATTTCAATTGGTTTATATTACAGTGGGCTATTTAAAGATATGTGGCATGGAATGTTGATGGTAGAGGGGGTCTAAAGTGCGTATCCTGCACTCGGCGTTTCGTAAGATTAATGGTGTGTACGTGGCAAGGATCTGATTTCTATGAAAATGTGTGTTACATTTTACTGCCTGCACGAGAGTGAAGAGAAAACTAAAGAATTGGTTTGTAATATGAATTCCATCCAAGAAGATGAAAAAGAAATTTTACTCGAAGATGGAAGATCTATAAAAAAAAGAAGGTATCGAAAATAACCAATTTCGTAGTTTCATTAGTTCACCAATTATGTCCATTTTCATTTGATCCGCAGTTGTCACATTGTCGGTATTAAATTAATTTCAAGAAAAAACTCTATTATGTTAATACCTAAAAACAAAAAAATCTAGCAAAAGAAAATAATTATTTTAAAACAAAAGGAATAGAAATTCTCTACATTCTACTGATATCTGTTCACCGTCCGCCTGACGCATCACTGCTAAAAAATGTAAAATCTGAGCTTGTCAGAATAATGGACAGATATGCGGAAATAATTATTATGAGTGATTTGAAAATAGACATCTTAACAAGACCAATCGTACGTCTATCCATCTGCGAACATTGACCACCAATTACAATCTTTTCATCATTCCATTTCCCTCTACACATGTCACTGGCATCTCAACATCCTGGAGTGATCATTGTCTCGGCAATGACATATCCAAAGTGCGTTCATATACACAGATGACTGGACCGTCAACATCCATCCAACCATGACCTGATTTCCATAGAATATGATCTGAAACACCCACTGCCTCCAGTGATCCCGTTTACATGTAGAAATCCCAGTTACTTTACATCCTCATCTTACTGCAATGATCTGACAAAATTAGACTTGGATCAGTATTCTAAGATGGAAACTGTAGATGACAAGCAGGGATTTCTCACGAACATCCTTAAGAAGTTTTACGACACTCATGCGCCGCTCTCTACTATCATCGTATCGAAGCATCCTAATCCTTGGATGACTAACAGGACTAAATCGCTGAGTAAACAAAGTAATAAACTGTACACTAAGTTTAAATGAAATGGTGATTTGCTCTCATTTCATGATAACTGCCTAAGAAAACAACGCGACTAATATTTCTGTGCATGCAGATACAAGTATTTAACTTCATCCAAAGCTATCTGGACTGAACTGAGAAAACTTGGTCTCGTAAAGTCCAAAAAACCCTCTCCTTATTTAATTTGCTTCTATTTCCTATGCTATTGATCTCAGGTTTTTAGTCATCCAAACTCACCTGGTCAGTTCAATTTTACTTATATTACCATAAATGATCATGAAAAGCCCTTAAATCCATAGCATCAAGGTGTGCTCGTTATGTCCGGATTAATTTTAACTGCATTCAAGCGGCCTGGCATTTAATCGCAACCACCGTCGCTGGATTTAATAAATTCAAGTCTCAACACCCGCAAAATGGAAAATACCTCTCATTAAACCCATCAACAAAATTCTTTTTCCTCCAAACTCATCAAACCATCGCCCGATCGCTATCCTCTGTTTTCTGTCTAAAGTTCTTGAACGTATTGTTTACAGCCAACTCTGTCAATATCTCAAAACAAATGAGCTATTAGATTCAATGCAGTTTGGGTTCCGTAAAGGTTGTGCTCGCAAGGGAATTGAACGAGTTCTGAAATGGTTTGCATCCTATCTCGACTAATTGTTGACAGGCTGTTACGGGAGTATGGAGGGAATCTTTCCATCTGGACTAAGGTATTTGCAGGAGTATCTCAGGGTTCCATCTTAGGCCCACTATTCTTCTGTATCTCTAATATTTATAATATTCTGCTCCGCTCCTCTCACATGCTTTATGCTAACGATCTACAGATCATGATCCAATGCAAATCATCTGACTTGGACCAAGCTATTGATCGCCTAAACACCGATACTGCATCAGTATTAAATTACGCTAAAGCATCCAAGTTGACACTGAACCAAGCAAAACGTAGGCGATCATTCTGATAACATAAGGGCTATCTCCGCAAAAGGACATTGTTCTATCATAGTCCATAATGAGATTATCCCAACTTTGAACGAAGTCATAAACTCGGGGGTAAAACTAGATTCCTTCCGGACTTGGAACTCTTAAATCAATCGCTTCTGTAAGCAGATGCATTCTATGCTCCAATGTTTGAAATAAAACAAAAACACTTGATTTGACAAAACTCCGATAGAGACTGGTCACTGGTGTTACTGATATTTCCTCATTTGGACTATTGTACAGCCACCTTCAGCGCGTAGAGATAAATGTCAAAGATTGCTCAATCAATTATTTCACATTTATTCTAATGATGACTTCAATCCAAAGCCGAAAACGTTAAAACTGTATTTTATAATAAATGTTTATACGATATTATTGTTTTTTACTTATTTACTATGTTTTTTATATCTAAATTTAATGAAATGAAAAATGGGACACTGTTTTCATGGAGAATTATCGTAGGATGCAGTTTATCACATTCAGCACAAGAATTTGCCACTTTTCATGACAATTATACTTCGCGACAAAACGCCGTTGAACATTCACAGAATGAATAATTTAGTACAGTAATCGCTATGGGAGGTGCAGCAGAAGAGCTATCGTGGTGAAAATGATGACTATTTAAGTAGTGATAAATGACAATTGCGCACAGAAAATGTGGTAAATTATCATTGTTATTATCGCTAATAGGTGGTAACATTTACGTTAGTGCGATTTTATAGCGGAATCGTTGCATTATTTTACCGAAAATGTAGAATATTAGATAACACGTGGTTGCTAAAGTGACAAAATGTAAACCACAACCATGTTTGTAATGCACACTTTTGATAAGAATATTATATAGCAAGTACGTAATAACTCTTAATAAATGTAAAAAATGTATGTGAATTTCAATGTATTTGAAAGCGGTATAAAAGCATTGTTACACTTGTTTACTCAAGCATATTAGCAAAACAATGTAAAAGGACATTTTTTCGTTGCAGTTTTCATTAGTTTTTGTGTACAAAAATGTTGTAAAATGTTCGAAATAAATCTACCTGAGATAAAATTAACTAAACATTTGGCATCTGTTTATTCAAATTCATTTCTTTAATTTTATTTTCTCACATTGAAACCAGTTTTATAAAAAAACAGTTATCAAAAGTAAATCCTTACATTTAGATATGGTTAGGTTCAGAAATTTTTAAATAAAAATTTACTTTGAGTTAGGAATCACCAACGTACCAATAGCAAAGACCATAAATGTAAGTTAACCCTACAATTATAATAAGTATATGCCAAAATCAAAAAAAAACTTTATAAGGGCGATACAAAACATTATGTAAAAAAGTGAAAAATCGGTTGTAACGATAGAACATGCATTGTATAATTATAAACAATACTTTTATGTAATATAAATTGAGTAATCGTCACTATTAAAAGCACAGTAGTGTTCTCATCTGCTTACAACTTGCTGCAACTTGTGTATACGTCAAACAGTTTTCAGACTTTGTAGCATCTTTTGTTCTCTTGCCCCAGATATGCTATTTCCTTGCATATTCATCGGCATAATGATAGCCGTCTATTATATTTCGCTGTTATTTGTTGCATGTCTAAAAAGACTTTAATATTGCATAATATTTATTCAATGTGATCCACATAACTTTCATCCTATAGTTCGTAATTCTTATAAAAGAAAAAACTTGAAATGATGTAATGTTATATATTGGGTAAATGGATAATGAGGTGCTGATAATGAAAACTTGCCACGATTATTAGCAAGATTTCATATACCTTGTGGTAATCGAATCCCAGCTATTTACTCTTCTGTTACACATCATGAATGTCATAGTATTAATTACACATTTACTCAATGTATGAAAATCATAATATTGTACATTGACAAAAAAAAATCATAACTCATAAATGATGAATCGTATCGGAATGCATTTTATTCTGGTTTTTGCCAAATTGGGAACAAAAATTTTGTTCTACCATAAAAACATATTGAAAGTGATTAAAAATGGGTGTTTTTTGTACTCTTACGTTAGGATATCTCACCGAAAAATATAGTGCGGTTTCTTGGTTTAAATTTTGTTGGTCTGTTTAATGTCATCAATTACATAAGCAGCTGTTAAACGACGCTAAACAAAATAACAATTTTGCAAAGTTAATTCTAATTACAATGGACAATTAACGAACCCCCAACAAATTAATTAGTAATTGAACGAGAACTATTGGTAATTGGTGATGTTTACTAATTTCCAATAACTTTTTTAGAAATAACACAATTCAGAGAATACCAGAATATCCCGATAGTATTTGTCTCTCTAAATTTTCACATAGAAATAATCCATATCTCAAATACTGAAAGAAAATTAATCATGAAGGATAATGCTGCTTAATTAATATTTAATCCGGAGAAGTGTATCGATCTGTTTAGTCCATCATCTGTACGAGAAGTACAGTAGATGATAATAGTGTTAATTAATTATTATTTAAACGAAAATGATTAAAATCGCATAATTCTCCGTTAAATCGATTATTGCGAATTTGAATAAGTATAAAAGTAAAGTTTTTACTAAAACTGCATAAAATAAATATATAAGTTTTCTGCTCACAAAAATATTGAAAAAATAGTTTTTGATAATGAAGATTCAAAATAATATTATGATAATAATAATTACGATTTATTTTACTAAACATTTTTCGGCTATGTAAAGTCTTTTTAACCTTTGTTATATTTGTTTATTGCACGTACTTATTAAACCTATTTATTATTTATTAAACACATTTGTAAAGTCCTTGTGATAAGCATCTATTCATAAGAAAAAACAAAAAAAAAAGTAAATGAAATGACGTAAAAATAACACTGAATTAAAAATTTGTTAAAAAATGTTTATAGACATTCCAAAAGTATACATATATCAATTGAGCACTGATTATATGTCGTATATAATTAATGCGGTTATTGTTCTTCTTAATGAATTCGTGTTCTAGAATTTTAAATTCAGTAAATTTTGTAAATATTCTTAATTTTATTGTTAAATACCTTAATGTATGGATTTATTATTGATTTACAATAACCTATTATTTTACTATGTGTTATTATTTTTAATTAAATGAGTACTGAAATCATTGTTGTAACCATTTTGAATTAACAAACGTTTTATATATGACAAATTTTCTTGATGGAATTTTTTGTTAGATAATAAAATGCCTCTGCCTCCATCATAGTTATTATAGCGTGTTTCGTGGATGTTAAATGGTTAAAAAATTCAAAATTCCGAAGTGATCGTAAAAAACGAACTTCGTTCAAACCCCTATAAAATGTACGCTTCGCAAGTATCATAAACTTCAACAAGGTATATTCAATGATTATGTAAAAAGATTTCCTGTATAGATTGTAAAAATATTAGATTTCCTGCATAAGATTCTAAAAATATTAATTCGCGCGGCCACTGTACAATGTACATCAATCAAAACAAGTCGGCCAGTGATAAGATATAAATGTAAACATAAACATAATTAATAATCGATAAAAATTAGATATTAACCGTAACAAAAATAAACGTAAATTTGTATTAATGAATTTCGGTACTTATCTATAGCAATATTCAGAAAATTATACCTATGTATGTTACAAATTAAAAAGTAATTGTAGAATAATTAAAAAACTAGGTATCCACATAATTGTACATCTCAAAATTCCTACAACAGGAAATATTGGTTTAATCTTTCCATCGTTTATTAATAATACCGAATAAGCTATATTGAAATTAATTAGATCAAAGTAAAGTTCTAAATATCGGGTAGACAGACAACCTAGGTAGGGTAGATATGATAGGGGACAAGATAAGGTAGACCACTAAGTATTTCGAGAATTATATTTCAATAATTTCAAATTAATGAAAAAATTTAGAATGTACAAACAAATTCTTAGTTTCCCTTAAAAGGAATGACTTAATTCCTTCTCACATATAAAAATATTTGCAATTGCATTAACAATTTCTATAGAAAAATACTCTATATCGAAATCCGTGACATTCATACCTACAATACACGTAAACAAAAATAAATAGAAAATATACAGATCGTTGAACCCTATTTATATGCAAAAATTAGTATAATTGAAAACTAAATAAATTCACTTTATAGTTACAAAAGAAATTAAAAACAAGTTTAAAAATCTACTTTTTTTTTTTTAAATTTATTATTTAACGGACGGAATCGTCATTTTACACAGTTTTTTCTTTTCATATATTCATTTTAAATGTCTGCGAGAGCTGCAGATCGACTTAAGAAGATGGCGCCATACTTCACATTTGTGTATGAAATGTAGGAACTTCAGAAACCTACATCAATTACAGCAACGGTTATAAGTCGATTTCCGCCAAATAAACATTTTCGAAACGTAAACAAACAACGTGGCTCGTCTTACCAACAGCGATCTGCTGCGTGAAAACGAAATCGAAAAATTGTTGACAGGACGGGGATCGAACTCACGACCTACGACTTCGAAGTCCATAATATATATATAAAACATAATATTACAATATTAAAAATTCTACATGTACATCAGCAATAGATAAAAGCATTAATAGTTATTTATCTAAAACAAATACATTTATAAAAGTAAACTCAGATCTAATCATAACAAAGGCAGACAAAGAGAACATCTCAGTGGCACTAGACAATGATACATACATCGAACAGATGGAAATCCTATTCTCAAATTGTAATACCTATAAAACAATAAAACGCAATCCGTTAAAAGATTCACAATGTTCGTTCCACGAAATACTTAAATTTTTGAATGAAAATTAGGTTCGAAAGTACACAACTATTCGTTAACATAGATAAAATATTCCCCAATATCCCCATAAAATCTTAAAATTTCTTGCGACGCTGTTACTAAATACCAACAAAAACCTCGATCCAATATTAATAATAGTAAAGAACTACATTTCTCACTAAAAAATTTTGATATTCCGGACGATCACATTTTGATCTCATTAGTTCCCTGCAACAGGGAAAGTAACAGTTATGTAATATTAACATAATGGTTACATTGTTACATAAATGTTACATAGTTCTTACAGAACTGTTACTTTTTTGTTTGCATGATTGTGTCTTTGTTTACAAATGTTCTATTGGAACTTACAAAAAATATACCCCCGTATAGCACGACATTCAACATAGACCTTACTGACATTTACAATATAACAGAATTCCTTTTAGATAACACATATTTCGCATTTAATGATAAATATTATAAACAGTCATTTGGAACCCCCAATGAGTTCTCCAGTCTTCCCGACATTTGCCAATCTAATAATGGATGACCTTGAAACCGATTGCATAAATAAATTGGCATTCGCTTCGCTTTCTTATTAGTATAGAGATATGTAGATGATATATCTATCCCAAAATGCAAAATAAATGAAATTACCACGGTTTTTAACAACTATTATCTGAGTTTAAATTACACATGAAGTTGATAATGAATACTGATCATTAATCACAATATATAAATTAGAACATTCACATGAATTTAAGTGGGACAATATTAAATACAGAATAAAGCGGTTGTGACCCTTAGCGAGTCGAAACAATAACTCCCCCATCAATCTCTCGTATTTTATTCCGGTTCATTTAACGGACTGGCTATATTCACATACGTTTTCCATATTTTGCGTTGTATAGAGAGGTTCTATTTCCGAAATATACCCATTATTTCTTTAAAAAATACCGACTAGTAAAAAGTCGGCATATTGTAAAGAGAATAATACTTTTACCGTGTCGGCTTTTTAATATGTCGGTTTTTTACTTGTCGGCTTTTTTATTTCTCAGTTTTTTGACGCGCATCAACAGTTTCCTCACGAAAAATGACGGAATTTGTTAAATAATATCATTTTTTCACGTTATTTGTACTATTTTTACTACTTTTTTTTGGAATAACTCGAAAACCGCTCAGCCGATCATGTTCAAAATCTAATCAGCACGAAGTTAGGTCAGGACGCATCGATTAAAAAAAAAAATTAATCAATTCGCTTCATCCGTTGAAGAGAAATCGTTGGACAAAATTTTGAGAGACATCTCTCTAAAAATGTGTCAGTAGACCGGGAAGTTAAAAAATCCTGCAGTTTAAACATGGTATTAAAATAGTCATTGAACATAGGACTTATGCCCTATTTCCATGCCACCACAGATATATTGTATATAATTTAGTCTACAGAGAGTCATATGTCTGCTTATTAGAAATGTTGACCGTGAAGTCTATTTTCAAGGGCACTTGAAAGTCAAGGTTATGTCTTTTAACTAAACCTTTATTTTCAATACTGGGTTCGAGAGGAGCGAGATATTTAACGTCAGAAATGAGGCTCGGATTCAAAATTTCGAATAAAACTATATAAAAAATCAATTACAGTGGAATCTCGATATAAGAACTATTGCCGTTCCGAGCTTCCCCTCCGACCATCGATATAAGAACCTTAAGAGGAGAAATATAGCTTCCCCTTCCCTTTTCTGAACTTTCAGGACGGACTTTTTCTTTTCGGCCGTTTCATAAATCCGCATGTACGGCGAAAGATACGTAGAGGGGGTACATCTCGAACTTCATAGTCACTATAACGATAGAAAAAGAGTTCTTATATCGATAAGTTCTTATAACGGTCGTTCTTATATCGAGATTCTACTGTATATGGTTTTTGTGCGGTGCTTATTATCCACTTATTAATTAATCGAACGAGCATAAGTTTTTATTTACTGTATATTATGATTTCTGTACTACACATAACCGCAATCATTTCTTTTAATTAATTCCAATGATAAATTAATACGTGGGTAATTAGTACAATTAAACTCTTTTCGCCTACCATATTAAAAATAGAGGTTTCCGTTAATAGATATGATCTTGACCTCCAAATAAGCTTGAAAATCGATCTGAGAGTCAAAATATTATGACTCTCATTATCCACTGACGGGACAATTAGATGTTAAGATCACAAATAAAACACTCAGTCTATGTATTATTTCCCATTCTTAAACTGCAAATAATAATTATTTACTTCATCTCAATCTATTGATTCTTCAAAATGACATTTAGTTCTGGGAATTAATGGCTTTTGAAACAATATTTTTATACGATCTATTATTCTTTAGCATGATGGAGGTGGGCTGTAAAATTAATTTCGTTATTAGGTTAATGAAAAACGTATTTTTTCTTAAGACGTATGGAGAAAAATTAATTACACCATATATTCCAAACTAATTTCCTTATCAGAATTAATTCTTCGTATTCAACGTACATCTTAATGAAATAATGCTCTGAAGTACATTTTGTCGGAAATTACGCGAACCATATTTTGCGATTTTCCTGCATCTTGACATCATTTGATATAATATGTGCAATTACATTATGTGGATCGAAGAAGTCTCTGGAGCATTTAGGAAAATCTTCCTTCGGTCTCGTTAATTCTTATTATAAGAGGCCTTGAAACGAGCGTCTTTGAAGGCGATTCTTCTATGCCCTGCAAGAATAATGTTCACTTCGCTTTGTTGTGGACAGGAACCTAATATATTATTCTAAAAAATTGGTCCATCTATAATCTGAACAATGAAGCATTATTTTTATATATAATTTTGATATAACATAAATTTTAACATTGGCCATTTTCTGTAAATTTAAAAACTTGATTGAAATTTTGCAGATCTGTGTAATCATAATTATATTTATTCCTTAAAATACATTGAACGGTACACTGAAGCTCATCTATTTCCTGCAGTGGCATCAATTACACATTTTTTTTTAAATTGTTTGAAAAAAAAATAATTCAAATAACTATATCAGGGAACTCACTTTTTTTAATCAGAATATTAAGTAAATGTCATTTGATAATTATCAATCATTTATCATCATTTATCCAATTATCATCATCATTATATTTTTGATAAGGTTTTAATTTTCGACCGATTTATAAATTAATATATTCAATATTTTATAACCACCACTTTTTTAATTGGATCCAAACAATGTTAATTATTTATTTATTATTTATTAGAAATCCCTGCAAATTATTGACCCTTGTCTTTTTTTTCTCTTCTAATTTTTATTAAACTGTTTCTCAACCATTTTTAATTTTTATTCTTTATTTTTCCGAAAAATACCAAAACTATTTAAATATATTAACTTTCGTTTTAAGACATAATTGTTTAAAACATTTTTATAGGATATAGAAAGATAAGGTACGTGAATTTTCATCACCAAATGAATCGTTTTCGTTTCGTTTTCATCAGTGCTATCGGATTCAACGGAGCATTCAGGATTATGAAAATATATCTATACTGCTTCGTTACAATCATCTTCTTCGACTGTTTTTATCGAACGATTGTTTTTCTCTTATGCATAAAGTTTGAGAAAGAATAACTTTAGAAAAGGAACCGAGACTAGATAAATCATATACACTAGACAGTTAGTAGACTAGATAAAGTGCACTAATCCGAAAGTCTAAAAAACGAAACGGAAATATACCGTTGTGTAAAATTCCGAAAAATAAATTATAATAAGAGGTCAAAAACCGACAGTCGAAAAGTCGAAAAGTCTTTCTGTCTCCTTTTCCAAATAAATAACTCCAATAATAAATTAATAAATCGACAATCAATACCGTAAAGACATTAACCATTTTTCCGTTAAATGGTCGTTTAAAATTTTACTTTAAAATGTTTTTTTTTTTATATTTCGATTTCGATATGATATTTCTAACTGAAATATATTATATGCATTTTGTTAATTTTCATATTTAATATAAAAATCATAAATTTATCGATCTAAGGGAACAATTTCCAACTATCAAGTCAGCGAGGTTTCAGTAATTATTTCCAACTAGCTAAGCCAACCTCAGTTTTCTTGGCATTATAAATTGTTTGAGATAGGTCCTTCAGTATTTAATCCTCGCATTAATCTTCTCTCTTCCTCTAAACTCGTACCTCAGCTACTCTGACTGCTGCTTACTACGATGAGAAAGATATTATATAAAAGAAAGCCACTTTTTGAAAGAACTTCTTATAGGTTTTATTATATAATACTATGTTGTGCAGATCATATAGACTATATCTATATTTTCAGTCATTTTTCTCATTAATATTAAAAAACTTTTCCAAAAAATAGTTTCTCCAACTAAATATTCCTCTATTTTTCTGCATTATTATAGGTTTTAATAAGTATTTATGAAGTTTAGATTATATCACATTAATACATTAAAAACACACTACGATATTAATATTTGTACTATAGTTGTATGCTCCTTTTTTTAATACACTGCGGCTCTCGCTGGAACCTTTATAAATAAGGTTAAAATTTCTCCTAAGATTTAAAAGGATATATTTTATATTTTATATACTCTACCGGCCAAAAGTTCATGAACGCTCTGAATTTTTTAACTCATCAAATAATGCGTTCTACCTTCGAATCCTTAATGATAATTATAAAACTCATTAGATGTCTTTTAAAGTACACAAATAAAGCTTTTAACTAGTGCATTTAGTTTTACTTCAGACGTTATAGTTTCGCAGTTGTCAAATTTTAAAAATGTTAAAATTTGCCATTTTTTCTTTCGTCTTTTAACACTAACCAAAAGTCTAATAAATTTTTCTATATATTTTTAATTTTTGGCTAAATACTATAAGTCGAGAGCTTTGACATAGCTCTTGTAAAAAGTATATATGATTTTTTTTATCAGAGTTACTATTTTTTTGAGTTATCAACTTTTTGCCTTTTTCCAAAGAATTCTGACAAAATGAGGTACACTGACAATTTTCAAAAAATCATAACACAGGAACAAAAAATCGTATCAACTTTTCACAAAAGCTATTTTAAAGCCCTTGAATTGTAGTATTTAGACAAAAATTGACTATATGCAGAAACATTTTTTAGACTTTTTGTCCGTGTTTAAAGTCAAAAGAAAAAAATTGCAAATTTTAACATTTTTAAAATGTGAAAACTACGAAACTATAATGTCTGAAGTAAAACTAAATGCACCAATTGAAAGCTTTATTTGTGTACTTTAAAAGACATCATATGAGTTTTATCATTGTCGTTAACGATTCAGAGATAGAACGCATTATTTAATTAAAAAAATTCAGAGCGTTCACGAACTTTTGGCCGGTAGTGTATTTTGATAAAGATTTGTAGAAACTGTCAAGTTAAAATCAAATAAATACATTACCCGCTTATAACAAGAGCTCTAGACAGCGCCCTGAGTGTAACTCTAAAATCTGTTGGTCCAAAATACTTTCTAAGTAAAAACTTTCTCCTAAAGAGGGAGATTTTACTCCTTCTCGAGAATGGCTTAATTATCCCTCTATTTAGTATAAACATTCACTTCAGGAAATTCAAATTGAACCTCTATTGAAAATATTTTAATGAGTAACCATCCTTCTCTCTAAAATTCCTTGAAGTGAAAACTGAACCAGTATTGTAGTAAAAGTCAAAATTTCACTCCATGTTTATAATAATAACTAATCTACATTAATAACGCTAATCACTTTTAATTAAAGTAACTTTAATATGTAATTAATTCTCTTGAAGAATGCGTAAGCGATGCAAGATGATTAGTATGTAGTTCGGACGGGCCACTCGGAGGTAGCGTGCCACCTTCGGCATCAAAAAAAAAAGTATATTTAATACAATAATTTTATACAATTAAAGGCAAACCATAATTAATACAGATTGTGTTATCTACTTTTCCCTTCCGATGTACATTTATTACATACATAAGATCCTTTTCGTGGTACACCAATCGAGACACTTATGTATACATGCTCCTGATGTTTTTGTTGTTTTTGTTTTGCTACAAAAAGTAACTATAACGAAAATTAAAGTATATGAAAAGAAATTTCACCTTACAGATCTTAGATATACACTATATTAAATTGGCTCGAATTTTACTGTATTTTAGACCTGAATCGCTATAAATTTTAGAGATATGAACATTATATACGACAGTTATTATATACCATATAAAAAATTCTATTTTTTTATAATATCAAGATTTTTCCATATTTGTTTTTATATTGCAAAAGTACAAACGTATATTTTTAATTTAATTTTTACCTTTATGCACGACATGAAAATAAAACGGTGATGGCTTTTATCTGGAAAATGCACACTTTTCATCCTCACTTTTACATTCAAGCTTTCAATTCCGACCTTCCAATCAAAGTTACACCTATATGAATGTGAACATGGGAAGAGACGTTTGCCTATCCGCCGTTCAGATTTTACCCTCGCATCCGAAATATCACACTGTCATCATTTCAGCTTCCACCTTTTCCAAGCGATTTCATCTAGCTCCGATGCAATATCTTGAGGAATATAATTCCGAAAAGATTCCTTCGGACCATTAAACTGCCGCTCGAAATTCTTGAAAGGAGATACTTTGACGATAAAATTGCGAACCTACTTCTAAAGAAAATGATGTACGTAAGGAACATATTCGTGAAAACATTTCTTTACAATCATTTACGTACTTGCACATATGGTTTTATATATTCATGAGAAAAATTATAGAAAATACTAAAATCATTTTGTAAAGATTCATATATTTTCTTTATTCTGAACTATTTAATTGTTATTTCACAAGTTTTTGGCATGATGATCTATACCTAACCAGAGACAAATTTCGAAAGTAAATTTTAGATTAAATGTGACGACTTTAGTAAATAAGTTTTACAGCATAGTATAGGTGACTTGAAGGATCCTCGATACATTCTTTCCGAAAAGAAGTCAAAGCAAACAATTCACTATCTTTCCTTCATGAGGCTTCACGATTCCTTGGGTGACGCTTTGTCCTCTGTTATCTCTTCTCTGTGTACACAACAGTCGTTTCTTCTCAGCTTTTCATCTCGTCAGAACTCTTATTTCCTTTGACCGGGTTTCACAGATTTAGGTATCTTGTTCTTTTATAAGCTTCTTTGTCTTTTATCATTGTTGCTTATTTTTCAGTTCATTGTTGGTGTTTCCCGCGATTGATATGAATTCATTCAATTTGATTTTGAACTCAATTATACGCATACATTGCGTGAAGTAATTACTGTGATAATATAAAGGAAGCCTATGAAATTAATAAAATCATATTTGAAGAGTTGAGGTATAAAAGCAATGACTGAAATTCATGATCTTACTAGATTATTGTTTGCCGTAAATTCATTTTGATGGGACAGAATAGATATATGAATCTACTCTTATCGAGATTACCGTCGAATAAACTCGTAAGAGATGTAAACTTACAAATCCAGACCTTTGGCTTGATAGCGTTGCATGTAAATAAAAACTGTTTTTTAGTCTTTTCTGCATTTAGTATTTGTATTAATCAACTAATTGACCGCGAGTAGAAATTTCCTCTTGGAACAAGCCTGTTCTTGGTATTTTTTGAATATTATATGGAGCAGATCGGGTTAGCAATAGGGTTTTGCAAAACATTGGTAGTTCATGTAATAATCTTGGTCTAAAATGGCTAATTCTATTTCGCATTACTCATTTGCGCAGTTCCTAAATTTCTGGTGTTTCCTCCGACGGTCGATGTGTGATCTGTTTGTAGCTTACACTGTTATAGTCAGTTATTGCCTACGTTAAATTCATCATTAGTAGAATATTCAATTGAGTTTTCATTTTGCTTCAGCGGTTATTGAATATTATTACATTCAATAAATTACTAGTTTGCTCCTGAGGTTCTTGAAAATTGGGATCTATACTATTCACGTTTGAATAATTTTGTTAATTCATACATATTTCATGGTGAAAGTTTTTTAAACTTTGTTACTTTTCTCTAACCTTTTCAATTTTTGTTCGAATGTCAAAGTCTTTGCGATGTTTTCGAACCGGTCGCGGCTTGTAGATGGATAAGAAATATCTTCTATTATTTCACGAAATTCGTAAGATTCGTTTTTATTTAAAACGATACACCTACAAAAGTATTTGTTTTTGTTTTTGATTTGTCACAAAGAAACCAGTTTTAGATAGTTGAAAATGGGCAGCACCTAATTACACTAACTAATTAACTAAATTACATTAATGATAGTCTGGTTTAAAATGAGCCATTTGTTATCTAGTTTCTGTGTAGAATTCCGAAAACAATTATTGGTCATAAAAATGGGCGGTTTCTGTGTAAGGCGCTGCTATAGGCAATTAGTTCCATACTTAGGTTTATTTTGAAACGAATCAGCTATTGTCAGAAATAACAAGTTGGATTTGATTGGATATCGATATGAAAGTGATCCTATACTGATATAATTTGAATCTATGCAGTACAATCGCAATTGCGTGTAAAAACAAATAAAATACGGATCAAATATGCCTTTCAAAATCTTAACTTTCGAAAAATGACGTTTAACGCTTTTTTTCGAAAATACAGAAAAAAACGAGATTTTTGAGGTATAATTTTTGTAGAATGCAATATTCACTATAATATCGGTTTCTGACCACCTTCTGTCCTATCAGAAACGTGTTTGGGAACTATACAGTCGCTTAATTTAATTTTTAATTGACTCCGGTGACCCATATTTAAAAAAAAATGTTTTATAGATTTCTATATATAGTTCATACGTATAAAATAATTTATTTAATATCAATTACAGTTTATTGGCTCTGCTAACAACATTAGCTGGTCTTGTTGCAGATTTGATAAACAATACACAATTACTATAGACGGTATTCCAGAAAAAACCAAAGAAATGAGTTATTCAGTTCTCAATTAATGTATTTTGTAGGAAATCGTCCATACCTGGGTTTACACGGCCCGAATTTTGATAATTTCATTTAGTCGCTTTTGATTTGCTGGTTATAGTGAAAATTCCTCACTTATCAGCGGATCACTTTAGAACCGCCTTAATGACATTTTATAAGATACGTGAAAGTCGAGAATTAGACAATTTTGTATACACTTGCATTTCCAAATTGTACATTAACTATAATTAAATAAATTTTCTTTCATTTTTTATTATCTTATCAACGGGCGATATCGCCCCTTTTCAGAATTTTATCAAGAAATTTTTAATTACCATTTGCGAGAGCTGCAGTCATCAATTTTTTCCAAATCAACAACTTGAAAATTGTTTTCGAAATATCGTTCCCTGGACGGGGATCGAACTCACGACCTACGACTCCGTAGTCTAGAGCGTTACCACCTGAGCCACGTAGCTGATAATTTTTTCAAAAATTTATAACTTATAATTATTTATATTCTCTTAATCTAGGATATAAACGTATACATAAACGGAAATGAAATTTTAATAGAAGATACTTAATTATCAGAAAACTTAATGTTACATTAGTAAAGTTGCCATGACGGGTGATTTTCAGAAAATGATTAACTATGTCTATTCAACGCTTTCAAAGAGCACAATTCCACTATAGAAGCATTTGAAATTTAAGTGCACGTTTCTAGGTATTTTCTGCATGCTCGAATTTAATTTACATCTGCTGGTGGAATATATTTTAATATATACACAGACACATGTTGATATACACAATTAACTGACCTTCGCCATAAACTGGTGTAATCGATAACAAGTCGTAACAAAATATAATTTATACAGGTATATCTCTTAAAGTCACAGGCAGTCCAAAAATATTATTAGAATGAATTTGTTAAATAAGGCAAGACATAATGGTAATGACAAGTGGAAACAATAATTCGCCGTGTTTGAAGTAAATTTGGTTTGATGAATATAAATGAAACGTACTGCCACTAGAATGAAAAAATTTTCCCTTCTTTCTATTCGGTAGTATTTTCGACTAGTTACGTTGAAAGTCCGATAACGACAAAAAAACGGTTTCCGTAAAAAATTTGTTTTAAATGTTTTATCCATCTGCGTTGGACATTTCCATTGCTTTATCAAGTTCCATTTCGTCCATAGAAATGTTGCATGAGAGATGTCTAAATACATGTTAAATATATTTAATGCAGAAACTTGGAAGTGCTAGTTGTTTTAAATATTTAAAAATGTCGAAAATCTTGTTAATGTAAGATAATTAATCATTAATTAAACTGAATTATTGCAGAGTTTAAGACGGGTTTCGACCAAGTTAAACTTGTGTACTAGCTAGTTTAGTAATTGAATTGAGTAATAAAATGTGGCCAGTTTTCCACATAAAATATAATAAAATTATGGATCGTTTCGATAGCTTTTTTAGATAAACTGCGGATAGATTTTGATCCGCTTTTACAAAAAAGTACAAGAATATTCAAGACGAATAACCTAAATGCTTTTTGGCACAGTTTCTAGTCGATAATTTAGGTAATAAATGTCTGGACACTTTTTATGCAATTTCTGTTTTTTTTTCATTTTTTGTAGGTTTTTTCAGTATGATTATTATTAGGAAAAAGATTGAACTTTCTTCGACGGGTTTAATTTGAGTGTAATCATCATCATTATGATCCTCATCGTCATTATCTTCATCATCATTATGACTGCTATTATTATTATCTTCGTTGACATTTTCATCAGTTACTTCGTAGGAAATTAATTATATGCTGATCAAAGTCACATCAATTTTCTTCATAAATTTCGTAAAATATTTAATATAATTTAATCAGATTCTACGGTTACTAGCGGCAAAACACAATATAATTATAAACGGACGGGAAAGAGTGATCTTATTACCAAACTTACACAATGTATACGGGCGATCCACAACAGGCGAATATTCGCGAGATACTGACCATTGTCTTCTAATTAAATACCAAGGTAAAATTTTCCAAGAACCGCTGACAATGAAAAGAATAGCAACCTTGAAACGTAAACAACATTCGTTAAGGATTGTAAATAGATCGCTCCATTTGTTATACGATCTTCTCTAATCTACGTTTATTTCTTACGAATTTTGAATAATTTTGCTGAATAGTTATTAGATAGAATATTTGATAAATCTCTTAGCAATTTAATAGTATATGTAGAGAATTCTGTAACAAAATACTGCTTTGATGTTTTGCGTGTAGTTATGCCTAGTTTATAAAACAAGGAAGGAATGCATGTATGAATCTGCCAGATATATTTTTTATGTTTTTGGAAATTTCATGTACATGTAGGGGAAGTAGGGGCAAAGTGGGATGGTTTTGGAAAAACTTGTATACAAAAAATATGGGACATAAGAATGGTTAGGTGTGGTTTAGAAACCCTTATTTTGGTCCTCAACTAACTTATTATGAAACGCATTTAAAAAAAAGTATGTGTTTAATATTCCAAATTTCAATTTTACGAAAAAAACTTTTTATTTAGAAATCTGAAAATCCAGGGGCAAAGTGGGACGGGTTGTTAAAATTACTTCTGGAAAGGTTTGACAGAGAGAGAGAGAGAGAAAGAGAGGGAGGAGGGAGAGAGAGGGAGAGAGAGAGAGAGAGGGAGGAGGGAGAGAGAGGGAGAGAGAGTCTGGGAGAGATTGATTAAAAATTTATTTATTAGTGTCCTGGGCAGTACGAGCCGTGGACACAACTCAAGAGAGAGAGAGAGAGAGAGAGGGAGAGGAGAGAGTTCTTACTTATTTCTGCTAACCTAAATCAAAACGGAATACATTCCACTTTGCCCCACCCACTTTGCCCCAAAATAGAATTTTTTTAAACAAATAGAAAACGAACATTGAGTGTAAGAGAAGACTATTAAGTCATCCAATTCAGATTTTAATTACGCTTAATTTATTGATACTTACTAATCGATTGAAAATATGTATTAATTTACAGATTGACTTCGACTTCTTAGGTCATGTTCGAACGTTGTCAAATACTGAATGGAAACTGAAATATGTTTCAAAATTTGTATTGCGATAACTCTATTGTAAATAAACAATGCAAACAAATACATAGGAAATGTTCTAATACAGCGAAACGCCAAAATCCCACTTTACCCCGTATCCCACTTTGCCCCTACTTCCCTTAATTGAATATTAACAAAAGTACATTAAAAATGATGTGCTTGTGCTTGAAATGTACATTCCTAAATGTATTAAAATGTTATGCATGAAACGTAATACAAAATTACTTAAGACTTAGGTTCCTGCACATTAAGAAACATTTTAGTTACAGACTCGTATTAGCAAATTTGGGCTATGATTCAATGGGAAAAATGCTTTGTATTATCAAATTTCGACCATCAAATTACTTCCAGCTTTTTTGCCACTTATCGTAATTTAACTTCTATTTTAAGTAAATGAGTGTAGAGAAAATCTTGTGCCCTATTGGAAGGTCGCAAAATCGTAATTTCGCCCTATTTTGCTGCATGGATTCGCTTAACTCATATCCATCCTTTTGTTCGTTGTCGGCTGAAGCGAACGCATGAATGGAAGTAAGCGTAAAATAAATTCTGCAGAGGTCCATGATTTATATATATTTTTGATGTATAGTCCCTGAGAGACAGAGAAACAGAGATAAAGAGAGGGAGAGAGAGAGAGAGAGAGAGATCAGCGGCTCTTTCAATATGTACAGTTTTTAGATATGATGCAACTAAAAATAAAATCAGGGAAAAAATTAAAAAAATAAAAAATCTAAAGCTATTGAAAACAAAAAGAACACTGCAGCTGCAGTGGTTGAAGCTTGGAGAATTCGAAAGTTCGAATATTATGGCTACTGAATGTATTGAATTCCACAGTAATGTAATAAAGTCGTAGTAGACAGTTAGTCAGGCCTTCAATCAGCATAAAAACGACGGATTGAAGGGTAAAGTGAGAGATTAACCAACCGGCCTGACTAACTGTCTACTACGACTTTATTACATTTCTGTGGAATACAACAATTGACGCCCCAAGTTGGGGCAAATATATATTTTATAAACGAAAATTTAACTAACCAGCCTGACTGTCTACTACGACTTTATTACATTTACTGTGGAATACAACAATTGACGCCCCAAGTTGGGGCAAATATATATTTTATAAACGAAAAATTAACTAACCAGCCTGACTGTCTACTACGACTTTATTACATTACTGTGGAATGCAACAAATGTAATTTAATTATTCTCCTTGATATGAACGTCAGTTTAATATCTTCCAGAAATCATGTGGCCAACGCCTGATATAATATAACGTATTTTTGTATAAAATTCTGATAAAATTTGTGAGATATTCTTAAATTAAAATAAATCTAAGTTATGTACCATAATAATAAAAATACATAACGAAACTAATATATTTAGTGTATTTTCATATCAAGCATACTATGGTGACTATATATTACGCACAAAGGCGTAGTCCCCACTACCGTAATAATAATCCGAAAAGCAATCAACCCAGTTCACGGACGACTGTTCTGAAAAGTTGTCTAATTCTGTGTCATTCTTTTCGGTTTGATTCGAAAAATTGCGAGAGACCGTCGGAATTAATTAAATTTTCAGACCGCGAGGATGAAAGGAAACTTAGTAAAATGGATTTTACTTCACTCAGACGCCAATAAATTGATTTCATTCACGTTTAACTGTCGAACAATTGGAAACATTACATAGGCTTCCTCAATTACATCGACGTCTAAAATGTCTTAACGAGATCCCGTGCAGTTGCTCAACTTATGTACAAAAACAACTATCTTCGCTTCATTTATACTTGATGTCAGGGCCGTCATCGCTTCTAAATGTCAAGAACGTATATATTCTTAAACTGAAAATATGTAAAAAAGTAACAATAATGTAATCCTAAAATTCATGTGGGATAAGAACTCATTTATCACTGATGTATTTACGTAAATTAAAAAATTATTGAGGTGTGGTTAACGATGTTTGGTTTCTTCGACCGTGGATAACAATTTTTTACCCTTTTTAAAATTTCAGAAAGAGAAAAAAATAAAGAGAGAGAGAAAGAGAGAGAGAGAGAGAGAGAGAGAGAGAGAAGAAAAAAACCTAAAAAAAAAGTTTTGTGACATGATTCAGCAAGACAGTGCATTTACAATGTATGTACTCTTTTTATTATTTCGACGGTTGGTACGAAGAAGACATCTCGAAAGTGAGGTAAAAAATCGGACGTTTTAAAAGTTTTCTACGAAAACCTGGCCATATCGTGGTTTGCGACGAAGAACCAGACATTTCACAATTGTGCGCGGAAGAACCAGGCATATCATAAGTTGCTAAGCTATGATAAATCGCTATGGAAAATCTTGAAATATCCAGTTGTTTGCGGCAAGATTGTCCAAAGTCCGATTCTTCGCCGCAAATTCTAAAATGTCTGGTTCTTCGCCGCAAATTCTGAAATCCACCATTCTCCGCCGCAAATTCTGAAATACCTGGTTCTTCACCACAAAACTTTCGAAATGTCCTGTTATTCGCTGCAAATTCTCAAATGCACGGTTCCTCGCCGTAAATTCTGAAATGTCCTGTTTTTTGCCGCAAATTCTGAAATGTCCGGTTTTTCGCCACAAATTCTGAAATCCATTGTTCTTCACAGCGAATTCTGGACTGTCAGGTTCTTCGTCACTTCATCTATTCATATTTTATCGGTGTTTTAGTCTGTGCGATAAACACTGAACGTTGTCAAATAAAATGTAAAATTAAAATATTAAAAAGTTAGAAGTATTCAAAAATTAAAAAATATTATTAAACTGTTAATACTGCGATAAAGATCTGTTTCCCTCGGATTATCTGTATGTTATATTCCAAATAAAAATATGTAATTTTGCCATGCGAATCTTAAAGTTGAGTCGCAATAATTTTGGATTATTCCCGTTGATATGCATATAACGATTAAGCCTGGCTGCTTTTTTACACAAAAGTACGAGCATCTCATGCGGGAATAACCGATATTGGTTGATGTATCAGAAATACGTTATTCGCATCTCACGTTTTCTCTTCAGCAGGTACATCTCTCAACGAGTGTGGAAGACGAAAATCCACGAGCGGGTACTCGTGGAAATCCCACAAATCTCTCTGCTTTATCCTCTACTGTATCCCTCTCTTTATCTATTTATCCGACTTCATTTCTCTGCCTGGGGTTGAAATTCAGCAAGTGTGCAAAAGACTGGAATCTGTTATTCGACTGGGAGAAGGGACTTGATGTGTATTTCAGGATGCGGCCCTGTACATTGGACGCTAGCCAACTGTACCGTCCATCAGGACACGCTCGGACATTACACAAATGTTCTTTCAAGCTGAAAACGTGTCTTTTGCCATTATAACTGTAGGAGTTGTTCCGACGATACATGTCACATAGTTTTTTGCCAAAACATCGATAACTGAATGACTAATTCAGAAATGTTCAGCCTAGAATAATCGATATAGGTGTCTTCAAATTGTGCAACACACGGGGAGAAAAAAAGGGTTAATGGAACCATCAATAAAAGGTAGAAATATATCATACAGTAACTATTTTTTTAAAGGGTTATTTTCATTTAATTAATTCTATTAATATCTTGTTAACTACAGAAAGAGTTAACTTAAATATTTTCTGTAATCCCGTGTTTTACCTTTTCTTTCTGTGTAACAGATTCATAATTTATATTACAACTTCGTCAAACCCCCTGAAAAATATTTCATCAAGTGGTACAAAATTATGTGATTGATTCAAATAGTCTTCTCAGGAACATGCAACTGATAATGTGAAGGAATCGTGGATACTTGCGACATTACTTATATTCCAGTTTATGTGATTGGTATTTTCTATACTAAAAAACGATTGGTTGTCTCAAAATCGCAGAAATTACGAACCAAACTAGATAAAATAATGCGGTTTTCACGATCTTACAGTTTGATGTTTTTAGATTTTTGTATTAAAAATAAGGTCATGGAGTAGAGTGTTGGAGAAATTTGAGCTAAATTCTTGCAGAATAATATAATAGATAAATAGAAACCAGAAATTTGAGACCAAAGTACCTATTACTGGCCGTGTACCAATTAATGGACTATCATTTGTGGATTCCTTGTTGCATTAATTTGTGGGTTCCTCGTTGCATTAATTTGTGCATTACACTTCCAGGAATAAAATAAGCAACCTCTACGCTTAATTATTTGTACCCAAACCTACATTAGTACCTATCACTGACCGTGTGCCAATTACTGATCGAGTGCCAATTTTAGTTTTTTTGCTGACTGCATGTGCAGTGTATTTTTAATCGTTACAAGTAAAAAGTCGTGGTTTTCTGTGAGCAAAACGAGTAAATCTAGAGGTGATCTCTCATTTTCAAATAAAAACTTCCTGAATCTATCGCCGATATTTTGGTGTGTTTAGACACCATTTGGAATACTTTCACATGCACGCTTAGACATTTTTCGTTAAAAATTGTAGTGAAAAAATATCTTTTCAGGACTTAATAATTAAAACCATAAACGCGACTCACAGACACTGCTAGTTCACAATAAAAATGTAATATATATAAGTCTGTGATGTATAAATAGCATTTATTAAAAGTTATATGCCCCAAGACCATTCATGGAGGATTAACTTTCATTTTCTATTTAGAGTAAAAAGCAGAGGTTTCCACTCCTTAAATAAACTAAGAGGAATTAAATTCTGTTTCACGGATGAGACTACTCTTATAATACTCTTATAATTACAAAGTTACGAAGGTAGGATTATATTGAACTTCGCGGAAAGGCAGTGAATGATAGTTATCAGTTTTCTACTAATGAAAAATGAAGATATCGTCTAGATTTGACTAAGTAAATGAAAAACTAACAAAAAATTATGCTATGCAAATTCTGTTTACTTAGGATTTAAAAGGAAGCTTATACATATTGTTACATCTTTTTTTTTACATTTTGCTGTCTTTTAATATTTCTAAATTCGTTTTAATCTAACAATTATATTATGCAGTCGTTTGTATATTTTGCACTTTCTGCAAATTCAGTCTTATGCGATGAAGGGATTTTACTTGGGTTACCTAGATCTAACCCTGATGTAATCAGTTTCCTGTCAGGCCGAAACCTTGACGTAGGAAAACAATTAACACGTACATCTGACTGAATTGTCACGTGCACGTCTTACCAAGAATTGGTATAATACTCCTCCATCTCGAAGGTTGTATTCATTTTGGGAATGAATGTTGGTAGATCTTGCACTAATTAGGTACTGCTCGAATTGAATAATTGCAGTGAATGAAACGGTAACTAATTCTGGCCTGATTACGAGAGTTATTCACGAAATATCATTCAACGTTTCGAATCAGTGCTTAGGCAAGCGACGAAATTCCAAAGCTTTGTCGACGTTAGAGAGATCCAGGCGTAAAGCAGAGAATTCACGAGGTCAGATGACAGTAAGCACGGTCGCATGGAAAATCGTACCGTGGCTATTTACAACAGATGTCGAACAGCTTGGCTTTATGTTTTCCGAGGCAATAAAGCCGAAGAAATGTAGAGAACGAAGGGAGATCGTGTCCACACCGGCGAAGGAATTTCTTTAATTTGCTTCTGGAATCAAGATTCTAGCAGAAAATTGTCACTAACCTCTTAGAAAAGGTTGCAGGGCATTTGTCGACGTTTGAAACGACATACGGTGGAATTGCGAAATAAAGTTAAAAAAATAAAGATATTGAATTCTGGATGAATTTGTTTCAATTAATTTTAATCATAAATCTTTGTAAAACTCTGTAAAATCAATAAATGCTATGTTCCTCCGTAAGTCTATTTGATCAACAAGTAGAAATAACGGGATTTAGTCAGACGATATATTCCGAAAGTAGCAGAGTTCATGTGCAAGAAAAAGATCACGTGGAAGAATAAAACACAAATAAGTTACATCAAATATTTTTGCAGGCCACTAGCCAATTTTTCCTAATTATTTATTATTAAATACATTATTTGTGTAATTTGTTCAAGCCCAGGATATATCTTATCATAGACGAAACTCGTGGGATGTTGAATCCTCGACATGTCATTTTCTCCTAAGCTTGCATAGCATCGTTCAAACTCGCACACTAACGCCAAATATACATCGAAATATACACATCATTAAGAAGAAGAATGGAACAGACAACATTAAATGCGGTTAGATACAAATTACTATACAGTGTTGTTAATCGCATTCAGCAGAAACTAAATCGTACTTCGACATAATAGTGACATAAATGTTATAGCAGTTTTCTAAAATTCAAAAAAGCTTAACATTTTAATTCTTAAATATAATATACCCATTATATTATTCCATAAAAAGTGGCCTAAACGTGAAGATTTTCAAGCATAACTCCATTAATATCCAGTGATAAATGAGTTATTGAAATTATGTCTGCAGCTATTTTTGTAATTTTGGGACGAATGTATAATTTACTTAAGGACTCGATACCGAAATAGATTCTCTATAGTTCGAGATTAATAATAGAATATTATCCAGATATATGAAGTTAACAATTACTTTACTTGTAAGTATGTACTTCATCATGTTGAAAGTTTAATAATTCTCATATTATATGCTCTTTAACAAATGCTTGAATATGCTAACATATATTCAATTATTCACCACTTTAATTTTAATACTGCCGCAGCTTATATTAATTTTCCGTTCCAAAAAGACTGAATCTAAATTAATTTCAACGTTCAAATGTTCTTTAAATAATATTTTGTAAATTTAAATTAACATTAAATTAATGTTAGTGAAAATAACAATGAGTAAACACTATAAACGTTAAAAATGAGTAAATACCGGATTAAAACGTTTCTACGTTTGCTTTTTAAAAATATAACCCAGTGAAAAGCGCGTCGTCGCATGCTGTTCGTCGCTTTACTAAATCAATTAAACACGTTCTTGTACTTCGCGCACCTAGAACAGTTAATAGTATCATGAAAACATGCTTATTATAATTGTTTCAGAAAAATGAAATTAAACTAATATGAATTACAGTTTCATTTGTTTGAAATAACAGTGTACAAATTCAAAGTGATAAAGGAGATATAAATTAACAATTTCATACAATGTGTAACATTAATGCAATCCAACACAATATATTATATGACTATAAATAATATTGTGTTATTTATTTATACAAAATTAATATTATTTACAGTTTTAAAATCAGTCTGACTAAACAAATTGTTTAGCAAACTTTACTAAAGGACATAGATGATCGATTAGGGGACGTACTTTAACCTTTTGCAAACATGCATTTTTCAAAAAATGATTAAATAAAAAAACCTCCATTGTTCGGAATTACCTCATCTCATACCAAATTTATAGTAAATCGGATTAGATTTGGTGGAGAACGCAGGGAAAATTGTCAATACAACGCCTGTACCAACTTTATTTCCTTTTGTTTTATTTCAATTCTAATCCAATTTCACTGAAATTTATCATGCAATAATTTGAAACAATTTTGTATTTCCTAACAAAAGCGATATTTTGATAAAACGTTTCAATGTCTTTGAATTTTTTCGATTAGGGCTTGACATTACCAATATTATTCGGAATAAAAATAAATATTTCTTACTGGAATGTTTGTAAAAATGCGGATATAGTTTAAAAATATTGATGGCCTAAATTTTCCGACTATTTCTGCATTTTGAATTCTGAATTCAAATTCGAAAATCGCAATTGAGGGCTTGGGTATCATGCCAGGGTTTTATAGATTTTTGCATTTATCTTAATAAACAGTAATTTGCCATTCTTAATGAAATTGTATGTGTTGAAAATACCTTCAATTTGAGCTATCACTCGTTTCGATTCGATGAAAATTGAGACTAAGGAAGCATTCGGAACTTTTTGTTTTGAACCAAATTAAATTTTTTAATTCGCAGCCTATTGCAAAAGAAGCATTAAGCTTTCCTACGTCTAAAATTATAGTTATTTCCTATTATAGTAAATTATAATTATTTATTTATTTTGGCATGGAGTAATCTCCTTCAGCCAACCAAAAAGAAGATGATAAATAGTTGATGAATAATAAAGATAAACTTAACAGTATAATATATGCTAATAAGAAGTGAAGCCTTTCTTAAATAAGTAACTAATTACACATTTTACGTAATAGTACTCAACGATTCAAATATAAAAGTAAAGCTTAATACTAGCCTACGCCATTAGGTAATTATAGTACAAGTGTGAAAGAAATTATTGATTAAAGCATAAACGAAGACATAAACGCGTAAATTAAATTTTAATAAATTCCAAACGTAATTTGCTCCTAAACTTTTGGCGCTCTTATAATAAATCATAAAAGTTTGACTTAAATTTAGGAAGCGAAGAACATATTTGTAAGTCACTCAACAGCGCATTCCACAGATTTGTTGAAATGACTAGAAATGATTTTATCATATGATGCATGCGTGTGTTGAGGTAACCTTAGTATTTTGGTACCAATACGTAATTGTCTCTCAGTTATACTTTCATGCCAGATGTAACTATTGTATACATACTTCGGTGATTTAGTTGAAATAATACTAAACGTTAATATTCCAATAAAATACCATCTACGATTCTCAGCTGTGAGCCAATTAAATTTAGTATAATACCTAGAATTGTGTTTGCCCTTTCGTAAATTAAAAATAAAGCGTACACCTGCATTTAAGAGTCTGTCTAGTTTAATTTTTAATATCGCATCAACATCATGATTAACCATACAACACTAGTCCAAATGAGACACTAATAATGAAATGATTGTATTATTTACAGCCCATTGACCTAATCGTTCAGAGTTATTATTGATGCGATCAATCGCATTGTCTATTTCATGCGGAAATCATCTCAGAAAAATTTGAGTGTCATCCGCATAAATCATGTATTGTGAGTTTTCAAATACACCAGAATGGTCATTAATTAGGATCGAGAAGAGGAGAGGACCAAGAACTGATCTTTGCGGTACCCCCACACTAACAGTCAGCCAAGATGATAGGGAGTGGTTGATATTATCAACAACCGCTTGAGATCGATTGGTTAGATAAGATTCGAACCAGGCAGTTGCTGCATTTGAAAAATTAGCCTCTTTTAGTTTTGGCAATAGAACGACATGATCCACCACATCAAATGCCTTATTAAAGTCAAACATGATGGTAATAACTATCATGCGTATGCCAATAGCCTGCCTAACAAATTCTGACACATTCAATAATTCTGTTTGAGTACTGAATCCTTATATAAAACCAGATTGATAAAGATCAAACCACTTTTTCTCATTTAAGAATTCAACCACTTGATTAAAAACGACCCTTTCGCAGACTATTGTAAAGAAACATCAAGCTTTCCTACGTCTAAAATTATAGTTATTTCCTATTATAGTAAATTCCTACAATTCCTTGAAAAAGCCCAATTCTGTCGAAGAAATTTGAGTAAAGGTATTCTAATTAATTCATGAAAATATAGCAAAATTTCTTCTATTGCAGAGCATATTCCACTGAAATGAAACAGAGTTCCACGTAATTTCTCCGTGGAAAATTTTATCAGTGTACCAACACAGATTGTAAAACTTGGTAAAAAATGCATTTTAGCACCTGCATAGCCATTACTATTTAGGCTCTAGTAGAGTACTATTCTTTCCTACAGTGCGAAGACAAAAAGAGAGCTGCAGCATGCTGAGCTGATGAGGAAATTATGCCAATATTATCGTGTATCTTATCTCTGTACCATATGATTGCACACCAGTAGTTACTACTCCTGTATTGCTAACTGCTTTCAGTTGGAGAGCATTCAAAGTGTATTTCTAATTTTTGAGTACTTTCTTGTGGCTAGAAGAGATAACTATCTAAATCCAACACTTTTCTGTGACAGTTATTTGCTTTTGTGGCAGGAAACATTTTGTATTGCGTTGTTTTTCTTTTTTCTTTTACCCTGGATAGACCTACAGTTTTATGAGGACTCCAAACCTCGTCTATATTGCTAGTATAGAGTCTTCCTATGCTGGGTCGACTTTTACTAGCCGTAGCTATATTTCTCAAGGTGGATCTGTTGTTTGCCTAGATAAGACGTTGTTTCAATTATTGTTTAGATTTTGTGTCTATTGCCTGCACCGTTTCTGTTTCTATTTTTAAGCTTGTTGCCCTTGCTCTTTAAATACTTCTTTTTGCTTCAGAGTTGCGCATACTTCCTAAATATTGGATGTTTGTTGTGGAACAAGGTGTTTTAGTGTAAACTTGTCATATCCTTACATCCCTAACTCAGTTTTCATTTCATTTCTCAATCTCGTGTATTTTGGACATAGATTGAGCACGTGCTCAGGAATATCATCTACCTCACACGTGCTGTTCCTCTAATCGGAATCCAGCCGGTTTTGCTCTGAAATTTCCATGTCCTTTAGAAATTTACTTCGGCTATAAATATGAAGCACGACCAACCACAATTATGCTCAAACCGTCTATCAGTAGGTAAAGTTACAATGATTTGCCAATCGGCTGAAGTCGACACTTCCTTTGTTAAATTCCTTTACTGAGACATGAAGATCTGGTAGATGTAAAAAGTAATGTAATATGTGCCAACAGCAAAATATTTGACTTTTAGTCAATTACATAGATTTGTTTTAATTTAGAACTTTGATCATTTGTTCTTGATGGGAGATAAAAGGAGACGAAAGTTACCAGAATTTTAAAAATTCTTTTGATTTTTAGTTTATTTCATCATTACCCATTATGTGAAACTTGGAGCTTGGAGTTTAAACATTGGTTAGTTAATTAACATTCAATCATTAATGTTAATCCAGCCAGATTTAATTAATTTAAACGGAACTATATCGGTAGAGCCGTTTCTAAATTAATATTTTACGGTGACTTAGTTATGTACAGATTAGATCGCATGTTTTTTATCTATTTACAAATAAACATAAAAAAATCCTTTGTTTATAATTTTTTTGTAATATTTACTTAACGCGCTCGTTTTCTGATCCTTGTCTGGAACACTCTCAGAACTTTTTGTGAAGCTTATGAACTTTGCTATTTTGCAATCGTTTAAATATACTTGAAAATACCTAAGGTACATCAGAGTTTCATATGAAAGAATAAATTAGAGACGCGAAACTCATAACATCTTAAGGATGGAAATCCGCGTGGAGGAGGTTTCCTATTTGCTAATTTAGGTAACACCAAAGTCGAGCAGTAAACCCCGCATTTTAAATGACCATCTTTCAGTAAACATGCGCCACTATTGAACATTTCAAATTGAATATTACAATGATGACTAAATATACGTGATTGTTTGAAACAAACAAAATTGTTGATGGATTTATTACTCAATAACCATTGCTAAGACTACGATGGCTCATTTTGTTGTGTGGCATGTGAAACTTGAAAGGGTAGTTCATTGTATAACTTTCGTCAAATAAGAAAAAATCCTCGTAAGAATCAACCAAGATGAACAATAGGTCTGGAGTGGTGTGAGTAAGCCGTCTATTCTGTGGGAATGCCCGAGAGCAAAAGCAAGTTTCGATAAAGGGGGCGGAAGTGAGTTGACAGCAATCCTGCAGGATACCGACGAGGGGAGTTCAAAATCGAATATTGCATTCGCTTGAACGCCGCCAGCCACCAGCAGGGTCTGCGGGTATAAACTACCTATTTAGATCCCGATGTACACTCGCAAACTCATTGGTCAATTTGCAGTCATGCGATATTCTAGCCACGCTCCATCGGATGTATACCATTAACATCCTAGTTGATGTATACTGCGCAGCTTGCGAATATACCTTTCGTTTTGCGCGAAATGTTACCGGGAATGTCATACACGTGCCGAATTAGTGATCGACAGCGAGGCGTATTTTTAAATACTTTACCAATATGTAACACGTTCGTTGCGTGTCATGTTTTGAAAATTAAAATGGATTGTAAAATTATTGAGTACGTCATTATCCATTTAAAAGCTTAACATTTTTACCTGTAAAATCCCATATTATAGGACAATTATTATAAACTTTATTCATAACTCATAATGGATCTTTGCCATCGTTCATTTTATTTTTAAATATGTAACATTATTTTCCTTACACATTGGCATGTCATTTTAATTGTAGTAATATGTATTATACAATTTCACGTTGTGATATCAAAAAATAAATTTATGTACAGTTTTGCCGATACAGTCTGGACTTCTCCATTGGATGGATTGCGCTAGGTAAATATTGATAGAAGCTAAAGAATGCTGACCAATCATGATGCCAAATCAATGGTTTTTGCCAAATACAGACATTTGTTTTTATCAATATTGACCTGTCAGAATAATGGCGACATTCCATCTGTATTTACTACATGACATAGAGACTTCAACGTCCATTTTTCCAACAATTTTACGCCCTAAGATGAAAAGTTCCTGGATGTTTTGCTGCCAAACTTCTCGTATTAATCAGAGTCCATAGTGGTATACTTTGCAGACGCGGTCTTCAAAATCGATCAAAAATATCTTTTATATCAGAATTGAATCATCGCGTCAGAATTTTGAGCTATTTGAGGTTATGTATAGAAGACACCAAAATTTTATGGTAGTTTGCATTGGTTAGATCATATTGTATTACTCTTTCACTTTAACTTGACAGTGTGGATAGTTGATCAGCATTTGGATTCAGAAATTTGAGGCAGATCTTTCTTTACTGGATATTTTCCTTTGAAAATTTATACTAGGGGTGTTTGGAGTTGCCGAATAGGAATTGAAGAAAGCCGATTCAAAATGGCTTATAAAAACATTCACAATATTGAAACATGTTTTAGTTATAAATATCCAACATTTCCACAGTTGTTTACATTTATACAGGTTTCGTGTCATTGAATTCGACCTTGAGTTTGTCCTCCAAGGGCCTTTAAATGTAAATTATTTTGACATGTATATTATAATTTCAAATTGTCGTATCTTGGTCAAGAAAAGTCGAAATTAAACTCTACCATTCTCATATTATAGAGAAAAAGTAGTAATATATGACGCAACTAAAAGAAAAATCACTAAAAATGTTGCGGCTTCCGTACGTGACCTCAAAAGAATCTGCAAACGGTATTTTTTGTAATAATAACCTCAAATATTTAAATATCCTGAGGTGATGGAGCAACTCTGGTCCCGGATTCGAATTCTAAGTAAAAAATTCTTCTCTGGAGTTACCGATGATTAAATCAGTCCATGGGGCTGGCCCTGGCCGATTTTTCATGGTCACTTTCTTGAGACTGAACTAAACCGCATGATGGCGCCTTGAGCAACTTTCGCTTCCCACCACAGTTCCGATCATTGAGGGTTTCCCCTTCGATACTCGTAAGGATCTTGGGGCGACATCCTGTCGAAACTTGACTTAAAGCAAGTGAAAACAATGTCCATAAGATCGCCAGGCTAGTACCAGTTTAAGCGTAAACCATAGTGTTAAAATACGTATTAGTAATCAAAATTGGTCGCTGAAAAATATAAACGTTATATAAATGGGAAACTAAAGGAAGATGTAACCTTCGGAAAGTTATCATTGTTTTCGAAGTTTAACTGCCAAACATCAGATTGATGCTACAGCCATTTTATTATTTAGTATTTTGCTATGTCTTATCCGTTTTTTTATTTTCAGTCCTCTTATGCAAAATGCACGAAATTTTGATGTGGTGACGTAATATAATATCGTATCCGAATATTTAAAGGAACTAAATTACTTATATACGAATAATGCATATTATAATGTTACATATTGTTTACACAAGCAAAAGTAAAAATGCAATATTTAGTGTTAGCATTGTTTTTAAACATTTTTAAATTGAAAAATAATTTCCACGTTTTTTTTCATTTCAGAGAGCAACATGTCTGGTATAAATTCGCGTGCTGCTGACACGAGTCCTACACGTCGACCGAGGTAAAATACCCGAAATTAGTAATGAATTAATTATATTACTCTGACTGAATTATAACCTCTATTTAATGTGACAAATGCTCAGAGTTACCGTTAGTTTATGTGTAGGTAGTTTCTCTTCGAAACTTCTTGTTTATTTAACTTTCATCGAAATTGTTTTCTATTTATTTTTTCATTATAAATCGCTACTAGCCAATCGTCGATCAGTGATTGATATTTTTCGAAATTAAATAAAAGGTAATTTAATTTGAAAGAATGATACGTTATCTTCCTAAGAAAATTCATACTAATCGTGCGGATGTTCGAAATTTAGTATCGTATTTATCTGTTAATGTCGTCATTCGAATTCGATCGATGTGTTTTGGAATATCAAAACAATTTCTAGACCCTTCATACAACGACAGCTAATAAGTCTGCTATGGTTTTGAGGGGTCATTGGGGTGTGTAATGAAGTGGGATGTAATTTTTTAAATTTATCGTAGTTTCGTGCCTAGGGCGCAAAATGGCATTTTGCGGCCGCGGGAGATCGTCTTCCGAGGGCTAGCGAAGCCTAAATAATCATAAAAATGAATTTGTCTTAAAAATGAATGACTGTTACACAGCTGCGTCGAAATTTACCAAGATGACCCATGGGAACAATTTACAAATAATAAATACAAAGATACTTATTTGGTTTCGAGTGAACTTTGCATTTATACACGATCGCAGCTCAACGGTCTTGACCGTTCGAAAATTCAATTAACTTTGGTTCATTAATCTGTGCAATACTTAACATACACAGACACACATGCATCATTGCAATTACACTATAGTATCGGTTACATTTAATACTGTAACCTTTTAACGCCCAAATGCGAACAATTTGCACACCAATTTCAGCACCGTTTTTTGTATGCAATAACAATTTTTCGAAAATGGAGTTTTGAGGTTGATCACTCCAATGGCGCGGAGCAAATTTTCAAAAATAAAATTTCACACACGTAACTAATTTGCTAAATAAATGAGTGCTGATGACAGCTCATAAGATAAGAAATTAGTTATTCTTAATATAGTAAAATTAAGATATATTTTCGAAAGTAATTAAATTTGTCGAGTTAAGGTAGAGGTTTACTTAAGAGGCTAAAAAGGAGTTTATAGTATGGAATTTGTAGATTTTTATAGAATTATTATAAATTTCTGCAATATTCTGGTAGGCCTGGAGTTTGTTTTTCACACTATTTGTCTTTTTATTTTCTATTACATTTTTTAAATGTTTAGCAATTCCAATAATAATTCTGTTTTAACAGCGGTGAATGTTTCGCTCCTGTTTATCTTTGTTTTCATTATTCATATTTATTTTTTTCTCGTTTTGTTTATCTGTTTTTATTTATCGTCACACATTTTTAAATTTCACTTAACCATTTCACTTAGATGATCAGATGCATCTTGCAAGTTTCATAATTTAATTTGATCACCCTGCAGTTATCATTAGTTTGTTACCTTTGACGGCCTGCACAAATTCTATTGTTAAGAAGCATCTTGAATCGTTTCAATCTTAAGTCTTTTAAGTTTTAACCTTCAGACTGTTCTCAGAAGAGAAGTACTTAAATAAGGTCCGTGGACGAGTACTAATACACGACTATGAATTGCGGTATAAGTATTTTATTCAATTTAAAGATAATGGGATACCTAAAATATACTTTTCGAAAAATTATGAGTTGAAAGAAATGTTGGGGATTTAAAGCTGTTAATGGCGGTCAGTATAGATCTTCAAAGTAAAAAGTACAATGGAGTGACTGTGAGGACATTTTTATACAATGTGTGGTGGTAATTTACTTTTAGTTTACTTATAATATTACAAGTAATATTTAGTATTACTGTAATAGTATTTAAAACCGGGTGCAGTGTTATCCAATATTGTTTGTAGCAGTTGGCTTATTTTTATTTACCAGTACACATCATCTTATATTACTGTATTTTCTCAGTATATAAAGGCTCTTCTACGAACGAAGGAATAACAAAATTTAATTAGTTATATTTTAGATAGCCCTCACTATGATATTATGGCGTATTTAAGTAAAAGCCATCTGATTTTGTCTTCGACCAGGCCAACAAATTAATTGGTTGGGCCAAGTGACTCAGTTTATTACGCGGACTATTTTTTTTCTTCCAAATAACTTCAGATAGTAGACGGAATGAAGTACAATTTATTACTTTCGTTCTACCAACCAATTCGCAGTTGGTTCTTCTATCCAAGTATAGTTTTCTCAGTAATAATAATAATTCGATTATTTCGATTTCATTTTATTTTACTATTAAAAAATACTTCATTACACCCTAATGAATACATTAATATTACCATAATATGCTCTTGCAATTTAGCACATTTCCGAAAAAAAACACCTAAGTTGAGTTAGGCCCTTTCTCCACTCTACCGTGTCCGGTAAGAAATTGAGGGACCAAATTTTAGGGATTTTTTGAATAAATTGTAACACAATATCAAGTTTTTAGATAGAGGTAAGTTATAATTATTTAAAATTAGTATGATAATACAAAATTGTCATGCGATACGCGAAATACAATATTTATTCAGCGTGTTAACTGTGATTTTCATAAAGGGACATGCCAGATGAGAAATAGCACTTTATGAACAACAAATATTTTTAGATTAAAAATATTTTGAAATCCAATAATTTTCAGTGATATAGTAGAAACGATTCAGTTTTAGATGATCAATAACATGGCTCTTTATCAAAATTAATAAAAATTTCGCTTGACCGCTCAAAATTCTCTCGTCTATAAATTATCCATAACTATTTCTTAAAACGCAGCTGATATTATTCTCTGGTTTTTGCAGACTCCTTTGCAATTTCATTAAGAGTGTAATTCTGTTTCACAATTGGTTTAGCTGAAATTCGTTTTGACAACAAAAATAATAGTATTTTTACCGCTTCCTTTCGTGTAAAAGCATTCTCGTTAGCGAACTTTTCATTATAGTAGGAGCCACGACGGGTTATCCGGGTAAAAGCTGTCACCGCGACTACGAGAGATAACGAATAACTGGCAACTTAGAGACCATTGCAGGTACGAAAAAGGGGAAATGCTGCCGGCAGTTCAGGGTGAATAAATCACCTTTTTTAAACGCACCATCGCCGTGCAGCCTATAGGAAAAGCTTTCACGGTAGACTCTTCCTCGGCTGCTGGTCCATGATATTACCACGATGTATAGAAGAATCGATATATAGACACGATAGAATATTGGAATTCCCTGTTATACCGTTCAGTGTTAGCGAGATGGTGGGAAAAATCACGTCAGTTTATGAAAAATGAGTAGCTGTATAAATAAACTGTAGCGATGCGGTTACCTCAAGTAGCTTAAATGAAGATTCTTCTAACAATGTGTGTCAAAAGAATGTAAATGCTATTTTTAATATCTAACAATTATTCTTGTGTTTTTTATCAATCATATACTAATCCGTATGTCTCAATCGTGTTATCCAATCTAACAAGTAATGAATTTGTAATAGTTCATTAGATTTTTTAAAGGGAAATATATGTATCCAGGAATACTTACAGGAAATAGAGAAACTCGATTTTTGCAGTTAAAAGCGAACGAACTGTGTCACAAGTAAATATTCATTCATAAATATCAATAGATTACCTACCACTTTTTATACATATATGCGGAATAAAATTTTACTAGTTTGAATAAAATATGTTGTAATAGTTGAAATAGTCACATCCCCTGCATTAGATTGTGAGTCCCAACCCTCACAAAGCATCAATGTTGCTGTAAGGTTGTATAATAACCTTTAAAGTGAAAGCTTATAACATTACTTGAAGATTGAGAACCTTACATAACCTTAGGCTAACGTGACCTTACCATGAGAATCATCGACCATAGGAGTGACATAGGGATTAGAGGATAACGTGAAATTAATGCTACGTAATGTCCCTATAACAAATATGTACAGTAGACCCTTCCATAGTGTCGTCCTCCCATATTGTCGCATAGAAATCCTCTGATAATGTCGCAGTTCGTTCCTCTGATAATGTCGCAATTCGTTCCTCTGATACTGTCGCGGTAAGCTCCCCACCACTTGACCTGTGTCATATCAACAGATTGACCACGAGAGAGGTTTAGAGTGTAAAAAATACGGAGAGTGGGGGTGCCACGCAGATAGGGGATTTGTTTCCCCTTCGGTCCCGAGGCGGTGACACTATGAGAGGGTCTACTGTACTCTTAAATTTAACATTTTACATGTATGAGGGTGTATTATTGTATTTCATATTTATTTCTTTATATTTTTAAAATTTGGCATTTATATATAAAATTATAAGCTCTCACAGCAAATTGGAGTAAGGGAGTTGTAAGGGTAGAAGCAAATTGCACAATGACTTACTGAACATCATCTTATAATAGAAAAAATATATTTAGTCTCGAGGCGTAATTTATACTAATACCGAATCCATTTCCAAAGGAGCTATTTCTAGAACAGATCTGCAAAAGTTGTGATAACGTCTACGAAACGTTTGCACTCTTTAATGACGCCGATTTGCACTCTCTAAACTAGCTTAAGTAACGCTATCTTAATTGTGAATTCAGACAATCATTAACGCTCTTAAGAGGTCCTTAGGCGTATACTAAGCTTGCATTATGCGTTAAAAAACGTATTAACGGGAATTAAGATCATTAACCCTTTAACGACCAAATGTGCAAAATTTGCACATGGATTTCAGCATATGTTGAAATAAAACGATATCGTTTTATTCAAGCAACAAATTTTTTTTTAAATAAACATTGTAGTTATTTTATTTTCTTTTATTTTCCACAAAAATTTTATATAATTTTACAGAGTAAATCTGAAGGTTCTCGACATAGTCTGATCACAAATTATTTTGACTATTAATAAAACCGATCTTTTCCTTCGTCTCACACACCACACACACACACACTTCCGATAATTACAAAAAAGAAACACCGGGTTCCTATACTTATTTAAATTATAATTGTCTTCCTTCACTGTCGCTTCTCTCTCTCCCTCTCTCTCTCTCTCTCTCCCTCTCTCTCTCTCTTTCTATCTATCTATATATCTATCTCTCGGTCTCTGAGTCTATAAAATTATTCGACGATTCGATATATTACCTCGTCTGATCACTATTCGACACGGAAAAAAACGACTCCGCTGGATTAGCTGATTCATATCAGCTAAAATTTTCGGCTGGAATTGCCGAAAATATCTGCAATTTTAGCTGTTTTGATTCCGCTAATGTAGCCTTAACCCTACTCAATTCGCGCTTAGATCTAAATTTCCGCTAAATTAGCAGATTTGTTCCGCTAAATTTGCGGACTTTTTCAGTAAAATTAGCTGAAATTATCGGCTATCCCTAATGGAATTCCAACAGCTATCCCTATAGGATAAAATTGGTAGAATCTGCGGATTTTTCGGCTGATTTAGCCGGTTATTTTTCTCCGTGGATACTCTGGTAATAAATACCGATGTTCCTCCTTTATCCTCTTCTCCAATTATGACATTCATCCTAGGAAAGCTACTGGTTGAATTCCATCGCACTTAGAAGCTCCAAGTGGAAACACCAGGTAGATTCCTCGTGTCGTTATTGGGATGCTCATCGATGAGATCATTGGAACACTTATACTCGATAAATGGAATCATCGATAGGTGGCCTTCCTTCACCTTTTACTCCACTTAAGCATTCAGGAACATAGATACTAGGATATCCTGGATAACACTAGGTAGCCGGGGTCAAAACCTCCTCGTTGACCTGAGAATTTTGCCCACCAACTGAATATCGTTAATCCAAATATCTCTGGAGAAGATGGTTTCCACCTAGGTTCTTGATCGGGGCTTTCACCATTGACTAGTTGATTGACCCTGTTAATCTATGCAAAAGAAACACGACACCAACAATCACCTCCTGTGATCCTTTTCAACCAATTTATGTTTATATTATTTATTTTCCTCACACCGATGGCGCCACTAACTCACTTTACCTTTAACAGCGCGATTTAAACAAGGGAGAACCCCTACAACATCGATTCCCGACAAGTTTTAGGAATTCAAAAATACTGAAAAAATACGTGAAATTTTAGATACAATTTTTTTTTGAATGTAATCTTTACTATGATATCGGTGGTAACGACTTTCTAATTTATCAGAAATGTGTTTCTGATTCATACATAGAAAAAAACGTCTTAAAATTGTAAAAGGCTTAATTTTAGCCTAAAATTGTGCTGGTTTTCTTAAATTAAGTCAATATTTGCGCTCAAAAAGTTGTTTTCAGTTTTGGAAACGCACTTTTAGTCAATATTCAGGTTCGAAATAAGAATTCTCTAACTTAAGTGTGACCAGCTCGACAAATTTTTCTTTAAGCATAAATCTCGAATAAAATTCAACTTTGCTGTCATTATTACTTGAAAGTAAGACTTTACGCGCAAATACAAATCTTAATTTAAGAAAATTAGCTGAATTTTAGATTGAAATTGAGCCTTTTACAGTGCTTAATGTGAGATGTAACAATTTTAAGACTTTTCTTTCTGTGCATGAGTCAGAAACTTATTTGAAACGCGCATTTGAACTACGCATGTCAACAATGCATCGAAAAATTCGTAGAAAATCAAATAACTGCGCGTGCATGTTTGTTTATCACCATTTCGGTGGAACTGTAAGCGCATAAATATACTACATGTCGCGTAATGATCCTGACATAACATTTTTATTTAATTTATATAACAGAATCTAAATTCCGTTAGCATTATAATGAAGCTATTGCATTAACTATAAACAAACATTCCTCTCGGTGTACAAAATCAGTTTTTCAAAATCCAAAATGGTGGATTCAATATGAGAAATAGGTCATTTGAAATATTTTCTTACACGCTGAACAAAAACTCCCCATTTTTCAAAAATTTGGCGTTCCGGAGCAATTTGAAAATTCAAATCCATACAAATCAAAATATGTGGATGTGTATTTCTAAAATAAAAATTGTACCTAAAATATTTTTCATTAATAAATTAAACTAAACTAAACTAAACAGACCTTATTCATATCATATGTTGGTTTTTCGTTTTCAATTTGAACAAATATAAAAAAAATTATTTTTAGTAATTAGTATTCCTTTGTAATCATTCTATTAATATATAAATTGCCATTTCATTAATTAAATACTCGTTCTTATAAGCACAAGGGGAGTCAAAAGAGTCTGGGGAGCTATTAAAACGATAGAAAGATAAACTGCTCTTGCTAAAAATTTGCAATATTGTTTCCCAGATACCATGTCTCCAATGTGATAAGTTTTACATAGGCCAAACAGGAAGAAGACTCGAGACGAGAATTCGTGAACACAAAATAAACATAAACAAAAACAAAGAACAATACGCGGGTTAACAATTGCATCGATTAAATATTGGACACAATTTTGACTACAAAAATTTGAGAATTTTAACTGCAGCAAGAAATTATATAAAACGTATAGAAATAGAAAATTACGTTACTCAAGAAAATATAACGAAATCAGTCAATTTCAGGTTTGAAAATGAAACTTACCTGAAATTTAGAATCTATTATTATAACCAGTATTTTAAACAATCGAAAGGCTATTTTTAGTTGACATAATTATTAATAGAGCATCATTAGTTACCGAAACTCTTTTGAGTGTTACAATCCAATTTTGAACATAATACTCCTGTTTTTTATCATTTCTGAAGTTAAAACTTTTTAAAGAATTTTTTTAATTCTTAAACAATTTGAAACATTCATATGGTGATAGATTAGACCCGCTAATGTAATTATTAATTTAATCTATTGGTTAAAATGGAAACTCCATACACCGAAAAAAATATTGCAAAATAAAACGTATAGCTGATAGCACAATGAAATGTATTATTTCTGAAATATTTTATTATTACTACAAAAAATTATTTCTATTGGTAAGTGATTATTAAATGGAACGAATCTTTTATCATTTAAATTAAAACAATGAAATTTTCATGGTAATAATAATATATTTCATCCATTGAAAAAATACATTTTATTTTTCAATCAGAAGCAGGTTCCAACGGTTCATTGAATCTTTTCTCATTGTACTAAATTAATACGGGTTTCATTTCTAAATTAATTGGAAATGGGAACGTAACAGCTTCTTAATTTCTATAATATTGTCATACGAAGCACAACTTCCAATGAAGAATTCGTAAAACTTTTCGCATGGTTGGATGTGACAAAAAATCTGCTCAGAACCATTGTCTGGTTGTTACTGAACTTTTGTAAGGTCGTCATTGTTTATGTTATTTACTCTTATTGTGTGTTTGTCTCAAACTTTTCTTTTGCGTCTTTCTTGCGACTTGAAGAAAACTTGACCTAGAAAATAATAATCATCATCGTCTCATTTCAAGCTATTAATAAAGCCTACTTCGGATTCTTAAAAGGTTGTAAGGCTTATTTTTTCTCTGAACTTAGTCATTTTTTAAATCTTAACAAAATATTTAATTAATCGATATATGAGCAATTAAATGTATTCCTTTTACAGACAAACTAGAACGCACAGTGTGGGACTGCCGCCTGGGACTTCCTTGCTTCAGCTAACAGGTAGTGATGCCGCACAATCGAATCTGCGGCGACACTCCGCAAACCCAGCGGTACGTAAAAGCAACATTCAAATAAAATTTACCAGAACCGTTATTAAATTACTACAAACGACCCTATCATCTTCCTATATGTATCAAGATTGTAATATATTTGCATAAAAATACTATTTTCAAGAACATTTTTATGATTATAAGACTCAGTTATTTATGATAATAAAAAGATGTCTAGACAAAATAAACAAATCTAAGCGATCATTAAAAACATTTCGTAATTATTTTTTAAAATTATAGGACAAAAATTGTATGTTTCGAATTTCTGGTCGGTTTTAAAACAGCAAAACTCAGGATTTTTCAGAATATAACATTCTCTATAATACTCTGAAACTGTCGGATTTTAGCAGAATTGCAGTTTCCAATAAGCTTCCAGTAATTTGCAATAATCTTTTTTCGGATTATTCTGTTGGCTATAGGTAGAATAATGTGAAGTGCTCTAGGGTCGCAGTTAAAAATTCACCCGGTATTCAATCTGAGCAATAACTCTTTATACCAAATGACGATAAAAAATTGTATTTAAATTATTATTGCTCTTATGCATTGAATTTTGAACATTCAATTATGGAAATAAATCGAATTAAGGTGTAAATTCCATTGGTATTTTATTGATAAAACGTTGTAGATTACTGGCATGTACAAATAGCAATATGTACAGAATTTGATTTACTGATGTTAAAAATGTGACAACGCGAAATAAAGAATGCAAGAGATGATAAATGTGTAAAAATTTGATGAATAGTGGCATATGAAACGGTTTTGAATGAATAGGCAAAATGAATCAATCAACAGTACACTGCACACAAGAATAAAGTCACAATTTATATCAGCCCTACACATTTGTTGATCAATGTTTCTTTTAAGAATTTATGAATAGGATTTTATTTTTGTTTAAATTCACTACTAAAAAAAGATTAACTATTTTATATTTGATTCAACTAGATCATTCAATATAATATTAAAATATATATTTATGAAGGGAAAGTTTGACACTTATCTCAAAATTATTCCTTTCAGATATACAAACAAATTGGAACCAATATTTACACTGCCAACTTAATACAGAATAAGTCCTTTTTTTATTTTTAGAATTTATACTGATTACACATAAACAAGACAGTCCACGATGAAGACGCACAAGGTCTTCTTTCAGTTTGCACAGAACACTTCCACATCACGGATTTTTACGTACTCTTCACACATAGAATAGAAAGTAAATCTTATTGCTGAAACAATATTATTTAAGATAATTTTTTATGTTTGTTTTGTTACATAAATTTTTAATATATCATATGAATACAGGTAGCGCCACCACCGATACCTTTAAGAGCGCCTGCAATACCAAAAAGAACCAAAAATGAACAACCACTTCTTATGTCCGATGTTCACACAAAAAGCCTCGGTGACTCTAAATTTCGCAGTTCAGTCACATGGAAAAATGATCACGATCCCACGCAACAGAAACTTATTGATTTTAACGTTTTGAATAAGAATTATTCGACACCTTTCAGCTCGGATCAAGCTAGATCCGAAAAAAGTAATGTAACAGCATACTTCGATAAGCTTAATTTCGGCGAGAACAAGGTTCTAAGCGAGGAAGATAAAGTAACTTTTGAAGAGCTCGAAAAAACTTCGCGAGACCTTGAAAAAAGACTTCTTGGTAATGTCAACGAGTATATTAATCCAGATGGGACTGATAAATATGGCAGAAATCCACCAAATACATGCCAGCAGAAACATTCAACCATTTTGCAAAGAAACAAGTATATAAAGTATTACCGCACTTTATAATTTTCAGTTGTAACGTGTTTATTCATTTTTAGCTACACATAATGTTTCTTATTTATAGTCAGTTGGAAGAAACAAAGCCCCAACAAAAATATAGACATCATCTTGATAAGATTAATGCAGAAGACCCCACGCATCAAAATTTTCGATCGAAAGGGGATGAAGCACCGATCTCGATGGAAGACTCGCAAAGAATGCAGCGGATCGAACGATGTTTTCAAGAAAAGGTGCTTAGCAAATTTGAAGAGCAACAAAGACGATTTTATGAAAGAAGATTGTTGGACGGAAAGTACGACCTGGAAAAAACGAAAAATATAGGACACTCTGTTACCATGAGGGAGACACCTGTCATGACCGATAGACTTGAGAAGATGCCGAAGGCGACGCAAACGAATTTGCCACCACCCTTGAGTGCGATATGCTCCAGTCCTGTTCAAAAACCAATGAGTGTCAGGCAAGATAGTAACGTATCTTCCGATAGTTTCAGTCAAACCAGTTCACCTAGTTACACCAGCAAGACGATGGAAGCGCCACTGCTGCCTCATAAGTATATAAATGGAAAAATTCCAGGTGCAGCAACTTAGTCCATTAATTTAAATTCTTCTAAAAAGAATTTACGAAGTATTCCACGTAGAAGCATTTTAACATTCTAATTATTCGAGTGAATTATTGAAAATAAACATTTCTCTGCGAAATTCTTTGCGCGTCGATAGATAAAAATTATTATTCTTGTTCAATCACTTTGCAATATTCCGCGTCTGCATGGGCTTCGGAAGTAAATAATACGCTAGACGTTCAAAGTGAAGATACGAAATCAAATTACTGTACTCGCGGAAAAATGTAGGAAACACAAAGGCTTATTTACTTTATAGCCACTTCCTTTAAATCCAGTGTAACGGCCTAGTCGGTGCTCAAAGACTTTGGATCCGACTTTGCGAACATTGCACGGATCGATTCCGAGGTTCGCGATTCTCCTTTGAATTTCACCCACGTTCTTTATTTAACACGGCGGAAATTCATTTCTTTCATTTCTGTTCCTTTTTTCTACGAGGATCGAACGATGTTTTTGTTTTTGTCTCACGAAACTATTTAAGAAGTAGTTTTTCACTTTAACTTTATTCTTCGAACGCTCATCGACGGCTTGTCTTTTTGCAGAGTGAAAAGTTTACTTGAAAAGAAGATTTTGTATTGCTATGCGATATATAAGTCGAAACGTGCAACATCGCCATCAGATTAACAAATAACTTTAATTTTTTATTCAAACCCGTTCGGTTGTAGGTTTGAATATTATACAAATACACTGCAACCCCTCGAATTGACCTACACTGGGACTTTCTCTATCTCGCACTGGGCGGCGACGATATCCCATTTTATTGTCGCGTGATCTGTAACAGTTTTTACACACACGGTTCCTCGCCTTCCACTCCAGTCTCGTCGTACTTACCAAAAGAGGGGGAACCCCGCTTCTCCCACCCCTCTCAGACGTGTTATGTTCATGACATCACGCCTTTCCTGAGGCCCCTGGTCGAAAAGTTGGAAAAAAGAGAGCGGTGACATGTAAATATAAGGAGACGGAACTGAACAAATATGTTGGGACGTAAAGTATACGGGGACTCTACCCTATACATGTTGTATCTAGAAATAAATTTCACGATTCCACCAAGTAAAGCGCTGGCCCTAAAATTCGCTCGTGGAGGGGAAATAGCCCAGCCTACAAGGTCAGTTAGAGAGGGGACAGTGGGAGAGGGGCCAACTCGAGGGGTTGCACTTTACTTAGGTCGGCAAGGTCTGTCATGTGGGCCCAGCAACCTAAAGTTTTCAATTCTCGTTTATTTATTACAACTAGCCAGGTGGAGTAAGTCAATATAAACTGTTTATTTTTAGCAATGAGAATGACACGCGATATTGTAATGAAAAAAGAGCACATAATCCAGTATGACATGATTTCTTTTCCATTCATAGGAAGAGCAATGGTACCGGATCAGGAAAATCCTCCAGGAAGTCCCATCACAAAATCGATAAGTACTCCAGCGAGTTTGCAGACCTTTGTCAGATTCCCAAATGGCAGCAACATGTCGTTACATCACCGAGTAAGTGCAATCCGTTCTCTAGAAACCTTACGACTCTGAATGCGGTCGGACTGCGGTGGTTGAGGTGAAATGGGTAAATTTGAATCGGACGAACGCACCCACCGTTACCGTGTAATTACAGCCGGGGAAACCCATTCGCGACGGCAATATTTGATGTTATATTTGATCAAAGCTTACTCGAAAACTTCAACGTTTTCAATTTATGTTTAAATGAAGAAGTAGCCGCACTCGTTTCTTTATTCATTAAAATGTACATAATTTGAAAAGGAACTTTAAACTGCTGTAGTTATCACCGTATGTATTTTATTTAAAAGGGAATAATTTTCAGAATTATTTAAGCAATTTCCATTTTGAAATTACTCAAATGCACGTTACTTTCGGCAAATACGAAAATACTAAAATTATTTTAATATCGTCACAGACTGAAATTTGTAAATAATAATTTGAAATATTTAATTGCGTTTCCAGCTCACTTGATAATTTGACTAGGAATAGTATTTTTTTAATGTCAGGCGTAAAATTTTCACCCTCATGAACCTCGAGGGGGCTTTGCAGTCTGTCGGGTTCTATTGTCGAGGCGTAAAACTTAATTTTACGCCCTTGATACAAAAATAACCATTTCGTCCCTAGGATGCAAAATGTTGCGCCCGAGGTACGGTCAAAATTTTTTTGGCGCAGTAGGGTGCAAAGTGCGATAAATTCTCCAGTAGCATTCCTATGGTTAAAACGGGGCGCAAAATCGCACTTTGCACCCTGAAAACTGGACCCTGAAATATCTATCTAATAAATTAATTGGTTATAGCTCCAGTATTATATACCTAGCACTTCAGAATAGGTTTCGCTATTTAAAATCAATATCCAAGTAAAATTATATCGTTTGGATGAAGAAATGTATATCGGATTGAAACTTCTAAAAAGCTAAAACATTGCCGCTTTTATGAAAAATGAACATGTGAACATTGTAGCTAACAATATTACATAAAATGTCTTTTTTTATTTTGTATGATTAATAGAAGCCGATATAATGCTTTGAAGTTTTACCGTTTTATCGGCTCTACGATAATCTGCGCTACTATAGGGCGATTTTCGTTCGTACTTTAAAAATAACTATTCTGATTGGAAAATATTTCAAATAAAAGCCATAAAGGACTCAATTACGAACAATTTCCATTTTCATTCATTTCCATACATTCCGTATTGATAGAGATATGTAACAATTTTCTTATCGCAACACTTTTTTTTTAATAAAAGCGAAAATTCTTCGAAAATTGTTGATCATGCAAGTAAAGTGTATACTATGAAAGTTGTATAGGATCAAATTTTGAGAATATTCGAACTTTTTCATCAGAAATGCATGATCACAGAGAGTGAGTAAAATTACAGTTTCCGCATACTTTTTTTTAATTATTATTTTCAATTTGTTGATCAAATACTTTAAAAAAATAATAAATTCAAAATCACTTTTCCCTCATTTTCATCACCATTTATACCCATATGCAGAGAGTAGGAGAGAGGAGCATTAACTTAAAACGTAACGAAAACGTACCACTGAAAACTATTAATTTTCAGAACAATTGAGTAATAGTACAATAAAATGAATGATCGATTAATTAGTGATAACTGCGAATGAATACGATATTCAAAGCACGAGTCGAAGATGGGTTGAATTTAATCTCGCAAAAATAAATATTACACAATAAATATTTAATAATAAATATTTAATAATAAATATTTAATAATAAATATTTAACATGAAGTTTGACAGCACTTTTTAGTATTAGTACACGTCGAGGAACAGGAATAGGCCATTTTTTATAAAAAAGAATATTTTTCATTTACTGTTATTTTTTCACCACTTTTGACAATAGAATGTATCTGGTAGGTATAAATATTGCGTGAAAATGTCTAAACAAGAATGTTTAATAAGGGCTTGTGTTTTAAAAAACTGCACGATAGGGGGCGCAAAATAACGCCTAAAGTGCCTTCAAAATTATATAATAAATATATATTTAGTGTTTAAAATTGCTAAAGCAGGTAGAATCGAATGATACTTGTTACTCGGCGGTTTAAATATTGCTGAACTAATATGATGACAGTTTCACGAAATTCAATATGACGGACGATTTCTGAACAAATGACACTTATTAGTTGTAGGTTTTTCGATCAATTTTTGAGAAATTGTCAACTATTACATTCGGTTCTAAGCATTAATCAACCATTTTCTGTATGTTTTCCGTGCTGAAAATTAGAACACTCCGCACAGTATTTGAAAAAAATAATTTTATAATTCATTTTTTTAATCTCCATTTTTACTGGTTTTACGATAACTTTTTTATTTCAAAATTTGAAAATGTTTGACATGCACCATTCGGAACAGCTGTTCATGGCCAATAAGAAATTACTAGTGTCAAATTTTTGTTGTTAAAGCTAACATGTAGTGTCAAATTTCATGAAGGAATTTTGTACATTTCGACGCTAAATAGTTAACTGGGCATATGTGAAAAATATTTTTTCACGCTCCATGCGCAAAATAGTATTTTGCTCCCTCTATTGCGAGAGCAGAATTTTGCATTTCTCCCCCTGTGTCGCGGGATCACTCTCGTATGAGTAACAAGGGAGAAGAGGCGTTTGTAGACTCATGCGAAATGTCGTCGTCGCTTTGCTCTGCCGTCATACTCGCACTAGTCGGCAAATACCCATTTTGCTCCCTAGTTGCAGAATCTCTACAATACACTGTGAAAAATTTCGATGTAATTTTACAGTTAAATGGTGGAAATTAAAATAATAGTGAAAATCATGGTAAATTTACAGCGTTTCTGTAAAATTCCTACATTATCAACGTGATTTTACATGTGCACTGTAAATAAGATGTCAATCGGCTATTGGTGGGAGGGACAGATACATAAATCCCTATAGCACAATTTTCAGTGCACTTGTAGTATTATAAAGACGACGAAAATTACATTTTTTTAAATTATAATCGATGTAAAATTACAACTGGTATTTTTATTTCCACCTTTGACGTTGAAAATTTCCATTTCCATTGTGAATTTTACATGTTTATGGTAAATTTCCTTCTATTTTTTACTTTTACACGAAAATTTTAATGTTACTACGAAAATAATAGGAAATTTCAACAAAACTGTAAAAACTCGGATGTAATTTTACTTTTACTTTCCACAGTGTATTTATATTGATGAATATTGACTCTCAAGCGAGATAAGAAAAGCATTGGGTTATTTTTATATTATTTGTACTTCTATTGAATTATAAGATCTGCTCAATATGAGAACCTTCGTCAGCAGAGCACTGGAGTCAATTAAACTTTACCAAATTATATGTATAACGGAACGAAATAAAACATTCATTGTACATAAAGGCTAGCGGAGTTAGATGGGCTCATTTGGATTGACATGAAATTACCGTAATAAATGGCCGTGACAATAGAATGAGAGTTTCAATGAAATAAGTACAAAACGTTTTGCTCCATGTTAAATAGATACTCCATTCCAATGATACTGCCGTAATAAGTCCAAATTTGAAATGAAACTAAAATGTAGTTTTGAAAATTGCACCACAAAAAGGATTTCAGCGCTTGGGCTACTATTTGAGTAGTAATGTATTTATTAAAATTTTGATACAAAGCTGATAATGTAGACATTTTCAATTTAGTGTTGGATTAGCACTGACTCGGTTCAGAAAAACAGTGCAAAACCATTATTGATTCACTCTCCTGTACTTATTAAAACACGACTGAGGTAATCAGTATTGCATGGTACTCCGACAACCAAACGTTACTTCTTACCGATGACAGTACTGTCATCAGTATTGATTTGCTACGTCAGTCAGTACTCGTTTAATCGCGAATACAGTACTGGCTACCTGCATAAGTACTATGGCGATATTATGTGTACAGTTCTGATTTATTGTCGCAAATAGTACTGGGATCAACTGCTCAATGGTGTTTTTACAGTACACAGAGAGAAAAAAAGGTTAATGGAATTATGAAGAAAATGTAAAAATGATTATAACATTTCATAATAGTACAATTAACATCGTGAAAAGTTGTAGTTGACAGTATCTTGTTTATATAATTCATAATATCGTAAAATATAACATACAATAATTGCTTTTTATGATGATAAGTAGTTATTTTCATTTAATCACTTTTACAAATTCTATTTTTCTAGTCAAGAATATTTCGAGTGACTATTTAACTTATAGCTACGGTACAATTGAGGTGATGTGCTATGCTGCAGATTTAAGTATCGGGAAATAGTAAACGAAACAATGTTTTTGTTTTGTTTTACTATGGAAATGGTTAATTTAAACATTTTTTATAATCACGGAGGTTACTTTTTTAAAATGGTTCCATTAAACTTTTTCGTTCTACCAGTGTACTGACTCATTTCCGTTTCTGTACAGGCTGACAGTACTGGGTTATTAGTAAATAGTAAAACTAGTTATAGGGTGTTTACCCGCATCTTATTACATAAACAGTAGCCACACACTCATCCCCTTTTTCATGTAGCCATGAAAAACTTTAAATGGCATTGAAGACAAGAATTTGCTTAACCAGAAAATTTGACGACATGAGAGACTCAAAGTAAGCAACTGATTCATCTAAGCAAAAAGAGTGGAGCTAAATGATAACACAAAGTAGGCAAAAGTGATCAAAGTATTCGAAACAATCCGTTATTTGAAGTTTTTTTCCACCTTGGAAAGACGTGTTCTATTTCACATTACCTTACTATATTGTTCATTAAATAAATCCAAACAGCGTAATAAATTAAAAACAAGTAGCCGTTTGATTTTCCGAAAATGTTCGATCGATTATTTTCTTGTATTTTAAATGTTTCATATTTTACTTCAAAAGTAAAATTGGGCATATGACAATTGATGTACTATTCTATTTTCTATTTGAGATACATTTCTGAATCTCTTACAAACGTCTGTTGTAAGATAAAGATGCTATGCAAGCACAAACTATTAGTTTTTAAACTAATTAAAAAATGTATTTAAATAGTAAGGCTAGTCAGTTAAGCAACTTATTTTTTCCGTATGGGTAATGCCAAAATCCTCCAATGATTTGAAACTAAACTGTACCCTTTCTTGATTTTGGGCATTACATAAATAATCACCATATTCTCTCTCCCAATTCTTCACTTATAAAACCACTTTCAAGTATTGTTTTTCGATAATTAATGAATATAAACTTTACTACCCATTCTAAAATTAGAAAATCGATGCCGGGTAACCCCTGATTATCCCTGGTAAATTATTAGTATATTTTAAGAAATAAATTTATATCAGAATTATATTTGTGTAGAAGTAATTGTGTACATTATGAATGTACATAGTGTACATATCTCTTTACATGTTTACTGCCTTCACAAAGTCAACTATTATACTCTGCTTTACATTGATGTATCGATCAAGTTCTCATGACATATAAGCTTCGAAATATGCTCAATTTTGCACGCATGTCTATGCATCAATTTATTCGTCCGTGCATAAGACGTCTTTGTCTTTTGCCAAACACTGGGAACGTGAATCTATACCTATGTAGCACGCAGAGTGGTGAAATAGGCATAAGGTAATAGAATTGCATAATGCCTCAAAGGCAAAGCTCGATTGTTTTATTTTTGGTTTGCAGTTTACAATCGGTCGTAACTTTCTCCCCCAAGAGATCGGAAAAAATATATCCATTGTCACACCTTTTCTCAGAAATATTTGAAAAAGATTCATCCTAGGCTCGATAAACAAAAAATTTTCCATTCGAGTTATTCGAATATCCATCATTTATATGGCCTCGTAAATTGAAAAAGCAAAATTACAATCACATTAATCCTCCTAATTTTCTAAAGCCACAAATAAAAATTATAATCCCCGTTTCGTATTTGGTATTCCTGCTCGACATCATAACCGTTTCAATAAAAAAAATGTTATTTAAAGCCGTTTTGATAAAATATTCGTTTTAACTTTTTAATGTAGAAGTATTTTTGAACATTCTCTTTTCGTTGTCATGAATCACGATGCAAAATACCCTAAAAACTGTTAAATTTTTAGATTTATATTTAAAAACCTTTTCTTTTTACCTCAACCCTTTTTAAACTCATGAAATTAATAGTTAAGCTAAAAATGTATAGACCTAAAAAAAAGAATGTCCATTGGACATTTATAATTGTTTGGTTTTAATTTCATGAGTTTACACATAATTTTTAAAGATAAACCTAAAAATTTAGCCATTTATATTTCGCTCATCGAATTTCCATATGAAATTGTAGTGTTACTTTTGACAAGATAGTAGTAATTATTGTTATTGTCTTCCATTAAACACTGCGAACTGAAAATCGATTCTATTTGCAAATCAGCATGTGTCAGCTGGAATTAATAGGAGTCACTGGTTATTACGACGCTACGTGATTTGGGTTTTGATTTCGATTATTCGCATTGTTATAGTTTGCAGAGAATTATATGAAAGCTTCGCTAAAATACTAGCAAAGTACATTTGCAAGTTTTACGAAATGCATTTTTAACCGATAGAGAACTTTAGCCCTTTTAATTTAAAAATTAATCTAGTTAAATTTCTATTAAAATCTACATTTGAAACAAACACAGAAACGAGCTAAGCAGAATTAACTACTATTTCTTTGATAACTGTACTAATCATATGGAGATATTAAAATCTTCTTATAAAATAAAAATAGTCATTTTTTATACAAATAATATACAAATAGTTATTTATTAGTTCATATTACATAGCTTTGAAATATGCTAATTGAGTGCCGGGGTGTATTATTTATGAGAGGTCTTTGATCACTTATAACGTCGAACATGGTTTGAAATTATTAGTATAATGTAACTTGATGCTATTACCACGATATGAATTAATTTTCTAAAATTATATTTTAATTAGTGTGTTTTTCATTCTAAATGTTAAAATGACCATAAATAAAGTGACAAAGATTTGATAATAAAATGTTGATATGTTTTGGTCATAAAAAATAAAAGAATGGTCCGAAGATCCAAGATGGCAATATCCACGAAAATTAGCCCGACGAATAAATTAGCCAAATTTTTATCAAACACCATTTCGCAAGTTCTAGATAATAACTCAAATATTAAAGATTTCTGGTCCTTAGTGGAAAATATAAAGTACATCCATATACCAAAGGAACACAAATTAATCTCCTTCGATGTTTCATCAATGTTTACGAATATCTCTAATGATTTAATAGTTATAAGCATCGAAAATAATTAAGAAGAAATTTAAAAATATGCACATCTTGAACAACAAGATTTTTTAATGGCAATATTCATATGTGTAGACTCCACATAATTCACATTTAGAAGTGTGGTAAACAACTTATGGAATGCTCTATGGGTTCTCCTCTTTCTCCTGTTCTAGCAAATCTCGTGCTTGAATGCGTAACAAAATTAATTTTAGAAGACGATATTCTCACCTGCATCCCCGAAGGTTCCAATTACCTCATCCTAGATGAATTTAACAATTTCGATACCAAAAAGAAGAGATTTAAATTCACCTTAGAATTAGAAAACAACAATGAAATCAATTACCTTGATGCCAAAACTAGACTGGTCTCATAAAAATACCTGGTCTGGTAGATACATACATTATTTGTCAACGCATCCACCACCATACAAACTTGGGATGATCTATGGGCTAATTGATAGAGCAGAAAAACTATCCTCCACAGAATTTCACAAAAAAAATTTAAGTTTAATACAAAATTGGCCGATAACGGTTATTCTTTTTCATTGGTTAACCAATGCATAAAAACACGGTTGAATCTCTTAAATACCAATAACCACAATAACAATAAAAACGCTAATCTTCCGATAATACAAACAATTAGCTGCCCATATATCAAAGGTCTTACTGAAAAAATTGCAAAAATATTCAACGGAAATAATATCAGAATTGTCTGTACACCGTATAACACAAATATTGCAAAAATCAGCCCAGGAAAGGATAAGTTACCATCTAAAAAGCAAAGAAACGTTATTCACCGGATGTCGTGTATTCAATGTGAAAAGTCGTATATATAGGACAAACGTATAGATCTTTAGAAGTTGGACTAAAAGAACAGAAAAGTAACTTCCTAACTTCTAATAAAGAACAACACACGCGTCTAACATACCATAGAAATTAAACAGGTTACGAATTCGATTATAAGAAAACCAAAATCCAAGCAATAGAAAACAAACTGAAAAAAGAGGTGCAATACAGACGAATTTTTTATTAAGAAGGAAGAAAACATCATAGTAAATATTAGATTGGAAAAATCACACCTACCTGACATCTATATTTCTATTCTAAACTGAAATCCCACCCATCAGCATTTACAAATCACATCGTTTCCTTCCGTTACTTCCATTATACATTTTGTTTCCCTAACAAGTATAAATACCAGTATTAAACCCACATTTTGTTATTGTAAAGATGCCCCGCACCAAGAGGTCGAAACGTTAAGTTTAAAATTATTTTATTATATTGTGACCATCCTTTTATTTTTTATGATTGAAACATATCAATATTTTATTATCAAATCTTTGTATTTTTAACGGTCGATAAAATTTCGAAAATGAATTTAAATAAAGTGAGTTGTCTCGTCAATTGCATAGATTTCTAGTTTTGAAAGTCTGTCGAGTTTTTACATTGAAATGCTCTATTCGACTATAAATAATAGGGTATTGGAATTCACACATACTTCAGGAATTACATATGTCAAGAATCCAAGGTGTTTCTAATTTGAAAAATGGATAGGTAGAACGCCGACCGTGGTATTTGTTCCCGACATATTAAATACTTCAAATTTCTGTATTCTTGAATTAGCATTCATTCACGCTCGAAAGTAATATCTGTGTTTGTATATCTAACTATTACGCTAGGAGCTAGTGATTAATACGTGATGGGTTTTTCATGAATTGTAAACAAGCAATTAAAGTGCAGTTGATGTTTTAATGTTTCATATCCGGTGTCAGCTTCACTCTAAATTTTCTTAAAGGGAAATGACTTTATTATAGAGAGTTTCGAGCGAGAATTGAGTCATCATTTTAATAATTAATTGGTGTACTATTTGTATGCATTCACTACCTTTATAAACAATTCCTATACACATAGCAGAGGGTTTAAAAAAAGATAAAATAATGGTATATTTCTTTATAAAATATTCTAAAAATGTCATGTAGACACCAACGATTAAAAAAATAAAGCACTATCATTATTTTGAATTAAATTGTCAAACGAAATCATTTTACTTAAACATATTCTAGAACAAGTAAAATTGCTTGCTTGTTGAAATTAGGAATTACAGGCCCTTAACCAAAGTTACTAAAAAATGACAAAATATCCACAATAGACGTGTTATTAACTACCAACTATTCGAAGAATTGATTTCTATCCTTTTTACAACTTGTAAATAAATATTGTATAAAAGTTAATTTCATATGGAAAAAATATTATATTGGTAAAATATATTTTAATAAATTATGTCGCACAAAACATTCATCATTTCCTTTCATTTTACTGAATACGAAATTTACGTAAGCCGATTTCAGTTGATTCTAAATGCCGTTTGGTTGTGTGTTGCAGATAATTAGGGACATAAGAAGACCTAGTAGCCATTACGTATCAAGAGGAAGGTTAAGCTTCCGATTCGCACAGGTTCTTGTTAATGTAGTTGCGCTTATAGCCATTGCCGGAGGATTAGCAGTGTATTTCAAATGTAAGTAGTTAAAAAATCTAGATTTCTGTATAGTATTTATTAAATTAATTTATATAAAAATTATATAGCACACTAAGTTTCAAGTATGCAGGGAGAGAAAAGTGGGTGTTAATTGAACTATGAGAAAAAATAGCCCAATAAACCAGAAATTATACGGAATCGATATTTTGTATTCTGTTTCTTTCTAGTGGCGTATTAATTATCAGAGATTCTTATTCGAATTCATACTATTTTATACGACCTGTAATTCCAAAATTGAATTCATTCGATCTCATACGATACCGTATTTAACGCATTACAAAAATTGATTTGTTGCGGCTTAGAATAGCTTTAAATTCTGTCACTTAAATTGAAGAATTAATTATATCGTTTTCCGTATTTGATCATTCTCAAAGAAATGTTCTGTTTTAGATTTTTTAGTTTAAATCATTCGATAATCCAAAGTAATAGTTTCTTTGAGGTTATGTCCGATTATGTGTCGCGTATAATATCGTATACACTCGCATTCGTAACTGAAAGAGCGGGGAAGAAACATACTTATTTCGTACTAAATCGTACACAAATTTTTCGTAAACTTTTTGGTTTGTTGGGAGGCACACTGAGAGAAATGTTTGTTTACAGTTAATGTAATAGCTTCATAGTAAAGCTAACAGAATTTATAGTTTGATCTTAAGGTAAAGTCCTGAAGTTTCCGTAATATGAGATTCGTTTAAATTTGTTATGTTAATAGTTAATATAAGAGTTTTAAATATTAATGTTGAGATCACTTATACGTGACATGTATTATATTTGCGCGCTCACAGTTTCGTAGAGAGATAAACAAACATACACACGCGACGTCATTCGATTTTCTACGAATGTTTCGACGCATTGTTGGCATGCGCAGTTCAAACGACAGAATTTTATGTACGATTTATTAACAGTTAAGGAACGTTCATCGAATGTTAAAATATACGAGTTAATATACAATAACATTACTGGAAAGTCCTGATATTTTCATTTTAAAGTTACTTGGCGTTTTTTACTTTACAGTTACTGTTATAACTTTACAGTTAGTCTAAGAGTCTTGAAATTAGCTTACATTAACTATTAGTAAATAATTTCTCTCAGTGCATGTTCGCAACATTTAATCACAATAAAATTAGTAACTCGACAAAGTATTGCAAACTTATAGTTTTGGTATATATCACACATATAGAAAAAGGAATAATGGAACCATGAACCAAAAATAAAAATGTATTATAACCAGAGTCAGATTTGACTCTGCACTTTTTAAATTCTATATTTATAAATATAAAAGTGTTTGGATTAACTGTATTTTTCTCTCTGTGTAGAAAAGCAAACTGAAAAATATTATCCTATCTGTCATTACAGTTAATTTTGCTGCTCTTTATACTGTCATGTTTCATTACTACAAAATTACGTATTTTTTCTGTCTTGATGACGAGATTAAAGACAAACGATGAGGAGTTTCTTTTTAAATTTGTGGCGGAGAAAAATAAACAGATATAGCAGCGGAAAAATATTATTGGTATTTCGCTATTCCAACAGTTTTTACTTTATTTACGTAAACTATACTTTTCACGATTGAATTCCTGCAATATCAAAATATTTTTGTTTTCATATGAGTGCTTGAATCGATTTAATTTGTTTAGCTTATAATATTTTAGGTTATGTATACATGAAAAAATACATGTCAACAATTATAATTTTTCCGATATCAAAGTATATAATATTTATTGCATGTCTCATACAATTTTAAAGATATTTTTATATATTTGAACATGATATTGCAATGAGCAAATATTTTCAAAATATAACATATATTAAAAAATACTCAACGGATTACACAGCCCCACAAAAAAATAAAGTCCAGATCTGGAGGACAGTCGAAAAAACTATGTTTCTTAGGTCGCTGAATCCGAATCCGAACTCCATTTAATCCCATCACGTAGGTTTTAACCTCAAAAAACTTGAAAAAATCCTATAATTAGACATTAAAATGTTAAAATGATGAATAAGCTGCGCCTAGAAGTCTATGCTACGTTTTTGTTATGTACTTGGGATCGTTAAAACCACATTCAAAGCCTATTCAGCCTCATCGCGTTAAGTTCTTGACATAACCTCGAATGGAAATCTAAAAATCTACCCTAAAATATGAAAATAAGGAAAAATTTTATTGTGGAAGACATACCATGTTTCCATTATATTTTTGGGGCCGCTGAAATTGAATTCGAAATCCATTCCATCTCGTCAGGTCAGTCTTCTGACATAACCACAAAAATATCCTAAAATAAAATAAAGTAAAATTCTAACCTGAAAGCCATACCATGTTTCCTTTTCGTTCTTCGGGCCGCTGAACCCGAATCCGAAGTTCTTCACATGTATAATAGGTCTAGACAGCTTATGCGGTGTAGTTACTCTCTGAATTGTCTGGAGTAAACGGAACTATCAACTGAGCAGTACTGGACTTGACTGTACTGGATAGTGCTGGAGAATATTGGACTCTATTGACAGTACTGTACTTTACTGAACAATACTGGAATGTACTGAACAGTACTGGACAAGATTGGACAATACTGGAATATAGTAGGTAGTACAGGAATGTACCAGACAGTTCTGGACACTCCTATAGAAGCTGTTTTAAAAATTTAATGGTTTAAAAAAAATGGTAGAAATCAAAAAACAATACCATCTGTGCGTAGTGCTAAAAATGACTGTAGTAGTCAATCCGATTCAGAATCCAATTAGCCCCGTCGCTACGGATTTTTTATATAACCTCAAAAAAATTACAAATAGACCGCAAAATATTGAAATAAAAGAAAAATTCTTGCCTGGGTGTCATACAATATATTTTTATATATTTTTGAGGTCGCTTTTAAAATTTAACCAATCTTCCTTTATTTCATAATAGTGTTCAATATATTTCAGTATTGTTCCAGTACTTTCAGTACAGTCCAATATTGTAGAGAACTATCCACTATACATTCCAGTAGTGTCCAGGACTGTCCAGTAAACATGGTATGCCTTGCAGGCCAGAAATTTTTCTTAGTTTTCATATTTCAGGGCAGATTTTGAGATTTCTTTTTGAGGTTATGTCAAGAACTTAACGTGATGGGGTTGAATTGACTTCGGATATGGTTTCAGCGACCCCAAAAACGTCATAAAAATGTAGAAGGGACTTCCAACCGCAATTATTCTTTATTTTAACATTTTCAGGTCTAATTATATGATTTTTGAGGTTTTTTTAGGTTATGTCAAAAACCTGGCGTGACGGAGTTAAATGTACTTCAGATTCGGATTCAGCTACCCAAAAAACAGACTATAGTAGAGTCTGACCTCCAGGTCCTAACTTTATTTTTTTGGGGCCGTGTTATCAATAGATATGTGCACCAATATGTTGTTAGAGAAATAATTGTTCTGAAATATATTATTGAACAAAAATAAATATTCTTGTTTCTCGACTATCGAAATATTCAGCTTATCCAGGAACGGCGATTCGAGTTGAGAGTCGAAGTTATGGCACCACCGGCTATCCAACAACATCAGAGTTATCTGTTACTGAACCGAAGAATCCAGCTCCTGGTGTTTGCCTGCGTATCACTGTTTCCTTTTGCCACGTGCATAAGGTATGTATTCAATGCTATTGCTGACAAGAACAAACTAATATTGCATGTACAGATCTGATTATATTTTTAATAGCAATGAAAGGGAACAAAAGAACAATTTATGCAAAATGCAGTTAAAACCCATAAAATAGCGTTTTTGGACATTTTATAAAAATTGTAGAGCTGAAACATATGCTGCAAACGTTAATATTAGAAATGAAAGGCTGAATCATGTCCTTTCAAATAAGCCCTCTGCCAACTTGATTGCATCAGCACTTAAAGCATGAGGAGCATTTACCTCTCTAGGGGTGCGTAAAAATAGATGTAAACGACCAGTTTTTGTCCTGTGCAAACTCAATGGCTTGCTAATTACTTCAATTTCATTTTATTTTATTAACATTCTTATTTCAACAATTAGTTATTAATAAAATACATTAAATGTTCAAAATAAAAAGAACAATATAATATACTCTAAACTACATTAAAACTAAACAAATGGGTGCGTAAATAAGACAGCTTCAATGTGGTGCACTTTGGGAAACAGAACATCATTCTCTTCCTAAATGATCTTGGAAGTATTAGTATTCAGTATTAAAATTTGATTATTTCAGCTTTCACACGTAAGTTAAGTACATTTTCAAAGAATCATAAATTAAAAGTGTAAGATAAGGAGTAGATTTCTTAGTATTATGATATTTACTTAAGATAAGTTCACGATAGATGGATTAATTTCAGAAGCAATTAAATGTTAACTCACAATATCTATTTTTACTATTTGTCTGTTTATTTTATAATTTATAAATGTATGGATACATCTACAAATATACTGCATAATCCGTCATTAGTAATTTAAGGAATTATTTTCCGTAATCTTGATCAGTTCGTATTATTGCGCGCAATCCGGTTCTAATTCATAATTAAAATTAATATAACCTGCCGTATTAAACGTTTCCTGGAAAGATTTCAATTTACTTCCGAGGATTTGTATTTGAAACTTCGGGATTGCATAATTGAATTATGAATACGCAAACCTTCTGCTCATGCTTGGGTAATTCAGTCCTCTTAATGAGCTTGGCGAATAATATATGGATTTTTCGAGTAAAATGGGATTGAAATTCCCAAAAATATATTTTTCGGTATTATAGCCGTAAAATCCGATTTTACAGCCTACTTTTAATCCGTAAAATGAAATTTCGTGTAACATGAATCTGCGCTGTCAGACGAACTAAAGTCCTTACGGTACCGAAATAGTACTTTTCGGTCCTAGGCCGTTAAGTTCAATTTTACGGCCGAGGAGCGAACACTATTTTTTATACACTGTTCGCAAAGTAGGCACTTTACCGACTGTTTTTAGTCCGTAAAGTGCGGAGATCAGTCCATAAAATCGCACTTTAAGGACTAAACGGAGTCCGTAAAGTAGATACTTTATGTTTCAAAAAATAATGTCCGACACACTGCCGTAAGATTTTATGACCTTGTATCGAAATAGTATTTTTCTTATTAGGCAAATATTGGGAGGGTTAGAAAAGGATAATCAAGACGGAGGAGGCAAATATTGGGGGGGGGGGCACTGTATAAATTACAAATTTTTATAATAAAACAGGAGAAAAATTTATCCTATGTTGCAGATTCCATACAATTTTACCGTATTTCCCAATTATATGGGGAATATCTGGCAACGAGAAGCGCTACATGCATTAGAATCTTACGATTCCTTAGTTGACGTGAGATGCTACGAGTTAGCTGCTCTTTTCCTTTGCAGTATTTTTGTGCCAAAGTGTGATCCGATGGGTGATCAAGGTGTCTGTCCCTGTAGGAGTTTATGCTTCGGTAAATTTGATTTTCTCTTATTTAAAAATTTAGTACATCTTATTTAGTGTTCTTAAATAAATATCTTTTCTTTTAAAAATATCCTGAGTTGAGCAATCCAAGGTTAACTTTGAAACTCGACTAAAAATGTTCCGCCTACAATCAACTTTAAGTCGTTTTTATGGTCGCCTTATTCTTACTGTTGACTCACGAGTAAAAAAAATAATAAAGAGTTGATCTATTTTTTATTAAAACTGGACAGATATTTTATAAAAATGTTTCCATTTCAGAAACAAAGAGACGTTGCGGTTTTTTTCTTGGGATTTTTGGACTTTCTCTGCCAGACTATTTAGACTGTGACCTCTTCCCTGAAAGTCCTGATGCTGACATTTGCGTAGGTCATCACGAAGTCATTGAAGCTGCGAAACGAGCGGAGAAACCAGGTAAATTGTCAATATTCAGTTAAAATGTTTATATAATTTTGCGTCCACTTGTATTTATACAATATAACAAAATTGATTGTTAGATTATATTGACGTTGTATTGCTAATTCATACATGCTGCTCAATTTTAAACAAAAGAAAGAAACGTTTATAGGAAATTATGTATTTTTATTGGGCATTCCTATAATCATAATTTTATTCGATTTAATATAAAATTGTTTAATGTAAAGTAAAAGCTTATCCGTCATAATATTTATATTAGCAGTTTTTGTCCATTACGTAATATTCGATGTCTACTGATGATACAATGTCGTGAATTTATGCCGTCATCAATCTGAACAATAGGGTTACAATAAATTATTGTTATATTAGAAATAGGAAATTTTTGTTTTAAATAATTTCAAACCGTCAGAAATTATCATGAAAACCACAAGTTAGAGGTTTCTTGCTTGTCTTCCGAATTCAACAGAGTGGGAGATACCTAATGCAAGATAAACTTAGGTTTAATGAATTAAACGAATTCAAATAGGATTCATATGTGTAAATGATGTACCAATTTAAGAAAAGGCAACTACCAGTACTTGTTTTTCAAAAAATTTGCGTGAACTGAATGGAGTCGTCAACTACATTTGTCCATAAAGCTTTGTTCACAGGAACTGACGAGTACGTAGGGTGGCAATTGATAGAGTTTCCCCATTGTTCCCCTATTCCCATTGTGGATTTCTGTTCCGTTGCGATCGCCGCATTGCCCAATTCGTGCTTTTTGCGTCGTTACGTTCAGATTCGCGTTAATTCGCGAGCGAAGCTCAGCTTAAATCCTAGCGATTAATTAAATCCAACTAAACTACAGCCTGTGATGTTATAACGCATATAACTACGCAAGTATATAACGCGAGTTCTAAGTAATATCAGGTCGCCCAGAAAATGCAATTACCCAGTGATGTTATAGTCGCTACGCGGTTACCGTTAACAGCGTTATGTCGGACTATAATAATTCTCTGGACGCCTGAAAAAAAACGATGCAGAGGACATCCCGAGATGGGCGGGTCCGAACAGTTTTTAAGTATATGATCCACCATAAGTATTATCATTTTGATGGAAAAAGTGAAAGCAACGACACGGAATGCCGAGAAAAATGCAATTATTTTTGCAACATTTTTAAAGTATTTTAGTTAGTCTACAGGAATTTTACATTTAAACATAATTTAAAAAAAAAGACTATATTAGCATCAATGTAATTTTCTATTTTTAACTAAATGTAATTAAAACATATATTTAACTTTTCATTCTAAAAGTAAGTTAATGGCTATTTAAATAATTGATTCAGTTGTTAAAGCTTTTTTAATTAAGGATTCAATTAATTAATTCACTTGTAATTCATAATTAAATAAAGTAGCATGAATGATATTTAATACAGAACTCCTCAATCTGTGGACGAGCTCTTTAAATGTCATGGAGTGTCGGTTCCCTCTTTATGAAGTGAAAACTTATCGAGTGAATTTTCACTCTATGAAATTTAGTATACTCTGATCTTTGTTTAATTGTCTTATTGCATTAATCTAGTTAATACCCTTTTTCGCCAGAAGAATATTTCATTTTTATCAAAAATGGTTTAGAAAGGATGACTATAGTACATGAAATGATTAAGTAAGGTTAGGATGGCGATCGTAAAAAGAAAATTGATTCGTGATCACAGGTAGAAGCTGCAAATCAAACTTGATTAACTACGTCGTATCGTTAATTAATAGCATCACTCAAAAAGGGACTACACCGACACGTGGAATGTGGGGAAATCGATAGACTTTAATGTTCATCCGATAGACATATCCTGGAGTACTAGCAGCAGAGTGATGTTTGGTGACGGATAATTGCGGATTCTCGAACTCTTGGGCCGTTAGATGCTACGTCTCTTTATGCGTGTATCTATTTTCACGTACAACGACTCCATTACCGTTGGAAATTGCTTCACTATCGTTCTCACAATCTGCTACAATCGTGTGCTGCGAATATAGGCTATTAAACTACTTTAATTTCGGTTTTGTATTTTGAAATTCGGTAATTACTAGTCTAAATTTTGAAACGGTGTTCTAGTGAACAAAATTTCTGAAATTTAAGATATTTTAAATAAGTAAAAGAATTAAAATAATTAATATGTACGATATATTAATGGTTAACAACTGGGATGATAATGGATCTTACATGTTCACAATAAGTTCCAAACGTAGTAATGGATCATACATGTACATTTTGCAATAACTCCCATAATTTTGAATGAAATTGCATGAAACTTGGTACCTTAAGGTTTTCTGGGTGGCTAAGTCTGAATCTGATATGAACAAATGATGAAGTTGCAAACTATAAATACCTATAAAGGTTGTAGAAGAATAAGAATGATGAACCCCCCCCCCCCCAATCTGCCCCCCGACCTGGAATCCGAACGATAACAAAAAATTATTCCAAAAAACAAATTTGGAATCCCCAAACCCCAATCTAACGGTAGTAAGGCAAAAATAGTTATTTTTGTAACAAGGGCGTAAAATGGAGTTTTACGCCTCGAAAATAAAACCCGAGAGACGGCAAATCCGGCTCGAGGTTCATGAAAGTGACAATTCTATTTTTGAGATTCAAACATTGTTTTTTGATGCAGTTGGCGTAAAATATTTTACGCTTCCAATTGCGGGCCTAAAATGCTAATCTCACACCTCCATGGCCGTAAAGTTTATTTTATGAAAAAGGCGTTTTATGCCCTCGAACTAGGGCGTTAAATGACCATTTTACGCCTACTGCATCGTAAACGTTTTTCTTCAAAAGAATTTCCTTCCGACGAGTCATTTTAATAGAAAATCTTGTAAAAAATCATGGAAAATTTTTGCGAGGTAATATAACCTCAAAATTGGACCGGAAAAAAATTAAGGAAAGTTTTAAACAACGTTTTTACGCCCTGGTTTTGAAGATACTAGATTTGAAATAGGGGGATTTTTAAAGTTTTTTTTTTAGTTTTTAACGGTAACACTACAGGTTTTTGAAAAAATATTATATGCCTCCAGAATTTCAGTAAAAAATTGTGTTTTAGTGCGTTTTCTTGTCGTTTTAAATGGAGAATATTATATTTGGGTGGCTCAAAATATAATTTCTTTCCTATCTTTCCCGACTCTTTACGAAACCCGACTAGCTTTTGAAGAAAAATGGTGCATATTCGAATTCCGGAAAAAACCGTGTTTTACTTATTTGTTTTTACGGTTTTTAATAGAGTGTATTATTTTCAATTGCTATAAATATATTTTTCACGTAATTTTTTCCCCGCTCTTTATTATAGGGGAGGTCGGGGTATTCTTGGACACATTTTTATTTTGTCCACAAACTCTAAAAAAAATTGCTTTTCCCCAAAATTTCAAACTTGATTTTATGGTACGATAAGTAACCTTTCATTTGGTACCAGCAATTTGACCTAATTGTTTAAAATTGTACACTTTGTTTCAGCAGGCGCAAAAAGCTGGTTTTTGAGATTTTAAAAAATCTCGGGGTATTATTGGACAGTCTTGTAAATCGATAAAAAAAAAAGAAAATTATTGCTGGAAAACGTTTATTTGTTAATGAAAACGAACGAATATCCATATTATGATGAATAAAATAAAGTAAGGAACGTGAAAGTGTTCCGGTTTGCTCCGACACAACTCAAGTGAACACCTCGATCACAAGTGATACAATGGGCGATATATGTTTCGGCGATTTTCTTTCTCGGGCATATTTTTCATGCAAATTATGCAGAAATCAGTATTTTCCTCCACATCAGTGTCCAAAACACAGAAGTGTCCAATAATACCCCAAACGCTCATTTTTACAAAATGTCGGCGTATAAGTAACACAATGCAAATTTCATCAAAAACTCTTATATGCGTCAAAAGCTTATAGTTCCAAGAATATGATAAATATATTTACCTGACTTGGTTCTTCGAAAAATGTAGTAAAAATGACCAAAACACTAAGTGAAAACACTTTACAAACATCAAAATTTTGTTTTATATGATAGCGAGGTAACAATGCGTCAAAATAAGTCAAGTGCTTAATAGAAAATGAGATTATGATAAGACAAGTCGATGCTAGTTGATGGAGACTCCAAACGTTACAAACGGGAAAAATATCGCGGTGTCCAACAATACCCCGTGTCCAATAATACCCCGACCTCCCCTACTAGTTTTCAACCAAAAAATAGTCCCACTCAAATTTTGTGTTTTGCTGTTTTGCCATAAAGTGGGCTTTTCTGTTTTTTTTTCTGATTTTTACGGAGTATATATGGATGGCTCAAAATAGCATTTTTTTCGTATTTTTTGTGTTTCTTAGAAAGGTGAAGCGAGATGCACAATTTTTGTGCTCCCCTCCTACCCAGTATGTGCAAAAACTGTTTTTTTAGTCTGCGTCCTTGCCTGGACGTTCCGGACGTCCATTTTTTTAGCCATAGAACGTGCAATTAAAGTCCCGTTTTCGTCGCGATAAAAATCCAATAGACTTCACTATGGACGTGAAGAGGACCAAACTCGCACGTGTAGTTCACTTTATTTCTCGAAGAATAGGTGTTAAATAGAGCAGTGTTCTAAATGTGGAAGAAATGTGGACCAATTCCCAGTATTTCACAGACGAATTGTGGGCAAACATTGGTATAAACACGGCAAACACCGTACAAACCTTATACAAGTAATGGATGAATCTCGGGCGAATAAAAAAGCAAAACAATTACAAAATTTAAATTTAACAACGACAAAAATGTTGATATTTTTATTTCGAATTCTACTCTTGTAATTACGTCGAAACACATTCACACATCAATCAATTTTCTTAAATTTTAATCTGCATTCTTAAATTATAATTTTTTGACGTTTTCAAATAAATAATACAGAGAGAAATCCTGAGCGGGTGGTGCATTATTTTTTACAAAAACTAGTAGTATTATCGTAAAAAAGCGAAAAAATATATAACCAAAATAGTACATTATCTAACAAGGGCATAATTAGCTATCCCCGACAAGTGCGAAGTTTGTCGCACGAGCGAAACGAGGACTATGATCACTCGTACATTTAAGCCCGTAGAGTTCACGGCAGGGCGCAAAATCGAATTCTACTCCCGGAGTTTTAAAAATGATATTTTTACCCACCCAAACTTAATATACTCTAATTAAAGCCGCAAAAACCATAATTGTCATCCGAAATTCCAGTGGCGCTGCATTTTTTTTTGAAAAACTAGTGGTTTATCATGAATAGCGCGGAAAAATACGTAAGCAACGATATTTTCAGCCACCCAAATGTAATACATTCCATTTAAAATGGCAAAAACGCAGTTTTGTCAGAAATTCGAATGGCGCACCATTTTTGTTCAATACCCCGGATTGTTATCGTAAAATTCAACCGTTGTTCAAACGCTATCTAAAAATATAATTAATTTTTGTTTGGCCTACCTTTAAGGTTATATGCGCCGCAAAAAATTATGGTTATTTGTAACCTAGAGTTCCACTTCTATGATATTTTACAAGACTTTCTGACGTTGCATGAAAATTGTATCGAAAAAACACGTTTGTTCGCATTACTATTATAGATTTATTACACGCCTACTGTCTGGTGCAAGTATGCAGCATTTTGATGTCACTACAGTAAAACCTATCAGATGTGATTCTTCTCAAATTTTTATTACCCTTAAAATCTGACAGTTTGCTCACCTCTTCAACATCTCCATTATCACCAATCGCGTCATATTTCATACTCTCTGCATCTGAGCAAAAATGTCATCGTATGGTACATTAATAGGAACCCTCAAATTTACACATATTGAAATAGACAATTGTTCTCATTTGAGGAATTATACTGTATACGGCGTGCACAAATACACTACAAAGACATCCCAACAAACGAAAAAGAATAAGATCGAATTCAGAAATTACGTTTCCAATTTCGAATTTAGAAAAGTCACAAACCTAATTCGAAGTTTATCGATTCAATATATTTACCTGGATTCCTGAATATTTTAATTCGGAATAATTCGTTGTAATGCGTTAGGTCTTCTTATGAATATTTTGTTATTAAAAAGAAAGAAGAAAAAGAAATATTACGTCCATTATAGACATTGTTTACTTTCACGTATATTATTATTACTTAGTTCCGGTGAAATTGATTACATAGTTCGTGTGTTCATGTAAAAACTGCTAGACAACGTTTTGTAGGTTATATTTATGTTCTACTCACGTATTATATCAGATTAGAATGTAAAATATTTGAAAGGAAGTGGTCAAGAAACCGAAATAAAACGTAGTCAATTCGTTTTAATTCTTTTTCGTTTGATGGGATTGCATTTCTGCAATATACACGAATATTTTATGATTACATCATAAGTAACATTTAGTTATATAACTGAAATTAATTTATTTAATTCTTTGGTATTGATCACAATTTAAATAAATGCACTGCGACAAAGTCTGCAATATACTTCGGTATTCGTCGATTTATTTTTTGCCTTCTTCAAAATAAATACTTTCCTTCAAAATAACCTCATTTCAAAAAATCAAATTACTATTGCAATATTTTTGTTCCTATCGCTTAATCATCGAGAAATTAAGCGATTTTTGTAGTTACTGAAGGTTGTGCAACTATTAAGTACATCCATTACACTCGTATTTTCTTAGAAATGCAACTGTTCTCACACAACATTGCCGTCCAATAGATGTCCCACGAATATCCATTTCCTGCCCTATACGAAATGTCCGTTTTATACCCGACATATGTCCCGGATGTTCATAGGACTTCGGAATGTAATCCAAGACACAATTTTATGGCCATCGGACATACGTTTTAGGCTAACAATTGGATAAAAAAAGACATGATCGGGGCATGGAAGGGATGTGTCATGTTTAAGAAACTTTAAGAATTTCTTTTTTACTCTCCAATAAGCTATTTAAAGGGTATACATTTCCTATCTTAAATTAGAAATTAGGATGTCTATTAGGTATTCATATTGCGACTGTTCATCCTGTAAGAGGTCGGATGTCATCTAACACACTTTAATTTGTCGATGAAATGGGCGTAATTTTGTGAAATGAAATGCGGATATCATGGACCCAAATATTTTATAAATTTTATCAAAATCTGGAGGAAAATTCAGCGAAGAACTTGAGTAAATAAGACTTTAGGAAGATTCTGCTCGATTAACTCCGGTAAAATCTGCAAATAAATTGTTTTCTTGAGTTTGTAAGTGTCGGTTTCGTGTCCAAACATCAAAGGAAAGCAATAGAGTGAATGTAATTTAACGATTTACTTCCATAGAAAATAAAAACAGAAGTATATAGTTGTTCAAATTACAACTATTAGAAAACAATTTGTATAAACAAAAGATATTTAAAATATCATTATTACACATTAAATTCTGATTTTCACAAATGTTAAATAAAATGGACGTCAGAATTGACCTGAGAAAAATGTATTCAATTGCACAGTTACTCCGTTTAACCAGGCTAATCTATAAACTGTACTTCACGCAAAACAACTGCTATTCAACAAGTAATTAATAATATGCTTTTCTTCTTCGACGATTTTCTGCTCCGTTCGGGTCACTGATTTTCTATGCAGCTTTTCTGAAAATATAACAGAATAATTTATAAAATTTCTCAATTATTGATTAATAGCAGTAAAATAAATTATTCTACAGATTCAAACAACATTCAATAGTTTTGTTAAGGGCGACATTACTTAATGTACAATATCGTAACATAAAATTATAACGTACGATGAAATTTCAGATTATTATTTTAGAACAGACTTGCAGTATTGACAAAACTGCCATAATTTCTGGTAAAAATTACTAGATTTTTAATATTTTTACTGTCTGTATAGTAAACATTGGAATACAAAAATGTTCAAGGAAAAAAGGTTTCCTTTGCATTAAGAAAACTTTCAATTTGATCGTGTGGTAAGACGTGGTCAGTGGAAACCCCATCCGAAACTCTTGATCCACTTTTGAAGTATTCAAGGTCACGATCGTAATAAGAAGTTCTAAAAAGTACGCGCATCTGTAGCAAAATCCTCCAAAATGTACAAAGATATCTTAAAAAAATTAATAGCATATTTAAAAAATGACGCGCTACATAGCACGGTATTCAATAAAAATGATTTATTTATCGAAAAACTTGCACGACTGTAATACATTCTAGACGACATTTAAGAATGCACATTTACATAATTGTGAGGGTTGGGAGATTGTTGGACTGATGAATTCTGCAGTAAATATTATTTAATGTCAGGTCCATAATTTTCTAGAAAATATCACGACCATTACCGTCAGTAATAAAAATTCCGCGCAAGATTTGTCCAAATTTTCATTGGTTCCACTGAAATAAAACTATTGGTGATTGCATTTAATAAATTTGGGTTTCGAACTCTTTAAGAACTTATTAAGATGTCCCACAAATTTAAAGATGTCTTAAGTACTGATCGGAAATAAAGAAATGAATGAAAATTTAAACAAATCTTATTTAAATTAAATTGTCAATTTGTACATATTATATAACATTTTTCTTTCTTCTCAGTTTATATTTTATTTTAATTATTGCATACAAAGCTGGTATATATGAGAGACAATTTGGTCGGAAATAGACACGTTCAGTGACACGACTCTTAGATTTTTCCTAGTAAAAAAGCAACGCCAACGCAACGTATTCACGTGAAAATTGATATTCGGTCGTTCACATATACCCTCAATTGCTGTGCATATATGTGTACGTACACAAATATGGGGGATGTGTGTACCAAGTGTGCAGCAGAGAGTACGATGTTCACTCAGAAAAGTGCAGATTCGCAAGTTCACTTCGATGCACTTAGTCGTGGTGGAAAGGAGACACGAATAAAGAGCTCAGCAGGTGAATGCACACTAAATGTGGTACAAGTACCAGGCGATAAACGTTTCTATGGAAGGAAACATATAACCTTCCATTAAGCGAATGTTTACAAAACTAGATCGAACATTCCGATAAAAAAGTTCACGTCTTAATATTTTCCACTTTATAAATCACCTTTTGTTGATAGAAAATTAGGAAAATAATTTTTATGAATTTTATAAAAGAAGTTTTAAGAATTATTCTTGAACTATATTCTTCCTCATTTGATTTTTAAGTTCATAAATGTCGAAATATTTTGGGATGAGAAATATTTTCTCCTGAGCTAACTTACTTAGCACCAACTAATAATAATTCAATATACTTTGCGCCCTCCGGGGCGTAAAATCGCATTTTACGCCCTCGAAAATGACATGACTGAGGTAGGAGTTTCTCATCATAATTTGACACTCGTTCGGAGGAAAAATACTTTTCGTAAATGTGACATTTCATCGTCCCTCGGGCATTCGCGATTGTCTGCGGGCGCAAAACTTTATTTTACACCCTTAATACAAAAAGTTTCAACGATTATAATTAACCCGTTAGCTCCGGAATTGCTCTGTCTGTATATTATATTTTCATATCGTAAAACATTTTGAAGACGATATACAACAACATTGAAAAGAACCTTGTAAAAAAAATTAATTTTTTCATACGAGAACGGGATTTTTAGCGAGGGTAAAATACTAAAAAAGTGAACAAAATATTTGCACATTAAAGATACTATCTTAGATTTTATTTATTTTTATATAGAATATCTAAAACAGCGTCCGAGGTCAGATTCAGCTAGCGATTCCAAATAATAAAGTTATGATCAGTTTTTCGTAAAAAATACAAATTTTTTCGACGTGTCTTCTGACGAATTCCGTTTTTGTGACGTTGGAAGAAGCAATATTAACATTTGCAAAAGGCAATTGTATCTTTTTGCTCAGCCCTTTCAGATTTTTTTTTTAAAAACAAAATGACGGCTGCAGTATAGCGTCTGCAAGTTATAATTTTGGATTTTTTCACATAAATATCAAATATTTGACCATGTAATGGTCTGGCACATGAAAAATCGGAATAAAAAAGGATTTATCATAATTTTTTAATACTTAATTTCATGATGGTTCATTCATAACCTCAAATGGTCATGTTTTTTATGCATCCCATAGAACTAGTCATATTTTTACCTGAGATGCATTTGTCCGATTGAGCGGGATATTAGATCTGCGATATACGTAATGTAATTGCAAAATCCATAACAAAGGACAGCTTTGCTGGTTTCGTTCATAATGCACCCTGTGGTTCGTTTGAACTATATGAACCGTAGAAACGATGTCTATTTGCTGCTACGTTGACGGTTATTAGCAATTTCGAGCTTGCGGAGAAACGACTTATCGATTAACGCCAGCTTGCCTAGCGCTGATTTGCCCAGAGATTCAGACAGAAATTACAACGCAGATCCCATGCGCATTCGAAATCTCTCATTAGCCGTAATTACTTTTTTCGCGTTCAAGAATTCAACCATTTTACATTTTGGAGTAAATTGATTCCCTCTAACTGCTTTATTGGATTAGCAACGTACTCTGGGTAAATTGCTTTATTCATTTAGTACCCTATAGTTCTTTATAAATAAGAAATTACTGAAAAAGTGTTGTCAATGTAATAAGTATGTATGAACCATACAATATTATTAGCAACTACTTAGTATTAGTAGCAAACATTTAAAATTGGTTCTCCCCACTCGATGTGCTTGAAGCTTCGTAAGATAATGAGTGAATTAGATATAAAGCTTATTGAAATACGTTTAGCAAATTGAATAGTGGAATAAAGTTTAAGTGTAATTGAATCTGAAATGGTTATTCGTCAATTGTAGACTTACAATTAGAATAAGATATAAAGCTGAAGAGAGATTCTACTTCAAAATAATAATAATAAATTGAGGAAAAATTCTATTAAATTTGTCTGAAAACAGTAAATTTTTGTAGATATACTTCTTGAAGCCCATCGAATGAAAATCACTTTCATACATATTTTTGTGGAATCTTTACTAAATACCTTTCAAAGTACTATATTTGCATATAGATCTTAACGTGAAACAATTATGGATCCGAAAAATCTAATAAGAAAAGCTAAGAGATGTATTAGTTTAATTATTTTTTAATTTATTAAAATAACCCATGCCGACAAAATTTGATTTAAAAGTGCTAAATCTGAATTTCACCTGAAAAAAAAACAAGCACGTCTGGGTTTAGAGATATTCCAAAGTAAAAGTGAAAAAACACGCATTTCTGTTGTATTTTAGCTGATACAATATTAGGATATAATTTAATTTTCAAAAATATCGCCACAGTTTCTGAAAGTACTATACTTTCCTCCTCGAAAATCCATTTTGAAACTTAAAAAAACTTCATTCTTCCTCTCTGAGGAATCGTCTGGGGAATTTAGTTTTCTTAGAAATTGATACAAGCTATATTTACTAACACCGAGCATAAGATAAGAACTAAAAATACCCGAGCATTCGTTATTAAGCCAGTCGGATAAATTTCTTGAAATTTGTTCGCCATATTGAATCCGGCAATTTCAATTTTTTGAAATTTGACTGCAGATTCTTATTCAGGAACCTCTAAATCTGCTGAACTCAGAGTTTAGATTAATCATTAAATATCGATTTTTAGAACCTGAGAAATTTTTTTAATTCGCCAGCCATACTGGATCCGCCATTTTGGAAAAGCAATTACTAAGAGCACTAAATTCAAAAGAAGATATCTAAGATATAAACAAAGTTTTATTTATGTTTCAAAATGGATTTTGAATGGGAAAAGTAGTACTTTGTATCATAATATATGTTCAATTATTGATTATATATATATTATATAATTGAACTATGATTTCCTACGTTTTCTGGTGCGCTCATAAAGAATTTCATAGTGAAAAACATGTCAACAAATACTGTTAAGATGAAATTTAGAAGAAACATATGAAATAGAAATGCACGAGAGACATAAATCGCAAATGAACCGTTGCAGTTAACAAGTTATATTTATTCTTGTTCGCAATAGAATGTTATTCGAAGGTTATACGACGGATTATATTTTTCCAAGCAGCACATCTAGTTGTATTATGGGCACAACAATGTTTATATGACTTTTCTTAAAACTTTATAACTTTTCTTATAACTATTATACAACTAAAATGTTTATGTATTAACGTTGTAGAAACGATTATATCAACCAAATGGGGAATATATGGAACCTTTTTTCGACGTTGTATAAACGTTATTAAAACTATTAATACAACTGTTATGAAACCAATAATTAATAGTCACAAACAAGAGTTATCGTAACGTTTATACGACTTTTATAAGACCTTAAAGATTAAACTTAGAAATGAAATACATCTAAACGTAACATATATTGACGTTATTATAACTATTATACAACCGTTATTCGACTATCTGTGAAATATTGCAAAAATGTATCAAATGTAAAGTTTATTATTGGAAATATTTTATATATGCACACCATCTTTTACCGGACATATTCATCTACATACATACATACAATATATATATATATATATATATCGCATTTACATATATATATCAACACATGCACATCTAATATCGCGTCGCAAACGCACCTAAACGCAATTAGTCTCATAAATACATCTTGTCGCAAGTATATCGCAGATACGAAATTAACTCATGATGGCATGTATATATATGAGCTTCGAAAAAGTTCTTGCAAGGTCGAAAAACTAGAATCGAATATTCGCCACCTAGCGGCAGTTGCATGAAACTTCATAGAATCTTATACAAACTCATACATATATCAAGTTGTACAATGGTCTTATAAATGTTTTAACGACTTAAATATTCGTAACATTGCAATCAACCTTTGAGGAATCGTGTAAATGTTTATACAACTTTAATAGTGTATTACAATGCAATAAATGTATATGAAGTTTTAAAAACGTATTAGCGACTTGAATTACATATTACAAGATAAATAACGTTTACGGAGTTGTAAAAACGTTTCTACATCCAGGAAAAGTTGTATATACTACTAAAACTTTTTAGTTGTACAATTTTCAATAATGTAAGTCGCAAAAACGTTTTTAGTAGTTATAAAAACTTTCTTAAAACTTTGTGCTACTTGGGTTAACAACAGTAGAATTTGTATTTCAGCTTCAAGTGACTTCAATTAGTAGTGTCTATTTTTTTTTAATTTAAAAGTATAGTAGTACTTACCCAAGCAACAAATTAGAGCGAAATTATCGGGAAGTCGGGATGTAGGGACAGAAGTCGAAGTATTTTGACGGTCGAAATTTGGTAATACAAAGGCATTTCTCCATTAAGTCATAATACAAATGTGGTAACATGTACCTAAAGTTGGTCGAAAATTGGTAATATTTCAGCAATTGTCGACCTAATTTTAACCAAATTGTGCGTCTTTTATGTAACCTTTTTCTCGGGCATAAATGTGGCAAGCCTGAACAATTACTCATGTGTATATTATATCTATGATTTTGGTTATAGAATTCGTAATTTGAACCTAATGTACGACTTTGAAGTCACAGGACTTTTTAATGCATTTTTTAGATTATATTTAGCATCTGTGCAAATCCATTACCATTTCGGCAGAAGGTATGGAACTACTATCCCCTATCATAAAGTTAAAATCGATTTATTACAATGCGGTTATGAACAGAGTTAAGTTTGACAACGTATCATACATCTACACAACTGAGTCATTATTTTCCAAATGCTGTAAGTCTCTGCAGACTTAAGAAAAACAGCTCTTCCAACGACTAACCTTTTGATTCTTCTGCCATTGATGTTCAAAATGTTGTTCGTTTTCATGTTTAGTCGTCAATAAACTTATCGATATTTTACGTTTAAGATATCTAAATAAGGACACTTTTAAATGCTTCAGTTTTCCATTAAGCCATACTCTGTTATTCAAATCTCATATCTGGGTTTAAGAAAAAAATATAATCAAAAAACATTGCATTATATCAAAATTATAAAATTTTATTTTTGACAATCAAGGTGATTAATATCCACATGTTTATTGCAGCGTGCACGAGTGGATTCTTGTGTGATGAGACGAGATGCATCCCCGTTGACTATCGTTGCGACGGTCATGTCGATTGTGCCGACAAATCGGACGAGTTTGGATGTGGAGAGTGTAACAGCTCCACTTCTATCACAGGGAGTAGGAAAGGAAAGAACAATAGCGTGAACAGTGTGGTATCGTCTCAAGTACCTCATCATTGTGGCGAACGAAGATGCATGTCAGCGGAACACGTGTGCGATGGTGTCGTCGACTGTCCTTGGGGTCAAGATGAACGATATTGCCGTAAGAAATGTCATTTTAACAAATTTACTTACCAAAATATAAAAATAATTTAAAAAAAAATTAATATCCATCAGTAATCATAAACTCGACTGTAGTGGAAAACAGTTTGGCCTGTACCAAATTTACCTTGATTTGTACCGTTAGAGAAAGCAATTCTTACCCGTACACCAAGTTAATTCCTTTCAAAACTTTCTTGTTTATTTCCTGGCCAAAATTATGTTAGTAAAATCATTGCTGTGAAATTGTTTATTGTTTGTAGTTCGATTAAGCGAAAGGAATGGAGATATCGGAAAGGGATACTTGGAAGTTTATCACGCCGAAAAGGGCGACTTTCAACGTGCATGCATCAAACACTGGAGTCATTCTATAGCTGGTGATGTATGCGGACTTCTAGGATATACGTAAGATAATTTTTCTTCATGTACAGTATAAAAACTTCAAAATTCAATTTCCGGATCAGTAAATACTTTAGAATATACATAAAAGGAAAAAATATCAAAGCTTCATTAGTTTAAAGCTTTATACTTTAACTAATATTTCTAAGAACAGAGACTAATTTCTGTGGGTTTAAGTCAAAATTTAAGTACGATTAATCGGAAAGATTTTCACGTTGAGCCGTATTTATATATCAAATTAGGATACAATGTTATTGCGTTTGATGTTGAAATCGAATTATCGAATTCAGGGTTATGAATAGCTCGAGTTTGCTAGAGAAAGGGAGTAATGCGAGCCGGGTGGAACCCATGCTGGAAACTTCGCAGAGTCGGCGTTTAGCACGGACGAGCCAAGGAAACTTGCTCAAGGAATTTCAGGAATGTGATGGAAAATACCATTCTGCAGTTGAACTTACTTGTACCAAACATGGTTAGTGACTTTTTAAACCACATTAGATACTGTCGATAGGAGCATTTATTCCATGGAATTAATACTTATATACTTGTATATCATTACGTTCCCTCAGAATGCGGTCGAAGAGGAAAATACACTTATGGTCATGCGAAAGTTAGGCCAAGGATTGTAGGTGGCGTGGAATCAGCTCCCGGGGATTGGCCTTTTCTCGCAGCTATTCTGGGTGGTCCCGAGCAGATTTTCTATTGTGCTGGAGTTCTAATTGCAGATCAATGGATTCTTACAGCTTCCCATTGCGTTGGCAAGTAAGTTCATGTACTTTCTCATCAAGGCATTGCATCATTTATCAAATTCATGCTGCTCTCCGGATCCGCTTTCGAGGATATTCCAGTTTCACTTATGATCCATGTTTAGTTAACAATATGACGAAGCTATGCGGGTTCAAAGTTCTATATATTAAAGAGTTGTGAGTCATCGATAAATTTTGCTATTATCGTCACCGATTTCTTTCATCCATCATATCACATCATCCATATTGAAAATTCGCAACTTCCGTGAACCATGCAAGGACGAAAATCTGGTAGTTTTAGCCATTCTGAAGTATCCGGCTGGACGATTCAGCTGGGTATTACCAGAAGACACGCTCACACTTACCTTGGTCAGAAGCTTAAAGTGAAAAGAGTAGTGCCACATCCCAACTACAATATTGGCGCCGCCCATGACAACGACGTCGCTCTTTTTCAGGTAAATTAAAAAAAAATACATTTTTCTAAACTTTTGTGTGCGCATACTCTATTTATTTGATCACGTTATTGCAGCTAGAGCACCGCGTTCAATTCCACGAACATTTGCGACCCGTTTGTTTACCAGAACCAGGTATTGATTTGTCACCCGGAACTATCTGTACTGTTATTGGATGGGGCAAGAAGCAAGATACAGAATGTAAGCCTTATGAGCACTAACAGCTCTAATGCTTTTTACATCTTGAATGTTGGGAATTATAATCTTATTGTGCTATTATTTTCATGAACCAGCTTCGGAATACGAACCAGCCATAAACGAAGTTAAGGTGCCGATACTTGGCAGAGAAATTTGTAACACGTGGCTGGAGCACAATACAGAATTAAACATCACTGATGGAATGATCTGCGCTGGGTATTCTGAAGGAGGAAAAGACGCATGTCAGGTTTGTGTGTTTTCTTCAACATTTCACACATTCCCGTGTCACATAAGCATTTATGTAACGTTCCGAATATTTTCAGGGTGATTCTGGGGGCCCACTTCTTTACCAAGACAAAGACGACAGCGATCGTTGGTACGTTGGTGGAATCGTTAGCTGGGGCATTAAATGCGCGCATCCGAAATTGCCTGGTGTTTACGCGTACGTACCAAAGTACGTGCCTTGGATTCTCAAGCAAATTGCCGAATATTCTGAAAGTGATAACGAATAATCGGACAAGTTTGCCGGGAATTCGACAGGAAGTACAACGGCCAAGAAGCTTAAAAATCTTCAGGATAAAAATTCGCGTTCTTCCAGAAACTTAACAGTAAGTATGATTTTGTAATCGTCGATCGAAAGTATTTTTTATATGGGAACACTAACATAGAAGAGAGAAGCGCACCGAAAGACAGGAAAAAAGTTTTGTCGATTAGCCATGTGTCAATTTTTTCACATCGCACCTCAATGATCTCATTGGAGGCGCATTTATGACAATAATCTACACCCAAAAAAGCATAAACAAAATGTAGAACTTTATACAAGATGAGAAAGATGATTTTCTTTCGATTCCAAGAGTAAACGTGTTATTTATTAAGGTTACGACTGTTATCGCCAACGCAAACTAGCATTTATTTTTTGCGAAAATTCAATATAATTTGTCATTTTCGTATAGGTACTTTGCGGTAAATACTTATTGATGTACTTACGGCTTTATGGTCGCGTATGGTACATTATTTTTTCGAGTGCACCTCAAAAACCTGATATATCACAAAACAGACACTTCAAACATCCGACATTCGCTACATAAAAAATTATCTCGGGTCACCATCCTTCAGGTCTCACTGGAAGGTCATTTCAAGGTCAAAAATGTAATAAAGGGATGCTTGACCTCCGGATCATTTATTAAGCACATTTAGAATTCAATAATTAATTACATTTTCAGAATGTCTGTTTTGTGATTTGTCGGGTTTTTGAGGTGCACTCATTTTTTTTGTGGATTGTACAGGCATTGTAAATTCTTGTAGACTTTTTTACGTGAACATACGTGAATCAACAGTCTTCTCGATAAGTTTGTATTTGCCGCACAGTAACTATGAATATCAGAGGCTCCGACAATATAAAAATGAAATAAATGGAAACATATAGTGAAGTACGATCGCGATAACTTAAGCTAAAACTCGGCGTGAGATATGCTCTTCAACGTGATCTTCAGAGACGCGCTCACAATTTCGCAAAAACTAATAGAAAAATTAGCCATAATAAAGCTTTATTTTCCTATTTATACTTCCATTACGATTGCAACAAATGTGATACGACTGCGTCGATAATATAAGCAAAATGTAGCAAAACATTCAGTGATAAGTCATGATTAATTTCATTGTTACACACTGCACCGTTTCGTTTAATACATATGCAGTTCTTCTTTCACGGTATGTAAATGTTTTTTAATGCCGCTTATCTCCAGGAACCTGTCACGATATAAGATGAAAAATTTGATAATAAAACATAGCAAGCGCAGAGCGAAGCTTACGGAAGATAATATACAAGTCGTAACAAATAGCGAAGTTCAGATATTCGAGACAGTGATCGTTTCTAGTATATTGTATCTTTTGGTACTGTTTAAGTGGCAGATATAATATATTTAGAATAATTAGTGTAATATGTAATTATATATATGAGATGTATGAACAAAAAATCGCGCATATGATGCGGGAAGGAAAATTTTCTATGACGTTAAATGTAATATGCACTTGGTACAAAGAAAATATCCACTGTAAGTGGTGAAATGTCATTTTTGGACTGTCGACTCCTAAGAAATCATGTGTGCCAATTTTTTCAAAAGATGCGTGAAAAGTTTTTTATTTTTAAATCAGCACGGCGATTGTTCCAAAGCCGAGTAATTGCGAGGGTTTACGCCTAGACATTATCTACGTTGCATACAATGCATCGGTTCCAGGTGTAACTGTTATACTTGCGATTTAACGTCATTATTAGAAATTGTTTCAATATTTCGCGTGACGTCGACTACGTAAAATTATAGGTGTTCAATGCATACATATACATTATGTTTGAAATGCGAATGCATACAAAGTATGTTTAAATATGACTGTTTATAGTAAAACGTATATTTAGGTATTAAGGTAGTTACACTCCAGTATATAGTTGGGAAAAATATTTAATAATGTTCCCAAGCATTTAATTTTTAGTAATAATGACATTGTTGAAGGGGGAAAGTATTATTCTTGATTCAAAAAATCAGACCAAAATTAATTTTTTAAAGAATTTTTGTTACACCTTCAATATCAACTTTATGAAATACATCTTTAACAATTTCGAAAACCGTATTTCTTTAGTAATTTTTAACGAGGAATTCAGTGGTGATAGAATAAAAAGTGTACGAAATTTGTTTGACCTATAAATTACACTAAAAAAAAAAGTCTTAATTGTTGGGCTACATTTAAGATGTAACAAAAACTAGCCCGATTAGAAAAGGACAAACTTTTGCACTATACATGGACTAATTTCAAACCATTTTAATTTGTAACACTTTTAAGACTTTTTTTTTCTGTGTATAACATAAATTTCCTTTTTTTTTTAATAATGCTGCTACATTTTTCTAAATCAATTTAAAAATTAAAAAAAATTAAGCTTGAACATAAAAACATATTTTCTAAACAATTACGTATGGATTTGTAAAAATTCCAGTTTTTTACGAAATAAAAAATTGTTATGGAACAAACCAATATTTTTACCGGTTAACAAAGTTTTTATTTTTTATTTCACTGTTACTCTAGAAATAATTTTTTCGACCCCTACATTTAAACGCGAAAAAGATATTTTGTTTTTTCGTAAAAATGCTTCCACATTTGTCTAAATTAATGTAAAAATTCAACAAATTTAGCTGGAACATAAAAACATATTTTCTAAAGAATTACGTATGGATTTTAAAAAATTCTATTTTGTTTTTGATCAAAAAAATATTGACACTTTTTATTCTAGCGCCACTGAATTCCACGTAAAAAATTACTAAAGAAATAATTTTTTCACATTTTTTAAAGGTGTATTTCAAAGAGCTGATTTTGAAGGTGGGGCTTCCCCTTAAAGACATTCTTCTTGTCGTCAATTAAACATTTTTAAAAAATGAATCAATTTTACCGAACATTTTTTACCTAATAACTAAAATTGTTCTGAAATTGTGAAGAGTAATCATTTTTTAAAATAATTGTTTGAAGTTTCAATTTGTTTATGATCACTAATGTTTTCTCGCATGAATATCATTAATAATCAAAATTAATGGAAACGGTATTAAATATATTTCTTAAATATACCCCGAGGTCTAACTACCTTAACTCAATGTAGATACTCACTCAGGAAAAATACAATTTATAATAATTAGAAAAAATTTCGCACATTTCTTTTACATATTCTAGATACTAAATGCAACATTACAATATATCAAATGATATTCGCTTCAAATCATATAAAATGAAGTAACATATTTAACAAAAATTGGCATGACTGAAGTAATTATCAAGAATAAATTATTCTTAATAACCCTGGTAAAAATTCCATCTAAATGTCAGTGAGTGATAATAAACTGACCAGTTTATGAGTAATAAAGTTGGACTGTTTTCTATACGAAATCATGAATCCTATTTAAATACCTTTTTAGATAAATTGTGGTCAGTTTATCTATTTTTTAATAGAGTTACTCAGAATGTTTAATGCGAAGCAATTAATAAAAAAAAGAACATATATTATACAAAAGGTCTTATAATGTCTTCTTTTTGAGCACATTTTGAAATGTTTCTGAACTCTTTTTTAGTTTGCTGTCTGGGTACTTTCTAGGCACTTTTGCAGTACCTAGTTATAAACCACTTAGTATGTACACAAAATGAATTGAATCCATAAAAAATGTGTAGAATTTCTACCAGGGAATAAAGTATTTTAATTTATTAGTATTTCAGGTTAGGATCTATGTTATTCTTTATACGATTATTATATAAATAGTTTTAAAAAATGATCTTAAACGAGTATTAATTAATAAGTGTACTTAAGCACATGTTTTATAGTAAATTAGTGTTGAAAATTTCGTCATAACAAATGAAATAAATTTATTTCTAAAATTTATGGAGGACACTTTTAGAAAATGTTAAATGTGTTCGAGGTCATTTTTCCTGAGTGTGACAAATGAAAATAATCAGTATAAACGCTTGTATAGTAATGCTTGTTGAGCTTGTAGTTAGATAGCACCGCACTCACGTAGATAATACCTATACAAATTAGAAAGTTGACTGAATTCTAGGGATAATGAGCACTGATAATGAAAGAAACACTGCACTAGCACCAGCACTTTTTGACATGCACTCTAAATTCACAAATTTGTAAATGCAAAATATAAACAGCTATTGACAATATGGCTTAGGATTTTTCCTAAGTCGAAAAGGGAGATTACGAGTATTGTTGGTAATATCTGCTGAATAAAACATAAATTAACTTATTTTTAAACTTTATTCTGAACTGGTAAAAAAACAATAGAACAAATTCAAAATCAGCAATGCGTGTTCCTAAAAGAAAGCAAGAAGAAGAGAAAATTGTCTTCCTTAGTATCCAGACAACGCTTAGTTAGGAAGCATACAATAAAAACGTAATAATAACCAACAGTACTGTGTGAGCAGACAATAAATAATTTTAAGAAAGTTCCAAAATCTGGACAATAAATTAAATACGTAAGACTATACTATAAGGAAGGATATGTCCTTAATTTAAGATTGTCTTTAAGTATACATTAAGTACCTCTGGAGATAAGAATATTCGCATAGCCGATACTTAGGGAAATTTCATAAAATTTCATTAAGACAATCAAAGCAGCGAAATACTATGGATAAAATATTTGTAACAAAATTCAATTAAGCTCATGAAATGAAAATTGTAGAAATAAGTATGAATTGAATTAGTTATGCGAATAAAGATTCCAATACTCTAAATATAAGAAGATTTAAAAATTTCGAATTTTTCGTTTCAGATAAAATTGCAATTACACATGAAAAATGAAATGTCAATTTGAAAATTCGAAATTTTTAATCAAAATAAACCAGGGTTCGAGAGTAATTGTATTTATCACAAATTTCTTGCATTATTGAAAATTTCGATAATTCTGTTATAATTCATTTATAATTTCATTTTAAGTAAGTACAACCAATGTACTACTGCTTACCTCAGATTATAATTAATGACTACATTAAGAATTCTATAAGAATTAAAATAAACTGTTCAGTAATTAAGATATTGGAAATTGCCATTGCGCATATTATTTCTTTATTGTTCGACATTTTTAATAATACTGATATTTAAAAAGAAAATATTTTCATAATATATTCTAAGGTTACGTAAAATAACCGTAGAATTTGTATTATTCCAATAAAGAACGATTGTAAGGATTGTTGCTTAATTGTTTTTTTAAATGACGCTAGTTTTCATTGCGATAAACAAGCAAAATATTGTTTATTTTGAATATAAAATATTCATACAGAAAGTAATAAAAAGAAACTATTTTTTTACGAAATTATTTTTGAAACTACTAATACTCAAGTTTCTATATGTAAAAATTTATTTTTCTTCAATTACGGCAGTTTACTGCAAGTGTCAAAAGACATACAATGACGTATAATAATAACTATAAGAAGAAAAATAGTCTCCAGAGATACATTAAACTCGATGCATGAAAATCGATGTATACTTACAAAAATCAGTGAAAATAAATTACTTCATAAAAAAACACATATTGACAATAAATATTAAAACATTACGCACATAAATTGTAGACGAATGTTTCTCACAAAACAAACAAGACGGATTAAGGATGCATTCATCCAAAATAAACGTCGAAAATTTGCATAATTACTCCTGTCAAGTCAATGTTGGTTAGAGGAAGTTAATATGTTATTTAAGTATCTCTAAAATGGGTCGTCTTTACATCATGTATCATGGTACGATAAGGTAAATATTAAGAACAAAAAAAAACGAGGAAATAAGACGCTTAGAGTGAACCTGATATATTCTAGATGTAAAGAATCGGCCGAATTGCCGAACATGCTGGCAATTAGTGTAACTAAAGAGCTCGAAAAAAATGTACTGTAGGTTGAAAAATAAGTATTGTAATTTTAACAGAAAATGAATTCCAAATATACTAAAATAAATTCGTAACTTTTTTTTCGTAATAAAGACAATAATGCTTAAATAAAATTAGGGTTGAGTCCCGGTATCATTGCGTCTCGCTGTATTTACATGTCGGCGCTCTCTTTTTCCCCCACTTTGCGGTCTGGGGCCTCATGAAGGGCCTGCTGTGACGTCACTAACATAACGCGACTGATGGGAGTGGGAGAACCGGGACTCTACTGTATTTGAATATAACTTAAATGATTGGTTTATAAGTTAAATAAATCTAATATTTTTATTTAAAAAAAAGTACTGTTTGGGCCTAAATAATAAGGATATACGTAAATCATTGACTGCACGCAATGTTGGAATTTAATCAGGATTTAAGGCATACGTGAACGTCGATTCTGTGTTAAAACGCTGTTAAACATGTATTAATATAATTCCGATAACCGTAATTTAAATTAGTTTAAGCATTAAATTGTAAATTACTAGCAATGTGCTTGTTGGACTGTGGTCAATATAAAAACATATATTTATGCCGTTATTTTGAATGCTAAAATTCAATTGCGCTAATAGTTTAAAAATGTTGCTTGCGATAGCTTTGGAATTTATTAGAAGATGTAGTTTTTTGGAAGTTAATCAAGAATGTAAAGTAAGAATGGTATATAATGTAGCTTTCGCCTGAACCCCAGAGTTTCTTCAAGTTCGATCGAAAAACATTGAAATTTCGAACTGCCTACGGATAGAAATGTATTTATATTTACAAAAAGCATTGTTCGATGGAATTGCAACCGAGTGGATAACATTTTGAAGATTTAAATATACACTTTACATGTTGGGTAAAAACTTTGAATATTAAGCAGTCTCTGGGGTACTTGAATGTGATTGCTTGATGTGCTTTGCACAAATCGTAATCGTACAATCAGTGGTCGATATGCAGGCTGTCCAATTAGTTCTATAGATTACACACGCACACGATACGAATATATATTGGTAGGCAAAAAATCTTCGATATTTCGGGTATACTGAAATGATCGCACGTTGGCGTGTCGCTGTGATTGGTAGTTAGTCATCATTGTAGACTTTCATTGTGATTTCGTCAAGTGGATATGGCACTCTGAAGTAGACAATAGGTTTCTTTTAAATTCATCTACACTTATAAAAATCATACATGTCTCAGTAATCGAAAGTTTTGTAGAAAACGTGAAAATTGACTAAACATATAATGCCTATACATATGAACTTTCATACTGTTCCTAAGAAATGGAATAAGATAACTCCTGTTGTGAATCCTACGAAATATAATCGAATTATAATGAAGGAGATACTTTGAACTAAACTTTAGTCATATAAAAAAAGTAATTATTATTGACGGACCCCTTCTTCCAGTACATCATCAAATGAATATATAAAATTCAACCTCCACTTTCTTTCTCTGTACCACATTTCACATTTGGCAGTGCTGGAGGATTTTTCGGAAATTTTATAATCTGACTTTAATAGAATTATTTTTAACAACCACATTTATGTTTAGAAATAGCTAATAACTTATTATTATAACAAATATAAAAAGGAATATAATGGAGCAAAGATAATAAAGATGGGAGATTTGCGTATAATGTTTCATTTCAGTTATAATTTTTATTAAACTAATCGACGTGTCAATTGTAGATTCTATCATTAACTTGTCTTATTAATTACTTATGAATTTGTTATTTATGAATACTCCATAATTTTTTAAAATCCGGTATTGTATTTTCATTGGATAAAATATTTAAGGGATTGAAGCTAGAACCACAGATCGTAATTAAAATATTGAAGGGTACTTAAACATCAAAATTACCATAGGGCTGCCACTGCTATGGGCTTGAAAATATTAGCGCTGACGCTTGCACTGCCTATTTCTTTTCAATAGTAACTTACTATCGAATCAACTGTCCTACCACTTGCGAAAATAAGAAAACTTATTACACATCGTTGCAAGTAAACAACTTTGTGTCGCTAAAAACATTTGTAACGTAAAACTCACGAGTTCGAAAAATGTTGGTGTAATGACAACGCGAGCGAATGCCAAGCTCTTGCCGGACAAGAGGGAATTTGTCCACGTTGCGCCACAAGCGTACATTTTTTTTGCTGATTATCAGAGATATAAAATGAAAATAAGCATTAAATTGTAAACCAATTATGTTCTGATCTCCAAATTGGTGCATCGTGGTACAAATTCGATGACTTATAGGTCAGTACAGATGAAAACTATTGTATTTTCAAGTTGTACGCACACGTAAAATTTATTCGATGTATTGTGTAAAAGATTGTAAACAAGGCAAAATATATCAAGAATAAAAAGCAAATGATGTATATATGTTTATTTGGTATAAAATATGAATGATCCTCTTATCATGTCGGTTGATGTGAAAAAAAATATATTAAAAGGACAATAAATAAAAATAATTAATCAAAACACTCTTAGATTTTTTGTTGACTTGGATGTAAGTAAACAAACTTTCTGAACTTTGACTTATCCAAGCTACATCTCCATCCACGAGTTTGCAAGGAACTGGACTTTTTTTCACACAGTTTCGTTACTACACTACAAATATTCTTAAGGTGAATTTACTACATTCAGAACTAGTATTATTACTATCGAAATGTTATCTGGGTATGGATGTGCAAACGCTAAAGGTAAGATATATCGATATAATTTTCTAGTAAATAATTGTTCTGGCGTTAGATTAGTTTTGACTGGATTGAGTCCAGATTTATCAAAAAGAAAAAAGAGAAAATGAAATGGTATGGTATTGTTTGCCCCACAATTACAAAATACCTCAAAGTTTCGAACTCTTTTCAAGTTTTCATTATCAAGAAAAACATGACATACTGCTGTAGAGTTAATTTATAGTGTTCATGTAATGTTTTTTAAATCTGCTTTTAATTTCCATAATCTTAATGAGAATTCTAATGAAATCCTTCAATACGTCGGGTTTTTAAGTGTTCGTAATTTTATTATAATTATCCTACATTTTTTAAATGGTAAGTCATACATTATTTGAAATATCTGAAATTTTAATATTTTCCAAATTAAATTCATGTTTGTTTAGTAATATTCTCATATTATGTTATTTGATGGTAGTGGTATATGTTTCTGTCGCGTTGAAATCCATTGAATTTCATTCACTTCATCACTTCTGAATTCGTTTTCTTAACTTCTGTAATGAATTTGAATGAGAAAATGTGTTTCAATGATTTTGAATGATTAATAGCTCATAAGTTGTTCGATTTAATGATTTTGAATGGGAAAATAGTGGAATGAAGAAATGATTTCGGTGAATGAATTTCAATTCAAAAGTGCGAATAGAACAATTGCAAGTGTAATGAATTTCAATGAAAAAATAGTTATAATTGTCGTGAATTAATTTGAATGGATTACAAGTTAGTTTTTACAGAACAACAAATTTAATGATTTAGCATCAAAAAAGATTAGAAGAAAATGCAAATGATATGAATGAAATCGAATCGATTATTACCAATAGCAAGGTTGGGAGGTAAATGATTTTGAATGGAAATAAAATATTTAAATGAAACAATCGTTCAAAAAATACCAAAAAGTAGGTTCTTTAGTCATTTTTTACGAGGATAGTATAATAAAAATTGTAACAAAATTGCTTGACTCAAAACAATTGTTTCCTCGAAAAGAAATGGAATTGTTTAACATTCATTCGTAATTATTTCGGAAATACGTTTTTCTGTTCACCAAACTTTTTTTGAATGTTTAAATTAATTTAGCGAATTTTAATGGGTCAAAGAAATTTTAAATTTAATTTCTTTAAATCCATCCGTAATTTTAAAATAATGTGTTTTTATGTTCACCAAAATTTTTGAAATTTTTAAATCAATTTAGAAGAAAGTAGTAATGAAAAAATCAAAATTAAAAATTACTGAATCGAATTTATTAAATTTGAGTTTTATAAAGGCAAATCTAACAATTTTGTATTAAAAATAATGCATTGCAGAAAATCGGCCAATATTCTCTTTAATGGTTTTTGATTCTTTTTAGAAGATAGTAAACAATAGTTAGAATTGCCTTAATGAACGCCGCATTAAAAAAGAATGAGTCAGAACTTTTTAATTTACATTTTTTTAGGTTTAACTACTATTTAATGATACCCCCTTAAGATAGTCTATTCTACTCTAAAAGATTTTAATTAATAAATATCAATTATTTCAGGTATTCAGCCAGATTTACTTGAAAAACAACATGGTACTAGAAAATAATTTAAGGGTTAGCAATAATATTTCCTTCCTATGTGACAGATGTACTATAATGTAATAATAAATAATTAGAAAAATTAATATATAAAATGTGCAAACTATTATTAAAACAAAATCATTAAAAACTGCGAAAACCAATGAAATTTAATGATTTTCAATAATATAATAAGCATGTACTGTAATCAATCATTTTAAAACAATAGAATATAATATTGGTTATAGCACTGCTGAATAGATTTCCATTGCAATTTAGTGACTAAGAAAACCAATTCAAATTTATTGAGATTCAGTCAAAATCACTCAATAAATTTCAATGAATTTTCGTTTGCTAGAAAAGTTAATTTACGTTTCACAAATACTTTTTACTGCATATTTACATTAAGTTATGGACTTATTATCAATAGATAGTTCAGTTATGATGTTCCATTTGTTATCAGCATATTGTATAGCTATACAAAAGTAAACAAATTAGGGTAATACGGTCAATGAACTAATAAAGGGAATTCAGATAATAATGTTCTAAGATAATTAGAATCTATTAAAATAAAATTAGGACGATTAGCATATACAGCCCTTTTTAAAACTATTTTAATATAAATGCGAATGTGTTAAATAAAAAATGAGGGTGGAGTAGGTTATTATAAAAACCATATAAATATTGTTTTTGATAATATTTAGACTAACAACAGACTTTGTGCTGATTCATGTAAAGAAATGCCAATGAAATATTAATGTTGGAAGGAAAATTATTGATGTGACATCTATTTTTTAAACTATGATGATTTAATTAATAAAATCAGCGATTATTTAATTACCGCATGTTGAAATGTTTGACTTATGGGACATTACAAGAGAAATTACCCACGTTTTGGAGTCGGGTTCCAGGTTTTAATTTACGTTAGAATACTTATAGCAGGTGCAAAGATAAGCCTTTCTACCAAGTTGTACCTTAAAATATTAATTTGTTTAAAAGTTATTGCAGAAAGAATATACGATAAAATTGAAATCAAATCGTTTTTAATCGATCATAATGTGAAAATTGTAATCGATACAGAAAAACTTCTAAAACAAAAAAGATCGAAAAATACCTAAACTTTTAAGTGGTACAAAATAAATAAACAAATTTTTATTATTTAAACCAATTTTAGTCAATTTTTTCATTAAAAGTGAATTTTCTATGTAAGGGGATGTCTTCTTTAATTTCGCGAAAGAAAATTTTCGTATCTTTAAAAATGGCTTGTTAACTGATAAGTTAAGCCGCACCTCGCTGCCTCGACACTCGCTGACCATGTGAGTAGGTACTGTGCAATTAGTAAATCCGTCTGTATTTAATATTTTACATTTTTTAGGCTTAACATTTAATTTGCCTTTAAAGTTGTATAAGATAATATGTGTGTGTGAAGTTAGCAGATCACTTACCAGCAGATCACTTTGTGAGTGGAGTTTTATAGACGCTTCCATATTAGTTCTGAAATTCTTGATACTCTTTAGCAATATTTCTAGCGATTTTTAAAGAAAAAACCGCAATTAAAAAAATTATCTCTAACTTAGTGGAAGTTATATATCAGGTTTACGTTACAGTTCTATTTGCAGATGTCTTCGTTGGTTCCTGATACTTTTTAACGATAGTTCTAATGATTATAAGTTTTTAAACAATTTTTATAGCTGATAACAAATACCTAAATTATAGACAATGATGTGATGACTTGCATGCACTATACCGTGGAATTAAAAATTTAATTTCTTATATCCTGGACTTAATTCCAAAAAGTTCCCGTCATTTTCGATTTTTAAACAATTTTTATTGTTGCCAATAAACGAAAAAGAATTAAAACGAATTAAATACGTTTTATTTCGGTTTCTTGACCATTTTCATTGAAATTCTTTCGTTCTAATCCGATACAATACGTGAATACAACATAAACATAACCTAAAAACATTAACTACCAGTTTTTTACATGAAAACACGAAAATGTAATCAATTTCAACGAAACTAAGTAATAATAATATATGTGAAGGTCTGCTGTTTCTAAAGTGGTTCGATGAAAAGGTAGAAATTTTCACTAAAAACCGCAAATATAAATTTTAATTTATTACAGACGGTATCCTAGAAAATGCCAAGGTAATTAACTGAAAATTGACTGAGAATTTTCAGAAATAAATAAAAATCACTTATTTCCTCAATTAATACCTTTGGTATTTTCTAGAAAACTTAGTGCTTAAAATTTTCCAAATATTCAAAATGTCATTAAGTTATCAATAACAAAAATGTCAGTGTTATCTTTAACCCATTAAGTCCCAAAAAGGCAAAATTTGTATCTTACGTTTGAGCTCAGGAAACTTTGTGAAAAAGTAAGAAAATCTTTTGGAAAATATCCAACCCTACTATTTTCGGGTACGCTCAATACGATAGAATGGATTAAAATTTCCAAAACTTTGATTTTCAATTGTTGATTAACAATTTAAAAAAAAATATGATTTTTTTATAAAAAATTTTTATTTAATCAAAAATTTAAGTGGGAAGGAAATTTTTTTACTCCTCCAAATATGCACAAAATTGCACAAAGCATCTAAACTTTTCAACCAGCTTTGGTTTTTTGTCGTACAATTTTTTTTAACAAAAATGGCTACTACTGTTTTCGACGTTTTTTTCATTGGAATCGTGTAAATTATTCAATTATTTCAGTAAAAATGTATTTAAATATAATATATTTTTTAAAAATAACTATTAAAAAAAGGGTTAAATATGAAAAATAATGTTTTTAAGGTTGTAACACGTCGTTTTTTATGGTTTCTCGTCATTATTTGAACAGGAAATAATGTAATAATCTGAATATCATTGATTTTCGAAATATTGGTTTGCATTTTGATATTTTTAGAACAAATCTTAGTGAATCAAGTAAATATAATCATTTTTCAATTTTCATCTCTTAGCCGTTGCTCGACACTTACCACGTGGAGGTCGATGAATTCCAGTGTCTTGTTTTTTATTTTTTTAAAATCGTAAAAACATTATTTTTCATACATTTTATATAGTTATTTTTAGAAATTATATTTAAGTATATTTTTACTGAAATAATTGAATAATTTATACGATTCCAATGAAAAAAAAAACGTTAAAACAGGTACTAAAATGAAAGTTTGATTTTTTGCTTTCGTTTTTTTGGCTGCCATTTTGTTAAAAAAAATCGTACCGTAAAAAACAAAAGCAAACGAGTTGGCCCCTGGCCGTTTTCAGATTGAAATTTTAAAAAGTCGAAATTTTGATTTGGAAAAATATCGAGGTATTCAGAATGACGAGACGCATGTTTTTTTCAAAAGAAATTTTTTGATTCGACGAATAGCTTTCACAATAAAAAATAAAAACCACTAAAATCGTTAATCATAAATTTAATTATATTTTAAGATATAAACCGCCATATTTCGTTCAATTATGCCTGAAACAGCTTGCAATTTTTTTTACCTACTCCTGATGGTCAAGCGATGACGTCCGTAATATAAAAATTACACAAAGTTGTTATTTTTAAATATTTTTTAATTGTTAATAACGCTAGATTGGTGACCGCAAAATTATCGCTTCGCGGACAAAAAGCATCGAGGGAAGTTTCGAGTTGAGCAAACTGTCAGTGAGACTTTTGTTCCTCTACATTCAAAGAAGTTTTATGGAAAATTTCAACTCTATTGGTTTAAAAATGACCAAAATATCCTGTGTTACAACAAAGCGCATGCCTCGCAACTTCCATGGAATGGTTGATCTGCCTGAACTGCACCGCATGGGTTTGTTTTCAGTTTTTCTATGTTTTCAGAAGTAATTTTTTATTTATTGTTTTTTTGTATTTACCTCATTATTTTTAGAATGTCATTATTAATATGTACGAAATTTGGAAACAATAAATATCAGTTTCAATTCCATGTACTCTTGGGAGATGGAGACGAGACATTGGAAATTCGTTCTCTAAAAAAAGTCGGAAGTAAAGTCTTGCAGTAGTACGAATACTTAATAATTACACAAATGTTTTATCTTTAAATAATAGTGTCTATAAGAATAATGCACATCTTATTGTTTACTTCAGTGCGACGGACGAGCCGTTCCGCAGCGCCGCGTTACAGAGCATCGCCACGACCATCACCTTGATAATTTTCCAAATCAAAATTTCGACTTTTTAAAATTTCGATCTGAAAACGGCCAGGGGCCAACTCGTTTCGGCAGTTCGAGTTCTACGATGAAGGAGCTCAATTGATATTTATTAATTAAAATCTTTTAGAGTATAGAATAGACTACCTTAATGGAGTACCATTAAATAGTAATCAAAGCTAACAAAAATGTAAATTAAAATGTTCTGACTCATTTTTTGTTATTTCGGCGTTCATAAAGGCAATTCTAACTATTGTTTACTATCTTCTAAAAAGAATCAAAAACCATTAAAGAGAATATTGACCGATTTTCTGCAATACATGATTTTTCGATATAGAAGAAAATTCTCGATCAATTCTCGACAAATTTCCTTGATTTTTTAAAGAGAGCATACAAACATGTTAGATTTGCCTTTATGAAACTCACAATTTGAAAATTCGATTCAGTAATTTTTAATTTTGATTTTTTCATTACTACTTTCTTCTAAATTGATTTAAAAATTTTCACTTGTTCGTCTAAATATTATCAAAAACAATTTTTGTATGGTTTTGACAATAACCTACTCCACCCTCATTTTTTATTTAACCCCCTTCTTACTATTTCGACCCAGACCTTCGGTCTACACGAAGTATTGAATTTGGTCACGTCGGGCAAAAAACTTACCCTATCGTTTTTCATCAAATGTCTACGTTTCAGACCCTCAGGAGCCCAAATCAACAATAAAAAAATTTGTGTCCGTGATCTTGGAATATATGTGAGTGACGATCGTCATCTGATTGGAGGGCACAAATCGCACTCACATAGAGCGCAGACGTGCACATTAATCTCATTTGTGAGTTCCATTATGCACCTAAGGTGGATGTGAACCCATGTGGCTATCTGAGAAATGACGATTTTTTAAAATAATAAATCAGTCCAATACTTCGTTATATACCTGACAATAATTCGACAGTGATTGTTACGTTTTTGGAGTCGCTGATCACGAAATAAATCGCATAATTTTAATTTTTATATATTAAGAAGATCTATAACTTTTTTTTGCATAATTTTTCGCATAATCGAATTTTTTATATTCGATTTTTCACTTGATCGAATTTTTGACATTCGATTTTTCACATTAATCGAATTTCTTATATATTCGATTTTTCACTTGCAGATGGTGTTTTTTCGGTAAAAATGGAAATGAAAAAAACGAATAAATATCTTTATTTAACCACTTCACTGGTAATTTATCATACATGTACAAAAAAAATAAGTGTCACGACTGGTAATGTATCATATGTGTACATTTTTAAATAACTTCCACAATTTTCAATGAATTTGCACGAAATTTGGTATGCTATAGTTTCTTAGGTCACCGAATACGAATCTTAGGTCACCGTTTCAAAATTCAATATGGCGGTTCCAATATGGCGGCTACAAGCTATATGTTTTTGAAGCAAATTTTTTTCTGTGCGTGGAAAACGCCTGAAATTTGTTACTTGGGGATTTTCGGAGTCGCTGATTACAAATCTGATCTCATATTTTTAAAATTCAAAATGGCGGATCCAAGATGGCAGACGAATTTTTGAAAATTCATGGGATTTGCTTGAAACTCGTTAATTGGGGGTTTTTGGGATCGCTGATCACGAATCTGACCTCAGAATTTAAAAATTCAAAATGGTGGATTCAATCTGGCGGACGAAATAAAACAATATTGAAACTTCTCTTTTCGCAAGAAATGTCTTTATCTGAACACGATATCAAATGAATTTGAAGTGTGCAATGGTTTACAGATTCAAAATAGCGGATCAAAAATACAAAAAAATAAGGTAAAAGTACCAATTATGAGGCAATTTAAGATTTTTCATCTATTATGAGACAAGTTTATTAAAAGTTATATTGTAATTTATTTATAAAAAAATTAAACTAAAAAATTTTTCTGTTACTGAAATACATATTTCAATTTACAGAAATGAAATTATTAATCAGCTAAGAATTTATTTAATATAAGAAAAAAATGATTTATTACATAGTCTGGAATTGGTGCAAAATGTTCAAGATTCCAGCAAAATGTCTCAAACCTTGTGACATATTACTCACTATTAAACAAAATAAAATTGAGGGGATGCGGCGAATAACGTAATAACTCGAAAAATGACGTTTTGAGAAAAACACAAAACAATTATTGTTGATGTATTATGTATAAGTGTTTGCAAGATTAGTTTTTTTAGTCTATAATCTATTTTAAAAACCGTAATATTCAAATTAAGTTAATTTTCTGAAAAATAACAGTGTCTCTTAATAGGTGTTTAATTTCCTACGTGTCCGTATTTATGAGGCAGCAAAATGCTTTGTCTCAAACCTGCAAGTAGATCACAATTTATTCGTAGTTTGTGGTTTGTTTAGAGAGTAATCTCGTATCATTATTATTGCCAAGGATCAATATTTATACGTTTCAATCGTGGATCATGTAAGTACATAATTAAAACCAATAAAAACTTGAAAATAAACAACTTACCTTAACATAACCTATAAATTCCATTGACACACAGTATAAGCTATTTTATAATGTTTCGCATTAATGAGTAATATTTATTGCCACTTACGATTTTATTCGTATTAAAAAGAGAAAGATACTAAAATTTGACAAAAAGAAGTTCAAAATAAACAGTTGAACCTTACATAACCTGCAAATTTCTTTTGCAAATATTGTATATGCATGATATTTAATTTGTGAAAATGAACAACATTAATGATTATTTCATTTTTCGTTTGTAGTAACATAAAGAATATGCTTCCAAAAAAAAAAAAGAAAGAAAAGCCAGTAACAATAGCGCTACAACTTAAGTTGAACTTGGTTGAAACTTCATCTTTCAAGAAAAGAAACAAAAAAAATTAAATGAAGAAAAGGCTGCAACAAGAAAAAAAATTTTAGTTGCAGAAAAAGCTGCCTCAAAAAGGAAATTACAAGAAGAAAAATAAGTTTTAGCAGAAAACAAGAAAAAACTTGAAGATGAAATGAAATCAATAAAATTAAAGATGAAGAAACAAAATCTCTAATAGAATACTGAGTTAATAATTATTTAAACAATCATTCTGTTCTAAACTTTGAACTTGTTCATTTCATGGACAACAATTGTTATCAGTTATCAGTTATATTTTTATAAAGTTTGAAAATGATTACTTAAAATTAATAAAATGTTGGATTAAATTAAATGGTGGTGTCTTATTTTATTAATTTTAATCTACGACGATAATTATTACATAAATTAATTCACTTTGATAACAACTTTATCCTTATCCCATAATAGGGGCAAAATTTATGGGACATAGGTACACCTTAAAAATCATGTCTCATAATAGGTCCGTATTTCTAGTACACTATTTTACCATTATTTCGTTTTCTATAGTGTAAAATAATTATTATTTTCTAATCTTACAACTATAGAACTATGCCTCGATCTAATAAAAAAAAAATATTTTCTTGAAATCACTGTTTAACCCGTTTCGTCCTGAAATGCCCTTTTTGACTTCTTTTCATCAGGTGCTTTCTCATGGAGAAAGTCACTCAATCGTTTTGATATAACCACACCTATTGTATTTTTTCTCGAACTTTCTAAATCCTGTTTCAGATTGACCATATCTGCCGTCATTTTTTTACTATGGCGGTTTAAACATAAAAAAATCGTGAGTATTGAAAAAATTTGTTCAAATAGTCGTATTTTTGAACAGGAAACCGTGTTCGAATCAAGCTGAATCTCTATATCTGGTGGAGTAAATAGTTATACTAAAAGATAAGATGGTTATTAATTCATCATTCAAAATGGCGGTTCTCAGTGAACATTTTGTTGAAAAATTTCTGGACGTTCTAATTGAACAATTATGAGCTTATTTAAAAAATGCTAAGAATAAAAAATTCTTAGAATTCGCCGAGAAATATAGTGGATTTTTTTCAGATTTTTTAAATGAATTTTTGACAAATTTTTTTCAAAATTCTTTTCGAAAAATTCTGAACAAAATTTAGTGCATTCTCTGATGAATTCTAAGAGTTTTTTATTCTATGCATTTTTTCCCAAAAGTTGATAGTTTTACTTAACTATAATATTTGAAATTCATTTCCTGATATCGAATCTGAAGTTCATTTTTAAAAATTAAAAATGATGGATCTAATATGGTGGACTTTTTTTTAATTTTTCGTATTCGCATGAAACTTGTTACTCGGGGATTTTTGAGGTCGCTAATTACGAATATGAAGTCCATTTTTAAAAATTCAAAATGGCGGATCCAATATGGCGAACATATTTTTTTGAAATCCTTTGATTCTGTTGAAACCTGTTACGTGTTAAAAGTGTTTCACAAATTAGGTTATTTAACAATGTCATGCCCTGAGTTCCGATAATATATTTACATTTACAGATAATTTATTAAACTATCATACATTACATTTTTTATGTTTTGAACACTATGTGTGTAAGATAAATGCAACATTACCCGAAATAGGCACACGATTTTTAAAATTAAAAAAGTAAAACAAAAAAATAAAAAAACCAAAAAAAATAAAAAACCAAAAAAAACAAGAAAAAAACAAAAAAAAAGCAAAAAAAACAAAAAAAAGCAAGAAAAAAGCAACAAAAAAAATGAAAAAAGGAGTGTAAAATCCTACCGCAAACCTCCACGTGGTGCACTCTGGGGTTGTAAATAACTTAAATAATTTACTAGCAAATGGCGGGGTAGAATTTTATTTTCTTTCGCCATATTGGATCCACCATTTTGAATTTTTTAAAATAGACTTCATATTCGTTATCGGCGACCCAGAAAACTCCTGAATAAGAAGTTCCAAGCGAATCCAATCATTTTTTTTAAATCTCGTCCGCCATATTGGATCCGCCATTTTTAATTTTTGAAAACTAATATCAGATTCGTAATCAGCGACCCCGAAAACCCCCGAGTAACAAGTTTCAAGCGAATTCGATTTTTTTTAAATCTCGTCCGCCATATTGGATCCGCCATTTTGAATTTCGAAAATCTAACTTCATATTCGCAATCGGGGACCACGAAAACATTTTATATAATTGTGTGAGATATTAGTTTGATAAGATAATGTATGCGACCTGAAATTTAATATAATAAAAGTATCCTTCAAAATAGTCTACTTTTGAGCAGCCATATTGGTTTTTGAATTTTCAAAATCTGACTTCAAATTCGGATTCAGCGTCGAAAATACCATAAGTAACGTACTTGTGAAGTAAATTTAATTGTTTTTTGTGCCTTTTATCAATTTTTTTTAATGTTCGTCTATAGACGTACCTTCACACTCAAGGGGTTAATGAAAAAGTGGTTTTTAAGGTGAGAAAAACCAATTAACAATAGGTGACATACAAATAACAACCGTTATTCAAATTCAAAAAGGATACAAACATTTTTTTTATTTCTTGTAAACTTGATGATTGTAAGGTCCCACTAATAAAAATTATGGGATGTGTGATTTCTTCAACCTTGGATTAAAAAACTCTAATTCAAAGTACAAAGTACAAAGTACGAAGAATTCAAGTTTATAAAAATTACGGTAAATTTATTCAAAATTCCAAGAAATTTAATGATTTGTACAAACATAAGATTTTTTTAAAACAATTACCTGGATTTTTATATTTTTTAAAAAACTGAAATGTTAAACTTGTAATCAATAATATTTTTATACAAAGAGGATAAATTAATCCACTATTATTTCTATATAATTACATATTTCTCATTTGGTATAAGAAAAATGAGAAAGAAACACTTTTGACTTAAAATAATTTAATCTAATATATTGAAGTTCTGACTGACTTTTTCGTTTTTTATTTTAAAATACATGTGCGGTTTGTACAAATATAATAGCGACTGTAATTAACGCATAACATTTAAGAGCAAAATATTCCACTTAATACAAGTACAGAACTAAATTCTAGATACTTTGCAGTTGTAAATACTGTTCGAACTTTAGAAGGAAAAATATACTTCAATCATATGTTCTATTATATAACAATTTTTAATTAAATAAACTTTAGCGAATATTTAATTTAATCAAACACTTAGTACATGATTAAATATTTGTTTTAAATGTCAGATGTAAACTTAACAATGTGAAAAATGTATAAAATTGCAGAACATGCGACAATCGGAAAAGGTTAATGTAAATTAAATTTTCAACCGTTTCTTACAGTTTATTCTTTTCGTATATAATAATGCTTCAATTCTTAGCATTCGGTAAAAACGTTTCGATTGGTACTAATATTAATTCTACACATTTTTTAAAAAAAGATATAAATCTACGCTTAATTAAGTCTCGTACACATTTTTTTTTAAATATAAGTATGCATCCGTTTTAATGTGCCGGAAGATATGCTGATACGATGAGCACAGAAATAAAACTTTTTGCACTTACGTTACCTTGTGCATCAATAAATGCTTGTTTAATCGTGACTTCACGTCTGAGCTGAATAAACATAATGAGCAGGCATATGGTTTCCTTCTCGAAGGATTGGCAGTGTCCAATAAAGTTTCTTCTATCTCATTATCGTAATCCTCATTGTTTCGTATTCTGAATGTGCAGTAGAACATTCTGTGAGCTTCCAACGTTCCCTCCGATATAAAATGTGTACCACAAGACGGACAGATGAACTCGCTTGTTAATACAGACTTTTTAATTATCCTGTCTTTTTCGGCGTGATTTTTGTCATTTTCGTTACTATGTGACGAGTTTAACTCTAAAATTTATAAACTATTAGAATAACATATAAGATACTATTGAAACTTATCTTACCTAGGTGTTTTTGTGAATCTTGATCCAATTTTTTGTATGTTTTAGAAACATAACACTTTTCTGAATTGATGGGAATCTGGTCAGTCATTACATCTTCACCGTTTGTAATTTCATTTATTCGCAAATCATTTTGCGATGAATTTCCAGATTCGCATATCATTAGTGGCGAAGAAGAAGAAGACGATTTTTCTTCTTCCTCGTCAATTATAATTACATCAACCTCTTCGGTAACTTGCGTGCGATTCGTTTGGGGACTAGAACGGGTACGTGGCACACTTCGGGATAAAATTCTTGGACGCTAAAATTTAAATTAATTAAAAATGATTTTCTCAAAACAATGAGAATTGGTATATTAACCTGTGAAGTATTCGAAGAACCGTATGTTTGTGAAATTCGGCCACCATTCCATAGGGGTGTTATGACCATATTCTCATACGTCGGTTGTGGAGATTGACTATTGCTATCGTTTGTATATATCACATGGCCAGGCTCGATAATACCATTACTAAGTGTAATGGTTACTGGACTTCCTCTATCTGCGTCACTCCATCGAGGAGGTGAGCATCGACCATCTTTCGTGTAATAATATTTTTGCAGTTCTCGTAAACATGCTAATTTTTTGCCATATACGTATTCTAGTTGTTCGGTTATATCAAAGATATGAACGCCATCCTGTGCATAATGTTTCCGTTATTCATCTACAAACTAGGTAGATAAAAATGAAATAACAAAAAATACAAAACCTCGATATCAGTTAGAAGTTGACGCTTCTTTTGTCTCATATATTCTCTTATGTGCACTCTTTGACAGTCAGCTGGTGTTCTGTGGTATAAAACTTTTCCAATCTTTTTTACAGTGTCCATCGGACACAATAATTCGTTTACCCATTCGTCCTTGCATAATTCTACCGCTGCGAGAAATATTGCATACAGTTTTGTATGTTTTGTTCGGAAATATTTGTCCAATTTAAATTGACGCTGGGGTATTTTTTTCATGTTGCTGTTTTAATTAAGAAATAAACATATTATCGCATTTATTTTATTTATTTCATGGGCTAATAGCCCTTAACAACAAAGATAAACAAAAATAACGCTGCCATAAATATTTCATAAAGAAAATATAACAATATTAATTGAACCTCAGAATTTCAATTGAACATTTAAAAAAAAGAGAGGTATTGTTACTGGAACTCTGTAAACACAAAAGTAACAGTTATATAACAATTATGTAACATTTGTGTAACAATGTAACCATTATGTAACATTTATGTAACAATGTAACCATTATTTATTTATTTATTTATTTATTTATTTATTTATTTATTTATTTAGAATCAACGGCACTAGAAGTGCCTTTACACAAAATATAACAAAAACATAATGAGGCGCTATACAATTTGAGTAACAATAAATGATATAAACTATAATAATAATATAAAATTAAAGTGTAATAACGAATAATTCAATTAATTAACAAAAAGTTTTAGTGAGCCCGAGTACATAGTATTTAAAATTTGTCAGTCTCTCCGAAGTAATCGATTGTGGTAATAAATTCCAGGCCCGCTTTAGCCTTGGTACCGTAGAATTAAACCCATAATTTGTGCGATTAACGGATTCTTCGACGAATCGAATAGTTCGAAGCTGGTGCGAGATTGACCGCTGTATAAATAAACCCGTAACTTCCTCACTATGAATCAAGCCTCTAAGAATTTTATAAGCTAATAAAATATCGTGGTATGAATGTAGGGACTTTACCGATTGCAGATCAAAAGACTTAGCTCTGTCATCGTAAACATGGTCAAATGGGTGCATCGGATTCCCAGCCTTTCGAGATAAATATCTCACAAACTTGTGTTGTATCGATTCAAGATCAGAAATATCAGTAGCAACGAAAGGTGTCCATATAGACGAGCAATATAATAAATGAGGCAGAATTAATGTGCGATAGAGATATATGATCGTATGAATATTATGAAAGTTCTTGGTAGTTCTGATCAAGAATACAAGAGTTCTGTAAGATTTTGTTACCACATACTTTAAATGTTCCTTAAAATTCAAAGAGCGATCGAAAATTACTCCGAGATCCTTGATTGAGGAAACCGACTCTAGACCAAACCCGTTTATGGAATATGAAAAAAGCATAGGTTCTCTAATTCTGTAGAAAGAAATGGACTTACACTTAGCAATATTTAGACAAAGTCTGTTATCCAATGACCATTTGACCAACGCCACCAAATCACATTGCAGCTTGATTGCATCCCTAGGGCTTCTGATTTCAGAGAATATTTTGACATCATCAGCGTAGATAAGTATCTTACAAGTAACCGATTGTACAATATCGTTTATAAACAATATAAATAAGACAGGTCCTAGGTGCGAGCCCTGCGGAAGACCTGATGTAGTAAGGTATTTGTTAGAATTATTGCCTTTTACCCTAATGATATGTTCACGATCGACTAAAAAGGAAGAAATCCATTTAAGGACCTTCCCTCTGTTTTTATGTAACATTTATGTAACAATGTAAGCATTATGTAACATTTATGTAACAATGTAACCATTATGTAACATTTATGTAACAATGTAACCATTATGTAACATTTATGTAACAATGTAACCATTACGTAAATTTCACATAACTATTACTTTCCATGTTTGCAGGGAAACTGTTGTATCACTCGATAGGGTATTGTAAAGTCTACACATTCTCGAAACCGTTGATAAATACATCTTATTTGTACGATCTATATTTTCCATTAGCAGCCTAAAAATATCCGGTTCATACTCTTGGTTTCATGATGAGTACATCCCAGCAATCGAGATTGGATAGGATTGGATTGAAAATTTCAATTCATTTTGAATTCATACTTTGATTCCATAAACATGTATTCAAATGGATTGAATTCCGAAGAAAGGAATCCATCTGTATTCAATTTTACGAATACAATCAGAAGTGTAATTTGCTGGATCGAATTTCAGAAAAAGTAATCCATTGAAATGAATACACTTGGATAGTTTTCAGTCTGTAATATTGAATACCGATGTATACAAAGTTTCGTTTTTATTTATTTTATTTATTTATTTATTTATGGATCAACGGCCCGAAGGCCTTTAAATACAGAATATTTGAACATTGTATATATAGCGCTATAACAATAAAAAAAATAACGTATAACTAAAATAATATGAAACTAAAACAGCGTGTAACGATTTTTAACAGCCACAACAAATGCATTCCTTCTAGTCAGACTAGATACATCACGAGGTAGGCAATTCCATTCCCTCCGAAATATGTTTTTGAAAGAAAACTTTTCTTGCATTGAAATGAATACGCTTAGGTAGTTTTGAATCCGTAATGTTGAATACGGATGCATTCAATATTTCGTTTTCAAGAAGGAAACTTTTTTTGGATTGAAATGAATACACTTGGCTACTTTTGAATCCGTAATGTTGAATACGGATGCATTCAATGTTTCGTTTTTAAATAGGAAACTTTTTTTTGGATTGAAATGAATACACTTGGCTACTTTTGAATCCGTAATATTGAATACAGATGCATTCAATGTTTCGTTTTTAAATAGGAAACATTTTTTGGATTGAAATAAATACACTTGGATAGTTTTGAATCCGTAATGTTGAATACGGATGTATTCAAAGTTTTATTTTTGAAATACAACTTTATTTGGATTGAAATAAATACACTTGGATAGTTTTGAATCCATAATGTTGAATACGGATGTATTGAAAGTTTCGTTTTTGAAATACAACTTGTTTTTGGTTGAAATAAATACACTTGGATAGTTTTGAATCCGTAATGTTGAATACAGATGCATTCAATATTTCGTTTTTAGAAAGGAAACTTTTTTTGGACTGAAATGGATACACTTGAATAGTTATGTATTTAAGATTTATTTTTTAAAAAGGAAACTTTTTTGGATTAATATGAATTCAGAAAGTAACCTTTTTATTCGTATGAACGAATAGAATTGTATTTACGTATTTAAATGGATTCACCGTTGACCAAACTATGGATTCAGAATTTAATAATTGAATTAAATTCTATACAACTCTATCCAAATTCGATTGCTGAGATACAATGTAAAAAATGTTGATGTAGTTTTGCAGTGAAAAGGTGGAAATCACAATATCAGTGAATATCATAAATTGACAGTGACATTAAAATTTCTACATTATTTATTTATTTATTTAAATTATATACAGGCGTGAATACCCAAGAATACAACTATACAGTGGCGCTCAAAAAAATAGAGCTACTACAATAGCAAACGCTAATCTTTTTCGAATATTTTGCTTCGATACGCGTGGCTTTTTCTTAGAAATGCGACCGTTAAGCTTCGCATCACACAATCTTCTTTTTATTGTTGATGTTGACAGTTTTATATTGTGTTCGTTGAATAAAATGTCTTTAAGGCGTGGTGCAGTCAAAAATGGGTCTTTTTTCACTTCTAGTGTAATTTTTCGATCCATACGTGCACAAGTTTTTCGAGGTCTTCCTCGATTATCAATTGGTATTTTTGTTTCTTTTGATTTCTTAATCGCATTTTGAATACGTTTCCGCGAAACATGCAAAAGTTGTGCTATTTTATTCATCGATAAATCATGTTTATATAATTGAAATATTTGTTTACTTTCATCGTCACTTGTATGCTTTGCTCTCCCCATCTACAATAAAAGCAACAACAACATTGCTAGTAAATGAAGGTGGGTGATTAATTATTTACAAATAGTAGTAAAAATAATATATTAGAGTTGATAAAAATATTTAAAATGCTTACAATTTAAAATGGCTCTATTATTTTGACGCTAATTATTACTAACCTTTAAATCTATTTTAACAGTATTAGTCTTTCAAACTGGATTATCGATAGCAAACACACTTTGAAACGTTCTGTACCATTGTCTGAAAACAACTAAGTAATGTACTTTGCGCGGAACTCAAGTACCTTAATCCAAAACAATATTCATTTTCACATTTAGAGGTGGCTCTATATTTTTGAGCGCCACTGTAGATAAAAAGAAAATATTTGGTAAATGACTAAAAATATAAATATAAAATAAACAGATATAACTAAAAATTATTATGCATAAAATTTTAGAAGTAAGCTCCTACAACTATTTACAAATAAATTATGCGACTCAATCCGAACAATATCACGTGGTCCAAAGCCGAGTCAAACAATACACAGTGGAATAAAAACAATGATTCGTTCTACAATGTCTTTTGTACAGATTTCTAGGATGACTACCATAATATAAAATTTGTCTGTACCGAAATAGATTGTAAATATTAGTCCCGGTAAGATTACCAGTAACAAAATTTTACGGGTTAAAACCATATTGTTAAATGCGTGAATTGATTGTCTAGAGAAAATTTTATAAGATGAAGAAATGTTTCGATAGTCATGTGAATTATAAGCCATTGGCTGACCAAACTTGTATGAAAGAAAAAGCAAAAATTTCTTATTCACCGATTCCAAGAGTTTAATGGCACAGGATATATATTTATTATTTACATTATCGATATAATTTTACATGTGCACTGTAAATCGGAAAGAAATCGGAAAGTTCTTATGATCATTAGCATCACAGTGGTAGACAATTTATATTGTGCTTTTAATTTCCAATGAAAAAGATTAAAAATTACAAAGGCGAAGTAAAATTACATTTTTTTAAATTATACAATCGATGTGAAATGACCACAATTACCACTGATATTTTTATTTCCACCTTCTGTACTGTAAATTTACATTTTCAAAGTAAATTTTACACATTTATGGTAAATTTCTTTCTGCTTTCGTTTGCTATTTATTTACTTAAGCAATTCTTTGCAGACGTTAATATAAAATAGTAAACGCAACCATTTTATGCAGTTATTTTTGTAGGTAAAAAATAAAAATCTCACATGGTCTCGATCTGGTCAAATGGGCCAAAACTACCAGGTCGAGACCACATGGTCTGTCCACGTAGAAAAACCCACTCAGATTTTTGCAGTAGGGTTGTGCTTTTTTAAGCTATTATATTTTCCTGTTGTACATACAGTTTAATAATAAAAATTAACTAAAATGTGTACTAAAATCAAAATCTTGTTCAATTTTTAATGAGACATTTTATCTTAAAAAAATAACAATTATTTAAATAAACAATCCAGCAGTGGATTCAAAATTAAGCTATATTTCGAAAACCAGGGTATGTTCGGGCTGAAAATTTTGTGAGAGTATCTTGATAGTATTTAAAAACAATCCCGCGCTGCAGAAAAAATTAGAAAAAATGCGTGTGATTTTTGTACAATAAATAAACAATCCAGCAGTGGATTAAAATTTAAGCAATATTTCGAAAACCAGGGTAATTTTGGGGCTGAAAATTTTGCGACAGTATCTTGATAGTATTTAAAAACAATCCCGCGCTGCAGACAAAATTAGAAAAAATTTTCAGCCCCGAACATATCCTGGTTTTCTAAATATTGCTTAATTTTTAATCCACTGCTGGATTGTTTATTTATTGCACAACAATCACGCGCATTTTTTCTAATTTTTTCTGCAGCGGGGGATTGTTTTTAAATACTATCAAGATACTCTCGCGAAATTTTCAGCCCCGAACATACTCTAGTTTTTGAGATATAGGCCGATTTTGTTTGCTGCGTTTCGTAATGTTTTTATCCAAAATATTACCTAATTGTGTATTATGTAATGTTTAAAAGGTCTATAAAGACTCAACTTCATAGAAGAACTTTGGGACATGTCATTTTGAATCATTTGAGCGATAGTTTTTTGTTTTTTTAAAAACCTCTGTTTTTCCGAATCCACTGCCAGTTTCAGCTTCATACAATTATTTGCAAATTATCCATATATCATTCCACATATTCTAAATTAGCTATTTCTTATTTTCAGGACTTATATTAAAAGATTCAATCACATTTTCAAAACTGTTCATTCACTTCATTTCACTGATTCAAAGAAAACATACATATATCGAAAAATACTATTATACATTTTTTTTTAATTTTTTTAAATTTTTTATCCTTATATAATTTAATATTAATAATTTCAATAATATAATTTTAATAAACACTATTTTAATGCTTGGAATTGAACGAGATTAATTTGCTTCAAATTACAATTAAATTATTGAAATTATTTAAGATAAAATACATATCTTATTTAAGAAGGTTATTGTTATTTTTATGATATTCAGTTTTTGAGTGTTAATAGATTAAAAATTTCACTTTTAGGTATTATTTGTAATAATTTTAATTTAAGTTTATCTGTAATATACAGGTTATTAAATAGTAATCAATCTTCGAAAACTCAAAAAAAAAAAGTCAAAGTATCGAAAACTTATTTTTTTATTGTATATATGCTAAAATCATAGATAAATTTTGAATCTTTTACAATTTTCTCTTCACCACTCGAAAGAGCGACCCCGAAAATGGTAGAATTTGGTAAGTTTGATTTTTTTCGAAATTTATTTCATATTGGAAATAAGCGTTGAAGTTGGTGTAAATTGTCTGTGCATTTGGGCGTTAATGGGTTAAACGATAAGTATTTGGAGTTCTTTATCTGTATCATATACTTTATAATCTCGATATATATCCAAAGTATAAAAAATTTATAGCTTTTTTAAATTATAATTCTTTAACATGTAAGAATTGGTGTAGAAACCATCTTGTAGTTTTTCTTGATCGCTTAATGAATAAAATATAAATTCTTGAAGAAGAATTTAGGAAAATCTCTGCGTAATGGTCCATAAAATAATGAAACCAAAGTATTTAAGTTAAATACGTTTCGGCTACAGATGTGTGCCTTCTTCAGTTTATTCTAGTTAATTTTTGAAAGAGTTAAAAGTTTCGCTTTTTGCAATAAACTTTGGACATTATACAACAATCGTTTGCAAAAGCAACATATAATGTTCTTCTTGACCGGTTATTAATAAATAATAAGTATAAAATGTAATTTCTTGGTAAATACGGTCCTTTTACATAAAAAAACAATAACATTAAATACATTGGTTGTCGATTTCAACCACTAAATATGAAATAAAGTGAACATTGCCAGAATTTGTAGCATAACCGCTCAGAACTTTTGATTTTACTGTTCAGAATATAAGGAAATTAAATGACTTGACTATTAATAGGTTCTGTGGTCATTCCGTTTAAAAAATAATAATTTTGAGTGTCAGGTGAAATGTTGAAAGTTCGAAAGAACTGTGGATGTTAGAATCTATTTTTTGAAAAGTGTCATTTTGATCTAAAAGAGCACTTTAGATTTTATCACTCACAATGATTTTACATTTGTTTCCAGTTAGCGAAAAGTCATGACTTTATATTTTATAATTCTTTAAATTTGCATTTTTCAAAAATATATAAAATAGATCCTTTTCTATAAATCTATCGTATTCATTGATTCTATGCAAATAGGAATAAGTGAAATGAGGTGAACATCCGTTTAATTTTTTATTGTAACATCAGAAGAAGATAAGAAAATTGCAGTAAATTGTGCATGATATGGAGTTTCTTTGAAGTCATGATACATTGGTAGTAAACAATTTTGTTTAGAAACTCAAAATTATTTTTCCCACGTTAATTGAGCGTAAATAAAACAAATTATGAACATTGTAAACCAGGATATCTTTATGATTTGGAAAATCGCCGCTAGAGGGATATTGTTAATGACAATGAAAACAATGGAGCTGAAAGCCGACAGCATCACGAACTCAACACATTTTTCTTTGTCTTATTCTCACATTTTGTTCATACATTTTGAATAAGTTAAAACATGAACAGTAATAACCATGAATACATGTTTTTGTAAGATATTTTTCAAACATGAAAACTATAAATTTAAATTATTTTGACTACAAATCTAAACTAAAGACCCGTTTTCATAGCAGAAAAGATAATAATTTCGTACCAATTCCTCTTTATATTTTATAATATAACACATACAATTTAATTGTAGCTTACCAATCGTCGTTTTATAACATAACCCACGGAATATCTATAAAGACATAGCCTCGTATTTTAGTTCCGGTTATCGAGAAATCTTTAAATCTCTTTTATAAATGTTGCATTGACATTATAATCGCACGCTTCGCGTCGCCTTCCGGCGGCGTCGAATGCTTTGCATCAGTATACTGAACTTTACACTTTCAGAATTCAGAAACAGCACATATATTTACAATTTTTGTTAACGCGGTTAACGCCAATAACATATCCACGCCAGAAATTATAACTATACACCATATTACAAGTTACCACACGGTCCACGGCCGCCGGCCAACTTTCATTGTTGCCAACTTACTGTAACGAATATCGATTAATTTACCTACAGTTGGAAATATTTCTTTGTTTGTAACAAATCTAGTTTTCCTAGATTCCTTCATTACCAACCAAGGTAGGTAAACTCAGAAAAATGAACTTTTTGATGCATTACGCTTTCAAATATTTTTACTATTCGAAAAATAGAAACGGTATCATAAATCGGTTTTCGACTTTCATAATCGATTCAACTCCCTAAACCACCTCGGTCGATAATATCAATTTCTAACTTATCATATGTAAATAAAACAGAAATTATATATATTTTCAAGTGCTAGATCTATTTTAAGGCTGTTTTAATTGTTTTTTTTTATGAATATACAGCAAATTTAAGTGAAATCATAAGATTAAAATTTAAGATTAATAAAAAAATAAGATTAAAATAGCTTTAAGGGGGGTTCTAAAGTGCTGCACCGATAAGGTAGGAATTTTCAAAAAAAATCTTAAATAAAAAATGTCTGAATCTATTTTTCAAATTTCCGGCTCTGTAAGGGTAATTTTAATTATTATAGACGGTTTCCTAGCGATTATCAAAGAAATTAATTTCGGAAAATCACTTATTTCCGAAAATTTGCAGTTAGTTCTCAATTAATTAATTTGGTATTTTCTAGGAAACTGTTTATAAAAAACTGCTTAGAATTTGCCCTTACAGAGCCTGAATTTAAAAAAATGTTATTCAGTCATCTTTAATTTACGTTTTTTAATGAAATTTCCTACCTTACCGCCGGACCACTTTAGGACCCCCTTAAGGCTGTTTGAATTGTTTTTTACGGCAATTTTTTTAATATATATGGCAAATTCCAGTGAAATCGGTTCAGAAACGAAAATTTGCAAGAATAACACATAATTCGCGTTGTAATTTATTTAAGCGAATTCTTATTGAATCGATTTCACTGGAATTTATTCGTATCTTCATAAAAATATTAAAATAACTTTAAGGGGGTTCTAAAGTGCTCGCCCGATAAGGTAGGAATGTTCACTAAAATCTGTAAATAAAAAATGACTGAATAGATTTTTCAAAATTCGGACTCTGTAAGGGAAATTCTAATTACTGCAGACAATATCCTAGAAAAGTCCAAGGGAATTGTCCGAGAATTTTCGGAAATAAATAAAAATCATTTATTTCGGACAATTCTTGGTCAGTTCTCAATCAATATATTTCGTATTTTCTAGGAAACTGTTTATAGTGCTTCGAATTGCTCTTACAGAGCCCGGATATTACAAATGTTATTTAGTCGTCTTTGATTTACGTTTTTTAGTGAAATTTACTACCTTACCGGCGGACCACTTTAGAACCCACTTAAAATAGTAATTCACTATGAATTCTTTGTGAAATATACGGTTTGAACTGTAAATACGCCGTCGGTAAAGACGAATTTAATGAAAACAGCTAGCTAGTATTTGACGGTCCCTCAAGGGGATTCTAAAGTGATCCGCCAATAAGGCAGGAATTTTTATTAAAAACCGTAAATTTTAATCAATGTTTTGAAATTCGAACTCTGTAAGAGAAATTCTATTTTCTATATACTCAGGTTTTATGTATGTAATATTGGGAATAAATTACGTGAGATGTAAAAAAAAAATATTTATAAAACTAAAAGCTAATTGCCAAAGGGAAGATCAATTACCAATCAATTATCTACGTTATTTTATAACATGAAATCACTTATTTACCATATGATGCAAAATCAGTTATACTTCTTTACCATCGTTATCAACAGAGAGAAATTTCGTGTTTGTGACAAATGGTAACAGATGGCGCCTCAGTAATAGGTGTTTGCAAGTTTTCCTTGCGAAAGTTCCTATTATGGTTGTAACTCTATATCGCTAACTGAGCCACGACGAATAGACAATATACATACTGTAACGTATAAACATGTTTGGTATGCAGTGTTTGGTAAAAGGGTAAAATGAAGGAAAAACTAGTTTTCTACAAATATACGTAGATTACCGGTAACTTAAGTCGAAAACGTCGAAAACTGGTATAATACCTATAATACTAAAGTATGCTCGAAAACATAACCTATATATTGAAAGATTTGTTTTGTGAATTTTATAAAATATATACAGTCAGTAGTTCTTTAAAAAACATAACAAAGGACAAAATCCGAATTTCAGTCACCACATTTTTCTTGAAAAAAGACAAATTTTTAAGTTTGGTTAGAATTCAAGATGAATCAAAGGTATATAAAATCCTACAGAAAAGGCTTTAGGTCATTCAATTTTTAATACGTATCTTTTTAAGCAATGAAAATTGTTTTCAATACAATAATACAAATGTGAACAAATTTTGTCTCTAAAGTACATTTGTTCAAAAATAATGTTTGCACATGTTGAACAATATCTTTTGATATAAATGTATGTGTAAAGTATGCTCAAAAAATAGGAATAATTTTATATTATTATATAGTAAAGAATATCGCGTGATATTAGTGATGTAAATAATATCACAATTATAAAAAATTTCATAATATTATGTAAGGGTGATTCTCCAAAAACGGGTAATATTGCATGTAATCGTTCAATAAACTCACAATGTGAGGTTCGATAATTATGAAATAACATTTTTTTATACATAAGATTAAAGCTGTAAAAAGAAAATATTTCAATTACCTTGTATATTTCTATTTTCTAATAGTAGAGAATAAATCACTTAATACCTCTCACACACAAAATGTGGATATGTACCTATGTCCTTTTCATTTCAACAAACTATTTGTTGATTTCAAAGAAGAATGTATATGCATGCGGAATCTTGCCATTTTCATGTGCAACAAAACATTTGATTTCACACATGCGCATTACCTATCCATGTAGACTACCTCCGGTTTGTAGAAAACATAAGGTGTAGTCTACTCGGTATTCGACATGTCGAAAACTCATGTAGTTTACCTCCAGTAAACTACCTACCCAACACTAAACTTGTACAATTCGGCGAAATGGATTTAGTCCTATAGAGCTCGTGAAGGTTAATTTACTACACTTTATAAAGGCTGAAAATTTGTGGATAGACAGTTTATGTGAAGCAAAAAATATATCAGTTGGCCTGACAGCCCAGTAGTGGTTACGGCAGTGGATTGCGGTGAAATTGTCATAACAAGTGTGCAAATGTTATTTTATAAAAATCCTTTCAGGATTTACTATTTGAATGTCAAATTGGCGTGGTGCCTCGCTCGCTTCGCTCGCTCAGAAACTTCGACCCAATGGAGAGTCGGCTATTCCTTAAGACTCGTTTGTTTACTAACAGCTTTCAATTATATTATAAAATTATATTGATATTTGGGGGTCCAATCATATTTAGGTCCAAGTGGCTTCGATAGATGTGTTACAACAATATAGTGTTTCTTATATGTATGAAAATTGAAAATGAGCATTTTCAAAACTTCGACCCCGACAACAGGCCAGCCGAAGTATTAATAAATAAAAGTTGCAAGACACTTACTTCATGCACTTGTATTCTAATAGACTATTCGATGCATATTACATGTTTACTGTGTTTTACTAATTACTGTCTGTATTATTATGATATTATATATACAATATATATATATACATATAATTCGTCAAAGATATCTTGAAAGTGTCGAAAAGATCTATGACGGATATCTTATAGATATCTATAAGACATCTTTTAGATATATCGAAATAGTTATTTTCGTATCAAGGGCGTAAATGAACTTTGCGCCCGTAGGTGGTCACCGCGCCCGAGGAGCTGGCAAAGACTACCCCTGGGGGGTAGGGGGTCGAAACGTCGAAATTTGATGAAAAACAATAGGGTAATTTTTTTGCCGCGATGACCAAATTCAATACTTTTTCAGACAATAGTCATAAACATTTTAAACCAGTTTTTATGGCATTATCGTTGACTTTAGGGAGAAAATGCATAGAATCTTTTTTGTAGAGAATTTCATGCTCTATCTTTTTTGTTTGAAACATTTTTTAATAAAATTTGTATTTTTCAAAATAAATGCAAAAAACTACAAAGAAACTTAATTGGGGCTAATTTTTTTTAGTAATGGACGGGTGGATCTGCTCCAAAATCTAATCAGATCTAAGTTATGCCAAGACGCGTATTTAAAAAAAACATTTATGTCAATACGCTTATCCGTTCGCGAGTTATCGCGAGACAAAAAAACGGGACGTACGGACGTACGTAGGTACAAGATCACGGACACAAATTTTTTTATTGTTGATTTGGGTTCCTTAGGGTCTGAAACGTCGACATTTGATGAAAAACTGTAAGCAACCTTGCCTATATGTTTTATTATATATATGTATGTATGTATGGCTTTATTATACCATGACTAATTAGTCTTGTGGTAATATACAACAAAATTACAACGGCTAGATTACAAGGCTCAGTAAATTATAGATTCAGCATATTCGTGAAAAAACAAAGAATAAGAGGTACATAAAGTAAGATAAGAAGTACGCTCCCGATTACAATTTTACTCGCTCGATATTGTTTAAAAATAAATATGTTGCTAATTTACGCTTAAATGTCTCAATTGTGTCAGACGATTTAATATCTTCTGGTAATGTTCCACAATTGAATGACCGATAATGTAAATGATTTTTCGCGATTCACAGTTCGGCAATGGGAAATATGGAAACGGGAAGAATGAAGACGCGATGACCTACGTAAGTCTTCACTTACATCAAGAAATAATTCGCGTAAATAATCTGGCATATTGGTGGAAAAAATGTTCCACGCTATGTGCCTAGAAAATAAGTCCGACGCATCTTGATGGTCATCCAATTTAACTTACTACGATAAGGAGTAATATGAGCATCACACCTAAGACAAAAAATAAATCGAATGGTACTATTTTAAAGACGTTCTAATTTAACATTCGAATATTCGGACGCATCATCGTAAACCAAACAAGCGTGGTCAATATGGGGCATAACAATTTCACTAGCAGTTTTTTAATGTTAGGAGAGAGGAGGTTACCGCGAAATTTCAATGCATGTAAGGTACCATACACTGTACGAGATATTCTAGCTACATGGTTGTTCCAAGTGAGATCTGACGACATGATAACTCCTAGATCTTTGACTGAATCAGAGAATGGTATTACAGGGTCATTGATAACTACCGGTGTAATAGGATAATTTTGTAACTTTGAAAGATTATGCGGAGAGCCAAATATGATCGCTTGCATTTTGTCTTCATTTAAGGTTAGACCGTTTAACTCAGACCATTCGGCTATAGATTGACCGTCGTAACTTAGTTTAGTAATGGCAGTATTTAATTCATCTAATGAGCTTGTTTGGAAAATTTGTACGTTCAGTAAATATCAAAGTCTTATTTTTAGAGAAAGTAAGCGTTTTAAGAATCGAGTTGATAAAAATAATAAAAAATAATAAAAAATATAGGACCAGGGTTAGAACCCAGCGGTACGCCAGACTAACTGAAGGAATGCCTGCAAGGTTTACTACTTTTTGAGTTCTGTCAGAAATATAAGAAAAAAACCCATTTTATAACGGAATTACTAAAACCAAATTATATGTCACCCCTTGGGTTATAAACATAAAAATAACGTGTTAAAATCTGTCATTTTATAAAAGCTGATTCTTTGTTAGATGAAAGTATACATGATATAAATACTATAAAATAATGGCATCTGTAATTTCATACTCATTAAATTTCTTCAAATTGCGATATCTATTTTTCCATTTTTTACATCATTCAGCTCATTTTGTGCACAAAAGGGAATATTTTCATTGGAAAATAAAATAAATTCTTTTTGTTTGTGATTTGTTTGAAAATTGGCTTATAAATTTAATCTAAAAAAAGTTAATATTATTTTGTTTTTTATATGATAGTATTTTTATCAGCGTGCGATTCTTTTTTCATCGATTTGCTTAGAAGCAGCAAATAAGCTCTTATAAGATTTCTTCTTGTATCATAAATAATAATAATAATAATAAATAATAAATTTCGAGTCTCCTTTTCTCTCTTTTCAATTTAGATGATACCTTTCTAGTAAAACACCGAACGATATACACGATCTGATCATTTCGGGTTTAATTTCCTCTTAATTAAACTCATTTCTATTTGAGAAATAAGCAACTGATATATCAAAATTATTTTTTTTTCTAAAGTACTGTTTAGTTAGTTCCATTCAGAGACCATGCCTCATCACAAAATGTTCTGCAACCGTTTTAATAAAAATAGACAGTTCTAAATCAGTGAAGAGTAAATTACGGAAAATAATAGGGAAATTTCATAAAAAATTCTTGATCCGAAGGAACATATTCAGAGAAATAAGTTTGCAATTCTTCAAGATTGAAATTAAGAAAAGATACATCCATGTTAGCGCAGAACCACAAAAAATGAGCATATTCTTTCAATATCTCGGATCCTATACTAAGTAGATTTTCCTTCATAAGAATTCCCATCCTCAAATTTTCTGACGGAAATTTTTCTTACTTATATGCAATCTTTTTTCCTGGCAATATGTTGCTACATGCAATATAAATAGAAGTAAATGAAAGCGTTATACGATCAATGAACTAATTAGTGAATTTTAACAAATTAACTCTTAATCCCGACGCATGGGTCGTTTTGGATTCAGAGAAAATTCAAACTATACTTTATAAATTACAAAACTGTAAGGATTTTGATTATGATCCAGGTAGGAGGAGGAAAAGGCCTTACAATAGCCATCGGAACGAAGAGTTAAAAATGATGGTAGTTATATATATGTTCATAATATTTTGAGGGTGTTATAAAGTACCGATAATTTTGACTGCTCAAATGTAATATTAACTGTGTTATTAGTAATTTTCAATTTATATTTATTCGCTCATTTGTACATGAGATCCTCTTTTTATTACCTCTAAATTACAATTTCTTAGTGAATCTAAAATAGACATGTCGTATAAAAGTTTTAAAGAAACTACTGCATATCGCTCAAATCTAATTTTCCAGAGGCAAAGTAACATGAAAGGATTGCTTACTTAACTGTAAATAAGAAAGAAATCGCATGTTGAAAAAAAACTTCAAAGGACAATCATTCAACCAGATGAATTTTCGAAGGGATTCCGAAGACACGAGGTGACATTTTTTATGGGGTAAAGCATGAATGTGCGCAGAAAAGGACAGATTTTAGATTTCACGCAGATAGATTTCAAATCATGGTAAATCCCATCTCGTGCACCGTTTACGTCGATCCGGGACTATATAAGCAGGAAGAAATGTCCCCCGCCTGCGTTTGATAATTCCTACCCTTTTTTAGTATTATAGTCAACTGTCAAAACCCCGGTAGCATTTAATGTCACTTCATATACTGTTTGAAACACTGTAAAATCCGTGCATCTATTATACAGATTGAATTAGTTTTAAGTTTTTTTTTTTAATCGTCATTTTAATGAGGTAAATCTCTTTTATTTCTTTCGTAGGGTTAACTTTCGTTAGATGACGAAAAAGTGGATCGATTGTGTGTAGGAACTTATCAGAAACAAATAATAAAACAATTTGATAAATTGCAAACGTACAAATATTAAAACATTTAAATATATTTAATAAGCCCGTTTGTTTATAATTTGTAGAACTAAGAATATAAGAAAACTGTCAAAGTTTTTTCATTTTTCTAATATTTTTAAACAGTGAATAGTACATTAAGATACAAGTGGGAGAAGTACAAGTGTAACGAGTCACCTAACCTATATGTGTATCGTATGCTATTTTGTATTATTATGGTGCGCAAATTAGGCCCTTCGCGCAGTTGAAACAGTGTGTGAACTTGAATTTCCCGAACGGCATTGATAAATAGTAGTATAAAAGCAAAACTGTCCGCACTTGTATCGAAAACAACTATTATACTCAACTACAAGCACGACAGAGAACCACGATGAGGTACATTATCAGTAAAAATTAAGAAAAAAGCAATTGAAATTCTTCTGGATCCACTGGATGGAATTTAAGGGTTATAAACTCTTTAAATTCAAAAAATAAAGAATGGGTGAAGGTTTAGACGGATGGTTTTATATCCATTGGTCTCGACAAATCGCAAAGTTTTCTCATCCTGTTGAACCGCGCAATCTCTTACTGATTTCATTAGAATCCTCAACCCTTGTAACATGTTGCTCTTAATTCTTTTATTATCAAGCGAGTTGCCAATAAATAACGGTTTATTAAGGAACTAATGTCTCGCGTGAAAATTAACGCGTGTTCGCCACAAAGTCGAGAAAAGCTGAGTACGTGACGAGAACGGGGAGGAAAAGGATGGAGCTTGCAAAAGGGCCTTTAGGCGTTAAATCGCGGTGTTAATGAGGCGAATGCACGCTGCGGTTTTAATTAAAACAAACATAATTATAAGTTCCGCAGGATTCATAAACGTGATCGATATTCCTCCTCGCGAATCTTGAGCTTTCGGTGTCTTTCCTCAGATACCTAAAAGCTTGAGCGAAAGCGTGACGGAGAAAGGGAAGCTTAGATTCTTTCTTAATTACAGGATTCCCTCGCATGTTGTTTGAAATTAACGGAATAGCGAGCTTTATTAATTTATTACTCGATGTGTATTACACGCCGAGGATGAAAATTACGAAGATGCGGAACAACTGAAAAAGTACGCAGTAAAAAAAGCGGTAGCCACTTTTAATTACTTCGTAATTCAATTTTCATACGACCTTTGTTTTATGACTTTTTTCCGTGGACTTTTCGCTTTGTAATAGCCGGAGAATATTCATACTGATTTAAACTTTACTAATCTTCATTTATACGAAGTGTGACGGAAATATATTGTGCTTTTTTCTCGTTCAGAAAATTGTTTTAATCCTTTTTAACTGGAATGAAATTATAGAGTACAAGTAAAAATTAGTTTTTAATGAATGTTTGCGCACAAATTGGACCCTTTTTGTGAATAATATATATGTTAAATGATATCTTATGTATGCCAGTTTCTTCTCGGGTATGAATCCACCACATGGCAGTTTTTTTAAAATTTTTATTGAAATGTAATGGAATAAAGAATTACCAATTCTTAATTTAATTAAGACAATTATTCTTATAAATTGTGAAATATAATTGAAAATTTGACGCCCAGATCTGAGAAATAAATACAGTAGACCCTATCATAATGTCACCTCCTCGGGACCGAAGGGGAAACAAATCATCTATCTGTGTCGCACTCCCACTCTCCGCATTCCTTACACTGTAAACCCCTCTCGGGCTGTATATCTATAAGATCGGGATTGGTTGACAGATATTATAGATATTGCAAAGATATTTGACGGATCAAGTGGTGGGGAGCTTACTGCGACACTATCAGAGGATTTCTAGAGAGCGACACTATGGGAGGGTCTACTGTAATTACAATTTCTGACGTATTTTTGATAACCGCAGTAAAAATTCAATTTGAAAATTTAACAATCGAACATGATTTAAAAGAAAAATATTAAGATTTTGTTCTTACTTTTTGTTTTTACATTTCTTATACTTCATATTGCAAAAGAAGAAAAAGGGTACACTAGTGACATATATTAGACTATTGTTTAGTGTACAAAATATATTGTAATCAAATAAGGTATTGTAAAATTAAAAAATAATAAAATTTAATCTAAATCCTCAACAATATATATCCGTCATTTAAAAATGTTGAAAAAGTTACGTAACAGTATTTTTTTATTGAATTTAGAATAGAGGGCCGAATATGGATGTTTATTTTTTGAATATAAATATTTCCATTGAAAGAATTTTTTCTTTAATTTTTCAGTTTTAAATAACCAAAAACACTGACGAAAAAATCAATTGAAATTGATAACAGAGTGTGCCAGACTGAAGGTGATTTTTTTAATGAAAGGCACTTTCAATTTTATAATTGAAATTGTTATCAAAACTTTTCCTGTTGGAGCACACTCTTATACATTTTAGTTTAGGAATTAATTGAGGTAAAACAAGAGCCATCTTTTAGCTAAAACGAAACTTCACAAGGTTTAACTATAAATAATCATACAAGATCTATTGAAGAAAAATTCTTCTCATCGTTTTGGAGATCTTTTAACGTTTTCTAATAGCTACATCCTAAAAATATTTTTTTTTATTATTTGGATAGTCATAAAGCTGTAACAAATGTCGTAAATATTAATCATTGGTAGACACTATATCAAAAAGAAATTAAATGGATTGAGCACTTCTTCTAGGCTTTAAATGACGTAAAATCGATTTTAATAATGTTTTTTGTCAATTTAAACACATATTTATTTAATTATTTATTTCAACGGCATAAATCCTGTTACAAATCAATTCGTGGATTTGCTCATATTTTATTATCATTTGTAAAGAAACATACTATCCGCACTGACGAGCCGAGAAATTAAATTTTAAAATGTATGAGTGAACTAAATTATTTCTTTCGTAATTTTGGACGTGGAATTCCATGGTGCTAGAATAAAAAATATAAAAATTTATTTTGACCCAAATAAAAACTCAGAAAAATGTTTGTTTCGAAAAAACATGGAATCTTTTAAAATCAACACGTAATTATTTAGAAAATGTGTTTTTATATTTACCCTAATTTTGTGGACTTTTTCAATTCATGTAGACGAATTTTATAGCATTTTTTCGATGGCAAATTTGCAATTTTAAGTAAATTTATGGATGAAAAAAGTTGTTTACACTTTTTATTCTTGCACTACTGTATTGCTCGTTAAAAATTACTATAGAAATCATCTTTTCAACATTTTTAAAGGTGTATTTCATGGGCATTTGGGCCTTTAAACTCCTCTTCTTATAATAACGAAATTTATAGATTTTATGTATAATGTCAGTTATCTTCAGATACCTGTTTTTATTTTATTAAAACGTATTTTTGTCTATAAGTTCTAACAAATAATTTATAAATTACATTAAATACCAGAAAATTTTTCACATCATGTTTACGATTCACATACGATTTTTTTAGAAATATTGAAATTAAATATGAATTTGAAACTGAATTTTAATTTTGTAGAAGAATACTGCGTTAAAATTATTAACCTTTCTGCAAATTTCTTATTAAAAATACTCCTTTAGTAAACCAAAAAAAAAAAACAGAAAACGAATTTCTTATATTATACTAGAATATTTGCGCAACAAAATATGTACTAGATTAATAAATTTAAAAATGTACAGGTAACATTAAAATACAAAAATTAGTAAAACGAGTATATTTTTAAAAATCTATATTATTTTATTTATATTTATATGTACAATTAAACATAAAATAATACGAAATAAATACCTCGTAATTTGTCCGAAAAATCAAGGTTTGCATTTGTCATAGAAACTTACGATTTGGTAGAAAATTAAATATAAAATCGTAATTTTAACTATACTTTTGAATATTTTGCATGTAAAATTAACAAAAAAAAGTGTCACCGATTAATCCGGTACCCACGCTTTGGTAATACTGCAAGGATACTGGCTTTGGTACTCGGTATGTTACTATAAGTCCTTCTTGACACTCACACACTATTTAAGAATATCGTGCACGAGTAACACATGGACTAGGAAATAATTGGAAAAACTGATAGTCGCGACATGGTCTCGAACCAGCGTCCCCTTGATTACGAGGCAAGCGCCATAACCACTGGGCTACGAGACTCTGGTGGTTATAAAACCGTAATATACGTATATCACGCGTTCTGCTTTCTTTTTAAAATTTTCGCGTCGTTTTAGCGCCGTACAGCCTTTAACGTTTGTATTGTACTATTTATGAAAGTAAGTACACGAACAATTGAAATATCTGTTTATTAAGATAAGTAAATATTAAAAATAAATATTAAAAATATAAATTAAAACTATTTTTATATATGTATGACAATATATAACTTTCTATAAATTACTTATTTGAAATAAATTGTAAATATGAATAAAATATTATTATAATAATTATAAATAATACTTTTATAATTAGAATTTTAAATATTTCTGGTATTCTATTATTAAAGTATAGAACAATAATGTTGACGTTAACATTTATTAAAATTAATTACGTACTATACTTCAGACTTATTACATAATCATAAATTAGTAAGAGTTTTTTATGTCTCTTTTAATGAAAATAAAATACAAAAAATACTAAAAGTTAAAAACGCTTATAATTAAGGTTTTTAAATAAACTGTTGCAATTGTTTTCATGTTAATATGTAGTTTACTTAATACTGTACTTAAAATTTAATATATATTTTATTACATATTTTGAAAGGTCGTTAAGGAAAATTAAAATGGCTAATAAAAGTGCAAAAAAAAGGCTTGCTGAAATTAACTAGCCAATCTTAAGTAATTGAAAAAAACAGTTGTGCTAATAAAAATGCAATCAATTTACATTAATAAAAAATAAATTACATATTATAATATTCTTGTCATTGAATTATTTGTTTAATATTAATTAGTGACTATTACGACGCTATTAAATACACGCGATACTTAAAACTAACTAAATGATTTGTTTCGTACATTATACTTTTATAACTTATTGTACTTAATATTGTATATCTGTTTAGTTAATAATGTAATAAATTTTATTCGTTTTCATTGCACGTATCGACATAAACGCCCTATTTAACTCGCAAATATGTGGTTGTTTAAAATAACTACTGGAACTAACTAAGAGCGAACACTAATATAAACTTTTTTATTATGTAAATTACAAATTTTGTTAGAAATCAATATTACAAAATTCAATTTTGATGATAAAATTTCGGAATAAATTAGGGTATGCTTAGAGAATGTTCTTAAACTAGACAAAAAAATTAAAAAAAGCAACTTTAAAAATTGACTTGTTCTTTATATTTTAGTTCCGCCAGAGGATTCGAACCTGGAATGTGGTGATAAAACGATATTAGAAGTAAAAACCCGAGGTGATGTCATCTACTCATTAGCAAGAATCATTAAATACTTTATGTAATTGAGTTAACTATGTTTTTTTTAATTGTATCATCTGATTTGACTTACCTAATAATATTAAAAATAATCGGGTTATTTCTAACAACTGCAATTCATTAATTTAATAGCTTATAAATGATATACGAAAATGATGGTGATTTAAAAATAGCAAATTATTTATTACGCATTTACTCGCACCTCAAAATGATTTAAATCTCAAATTTAAGATCATTAAGAAAATACACAAAATGTTATATGATTCTTTTTGCAACATATTATATTTTGTATGTAACAATGTATTTATGAATAATAATTAATCAATATTAATCAATATTGATTATTATAGATAGCTAACTATAATAACTTAATATTAGCAATAATAATTAAGAAATTGGTGAAGGCTCATTGTACTAGAGTTAATTTCCAGTTAACGTATTTCTCTCAATTATATTGAGTTTTTCTATTTTTTTCTATTATTATTGTTCTTGTTTAGAATGTTTACTTAATTTCGGTTTTCTTTAATTAGATGTATATAGAAATACTGGATTGCAAAATATCACATGGGTAAAATAAGAAAAATGAATTGAACTTCCATTAAAGATTTCCTAGGTAAAAATAGTAATGCGATTACTAAACAATTTTCATTGTGTCTGCATAGAATTTCAAATGAATCAAACGTGACAAAAATTGTTACATCAAAATAATAGCAAATACAATATTTTTTTCAGACTAGGTGCGCAAAATGCTATTTCGCTCCCTATATGGTGTGTCAAATTTTCAAATTGAGGATGTATCTTAATCTTGAGATAAGGGGCTTCAAAGGGGGAACTTTACTGAGAGAATTGCATTTTTTTTTAATTTGATATTTTTATCTCCGAAAGTATACATTTTACGAAAGATTTACAAGAGACATTTTTTGTTCAGAATTGTCCAAAGAATCTAATAAAACTTTCTCAATATCAAAAAATCCAATTTTCAAATTGTTAACAAAATTGTGCCTTTGTTTTGAAAATGTTGAAAATTTGATGTTTTTTGGTACGGACAAAATTTGTTTAGATTCGCGTTTTTTGACACAAAGAATTAATACGTGTTATTTATTTACTTTCTTTTCATAAAATTTAGGATTTAAAAAAAAAACATGTATATGATTAATTGAAAAATTAAAAGCAAAAATCCTAAATTGCTTGTAACTCGAAAAATAATCGAGTTAAAGAGCTAAAATTTTGTAGAAAGTCATATCTTATAAGGTACTGAAAAGTATGCAAAACTGAAAAAAAATTCAAAAACTTTTGCAAAAAGATTACGGTTTTCTGTGGACTATCCCATTAGTAATGAATGAATAACCCATACGCTTACGAATTAATAGATTTAAACTAATTTAAATTTAGTAATAATGAACTTGCTGTTAAAAATAATCTGAAAGTAACAATTACTAATTAAGGGAACAATTAAAAAACTATTATTATAAAAATATGTTGTTGCGCAGATGAGAAAGTATAGAAGAAAAAATAGTAGAGAGTGACTAAGTCATATTTTAAACGTAACAAAACGAGCAGATAAAACCCTGGTTTAAGTTTATGAACTCAACATTCGTATCTCCTGTTTGCGCATACTACTCAGCACGTAACTCTTTATCTAAAGCATTTACATTCATGGTTATTATGTGGGTTTTTGATAAACTATTTAGGTGCCTTGAGACGAACGAAGATATCTTTTCTTCATGCGTTAATTAAATTGCAGTAAATTGTATGCTCAACATATAGAGTGGACGCGTGGCGGACAGCCATTGGCTGTTTCTGCGTTAATTGTTTTAGTTTTAATGGACAGAACTACGGCTTTTATACAATGGGGCTAATTTCCGAGGCGGGGATAAGGCGGTTATCTTGTATACGATCGAGTCGTGGCGAATAAAGGGATACCTATTCGATTACCACTCAATTGGTAGAACCACTTATTCCCTGTGCTCCTCTTCCTACCAACCAAGTGTTTGGTCCCAAAGGGGGAATGGATAGATACCCGCATCCGACATGATAATCGCCATATATCAGCGACCCGATCGCTGATGTTTTGGAAATAAAATTATTTTATATCGAATATTCATATATTAGTAAACAATGTGGATTTTCAAATAACTATTTAATGGAATAATTAAAATATATTTTTTAACACAATTTTTGCAGAAGAAGAAAAACATAAAAGCAACACACTCTTAAAATCAGGTTACTTTACTATATTTTTATTCAGTATACAAATTTTAATTTTCTTAGTCAACAACTCAGGATTAGTATCGGCAAATCAAAAAAGAAAACGATACACACATACTCAGAACTTAATTTAAGAATTTTTCATAGAATGAAAATTCTAATGAATCTTTTCTTGGTGAAGTCGGTCCCTCAAATAAAACAATTTAAATTTAAAAAAAACGTTTCGGCAACCTGATGTGTGCCCTCTTCAGTTTATTTTTTACAATTATGGTTGTAAAGAAATAGAAACTAAAATCACGCGATGAAACATTAACATGTCAAAGTAGTGTTGGTGAGTGCAGTATGAATTTTGACAGCATTGATAGAAGTGGAAAGACCGATCTTAAGGTCATTTCCCGTCGATGAAGTTAATAACACTTTACATGAAATGACATTTGACTGAAAAAATTTAAATTGTTTTATTTGAGGGACCGACTTCACCAAGAAAAGATTCATTAGAATTTTCATTCTATGAAAAATTCTTAAATTAATGTATACAAGCGATCAAGAATCAATTATTGGCAATCAGGATGATACAAAATCCTGATCAAATTCCTACTCAGACCTGTTCTCAACAATTGAAAATTTGAAAAAAAATAACGACCAAAAATGGAGAAGGGGTTTCACAGTAATCACAATACAGTAGAGTCTCGGTATATTTGCCCGTTAGGTTCCTAGCCGTCTCCTTTTATTTGTCAAAAGAAGGTGAGAGCCGCTTCTCCCACTCTCCTCAGTCGCGTTACGTTCGTGACGTCACAGCAGGCCCTTCCTGAGGCCCCAGCGCGCAAGGTGGGGAAAAAGAGAGCGGCGATAGACAAATACAACGAGACGCAACTGCGCAAATATGCTGGGACGTAAATATAGCGAGACGCAAATATACCAGGAGTCTACTGTATATACCAAAATTCACTGAAATAAAAATCTCCGGAGCACGGACATTCGTTTTTACGTAATTTTTATTATTCAATCATTAATAAACTAATAAATAATTACGTAAGGGTATATATTTTTTAAGCTGGGGTTATTTTGGACATAATATCTTATTTCATTTTCACATTTTATAATAAACACTTTTAAACATAAAACACCAGTTATAAAACTGAAAAACAAAAATTACTGTATAATTAAATATGTGAAACCCAACAACTGCCCTTTTCAGTCTCTGATGGTATGATGGATCAGTTGTAATATTTATTTTGTATTTATTGCAGTAGAAGGAACTCTTTATAGACCGATTCTCTAGACAGTTTAGACCATGTCTCCAAGTCAACAACATTGACCGAAAAACTAAAAATTCTCCATCAAAAAGTGGATTTTCGTCGTTACAGATGATTTAGTTGCTTCAAACCCCTTTTTTAAATGTTTAATTAGAGCATCTACATTGTCTTTTAGTTGTGTCATTGAAAAACAGTAATGAATTATGCGTGGCTATCAGGGCATTCAGAAAAAGCAATAGCTCTAATAGTCCAGTCATTAGAAATGTCGGGGTCAAACAACTTTTCATATTCTTTTATCATTTTTTGAAAAATACTACAGGAATTACATACATTTAAAACAGTTTTAGAACGGCTTTGATTCAATTTAATTATCTATAACTTTCTCTGTCCACGGTCGTGATGGAGCATTTAAAAGATTTTTCGGTTTATGTTGAACCGGTTGGAGAATCGGCCAGTAAAGAGTTTATTAAATACTGGAATAAATAAAAAATACAAAATAAATATAAAAAATGATTCATCGTAGTCCCCAAGCCTGAAAAGGGTAGTTGTTGACTTTTCATCTCAAAAGTATTCTGTATTTTATTTTTTAACTAGTGTTCTATATTTAAAAGTTTTAGTTTTTCCTCAAATGAATCTGCGACTATATTTCTTGATACGTTTAACAATTATAATCTGGGTGCAATTTGTATCAGACTAATCGGATGAAATTGTCATGTTCGAAAAGTCGAAACAATATAATGCAATATTCAACACCGGGTCATGCTCCAATTTTTTATTATTTTGTTTGGACTGATTGAACATGATAATTTCATCCGATTGGTTTCAAACAAATTACACCTAGTTTATAATCGTGAAAAGTATCAAGAAATATAGTTGTAGACTCATTTCTGTCAAAAATTACATTTTTTATTATTTATCATTAATAATTAGTATTTATATACAAATTTTATAACTGCATTTATAGTAGAATAAAAATGAATTGTAAGAAATATATGAATTATATATACATATGCTGAATAAATATGTGTTGGAAATACTTTCAATGAAAACATTGACGGGAGTAATTGGGGAAATATGAAAGAGGTTTTGAAATTGGCAGGTTAACCTCAGTGAAATATCGGAAGTTAACATGACAAAAAAGTAATTCACAGACACACTCACACTTGGCACATATTGTATTTCATATTTTATTATTATGCCGGAACCATGGCCGGAACGAAATGTAGAAAATCCAATTTTATAGGTTAATTCGGTATAGTTGGGTACTCGAAGCATACATGTATATCATATAACGCAGCTGCACGAAGCTAATCTTGTACACAGTACACATAGGTGTGATGCATAAATACAGACATAGTTCCATTATTAAATTTGATGATGATGATATTCTTTGTTGGTCCAAATATACATTTTTTTTTCATTTCTATTAAGACTATGGCTGAAAGAATAATATTATCTGTGCCATAAGTATTATCTTTTATTTTTAAATGAATCATGAAAACTAACAATAACAGTAAATTTCTCCACAATTCCATCACAATTACATTGAAAATTATTGATGAGCGAACGAAGTGATCGAGGAGCATCGTCCCATTTAAACGTCTGTTCACCAGATTCTGGCAAATTTTAGCAGATTCTGGCCAGAAACTTGATAGCAGATTCTGGCCAAAATCTAGGCTAGAATCTGCCCACCGGACAGATTTTTTGCTAGATTCTGGCCAATATCTGGTCAATTTTCTTACATATAAACATTTGAATGTTTGCAAGAAATCATTCTGGACATATCATTCAATATAAGATCTCTTTAAAATTGTAGTGAAATTAATAATAATAAAATCTATAGTAATTTTTACCAGAAAAAATATGGCCCAAAATTATCATCTGAAATAGTAAAATTTCCAAGAAAACGTTTCTCTGGGTACAACTAAACAATTTGTAAACTAAAAAAAAAATAACAATTTTAATGCATAACTTCTGTTTGTAATAGTACAGTTATTAAAAAACTCTTATACATTGGAATAGGTTTGCATAAAATAAACCCTTATTTTCATATTTTTCAACTTGATGGCCAAGCTGAATAGTAAAAATGATTACTGAATGTGTTCGATTTTATTATTTTTGTCGTGTTCCATTATTTATAAGGTTTATTTTGGAATTTCAAAAACTCTATTGCAGAATTTGAAAATGCATAATTATTTTATTGGGAATCATTTCGCTGACAAAATATATGTCGTAATTATATAACACGTTAGTTTAGTATTCTAAAAAATATAATATTAAATATTAATGAAAGAAAAATTCTGTCAATGTCTATACGATTGTCTATTCGATATTATCATATAATAAAAAGGTGTTTGCGCGTTCATTGTAGGTCATTAAGTTAAGACATTATCAATCATTCGATGACATAACGGCTTTAACTATACCAGATAAGACAAAATACTTGCATAATTTGATCAGATTAGTTTCATAATTCAAGACACAAATAACTGAGTTCGACTACTTCAGTTACGGTCAAATAAAGTAAAGTACAATTATCAATTTTGATCTGAATAATAGATTACTAACTATAGAGAGTTGTTTGTAGGTTACTAATACAGGTTAATAATATATAATGGGTATGAGATTTTAAAAATTGAAGAAACTTTTTGAGCAAAAAGATAAAGAGAAAGTTTTTGTTTGCAGATATTAAATGACAAACTATATAATATTTTACATAAAATAAAAATAAATAAAAGAATACCTAATTCTTTAATATTTATAAAATACCATAATTGAATAGGCCGAATGAAACGAAAACTTTCAGGTTAAACAAAACTATGTTGCTAATATGATATGTTTTAGAATTCAAACGTCAGGCAGCGCTTAAGCATATTAAAACACAAATTATCTTACCTGAACTATATTTATTAGAATCTTTAAGAATTTCACTGATCCCTAAGATAAAAAGAACATATTTACGTGACAGGTAATCTCTCGAAAACCGATTTTCTCATGTATTATTCATAACCATAGAGGACACGCGTGCCTTGCGACTCCCTTCTAGCATAACGTCGAACCAAAATTTTGAATAAAATATTCGTTTTATCAGTTATTACAATGCTACTATATAAAGGATTTTCTACGTTAAAATATCGGCACTTCATTTTAAATTAAAATAAACTGAATCATATAATTCATAAAAAGTAGAATTTCATATTCCAAGCAGACTTGGGATCAATTCGAAAACACGACCGTTATTTTCTTATTTTCTTATGTCAACCATATTTTAAATTATTTAAGGGTATATTTGTGTGTGTCTGATATCAGATTTAAGTTTCTTATTTTGAAATTTGTATACTGTGATAATTAAAAAATATTATTCAATTTTATATGTTAAATAGATTTTTGCCTATAATAATTATGTTTCTATTTCATGCATAATTTGTAAATTATCATAATATTTAAACATTTTTCATTTTTTAGCGTACTGCCAGGTTGTTTGATTCTTTCCCCTTCGATACCTCTTTTCTTTATCTCCCTCGTGAAGGGTACCGAAGGGGATACAATCGAACAACTCGGTGTACACATAAAATAAAAAGATGTAAAGTTGTAAAATGGAAAAATTGGAAGTTCGATCTATGGAGCGGTAAAAGTAATAAAATTTCCGTATTATTTGAACGTATCATAAATCTCGGGAAGTGGCCGAGTAATATAATAGCCTTCTAACCCGTGCGGAGGATAATAAAATATCCTTTAACTCTAAAAGTATAAATTAATAAATAGTTGGCAACGATTTAAAAAATATTTATTTAGATGCAGTATTTTTATAGTTTTCGCATCGTCTTAAAATAACATATTTCTTAACTAAAAGTCACTTCTCGAAAGTGATAAAAAATAGTTTTGTACTGTGTATTATTTGATTTTTTATATTAAGAGTGCGTAAAGTCACTTTTTTCACTAATATGTAATAATTCACTATAAAATGTTAAATAATTCACTATTGTGTAATATTGTCACTAGTATGCAAAATTGCCGGCATTGCGAGGACAGGGAGTTATATCTGTGCGTGTAATATTAATTGGACGCACACTCTCGCAAATTAGTTATATATGCGCGACTTTTCCATACGCAAAGTAAAGTCGAGTGGGTAAAGTTTACTTTACAGGATATGCAAGTATATAACGTGCTCGAACTAGTTGCATAATATGCTATGTTATTACAGTACGACTTTAAGGCATTTCTTTTAATTTTTACACCCGCTTTATGCACATTTGCAATGAAAATGTTTCTAATGCGAATATGAACTTTCATGTTTGCGAAAAAATGTTCATTTTTGGCACTGAGGAAATGACTTTACGCACAAACTTTTTGAACGCCTGAACAAAGTTATTGCGGATGATCGTTCTGAATATTTTGCAGAAACCATTTTTAGACATCAATCGAATAACATTTTGCGTTGAAATAATGCCACAAAGAAGTGAAAAATGTGATGTTATGCCCAGCGTAGCAAAAAGGGTAGGATTTTGAAGACGTTTATAAGATTTATGAATACTGCTGACGTGCTTGTGCCCTTTTAGAGTTATACTGAACGTATAATTTCATATAATATAAAAATATGTTCTGGCTTCATTCCGTTCTGTAATAAAATGTCAGTATATAATTTTATTTCAAGGGTATACGGAAAAGTTGATTTGGTATAAATGCCTTTGCCATTCGTTGTTCATTAGACAGTAAATTTGAAATGTAATCAAATTTAATCACACCAGTGAATTTATTCCAGGTTCCAGTAATTGTATACTTAATTCATACTTTGTTAGTGCATACAGCACTCTATACTTTACTTTTGAATCGAGGAATTTGTGCATTATGGAACATTGAAAACCTAAAAAAGTCGAATACATTATTAAATTGTTATTCAGAGAAATTTATAAAACACCTAGTCATAAGCATTTGGAACATTTATGTTCTAATACAAAGTTTGATAATACAACGTAGCTCAATATGAACACGCCTATGAAAAAAAGTCTTAATTTAAGACCATGGAGAGGCTATGCTTTCTAGACGTAACCAAAAACATCTCTACTTAGGGGGAGAAAAATCTTATTTCCTATAATACATCGATGAAATATAATTAAGTTTAATTTGTAAAAAATTTAAGAATTTTTTCTTTGCGTATTTGGGCTTGATCGACATTAAGAACGTGGGCACAACCAAGTCCATCTTTTAAAAATTGTCTTAAATTTACACATTAAGTCAGAATTAAGGTCTTAAAACAAATTCTTGCGGTCTTGAAACTTGAAAAAGGATCGACTTCCGAGAGACTTGGAAGTTTGATAACAAGTACTGCTCGCGATGAACTCAAAGTAGACTTCATTAACGGCTTACAATGAGACGATCATGATGATTGTTTTAAGATTACTGGGTCAACTTTTCTTCAAGCTGCAAGAAAGGCACAAACTAAATGACAATTACGATCTTGTTGGAGACAAACATACCATACGAGTAAAGAACATAAACAATAACATCCTTACATACGAAACAGGTTCAGTAACAAACGGACAATGGTCCGGACCAGATTTTTTATCACATACAACTGCACGAAAAGTTTTACGAAATTTTGTATGTGAAGTTGTGTCTCGTGTGACAAAATTATAGAAATAAAAAAATTATTAATTCGAATTAACCATTATACTAGTGCAGTTGGGAGCTCAACATTTTTCTTGGAGTGGGAGGAAGTTTTTGTAAATACCTTTAGTGACACAGTGAATCGTTTTATGATTTTTAAAATTACAAGTGTTATTGTGTTAATTACATTTCTTAGCACCCATTAATTATTGTTATAAAATTAAATGAATTTAAACTAAATCCGCCTTTTTGTGTATTTCTTTTTCTTCCTTCCAGATTGGTTTAGCCAATCAGACTACATTTCTGTCGAACAAGGCTTCTTTATGTTACGTCTTAAAATTAGCAAACTATTGGTCTTAATTCGAGATTTATTTTGTTCAGTGGACCGCATGTATTCCAATTTTTTCCACGGATGCGATTTTGTACATCTTTTTGCACTTTCAACTTCTACACTCCCTTCCTGAATACCAAATTTCACTGTTACCAGCTCAGGGGATGGTGTCACGACAAAATATTGGCCTACAACAAAATATATATGTCAAAAAAAATAGTGCCATAATGTTTAAATCATAAATACGCAATACAAAAATATATGAATAGAAAAATATGCAATTAGAAAATATATAAAACCAAAATGTATAAATTATCCGTTCGATAGTAATATGTATTTATTGCATGTGTTTATTTATATTTATCTATGTATGTCTGTATCTAGTATGTAGTTATTTCTGTGTTTATTATCATGTGTATATCTTATAGTCGACCAAGACGTGTCGTTTATAAAATTAGTATTTGTTCGTACAATTTATTTTAAAGGCAAAATGAGAACCGAGCACTATGCGGTCTACGTGGGTTAGTTTTTTCTAGCGGGGAAGGGGGGGGGGCAGGTCCCCCCATGCATCAACTTACTGTGGACACTACAATGATATATGTAGACTATGTAATTGAAATCATTATATTGAAATATTAATCAATTTTTTTATAAATTTTTTGGTTTTATATATAGATATTTTTTTAGATATTTTGTCGTTTGGTATATTTGTTTCAAATATTTTGTACTTAGTTATTTGTGTTTTTGGTATTTAGTCATTTGTTATTTTTGTTTATATAATATGGTTTGTGTCTTTCGTTATAGTACCCAGGGGATTGTTTGGTGGTGTTGGGTGAAGCAATAAAATCCATTCGATCACTGACAGAGGGGTGTCACTGTAAAAATAAATACTTAAAATCATTACATCTTATAGTTGAAAGAATAGTCGAGATCATTCTGAGTGTTATATTTTTCAGGGTTGGGAAGGAAACTGACTATACTTCTGATTCTCACCATTATACAGTCAGTGATAGAATAGGAAAACTTCCCATCATGATCCTACGGCATAAGCCTAAATTATAGCAACATTATTAACTTCTTTGTTCTGCATCTAGTATTACATTCCCGTATACTGGTAGAGGCCCAATGTACACATGTGAACACCATTTTTTTTTTATTATGGAGGGCTTTATCCATTAAAACTATAGACCAATTCCATTTCTGTTTTGTCTCTGCATAAAAAAAATACAATTTTAATTTATTAAATTTAATTTTACAATTTTGTAAAACTAAAAAATTGCAAAGAAAGAAAATTTTAAACAGTAGTAAATTGAAAAAAAAAGAACAGTAAAATGTTTTAAGTTGACAGATTATAGAAAAATTTTGGAAATATTAATAACCTGTCTTAAAGTAATATATAGACATATTGGTTCTTAAACAGATGTATACCAATCGTCTGACCAAAAATATATTTAAACGATTAAAAATTACCACTGTTCGTTAATATATTTGGATTAGGATTCATAATATTACGTTAATTTGGCCGTGGTCCTCTTCAGCCTAATCTCTACCATCGTCATTTACAAAATGATCCTGTATAAAGTACATATGATAGATTCTTTAAAAGGATTTCACTTAACCTTTAATAAATACATTTAAAAGAGGAGTGTTTTATTCAGTAATAGACAGGAATTTAAGTAGTTACAATATTTCTTTTGGTGGCAATAATAAACCGTTTCAATAGACAAGGAATTATAACTGATATAAGACATTTCTCTTTGTGTTCATTTTTGCACCTTCTTCATGACATCAGGCTCCTAAATTTGTATCCATTTAAATGTGGAATTATTGAATTTGTTTGAAAAAGTCTCTTCCATGTTGTTAATGTGCTGAACTTCTGCACTGAGAAAAATTATTTACTAATAGCTAATGTAAGCTAATTTCAAGGCTCTTACATTAACTGTAAGGTTATAACAGTAACTGTAAAGTAAAAAACGACAGGTAACTTTGAGATGAAAACGCCAGCACTTTATTGTACGTCAATATTTTATTGTATATTAACTCATATATTGTAACAGTCAAGGAGCGTTCCTTAAATGTTAATAAATCTTACATATTAAATTCTGTCGTTTGAACTGCGCATATCAACAATGCGTCGAAAAATTCGCAGAGAATCGAATAACTGCGCGTGGTTATGTTTGTTTATCTCCATTTCGGTGAAACTGTAAGCGCGTAAATATAGTATGTAATGATCCTGGCATTAATATTTAAAATTCTTATATTAACTATTAACATAACAAATTTAAAAGAACCTCAGATTATGGTAACCTCAGAATAAATTGCCTTACCTTAAGATCAATATATAAATTCTGTTAGCTTTATTATGAAGCTAGTACATTAACTGTAAACAAACATTTCTCTCAATGTAAGTTCATGTAATATCCTTTGTTTCTGCATTGTCCCGCAGTATTAAAGAATATACGTTACAAAGTATCTTTTAAGGCCAGTTATATTATATTTAGTCATCAAATTCTATGTAGGGTAGAACACAATGGCTCGATTAGTAAAGTATCAACATTTGGGTTCGCGGTAAGCAAGTGATCAGAATGTGAATGTTTTTGTCTTAGACAATGGAGAGGAGGCAGATGAGTTTCTAAAAGTCCTTTTACATTTTCATTTTTTGCAGACATTTTCTCTGTAGCGCATTGCACACAGAATTTTTATTTGATCACTAGACCTGTTAATACTCGAACCCTATAAAAACGTAAAAATTACCATTTTATAACCATTGTAAGTATTTAGCCTTTTGATTATCAACAAATTTTCTCGATTATATTTCGATATTATAAAAGATGGCTACCTCCAATACAGCGATAAATCAGAGAAGCGAAATGTTCCGAGGGTGGGTCGAAGTTAAAAGAAACATATAATTTTACAGTGGCTAACCCTACAGAGATCCAGCCTCCGTAACTACGCTCGAGGTAATGGGTTGTCCGTTTTCGCGTGCTAAAAGGATAGAGTGAAGAAAACCCACTAGAAAGCAGATACGAGATGAAGAAGATGGCTGGGCGATGTGGTGAAGAGAGACGAGGAGAGATAATGGACAAGACCGGAGAGTTGATTATGATGGGTTACGTTTCAGTAGGCGGAGAGGACTCCCGTTTTACCAGTAATTAAGGCTTGCCCCGCCCTCGGTCACGCTTCTTGTCTCCTTATCCTTCCTGGACCACTTTACGGGCAACTTGTATTCATTAACACCCATAACCACCCAATGTTCTTCAATGATCCTCTAATTTTAGTTACAGTGTTTGACATGGTTTCTAGCGATTCAACGACCATTCGACTACCCTCAATTAAAATAAATTGTAACAATAGCTAATAAGATCGGAGCAATGACCTAAAGTTGCATATAGTTTGTTATGAAATTGTGGGAATTTAATCGCTTTAATAAGAAGTTATTCAAAATCTTCCCGAGTAGACTTATTTTTTTGATCAGGGACTGAATGTCACATTCTTAGACCTTCTGGTAGCTCAAGCTATGTCTTATCAGGCGTTCGTTATTAGTGTCTGATTACGAAACTAATTAGCGACAATTATTGCCTAATGACAACATAATTAGTTCATATTATACTGAAAAATAATTTTTTATAGAAAATTAAGTCATGAAATTGATAAAGAAATAAATGAACGATGCCTGAAATAAAATAGACCACAGTTTGCTAACAAGACCTGATTAGGTATCGTTCAGACAAAAGGAAAACTTGCACTTCATATCATCCCAATAAAATTATGTAATGCAAACCAAATTTGAAAATGGCCATTTCTGTAGATGTGAATCTCTATTACAAGAAGTTGTATCTATCAAAAAATCAATTAACAATTATATTTCAAGCCATCATCGCACTTTGCACCCTACTGCGACAAAAAATGTTGTTCGTACCTCATGCGCAACATTCGCGCCCTAGGGACGAAAAATACTATTAGGTTTCATAATGCCTAGCGATGTATACATAGAAAATACGTAAATGCATAAAAAACTTATTTCTTTTTACCAATATGAGTATTAGAAGGTTATTTTCCTATTATTTGTTTATTGTTATTTCATTTGGAATTTTTTCACCTGTCATTTACAAAAGTGACAAAATTCTTCTTGTGATGAATGTCGCAAGGAGTGGTTGGTCTTTTTCTAATACTTAAAAAGTCTTAAAATATACTCTTTTACCAGTCCGGGCGCAAAACTCGATTTCGCGCCCTAGGGCAAAATCATCAGGCACGAATTATCGAGCTCCTCGTCATGGACAATATTTTATCTTGTAGTAAAAAATGGTACAATCATTGTTAGAGTAATTGATATAGGACATTATTCCCTGTTGGTAGGAGCTTCCGTAAGCGCGCATAAACCCTTTACGGAGTTAGCATCCGTTAGCCGTAAACAACTTGCCTGAAGAATTCTTTTATCCCCCGGGAGGAACCACTTGGCCGCAGTCGCCCGTATTCTATTTCAAGTAATTTTATGAAGTACTTTAGCACTACATCATCGAGCAGTTTAAGAATGTCTCGGTCGGTAGCGATTGGCTCGAAACGTTACAGAGGGAGAAAAGTTAGTCGGAGTGTCGCGTTATCTTCCGGCCAGTTACTTTGTATCGTGATGAACGATTAGGTTGCTCTATACTTATTTTTCCTGGGGTACACACGTAATTTCATCATGACGGAGGGGAAAGCGAAAGGGGGGATGGGTTAAGATGAGAAGGATTCTGGGGAGGGGTATTTTGCCGAGAGAGAGAGGAAGACCCCCGGCGCTCGCGGTAGGACGCCATCTTATTTATTGTTTTAATTATATCAGAATATATCGTTAGAACCCGTCAGAACGCGCCACGCAGCCGAATACGCGAGATTTATGCGAGCGTGGCAAATCCGAATATTCTTCGGCCCTCCCCCGCATCTCTTTCTCTCTGGCGACGACGTGAACGCGCGCGCGCGCGCATAATTTGTTGTTCGAATGCGCGCCCTGGTGGAATTAATTAATTTAACATCCGTGCCCTGGACCCAGTCATTGGCAGGGCCAAAAAGAAACCGCTGCTACGAGTGATCGAACACGCACTCCCGCGCGTAACGGCGTATACTTTGCCCGAAATTGACAACTGCAAAATTAGAGTCTGTGCATTCCGTGGCAGCCCTGTTTTTTTACCAACCTCCTTCACGGAAACGCATTTTCAGAATATTTTTAGTGGAATAATCAATTTTTTGCGTCTCCGTCGAATTATAACTGCTTCGTTCTGATTGCAGGCACTACAGTGGTCCTTATTTTTTTACCCAAAGACATATATTGTGACGAAACCGAAAAACGAAAACCAGGTACGAACTAGACAACCTATGGAACCTTGGACGAGGATGGCGCCGTACAATAAAACCATCAAATGCTATGTAAAAAAGTACGAAGTGCATCACGAAATAGGTGCTATATGTCGACTTTCAGAATACCGAACCTGTATCTGCCAAGGTGTAAATAGTAATAAGAGAATTCTCTGACAAAAAATTTAGAAAGAATAAATGTACGTATATACATTATCAGAATTTCTGTGAGCTAAATTGCTTTTTAACCATATGTGGGAAATAATGATGTGGGAAATTCTTCATATAAACTTATTTTTTTAATATCATATGTGCCGTTTAATGAAAAAAGTGCATGTATAAAATAATTTCTTGGGGCACGAGGTGGCGCTCACATCCAGACGTAATGTTGCACACAGTTTCATTGACATGACCATCTGCAGTATCATTTTTTTTTTTCGAGAAAAGAGTATATCAAGCAATACAAATCGGGATATCTGTATACTCTCTCCTTCACAAGCTGCGAGATGAGCGCTCACTCCTTGTACATGTCATCCATCAGCAAAATGCAGACATTGCTTTTCCGGTAATAGACAAAAAATCTAGCTTTTCTAGTCTAGTACAGATAAAAGAACTTTTCACTAAGGTCAATTAATTGTGCTTTAATTATTTGCTAAATAAAAAAACACACATGTTACGATGTGTCTGAAACCATCAGGACTACTTGTAAGTTGAGGAACGGAACAATGAAAACATTCCGAGTCAATAATAACAATTAAGATAGATAAGATACAATTTTTACTCGATCTGTTGTTGATATTATTTTCAGTTAAAATAGAGCCATTGTACTTGGTTAACCTCCAAATCTAATTAAAAAGTGAGAAATGGACTCGATACGCTCTAGTAGATTAAATATTACGAAATGATATTCAGAGAGTGACAAATATCCCATTTACTGAATAGTATATTGTTTATCTAGGGTGTAAAGGAAGTGATTGGAGACAGGATCGCCGTGTAGGACGAGAGGAGGTCGGGAGTCCTGACATTTTTGGCACACCCGTACTGCGCCTTTATAATGCCGGTAAAGTACAACACGGATGCGAAATCGTGAAAAAAGGGTAACGGGCGCAAAATAGTGTAAAGCGGGCGCAAAAGAGTATAAAGCGCCCTGTAAAGCGGGCGCGAAATGGCGACAAGCGCTCCCAGATCCAAGCTGAATACGATTAAGGTCCCACGATTTATCGTAACGTACAGGCGCGGTTTTTTGCAGGTGTGAGAAAACAGTATTTTTCAACCCTACGGCTCAAAATGATATTTTGCGCCCGTGATACTAACGTTATTTTTTTTCGTAGTCGGCTGAAAATTGAATTTTTTCTCTCCCTTTCTATAACCAAAAGAAAATTTAGGCATACGATTAATACGTTCTTCCTCTCCCGCTAAATTTGCGCCCTTAAAACAAGACAAAAAATAACTTCAGATTTGGTATGTATATTATAATAATGATAATAATAATAATAAACGTCTTTATTGACATTACAGAATGTTACAAAATAACGATACCTTAGTCTGTTTTACAGACTACCCCGTTTTAACATTGTTGACATTTGCAAACTCATCATTCGATAAATTGAACGTAATGTGTCCGTGATATTGTGTAATTTCTATTCTGTTTAACTATTATCATAGTACCGCTGTTAAATAAGTGAATTTAATAATTAGTAGCATGGTTAAATAAATTAATTTAATCACGTGTCACTCAATATCTCTTGTTTAAATATTTGTTGATACTTACATAAAAATTTAACGTTACAAAAAACATAAAATAGATTATAATATCAATTTCAAGATATGAGCCTTCACTTTTACTAAGAAACGAAGTTCCATATTGAAAAATTGGGATTTCACTCTAATTTAAATTTAGTTGTGATTATTTAATTCGTAAAATGATTCTGTGCCAAATCAAAACAAAACAAACTCAACATACAAATTCAACATTTTACTAAATCAACAACTAATATAAATAATATAAAAATAAATTTGTCAAACATAACATTACAAGAATAAATATAAATTTTATAAAATAAATAAACAACAATTATTGAAATGTCATGTACATTCAATACAATCATTTTGTATTAACCCACCATTGAATAGCATATCTATCATTACCTAACCTAACTTGACCTAACCTAACATAACCTAACCTAACCTAAACTAAACTATCCTAACCTAACATACCCTAACTTAACCGAAATACTAATTTAATGGAATATATCCTTGTGAAAGCGTACAATATTCATAAAATTCTTGAATAATACAAACTGTTATCATTCATTTCTAGTAATGACAATTATTAATACAGATTTGAAATTTAATTTATGTTGCGATTAATATTATTACACTTGATTTTCGAAATACAATGTGATTCAAGAAAAATTACAAATTATGTTGAATGTGTCGAATGATAAGTTTGCAAATGTTGAGTTTGAATGTTTAAATTGCAAATCCCAACATTTCACAATGTTGATTAGAACTGTTACCCTTAAAATAACGACCAGAAATAACAAATACATATAAATGAAACTTTAAGTATAAGTTATCATGTTATTAAATTGTACATCGTTACTTTATAATTAAATTCTCACAAAATATGAAATACTCTCGATAATAATAACGAATTCTTTATTTGGCATACATAGTAGATATAATGATTCGCGATTGAAGAAAAAACGTTAAAACCTGCGGGTTCTTTCAGAAATTTGCGTTACAAATTGCTAATCATTGCCAGCGGGTAGTTGCATTGTTCGACCACTCTATGTCTCTCCCAGGCTAAATCAGATTGTCTCACCACTCGTCCGTCTGGAAAATTGGGCGTATGTTAGATTTGATATCCAGGACTATCTTTCACACATCTTAAAATTCATATACAGATTGGGTCTGTTGGGATGATTAAATTTAACTTAAATATTTAACTGTTGTAGAAGTGTATGAAATAAACGACGTTTAATGTTTTCATTTTTTCAAATTTTATTTATGTGAATAAAAGTATCATGTTCAGCATTTTTTACGAATCATGCATAATAATACCATATTTCTAAGAGCTATAGTATATTATAATCTTAACCCGTTAATTTTTCATTCGATAGCCAGCAATAACTGTATGCAAGTAAAGGACTTTAATATAAATGGGTGATTTTCTACAAAAGAACAATTTCAGAAATAGGTTTTCATAAAAAAAATTGCAAAAAACATTAATACCACTGGTCCTATGCAGGAGTAGGTCCTAAATAAATCAGTACAACATATGGTTACAAGCTTTATAAACATTATTGTATAAAGAGTGAATTTTGTATGTAAAGAAATTGTTTAAATTTTTGTCCTATCGATACAATGATTGAATTGGCTCAGATTATTTATATATGTATACTATTCGAGAGGTTTTCGAGCTCGCTGATCACGAATCCGGTGTCAATTTTAAAAATTCAAAATGGCGGATGCAATATGCCGGCGCAATTATTAGTAAAATTATTAAATCCCCTAAACACCTTCTTTCGGGGGTTTTCGGGATTGCTGATTCGATGATACGAATTTACAAATTTTAAATAAAGAAATTTTAAATCTACAAATTTTAAAATGGGTGTTCCCTTAATGATGAATGAAATAATTGATAAATAATCGGATTTATTACAAATTTATTATTGATATCGGATCAAATGAATTTTATGACATTCAATGTAGCAAAACGAAATAATAAATTACAACAAATGTTGAATTTTTTAACGTTGACATCGAATTTATAATCAACGACACCGAAGGCACCCAGAAAAGTGTTTCATGTAAACTAGCTCATATTATTTAAAAATATCAAATTTTAATATTAAACGCGTATAAGGCAAAGTTTTCGGGGTCTCCTTACTGACGAGTCCATCCGAGTTCCTGGGACGAAATGCGCATATTGTAAATAATAGCCACCTGTTCTTCCTACCACCGCTAGAGGGAAACATAATTCCATATTAATAATAAACTGTATTTTCCTTATATACCGATCTGTATGAAATCAGAATTTGGTGCGGTCAGGCCGCGATAGTACAAATACTGGATATGTAGAAATTTATCTATATTTTTCGTGGCTTCGCATAGTAAACACATATTTTTTATTGTTTTCTTTTTCGTATCCTTAGTTTAAACTGACCGAATATAACAAGAAATAATACTTGCATTAAAATTTGATAATTTCAAACGGTCGAGAAAATTTGGTACGGTTGTATATTTACAACCTATTATTTGTTTTTAAATTAGCTCATCTTTTAATAATGCCGTCCACAATATTGAATTTTTACAAACTAACATTTGATTAGTAATTAGCGACTCCGAAAACTCATCAAGTAACGTATTTGCAAAAAATCTGCATTTGAGGTTACGGACTGGAGTTTTCTGTTATCTGGACAGCTCCAAAATATATTGATTCTAATATCAAAATAATACTTTTTATAAACAGTTATTAACAGTAGTTTTAATATTTTATTTAAATAAACGCAGATTTTATGAATTGTTAAAAAATCAAAATGTTAAAAAATCAATTTCGTTTACTTGCGAAATATTAAAAGCAATCTGGCTATTACGGAGTGGATTTTTTTTCTGTCGATGATGACTGTGAAACTGAAAATCGTACTTACACTGAATATTCTATTTTTTATCTTAATTCACAGAGTTCTTTAACGGTATTAATATTGCTAGTAATTTTCACATATGCATTGTTTATTTAACATGTTTGTTTACATTTATTAAGCGAGAATAGGTGTTCGTAGACTAGTGCGAATTGCTGACTTCGCTACGCTAGGGCGTCAAACTCGTTCTCGTCGGCAATCACCTATTTTGCTCCCTAGTTGCACAATGTATTATTTACTGTAAAGAAGGTTTCTGTCAGTGTGGTAAACTAAACTATTTCTTACCCTTAAACAACATTTATTAATAGTTAAAATATATATATTACGAAATAAAACTATATTTTTACTAAATTACGAAATGCATTTTAACCGTTGACAAATGTTGTTGAAAGTTAAGAAATGGTTTAGTTCGCATGTAAAACATATATGGTGAAATAGTAGTTTTCGTATTAAGGGTGTAAAATCTTACATTACGATTTGAAAAGTATGTACTAACAAGTAAATAAGAAAACTAGTGTTGGCGTGGTGCCTCGCTCGCTTCGCTCGCTCAGAAACTTCGACCCAGTGGAGAGTAGGCTATTCCCAGGGTACGGAAACGGGCATAGGGGCCGAGCTTGCCGTTAAATTAGTTCCGACATTTCGGGATTGTGTGTAGATGGCGTTGCCGGCAACAATGCGGCCGGCTCCCACATTAAGAGATGTTCACGTTACGGTTATGAATATTACCGCTCAGTTTTGGAATTCAATGGTAATAATTATTTATTTACTACACAGTTTTCTAAAATAGTACGTTAGAATACAAGTGCTGTAAATTAATGATATCTGAACAAGTTTGAGGTTCAATCTATTCGTTGAGTATATTTCCTTCACGGAGAAAAGCTTAAGTATAATAGGAGACAACGGCCAAACGAAAGCAAGAGATCTATTTTATATTGGTTTTTCGCACGGTGTCCCTTTGTTTGATACGACTGTCTTCTTAAAACAATACAATAGCTGTTGGAATGTTTACGTGCGGCAGTACTCTTACTATTCCCAATGACCAGGGAGTAATATTTATATTATGATTTGCGACGACAGTTCGCTTCCAATCTGAGCCACCGTTGTCTCTAACATTTGGCGCTACTGTACTACAGTAATACTGGTGTTCTCTTAAACTTCTCTCAGTGTTATGAGAGAACTGGTGTAAAGCCAGCTCGCTAGGGGAAATTTTTTCAGATGTCATAATCTAGTAATAAACCAACTCTTAATTTAACCCTTCGGTTACGGGTTAGACTAGAAATGTCAAAGGTGGTTTGTAGGGCGGAAAAAATTGGGAGCATTTTTTTGGATACTCTCTCGTAAAAAAATTCCATGTCTAACAAAAATTGTAACATCCGGAAGAATTTCCCCTAGCGGGCTGGCTTCACAGCGGTTATGAGAGAGTTAAAAAATGGTCAGCTGGTATGGTAAAAATAAACGTTAAAAACTGGAAATTAGAAGTGTCTGAATAACTTTTCCAGTGTTCTGTACATATATGTACGGGCAATTTTAATGAACCGTGACCTACGCAGTATTAAAGACACGGTGGTTTTTACTCCTGGGGGAATATCTAAGATTCATTTGGATCAGAGAGATATGCTTTGGCAGGGTTATTTATAAGCAGAAAGGTTTTCAAAATTATCGTTTAATTATACTTGAATTTGTTTAGTGCATCAACCCTTAGTTCCGACGGCTATTTTAAAGCCTTTTCCTCCCACTACCTGGGACAAATATGTCCTGCCGCTTGAAATTGCTTACAGTTGTGCAATTTATAAAGTGCAATTTGAATTTTTTCTGGGTCGAAAACGACCCTGGAGTCGGAATTAAGGGTTAAGTTAGAATGCAAGTTTCAGCAAACAATTACTTTTTTAGAACAAGATTAGAATGCCTGTTGCAGCAAGACATGATTCGAGACCCAAAGTAAACAAATTCGATCAACCCCCAATAGTTACAGATCGGATCCTAATTATGTTAAGATTAAGAGGGGTCATAGTGACCAAAAATGAATTTCTCGAATACTTTCTATACACGTTTTGCATATAGTCTTCGACCACTCCGCGTCAGCTGGGTTTCTCATCCAGTAAAAAACCGAACCGTGCAAGGTTGAGCATTTTTCAGGCGATATTCCGGTCCTGTATCCGTTGAACTAACATAGTTTTTATTAATCCGCTATAAATTTGGAGAACTCGTTCATCCTATAGTGGATGAGGTCGAAGCTGAGCGCGAGTGATCCAGGTGGGGGAGGCCAAATGCCGAGAGATTGTAAAGGGTGAGGAGGAATTTTTCCTATTATTTTCTTTGCGGCGTCTGGGCGCGCGCGCGCCCGCTGGTATGTCTGGCATTTTTGGCCCGGCTCGCGCCTGCACGGTGAAATATTGACTCAAAGTCCCGGGTCTCGCCTCTTGGTCGTCGTCGGGGTCCCCCCCGGGTGCGGACTTGCCCGAATAAATTCGTCGTCCCGACGTCCCTGAGGACGATAACGAATGGCTCGATTAACGGAAATCGGCGAGAAATTGTGCCACGCGGATCGATCCGATCTTCTACGCGATCGTCGCGATCGGTGCGATGGTCAAAACTTGATCTGTTCGGGTACCTTCGGCACACGCGACTCCAGAGATCCCTATCTCGGCTTGATAAATTGCTGTCCCTACTCGCAACCCTCCGCGTCCCTGACAGCTCAGCATATATAGGGGGGACCCGGCGATGCGCTCTTAGCGCGTTCTCCGCGCGGATTCGCCTCATTATTAATTTGCCCCTCCATTGTCCTCCGTTATTACCGACATATCTTACCGATTTTTACTTTTATCATTTTATATCTTCCCCTTCTCTGCTCTGTTCTCCTCTTCGCCTCCGTCATTCTCATAGTTTTGACCAGGATTTACTACATTGTTTTTATCCAGAACTCTTTTTAGCTTTTGGCATTGAGTTATGCTACAGTAATAAAGACAGTTTTAACATCAATACAGGACTGAAATTTGAAATATACAGTGGATGAATTTTGAGTAGTTTTCCTGACGGTATCGTTTGACTCCATCATCTGAAGATAGTGGTATAGTTTTAATTCATATCTAAATTCATGACAAATGCAACATGTTTATTTCCTTTGGAAAGTAGCTCTTCATAACGAAGAAAGAAATCGGTGTCAATTCCAAAAAAAAGGGTGCAGGTTGAAAATCCAACCGTCGAAAAACCGATAGCCGAAAAACCCACTGTCAAAAAGCCAGCACATTCAAAAATAGACACATCGACAGGCAGACAATTTTAATACGACAGGCGGTTTTTCGACCCGCACCTAAAAAATGGTTTACATTAGTATAACACATGCAGTTTCTGGTAGACATTCCAAAATGTTCATTGTGTTATATACATGCTTGACAAATTTTAACGAGGATGATATTGAAATTAGATAGGTGGTGTTTGACCAAGCGTCTATGTGGAAGCATAAACTTCAATAAAGGATTAAGGATTAAGTATTTTCATCCTCTTTAGTGATTCTTTGCTTACTCGCCGGTCGGTCCTCGCATGGACCAGGTGTCGGATCCACTTAGAAATTATAAGACATCACAAGGCAATACAAGACAGTACAAGATAAGACAAGGTACCACTCACCCAGAGCCAGGCCCATCAGGAAAAACTGCAGAAAACCTAGACCGCTTCAGTGGACCACATATATTAGAGTGTTTTTATGACAGTAATAGCATCATATTTTTCTATTAATAATAATAGCACTGACCTGTCGCTCAGTTTCATGCCCGTTGTTTACTTTACATTATTTACCACGGCGCTGTATGAAAATAACTAGGTTAGAATGCGAATGTCATTCAGTTCAGCATTATGGCAAACAATTTTAAATCCAAATTGATAAACTAGCATACTTTAACTACAGATTACGCGTTTATCATAGAAGATACGACGAAAATGTATCCGAACTTTTGTATAGAGAATTTTCGAAGTAAATTGATAAAACTAAAAGAATCAAGTTTTTTGGCAGTTTTTTCAAAATTGCGGTATATAGGTATAGCTGAGCACCAATTTCTACTGTCCCTAACAGCAAAAAAATATCTTGATGAGCTCTTTAAGAAGTCTTAACAAGTTGTAAGATGTCTTAAATACTTACCAGAAAGAGTTTTTAAAGTGATCTTTAAAAATACTTATGCGTCGATTTTAACAGTTCTGCAAGATATATGAAATATGAGGTCTCAGAAAAGAGGTCTTATTTGAGAGCTTTGACGTGTAAAATAAATAATATAAATACAAAGCAAATTTCTGAAAATTATAGATTCTATTTTAGGTACCTTAATTATTAATTTATATCTACCTCAGTTCCTCTTTACCGTATATTTATATTTTGTATGGTGATGGCATTCAATAGAATGAAGATCACACAATAATACCACAAAATTACGGTGCATGCGCAACAAAAGAAAAAGAGACAAAAGTGAGACAGAAAATCTAAGTAGTGGGGGAGAGGGGAAAATTAAAATAAGGGAAGGACTACTGTATACTTTATGGAACTTATCTAACAATTTGCAGAAAGTTTTGCACATTTTACAAAAATAGATAAAAATGAGATGCAATAGAGTTATTATAATAATTTATAAAATTAAATTTTTTAATTCTATAAAATTAATATATCCGTATGGGTGGGGCGTATAATTATTCGTCGCTCCTTATTGATGCTCGAGTATTAATAGTGTCAGACAGTGTGGTACAGTAGTAGAACTGAAGACCAGAGTAGGAATTTATTAAGGCCCTGATCACGGCCTAACTACAGCGTTACGGGCCTTGGTAGATAACCTATGTCCCAGGGGCTCCCCTCCTAGATCCTCTTTTTTTATACTACACTGTAAAAAATGTAAAATGGAGTTTGCACAATAGTGGTCATTTCTGCAGTCATAAATGAAGGTAATAATAAAAGTGCTAATTTATGTAATTTTACAACGTTGTACGTAGATCATTTTTTGAGTCCGCCAACGGTAATTTTACCACCGAGTAGAAAAAAAACATCGGAATTTATAAAAATACTGCAAATTGCCCGATTTGAAAAAAAATTACCTTATTGGACGTGTAAAATTTACAGTTGACACTTGCAAAAAAGTTTTGAATATGTAATATTTGGACGCACGCTGGACCTCGTAAAAGCATATGACTTTATTTACTGTGCAACCTAACCTAACATAACATAACAATCAAGGTGATATTATTATCATGTTCATCCTCGTTTTCCGGTATACCTACATGTTGATATTACGAATAAAACCTGTTAGATCTTTTTGGTACAAAATTTCAAGTCCAATATTTTTTTGCTTGAAACATTTATTTGTAACACTCATCATTTTCTAAATAAATACAACAAATTAGAAAAAAAGAGTTTTTTTTCACTTTTTTTCAGAATGGCAGCTTCAATTTTCTAACCGCCAATTTTTATCATCATGTATAATCTAAACATACAGTTTAAATAAAAACGACCTTGCAATTTTCTAAGTTTACGTTGTAGTTTTGTAAAGGTTTAGTGGGTTGTGTTCTTACAAAAATCATAACTACAACACGAGAGCTCCTGCAAATTTTTTAACTGGAAATGAAATGTGTAATTTTTTCTTCAAGATACCAGATATCAGGTTTTGAAAAAAAATCACGATCTCAAAAGCAAATTTGCGTAAAAAAATGTTTTCCATCAAATTCTTAATAAAATGTAAATTGTTAAAAAATATTTTATGTTTCAATAAGAGAACTTAATTTTATGAAGAAAATTCACGTATGTAATCTCCTATTTTAAGTAATTTAGTAATCATGTCGTCACGGACCCATTTTAAGAAATATTTTAACATTAATTTTCGGAGTATTTTTTCTAAATGTACATATCAAATATTTAATTCCCGTTGAATTCCGCAAGGTTGTCCACAATTTTGATATTGTTGACATAGAACGACCCCAATAATAAAACGGTGCAAAATGCAGAGTTATTCAAAAACCAAAAATTAAATTTGAAATTATTAGTATTTTAATTCACAGACAATGCAATTTGTTATAATCGGACATGTCTATTTTGAATTATGAGCAATTCCAATTCACTAATTTCATCGCTTATAAGTTTTCAGCTGCCGTTGTTGAGTTTTGGAGTGATCGATTGATGCAATTACAATGCCTGCCGTTTAAATTATGTGCGGTTAGTTAAAATTTGATTAAACCCATTAATGTCTGTTGCTTTTAACTCTTGCATGTTTATATTTGATTGCGGTGATTTGTTTTTTAATTAAAATATGATAATTACAAAAATCTTAATCTATTGATCAGCTACATTAAGTTCATATTTCTATTTTTTGTTACACTTATTCCGTACTTACAGACTTTTTTATCAATAATTGTATAACATAGTGAACCGCTTCTGGAGAGTACAAAGGCTAATTGATAATAATTGGATTTCAGATAATTGAAAAACAATGTTTAGTTTATCTAAAACAATCATAATTACGCTTAAGTCCCTTTCTTCATAACGCGACACATATACAATATAGCACAACATTATCTCAGCCATGCTGGAGATGGGAATTCACTTATGGCTAAGTTTTAGTCAAACCCTAAAAGAAACAAATAATAATGATTCATTAAACCCTCATGTAAACTTAATTTTTGTTGGAATTTACTAAATAGATGTAAATGGCACAGTCATTGCCACCATGACAATGATATAGGTTCGTTTTTTTTTAAATTATACAAAAAATGGTAAAATATTTTCTGTTATTTATCATAGCAACAATCGAACATTTATTTAAATACAGATTTGCAAATAAATCTCAATCGTGCAGAAGTGTTTATGATTTTCTAGCTGTAAAAAAATAAATAAAATATTTTGTTTTGTTTATCTATGTTTGGTATATACTTCCTTACGTTTTATTATTAAAAATGAAAAGTGCCTTAATTTTTTTGATTTTGTCAATATCGGCAAGACGAAAATGTCGTTCAAAAATAAATTATGCGTATAATTATTATATACGTATTATGTATAAGGAAATAAGTGTAACACATGATATATTAAACTTAATTATACTAAGAAATTTTAATTTGAATATCTGTAAATTTTGCGTCTTGTATAATATCGACAAGAATAGAACAGTACGGAGATTTCGATAAAACAATAAACATTATAGATCAGAAGTGCTTTTATGAGCGATTATAGAAGCTTTTCAAGTAGCATTTATGATTGTAATTAAAGTATTTGGTTATAGAGAGATAAAATGTCACAAATAACTGTAGCATTCAACGAAAAAATATCTCTGGACGTACGTTTAGTAAAATACCAGTACTTTTTTGCAATGTTATTATGTATTAACACGCATATTTTAACATTCAATAAGCGATCGTTGACTATTATAATAAATCTTACATTAAACCCTTGGATTGAACTGGGTATATGTCAACAATGATCCTAACATTAATATTTAAAATTCTTATGTTAACTATTAACATAACAAATTTAATTGTATCTCCGATTACGGTAACTTCAGGATAAAGTACCTTCCCATTCCTGCAAACACAAAAGTAACAGTTATGTAACAACTATGCAACATTTATGTAACAATGTAACCATAGCGTAAATATTAGATAACTGTTACTTTCCGCGTTTGATCTTAATTAAGATCAAAATCTAAATTCTGTTAGTTTTACTATGAAGCTATTACATTAACTGCAAACAAATATTTCTCTCAGTGTGGAATCTCCGTTATCTCCAGTGGTTTAATGATGGAATATTTAGAGCAAAGCTTAGATAAAAAAAATGTTTTAATTCAGTTTACCGTTTTTTAAGCGATGTGCAGGTGATATTTCAAAACGATTTTAAACATTAACGAATATTAGAACGTTTTTGCGTTTCATATCAAAAATATACATCACACAAAAAAATGCTTCCAGCAAAATAGAAGGTTACTTAAAATTCACATTAGAAAACACAAAACTAATAAAATAATCAAGGTGTAGAGAAATAATTCATCAAAATGATATTACCGATAATTTCGATTATTCTGAAGTTATAGCATTTTAGCTCACGAATCAAACGCATCAAAAAAGGAAATACTTAGAAAATGTTGTGATCAGACAATACAATAATAAAACAATTAACATGAGGTTTCGAAGTTTATTTTTGCCAGATTCATATCATCCTTTAATAGAAATAAATAGATCAAATAAAATTCAAAATTACAGTTTGATTCGAAAACTAGATTTCACAAGAAGAATATTAATAGAAAGTACTTTTTATTATTGGTTAATAACACTTCCCAGAATGTATGTTTTATAATTTAAACGATTCTTAATTTCTCGACCCTTTACAGTCAATAAGATATTTCTTGTAATTAACGGTCCTATTGTGTTGAATAATACAAAAGGTAAACAAATCATTAAATAAATAAACAGAGTAACGGTTCACTTTTCGCTCAAAAATTCAACTACTATTGACTTTAATATCGGAAGAAAATATCTCTCTAGCGTTTAAAACTAAAACTATTGTAATAATGCGTTCTAGTCATGAACGTTTTAGCTTCATTTTGTCGTCCTTATGTTCCGCAGTTATATTCCGGTTTTTTATTATAATGTAACATGAAAAATATTAGTTTTTACAAAATTAAAATTAATTATTGCGGCTTGAGATGACTGTCATTAGCTCTGCTGAGTGTTTGCAACAGTTTTAATTATAAGTGCTAAAGTGATGTTTTCTTTCAAATATTAAACTCAATAGTACAGAATCCCAAATGTTACATAAAAAATTACAACATTTTGCGATCCAAATGACAGCTATTTATTTATATAATTAGGGGAGAACGGGGTAATTCCGACCTACCTATAAGCAAAATTGATTTTTGAGGTAGAGAATGTGATTTAATGAATTTGTACGTTATGCTTTGTTAAAGTGTATTGCATGGGTAAACATTTATCGATATTATTAATACCTTGTTATAGGTCTATTATAGGATTATACCTCCATTAGTAAAAAATTGCAATTTTTCAGATTCTGTCAAAGTATGGGTAATTCCGACCGCGTTTATTTTCAGCACAATTTCGTAGTGATTTATAAGTTTAATTTACATTTATTAATAGTAAGTAAAGAAGATAATATTTTGCTATCACAATAACTTGTTTATGTACAACACTACGTACATATATCATATACCTACTCTACATTGTTGGTCAAAAATGAAAACGCAAATAGTCACTTCTAATATCGCACGAGAAAACAAGCGAAGCAAATTCAAATGTTGTGGTCGAAATGTAGAAAGAAAAAAAAATCAACACATTTGTGATACATTATATACAATGTATACATAATATTGCATATTATGGTTGTGATAAAAAGCAAACGAAAATAAACTCGAAAAAGGCCGGTCGCAATGACCCCGTTCATTAGGGGTCGGAATTACTCTGCACGTTCGTTATTTAAAAAAATACACGCACTTAAAAACACACTCTCATCTCACTAAAAACCAAATTGATTTCATTAAATATAAGGTTAAGGCTTTCTAAATTACTTACGTTTGATTCGTTTGCTCAATAATTTCAAACTATATTTACTTATTTATAATACTACAATTTCTAAATTAGCGCAGTAAGAAATAATAACATCACTGCCACATGGTTCAATGCAAAGTAAATAAACAACTACCGCAATCAAAATAGTTGTACACATCAATGTTTTTACAAAATTTCAATAACATTACGGGATGTCATATTGTAAGCGAGATATTATGGGGAGTCGGAATTATCCCACGTGTCGTAATTACCCCGTTCTCCCCTATTTATTTATCTTTTTTATCATACAAAATAAACGTCAATGCCGAGAACCATATCCTTTATTGTTTTATAATAATTCGAAAATGTGCATTCGACTCTCATCAGCGTGAAAAATATGATATTAGGAGTTCTAATGAGTAAATTACAAATCAAGGTTTTATTACTTACATATTTTATTTGTTATTTTTTAAAATATATTTCGTTCTTATTTGTCATTAAATTTTGAATCTGATAAAATTAATAAAAATTTATAAAAAGTTATATCGATGTTTCTATGGGTTTGTTATAACGAAATTATTATTTACAAATGGTTTTTAGCCGGTTATTCTCAAAAAGTCATGCGACGCGTTGGCGACATTGTACATTACTGATATTTCGTAACATCATAAATACATGCGTATGAAAAGTTTGCAGTTTGAAGGTATTTGAAAAATTACAATAATTCATGGATGATGAGTTGGGTAGGAAAAACAAAAATTATTTTTAATAAACATTTTTTGTAACCAATAATCAGTCGCGCATCTGTTAAAAAATGTGTTAACAATAATTAACTTCCAATGTTAATATGTTTAGTTATTTTTGGTTATTAACAAAAATGTTGGCTATAAGTAGATTTTAGAATTTTTAAATTACCATTGTAAAAAGACATTATTAACCTAATCAAAGGCCGAAACGTATTACTGTTTTAATTATTTTTTTCTGTCAAAAAAAAGAAATGTACCAACGAGTTGCTAATACTGATGATGCAAATGGATCAATGAGCAATAAATAAATACTCATTTGTCATTTAAAAACTTAAAAAACAACAAAAATTGTCTCAGATCTATATTGTCTATTTGTCAATGTAAATTAAAAACTTACCATGAAAAATTAGTATATTTTAAGATATTTTTGCAATTATTTAGTGTAATCCTCAATTTTTTCAAATTTTGCTCTTGAAAATAGTAGGATAAGTACTTTACCAATCAGCACTTCAATTATTTTGCAGTAATATTTGTGGAATGTACAATTTTGTCGTTAAGGAGCTAACATCAATAACTCATCAACAAGAAAGTGTCCTACGAGCTCCCGCATTGAATCTAACTTGAAAGTTTGTTTCTTTACAAATAGTTTTTGGAACAAATGGTCTATGGAGGTTTTTCTAATTGAAACTAAAATTATTGTTGTGGAAAAATAAATGGTCAGAAAATACCATGAATAATTAGGCGACATCGTCAATTCTGAGGTGAAAGTCAACCTTTCTTTAATGATCGCGTACTCAAAATATTCCGAAAACTGGCAGAAAACCATTAATCAATGCAGATATCGAGAAAACTGCTCTTAGTTGAAAAAATCTATTTATTCAAGTTTGCCGCATAATTTTCACGAAAAGTGAAAATCGCCATTAACACTACTTGTTATACGTGACCGCCCAAGTATACATCGTACAGTTTCTAGAATAATCAGGATGAACGATGGTTTTATTTAATGATGATGGAATGAAATATGAAGTGCAGATCTAGTTAGCATCTAATTGACGATATTCGCACTATTTACATATATATCATTGAAATTTTCGGCACGACACTTCTTTTGCATATGTAAAACAATTAGCAGATAAAACACATGATGTTTGGGGCAACGTCCAATGGGAACAAACAAACAACAGACGATATCTCAGAATTACCAATACTTCCCGATATCCATTCTCCTAATTTCAATATATACATATATGCAGGGTTTTGTTTTGGCAGAACTTCACATTTAATGACATGCCATAGCGTCGATCCGTTCTCTTGGTCGACTGCACAGAGAAACGTTTCATAAATCATCCGAAACCCGGACTCGATTTCGAAGGCGAAATGGCCTCGGCAGGTGGCACTGTGCAGCACTTGCAGCAGCCTGCGAAAAATTCGCCCAGAATGCGAATAATTTAAATAACAATCATTTTTATCGAGTTACAGCATTATCATTTTTGTCCTTTGTTTAGGTAGTCTCTGATGTTGTACGATCTTGTCCTTTATGGCATTGACGAACTTTTCAATGAAGAGATATTGCCAACATTATTTGCTAACAGGAGCAGTAACATTCTTTTGTTTTTTGTATCCGGTTGACAGTTGAAGAATGTTGTCTTTGTATTTTAGAAGTGGCTGACACATAAAAAGATTGCAGAGATTACAGAATTAAAATTTAAAATTATTCAGACGATTACAAAAAATAATGGCATAAAAATTAAACAAAAATAAAAAATGGACTATTCTTAAAAATTTCATAATGAATACAATTTACACTTAAAAATTAAAACACTTAACGTCGTCGAGGGCGCTTCAGCCTCATCAGTAGGGGCTACCACTTAGAAAAAACGATTCGCCCCACGGGATACGTGAAGGATTCTAACGCGTCGTAGTACTCTAGCATATGATTATATGAAATTCTTAACCCCCTGGGGATTCAACAACGTACAGGGTTGAAGGTGTGGAGTGTTGTTTAAATATAGGGAGAACGGGGCCGTTTTTTACGGCAAAGGTTACGATAGATTGAGATCTTCCACACTAATTTTTGTTAATTACTTATAAGATTTATTCGCTTATTTTCAATATACTTACTAGAGATTAATAAAATATTTTGGTAATATGGCACGAAATAAATAATAACATTTTGTCGCGAATGTCAGTTTTCTAATTATAGCTGATTAATTTTACTTTCTTGTCAACTATTAATAATGAAATATAAAAGGTATATTCGTCCACCTCATCGAATATTCGGTGTTTGGCTTATAACGCGAGACTACTTTCGTGTTATTGGTGACTATTTTAAATTCTAGTGTGGCTACTATTAACAACAAGATTAAAAATGCGAATTTTGTACTAATATGCATTCTATCGATAAAATCTACACCGAGAGAAATGTTTGTTTACAGTTAATGTAATAGCTTCATAGTAAAGCTAACAGAATTGAGATTTTGATCTTAAGGTAAGGTACTTTATTCTGAAGTCACTGTATTCTAAAATTCGGGTGCACCTCTAAATATCACGGGACAAAATATTATTGGACAAAATATTATGCCAAAATATTATATATTATTATATATTATTATATATTATTAATTTAATATTGTATATTTTTCATCGAAAATTTTGTGATATTACTCTTTTGCTCGCGCGTTGTTCAGGTTAGGTTAGGTTAGGTTTTTAGTTCGTAAAATAATAACCTAACCTAACCTAACCTAACCTAACGTTTTTTGTAAAATAATATTTTATGCAAATAATATTTTGTCCTGAGATATTTTGTTCCAATAATATTTTGGATTATAATATTTTGGATTATGATATTTAGTGGTAGAATCAAAATAATTCGGTTAAATTTGGTATGTTAATAGTTTATATAAGAATGTTAAATATTAATGTTGGGATCATTATCGGACATATTTACACGCTTCCAGGTTCACCGAAATGGAGATAAATAAACATAACCACGGGCAGTTATTCGATTCTCTGCGAATTTTTCGACGCATTGTTGACATGTGAAGTTCAAACGACAGAATTCAATGAAAGCTTTATTAACATTTAACAAACGCTCCTTCAATGTTAAAATATATGAGTTAATATACAATAGAATACTGACGTACAGGGATGTGCTGGTATTTTCATCTTAACGTTACCTGTCTTTTTTACTTAACAGTTACTGTTATAACTTTGAAATTAGCTTACATTAACTATTAGTAAATAATTTCTCTAAGTAGCTATAACAAATATCTTCGCGTGCATAACACTAAGAAAGATTTAGTAATGTTGACTAAGCACGAGATTGCATCTTAAGAGCCAAATAATTAGTAATTTCAAATACATTTTAGTTGAATTGACTAAATATTTAGCTGTTAATGCATCATCAAAAAACACCGTCTATTTTTCTGATAAATGTGTAACATGAAATAGTATATTAAACACCAGAAAACGATATTTTTCAATTTACATTTGTTAAATGGAGCAAAAGTGATAAAACCTCCTACTCGTTGGGGATTAATACTTCGCTTATAATACGTACGATGTTTCTTAACACGATTGCTTAAAAAAAAAACAATTGTCAATTTTGTTGCCAAAATTTTGTTTCATCAGTCGGAGACTCCAATATTGGAGCTACTTATAGCCAAAATTAAAGGTCAAACGGGTCAAAAATCGTGTGTTAGGAAATTTTTTATGTTTTTCTCGATAAGTAGCCAAAACGATAAGAAGTTTGAAGTGAATCTAATTTCAAAAAGTTCGCTAGACCTATTGGATCCGCTATTATAGTATAATATACGTAAAAAATGTCTAAAACACGATTTTTTACGCCTTTGATCTTCAATTTGGTTAAAAGCTAGGTCCGCATCAATATTTTGACTTACATACTTGGATTCTGGGCCAAGAATCCTATCCACTGTTATCCTCAAAGGGTCATAGGCCTGACAAAAATGTGGAAAAACGGCTTTCACGGCTTTATTTGTACAAATATTTAGCTTCAAAATTTGCAAACCGCGAAATCCCATTCGATCGTTTTCTCCAAATATAGGTGATTATAGATGATTTACAATTTTTACAGCAATTTTTTGTTATTACCGGCAATTGACCTCCAATCGAAAAAAGTTTTATGGGAATGTTGTAGGTATACAAAAGATCTACGATTTTTGTTTAAATTATTTTTCACATAACCTCAAAGTTACTGAAAAAAATCGAAAACCCCGTGGTTCTTGCTTTTAATATTTTTCGTGCTCAAAAATGCTTTTTTTCTTGAAATTTTTAGGAGACTTACCTTCTGTTGTCCCAAACAAGCTGTAATTTTCTTGAGTAATTATATATATTCGTTTCTTTTTTATTGATTAAAAACCGATAAAACACCTATATTTTGCAGTGAAAAATCTGATGTCACAACAGTAAAGAATGGAACTTTATTTAATGGAATTTGTTCGTTGAAATATCTACTTTCAGATGGTACATGAATCAATTTACATTTTTATACAAGAAAGTGTCAAAAACCTCGAAAAACTAAAAAGAACTCGATTTTCAACATCAATATTAATTTAATTTTCAACATTAATATTGAAAAGAAAGAGAGAAGTGCAATTCTCTTATTGTAAAATTGTTGTTACTAAGTAATTTGTTTTATTGTGTAATTACATTGTATATTTTATCAGTTAATAAATAAATCAAAATCTAGTTTTTTTAGAGTTTCGTGTTTTTTTTGCACTTTTTTTTAGAAATGTAAATTGATTCATATATCATCTGAAAGAAGATATTTCAGCAAACAAATTCTATTAAATAAAGCTCCATTATCTGAAGTTTTAATATTAGATTTTTTACTGGAAAACATATGTTTTTTATCGGTTTTTAATGAATAAAAAAGAAACAAATAAATATTATTATTAAAGAAAATTACAGCTTATTCGGGACAAAAAAGTTAAGTCTCCTAAAAATTTTAAGAAAAAAAAATCATTTTTGAGAGCGAAAAAAATTAAAAACAAAAACCATGGGTTTATCGATTTTTTTCTAAAACTTTGAGGTTATGTGAAAAATAAGGTATACAAAAATTGTAGATATTTTTCATACCTACAACATTCCCACAGAACATTTATCGATTGAAGGTTAATTGTGGCCGGTAATGACGAAAAATCGGTATAAACATTGTAAATCACCTATAATATCACCTATATTTGGAGAAAACGATCAGATGGAATTTCGAGGTTTGCAAATTTTTACGCTAAATAGTTGTACAAATAAAGCCGTGAAAGCCGTTTTTCTCCACATTTTTGAAAGACTTATTTGACCCTTTGAGGATAGCTGTGTATCAGAATTGATTCTTACTGGTGGGGGAACAGCTTTTGAAATCGGATTTTGGACTCCTTTCACGTTCAATATTTCAAAAACTATTTGAATATTTTGGCAGTTATATTTGGATTCGGGGAGCAATAAAGCAACTCTTACTTATACCGCAACATGAAATCCTTAAATTTTTATTCGGCTGTGTTATCAATTCGACTACCATCGAGAATATTCAGCTATATAATCTGTACATTTTAATTCTATTTTATTTAATGGGGTAGTTTTAAAAGACGTTTAAAAGGAATTTTGGTTTCACCAATCGTAAGAAGAAACACGAAAATAGAAGAGTAAGTCATATTCAAGCCACTTTAAAAATGATATTCGAAAATAATTGGGTTGGACACCTGTTTTGAACTATATTCATTTTTTAAACATGACTATCAAGATTATATTATTACAATATTTAGTGTCAAGAGTTTGTCCGACTAAGAAAAACAGCGGATAGACAAGAACGGAGGGAGGGATCATGTTTCAATCCAAACACTAAATTGCTAGTCTTTTAACAAATGATCATCCACCCACTCTGGGTGTGAATCCACCCGGGACGTTTCGAATCCCGGCCAGGACCACGTGGCCCGTAGCCGGTAGCGGAAAAACGTCCGTTAACACGAATCCCTTTGAGAGGGCCGCGATAATGCTAATACGTAGTTATTAGGGAACGCTTGGTTTTGCGCCCTAAGGCGTACCAAGCGCTCGGTGTCCCATGGCGAGAGAGCGCAACGTCCCGGAGGGGTTCGAGTCTTGGGGCAAAGCTTCACCACGCCTTGACAAGTATATCGAGGAATTTAATATACCCACCTCGTCTTCGGAATGCATATCCCCGCTGCCAACTGACTGCCTTTCCGGCACGCACATAACGCAGAAATGAACAAAGGATTTTGACAAAGGCGCAAACGTATTTCTGTCGCGAGGAGTCAAAAAGCTCCAGCCGCGACATCGACTGATTATAGCGAGCGACGAAATCTGAAGAAAGGAACGGACCGAATATTTTCACCACTCGCTGAATACTCCTCAACGTACGTCAAATTGTCGCCGGACTTTTTATTTCCATAACTTTGTCTTACCTTACCTTTTATTCCTTAAAGTACGTTTCCAACTTTCCTTTCTAACGTCCGTTGCCTTTTTTCATGTATGCAAATTGTACAATTATTGTAGTAATTTGGCGTTCCCTTCATCATCCCAATTCATCTTCGTGATAATGATCGTCATCATGATCCTAACTGACAATTCTGACACGTCCATTTGTGTTAAATAACTGAATTCTAATTTCCAGTCAGGACGAAAAAGTTAAAATTTGTTGTTGTTTATGACATAGATGTAAACATTGAATGGATTGATCAGTTTCCAAGTCACTAGAGAGGAGCTCGTGCGCGTCAAGTACGTTGAAGAGCGACAACAGTCGTCGAGGGAGAAATGCCGACGGATCGTCGGTGACTTCAATTCGACAATGGCAAGGACCTCAGTGTTTCGCAACGTTTAATGGCGCTTTTTCATTCATCGACCGAATCGCGGTCCATTGTTCCGGATTCTGTTGGCGCGACGGAGATAAAGAGATCGGAACAAATGAGAGTGCACCTGCAACAATAGGATCAGGTTAACTGCGACTCGAGTCCGCTGGGGGCCACTGAAATTTCTCGCTCCCTCCTTGATCGCGTTCTTCTCTATTTCCTCGTCCAATGCTCGTATTGTCGAAACCGAAGGGACATTATGAGAACGGAAGTGCAAATTATAGGGCCGAGCAACGAGATTTTCTCACGATCAGGTCCTCGTGTAATTTGAACTCTGTGTACGGTATCTCGTCGAAGTCACTGGCTTTAGCTAAAGGAATGCAGCAACTAGGGTACTTTTTTTCATCCCCGATGCCTTTTGGCCCGAAGCCGGTAAGAGATTTCGATAATAATACAACGAATACGTTGGCTTGCACTTGCTTGAATGCCGATCGAATTTAAGTGTGCAATTATGTCAGTCTAACCGTCTTAATGAGTGTGAAAGGAACTACCGAATAAAACCGGAATCACCAAATTAAGTGAAAAAATCGAGGTTAACGAGTATGTGAAAGGATTTTTTTAATTATTTTTGCATATCTTTTGAATAGGACTTTGTATTTATTCTTTTTTCATATCGAACCGTTAGAAATTTCTGTGTCAAACCTTTTAAGATTTGTAATGAGCTTACTATTGTTATATTACTAAAATGTACTGTACTTAGTAAATAATAGAAACATATAACGACTTTCAATTAAAACCAATTGTTTTTACATCAAAATACATGCCTATTTTGAACGTCATTTTAAATAAGGTTATGGTTAGAGAGTATAAGATATTAATATTAGTGGTATACAATGAATACTTAAAAAAATTTAATACAACAAACATTTAACGTTTCCGGCTCTGGATTAAAGACTTGATAGGGTAAAACTAACACTAATATTTTTTTATTTACAATAAAACACGAATTGAAAGGTTAATTTAAAGAAGGTTTTTATTATTTCGAAAAAACCACCAGCGAATAAAGTTAATAATCGTTATGGTGCTGATTATCAGCATTAAAAAATGTTTAGATACTTAAACATTTAATTATTATTACTTTAAATTATTTCATTGACGTGTATGAAAATATGTACAAAAAATTCTCACTATTATTTTATTTGTTCCCTCTTTAGTGATGTAGGTGCAAGAAAAAATAGCTACTAACTAGATAGTAGAATAAGGTAGTGCCATCCTTTTTAGTTAATTCTACTATCTAAATAGCACCTCCATTAATTAGGTAACTAATCCTACTATTCAAATGGTCAGAATAAAGAACTCAGTTGTTCCAACTCCTACTATTTAGAAAGTAGAACACACTATTTCTGTTTTACGTTGAGCATTCAAGAAACCCACATTGTTTTTTATATTTATTAATCTTCAATATGATATATATATGGGAGATGATATTCTTTAACATCTCATTTCATAATAAATATAAATAATGCTTACTTCTTTTTTAAATGAATTCTGACTAGACATTACTAAATTGACTATAAAATCCTAAATATTTACCGAAAATGTCATAAATTTTATATGACAGTTACTTAAATACCAGAAAAACTTGATGACACAACAGCGATAAAATAGTTGTCAGTAATCAGCACTCGTATCTTATAATATTTGTTGTCACAACTGAAAAAGTTCGAGATCTTTACGTGTTGGCAAAGTAGTCGCAAAATCGTCGATTGCCGGCGGGTACCATAACCGCGCTTCTGCGCATGTGCTAAGGGCAACGGAGCATTCTTTGTCGCCGGGCTTTTTCTATGCACGACCGTCCATTTTCTACACATGTGTGACAAAACTACACATATCACGTACTAAGCATACATTCGAGTGATTTTCAGGACTCCCGTCGGTAAAAAATGTGCTATTCGCCTTCGGTGACCCCCCCCCCCTCCCCCCTCATCGCCCTCGTTGTAATGACTTCGTTTCCGCCCTAGATACGTAATATACTATTTTCAAATACTCGAGGAAAGTTCCGTAAAAACCATCTGGTAGTAAAACTTGCCGTACAACTTTTTCTTTGCAGTATTGGATATTTTTCAAATGCAGTGCAGAAAGTTCTTGTTTTCCGCACGAAAGAACTTACGAAACACCGAGTAGCATTTAATTAAAAACTGTGTGGTGATATTAATACGGGAGGGAATCTAAACTGTTATGGGTATAAACGTACGTTCTTGTGTCCGAAAGTATTTAATAAATAGTAAAATATATTATACGCCACAGTGTTGAATTAAATGGTATTTGACCATTTTTTGTACATTTTTCCTTGCGAAAAACGAGAACTTTCCGCTTATTGTTTGAAAATAAGGTGGAAAATACGTATTCGTAAGTTTGTCTAATCACTGTGTATAAGATATGTCTCTCGTGTCCTATAATGTAAAAGTTTGGTTCACTAAATATAGTTTTTCCATGTGTTATGATGTTTTATAATAAGATTTAAGAAATAATTTTGTTTGGAAATTTAAAAGGAAATAAAAAGAAGATATAAAAAAATCTGAAAATCTATAATCTCAAAAACAATATTTAAAAAAAAAGAAACATTGTTGTAAGAGAAAGACTTACACTTTAAGACCTTTAGTGTACGTTTTCTGAAAAAAAATTTGCCATGAATATGTGACCTGAAAAATGGCGTTTTTTGCACTTGCAGGTTAGGATACCATAAAATCCAGAAGTGCTAGAAGAATGGTGTGACTATTTAAGAGTATTTTAGTATACATATTAAAATACTCACATTTACTTACTCCGGATGAATAACATCACTGTTAGAAATGGTCGAAAAATTATGGTTCTTTTATGATAGTGGAGTAACAGAATTTTACTAAAACCTGTAAAAGACAGACAAATTATGAATCAGAGAGCGAAGGTGAAGTTAGTTTGGTTTTTCGCCGCTAGGAGCAGACGTGACGTTAGCATCTCTACAAGTGGCGCCCGTAATTCCTGTTGTATTTTGTATAATTAATTACAATATTTTATTAAAGATTGTTTATTCATGTTTTACCTGTGATACGAACTAGCTATACCACCATTTCAATGTTGAACAATAGCATATAATGCCAGTTTTGTGTCCAGATATCCATCGCGAAATTTTTACGAAGCACGTCATATTGAAACTTGATAAAACTGATCATTCCGGTAGTTTGAAAAGATTTCTCTCTACTCGAGATAAATCAATATAATTCGTATTTACAGCGATGTATGAAAATATAGAAAAACTAAAAAAAATGCGAAAACTGTGCAGGAATGAAACTTGGAGAATGTAAAATGAAGCTGGGACATTTAGGGTTAGAGATGTTCAAAGAGAGAAATTAATTAAAGAAAGGTGAATTCAAACGCGGAGGGTGAAAATGATTCTTTGATGTCGTCGCAAAGAAAATTCTATAATATATTTTCCATCCGATAGTACAGTCTTTCTCGTATATTTGCGAAGCCTACTCTTTTTACTCCAAATTTTACTCTGAATAAAATGATTTATAACATGTAAATTATTGTTTAGGCGATTTCCACTTAAAAATATTGAGACTACTTTTACGCAATACTTCCAATAAATATTGGAGTAAATGACACGACATAGCAAGATAAAAATATGTAAAGACTATCGCATAATTATGATCAGGAATCTCATAATAAATTGTGGAAAGCCACGGGATTATCGGGTACACCATTAAAAGGTGAGGCCTAAGTAACGTCATAAATCCGGAATCGACAGTTTGAATTTACAATTCATTAAGTCAAAGGCGTAATTGAAATTACATATTAGAAACGACGTGTGCCCATTAGGTTTATCTGGAAAACGTCGAGATTGGAAAGGAAGTCGCCGGAAAAGCAGTCGCTGGACAAGAAATCGGATAATCGAGATTCGAGTCCACTTTTTGCATGGGGAGAGTGCGCGGAAAGCATTTTGTCATCGAGTCGTTATTTCATTTCAATCCAAGCAGTACTGAGAACGCTTCGTGAATACGATTCGTGATTCGAGAATAACTCGCATGACGTGTGGTCGATCCTTGGTCGAAGCCTACCTGAACTTGTATCGATAAGATTGGCCCGATAATGTCCGCAGCCGTCTAAGATGGCGTGGAGACAAGAAGTCTACTACTCGATGTAACGACCGTCTTAAAGAATAAAAAGCCAAAGGCGAAACAGAACGAGTCTTCCGATTGGACAGATTCCAATGTGGGCGGATCCTCAGCAATCGACTTCTTCAAGTCCGGCTGAAGAAAGTCCTCAGTCCAGCACAGCTACATGCGCATCCGAAGAATGTAAAAAAAGCACAGAAACGTCGCAATGCGGTTCCTGACCAAAACTTACATTAATTAGTTTACGTGATCTTCGATTAATTACTCGAATTGATTTCATTATAAACCGGAATCTTCATCATTATCGAATTTTTGCTAAGTAATATATGGGGCTTCGAGATATCGACGATTGCGGAGTATCATTAATCGAAATATCCGCATACTTTAATCTATCGAAAACAAATTAAATTTTTGTTTTCATTAGTAATACATTTAAATCCAGTCAAATATAAGATAATGTTCTAATCGTCTCATTGGTAAATAAATTTGTTATTTTAACAAGAAGAGACGTTGTAAAGATATGTGTAAAGTACATTAAGAAAAAATGAATAGTTTATTGAATTTAACTAGTTTTAATGATTGCTAGTCAACGGTGATTCATCCAATTATTGTAAAGCTATCGTAAATAAAAAATATATATGACAAACTTTAAGCTATCGTATTGAGATAGATTAACTATTTTTATGTGAGTAAACTAAAAAATGATAAATTCATATTTTTATATTCATATATTATTAAATGTGTTTTCACTTTTTTAACTATCATGCCAATCAAGAGAAAAGCTAGAATTTAAAAATGTTATGCAAGACATTTTCTGTTATAATTTACTCTTATAATTTTGAGGTGAACATTGTAACTATTCTAGTTTTTTATAATCGTCATTTAAAATTCTCCGATAGAGGGCTACACTTCAATTCGCACACGGAAAAAAATTATCCAAACTTATATGTGACAATCACAGAAAAGGTTGTGTTATAAACAAAAGAAGGTTGTGATGATCCCAAACCTGTGAGGTTGTGATTATCACAGACATAGTTTTTGGGAAGAATTCCGAAAATTTTTGTCAGGGGTACTTGTTGCGTTTTTCGAATTTGAATTTGTAAACTGCGACTCTCAAAACCCGGTTGCAAATTTTGAGTCGATTGAATAAAAAGAGTTGGATGAAATCCAATTGATTAAAATATGGTCATTTTTATTAAACTCCTACAAAAAATTGAATTAGTGAAATTTTCTTGAAAAATAACACAAATATTTCTTCAACCATATCGTCACTGTTTCCGTAAGGTTTCAAGAAAAGTTATTTCAGTTATTCTCAACATTTTCTGACGGTAATTGTTCTTCTACTGGTCTACGCATACGATCATGTTTTTAAGAAATTTGAAAAATCCTCAGGAAAAGAATACAGTAACAAATAGTACGTAATTAAAAATTTTTGTTTACGAACATTGTTTTCACTCTAAAAGCTATGGTCTTTGTCTTATTGTACTAAATTCGGAATTCTAATAAGGTTTTCGTGATACATATGCAAATTTAATCCCGCCATGTACAGGAAGTCAAAGTTAATTTTTTATTTGCATCGAACTTTATCAAAATATCAGCCGGTTATACACTTTTTTTGTTTTACGAATGAATTTTTGTATTCATAATTTGTTCACTTTTTAAGTAAATTTGTCATATTTATCGAATTTTCTTAAAACACATTTCAGTTCTTAGGTTCCGGTGATTGTCTCTTCGTGTTTGTTCAATTTAACTGTCATGTATACAGTGACATAAACGTTGCAAAGATTTTCCCGGCTCATTCCATTTTTATCTGATGAAGTTTCGCAGTTTTTTTTCCAAATCAACATTTTTTCAAATCCATAATATTTCTATATCGGGCTAAATGGTTTGAACGATCCTATCTGTATTCAAATTTGTCAGAAAGTATTTATTCTTTAAAAAAATAATTAGTCCAATTACAAAAATTCAGTTAGCGAGTTAAAAATTAGAAAGAATATATTAGCCAAACAGGTTATGTTTTCATATTTGTTGAAAAAAAGTCATGCCAAAAATAATATCATATGAGATTATTAATTTATTGACATTGCAAGGAATATTTTTAATCTCATTGAAAATTTATTTATTCGTTTAATAGCGCCGTATATACGATATTGGTACTAATTAGTATTACTGCATTTCGTCGCAATTATTATACAAAATATGGCTTAGTACATTATTTTATTACAATTTTTATGCTTATTTTTTCCAAAACTTAAACAAAATTAACTAAGTTATTGATTAAAACTGATTGTTTCGTAGTTAATTAACCGGCACACCGAGAAATATTATATAGTTCATTTAATTCGTATTGTATTTAAAAAATTTGTTTGGAATTAAGAAGTTCGATTTAATAATTTTTACTTGGAATTTTTTATCACCGAACAATCCTCCTATGTTGTTTCTAAACTGTTTAGCAGAGAAGGTCTTATAAGATACTAAATCTAAATTAAAATAGCTGAAACTAATTTTCTGAAATTCTAAAACAGCTAAAGAAAGTATAGTTGTTTACAAATCAAATAACTTCAGATGGATTCAACTATTGAAATAGATTCTTTAAGGCTACAACAGTGATCTACAAAAAGGTTCAATTTTCATTGATATCAAATATATTGAATTGTAGAAGTTAAGGGGCTAGTCCAGTGGTTTCTTCAGGTTTAGAAAATAACTTTTATTTCATGATGGTGACTTTTAATCCATACACATCTTTTCGCACTTTGAAACTGACATATTTTAGTTACAACAAAAAATGTTGTATATATATATGCAACATACTTTCTCCGCTGTAGCTGCGTGAAGTCGGTCCGATCTTAAAACGGCATTCAAGATATCTCGGGTCTGAATCATTTGAAATAAAAAAATTAACATTTTTCTTGAAATATAAGTTAGTAGCTATGTTGTGAACTAGAATAAACATTGTACGATGAAAAATAAAGACGTGGTTAACTTTTGGATTTTTAAGCGTGTTTTTTGCAACTTTTGTATATAAAATTGCTGAATATTAATAAAAAATTAAGATTCTAGTTCAGATGATAGCCAGACATGCGTAGAACATCCTCTTAAAATTTCAGCGCGATCAGATGAATAGTTTTATTTTAATCTTGAATGCCAACTCAAAAAATACTGTTTCGAGAAAAACGCGTTTAAAGTTTTAGGTCTAAAATAGTGACTAAAAAGCGACTTACCTTAATCAGCAATGCCAGGACCGTAGAATCCAATGAAGACATTGAAATGCTTACTAAAAGAAAACAAAACAAAATAGCATGCATGCCTAAACAGGACCCAGCCTGATAACAGGACAGAGCACGCGGCGAGTACGCAAGTACGGCGTTTTTGATATATCAACTTTTTATTCGGATTCTGAGTAATTTTCGAAACAAAATCATTCTAGCCACTTTCAGCAACTATCCAACAAGACTTCTTCTTTGATTGTAAAGCTGTAGATATTTATTCGTTCTCTATTTCATTACACTTAATTATCAAAGTGATTTCAACAAAGAAATGTAATATAAATTGCACATAAATAAGCGAATGCGACTAATACATAATGTCAACAAAAATACCTAACATAGACGTTTTCGCAACAATTTAACCTTCTGTTGATTTTAAGATTTAATTTGTATTCGCATAATTTGCGTTTTTAAACTTAAAAAGCTGGAAAACCTTATATTGTACCGTGAATTCTTTTTTTAATTACGTCACAATTAAACATTCCAATTTTTTTAAATGGATTTTTTTTTTGTGGAAATTAGATATTGGTTCTGTTAATAGATATTTTAATAATAATAATTATTGAATATAATATAATAATTAAATATAAATATAATATATTAAATATATATAATAATTTATATTATAATTAGTTCTTTTTTTTTCTATTTTATTTTTATACTTTTCGAAGTGAATCCTTAAATAAACTTTTTAACTTGACGAAAAAATATATAAAATATGAAAATGTTCTGCATACAAACAATTAGCAAAAGTCACTATTATCTATCGGATTATTAGTCACTATGTTTTGACTATATATATATGTGTGTGTGTGTTTGTGTGTGTATTAATATGATTATAATTTTCTGAAATACAGTGTAATATAAGAAAACATCCTATATTTAACGGGGTTTCTCCAATTCTCTACAACCTCGATAATGAACATTTGGCACCACCAAAGACGACTCGCAGCTCTCGCAATTAAACCTATTCTGTACCTGTAAAAGTTTTGAGAAGTTGAGTAGTATGAAAAAGGAAAGAAACCTAACATATATCGTATTCTTTGTTTCCTTCTTTTCAGTTGTCATCACAATTCAACAAATAAGTTTTGGCAGGGAGAAAAGATTAAAAAAGACTAACTATAGTTCACTACACTGAAAAATTAGTTACATTTTGGTTGAAAATTACAAAGATTAATAAATTTGTTGATACTGCGACTAAATGTGTTTTCCAATTAGTCTTCCAAATTTCGATAAACCATGTGCATTTAGTGCGCTTGAACCACAGGTAGATATATAGTCCATCTAAGTGGTGTTTTTTCAGTTTAACACTGTGAACATTCCCGTGTATTTTTCAACAAAAATCAAATTAATGGTTAGAGTTTTTATTAAAAAAATCGAGTTTATGTATTCTATCGTAGTTGTAATAGTCTGCTAACAATTGACAAAAAAAAAGTTAGAGAAGTCGCTAAAATAGGCATTTTTTCTTTTTTATCTGTTTTAACTTATTGCAACATCATGCAAATAGTAACTTTCTGTTTAGAATTAATTATAAATTAAGAGTTTTAAAAATTTGTCATTATTTATATTCAAATACGAAGACCCTCACTTCTAATTATGAATATGCCAAGTCCTATGGGAAAATTTTCAAACTTCTGCAATATGTACAAAAATAAAATGCACTTTGGAGCACGATAAATTTCTCATGTTAGAACCGACAAAAGAAGGAAAAAATGTATCTCTCCTCTATATACGAGAAAGTTGTGGAGCCTGAGGAGACCTACAATTTCCATTTGCTATTTGTTTTATTTTGATAAAATTTGTGCCCAGGAGAGTCTCGCAAAGTCACAACGGTAGACCACAAAAAATCGATATTTTCAAAAAGGGCTCTAATGATTATTTTGATTTTTGGTGAAAAATACTCAGGAATGTCTAGAATATTAAACTACAAAGAAAATTTCATTTAGGTGGAATATTTATTTAGCCGTGGCTCAAAGCACACCTCACTCAGTCAACGAAAATTTGTTAGACAATGTCTTTCAGTGTAGTTCAACAGAATTGAAATTAAGTTGTTCAATTAGCGATTTATTGTAGACAAGAACGCAATGTTCATCTTACTGTATCTAGCATTCGTTTAATTTGAACAGTGCTCTCTTTTATATTCAAGATTATGCAGAATAATGGCAGAAATTGAAAAGCCTTCGTTACTCCTGATAACCCAGAGATTAATATCCAAGCAAGTAAGTTGAAAATCGAGTAATCGAATAGCCGTAATTACCTTTCGATCGTACAAAGAGTGCACCGATTTCGGTACCTTTGATACCCGACCTACTCGACTCTTCTCCGAAGACGATCAATTTGTGGTTTCCTTGGCGTCCGCCCACTTTGCGCGTGGTAACCTCAAAGTGGAAAAAAAGGATAAGTCACGCTGCGGAGAACCTGATGCTGGCGATCGAGCTTCAGATCGGTGCGTGAATATCCAAGATCCGGCATCGAGTTTTACGTGGATACATTGTAATGTCAGATGATCCTCATGGAAGCCTGTACCAGTCGAATATGCTGCGTATACGTTTGCACCTCAAGATCATCTTGCTCCATTCCTCTCGTTGTCAGCATCTAATGGTCCACATTTTATATATCTCTTATACTGGTACAAGACTCGGTCTATTTTATTTATGACCGTTTTCAGGCAATAAAACTTTAGCTTCAGGTCTTGTCATCGCGCTGCATATGGATTCAAGAATCGATGAATTAGGAACTTGTCCATTGAATACTAAAAATTAACAATTGACATTTTTTGTTCAATTTCAGTAGTGTCGTTTAATTTTCTTGCATTTTATAGATAGTTTGGAGTGTTATATACCCCAACGTTTATACAAGAACAACTGTGATGTAACTGTGTCAACGATTGTGTGAGGCAAATTATTACACGCCTTTATAATAGTAATTTTCTATACTAGGGCGTAAAAGTGCGGGTTGCGGCCCGAGCCGAAGGCGAGACGGTTGCACGGGTTCCACAGCTTTACAAATGCACAGACGTTTTACAGAATAACATAATATAAATCTTCTCTGAAGTATTGTTGCATATAAATGAGATCAACTGACACTCAGCTTCATTTAGTATCCGTTGATAAATTCAGGTACGATTCATCGATAAAATGTCATATCATACACATACACTTCCCGGTAAAAATTATGAGTTATGTACAAATTATATACTCTCTAAATTTCTAGGAGTGAGAATTCACAGTGTAATTAGTCAAAACCGAGCAGCTCTCGTGAAAGAGTGAATATTCAACTCTTCAAGAGTGAAATTTCAATGTAACAAGTGTGAAAATTCACTCTTTCCCTCCGAGTCGTGGAGTTGACCACTCTGGAGGAAAGAGTCAATTTCCACTTAAAGTCGTGGTATAAATAAGTTAAAAAATATTGTTTACAATATTGAAAAAGTATTCAAAAAGGAATCTTTATAAATAAATTTATGAGATGTTTGACAGTTGTGATAGAAGTGGTCATAAATTATTCTTTATAAAATGAATACACATAATTCTTTATGGATAAATTTTTACCACGCAGAATGTTACACTAAAATTTAGTTTAAGACATTAATGAAACTGTTCATGAATGCTGAAGTATTCTTTATGAATGCGTATTTTTATCAGAAAATTGTAGCATACTCGTAAACTATTTTTCCGGAAGATTTGTCAGAAACGATCCGGATAAAATGATATATATAAAGCTATATACAAATTTTATAAAATTGAATAAAAATTATATGAAGTATATATAATTATATCAAATTTCTAAGCAATTATGCATAACTATATGGGCATTGTTCTAGAACTTTTAAACTTTATGTTGTCGCTCATTATGATACCTTAAAAATTTTAAATATAACTTTGCAACACTACAGATCAACAAATTTTTGTTCGTTTTACGTGTAATAAGCGTTTATTACTAATTACCGATATGTAGAAAACAATGAGAGTAAATAAAGTAGTGAATTTGCCTATTTTTGGTGCGCGACACTCACTACATTTTTTCAGTTTTAACACTGAAACTTTTTGAACCTTTTTTTTTATAGTCTGTGGTTTTTTGTGGAAGTATTTGGGGATGCAAACAAATGAAAAATCCTTAACTTAATGATGTGTCTCACTGAGGAATAAAATTATATACCTTCATACTTGCGAGATAACTTTTTTTTATAGTTGACAATTTAGCAATCAACCTTAGATAATTTTTTTCACATTGGTTTTTAAGAAACCACACAACAGGGGTACATTACCTATATGATAAGAAGTAATTTGAGCCTTTGCCCGAATGTGTGCCACCTATACAAAAAAAATGCTACCACGTCAAACTTTAAATTTCCAAGCGAAACTCACTTTGAAAAATCAAATTATTTAATGGCACATCTACAATTTAGCTTCTAAGTACTTTGGAATCATTGTGATCTTTTCTCCTATGTCATTAAAGTATTTATAAGTTTTGTGTTTTTTTAATACAACAAAAAACACACTTTTTGACAATAATAAAATGATTATTCTTTACAAATCGTTTGAATTTTTTGGTATCCTTAATGTTAAATCATGTATTTGGATTTCAAATTTTAATGAAAACTGACTTTGGATTTGTAATCAGTGACCTCAAAAACCCTAACATATCAAATTTTATAAAAATCAAAGAAATTTTGTAAAAATAGTCCGCCATATTTAATCCGTTATTTTAAATTTGAATAACTATTAACTAGACGTTTAATTTTATATACTAGCTTCTAAAAATTAGGCCATAAGCAAAACTGAATTTTTTATGTATATTAAACGTTACAAAACTAAAAACTAATTTTACGAGTAACGTAACATACTACATAAAAAAAAATACATTGTGTATAAATGAGTCACGCAAGGTTTTTCCTGTCATTTGATCAATTCTAAAGCCAATAAAATTAATTTCATGAATGTGCCTAAAAAAAATGCAATTTTCTTCAACCTCAAAGTTTAAAAGTTCTACAATAATGCCCATATACTCTCTAAATTTCTTAGAGTGGAAATTCACTGTTTGGTTAATGAAAGCCGAGGACCTCTCGTGAAAGAGTGAATATTCAACGCTTTAAGAGTAAAATTTAAATGTAACAAGTGTGAAAATTCACTCTTTCCCTCCGAGTCGTGGAGTTGACCACGACTTTAAGTGGAAATTGACTCTTTCCTGCAGAGTGGTCAACTCTATTCAATATTGTAAACATTGATTTAAAGCGGACATTAAAGAATTCTTAATAAATTCTATTTTTTAAGTGTGCTTATAGGGTTGTTTCCTAGAATTACCATTTTTTGCCTGTGGCCAAAATATAAGGTAGTTTTTCATAAACAACTTCTTTAAAATAAAGCGGTATTCCTTTAATTAGTTAATATTATTGGAAAATGTTTTAAAATGGTTTATATATGTTAGTACAAATTAGCCTTAGAGGAGTTAAGGATTGAAGCATTTTCAAATGGCAAATTTAAAATTGTTCTTAATTATCCGAATAATTTTACTGAGTAATATCTCAATTACCAGTATTATAGATACTTATTAAATATTTGAACCTGTAGCAAAAACAGAGATGTTTTAAATTTTGTTTTGATTATTTTGATGTTAATAAAAATATTTAAAAAAGAGCAACAAATTTTGCATTGTTATATGATAAAAAACTAATTGTACTATTTGTTTTCCAACCCTGTTTCGTTCTAAGTGCCAAACAAAGTTAAGCAACTCCATCAAACAATGGTCCTAGACGTCGTAAAATTAGTTCTAAATATCCACCGAAAGAAGCCACATGGAATAGTGTACAAAATATAGTGATTAATTGAAAGATCGTAAAATACTGGTAGAGAAAAAAATAGTCCCGAAGGATGAGCTAAATTTGTACTTATTATTAAAAGATCAGAATATTGGATAGGTCTTCGATCAAGTGTTAAGAGAGAACAAAGTAGGGATATAGCCAGAAGCAGAATACTTTTTGGCCGAATAAGCACGAATTTTCTGCCTTAATTATTAGGTAGCAGGTTTTTTAGTTCGAATCACTGAATCCGTCGATTAGCGATTGACGAGTATACTATTTTGTCGGTTTAGAATTTTCGTTTAATTTTAGGTCAGCTACTACTCTTAATCGTTTACTAAAAAAAAAGTAAGCGTTTCCTTGTAAATATTTAGTAACCTCGGACAAATTGTATTAATTTAGAGAAACGTTTGGTACAATTTACGAAATCTTTTAATTCGTCTTAATTTGATAATCCCATTTTATTGGCAAAAATCTTTAATGATATAAGTGATACTTTCAAATTCAAATGTCAAAACTGAATATTATATATAGAATTACAACTGATGCATTCTAATTTCAATGTCTTTAATGGCTAACTAAGTTTGGACCAGAAGTATTTATCATCTGATTACCAAGAAACAAAGACTAAATAATCACGATTGCCAAAGTTACTTTAAATATTCGTATTTATCTATTTACGTAAACAATCTTTTTTTGATGGAATCTAATTGTTTGGTAACAAGAAAAATGAAAATCGAATACTTATCAACTAATTAAATTAGTAGAATAAAATAATATATTCATTTAATCGTCCTGAAGGGCTTTACTGCTTCATATCAAGGAGAGGATCAATACCAAAAACTAAATTTGTGTACAGAAAATTAAACTTATAAAAACGTTATATACTACTTTGAATTAATTGTCGCTAATAATTTGACTAATTATTGAATTAACGAATCGTGACCAATCTGTTACTATAAGGAAGTATTCAAATATTATTCTACTGAAACTGATGTTTAACTAATTATAATTTATAAAGTGTAACTAATTTTAATTAACAACGTGATGAATATATACTTAAAGGTTTTAACAAGAATTCAATAAAAATGACAACGAGATCAGATAATTCAGAAAGCAATAAGATTTACATTTCTTAATATTAACTATAATAGTATATAAAAAACGGTGAATATTGTAATCATTATAATAAAAGAACGTAAAGTGAGAACTACTCATTCCTTAGTTCACGTTAAATACAGAGGTTTTATTTTAATTTATACTATACAAGTTAATAAATAATAAGGATTTTCAATAATCTTATAGTCTTTAGATATTAGAAACTTATAATTAGATAGAGAAGCCTATTTCAGTATAACAGTTTATTCAGATGTGTTCGATAGTAATAAACACATAATACAACCACGATTATCGAATTAATATTCTCTTAATGAAATTTTATGCCACCCCTTCAGTTATGACAATGGATTACATATTTCATGTCAACTTGATTGAAATGTGTTTTAACTGTATAAAAATGCAAATTATAGTTTCCGAATAACTTGTGCCGTACAATGTAATGCAAATATGTAGAAGCGATCATCAATCGATGACATCACACATTCGACATATTAATATTCTTTATTGGATTCTGTATTAAAATGAGCGTTAGAAAACCGGATTAAACTCGTATCGGAATTTAGATTCGATGATCTAAATCTCTTTTCAAAATCTGTCAGGTATTAAAAATCTCGCCCTTTATGAAGGTGCTACATTTCCATGAATTCTGATCGTAGATTTCTCATTGTGTCTGTAAATAAAATTACAGGCAACGTATAAAAAGAATGATTTATATATGAGAAAACTAATTTTCGTTTAAAAGATTCTTTTTAGATGAATAGGTAAAGTGTTTTGTTATTATAAGTAGCCAGTTGTATAAAATGTCGAATCTCATGTATATTTGTATGGAGCGTTGAATGCCGTATTTGATGATCTTGTTATTTGAAAACCAGAAGAATAAATATTTTCTTTGCTTCAGAGAATAAATATATAAATATGATTTTCGAAATTTCTATTCCATTTGCTATCCCATTAGCCATCATTGACTTAAATTCTGATTAAGATATAAACATTATGTTATTATAGGATGCAATATTCATAGTTAGAATTAGAATTGCAATTTTGCGAACAGACTAGTTTTTGTCTGTAGCTTCAATAATATTAACTAATTTTAATACAAAATTACATTTTTCTATACCATAATTATAGTAAAATTAGCGACTTTTATGGTATTGTATTTCAGAAAGAGGAATTTGTTGTATGACACATTAAAACATAAAATTCTGGGCACATAGAAAAACAATAATAATATCAGCATTGTTCATAGCGCTATAGTAAGGAAACAAATGTTTTGAAAACGAATAAATTATCTGTACAAGGAACAATAAGGTATTAATGTCTTATAGTGACTGAAAATGTAATATGCAACAATTATTGAATTTTTTCTACGTTTTTCTTCTGAAGGTGTATTATCCCGTAGTAATGGAATTTGAAATTATTTTGATTGTTGAAAAAAATCAAACTTCTTTTTAAAATCCTAATCTCTCCTCGAGTATTTTTGTTCGCTCTCACTATTAAAAAATATAATACACTCCATATAATTCGGACATAAATGTTCATCAACTTATTTGAAGACATTAGATACTTCAAAAAGTCGTTTCAGAATAAACTTCTTAATATATATGTCTTCGTTGCAAAGGGTCTAAAAATTTGAGACATTATCTGCGTCTATCGATCGTAAATAAGATTGTTTTGTATTTTATAATCTGAGATATATAATGCAGACGGCAGAAGTGTCTATATTTAAGTAATTTTAGCTAATTTAAGACATTTATGTGTTCCCTGATAGAGATTTGGCTAGTTGAACTAGCCATTATTTTAGCGGTTGGGTACATATGTTCGGTAGAACCTCGATAGAAATATACACGAATTCTAGATGAAAACCCGCTAGACCAGTAGCATATATTTAAAGTGACATAAAGCAATAATTGCAAACTGAAAATACAATATCAAATTTGTAAAATACGTAAGAATCAATCGATTCGACAAAACGAGCAGGTGTAAACGATTTTTCTTTCGAAATGAAGATTTGATCTTTACAGCAGTAAACAATCCCGACACCATGTGCGCGCAAATCAGCTGAGAGCAAGCCGCCATATTGGGAGTTGATCGACAGGTATTCGAGATTCTCGAATCGACCCGAGGTCGATAAGTTGTAGGAGCTTGCGCACTCATGTTAAAATATATTAGCTATCTCAATGTCTCGCGTCTCGTAGATTTACGCCAGAATTCATGTAAGTTTTAGTAGCATTTCTACCATATTATAGAGCTGGTTTCTAGTCAGATCGTCAAAATCTAGAATAATTCTGGGCAGATTTTCGTGACCATCTCTATCAGGGTTACACTTGGAAATCGAAGACACAATGCCGATTCAAGTATCTTCGTGAATATTCGAACTGCCGACTCTACGCGACATCTTGACAAAAGCTACATAACCTAATTCTGTTGATGTATGGTTGTTCGGTTGATGTGATTCCAACGGGTTCATTATTGTGTTTGTAATTAAATCCGATATATAATCACATGGTTAATTAAGACTTCAAAGCAATTAGTCCGAACATTGCAAATAGAACACAAATGTCGATCCAATTTCACATAAATATCAAAAACGTTTGGTTCTGTTTCAACTATCGAGCAGTAAATTCAGATTTTTAGCGTCTCAGAAGTAGTCATTTAAAATGTACTTTTTTGAAAACTTTTAAATTTATTGAGTACTTTACGGCTATTTTCGAACGAAAATAGATAATTACTTAACTAAAGAATACATTTCTCCTACTATATTTTGAATCTTGACTTCAGATATTATTTCTTGCGAATCTTATCGAATTTACATAAACGAATATGTCTAAATATATACAAAAAATAACACAGATATTTAAAATTTATCTGTCGTTGTCAGAACACTTGGGAGTTAATAAAATATTTCATATACGAATTTCAAAATATTTATTTCTTCGAATAAGTGCATGCTCGAGAAACTCTTTTGAATTTCTTTTTTTTTTTTAATACACGTGTCCTGCTTCCTTCTAAGGACTTTATTCGTTAAATCGCGTCAACTCTGATGGAAAGAATACGTCAACTGCTAACTCGTTACGAGTCGTGGCACACGCGAGAAACGAGCGGAAACTCAAAAACGCGGAAACCGTTCGTTTTTCTTCCTTTTCTCGTCAAGTGTTCCCCAAAAGCTTCAAGTCCCACTCGACTTGTCGAGTAGGGCCAGATGTTTTGCGACGAGTGCTTTACCTCTCGCACGCGCTGGAGCACGAGTGCAAAATACTTGCGAAAAATTGCATCGAAATAAAAGAATGAAATCGCGCCTCGCAAAGATGCTCTTCGCCCTGCCCACTTGGACGGTGTCATGCAGAGTCTTCGATTAGAATCCAGACTCGATTAGTTCAATCATCGTTAATGAAATTTCTCAGATCAATTTCAGTTATTAGATTTTTCAATCAAAAATTTTTGGTGATGCGGAAGTAATAACTCTTGCAAGGATAACAACAACGTTGCCAATCGTCATTATTGATGGTGACCTGAAAAGCGTGTCTAACATGAGGACGATAATAAGTATGCATTCCTGTGAAGCAGTAGTATAAATACAGTCATTTAGAAACACAAACATACCATTTGCAAAAACCTTCAAACATCATTAATCATTCTCGAAGAACGGAAGGAGTTGACGGTTTAGAAATCGTTTTCGAGCAACCAGATCAAATGACTCGTTTTCTCGGTACTTGGATTAGTTAGAGTGGTTTCGAAATGTCCATTTCAACTTCCTTCTCTATTAATGAATTTGTTGTTCTCTAAGTAATTTCTTTAAACATGTCACTACCCGAGCAGAAATTTGTTCCGGCCCTGATCAGGGTGTAACGCTTTTGGTCAGGCTCTGATTAGGGCCGTAATAAATTTCTACTCGGATAATTTCACTACAACTGAATTACTTCTTGTATGAATTAATGATGTAATGATGAACTTCATTTATGATAAATAGATCATATCGATTTATTACCTTGAGAAAAGTACGATTTTTTTAAAGTAAATTAGCAATTTTAAACGGAACAATCCTATTGAACTGCACCAACAAGCATTTCATAACTTCACCATCTCCGAACAAAAATATGCGAAGAATTATACTCATTAAGAATGAACTCTGATCAAAAAGAGAAGACTCGTATCGATACCGTTCGATTTCTCTTCCGTCGGTTTACTTTGATGGACTCGAGTAATCTTCGATTAGAAGAGATACCCATCTGCTCCTCCTTTCATTCGACAATATGCGGATACAAAGCTATGGCTGGATCGATTTAGCACATAATGCTAACAATTTTTTGTCAAGAAACGTTTGAAAGATGATCTTCAGGATGAAAAAAATGGGCGCAAAATAAATACCATATAATGAATGACCGTCCCTAGAGCTTTTTCTTCATCCTTTTGTTACATCTGCAGAAAAGGCGTTTGTAAAACGGCGACAGTTGCCGAAGTCATGTTATGTGCCGCAATTGTATTTAAAGAATATTTCGGTAAATATGGGAGGAAACGCTGAAAATAGGGCACCGCAATTTTAATATAGTTTGATTGTGATCTACACATTATTGACGGTATTCATATTGAGCATGAATCATTTGTGTATTAAGAATACATTTTACGAATACACATAATTTTTTGAAAGTTGTGTATTTTAAGTAAGAATGTTGTTTACATAATCTTCTGGGTCGCTTTACTGATGAGTCGAACCAGTATACTTCGGACGAAACGTTACATTTTTGTACAATAGACATTTGTTTCAATATTTTGCAGAGGGATACTGAATCTGTTTTTAAAGTATATCCATAATTCTTATATATTCCGTCAGCTGAAAAGAAATTCAGTCGCGATAATATCCGACAATTGTTACGTTTTTAATACCCTTTCCTTCACTTTGAATATTTTCTACATTGTAAGTAACTGTGCATCGACAACACGTTTTGTTACTTAGATTTTCTACTTACAAGTCAGATGATCGATTAAACCAAGATAAAAATTTATAATTTCTTATTCTAGTCATTTGCGTTCAATTTCTTTTTGTATCCTCCAAATCTTTTGTTTTTATTATAAGGTAGAACTATATTGATGAAAACCACTGATATTTCATTGATTTTCTTCACTTATAAATTCATGTTTCGAATTTCCACCGCAAGGTGATGTCAAGTGATTCGTTATGTATTTTATGTATTCGCTTTTTTGTCAAATTCTCCCGAACAATACAAACGATTAGTTCTTTATGCAAGTACCATTTGGTTACTTCCCTTGTGTATTGCTTCAAATGACCATAGCAATATGTTTCCCCTATACGGGCTAAAATAGGGGAATTTATTGTTACCTGGTCACGTGGATAAAATGTACACAACCATTTGTAACTATTTTTATGAGTAGACTTACGATGTATTTGTAATATAATATTAAGAATATTCAGGAAAAACACTTAGAAAAGTGAAATGAACTTGACCTTGATGACTTCTGCACGTCAGGATTGTTAAAAATTGTTGCTTAAATGCTCAAACAATGATGATCAGACCTTTTCAAATGATGATAAATGCTTTTGAATTCAGGCTTTGATTTATTGTTTTTTATTATATTGTTCTCTGCTATTTTAAATTCGTGCAACGTAATCTTAACATATTTTTCATTTCTTTGATGCATGTAATTGTCATTTCTGTCCACAAGTTGTTGTAACAACCATTTTTTGAGAATTCATTGTGTGAATTGTCCCGTACTTGTATATGTACTTTGTACTGGATAGGTTAGGTTAGGTTAGATAGTTATGGACTTTTTTGATATTCTATAGTGTTTTTCGGTCGTTGAGTCTCTTTGTCCTACACTGTTTAAAATTACATAAAATTTAATGTAAGGCCAATGCCCACTACATTAAATTTAATGAATTTGAAACTAAGGAACATAAGTCGTAGAGTAATTTTGCATTGTGTTTCGTCCATCAGTAAATTAAATTAACTGTACGTGTTCATAAAATTTCAATACAGTTAGAGTATGTAGATTTCAAATGCATGTACGTGATATCTGATGTGGTTTTTGCTAATATTCAATTACACGTGCATGAAATTTCAACAAACATAACAAAACTCAGTAGATGGCGGATACAATAATTAAATGGATTAAAACGGCTCACAGATTTATCGAAAAAATCCTACATAATAAGTATTCAACAAAATTATTCAAAATGTGTGTGAAATAAATGTGGATTGGAGAAGGACGCATGTTGTTTACGTTTTAAGATTGTTATTCTTGTCAGTGCCCGCGGTTCTTGGAAAAATTGGACCTTGCTATTAAATTAGAAGACAACAATCAGTATCTCGTGAATATTCGTCCGGCGTGGTTGGCCCGTTCGCATTGTGTAAGTTTGATAATACGATCCTGTCCATTTATAATTATATTGTTTTTGCTTCTACTGACCATAATTGGATTCAATTATATTAAGCATGTCACGAAAATTATGAAGAAAACCTATGTACGAGCACATAAACTTCCATAAAGTAACAGATGAAAATGTTAACGAAAATAATAACAATAGCAGTGATGATGATGATAATGACGATGAGGATGATAATGATGAGCATGACGATGATGATGATGACTAATAATAGTCACCCTCAAAAAACGTTTATTCCAAAACTACAAAAAATGGATAAGAACTGAACAGAAACTGCATAAAAAGTCCAGACAATTTTTAAGTTATCGTAAAAAAAACCTCATAAAATTACTTAAATCATCGTCTAAAAACTAGACAAAAGGATTCAGGTTGTTCGTGTTACATATCTCAGTATTTTTTTGCGAAGCAGAGTAGAAATAACGGTCCACAATTTATCTAAAGAAGCTATCGAAAAAAAATCCATGATTTTATATATTTTGTACTGAAAACTGGCCACATTTTATTGCTTACAAATTGGCCAGTAAACAAGTTCATCTGTCAACAACTGGGCAATATTCAGAATTTCTACCAGAGCTACTGTATATTAAACGAATGTTTACAGTGAAATTTTCCATTCGGTACCGTGGATCCATTTTTTAAAAGGATATACATGAAACTCTATGGAGAATGACATTAAATTTAAGGTCTAACATTAAAAGTTGTTTAATGTCGCAATTGAAATGTGTTTCCAGCACATGTTCATTAAATTTAATGTGTTTCCTTTTAACAGTGTAGTGTCTTTTGTCATATATCCGTACAATAACGGATGATGGTAACAATTATTACAGTTTTTAAAACGTTCCATGAGAATAGAAATAATTCAAGCGTTTTTTGTCTGACTTATTACGATTGCTAAAGTGACATATGATAAATCAGAAAATCAGAAAAAATGGCGCGTTTCAACCTTTTACACGTCTATTATATTGAACACTTCAAAAAGTATTTTATGTATCGTGACAACTACTATGACAAGCATCGCGGGTGTTAGAACCCCCATATCGTTCACATGACAAATATGTCCTTTGATGGGTTTATTATCAGGTTTAGGTGTCTACAATTCTATACAGATACCCAGTGAACATAATAATTTGTTAATATCGCAGCACTTAAACTCATTATAAATATTTCATGTAACATTGATGAACAGTCCGTGCATTCAAACTAATTATTGTTTCTTAGATTAAGGGCAATAAAACTTCTTAGACATTAGAAAAACAGGATTAGAAAACATCAAGCATGTATAAGTAAAACTATTTTAAAACAAGTTTTGCAATAGGATTGCAATGTACGATCATCAGCAGGATGCTGATTACATTCTTGCCCTGACCGCGATCATCATTTTTTATTTTGCAATTTTAAGCATTTTCTTGTCACTAGCCGCTAGTTCTGAAGTAAACACTTTGAAGACCATGTTACAAATTTCGTTTAGTTCAACATTTCTCTAACTTCTCAACCTAACACTTCATCAGATGGTGGTGAAAACATTAAAACTGAATATTCTTACACTTTACATCACCGCAAAATGTGGCTCTCATATAAATTGTGATAGGATTTCGGACGGATAAACAATATTAGTACTAACCAATACAACGTCCTTGGGGAGTCCGATTTCTTTAGTATACCCAGCACATCACCATAACTTAGGACGCCACGCGGACCGTAACAGGACGCTAAAAGTTAGACATTAAGATCTAATCTCTTGCTCAAAATAGACCAGATAACATTTTATCTAAAAAAAGTTTGTCCTTTATCAATATCAGAACCAGCAGAACGTTGAACATGTCAAATAATTGTGAATTTTTGTGCTCGCACTTCACCACATTTTAAAACGACCTCCCGCATTATTCGATAGCCATTGATCGCTGTTTTTTTTTGTCCTCACGACGGTGATCCGTCAACTCTTAGGCTCGTGAGTAATCGCTCGTGGCCGCTTCGCAGTCGATTACTCGAAACTGGCGTGCTTGAAAACAAAAGGCGAGACTCGCGTGTGGTATCCGACCGCGAGACGGATTTGGCGAAAAACGTGACTCCAGTCGTTTACGTCATTACGGTCGAGTGGTGCGCGCGTGCACTTTTAGTAAGAACACGTACATATGTATATACCTGCGCTACTTTGAGCTACTAGGCGCGAGCAAAGTGAATCCGGTAGCGTATAGGGACCCCCCGCGAGCTGCGGGGAACCCCCCAGGACGACCTAAGGGGGCGCATTGTCGCGTCTACTCCGGGGTTTCTCCGCGATTCAATGCTACAGCGCCCTGGGAGGCATCGTCGCGCACTCTGTAATTTCTGCAACCAATGATTCCGTCTCTCTTTCTTATCCAGATGCATTCAGCATTCGCGACTGCTGGTTACCGTGCAAACAACTGCCAACTCTCGCCACCTGGTTGCCTTCCTGTTATTTCGTTTTTTACTCCATTTGTAAATTGACGATTCGGAGTTACACGGAGATCCCATTGACCGTTGATACCCAACGGTCCATTTCACCGATTAGAGATGAAAAACACTGGGAAGAATTGACTACACTGATTTACAGACAAGAGGTTCGTTTTTCAAGTGGAAATTCATTCCTGGAGTGGATGCACGGCTTTCTTATCCATCAGTACGTCTTGGATAACGATTTTTTAACTGAAAATAAGTATATTAATGCGACTCTGATCAAAACAGCACAAGACCATCCCAGGACGTCCTCCGGAGCCCCTGAGGAGCTCCCGAGGACCAAAAGCGGACATTTAGACGTCCTCAGGAGCTCCCCAGGATATCCAGGGACGGATTGTGCTGTTTGGGGACATGGACATGTAACATGTCCACCTGCCAATACTCACTTGTTGTAACGTTCGATTTAGTCTAAACTTGTAGCGATTAAGTACTTTACGAATATAACCAACCCTTTTCTAGGTAACCAAATATCACTTGTAAGGGGAGAAGTTTAAGGGTAGAAATGATTTATTAACGCTAACGATTGTAGTGATTGAGACGATACGGAGATGATGTCAGGCAAAATTAATGATAGATTTTGGCGGACCATGGTGTCAGTATCAAATAACTCTCGATAGTAGCCGATGACATGTTTGCAGTATTGTCATGTATATTACATTCCTCCTAAAAGTTACAGGAACAACAAAGAAATGTAAAAATTAGGAATAAATAATCTGTTGGGTAATGCCAAAGGTCATGGTCATAAAATTCAATCACATTTATCGAAAAGTTTAAGTAACTATTGAAAAGCGTTGAGGAAATGAGCGACCTAATAGCGACTACATCAGATTTGACGATAACCCTTTTCGAATTCCTATTGTTATTTTCATTGTTCCGGAAGTACAAAATAAGGGAACTGCTCAGGACCTTTTATCGTTTCGTCGGCGCGGTCAGGTTTTCTCGTCTTGTCGATCATTACGCATTTATCGCTCGTGTATCCATCGACGGGTTTGTCTGCCGACTCTCAGGGTGGTACGGGAATAAAGTAAGGGAGTTGTCTGAACGAGACCCCCCATCCAGCCTTTATCCATGGGCAAATGGGGTACCCTTCTATGGGACAAGCCTATGTGGGCCATGGCGTTTCCGTCGCCTCCGTATGTCGCTTTGCCATACCCCCCGCGTGCGCAATACGGCGCCCCCTGCACTGACGGTAAACGGCGAAAACCGCGCGCTCGCATCGACTTTACGTCCCATCGATCTTAACAAGAGTACCTTTCACAAAAATCACGCTCAAAGTCAATTCGCAAGCCGCTCCAAATTCGTATAAAATCCTCCAGAGCCTCCGAGACTGCTTTTTTAATTTGTCCAGGATCTTCGGTTTTAGCGTCTGACCAATTTTAATAAATTATCTTTACTATCTGTAACGACAATAATATCGGCGTTCGGTTTATAACCTATAAACGTCGTTGGGGGTTTGACCCTACAGATAACAATAACAATCGTGATTCTTAAAAGAAAAATGAAAGTGAGTTTTATCTTGTAATAATATAAAATTAATAAGGGTTTTAATATTAACACCAGGTTCTTAGGAAGACGTTCATTTTAGGATAGTAATATTGTTGGACTATTTCGACAGACAAAGACGCAAATTACGATTTTGCGCCCCCTTTGGTGGGGTCCAAAATAAGATTATGAATGTAAATACTTATAAGAATATAATGTATGGCAAATACGGTCGATGGACTAAATGAAAATAAAAACAAACTACAAAAACATTGGGGCTTCTGTAGCTGGTAAAATTACAAAATCTGGCTTGTACAACTTTCTTTTCTCATTTTTGGTAGCTTTCATCCAATGTTTACATTTGTAGTTTCTTTTTATTATATATATTCAGTCCATCAACCGTATTACCGCACATTATATTCTTATAAGTATTTAAATTTTCTGGCGGTCAATAATTTATAATAAGATTATGAATGTTTGGACTATGACAAAAAATTATGATAATCATTGTACACTATTGAGTTGATTGTGGCTCAGAATGTAAAAACTTAAATATTAACCGGATTTAAAAATTCCAATGTGGGTAAGGTATTTTTTAAGGTATAGGTTCCCAGTTTCGTTCAGGAATTTTACCATTTTTTCTTACAGTACAATGTGTATCTAATTTACATTAATCTTATTATTTAATATAATATTTATAATTATAAATAAAATATTGTAAATAAATTTACTAAAACCAGATAGGATATTATTATTTTATATTGTTCACTAAAATAAATTGTTAAAATAAGCCTCAGGAGGAATACGCTGATCTTTAATTAGGGGATTTAATCAATTGAAAAGAAAATTATATCTAAAACCGTACAGGGTTTTTTAAGATTTATAAAATTACTACATTTATATCCAAATGAAAATACGTAAGATTTTGACTACATTTTAGTATTACGTACTACAGTACATGAATGGACTACTATATAAAGCCAGATTGGCGCTGAAAGCTGTGTGACTAATCTAAAGTGACTAATCTATGTTATGTATCTTATTTCGAGACTGACTTTTATACTTCTATTTAAAGCACTAAATATTGTACTGCTGTCGATCAGTTGTTAATTAATATTATTTTTCAATAATCCCATAATATATACATAAGATTAAATAAAAATCTAATAAAATTAGTCGCACACAGTGCCAACAATAAATTTCTTTAACTTAATACTAAAAAACTTCCTATAATAACATATTATCCTCATAAAATATAAATTAATAACATTTCCTACTCTTCTTAGTGCAACAGAAAACAGTTTCAGTTTTGAATCGTTGATCAAATTAAATCTATTTGAAATCAAAAAGAAAGGAATATTATTAAATAAAAACTATTTTCGATTGAAGAGGCGTGAAATGTAAATTTCGCGACCCATGTATTAAAAATGGCAATTTTTACACCTTCTGAATCGGAAAGTGTATTCGCGCCACGGGTGTAAAACTCTATTTTACGCAGTTTGTACGAAATAGTTATTTTTGTATCAAGGGTGTAAAATAGAGTTTTAAAATGACTATTTTACGCCTATCTGCATCAAAAATAACTATTATTTGCTTAACGTTTATTTTATACTACAAAATTATTCAACTGGATATATTAAATGACTTTTTGAATTTACTATGAGATTCATGCAAGATGCACATACATTAAAAAATAAATATTTGTAATCATTAGTAAGTATTTGTACTTTTAAGAAACTGGATTGCTAATGAAAATTCGATATTTTCATTTATTACTACAAGGAACAAAAATTGTTGACAAAAGGATCATAAAGGATACTAATCAGATTTGTTATGATAACAAACGAAATAAAAAATTGTTGCATTTGATAAATTTTATAAATAAATATTTTTATAAACAAAATAGAAGAATTTTTTCTTAAAGGCCCTTGATGAAAATGATTATCAAATTAGCGAAACCATTTCATTTATTTCATTAACAATTGTAATAAATTTTAACTTATTTTGAATCGGAAATATTTATTGTTTCATTGTCTGCCGATGAAGTAATTTAAATAAATATTAGACATACATTGAGATTTTCAAACATATATTTAATTTTAAAGCCACGTACCTCCCAAGCCGCCATACTATATTTACCGCCATTATCCGATCGTTTTATGTATCAATGGCTATAATAAATTCAAGTCAATTCCTTCTCGACATGTCGAAACCTATTTATTAGACTAGAAGACAGTGTCTAAAACGTGATTGGTCACTTTTTTCATTTCTATATAAGCTCTTTTCGTGTGTAATCCACTCGACTAATATAATTCCACGAATAATCATTCTCCAAAAGATGGTAGCATATAAAGTAACATTTTTTTTAAATATGTTCTTATTGATAATTTAACTATAAGATTCCTCGACCTTTGTAATTAAAATTATTTTACAAATAACCGCGTGTTTCATTTGTTGCTAGAATTCAATGAATAATAAAAATCGTAACATTTTCGGCTAAAATTGTAATACATTCTGGCCATCTTCAGAAAAGGTGGAGGTAAAAAGCAAATAAATGCAATTAAAAAATGTCAGAAGGTCTTTTTACTCTGTACAAAATCACACTGTCTTATCTACAGCATGAAAGGTAAATGTACTATGAACATTAATCTATTTACTATTATATGTATATGTATCTGCTGGTTATTTGAAATTCGGGCTATAATAAAAACAAACTTTTTTTAGAACATTATTATGCTATGGCGTGAATTTAATTGCATATCGTTTTTAATTTTTTTTTGCAGGAACGGTGAATTTAAATAAAAAAAAAAGAGAACAATTAGCGAAATTGGAGCAAAAATCTTGCGATTAAGTGATTATAAATACGGTACGTGAATACATTCAAAAGATACCAGTCATTGTTTGGCCACACGTGGGGCGATCACGACCGGCGGTCTCTCGTAATCCCAAACAGATTTGCGAATTACGTTCTCAGCATGAATTATTTAACCGTAGCTTTCGCTGATTTAAATAGTATCCATAAATAACTCGTTTTAAAACCATTTTCATCGTTAGTTGTACTAACAATTAGAACAATTATCAAAATAATTGTAACAAACTTTTGCGGATTGAAGAATCTCGAGTAGATATTTTAGTACTGATCGTGATCAGATCCTGAACAGGACAAATATACATATAACAAGGTTGGATCAGGCTGCCAGTACATTGCGGTCGCTTTTTTTACGGTACTTTACGGCCTGATCAGGAACGTAATGTTTAATTGAACCACACGGAAAAAAATGTTCAGAGTATATTTTATCAAACCTACAATTAATATTACAACTACAAATATTCGTTGTAAATTATTGGATCATTATTTCAACGCCTCATTAATTAGACCAGACCTGATTAGGGAAGTAATTGTGACATATCTGATTAGTGATCAGCGACTAACAAACGCATAATAAGCCATAAGTTATTAAATCACAATCAGGTGATGATCAGGAATTATCACGAACACCTGCGCAGCGCCGCATCTTCTTGGAAAAATGGAGGTGCCGCGGACGTCCACTTATGTACGTACACTGGACTTCCACGTATGTATGTACATTGGACGTACATTATTCGTCATAAAAATGCAAGCCCGAATGGTCGAAAAATGGAAGCACGGTTGACGTCCACGTAAGTGCGTACACTGGACGTCCAAGTATGTACGTACACTGGACGTCCATTATTCGTCCATAAAAATGCAGGTCCGAATGGTCGAAAAATGGACGTACCGTGGACGTCCACATAAGTATGTACACTGGACGTCCAAGTATGTACGTACATAGGACATACGATATACGTCCATACATTTATGTACCTTATTTGGACGTAATATGGACGTCCGTTGGCTGTTCGGAGATGGACGTACATATAACGTCCGGAGATGTACCTACATTGGACGCTCATTTACGTCCTTTTTTTGTCCTGGACGTATGGAAGTAACATGGACGAAATATGTACGTCCATTGGACGTCCAGTGCTGACTGGGTATGCGCAGGTTTGGACCGTCACGGAAATCTAATTCCGGAAAGGCCGTAATCTTGAATTAGCGGACTCCAGTCTTTTAGATGACATTTTTTCGTTTGCCCAAAGTCATTTAAGACAAAAAGTCATTTAAAAAACCGTGGATTTATTAAAAATTTGGGCTCACCGGCCGTAAACAAAATTTTGTAAACATCCGAATGAGCTATTGTTCTTTTTTTTAGTTTGAATGTTACAAATCTTGGGAGTTGCGAGCTGCTTCGTCACCTTACCCAAAAGGTGCCCAAAAGACGAAAGTCTTAGTGATATTTCATGGGGACGTATTACGCTCCGCCCAGCTATTAAATTTTCGCCCCGCACGAGGGACAGCAATAAAATTCTACGTATAGTTGAGATATTATTTACGATCGCGCGATTCGCGAATCAAGATGTAAGCGTGGGCGAGACTCGACGAAACCGCATTGGCCAAGAAATATCGCGAACTCCCGTTCGAATTCGTCGTCTGTTAAGAGCCCCACCCGCTCCTGCTTAGGACTTTCAAAATATAATGTGCAAACGAGTCGATCTTCCCCTCTCTTATTTTACTTTTACGGGGACAAGAAGCAATATTTCGGAAACTGAATACCGAACATTTATGATTTACTTGTTTTCAGACTACAGTTCATTATGCACACTCATAAAAAGTCACACATTTTTTTAGTTTAATATATATGCGAGAAAAAGGATGGGCTCAAAAAAGTTACCAAAATATTTTAAATTGAAAAAATTTTTTTTTCTAGCAAATTGCCGAAATATAGTCATTAAATTTAAATTATCGCCTCGTTTATAACGTGAAATATTTTTGAAAATTTATGGTACTTTTTATGAAAATTTAGTAAACAAATTAATCTCTCATAACTGAACACGAGTAAGATAAGTGTCTGAAATGATCCATATCCACACTTTAAAAAAATTACATTAATAAAATGAAATACACCAAAAAATTAGCTTTAATTTACCGACAGTTGCTAAGTATATGGAAGGAAAAAATCTATTACGTAACAAGTGCACAAAATAGGTAATTCCTGGAGGTATTATATTTTTGAGCACTGTTGCGTATACCATTTTTCCTACCGGCAAAAAATTTCCATTTTTCGTACGGTAATGATTTTGCACATTAATATTTCCGTAAGCAGTTTATTTCAGTGCGAAATATCGACCAGTGCAGAAAAGGACAATTTTCCGCACTCATTTTGCCCACGGAGTTTGGAAAAAAATTTAAATCCCTAAATATAATTTTTGCCTGCGGTAAGTCTAAAGTTCGATTTGAGTGTGTTCTTTTAATATGCACAAATTTGACGTATTATTTGGTACGTAAGTCACAGATTTCTCAATTGTCGATCAGTGGTATTGGAGTAAATAAAAGGAGCAATAGCATATGCATAATCCTTCAAAAATGTCTGCTGTACATTTTATTCATCTACTTTAGAGAACGTTTATTGCTATTGGGTGATACTGCAAACATCAGTTATACTATGAAATACGAGTAAGTTTCTATCAAATTTCCAGTCAGTTCTACTTTTACATTAAAAATGTATCATAATATTCAGAGAATATAAAACTAGTAGATTATGAACTAGTGTAATACGATTTATGTTGCCTCAAAACTGTAATATATACTTGTAATAATAAAGTTAAACCTGTTAATTAAAAAAAAAAAGCAATCTTAAACTGGTTCAGATTGGATTCCCTTATTTCCAAAGGTATGTCCTGTAACTAGTCTATAGATGATAAGACTATTATTGTGTACATTGAAACCAATTGTTTACTAATAGTTAATGTAAGCTGATTTCAAGGTTCTTACATTAAATGGAAAGTTATAAATGTAACTGTAAAGTCAAAAACGCAAACTTGGAGATGAACATGAAACATGTCATGTAATAATCCCAACATTATTATTTAAAATTCGTATATTAATTATTTACATAACAAATTTAAATGAATTTCAGATTACGAAACTTCAGGATAAAGTACCTGGCCTTAAGATCAAACTCTAAATTCTGTTAGCTTTACTATGAAGCTATTGCATTACCTGTAAACAAACATTTCTCTCAGTGTATGCTTGAGTATTATTGAACTACGAAGCTTATCTATAGTAGCATTTGACTCTTTTGTCACGAATATTTTTAAAACTTGTGGTGTTTTCTGATTTAAGAATCTTCTACAAAGGGTAAATGTCATTTAAATCCAAATAAGTCTACCCAACGTTGTCTGAGGTGTTGATCAGATATTGAAATAGTTTTTTAGAGCGCAAAGGATCTGATGATTTGACGTCAGCAATATGTTCTAACCTCTTCTCATCATAACTGCATCTCAGTAAATGATTATATAAGTAAAAGAAATAAACGTGCAACCGTTCGTAATCCAATAATAATAATAATAATGCTAATATATTCAAAAGTACTTAATTTATACTATTATTAACTTTATTGTAGGAGAAAGGCTTATTAAACAAAACCATTTCTTATTGAAGAGATTTCACAAAAATTGTTAAATCAATCAAGTATTTATTAAATATTAAATAATTACTTGGTTTACTGATTGGGGTTGAACACGGAAAAATATTTCTTTTAAAAATTAATTCAGGATACAAGAACATTCTATTTTTACTAAAATACAGCGTAATAAGTCACTAAATATTATGACAATATTCAAAGAATACTCCATTTCAATAATTATTTATGTAATTATTTAACAAACAATCCAATAATTTTATGATTATAGATTATAGAAATTTTCTTTTTACTAAAAAATTTATTTGGAAGGCTCATGACTTGCCAATAAATGTTACAAAATTGCTACGAACTAGCAGAAACCTATAGCCACGAGTAAGAGTCCTCAACATTTCGGACCAAACAAGGGCCCTCATCAGGAAGGAATCTAAAGTCGAACTCTGAAATTCGAAAGGAGACCTAGGTCATGTTCGGTATCATTTACTTTTAAAGTAGAAGGTGGGAAGTAATATTTCGTCATCGATAACAAATCATTGTTTAAATATATGGAATTTAAATTCTAGCAATCTTCAATATGGTTTAAAGAGTTTTTTTTCTAGCTTAATATGCATCATTTCTGAAATTCACTTGCTAGAAACATTAACTTCGTTTTCTAAAATTTGTACATTTCCCAATTAAAATCATAAGCAGTATCTAGTCGATGTTTATTTGATTTTGACATCACATGACATTTTATTGTAGAATACACAATAATACATAATTTCGTTTTAATCAAAGTCAATATAAACAAAAACAGCACACACGGATGGGGTCACCTACGTCACCCATATTTGCGAACATGGTACAGGACAACTTTGAGGCAGAATGTTTACAAAGTTTATTATTTCAACCGTTATTTTTGTTAGATATCTATATATGATGTTACTTGTTTTTAATAGCTATCATCTTCGTTTACAATTGAGGTTAATATCAGAGTGCTATTTTTTAAATTAATTATTATAAATAAAATTACTTTGCAATTTGGTTGGTTTCGTAAATCTACTTATTCTGGGAGAGTTTCAAATTATAATATATCATCGTACACTGAGAAAAAAATCCATAGTTAAATTGACTATATCATATAGTTGGAAAAATATAGTTAAAACTACTATGAAAATAGTTAAATTTACCACTTTCACTGCCGATTTTACTTTAATTTTATTACACTAACTATCTCCTCATAGTTAAAAAAATTAACTATGTAAAATGATTTAAATAAAAATGACAAATATAGTTAAAATAACTATAATCTAGTGTAGTCCTCATTTCACACAGTGTCTCGTAGTAAATCATTGTATTTACTATTATTAATAGTTAACGATGGTATTTACGATAAATCCATAGTAAAGACTGCCTCATCCCGTGTGTTTTGATGCCGCCAGGTGGCGACGCGGCGTTCGCAGCTTTTTTTCTTCGAGTCCGTGGCTTCCGTTATCGAAGTGGATTTTCATTTAGTCTTAAGAAGGACACGACAATGAAATTTGTATATATAATGGCATTTATATATATATATATATAATAATGCAATTCTCTAGTTGAGAGAAAGCATTAAAATTGTATTTCTTCTTCGCCGCTTATTTTAAACTATTAATAATCAAAATGATTTATTGGGAAGACGGCATACATACTGAATGTAAACAAAGGGAACATAAACAATGCGTCGTTCTAATGCGAACAACCGCAAAAGATTTAACTTAAACGGATATATTTAAGGCCAGAAAAAGTTATTTTACTATTGGTTTTATATGAAAAACTTTTGTCCGATAATAACTGCCATAAAAACTTGTTAAACAAACATGTCGATAATCGCATTCATTTACTAATCAAATTCAATCCAACAGTTCAGGTAACAACAAATTTTATTTAAAATATCGTACTTTAATGCACTTTAACGACTTTTACAATTCAAACTTAAACAATGGAATGTTTTACAGTACCTACATAATTAACAACTATATTATTAACATCATAAACAAGTTACTGCATAAGTTATTTAATAAACATCGGTTTTTAAAACAGGTAACGACAAATTAAAACCAATGGATTGATATAACTTGGTGTATTACATAAAATGCAATGATTGTGATGCCACATATGTAGGCGAAATTAAAAAAATCTTTCTAATTCGGAAAATGAACAAAATTTAGATTCCGAAGTTATTGTTTTCAGCAAGAAAATTTTAGGAAATGTTTTAGAATTCGACTTTGCATTCCCTCCAAATGAGGAACCTTTGATTGGTCCGAAATCTTGAGGACTCTTGTTCGTGGCTCTAGGTTTCTTACAGTCGGTAGCAATTTTTGAACATCTTTTTTTGGCAGGTCATAAAATGTATATTTTATAAATTTCCTTTTTACTATTACATGCACATTCATACCTAGATATTTTATCAAAATACATTATATAAATAGTCTGTATGGCACAGAAAATGAATCATAAACATTTAAAATGCATGAATCATAAGTAACTCAAAATTTCCTAATTAAAATTTGTTATTTTTTTATAATATGGTTCACATTTTTGTGATTCAGGTTCTAAATTCTATTCATTACAATATCATAAATTAATTTCTTCAAATATTTTTATAATTCGTAGTTCATTATTTTTCATTTAATACATTTTGAATACTAAGTGAATGAATCGGCTACCCACAAGTTACTGTCTCGTTATTTTGACCTCCGAAACGTTTCAGATGATGAATCATTGCTGGTCTTCAAAATAGCAACGCAAGGTTTGAATTTCATGAGTAATGCAAATACTATAATTATTGACTAATTTAATCTATTACTAACTTACTGTCGATAATTTATAAACGTTCTTATTATGGCTAAAATATTGATCATTTATTTTATTATTATTACGATAAAATCTGTCAAATTGAATATCTCAATTCCAAAACAATTTTAGCTAGATGCATCTAACGGAAGTACATTCCTCATAAAAATTATTATCACAAATTGTGACAAAAACCGTATTTCTAGAACTCGACAATCTGAATTTCGATTACATAACCAACCTAACCAGAATAATGCTCAAAGAGAAAAAATATGGACAATTTAAGATATCCTTTTTTTGACATTTAAAAGAAGACATTAAATTTACATTTTTGTAAATTACGTGATATAATCAAAGTTTTTTATTAATCAGTTTAAGTAAGCAGTAATTCTTCCGAAATGTTGAAATATTACTTAGGTAAAGATGGTTACTCAGATATATGTCATCCGAATTCTGGGTGTTCTTAGTTTTTCCAGGTATTTTCGTAATTCGACGTGTTTCATCCCACGACCAGTACCTTAAATAGGTCGTTGCGTTAATCCACTGGACCACCTAATCAAAAATAACCATTATTTAAGTTTCTATAGAACATACTTTAATGATAATGACTCACCGCAACTTAAAATCGTACCTTGTAAATCTAAGAAGGAATCGTTTCTCAAAAGTCTTCGACGATATTTTTACGTCTAGATTTAATAACATTACACTTATTGTCATCGTCGCATAAAACACTCTGACAATATTTTTTTGTAGCTGTCCATGCGATAGTTCATAAATTTGTTGGCCCACGCGAACGCGCACGCCTATATTATGTTAAGAAATAATCATACGCATCTCAACGATGCGTAAATTATAAACTGTGAAATATAACGATGGTAAAAATGCCGAAATATCGAGTCGATGTCGTAAATGAGATGCCAATAACTTGGAGTGTGTTTAGCCTTTAGAACCCATCGAATCGAATTGGGGCCAAATAAAAAAGAAATAAAACGAAAAGAAGAAATATCCTATGAATGAAAAAATGAGACAAATGATTTGTTCGACTTGAATATTTTATTCAACAAGCTCTTTCGCAAATATTTATGTTTTATATAAATGAGATTCTGAATTGGAAATTAAATACGCTTATAATCATGTAAGCAACGGCATACAGAGCAATACGCATAAAGAAATAGAAAAACACACATACTGATATTTAAATTTGCATGTATAATTTTACTATACAAGCAAAATATAAAATGAATACAAAATTATGATATAATTGGAAGAAATTAATTTGATAAGAAATATAAATAGAATTATTTTATTTTGCTCGAAATTTATTTATTTATTGTAATGTGTTTACAGATAATTAATTTGTAATAAAAATATACTGTATTATTTTATTATACACCCGAAATAACTCATTTATTGCAGATGATTCTCTCGCAATATTCAAATATTTATTAATTTGAGTCGATAGGCACATTGAACGCATGTCCATGTGACATAAAATGCAAATACACTTTGAAGCACCTTATAAAAAATTTGTTCCGACTATTTTATTGCAGATCACACTTCAATTTATATAATCGATATTACTACCGCATTTTTTGAAAATGTCAAAGTTAGTAAATCAGCGATATTACATTGGAATATGCCAAACCATATAAATATATGCCAATTACAGGACACGCTCGGCGCATCCTCGAGTCTAATGTCTCGCTCTTTTCATTTACATGGGTCGTAAAATATTTTCAAACGAGAAACTGCCGTCGTAAACTAATTTAAATATGAATAAATTATAATTTTAAACTCTACGGGAATATGACAGTCATTAAGTTGGATTATGTATCATCGATAGGCTCCGAAAATGTCGAAAATCATTATCAAGCCCCGCGAAGATAAGGATCTTTGTAGGATTTTTTTGATCGGGGGCGTAATTACGAGAACGAGGAGCGCCAGTCCGAGTGCAAACTCTCCCGATGTCTAGACGTTCTAAATTTGAATAATATTTTTATGAATGAGCGACCGCACCATAAATCCAGTCGTGAATGCAGCTGGATCCGGCATCCAGCGCTCCACGCCACGAATCGGATCTTGAACATTTCGATACATGTGTGCGTTTTCAGACCAGACAGAGGAAGAAATGTAGAAAGGGCAGAGGAGTGGGGGGTGAGGGGGCAAAAAACGAAAGAAAAATATCAAAAGACACAGAATGGCGAAGAGAGACGAAGGGGAGACAGAAAAAGAGCAGTCGATGATCCTGTGACTAATAGGTTTATTATTTTATATCCTCTCGCATTTATCACCAAGTCATGCGGTATTCTGTTTCCATTTCCCTATCGTGATGGATACATTTATTGCGGCTTCCAGTTAATGATGAGGATTGCAATATGCGTTTTACATCGTCTTTTTTATCTGCCACAAATGGAGTTATGTGCAATGCGGCGGGTCCCGCGACTACATCGATGAGAATTATTTGCCAGTTATCTTATTTTAAATAATGAAAAATGACGCGGCCTTATATCATTTGTTCCCTTTCATTTCATTCCTTTTCTTTTTTTAGCAACATTATTACACTTTAATCAATTTCATTTTTTATGTTGCCCCAATTACATTCTATTTTACCGCACCTTTATTACATATTCTGATTATTAATCATGTTCATATAATTACATTGGATTGTTATATTATGGAGCGAGCATAGCTGCTTACAATTTTGAGCAATTTAGAGCATACGCCATAAGGTGCTAAATCTCGGATTTTCTATTTCAGTTCCAACTTTTCTGTTAAACCCTTATTTCAATTGTATACTTATTTATGTAAATCAATACATCATAATTCAAATAGTAAAACGCTGCATAATCACAGAACCTAAATGAATGCTTATCTGGTCCGAAATGTATAAAACACTATAATGTCAATCAAAATAAAATCTCGATACGTGAAGGTCTAATTATAGGAATTTTAAGATTTTTGTTAGGTTATGTCAAAACCCCGACGTGATAAAGTTAAATAGACTTAATTCGGATTCAGCAACCCAAAAAACATATTGTAGACACAGTCTGACCTGAAGATCCGAACTTTAGTTTTTTTTTTGTGCGGCTATGTTATCTACGTACCTTTGTGCATGGCAAATTTCCAATACTTTTATTGAAAGTTATTAAGCATACTACATGTGGTAAAATAAAACACTTTTTAATCTTGTAGGTAAAATTAAACAAGTGTATTATTGAACCTAAATGGTGCGACACTTTGTCCCAGCTTATGAAACTGGCTGTTCTTCGTGAATCAAGTGGTGCGGTTGTTCTGATTAAACATCGATGTAATGCGGAAAATTATATAGAGCTTGAAATTGAAATTAAAAAAAAATGGCAGGAGTTCAAAATTTCGAATGAAAAATACTCCGAAATTAAAGGAATCCCAACACAAAATATTTGAAGATGTAAAATTCCGATTACTTACAAGTAATTTAATAAACAAGTTTGCAAAAATCTCAATCCTTAACGTTTTACGTATTTTACTTGATAATTCCTGAATAACACATAACGTAGACTATAATCATTTATTTTCATTAATTTCAATAATAAATTAATAAGTTAATAATCAGTACTGAAACAACCCTGCATAATTTATTTTTCGAATTTTATTATAGTATTAATGCCTTACGATGAACGAAAATAAATTTTTCATTTAAAATTAGAACATTTGCAAATACCTTGGAACATTTTCAAGTACAAAAATTGTGGTAATCATGGGAATTTTGAACGATTTTTGTGCACTTGTTGTGTAAGGACCAAACTTGATAAATTTGTCGCATCGGAATTTAAACTCGGGACCATTCCATTGCAGGTCGCATTCTCTACCAACTAATCTCTCCGCTAAAAAAAAAGATGTATTTTCAAACAATCCAGTTTTATTCATATAACTACATAAGATGCGTTATAGTTAGCAAAACGCGAGTTTCGAAATCTACAATGTTTCTATAAATATACAAAAAGTCCTAAAAAACGTCCACCATTGACACCACTGTGAGAATCTAAATGTTCCCCAAATATTTGCAAATAATTCTGAATTGCACAAATCAACTTCTGACTTCATAAGGTATTAATAACAGGGTGACTTAAGAATATTTTTTAGACAGTTATGTGCAATAAAAATCATTAATTTTGATATAAAATAAACCCAATTATCAAAGAATTATATCAGCAGTTTTACGAAAGCAGGAAGAAGATAATTTTGGCAGGAAATTTTTGACAAGAGGGTTAAGTTAAAATAAGGAAGACTATCTAAACTTTCTGAAAGTAGCCACATAAAATATTAATAATTACAAATTTTATAACCATGTATGAGTTACAGTCCAAGAGGCGAACAAAAAATGAATAACTTCCTAAAAAACGATGATAGGATTTTTATAAAATTTATTACTCCAAGATCGCTAATTACGAATCCGATGTGAGTATCTGAAAGTTCAGAATGGCGGATCCAATATGGCAGACGAATTTTTAAATAATTGCTTGGATTATTTTGAAACTTGTTTCTTGGTGGTTTTTAGGTTCGATAAATATGAATCGGATGTAAATTTTTCAAAAATTTCTCTTCTGGTTTCTCTAGATCTCAAATAATTCTGAAAAATAAAAAACATAGCCTTGATTGAATAATCAATCAGGTCTACTTTACAGAGAATAGTAATTCAGTACAGGTTTAAGTACAATAGTACCTGAAATCGCTATATTTTATTAAAAAAATGCATGCAGGATGAATGAGAGTAGTGATACATCATACTCCCGATTATAATCTTCGCTACCTTGACAAATATAAACACGGATTTAGTAGGATGTTTGTACGATCATATTTAGTTGATACACTGAAAAAAATTCTTAGTCTATTTGACTTATTTTTAACTACTGAAAGTATTTCAATAGGTCCTCAACGGAATTTTACAGGTTATAGTTGTAACCATAAAGGAGGTAAATCAACAAAAAATATAGTTATGGAAACGACATTTTGGCAGTTAATTCTACTACATTTAAAAACATTTTTTAGAGTCTAACTACCTAGTACACTAAAAACTATTCAACATGCTGGAGCGATATATTTTTAATTGAATTTAGCAGAACTACATTTTTAGTTAATTTAACTTCTTTTCGGTAGTAACTGCAACTTAGAAAATTTTCTTGAAACGTATCAAACTATTCTGCGTAGTTAAAAAGTAGTGAAATCAACTAAGAATTTTTCCGACAATTTTTTTTAGTGGATTTATTTTTAGCGCAGCTATAGACGGTTGCTCTTTTATTATAATAGTGCATGCCTTTTTGAGTTTTATGCATAGTATCGCATTTCTTGATTTTCAATGATTCATCATTCTCCAACATCAACAAAGTTATAGTAACAAAAAAAAGTATTTGTTTTAACTACTCTGGAATTAACTTTTCAAACGTAGTTGAATTTGTCAAGTAAATTTTTTTCAATGCACCCGAATTACGTTAGATAGATATGACACATATTTCTTATGACCTGATGAGCCTGATGTTTCTTCAGATTTGCAAGCGATGTCTCTCAAATGATTCGATCAAATATCAGGCACTAATTACTATAATATATAGGATGTCAAACAACTCAAAGTTCGTATTGCAGCGAATGAATCTTGACAACATTCTGAGCAAAAAAGTTTAATACCAAATTCGATCCGATGTAATAAAACATCAAAACACATCAAATTTTACAAATCTCTATAGCAAAAGATACAAAAGCCGTACGATAAAACCCCGGTTTATCCCTAAATTGAAAATGTTTTTGCAACTGTCGGAAATAAAAGTCTCTAGGTGTAGTTATTTCGATCCAGACCTTAGGTCTGGTTTTTCTTAAAATCACCATTTAACAAAAATTAAATATTGAACCTTCTTTACAGAAGGTACAAAAACTAGGTTAAATCCTGATAGAAAAACTCCAAAAACCTCGAGGGTAGCTTGCCCCATGTTAGTTCACTACGTTGGACCACTCTAGCATGGGCTATAGAATATGCTCCAAAATAAGTTATGCACAGTTCACATCTGATATCATCATCTTACTACGATTCACGGCGATGTTTGCGTCATGAAGATTTCATGATCCCCATTTTTTTCGATGTTGTACATTTTCGGGACAAACGCGTATGACGCTAAACAGCAAAACGGTACATCATGACAGTGGCGTGCAAATTTCTACAGGGTACTGTTAGCGCAAACAAAAGTGAAATAAAAGTTAATATTTAATTAAATCCGATGATTTTACGCGCCATTTAATAATATTTCAACAGTAAACGTACCAAACGTCAACTTTACAGAATTTATCGAAAAATTAAAAAGACAGCCCCGTACGCCTAAGTCATTTGATAACTTATGTTTTGTTAGTTCTGTGAAGTATATATAACATAGCCTTATGCATCTTTGCTGCAGTAACATTGTCACGTGGAGTTTCCGAAGATATGTAATAAATAATGGCAACTCGATTAACTAATCAAATGTATATTAAGAAAGAATTGTGGATTTAAGCATAGAGAGTTTCCGAATGAAAGATTACGCAGTTAAAACAGGGAACGGTTGATTATCGAAAAAGAGTAAATAGCTATAGGGTCACATATAAACAAAGAGAGGAACAGAGTGCGAGAGACAACTAGAGAGAGAGACCAAAGAAGAGAAATAGCAGGGTGAGGAGAAAAACACATGTCGTTTGCCGTATCCCGCAGGGCTATGAATTCAATGCGTGAGATTCATGTATTACGCGGACCATCCGAAACTCGACTGCTGCTCGAGCAGACCTAGAAAAAGAGGTAAATTTAAGAAAGGAGAAAAGAGACAGTTGCATCCAAGGGAAGTAAAATACAAAGAAAGAGTAAGAAGCGAATACTACTGGCAAATTCGAGAGAAAAACAAATTAGAATGATATTCTTTCAAGAAAAAGTGCTTGCAACGAAGCTCCTTGGGCTTCAAGCTTCTTCTCTTCTATATATAAAATTTATTTTGTATAGCATTTGCTATGATTTTATTCTTGAAAAATAGTATCCTTGTACTTGCGCCATAACAAGAGGCTTTAGACTCCTGAAATTATCCGCGCATTGGTAAGCAAGAAATCGACACCTTCTAAACTGATGAAGCTGAAGCTAGCCCCCTATTCCAGCCCCTATCTCTCTCATCCCTAATTTTATAACTCGTTAATTAATTTCAGCACCGTTAAGGTCACTTTGGATTCATGTTCTGCATTTATTTTGGCATATCTATGGATTTTCTGGACCTGGAACTGATATGCATGTGCATATTATTAAGACTATCGAACGGTAGTAGAGGCTGGAATAGAGGGCTAGTTTCAGCTTCATCTAAACTGTCTGCTAACGTCACCATAATGGTGTCGATTATTTATTGCACCAGATACATATGACACTAGGCTATCAGATTTACTAATTACACTTCAGAGGAGCTGTATTGCAGAAATCTCCAAGTTATTTCGGAAAAAGAAAGGAACAGTAATTGAAGCTGTTACAGCGAAGGATAATTATGAAAGAAAGGAGCTAATCATTTATTTGTTTTTACCCGCTTTCAGACTTCACCAGGCTGAAATAACCATTCAACATAACGTACGAGGTTAAGATAAATGAATGAATTACATTTGTTGAGCGAATATATGGTCTGAAACATTTCACGAAAATTGCAATCGAGCAAACCGAAAATAAAATTATAAAAGAAAATCAAATGAAAGAGGAGATAATGGAGGAAGCTGCAAATAAACAAGAAGAAGAGAAGAATACATTCGAGTGGACACAATAAGACATGAAAATCCGATTCGAAAAGAAAAGGGAGGAAAGAAAAATGTGGCTGATCGTTAAGCTTGAGCGGGAAGAGGACGCGATGCGAAACGAACCAAGAGACAGATGAACTAATGCTCGAAACCGCGGGGATCTTGTGCTTGCAAGGGTCTAATGATAGCCCAATGCTACATGATTGAGAATATCTTCGCTTGGTAATGTGATTTTTGCTAGAACCTTTTTTAAATATGTGCGTGACCCATGAAGAGATAAACCTAATTCACGCGAAAAATTGCTACATTTCCGTTTCGATTAAAAGTTGAAACAACATAAAGTTAATTTCCACAAAGCACCTGAAGTAAATGCTCATTAGACAGGATTATAATCTATTCAGAGACTTTTTGTCATTGTCATATTCATAAAACATGTGCAGATGGGAAGTTGTATAACCATCTGTTAGGAATTGTATCGACTTGCAGAGTAAAATATTTCATCATAAAATATCACCTTTTTTTGTTAGCAAAATTTACTAATTGGAAGCTAACTGTAATAATTGATTACGCTTCGCACAAAGGGTCAATTACTGATTCAAACATTAAATACGAAGATAAATTTAATGTGACACGATTTTTAAAACGAATTGTAAAAAAAACTATAAACCATCTTAATGTACCGGCCCATTATCTATCAAGAAGAAAAGATTGATTCTCGGAAAATTTTCCGGTGTTGTCCATTGGACAAAGCTATGTGGGAGTATAAGAAACCGACTTCATCCAGCAACACCCGAACAAAGAGCTATAGCCATTGGTAAAGCGATCATTCTCGTCGTTTCGTTCCGAATAAAGCGTAAAATGGAAATATGGAGTTTGTAACTAAGCAGAAAAAGAAAAAGGGAGGGAGGAAGAAGAGCTAGAAGGGGAAGAACATTTATCGTGCGCCTCATATAGGCGGATCTGGTGAGATGATGCGTTAAAATTGAACCATATCAATCGTCGATGAAGGCACCAAGTCGGGGACCTCGCCTCGGTCGTCGTCGATGATTCTAAAAATCATTGTCGCTCAACTGACGTCCTGGGTGGCGTCTTTTAGTGCGGACCAAGGACAGATTTTCCGCCATCACCAGCGACTTTCAACAAAGCCAAACGTGGCTTCATTGTCATACTCGGTAGCCATTGTCGCGAAATCGTTTCATACAAGTCAGAAAGTGATGTTTCTGGGTGCCCTCTGGGGTTGCACAACAACGGAGTCAACATACAGGTAAAAGATCCGCTGTGCGACAACGTCCGGCCCATCTACTCGACACTATTGGTTTCGGGGGTTTACGCGCATTGTCCAAGATCGCGGGGGTCCTGGAAATTACGTAGGTCCCGGCCAATTTCTCGTTTTAACAGTCTCGAAATGGGCCCGCAGATGCTGCACTGCTCGTGAAATGGAGAGAGGCTTGCACTGGTCGACGCTCATGACGTGTGTTTAGATGTGATTTAGATGTTTGCTTTGAAAATAAAAGAATGAGCTCGGACACTTCCTAAAAATGAGATGCGCTGACGTACTGATCCAAAAAAGGCTATTTCGATCTCTTCGCAGAATTTTCTTTTAAACTGTAACGAAATAAATTGTCAGGAATTGTAATTCTGGAAATCAATATAGTACACTGGGTAGGTTCACTGGTGCACTAGGTTACTGGAGAAGCTGTCAGAGTTCAACAATCTTCCAACACGCTACAATATTGAACGTTATTAGTTTAAAGTAATTTTTTCATTTGTGCAATGAAGGGTTGCGCTAACACATATTGCAGAAATGGAAAAAGTTGAAAATTGAACGGCATAGTATCGTAGGGTCAAGCTCATTCCCCGAGGGCATGTTCGCAATGGGTGGCTTGATTGTAATAGAGGTATCATTTCCAGAGCGAAACGCTTCTCTTTTGCGGATAATTGCAAATAACGTCCTTTCATACCAAGTGTGTTACTCGAGAGAGATCATTTTCAATCCTCGTATAAATAAAACGTAATCATCTAATTATGATGCCATTGAAGTCGGAATTTCTTCAAATGCATACGGCATGCTCTTCTTAGCCCGACGTATGTGCTGACTTCGACTCTCATTAATCTTGAGATCATCATGCGGCGATTCTGCTTCATCGATTTACGAAATGAATTACATAAAGATTGCTATCGAAATTTCTTTTAAAATTTCTGCAATGTAATTGGCAAAGATCTTGAAAAATAATTGGCAAGAAACACCTGCAAAACATAATCAAGGCTTCATTCTGAGTTAGACTAGAAGACATATATTCTACTTATTTCTGATCTTCTTTCCACATTTGAATTTAGTTTACTCCTAGTAGTTCCTAGTAGTTTCTGGGTAGGCAGTGTATATTGTAGAGAATAATTACATAATTACAACTTTTTGGAATTTGTGAAACGCAATATCTGATTGACCGTAATATATGTAGAGTATTGATAACCTAGTTAATTGTAAAGATGAGGAGTATAATGATATTCAGGTGTAGTAGATGCGACACAGAACGAGTTCATAGAGACTGCGAGTCGCCTCAATCTGCGATAAGAATCTGTCACTAGTGAGTTCCCGGGCCACTAATGCAGGACAACAAGATACTCACTACCTGATAAAGTGCCATGGAGGCCTACCAGTCACCGTAGGCAGCTGTGATCCTACACGACGTTTACATCTACCGTTCACGCATTTACAAAAATGATCGAATCAGATCGACAGATAAGCAGGATTTTACAAGTTAAATACGAAATGTAGGTATAACGATGCCTTTTTCAAAAAATAAACTTAGGGCATAAAGTACAGGAAACACGCTGGCGCCGATAAAATGTGACATTTTATTGCCTTTTTACGTTTTCGTGCGATTTCAGTTTCGTGAATTCTATTCTGTCCGATGTTATTGTTTTGGAAATCTCTCACTTCACGATAAATTAAACATTAAGACCGTACACGGTGAAACACGTAAAAACGACCCCACAAATTGAACATTACAAATGCACGTCCGAATAGCTTCCCAGAAATCATTTCTGTAAGGTATCAAAACGGTGTTCGATTTTCATGTCGAAATTTTGGGAATCATTTTCGGTATCAAAATTGCTGGATAATCATATGTGCTCGGAAATATGAATTTGTTGAGCGATCCGGCACCGCACTTTACCAGCTCGATTATAAAAGGTCCGGTCCTTTTTTTAAGGTTTTCGTTTAAATTAGGAAAATTAAGGCCAATAATTTTTCTTTATTCACACGAAATCGTGGACACATCGAACGCAGCTCTGGGTGAAAGATGGTGCGAGAGAAGGCCAATGGGTGAGTGGGTGAGTGACTTCGGTGTAGGCATTGTCGTCCTCTAAGATATACGACAGCTTCTTCCCAGAAACAGTTTATATGCCGACGAGGATGAGAAGAGCGAGGATCGTTATACCTGTACCTGGATCTCCGAAGATCCTTCCAGCCTCTGGCTAGAAACGCTCGAGTCATATTTCGGATTCTGAGTCCGAGGTCCGAGTCACTCGGTCAGGGACTTCGGTTCCTCGAACGCTCGCTGAATCTTTCGAATACCAACGCGAGATCTTGCGTAACTTATGATTTTTTTCTTTTTTCTTTTTTTTTTGTTAAGCTTTGTCTCGTGCGGAATGTTTCTTCGTACAACTTCCTGATCTTATAGATTCCATTCGCAAACGTGTTTCACGCGGAATCGTCATTTTGTAATTTCGAATTTTTATTGTAATACCATAACATATGATTGCGATAATAAACCTAGGCTGTAAAATATCTATGAATGTGGTAACGAAAACCACACAATGCTTACCCGTCCCCGTTGCAAAGGAAGCTTCGTTTTAAAAGGGTTCCGAAAGATGTTGATGAATCTGCATATATCAATTCCGTGCTTCATAATGAAATATTACTATATCTTAAGAGTTGTAAATATAATACATTTTTGGTGAAAGTCAATCCCAACAATATGTAACGATTAAGATTGGACTGTTGTGTATTAACAATGACTTACCATCATACAGCGCTGGATTTATTCGGTTTATGCGAAATTAGTATGCAATTAAATGTAAAATTAGGTCATATTTATTTATTTATTTTTTACTTATCGGTCGTGATGAAAAATAAATGTTTACCACATGATACATATATAACTTAACCCTACTATTTTTATGTGTGTAAAATGACGTTTGATGTGCATAAAAGTGTTCATAAAATTGCCGTGTTGATTGATTTAGAAACGAAGAAAGTACATTTAGATTATTAATAAATCTATTTGGTAATAAAGTTGTTCTACAATGGCCAACATTTGACAGTTTTAAACCACTATGAGGATTAGATGGAAAACAAATACTTTATACCCAGTTCATGTAGTTCTATATACTATCTTAATTCAGTTCATTAATAGTCAAATTTCCGCAAACTGTCATTTCACCAACTTCATTCTTAGTTATTTATTATTAATATTAATATGTTAAATGGGTTAAAACTGCTTACAGATTTGACAAAAATCCTACGCAATAACTATTCAACAAAATTATTCAAAATACGTATGCAATAAGCATGGGTTCGAGAAGAGCGCATAGCAAATGGAGCGAACTGTTTACAATCCTTCATGTATGTTGTTTACGTTTCAAGGTTGTTAGTCTTTTCATTGCCCGCGGTTCTTGGAAAAATTGTACGCTGCTATTAAATTGGAAGACAATAATCTGTATCTCGAAAATATTCATGCATTGTGGATCGCTCGTCGGCATTGTTTAAGTTTGGCAATAAGATCACTTATTATCGTCCGTTTATAATTATATTGTTTTCTGCCAGTAGTGAGCATGGAATCGGATTAAATTATGTTAAGTATTTCAGGAAAATTGTGAAGAAAACCTATGTGCCTGTGTTGAGCATATAAACTCTGACGAAATGGCTGATGAAAATGTTAACAAAAATAATAACAATAGCAGTGATGATGGTGATGATGATGATAAGGATGACGATGACGATTATACTCGTATTAATAATAGTTACACTCAAAAAACATATATTCCAAAACTACAAAAAGTGGATTTAAAAACTGAACAGAAACTGCATAAAAAGTGTCCAGGTACAATCTTTAAGTTCTCATAAAAAAACGTCTACATAATATTACCTTAATTCATCGTCTAGAAACTAGACAAAAAAAGTGTTTAGATTATTCGTGTTAAATATTCTGAGTACTTTGCACAAACACAACAGAAACTATCCGCAGTTTATCTAAAATAATAAATAATTTGATTACATTTTCTACGGAAAACTGGCCATCTTTTATTATTCAGAAACTGGCCAGTAGATAAGTCTATTGGCCAATATTTAGACCGAATTTCTACCAGAGCTACTATACATTAAATGAATTTTTAAAGTGAATTTTCCATTCGGGGGCATAGATCCATTTTTTTGGTTCATAAACATAAAACTCTATGGCAAATAACATTAAATTTCAGGTACACATATGACATTTCTTGTGTACATTAAGTTTAAAGTCTGATATTAAAAGTGGTTTAATGTCAGAATTGATATGTGCTTCCAGAAAATGTTCATTAAGTTTGGTGTGTTTCCTTTTAACAGCGTATAATTTTCGAGCAAGATTTTCGAGGCCCCAACTGTTATGTCATAGAATATTAAGTTCACGTAGTTAAATCATATTTTTCACCCCTAACACCAAGCGTAAAATCGCATCATCCACAGACAACTGACAAATAGAAACCTGTAGGTAGAAATAAAATGATTCCTTCATCATTTCAGATGAGTTAACTTTTGGCATAATGCAATACATAATCACTCTGGGTTTTTATGTTATTCTAATAAATGCATTTATTGTTATGATTATGTAATGCAATGTTTTGGTTACGGGGTCAGTATAAAATGAATGATTTTTCCTTTATTTTTGTTTATATTAAAACGATTTAGTATTTTTCTTGTAATTAATACGAAGTTTATTTCTCAAAATCTTGACCAATCCTGATTAATCCAAAACTGTCAAAATCTTCGTCCTGGCTATATTCTATTTTTAAAAGAAAAAGCGCATGTCGCTCTCCAAACTTGATTTATTAAAAAACGACTTATATACAGCGAAAAGTAGGTTACCATCAATTAATAAGTTTTTTACTGACAAATAGTATGAAAATACTAATTCTTTAGTAAGATTCTACTACTCTACAAGTAAATATTGACTTTTGTAGTTTAGTAGTTTGTAGAATTAGTAATAAATTAGTAGGTTTTACCTTTTTATTAGCAAAAATGATTACTAATTCATTCGGTGACTCACTTTTCATTTTCTTATCAATAGTTTTTAACTACTTAAGATTTAGAGAGCCGGTCTTATTTAATTCAAATATAATTAGTATAATTCTGAAAATCCCTGCACATTCATTTTGTTTATTTCGTAATATACATGAGAAATAAGTTGGTTCATCAACAAATAAGTAGTTACGCTTACAAACTAGAGACGGTAAGGATAACTGCTTATTTGTTGTGACAACCAACTCTTTATTTCCGTGTACAATGTTTTTTAATAATTTTACAACTGCAGGGAAATGCAGAAAATGTCATATTTGGCATGCGTCCCAGCGTCACTTTGAAGTTTTCAAATATGCCCAGTAATTCTGCACTATTTAATACGAAGAAACGAATTCGTTTTAGCAGTTCTAAGTCCCATCCTCTAAATCAGAATTAGTTTAAAACTACATGGTAGAAACAAAAAGTGGGTTACTAATTCAATTAATAATCAGTTTTACTAATAAACAAAGAAAAACTACTAATCCATTACTAATTATGAAAACTACTAAACTAAAATATTGAATTTCTAGTTTTAGATTAGTAGAATTCTATTAACAATAGTCGATAGTCATTCACTTTTTATTTTAGATTGTTTTTACATAATTCCCATATAGACAGTATGTTGAAGAGAAATCAAGGATAGATAGTAAATTGTATTTAGTTGTTTATAACATTTAGAACTAGTTTATTAGTTAATAAAAATGCCATGCCCCTAATTTTTTAATAATTTTATTTCGAATGCAGAATTTTGTATTTGTGTGAGAATTATATTTTATCTTATGAGCAAGAAATTTAATTTACCATCATAATAAACATCACCGAATTTGTTAAAGAAAGATTCAAAATACCTCACTTCTAAAGTGTAAGTTTCATATCTGTGAAAAAGCGCAAAATCTTCGTAATGTTTTAGCAGTAGTAATTATGTATTTCTAACATAACCGTTATAATTTTAAAAATAAAAATAAAAATAAAAAATGCATGCAATTATATATACAAAATTATTTTGTAAAAATAATTCAGTTTTATTTTTCCCTTGTTTTATAATATTGTTAGGTAACGTGGTAGGAACTAATATTAACCCAACGGGCACGAAGGACCCAAATGTTTCTAAAACGTTTTTAGAACGTTCCAGAAACGTTTTAGAAACATTCGGGACTTTCGTGTCCGTTGAGTGGTTTCATTAAGTTGGTCGATGTTTTTCCAAAAATGGGTTTAAAACTTAACATCTTCAAACTTCCATAACACTGTCAAAGTTCAATGTCAATGTCATGATTCAAAGTCTTCCATAACAAAGTCTGCAAAAATTGGTGAAATCGGAGATCCCATCGGAGAACCAAATATCTTTTGATAAAATGATTCATTAAATTGTAAAAAGGTATTGTTTAATAAAAATTCACTTCCTTTAAGACTTTTGATCACTGGCATAATAGTGTTTCTATAAATCGTTAGAGCTTTCCAACAACATCTAATGAAATAAATTCATGGTTATCGGGAATAATTACAAAACCGTTTTTGTTAAAAACTGTTAACACATGATTTGGGTTGGTTTAAAATGTTTTTGAGAACTCAGTAATATTTTTTGCTACAAAATAAGTGTGTTGACATTATTGGCAGCAACTGATTGCCAAATTTGTGGATATTTAGTATTTCATAATATTTGACTAAACCAGTGAGCAAATATTTTTTTTTTAAATAACCATTGTCATTTCATGTAGATTGTTTTCGTACATTTTTTGTAAAGATTTTAAAGGGGTTTTGTCTATTGTTGAATATGTTTTTGAATCGCGTAGCAATGTGCACATGTTTTTTATGTAATCAAGTTTATTTAAGGCAACAGTAACAATGCCTTTATGGGCAACAGTGAAAAATAGATCATTATTTTGTTTCAGAAATTTTGATGTCTTGATCCTTTCTTTTGCAAATTGTTTTTCAATAAAGAGTTTCATTGGAACACTTTGTGCAAATTTCTAGTCCCAAAGCGACCTCAAGCACTTCATTTGGAATAGATTTATTAGCTAAACTCTTGAACCACTCTTTTTTAATTGTAAATGGAGAATGTAAGATTGTGTTGGTTTTGTTAAAATATTGATTTTTTGCGTTTTTTATTTCCTTTCAAATTCAAAATATTCTCTGCAAATTAAATGTAAACAACAATTATCTACTTCTAAATGTTTCTCTTTTGCGATGAAACTCTAAACGTTTCATCGACTTCTATGTTTGCATAACATGTGATAGTTTGATGTCATATGTTTGACATTTCAATAGGATTGATCGAAGAGACAAGTTTCTGACTTCAGAACAAATTAGCTAGACAATTAAAAGTAAGTATCATAAAAACGTAGCTTATACGTACGTCCAAGACTTATATCAAATATTTATTTATTATTTATAGCTGGGTGTTATTTGAAGTCAAGAGCTGCGATAGCATGCGCTAACTTCGAACGTCCATTTTACCTCATATATTAATTTATAGAAAAAAAATTTCTCCGGGAAAATACTGAACGCCAGGACGTACACCATAAAAAATCCGCACCATATCACATGTTTGACGTTTTTTCAACCCCTACTCATCTTCGGGTACCAAAGTTTTTCTTCTTGTTGCGTAATAAATCAAAGCTGGTAATAAGTTAGCGGCGACCCGCAGTTATTCCACGTTTCATCGAGACTTGGGGGTTCACGTCGCGAGTCCATGGCATCCTGGGGCCTCGAGGACAATGAAGTCTACCAATATCGTTGAAACACTGATCGCACATGGCGTGGTCTGGACGAGAGCCAGGAGTTTCACTTCCGCGAAAGATATACTACCGCATTTGCGGACGCCATGTTAAAATCGCGAGGATGAAGGACCGAACACCATAAACTTTTATGGCCGGTAGTGGTTTGCTGGATTTTTCTTGGATGATTTATGATTTCGCACAGGGGCCGGCCATGGGCGGATTGCGTAACGCGCAGTAATTAACCGATCTGCCTGAAGAAGAGTTAGCGTCACGCCTTAATCGCACGAAACCCTAAAACGCCTACGTGTCGACTATTCATAAATAACGATGAAAAACTCGAATCCCGTCCTATTTTGTTTAAAAATAGTCCATAAACGAGAAAAAAATTAATGGCTTTCAACATATTATTAATTCAATTTTCTAATCGAAAATGGAAGATAGCATCGATGGTATTCCGTTTCTAAACGGTGATATCATACCTGTTTTTGATGGAATGACAACAAAATTCAATTATTATTCCAGGAGAAACTTGAATTCTCGATAAAATATGACATTCGTAAGAATTCACTTTCTAGCAGCTACACAAATTTTGGTTAACATCATTCAGCTTCGAACTGCGCCTCCGAACACGAAAACCTAACGCCGCAAGAGTTTCGAATATTTTGCGCGATATCTTCATTCGGGGCTTTCGTCGATTAAATCGAATTATGCCCAGGAAGACCTACACTTTAATACGATTTTGTATTTAATGTTCTGCGATATTTTACCGGAATTACGGACCCTCGGAATGAGCAGTCGGACAGCCAGTAATAAAACGCAAATGAAATGAAACGATAAACGGCCGAATGATGACGGAGAAAAAAAAATACATAATTGATTTCTGACGTTGGATAAATTATATAAATTAACCTAAGTTTTTGTACTTGAACGTATTGAGGGTCTTTAATATACGCAACATGTAAAATTCTTTATGACGAACCGTATATCCCCGTGCGAGATTTTATCGATCTGAAATATGTGATTTTCATGCTTGATATCGAATCAGGCGCATTTAAATTATTATCGAATGTCTTTTTAGATGAGTGCACCGTTTTAGGTAATGGCTTGCGCAGTGTCTCTTAAAAAAGTATGCCCATAACGCCGAAGTATGCTTTTTTTTACCTGTGTCGCCCTGTAAATCAAAACGCACAAGGTGACGAGAATGCAGCAATTCACCTCGTACTTGAACAATTTATCAAACCGAGGTATAGTTTCTCTGACCTTGGTTACCGGAAAAAGGAAGAAATTTTGATGTGAAGGACATGAAAAACTATACGTTTCCCGTTTTGCGACGTGGCAGCAGCGACAAGAAAAAGTCTGGCCTGCGAATGCAGAAAAAAGAGAGAAAAATGGACAGAAAGCGAGCTAGGGAGTTTCATACTGAATCAGAGAGAGACAGAAACAGAAAAAGATGAATAAGAGACGAGAGGAGACGAGAGGAAACGAAAAACGCGTACGATGGAGAAGGAGAGAAAGTTAAAGTTCTTTGGCATTGAGGCCCTCTTGGTCATAAATAATGTCGAATGTTGGGCCTCATAAGTCAGGTAGATTCATTCTCTGCACGGATACTCCGCGATACCTCGCTATATATGCTATAGTGATTATTCTATGGATGTTTGGATGCTGGTGGTTTTTAGAGTCACGCCCCGGAGCTGCGACCTGATGCAAAATACTGCGTTCTGTCGTCTTCGAGCGAGGGTGTATGGGAAAGTAGCTCGACACAGGTGTAATATATTTATTCCGGGACATCTTTATAATCTGTTAATCTACGTGGAAAATAACCGTCCGATTTCGGAATCCGAATTCCTTATCCCATTTCATCGCTGCGTGAGAAATGCAAACACGATTCTGCACTATATGTATAGGAAATGACGACTTCTATTCTTCCTGACTCCTATGTCGTGGAAATGGACTACTTGCCCATCTTTTTCCCATCAATGATCATCTTTTGATAGACTCTTAACATCCATTTTTACCACTCCGGGAGTATAACTCGATTTTGCGCCCTACAGTGAACTCTTCGGTGGCAAATTATCTAGTCCCACGCCTGTTTTTTAAAAAAAGTAAAATGCAACATGGACCAAATATCGATCTCCGATGAGTGTGATTGTCATCCTTGTTTTGTCCGTGCAGCAAACTTCGCACTCGTCGAAGATCGGTAATTGCGCCCTGGTTACATAATATACTGTATTAAAATCACAAAGCATTGCAACCGATTAAATTCACTTACCGATGTGTTGATACTATAGTCAAGGTGAATTAGAACAGTATTTTTTATATAGTTTAAAAATCACGATGTTCCTTTAACAATTAGAAAAGAATTTGGAATCATTCTCATTTCACTCTTTTAGATAATAGACGAAGTAAAAGTTGTTTAACCGTCGACAATAATTCTATAGTGAACATATGTATTTTTTTCGAAGATATTCTCTCTAGAGGTATTATTTATGGTTTATGAATTTGCCTACCTGCATTCTTCCAAGAACGGCGCTTCGAGGAGTCAATAATATTCTACCCCGTTTGTCGTAGGACAATTTAAATTCCTCCTGAATGTCGTGGCACAATTATTGCCACATATATAGATTAATCGCCCGTATGGAAACAAATTTTATCGACCACACGTGACATTCCAGAAATTTTAATATTAAATAACATCTGATGATATAGATAGAAGATGAAACGATTATTGTAAAGAAACTACAATAAAGTTCATCGTTTAAACTCTTTTATATTATGCGTCTCAAACTTTATCGATATTCCTTTCTTTTAAAGTAACTTTTTTTAATTGTCCTGGATACCATTCCAAGAGTTTTTGTTCCAGAAACTTTTCTATGCCAGCGCATCTGAGATGTCACAATTCGATAAGGATACTCGGCTCGTGAATTTCGTGTAACAGTTCCGAAAATCAGTAACCCTCAGTTACAGATGTTTTACGCAACGGTATATGTTTTGACTTGAAAACGAGCCACTCGATAGGACTCCAGCCGAGCATGCCCTCCACGCCTCCGCCTACTGTCGAGAAAACTTAAAAACTTATGCAGAACAGGTATACCTTGTTTGAAAAATGTCAATTTCTCTTTAATTTCTAAGGAATACAATGTTGCAGTTTTATTATAAATGGAATTGAGTAAAGTGTCAAATTGATTAGTTCTACGTGACTGTGTTTTGATGAACAATGTTGCCTAACAAGCACTAATGAGGTTTTAGATAAATATTGAGGACAGTCGTACAATTGAATCCATAGAGTGGTAATTAAAAGACCGTGACATGTAACTTTAAAATAATTTTATTTTTTTCGGAATACCATTTTTTTTATTTTCTTCTGCAAAACACCTGCTATTTTTTTTAAATATTAAAAGTTTTACATTTGTAAAATTACAATGTATGTGCCCTTATTTTGATGTATATTTTCCGTTCTCTTCATACAACTGTGCAATTTCTTCCTTTAAGAATGCCAAAGGAGAAAAGGTTTTACTGATACTCTTAAAAGTTAGTATCATCGAATAAAAAAAGTTAAATGCGTATTGATATTTCATGTGTAAATATATAAATGGAATTACGAGAAATTAATATAACATTTTTAGAAAAAAAATGTCACTGTTTGAACGAGTAATACTTCTGTAAGTAAAAATGAATGCAAAAATGGCAGACAAAGTACGGTTTTCAGTGTAAATCTCCGATTTATGTGAAATTTCAATATGTTGTGAAAAGTGGAATGAAATAGCACCTAAAAAATCATGTTGGGTATTTTACTCCCTAATTTTCATCCCCCAAGATGTCTACGCAGATTCTTTTTCGACTGAAGGATACTTTCCTACCAAAAATCATTAAAATCGCTTAACTATTTTCAAAGATTTCGCCACTTTTCTATTTGTACCCCGATTTTTGGGGAGTTTTTTTAGAGGTAGCCTTTAAAAGATGACAATTTTGACAATTCGTAATAATTTTGGTTCACCGCCTAATTTACGTATGTTTACAGTGCCTATATGAAATGGTGCAGTTTCGGGATTTTAAGCACTAAATAAGCTCTAGTATTCATGTTTTCAATTCAAGAAACATTACTCATACATTTCATATCCATAGATATACACAATACATAAATAGTTGCAAAATTTTCAAACTTTGAAAGGACTTTTTACTCGGGGGTTTTTGGGGATCGCTGATTACGAATTCGGTATTAGTTTTTAAACATTCAAAATGGCGGATCCACTGTAGCGGATAAAACAACTAAAATTCGCATAGATTGGGTTGTAGATTTCCATACAGCCAGTAACCTGACGACAATGATGTGTAAGAATGTCGTAGAGTTATCAACCTTCTTATAAGATTTAGTACGGTTAGGGTCGATTCTTGGAGGTTTTCGGGATGACTGCGAATTTCTCGATTGATTTGCGAACAGAGTCAATATATCATACTTAAAATTTCGATTGGCCATCTTGAATATTGCTGATCTGAAAGATTCATTATCAGCGATCCCAAAAAGCCCTGGATAACGCGTTTTAAGTAAATTCGTATGATTTAAAATTTTTTCCGCCATATTGTATATACCATTTTGAAATTTAAAAACCTAATGTCATATTCATAATATATGGTCCAAATTACTCATGAATACTACACAGGAAAAAACTACTAACTAGATAGTAGAATAAAACACAACCATAGTTTTCTCAGTAGTGATTTCGACTATTTAGATAGCAAAGCCTAGTATTTTTTTTCCGTGTACATTTCAGCAATCTCAAAAAGTGTTTAATATAATTTAATAATGCTCACTATGACTTAAAGAGTCAATCAAGCATTGGAAACTTCAAAAAAATAGATTTATGCTAAATTTAATGTTGATAGAAAATTACCTACTTCTTACACGATATGACCTCAACATTATTACTATATTAAATCGCATTAAAGTTTGTTCAACTTCCTGTAATATTATCAATAAGTTACAATCTCATTCTGGAACCTCAGTAACGTTCGTAACTTTTAAGTTGTTGAAACCTTCCCGGGACCTCCTCCTGATATTAGCGATGTTTCAAGCCAAGTTTCCAAATAACATTATCTATGTTTCTATCAATCTGATTGAAAAAAATGTTGTCCGTAAAATGTGTCATTAGTAAACTACAAGTAGAATTTGTGTGAAGTGTCATTAAATAAAAAAATAACGCAAAAAGTTTATTGAAAAAAAAAGAAACATTATATCCTATACGTACAATTCCGTTGAATATTATGGAGTATTAGAAACCTCAAAAACATTGGGTCCATCACCCAATACAAACGGCGTTCGATCTTGAGTATTTGTGATTAGAACCTAATTATTTATAAAATGATGTTGTACCGTTCATTAAAATTAAAAATTGATGTAATATTAAATTCTTTATCTCTGAAAAGAGTATATATTATGTGAATAAACTACAAAATTTCCAGTTGATTTTAACATTTCTTCCAGCAAAAAAACATCACAAGCCTGCTTAGCGACAGGAGCAATTTTTTTTTAGTTTTTCATCATATTTTTAGAATGCGAGATAATACATAACCAATAAATCGAATTTTATTTTTTTTACAGGTATGTACTTATGAAAATTATTCAAATGCTTTTGTCGCATTTAAGACTTCATGACAAAAAAAAGTTTATGTGCCACACCAACCAGGTTTATCAACTACAAAATGTTTGAATTTTTAGATTAAGAAGTCCCAAAATTGGTCAAAACATTTTGTATATTAACCATGATATAAAATGTTGTTTAAAATTATAAAATATGCATAGAAAAAAAATTCGTATAGAAAAATATTGAAATTTGTAAATCTAAATACATTTTTGTAACTATAATTGTTGAATTTGTAAATTAAAAAATTTATTTAGTTTTATTTACAAAAATGGGGGAATGCATTTGAAAGTGTAAAAGAATCAGAAAAAAATTGACGCCAAAAATATTGAAATTTGTAAAACTTAATCCATTTTTTTCGACTAAACTTTGTTTACCAAACAAAATTTAATATTTTTCTTACTGATATCAAAATAATCTTAGTTATTTCCTCAACTTTCTTATCAATCTGAAAACTTTGTTTAGCCAATTCATCAGGTTCACTTTGAATTTGAACACTATTTTCACCTACTATCTTTATTTTCCTCTGGACCATCTTGCTTCCATTGTTTATCTACAAAATTTTTGAAATGTACTTATTTCTTATTACTTTCTCATGAAAAAAAGTTGATTAACTAGACGTTATCAAATCTCGGTTTAAGCAAAATTTATTAAATTTTCTTGATAAATAGTATTTCAAACTACAAATACTTTTCAACATACAAGTTCAAGGAAAAATTAAAAGAAATACATTTACGAAATACATTCGGTAGCCAATTTTGTTTTATTTAAAAATGGTTGCTTGAACGCTTCCGGATGTATAAGTCATCACTTGTTGTACCCATCAACGGCCAGCCGTAATAAGCATGTTGACCTCTTCCCTTGGAAATGTTCTTCAATAGTTTTTATTTCTTGGTGAAATCTTTTGACTTGTTCGTCACTCATTTGGCCCAGCAAATTTTAGACGTGCTACATTCGAGATTAAAAAATTTTTTATTCCCATCAACTACATCTTTGTTATTTTCCAGCTTTAATCGATGGACCTGATCCATAAACAAACCACATATAAAGCTAAACTTATTGCGATTATCATACATTTTTGCAATTTAATCTATTAAGACAGAACAATCTTTTTGTTATGAAGGTACAGAGTGTAGTCACCATGCTAATGATTTGTTTATAAATAGAATGTCGAAATGTTGATATTTCGTAATGAAGTACGATCTGAGGTCATATGCAGCGACCGAGTCAAAACTTATTATTAATATGTACCTCTATCAAAATTTAGCGAAAAATTGATAAAATTTTAAGACTCGCATAATTTTGTCGATTTTCATTCGATTTCATTCAACAAAAGCGTATTCGACGCGTACTTAAATATACTTTCAACCCATTAGATGCAAACAATTTCCACGATCGAATGATATTGCAAAGTGACTGTTAAAATTGAAAAAAGTATAAAAAATCGCAGATACTTTCAACTGTAGTTTCGTCAGTTTTGATTTCATCAATATAAGGTTTGGAAAGTTTGAAAGGTGAGCTTTTTGGCAATTGAATTAAAAAAAAGTTGTAAATCGAATAAAAATGATGGTAGTTATGAGTAAAATCGGTTTTTATGCATAAAATGAGATTTTGGGGCGTATGGGGGAAATTATATCATACCATATGTTGTTCAGTTTGACTAAATCTACAATTGGTACCAGGTCGTTATCAAAGTGCCTGCCGATCTTTTTTATTTTGTAACACTGTCTTATTAAACAGCTTTAGTCAAAGAAATCAGAAAAAAAATAAATTTCAAACAAACTCTGCCAATGAATGATTTAACTTAAAAAGTTGTTAAAATCAGCGTTCACTGTTTTATTGGATGATATTTGTAAAATAATTCAGTTTTTTGTTTCAGAACTTGTTTAAGAGTTCTATTAAAAAAGATCCAATTTATCACACATAAAAAATCAAATTATCACACATCTTGCACTTGAAGAGTTTGTAGTTTCTATTTGAAAATATTTTTCCATGTACGCACTGTATACGAAATTTTTTTTAAGGATTATTATTAGCAGATCAAAGAAATTACAGATAGCTTAAAGATCTATCAGATTTAAAATATAGATGGGAAACCTGACTATCGGCTTAGTCTCTAATGAAACCTTTAGTTGAGACTCGCTCATTTTAGTCAAATTATTCTTATTATCTACATTGAAATGATGAAACGAATTATATGAGTGTTACCGTATATAAAAAAAAACGAAAAAGAATAGGTATTATAACAATGAACTATTTTGGTTCATATTTTTTTTTTAATTGAAAATTTTTAGTATTTTATAAAAAGAAACAATATAAAAAATACACTGACAGCAAAGTTTTGTTGGGTATCGTAAGAATTAAAAAAATTGTTGAAATCTTTTTTAGCAATTCTGTGCACATACATATATGTAAATAAAAATAACAATATTTCTTTAAAAATGAAATGCAATTAATCGTGTAAGTCGATTGTCATAGGGATGCATATAAATAATTCTATTCGCGTATTGTTCATTATTTTCGTTATTTCATCATATAAGATTGTAATAAAAATCCATTTTCATACATAATTTCATCGCGCGTACCTTGCAAGAAATAATATACTTAATGTACTCCCTATGTGTGCAAACTTGAAAGACTTCCTTGATCCGCAGTAGGGTGCTCTCGAACCACCCTCGGCGATTGCGATACGTTTCGAAGTGAAAGCAAAAATGATTTTCTATAGTATTACATACGTAAAAATGAGCTAATGCCATTCACTTGTTTGGACCTCTTATCTGATTAGAATCTTTACGGGGTTATTATTATGATTGGGGTGACAAGGTACCGCCTTTGGTTGACGTATAAATAGCAGATTGATCAAAAAATATTTGATAAAAATGTCTCCACTCAGAGTATAAGTAACATGGTAAACATCGATCACTTATTTGATAATGCCGCTATTTATTATTAATTTTTTTTCGATCGAAAATATGAAATATGCAATATTTAATGCTGTCCCAGAACCACACAAGTTGACAATTCATTAATTCATTATTTTTATATATTTCTAATATTAGAAAAAATTTAAAAGTCAATATATTGCTTTATTATTACCATTTATTCAGAGTTTATTATCAACTTAAATAAAAATGTTAATGGAATTGTTACGTAAATTACATAAAGTTGTAAATTTTGTGAATTATTTGAAGCATATTGATTAATACCTTTTCTGAGATAAATCTTTGCAAAATCTTATTGAATTTTTTTTAAGGGCTTCTTTGCTAAAATGATAAAATGTTCAATGACTGTGACGTTTAATAATCATCAATTAAATACGTTATTTTTGCAAATACCAACACTACACCGAGGTTAACATTGATAATATAATGTATGAAATAAGAGGATGAAAAATTGCTTCAAGAGCATCGGGAAAAGGTAATCATATTTTTTAATGAAACGTTACAGATGACAACATTGTATATGAAAATACCTCAAGACATCAAATAAAATGAATGAGACGTAGATTAAAATTTATAAAAGAGAAGTAATTTTTACGATCCCTGTATATGGGTCTGGGTCACGCTATATTATTTTATTAAGAATATTCGAGAATGACATCATGATGCTTCTCAGCGAAGAAAAGCAATTAACAAAAACGAGCCCGGAATGCGGCCTTTTTTTCTGAGAATTGCAGTGCAGAATTCATCTTTGTTTTGAAATACAACATTTATTTACATTTCGAAAACAAAAATTTCGCTCAGTACTGCCTTTCGTGACTCCTCGCTGGGTACGGACTCAGTCTTCGTTAATTAATCGATGAGCGGCCGTTTGTACGAGATATATCCCAGGGACTGCAATTTCGCATTTGCTTATACACATACGTTGAATGCAGATAAATTCGATCGCGTGTCCGGTCATCGATAATAAATTGCAAGCCAATACTCAACTATCAGAAACTAGGAAAATCACTGCATCATATACGAGCATGGAAAAGTCGGCGTTTGAAAAGTTATGACTTGCATCAAATTACACTAGTCTCGACCAAATCGAATGCTTTCTGCTCGTATTAAAAATTATTAAATCGATTTAACTGATTTATTACTTTCTTCGCATTCTACTAGCAAGTCACACATCTAGAAATGAGCATAACTTTGAACGTACTAGGTCTATGAAGTTTTAAAAAACTTTTGGAATAATGTACTAATTTATGGAGCGATTATTACATCGTAAATAAAAGTACAATGGTAGCCAAATATATGAAAAGAAAATCTGTAATATTTTAGAAACAATACTTTTTTCTAGAATTTTACCAAAATCGTAAATGTTTTCTGTACCTACAGCATCGAACCTATAAAACACTTCTTTGTACGATAATATAAGATCAACACATAACGCATTATCGCATAAATCTTCAAAACACTTTCCACCCATCGTTATTTCCAGGATACCTCGGAAATGAAGTCAATTTTCCGTGAAGGTTTTAACAGTAATTCCCAAATGTTCCGCACAGTCGGTGGTGTTCACTGCTTTCTTTTCACTGATCGACATTCACAGAAACATTATTGTTTACTTAGTCAAGGCTTTTAACTATGTAATGCAGTATCTGCTCAATCAATGTACTATATTGGAGAACAAAGTCTAAATGCATTTGAAATTTCTATACATTTTAGGCCATTTGAAATATAAATATTTCTATTTAGTTACGTAAGAAAATACTTGACGACAGATGGTTAATAAAATAGGGATTCTCTTATATATGTTGTAATATATGTTTAAAAAAATCTTACTTTTTTTTAATTGTAACAATTTTCGTTAAATAATTTAAACAGAAATTAATTATAGATAATTGTATACTTGTTAATTTTAATGTCAACATTTATACTATTCCAAAACAAAAATAGATTTCGTGATTATACATTTTCCTTTCTGCGCTTGAATCTTGTAATTGTAAAAATATGACATCATCCGCCTTGTTCCCTTTAAGTGTCAGGGGACATTGAACGAGCGGTCAGACGGAGTGCGGAAAATCGTATTTTGCACACTCGAAACGAGGCGTAAAATCGAATTTTACACGCACAATGTGAAACATGCTATTATGTAACAAGGACGTAAGGATGATTTTACGCTCTGCCTTCCCAAACATTATTAGAAAGGGACCGAGTGAATCTCAGTAAATTACGTTGAAAATTTTTTCTGTACCGAATCGTACTTTTCATTTGGGATTTTTCCGTAAAAACAAAGTATCTAAAGTATCCTTATATATCAATTAATCTTGAAACACTTAGTTAGACTTAGCAAAACAATCCAAGGTCTAAAGTTTCATTCTCTGAGAATAGAATTGTATTTGGTCCTCAGCTGATTCAAAAATAAAAAACGAATTGCAAAACATTTGTTAAACAAATTGTTTACAAAGAATAGGATTTCATGGTGGTACCTTTTCCTGCCTTTAAGTCTTTTAATTTATACTTGTCTACTGTATTATTTAAATACGTTATTGATAGTTGTCGATGTTACTTTGAAATATTTGTTAGGCTCTTTGTAGCTTGTGCAGTTACTTTCTATTTTTTAACATTAACAAAAGAAGCAGCGACTAATTTATAGGCTATTGAATCGTCAGATAAAATGGAAATACATAAACTATTTTTTATGTACAGAGATAATTAAAAAATTATACTTTACAGTATGAAAATTCCAAATTGATATTAATTGTCTAAAATAAATGCGCATGTAGAAGTGCATATAAAAAAGTAAAATAATCTCATCGAATATCAGGTATGAAAACTTTCATGAGGTAAAGATTGTGAAACTTTAATCGTAAATTGTCGAACAGGATATTTATAAATTCGTTTTAAGCCCGACAACTTTTCGATCTTAAATAAGATAAGACTTTACTATATATAAACGTACCTTCTTATGCCTTTCTTATAGAATACAGTTTTAAATCTTTCACGATTACGACGTAATTACAAGAATCAGGAGTCGAATTGGTAGCCGAAACCAGTAACTTCATCCTGAACGAGAAGAATGTATTATCAAAGAGGGCCCATTAATATGGTAAAAGCACTTGGACAAAAATGGAAGTACCAGAAAGGTAATCAGGTTGTTTCCCAAGGAGTCATCGTGCCGAATTCCCGCTAAGCGTTCAGAATCATTTTCACAGCCTGCCCACACAAGTTATAGGCTTGACAGCAATAGCCTGAAGAATCAAACCTCCCAATACGAAATCGACAGTTTCACGGAAATATTTACGCGTTTTCGACAATCCCAGAAATTCGTGATCGATCGATCGCAGCGCGCGTGACGTCTCAACTGGTACTATTGTCCCAGCTCTGGGCAGGTCCAGATTTGTTTGGTGTTTACTGCCATTTAGAGTGTAACCCTTGGCGCGAGTTTCATCGCCGGTGGTCTTGGCATCGCCCCCCGACTCTTCGCACGCCACTCAGAACAATGGTACCAGCGGAGCTTTTCGAAAAGCGTGCTGTGAAAGCATTCGGTAGTTGCGGAATGTCTATCAAGACCCAACATACAGTAATGAGACTCCTCGCTGGGCAAAGGCCGATACTCGTGGCCAGTTCGGCGAACACATTCGCGGCACGACGACCTTTCGTTGTGACATTGGACCCAAAACACCCCCTGGAGCTCTTGACATATTCGTTTGGGTCACTGGAAATTAGCTATGCTCTTTCGACGACCGGATCTCTTTCTCATCCGGTACCCGATGTTGTCTCTCAAAATCCCCGGTAGGTCCCAGTTTTCTAATTGCTCGAGTAGAAAGTGATGCTTTCAACACGAGATCAACGGCCATGCTGCTCACAATGTCGGTGGCAACGAGTCAATTACACGTTTTGTATCTCCAATCAACAGGCTCAGGCAACCAACAGTCTAATCAAATTGCGGACAATACAATCTCAAAGTACAGTATATTACCCAGTAAATTACAAAGTAACTCTTCTCCCAAGTTGTAAATTAGTTCCGCAAATATGCTCATCGTTCTTTGAGAATGCAATTTTGAAAATACGAAGGTTATGAAATTTGCCATGCGTGAATTGTAAATGATATATCCACACAAAAAAGTCTAAAGCACTTTGATAGTGATAGCGGTCCACTGACCTAAATGTTGCGTAACCGAACTCGGTTTCATCCCTTTTTAGAATTTGTTTTTTTTTTGGAAGCTCACCGTTTTCAGAATCATGATTTCACTTCAGATCTCTACAATGTTTATGTACCTTTCAAGGAATCGATATTCCTCTAGATGCAGTTAGTCCCAAAACTTAGTGACCTATTTTTTAGGGGTCTTGAAAGTAGTTTTTTTAAACTGTATCGAACTTTTTCTATTTAAAGAAATTTATTCTTGGATTTAGAAATTGTTTAAATGTAATAAATAATATGGAAAGATATTCTTGAAATTAAATGAACCTAAGTATTATAATGTCGACAATCTTCAGTTCGATTGGCTTTGTTTATTTAAATTGAGTATTATTTGTTAATTACGTCGTTGTCTAATCAATCAAGGGCATAAATGTCAGGGATACACTATTGTGTTTATTGGGACAAAGTTATAGGCTCTAGGTTATAAAATTTCTCGTTAACGATGCCTTCAACAATAAGATTCTTGTTTGAGATTAATGCGTGGTCCTATTTCGCCATAGACCAATTTGACCAGTACGAAATCGAATTAATCATTTCGAATAAGGACATTGAATTCTCAAAGTTTAACCTCTTTTTCCCGAATTTGTTTCCATAAATTTGGGTTCGTTTTGAACACAGACCACCCTCGATTCATCAGAACATGGCCCAGGCTAGCCTCCGAGACAGAAAGGAAGGCACTCGGTCGCCTGTTTACGTTTTCCATGAAAAATCACTCCGCATGAGCATTTAGGCGTTAGATTCTTGTGCGGGGCACATGCCGGATGCGGGGACAATGCGCGTACCCACACTCGCGACCTACGTCCCTCGTTGCATTCGAGAAAATATGGCAGATCCGAAAAATGAAGGGACTTCCTCCCTATATACATTGAATTATTTGTGGCTTGTCGATGAAAGTCATCCTAGAAAGAAGGGAAGTTTTGAAAAAGAAAGTACCTCGGGAAAAAACGTTTGGCCATTGTCGCATTACTTTTTTTTGCCACATACGCGTCCTTTATGGAGGTTAACAATATCTTCGAAACGTTGGATGTCTTCATTCAAAACTTCCTTCTCGAGCTTTGGCAGTACGGACATCTCATAAAATGTATCGAAAAATAACGATTGCGTTTGATTAATAGCCGATCATCTCAGTCATGGAAAATATTATGGTAACGACTACAACATCTTTCTTATTTAATCAACAGAGATGGAAAACATCTTTCATTGTCGTTATCATCAATGTCATCGAAGTTAAGTAATATTTAATGAATTTATTTGTATTATTTATGGTGTCCATCAGTTGGTTCCATAAAGGGGTGAACGAGGAGTTATGTATAGAGTTGTAAACGGGCGTTGGTACATGGTGTTCGTGCGTGTCTGCTATATTGTGCGATCGAGTATGTTAGACACACCCACGCCCCTCCCACTCTGCGAGAGACCGAGCCTTCCTCCAGCCTTCCTGATCGGTCGCCCAACTCGCAACTCGCAAGTATTTTCCGCGACTTCCCAATAGGAGTGAAATGTTCGCCATTGTGTTCCATCCTACTGGTGTATCCTCCTATGTCTTTTTCAAAATACAATTTTGACCGCACTGACATAGGACAACGAACCCATCAACAAGATGTCAGTATGTCATGAACGAAACGCGTTATATTCGTTTTGTTTTGAAATTTTATAAATATTTTATTCTAGTAGAATTTTAGATGAAACCATTGTTAAATCTAAATTTGTAAACATCATCTAGAATTTTGAGTAAGTGAAATTTTTGGACACGTTGCCGAAAACTTTTCTTTGTTTTTGAAATAAATTCAAGTATTGGACGGTTGGGATGATTGTGCCATGGGGATTCCGATTACTGGTCTAACTATTGCTAAATAAAATATTTTAGACATACATTTACCAATACAAGAGATGTATTTTATTTGGACATGTTCGGTTCCATTAATTAATTGTTTGGTCCTCGTTTGTTACCGGATTTGGTGCTCTTTGTGGCCCTTTTTTAATTCATAGACCATAATACATTTACCACACATTATTACGGAAACAAAAATATAAATGAAAAAACATAAATTCATACTTATTTGTTCTATAAAAGTAGGGTTATTAAATACAACCACATTTTTTATCAGGATTATTATATTCAAAATACTTCCACTTAATAAGTGCATCTTTACTACAACACGTATTTTATTAAATAAATAACCCTCGTGCAGTAATCATTTAGTACGTTTCAGAATTAAAATGAAATGTAAAGGTATTTTGATCGCTAAACACTGACTGAGTAATAGATTTTCTTCACATATGACTAATTCCGTGATACTTTAATATTTGATCTATAAAAAATGTTTGTTGTTTATTGTTAATTTCCAAAAGGTTAAGTTAGTTATCTTGTTAGATTTAAACTGACTGTTAGTATTTTAGATATAATAAAAATATAGTTTGTGTCTTTAAAAGTCTCTTCAAATGTGAAGAAGTGTATTCCAGGCTCCTTGTGGAAAATGTGAGGCAGATTGTGCCATACAGACAATTTTATTAAGGGTTATATTTGGGATTTTTATAACTTTTACGAAATAACTATGTAATTTTACCACATTCAGCCGAGTTTTACTCACTCTTGACTTGGGTATTTTACAAGTTGCAACATTAAATTTGACCCGTCTAAATCGTCATTTTTACAATAAGCCTTGGATTTTTACGAATTCTGATGTTTTTTTCTGCTTGATGGCAAAGTTACAGTTCATGGTTGGCTCAGAAAATGACCTACGTAAAACATAGCAGCGATTCCTACACTCAACCATGGAAATTTACAACAAAGTCTGGACATTTAACGTCAATTCGAAAAAAACTGCAATGCTCAACACAGTATTATAGCCGAAATTTTGGGCCTGAAAAAGATTGCTGCGGTGAAAACTTCATTTTCCATTTGATTAAGAAACTATTTAACAATATAATTTATGTACCTATCGATAAGAAGATATAATATGCGATAACCTTTATTTTATGACTTCGCATATTGCCCCGCGATTTTCAAGACATAGCACACATAACCCTATATGACGATGAGCAATGTGCTGCACCACACATGGGGCAGGTGTGCCAATTATGGAGTTTTTTTTTTCGTATATGTCAATAGTATTACAGAAATGAAACCTAATGTTAAATTAACTATACTGAATCATTTAAGCCTATATATGAACTGGCAGGTAATGACAAATAATTCTTTAATATCGTTTCAAACAAAAAGTGGCTCAACCAGTCCCACTCCTCTCTAAGTGAAACAGATTAAAATTTGTTTGTCTGTGTAAATTGTATACCTCAAATAGTCAAAGGTATCTTCAATATCTCAAAATAATGCTCAGAAAGAGTTCTTAAGGCGATTTTTAAGATTAGTTATGCGACGATATTAACAGCTCTAAAAAACCTCTCAAGTATGAAGTCACTTAAAAAGAGCTCGATTTGTAGAACTTCAATACTCAGTCCTCAGTGCTCAGTACTTCAATACTCAGTGCAAAAATATTGCAATAAAAAAAATTAAATTTCTGATAATTATTTTTCCGCTTAATTATTTCAGTGAAACAATTGAAGCTCTTATCAATTGATTTATTTGTTACGTATAGTGATCTAACATGATTTATAGGTTATTACTATCTTTAGATTGGAGATCGCAAAATAATAATAAAAACGGTTTCATTTTTGGATTCTATCCCCACCTGTGTCTTTGGAAGAAGAACAAACATAAAAAAACAGATTGAAAATGATATAAATTGCAGTATTATATATTTGTTTTTTGTTTAAATCTAACATAAAAATGTTGACTTAAGGGGTCTGTCTAGTAGCTCGCGCCGAAAAAAACGCGATTTTCGTGATTATTTCTTGGGATACTGGATAAAGGTAATGATATAAAAGTTATTGGGCTTAGTAAATGCACTCTTGAAATACATAAAAAAATTTTGTTCTTTTATTTTATACATGTATTATGACCAAAAACGTCAACCAAACGCAACACCTCGAAAAGTAGGTAGGTCCGCCTTGTTGATAAAATCTCGGAACTGTATTGTCTGAAACAAAAAAATTAAAGTGCTTTAGGTTTGGTATGACAATGGCAATGTCCCCTGTGAATTTTGTTCAATTATTTTAAAAAATAAAAAAATGGTGAAGAAAGAACAAAAAAATTTACAAAACCCGGTTTTTTTCGCCGATTTTTGAAAAAATAATATAGTTAAATTCAAAATTTAAAAAAAAAATTTATAGGGGACATAGCGATAGGTTTAAAGAATATGTGGTTCAAATTTCATAAGGATCGGTCAAGTAGTTTCGAAAATTTCATCAACAAGGCGAGTAAAAGCGTTGTTTCGAGAAAAACGCGTTTAAAGTTTTTTTTACATGAAATTCTTAAAAAAAAATTACTTACACCTAGTGAGCGATGCCTGGACCGTACAAAATTCCTTATCACACAATATTTCGTAATATATTTACTTTCGAAAAAAGTAAAAAACAAAAAACCGATTTTTCAAAAGTGAGTTACTAGACAGACCCCTTAAGTTTTCATCCGAATTTGTATAAGTCATAAGAGAGACATCTTTAAGAGATCTTTTATCAAAATGAAGTGGTCTTTTTGGATATATCTTCCGAAAAAAAGTAAAGGATCCATATTAACCCTTTGCAGCATGTAACACTCCAGTGTGTCACATTTTTCTTTTCATTTTTTCGTAATTTTCTAAATTATGCAGTATATGTTTTGGCACAAAAATTTATATGGCATATATATTAAGATATTCGTTACTTTACTAAGGGCGTAGAAAATGGGTTTTATAAATAAATAGTCTAAAAGGTCACGTATTTTAACAATAAATGTAATTCTAAGACACCTACATGATAACAAATTTTGAAAAACCCTCATATGACGGTTTGTCGGATAGTTGACTTTGATTCGGTATCAGTTTTCAAAGAATTGCGAATCCAACACGCAGAACAAAAATAATTATAGACTTTGGATTTTCAACTAACTTTGTGCATCTTAGGCTTTTTCGTATAGGTGATTACGAAATCAGCATAAAATCTTAAAAACTAAAAATGGCGGATACAATATTAGCAATATATTCAAACTGTCATTGTGACAGTTGAAATGTTGAAAATCTGAGGACATAGTCATAATCAGTGAACCGGAAAACCCCTGGCTACCAGCTATAGTAATTCATTACCCCTTCAATACCGAATAAAGTACTGTGTTAGTGTTTTTTGTGGTATTATTAGCCAATTTTAATTCAATGTTGACGAGAGTACTGGATAAATACTTCGACGGGATTATTCTCAGCATTGACTCATTTCCAAAAATCAGTACTAGGTAAGTGTCTTGCCGGTATTATTCCAGCCATTTCTACGTGGTCCAGTAGTATTTCCCCCTCTTAACAGTAACAGATACTGTCGCTTAACCACTACTAACAAAGAATATGAAAGATGGCGCTAGTAACACACCGTTGTTCCCCTCCGTCTTCCCCTGGGCCCTATACTACCTTATATATCGATATGCATTATTTGGTTTTCATGCAAATTTAAAACACAGTTCAGGATTCAGGTTATAGTTGATACAACAACAAATTTTGTTAAAACAATAGAATACCTTTTTAGTTTTAAAGTAAATGGTACCCAAATGTGAATAATAATCTCTCAATATTTAAATCCATGTATCTGTGAAATTTTTTATTGTGCTCTAATTTGCAAAGTAAAGCCGAGCACAAATACTATTGAATTTTTACATTAGAACAATATGACTATCGAACTAAATGTCGAATTTCATTTTAAACTGTATAGACAAATACAAAAAACATTATAAAATTTGAAAACAAAGTTATTGAAAATTATGATAAAGGAAATAAATCATTATGGGATTATTCCATCATCCACAATAAGGTGGACAGATTGTCATATAGGAGAGCATAGCCAGTGCCACCCACATGAAACCAGTATAATATACGCCCCTCTAAATTCCCACCACTAACAGTATGAATAATATAAATCGTATACATCTATTTCTTCTGTTTGTTTACGCGCGTGTTCAGTCAATTACTGACATGCGTGAATACAAAATGTTTTAATATAGAAAAAATAATGGTCTACTTTAAATAATAAAACTTCAAACAAAGGGCGGTCTTTACATGTAATTGAATAGAGACTCATTAAGTGATCTAATTGATTCCTTTCGACCTGTCAAGAGTGTCAAATTCATCCACAGAGTGTCTGGTTATAAATCCAGCCATTTTAGTTAGTTCTAAATAGAGTACGCCTTATTTTGACCTTTTATTGCTTCTTTTTGCAATTACCTGTATATTGTAAAACGAAAATAGAGATCATTTGGTTATTTCTCAATGAACTAACTCCAGAGAATTATACTGGTGGTGGTACATTATTAATGATAAAATAGAAAAAAGGAAGAAACGCGAATAAAAACGCGATTAAAAGGAGGGCTTCAGATACAAATTGAGATATTTTTAGAGTATAATTTTTAATTTCAGAAAGAACACCACTTACATTATCTCTATGTGAAATGTATTCCATTTGCTCCAATTTTTTAATTTTCGTCATTTTTTCAAAAACGATTTGAAATTTCGCGGACCATCTTTATATCTTTTTTATGTGTATTTTTATGTAGAATTATTATTAGAAAAGTCTAACTTACTTGAAATTTATATTTTACTGTAACGCATAATAAATCTGTTATATTATCAAAAAAAAAAAAAAAGACTCACGTAACTGACTAGTATAATGGAAAATCTATTAAATATACCCAATTCTTTAAACGTTTTTACTTCCTTCATTCATTTAATTGACTTTCGAAAACAATCAAAGGAATTACCATTCATTCCTACATATGTATTAGTGACCTTTATGTATTCATTGATTTATTTATTTAATTTCTAAAGAGGGCTACAATCAAGAATCGAAATGTTAAACTATTCTTATTAATTTTTTTTATTTTTCTAAATTATTATTTTGGCATATGGTGACAGTTTTATTTTATTAAACTAGTTTTAAACAAACACTGTCTAGACACGCAAACTTTTATGCTATGGTATATTTAGATACACCATAAAAATATACACTTTTTCCAGGCAAATACGAACAGGAAACTAGAAAATAATTTCTTTTAATTAAAATTGTAATTTTTCTTGAATATCCATGCTTATTTTCATGTACAAGTTATTAGAACGTATCAGTTATTTACTACATCGACCAATCAATTGCATTGCAGTAATGACATAAGAATACTTCGCCAATTAAAGTATGCTTACATTACTCGAAGTAAAAATAAAAATCTGTTGCTCTCTCCTATGGTGTTTTAGAGGGGGAAAATCTTGAATCATTATCAACTCTCCCTTGGACTGAAAATCAACTCGAAAACTTGATCTTTTTACAACTGACCGATATTGGAGTATTTTTTTTTTAAACTGTATAGAAATATGAAAAATTTCATTTTCTATTCATTAAAGTTCTCGAGACATGAATTTCTGAAAATTAGAAATCATTTTTTGTATACCTTATAAAGGGTTAATCCTACGGTAACAAAAATTTCCAGAAAATTTTCATGCCCATGAAACTTGGTTTTAGGACCACTATTTCCCATTTCTGAAACACAAAAAAACGGGTTAGTCGAGTTGGCATGGAAGGTCCCATGTATTACACATAAACATGGTCCCGAGGTCGTTCACCTCTTAAAGGAATTCATAAACACTTATATACTATTTTTTCTAAAATAAAAGAAAGATTTTTTTTATATAACATTCAAACAAATTCCAACATTTCTGTAATAAATCCACCCATTCATTGTTTAATTTAGAAATGACAGATATGACAAAATTAGTCATCTGAGAAATCTCAAATAGAACATTTTCAGAGAAATTACTTCTTAACTTACAATTTTTGTTACATTATAGTAGAAATAATATCGTATTGATATCTATCGAAGATAGTCTCATGTCAGCGTTGAAACATAAAAATAACAATTTACTGTTAGTTTTTAATTGCACTCTAATTTCACCTTTGGGGTTTTTCAATTCTTTTTTGTAAACAAACCTCTCTGCAATGTTCTGTCTGAATAAAAAAATTGCATATTAAAAAGGAAAACTAAAATAGTAAGAGACTAGAATAGTAAACAGTTAATGTATTATCCAACCCTGGTAGAAATTACACTTACATTCTAGCCAGTTTTTGGATAATATTTTGTGTACTAGACAGTTTGTGGACAATAAACTTGACCAATTACCCATTAAAAACATTTTCTGTCTAGTATTTATGCATTTTAGGACTGTTATAAACAGCATTTTTCTGATTTTAGCTAGATTTTCAATTTCAGCGTTAATCAATTTACCTAATTAAATATTAATTTTTAATTAATAAAATTATACAAAATCAATCTGGAAGAAAATTTATTAGATACATTTTTGGGATAAATCTTGGACATTTTTTTGTCCAGCTTTAATGTACCTACATATAATGGACAGTTTAAAATTAATATATTTGCATACATAGTTTCAATAACTTTTCTGAACCGTTATTGCCAAACAATGCAGGCCGTCGAATATTCGCTAGGCACTGATTGTCTTCTAATTTAATAGCAAGGAACAATTTTTCCAAAAACCGCGGACAATAAAAAGAATAACAACCTTGAAACGTAAACAACATACGTTAAGGATTGAAAACGTTTCGGTGTATTTGATGTGCGCCCTTCTCCAATGTATATTTATTTTATACATATTTTCAATATTTTTGCTGAATCATTATTAGGTAGGATTTGTAGACAAATATGTGGACAATTTCAATTCATTTATTTCTGTCCAATAATTAGAAAGTTTTTTAACACAAAACCAATTTACTAATTTGTGGCTAGTTATTATCTAATTTGTGGACATTTCTGCTGTATACGGTTTTAAACCACGTAATTTATACAGAAAATGGACTGTATACCATCAAAATGGAGTGAGTTTCTACAACGTCACTTTATCTGTCGTTAACTGCATATAACCTTTTTTGTAAAGAATTTGATGATCTATTTTATTTGTTGAATTTTTGTAATTTGAATTTTTAGCAAGAACCGCAAAAACAAAGTGACACCCATTTTTAATTACATTTTTGAGTTCTTTAGGGTCTGAAACATCGACATTTGATGAAAATTTATTGGGTAATTTTAATTAATGATATTGAAGTAATAATGGCAAAGTTAATTATTAACTATTAGTATGGAAATTGATATTAATAATAAATCGTAATAGATCAAAAGATTAATGGTCATAGGTAAGGGTTATAATTTACATGCAACAAATGCGTATTTATATAAAACTATTTCTGTAAATTGTCGAACGTGTTCATCGTGTACATTGTGTACTTCTATTTTTGGTTGGTTTTTCTTAAGATTCGGTTTCTAATTTTTTGCTACCTTATAAATTCCCATATGGATTCAATCTGTACATTGCCTGCCTCTGTGATTTGGTCCTATATATTATATGGCTGCCATAAATATTGCATTCCTCAATGTACCGTTTATATTCGATAATGTTTCTATGGACCGGATATGCGTTGTTTTTATCTGAAACTCACAATTAAACATTTTTCTTGAAATAAGCGTGACGGTTTTCTTCGAAAACGAAATATAAGATAAGAGTTGCAATTGATTTCACACGTCTAAAAGTTATTCTTTATATTATAGCGAAATTGTTCACTTTCTTTTTTTGCAACACGATGTTAAATGTATATGCAGGAAAAAAATGTTTTTCTTTCATAGTAGACATTAATTGTTATTAAATGAAAAATCAGTTAATGTAGTTTATAGTAAATATAACTTAACGCTGATTACGTGCATGATTTATTGCAACATACAAGATGAGGAATGAGATGATTGAAAGAACATTGTCTAAAAGGACGCTGTAATGGCAATAAAATATAATAATAATTCACTGTTAAAAATTTTCGGAAAATTCTAATACCTTTATGTTACCGGAGTAACAGAATTTTAATAAAACCTGTAACAGACAGACAGATTATGCAATAGTATGAGAAACTTACGAAACTTGTAACATAAACATGAAGATGAATCAGCGAGCGAGAGTGAAGTTAGTTTGATTTGTTGCCGCTAGGGGCAGACGCGACGTTAGAATCGCTACAGGTGGCGCTCTCGATTCCTGTTGTAGAAGTTGGATTTCGATTCAGAGTTGGATCAGAATTATTTATTTTGTACTCTGATATTCAATCCTTATACTTTTTCTTAAAAAATAGATGATTTTTAATGTAATTCCTCACTATTTTGCTGTATCACATAAACTTTGCATAACAATCTTTCGGTCAAGGTACAACTTGTCGCTTTCAAATGATATCATACTGGAAATAAATGACATCCATCAGTGGAGCACGAACGGTTTTGTTTTAATTGAAAAATTCTAACATACTTTCAATTTTTTATTCTAACAAAATCCATTCTTCGTATTTCAATTATCTTAAAAGCTATTTATAACCTGAGTGGACATAAATGATGATTAATAGTAACGAACAAACTATTAGACTTAATAAGTTATGAAGAGACGTGCTTCTCACAATAATCAACAACAAATTATGTTTCATTGTGCCAGTTTTGAAAGTTTGGACGAGTATCGAAAGAAGACACTGAAAATACTTTCGAGACATACATTTTCGATACATTTTCGAGAAAAAGGGAAAGCCCAGTCTTCAGAAATATCATAAAACTTTGCACGTTGCATCTCTCCCTTGAACAAAATTGTTGGAAGGTCACGAAAAAAGTACCTTCGTAGACAACGCGTGAAAAATCGAAAGAGAAATCAACTAATTCCTGTGGCTTTAAACACATATACACATAACAAAAGTAACGTCGACCAAGTTCTGACTTTTGCAGGGGAGTTTCGTTGCAATGTACCTGAAGCGATTCTTGGGTACCGTCGAATTTATGATCCAACAAAAAAGGTCCCTGGTATAAATGTGCCAAAATATTGCCAGTTTGGTATATTTACAACATCACCTGACTAAAATATCAAGAAAATAATATTCCTCAACCTCATTAACTTTGTTTTCCATTTCTGTGATTTGTAGAGGTAGTGTGTAGAAATTCGACTAGCATATTTCTTGTTTTTCTTTCCATATTTAATGCATTATCATTGATTTGTAGATTTCTTTAAGGAATTTGAATGACATAGTGAGTGTAAATCAATTTTCTAAATAACATAAATTCACTGTACCTAATTGTTAGAATATTTTATTTTTTAAAAGTTTGTATATGTTGTCAAATTTGGAATTACTCTATTTTGAAGATTGTATCTATGTACCTAAATAGTGCTTTTAGTGTTTAAAACAGTTTTTGCAAGTGTGCATTTAAGTAAGTCCAAAAATCTTAAAAATAAGTAAAGTCTTCAAATTCATTAGCCTTGACAAATATTTTCTTCTATTTTCTTTAAAAACTCCATAATCATAGATGAAAACAAAATTGCAAAAACATTTTAAAATCCAAAAGTTTTTGAAATTGGAGCCAATATATGTTCCTATTTCATTAAATAGGCGAAACTTGTGAATATTTTAACGAAACTTATAAGTCAATGCATTTTCCTTAAGAGTCAGCATAATATAACATTAAATTCAAATACCCTTCTCACACTCAGAGCGCAAAATACTATTTTGCAACCTGTATCCCGGCGTCAAACTCGATCGCGTCACAATCGCCTATTTTACTCCCTAGTTGCACAATGTACCATTAACTGTTTCAACATAACATAACACAACAAACATTTAATAAGATTTCTGTTGATATTTCTTATAAGTAATTAAATTTGATAAAATTCAATGAAATTTAATGAAATTCAATAAATTGAAGATACAATTCATCATTTAAGTGAACCCTATTGTAGAATAAATCTCTAGAATACAACTAAGTTTTTACGTCTTGAAAAGTACTTCTGTTATGAAAACAATGAACCAAAGTCATCAAAATAGCAATCAAATACGGCTCACAACAAATTTAGTTATCTGATTAATAATACTAAAGAATTATGTGAGTACTTTTTTTTTCATTGCAATAATAAACTGATGTAACTCCCTTCTTTTTTTTCTTGTTCTTGACTAAAATTTCTTTATTAAAATCACCGACAAAACGCTGAAAGAAGTTACATTAGTCTTTCTACATTGTTAAACGATATTCCAATTTAATAATTGTATAAGAATGTTCGTAAAATGTTTACGGTTTCAATTATACTCAAAATAGCACACAGCACATTCCCGAAATATATAATATCTATTCTTTTTTTTTTACTCATGGGTCCGACTTTACCGAGAAAAGATTCCTGATAAAATATTGTTTACAACATTTTGTTTACGAAATTTTCTGCAACCTTCAAGCGGTCAGGTCTCAGGAAGGAAATATGGAAGATTAGAATTCCTGATCTATCTTTCGTTTTTCAAATCGTGCATTAATCTTAGATTTTTAAAAGTCACTTAGCTGTAAACATTTTTATCACAAACAAATTGTAAATATTATCAGTCTGCCATTTTGAATCTGGTGTTTTCAAAATTGAAAATCTGAGCTCAGATTCGTACTCAACGACTAAAAACTAATCAGATACCAAATATCAATAAAATTAAACAAAAATTGGACCCCAAGTTCAATCCAACTGTTGGAATCTTCAAAAACTGACACTGATACGAAACTTATGAAATTAATATTTCTTGGGGGTATATATAGTTTAGTTAGAACTACACTGAGAAAAAACAATCCATACTTAAATTGACTATATCACATAGTTGGAAAAATACACATAAAACTACTATGAAAAATAGTTAAATTTTCCACTTTCATGTCGATGATAATATAATTTTGTTACACGAATTATTTCCCCATAGTTAAAAAAATCAACTATGTAGAATGATTTAACTAAATATGAGAAATATAGTTAAAGTAACTATAATCTAGTGTAGTCCTCATTTCACACTATGTCGCGTAGTAAATCTTTATATTTACTATTATTCATAGTTAAAGTTTGTATTTACTATAAATCCATAGTAAAGATTGCTGCACTCCGTGTGTTTTATTTCCGCCAGGTGGCGATGCGGCGTTCGCAGCTTTTTTTCTTCGAGCCCGTGGCTCCCGTTATTGAAGTGGATTTTCATTTGGTCATAAAAAGGACTGTCGGACGTCAAGATGTCATAATACGTAATGCATGTCGTATACGCACGTGTATCTATAGATTAGTTACTGGACATTGAAATTTGTGTGTATAATGGCCTTGCATAATAGATTTTTTTACTGGTTAGAGTGTGACATTCACAAACTTAGCGCAGTATTGATTTCTTGTTTTTCTCTTTGTTTCCTTGTTTATCTTAAACAAAGAACGAAGGGAGAAAAGTGGACTATTCATATGCTACGATATATATATATATATATATATATACATATACTTGTAAACTATATATAGTATATAGTTTACAAGTATTTTTAAAAAGTAAATATCGACTCCTGTCCATATTTTTTATGACAATTTCTTATACAATTTCTCTGAGTGACGGTAGAAATTTTTGGAAATGACTATTTCAAAATAGTTGAGTCTATTTGTCTATTATAATAAGTAGCATTTTGAATCATGAAACAATAGTTAAACTTTACTATTCAGAATAGTTATTTTAACTATTGCCATGCCTAGTCCTCATTTCACATTATGATTCATAGTAAAAAAAATGGTCATTTCAACTACTTTTTTTCTGAGTGTATACTCACTTCATATAAAAAAAAATGTTCTTGTTTGTCAATAACCTTAAATTTGCCTTTTCTATACACAGTTTTCTAAACATTAAAAGTATCGCGGAATTACTCATATTTTTGTACTTAATAAAGAAAACTTGATATACCCCGACACGCTCTCATAATTCAGTTCGAATTCACAACACAGCACTGTAATTGAATTGTATACTTTATCAATTCAATTTTTGCTCCGTGCAAAGAAACAAATAACGCATAATATGCCGTAATTACTTCACTTCATGATTTCCGTGTTATGAAGCATTTGAAATATCAGTGAAAATCAGCGCAATTAAGTAGTCCAAGCAACTGGAAAAATATATGTATCTTCATCGTGCGTACGCGTGTAGACATTACCGATACGATCGAGGCGCAAGGGAAAAATTAAAGTACTACGCGATAAGATCTACACGGCAATATTTTACATAAACGACTCCAATTTCCATACCAGCGGCGGCATATTTCAAAAATTCAGAAACGATAATAAAAGTTATTAATAAAATATGCGTCGTAACTGTAGGAAAACACCCCCATAATCAAGATTACTGACTGCGGTCATGAAAGTGTATTTATCACCGTCGATAATCGCGTCGGTAAAAATCGAACGATTGTACCTGACGACGTGCAATGACGTTCGATATCGCGCGGTTGAGATGTTCCCAGTATCGTTTTTCTTAATAGAATTACGAAATATCGTGTAAGCCAGTAATAAGGGAATTTAATTCTCAGTCGATGCTTTTCTGACAAGACATGGAGATATCCTTGAGATTACGAGCCGCGCGTCCCGTAAAAGGACGATTTTACGAATGTAAGAATTTATTCTCGTACGATTGTCCCGACACCCCCTTACCTTTCTGCATCGAGAGACCTAACCTCTCAAAATGACAGAAAGGCTCCGCTAGAGTGCGCTCGTGCATATGTCAATGTTTACAGGTGTAATTCTTTAATTGCAAAGCCTAATTGGCTCCGAGTGGCGCCGGAACATGCCTGGAGGGTCATTGAACGACGCCGATGACAATAATCGTTTCGTGAATCGAGACTAGCATATAATGTCACTCCTTCTCGTTTATTTCTGCTTTCTACAGGCGACAAAAAGGGAATGTAACATATGGAGTTACTATCGAAACGACTTTTATGATTGCCGAGATATGCGAAACTTGTTGGCGTAAAAAATTAAAAGACTCTGAATTGAGCCGTCGATTCATATTTTTAAAAAAATATCCTCGTTTCGAGAATGTTTTGAAGCTGGAGCTCTGCGATGAAAATCGCTGTATATTATTTTATGGAAACGTAATGCACAAAACGAGCCTCGGTACGATGGTTTGCAAGATTTTTATTGTCAACGTATAGTTCAACTTTCTCAGTATTTTGCAGAGAAATTTTTCTCGTTTGATTTTTAAACGATTTCACTGACATATTTTCGAAATTATGTATATAATGTATGGATTAGCACGAGAGAGATTCTTTCAAAATAGAATTAATTCAGTTTTAAATTATATTATCCGTTATTGATTTTCTAATTGATTTAATACATTTTTATACTTCCTTAATATTTTTTTTATTCTACAGCGATACGTTTCAGTCACAATTTCCGTTTCTGGAAGTAAGAAACAATATTCTAGATCTTGAAATAAATGAGATGAGTTTGCGAGATCGTGCGTAGAGCACGTAGTATAATAACTAAAGGTCCCTAGTTCAAGTCACGGTTCGGTCTCATTTTTTTTAAATAAAAATAAAAATAATAAAAACAAATATAAATTCAATAACTCATCGTCGCTACGTTTTCCCCAAATTTGCAAATAATTCTAATCATTTGAACAAATTTTAAACTTCAGAACTAAAATTATTGCCAATAAGTACTAAATTATTGCTTTAAATTAAAAGTGTTCCTTCTAATTCCGAGAAGGATTCTACTGGATAAATAATTCTTTTACGCTCTGGAATATTTAATTCCTTAAATACAATCTCTTACATTTAAATAATTTTTATAAATTATTCTTCTTTAAGTACGTAAATCCGTTGATTCGCTAAACATAATCCTTTGGATACACTTTCGTTTATTCGTAACGAAAAATGTTAAAAACTGCTGATCTTCTAATCTAGAAAGTATTTGGAGGTAGATTTATCAACCTGTGGAAAAGAACTTCAAAAGAAGATTTATGATTATTTTCGGTAAGATTTCTAGTGAAAGTACAGTAAGAGGATTTTGGGGACATTATATCCGTTTTGGACATAAGTCAAATCTGAAATAACTGAATAAAAATTGCAATTTTTACCTTATTTTTTAATCAAATAATTATCAATATTACGAATTCTACTGCGGAAAGATTCAATATACTACTAGATTCTTACAACATAACGTAAAAGCTTATTTGCCTTTTAATAGTTTATGAATTATATAAATATTTTTGTAAATAAGTATCATATAATTCTTTCAAGCGATTCTTTTTTATATATAAAATTAATTTTTAATCATTTAATTGATTGATTATTCTATATACCAATATTTTAGGAAATCGTTAACACTGGGTACGTTTGTGTATTTCACTCACTAGGGCGCAAATATTGACATTATTTCCCTTTGTATTTAGAAGCACAGTAATTATCATGTATTGCAATTATTTGTTTCATTGCATTAATAATTGAACAGGTAAATTTTTATTTATAAATAAAATGTTAAAAAATCATTCCAATTTAAAACATGTTAATATTCTAATACAATATATTTATTAATAAATGTACTTAAACTAAACTAAAACGAACTAAGAAAACCGGTAGGAAAAGGTCGTATAGGAGAAATTTATTGAAATCCAGATCAGTCTACCGTATTACGGTCAAGTCTTGATGAGGGGCTTAATAAAATGGGGGTAAGATGACCTTTTTTGCATACCGAAGTAAGTCGTTTACTTAACAATGTCTAGATGAAAGTCTGGTCCCAATTTCTATGTATAAATAAGGGTCTTCTTAATTTGTATTTAGGTTGCACTTATGTTGCATTTCGTTCTTTAATAATAAGAAATGGTATTTGAAGACTTGACCTTTTTCTATTTGTTTCATTAATCCATAGTCGCATTAAATTCTGCAGCACGTAGTATTGTTATAAAACTGAAAATGCATTGTTGCTCAGGTATTCAAAAAGTTTTAACTTTATGCCATTCCATCCGTATAAAAGGTTCTTCTTAATATTTATTAATGCTATTCAAAGCAAATAATCTGACATGAATGGAATTTTTATTTTATTTTAAATGAACATATTTTAGAAGTACAAAATGAAATACATTTTTAAATTTTATTATTGCATTAAACAAATTAAGAATTTTAACAGATAACATTTGCATATATTATTTATAATATACGTAAGTCCGTATGGGAGATTTCAAATACAAATTTTTGTCTAAAAATTAAAGAATTCTAATTAGAAATCAAAAATAAATATAAAATACGTCAAGTCTTAATATTATGTGCCGTACTCCGTTCAATGAGTAATAATTTAAAAAAGAATAACAATTTTGATTAATTTTTACGGGTTTATACATTACAAGAAAATTACCAATCTAGCAAGAATGTAATAAAACGGAAAGAAAAAAAACAATTGATTCATGGAATATTGGAAATAAATTTATTTTTCGTGTTTAAGTGTTATTTTCAATGCTTAACCCATTAACGTCCGGAAGGACACACTTTCAACTTCAATTTCAATCATGTATTTCATATGAAAATTAAACTATTATATAGATATTAATAAATTAATATATTATCAAAATTTACTATCTTAAGCAGAAAATAAAATATAACGATTTAAGCGTCAAAAAAGCGCAGAAAATCGGGTATATTTTTTAATAAAACATTTTTTTTCATCGAATCAGTATTTGTCGGCACAAAATTCTTTCACTTAAGGTGAAAAAAGTAGTTGTAGTATTAAGTTATATTTTTGATACATTAAAAAACTAACATCGCAAAATGGCGAACGCAGTGAGAATTTCCTTTTAAACTTATAAGATTTACTTATAAAACTTAAATTTTGTTCATGAAAACTGAAAACTTAAAAAAAAATGCTCTAAGAACAAAAATTTCATAGAATGTGACAAGGAATATTCTCAATTTTTTTCAGACTCTATTGATACAATTTGTTATTTTTCGGAAATAAACAAAATTGAAATGTTGAAAAAATTCATTTAAAAAAACTGAAAAAAATGAGGGTAACTTTCTAAAATATTTTTGTTGTATGATTTTCTCTAAAGTTTATAGTTTTTGAGAAATAAAATTATTAATTATTTCTAGAGTTTAAGAATAATAATTTATTTTGTTGAAAACTATAGAAATAATTTCCATATAACAAAAATATCTTAGAATTTGTCAAAGAATATATTAAAATTTTTACAGATTTTTTAAACGTTTTTTTTTTAAATTTCGTTTATCCGAATATTTAAAAAATAAAATATGATATAAATCTGAACAAATTTGAGCATACTCTTTGATACATTTCAAGACATTTTTATTCTTACAAAATTTTAGAAAACTTTATAGTTTTCAAGAAAACAAAATTTTGTTTACTTTTAGAAGAAATTACTCATTGTCGTTGCCATTTTGTGATCGCGATGTTATTTTGTTAGTATTTTAAAAATATCTCTTAATACTACAACTATTTTCTTCACCTTTAGTAACCGAAAATACTGTTTCGATGAGAAAAAAATGTTTTATACAAAAGTATAACCGATTATTGCGTATTTTTTATTTAAATCACTTTATTTAATTTTCTAATTAGGACAGCTTCATTTGGTAACGTCATTGACAAGAGTAAGATACATACCTTTTACAATTTTGTTAATGTTTGATTTTCATACGAAATACTTAATTGAAATTGAAATGCAAAAAGTGTCCTTCTTATTTTAAAACACTAGTGGGCTTTTTAGTTTAACTTTATTTTATTGACTACACTATTTACTTTGTTTCTTCAGGTAATTAGACCCCGGGAAAAAAATATTTAATTCACACAGTAAAAAATTTAGTTTTCAATAATAGTGACATTGTTGAAAAGACAAAAAAAAACTTTTGTTAATGATTCAAACTTTATTTTTATCGACCGTTAAAATTTGTTAAAAAATGAATGGATTTTAACGACGGTTTATTTTTTGAGAATAAGATTCCTTACAACTTTAGGGAACAAATTTTTTCAATGTGTTATCTGATCATTAAAATTAATCAAAAATTGTGAAAAGTAATCATTTTTCTTTAAATAAATAGATAAGCTTGACATTAACTTCAGAAATTTAAAAAAATCGTAGAGCATCTTTTTCTCGAAAATATAAAGCCGTAATTAGCATACCTAATACATACGGAATTTTGATCTCCAACTTGTATAAAAAATAACTAAATATAAAAATATGTATTGCCAATTATATGTTTCATACAATTTATAATTCAACAGATAAATTTTTATTTATAAATAAGATGTTAAAAAATAATTCAAATTTAAAAAAATTAATATTCTAATACAATTACATATTTATATATTTGGTAATAAATATACTGGTTTAAACTAAACTAAAACGAACTGGGAAATAGTAGAAGAAAGGTAGAAAAATGTCCTATAGGAGAAATTTATTAAAACGCAAATCAGTCTACCGTATTACGGTCAAGTCTTAATGAGGGCCGTTATAAATCTGGGGTATGATGACCTTTTTTGCAAACCGAAGTAAGTACTTATCTTAACAATAGATGTCTAGATATATGAAAATTTGTTCCTAATTTCTATTTATAAATAAAGGTCTTTTGTATTCAGGTTGCATTTAGGTTGCATTTCGTTCATTAGTAATAAGAAACGATATTTGAATACTTGACCTTTTTCTATTTGTTGCATTAATCCATTGTCGCATTAAATTCTGCAGCACGTAGTATTGTTATAAAACTGAAAATGCATTGTTGTTCAGGTATTCAAGAAGTTTTAAAGTTTTAACTTTATACTATTCCATCCGTATAAAAGGTTCTTCTGAATATTTATTCATGCTATTCAAAGAAAATAATCCGAAATGAATGGAATATTTTAGAAGCACAAAATGAAATGCCAAAATTTTCCAAATTTGTTATCCGATCACTAAAATTATTCAAAAATTGTGAAAAGTAATAAGTTTTCTTTAAATAAATAGATATATTTGACGTTAACAGCAGAAATTTTCAAAAATCCTAATCTTTTTTTCGAAAAAATAAGCCGTCACTGATTAAAATCCATCCATTTTTAAACAATTTTTAACTGCAAGAGAAGAAAATTTGAGTCAGGAATAAAAGTTGTTTAACAAATTATTTTTGCAGGTTTCATTTTTTTAAGAACAGCAATGTAGTCTCTAGTCAATAATATTAATGTCTTGGAAACGGTATTAAATATTTTTCTCAAACATACTATATTTTGGGGTCCAACTACCTTAATTATTATTTACTTTTTTGTATATATCAAATTTTTGTTTATTACTTAACCCTTTTTTTTTTTTAAAATCTATCTCAGATTTTTATACTCTCCGTGTGTGCATGGATATTTTTGACCTATTTTTCATTTCATTTTCATTGCGACGAACTTCGAGGATCACATCAGAATCATACGGTACAATGAGTTTTATTAAAAGTTGATGGTTGGTACAATTTACATTACAAAATGGCGTCCTTAATGGCGTTATTTATACGGATTTTTTGGTTATTTACGTTTTATTTAAACATTTCGTTTATCTTGTTCTTGTTTTTGTATTCTTGTAGATGTTTTTGAGATCGCTGATCACGAATCTGTTGTCAAATTTTTAAAATTCAAAATGGCGGATTCTATATGGCTGACGAAATTTAAAAAAAATAGTAAATTTTTCTGATAATTGATATACAGGGGTTGCGAAGTCGCTGACAACGAATCTACTATAAAATATTGATAATTCAAAATGGCGGATCAGACATTATCATGAAATGTGATTAATTTTGTTATATTTTTGGTCAACTCAAGCACAACTCCGTTAAATACAGCAATGAAATTATGCCGTATGGTCCTGCAGAAATGATGTTGAGTAAATAACGTAAATACATTAACGCGTTGACGTAACCAAAGTAAATCGCCAAAGTGCATTGATAAAATATAATATAAGAAGATTTCTAACAAAAAATCGGTTGGGAAGCATTAGTTGTTTGGATACATTTGAAAGCACATCGTTATTTGCAAATTAGATACAAGTGTTTATTGGTTAGAATATCCGTATAAATTATGTTCTTTTTAGGGGAGAAGCATTTGTTATCTGTGATGCGTTTATAATTGATATAGGATTCTGGACATTGTGAAGATGCTGGAAGGGATTATGCAACAATGTATGTGAAGAAGACCGCGTGACCGTGGCCAATACTAATAAATGCATCTCGCCGCGAGCAGGACTGATCTATGAATACATACCGAAAGTGGACTTTACCTCTTCTCGTGATGCCGATCGAGGGGATCGATTTGTATCGATGCTTTGAAAGCAGAGATGGATGAATCGCCTCTCCAAATCTATTAGTCATCGCTGGTACATTCGCGGCGAACTTTCGTTGTTAAGCGCGATGAACTTTACGGCGCGGACAGGTAAGAATAATATATTGCTGGCATTGTGGCCGTCTGTATAAATTCTATTGGAATTTTAATGCGTTTCAATCACTGGCTATGCAGCTATAATGACATTTTAAATCATTAGGATACGCCTTTAAATAAATTATCACGTCCGATCGCACGAGAAAGGTCGAAAGCATCGAGAAACCGAAGCGTAGATAATTAAAACTGCATAACTCACGTTATGCGCTCCCATACAGATTCGAGGGAATTATTCCCAATGGAATTTTGATTATGACATTTTTTGAAGAACCGTACACAATGACAGTCATAAAAAAGAATTACTTAGTGCATCAACTTTACGAGTTATCAAGTTTGCTATTTTAATCCTCATAACTGCATTCAAATAGCACAACAAGAGAAGTTGTTGATCCAACCTCAAAAAAGTAGTAAAGTTGACATTCTTACTACATTGTAAGCAAAAAATCCGTAGTTAAATTGACTATATCACATATTTGGAAAAATATAGTTAAAACTACTATAAAAAATAGTTAAATTTATCAGTTTCATAGTCGATTTTACTATAATTTTTATCTCCTCATAGTTAAAAAAATCAACTACCTAGAATGGTTTAAATAAACATGACAAATCTAGTTAAAATAACTATAATCTAGTGTAGTCCTCATTTCATAGTATGCCTCGAAGTAAATATTTATATTTACTATTATTCATGGTTAAAGTTTTTATTTACTATAAATCCATAGTAAAGACTGCCGCACTCGGTGTGTTTTGATGCCGCCAGGTGGCGACGCGGCGTTCGCATCTTTTTTTCTTCGAGCCGGTGGCTCCGGCTATTAAAGTGGATTTTCATTTGGTCATAAGAAGGACCGTCGGCCGTCAAAATATGATAATACACAATACGTGTCGTATACGCACGTTTATCTATCACAACATTGAAATTTGTGTGTATAATGGCATTGCATAGTAGATTTTTTTACTGGTTAGAGTGTGACATTCACAAACTTAGCGCAGTATTGATTTCTTGTTTTTCTCTTTGTTTCCTTGTTTATCTCAAACAAAGAACGAAGGGATAAAAGTGGACTTTTCATATACTATGATATATATAGTTTACAAATATTTTTAAGAAGTAAATATTGACTCCTTTCCATATTTTTTATGACAATTTCTTATACAATTTCTCTCAGAGAAGGTAGTAATGTTCTGAAATCACTATTTCAAAATAGTGGTGGCTATTTGTCTATTATGATAAGTAGCATTTTGAATCATGAAACAATAGTTAAACTTTACTATTTTCACACTAATGGACACTTCAAGTATTTTTTTTCTGAGTGTACTTTTTTTGTAAGAACACCTATGTTTTGCTCGAAATGACGAATTTTTATTCTTATCGATATGCAAGCTCTTATCACTTCATATTCGTTGTTAACATCGTACTTTACAAAGTGTATAGGTGCCATTAATATTTATCATGATTTGTGACACATTTTATGCTACCTTTCTACTTAAAAAAGTCTTACAAATTAAAGAAATCATGCATTTAGAGCTTAGATTTAAGACGGCGAACAAAATATAACTAAACGTCATTTTTTACCGAATTTGCTTTCATTTACTCTAAATATACATAATACGTCGCTTGCCTGAAAGTTTACTAGTTTCGTTTCGTTACTATAAAAAATAGTTATCTTAAGTACAAAAAGCACTAAGAAGCATGTAAGTATTCAAAATTACTAGGAGTTACGAACATTAGTTTAGTATTTTTACTATATTTTTTGTTACTTTCACTACTGTTGTGCTTACTACATTTACGTAGTTGCTGCGACTAACCATGTTTCTCGTCCATATTTGTAGGATATGACATAAAACGTACATTCCAGACAGTTCTTTGATATATTATCCAATAAGATTGTACATGATACCTATCATTAATATTTTTAATTTATGATTTCAAAGGATATGTTTTCCTCTTCCAGTTTTCATAACAAAGAATCAGATAAGATCTAACTTTGGTCAAGTGCAAGTCTTTAAATATTTAAACGTAATATTCTTTTTATTTATCAAATATATTTAACATGTTTCTGTTCACTATGCGTAATTTTGATGCGTTAAAGGTCACCTCATTTCGATATTTCCACTCAAGTGGACTCCAAAATCGTAAGATCTTTAATGTACATAAAAAAATCCATGTAACTTGTCTTTTTTTGTCTTTAAAAAGGACATATTTGTTTACTTTACCGATAGAAACTTTAAGAAGAGTATTTTGTATACTTAGACAAAAATTATATGCTTCGAAAAAAAATGTTGTATGGTTTATTTTCGTCTTTTTTGTATGCTCTTATTTTTTTTTAATTTAATTCCATCGTTGTCTTAGCTTTGACATTTCTCAAAAAATAATTGTTTCGATTTCTGACATGTTATCTTTTTTTAATTATACAATTTTTCTGATAGATGTTTTAACGCAAAACATTTTTAAATTGTTCCGTTTTATTTTTGTCGATTCAGAAAATTATATGATCATTTTTTTACAATACGTCGCAAAATACGACTTTGCGTCCTTTAAGACAAAACGAAATGTGGCGCCCTCTAGGGTACAAACTTAGCGGAAGGGGAAATAACGTAAAAATCGATTACTGAATGTTCATTGACTGCATTTTGTACCTCGAAACCAAAGATGTAAATCACATTTTGCTCCATGTGAAAAAATTAAAACACGGGTGCAAAGATTGTTTATTCTCGGGAGATCTTCGCCGATCAAAATGTCCTTTTGCGCCCTAGTACGAAAATTCTATTTCCACTCAGCGACCTACAACAAACAGTTCCAGCAAATAATGGAACAGTTTAATGAGAACAAAACAATCCGTATAAGAACATCAATTCGTATTAAAAACTAAGGAGTAAAATTCAGAAATTGTAAACATTTACAGGTTTTGTTAAAGATTTATATATAATAGATAGACACTATTATGTAAACTGTTTTATTACAATACATGTTGATGAATTTTGATGAATTTCATATTAATACATCTAATTTGCAATGCTCATCATCGGTCTTATTGTTCTACTTTGGTCTCTTTCAGTATAGGTACGTTTAAGAGCGAAAAATCATTTCTTTCATCAACTAAATATATTTAAACTACATGGTAGTATTCACTGAGAAAGATTGAACGTGGGTAAAATATTTTAGGTAAGGTATAAAAATAGGAAATAATAAAATTATGATATTAAATATTACCTACAATGAAGATATGAACGTATTTCGTTCAAAATATTATAGTTGCAAGTAATTAATGAAACCAGCACTTTCAATATTTGTTAATTAATCACGCTCCTAGAGGGGCCCCAGTGGTCCAAAATAATTGATCAGTGCTCTGTTGCATTATTTGGCTATATTTTCTTTCTTTGTTAAGTCCTCAAGTAAAACCAAATGTTCTATTTTTCTTTGAGTATATATTTCTCGTTTTTATTAAATCCGCTAATATAAACAAATGTACCAAATTTGGGACGAATTACATCTATTACACACCAAAATAGTTTGTTGTGGTACAAATCGAACCGTAGAACTACGAGTAAATTTAAATCTAAATTTTCAATCCTTTGTAGTCAATAATCTACTTTTAATTGGAGGTGATAATAAAGATTCACTCCGAAGGAATCAAAATATCTTTACCTTAAATTTTTTTACTAGACTGAGCAAGTTAGTCTAACTATTTTAGAGTCTGTATGATACTGATAATAATACATTATTAGACTGAAATGTAATGACAGACACGTTGACATGAATAAATCGATATTTAAGAATAAAAAAGTTTACATTTAACATTTCTTGAACATAATTCTAAATTTTAAGTCCGAAACAAAAATTCACGCTCTTCATTTACACAGCGAATAAAATACCTTATTTAAAGCGAGGGTAAGGACATATTTGTATTTATTTTCATTGAAATTGCACGTGAACTTGCAATGTTAATGATAATATGAAATAATTGTATTTAATCGACGCCTGTGAGCAGAGATTTTATGATCGACGTAAATCATTGAATAATATTCGCGCTTGTTCACGGAAATTGCGAATCAACGTGTGCGAAAAACCATGAGAAAGGTATCTTAATTTTGAAGAAATCACATCAATATAGTACCGTGTCTGCAGAGATCCGGACAATTAAAATACCTGCATATAATCGACTGCAGTTCCGAGCGCAGACGACGATGAGCTTGCAACCTGGAACTTTCGCATCTAATTAGTTCATGGTGCTCGACTAATTACAATATTAGTCATATCGTAAAATTCTAAAAGCGGCATCAATATTATTGCCAGTTTTTTAAGTTTCACAAAAATACAGAATTCCTTGCATAGCACTGAGAGAAATATCGTATAGCAAATTTTACTATTCTTCCTGATACTTCCAGAAAAGTCCGGAATTTATGCTATTATTTTTATAAATTTTCATATCCATATAATACGAAGGTTTTTAATCACAAAAATAATTTAAGGGATTTAAATCGCCTAATTAGGCGTGGATAATAATAATTACTCTACAATTTTCTTAGTGTATTAAAGAATAATATCAATGAATTATTTAAATTTTATTTAAATTTCATTTGTTTGGAAAAGTCGAATTCACAACATATTATAGCAAAAATAAAGTACTTTCTTTACAAAAATAAATTAATTCGATCTACGCTTTTGGAAAATATAAAAACTGTTTTGTTATTTATTAAGTGATGAAGAAATTATAATAAATAATTTGTATTTAAATGTACTTGATGTCTCCTTAAAAAAGTGTTACCATACACATTTTTCTTTTTAGGTGTGTGAAATAAACAATGAAAAGAGCTATAACAACAAAAAGCATATCTTCTTTTCTATTTATTGTTTGCACAAATTAATGTTCATTAATTTAATTGGTTTCAAAATAATACTTATTTCTTAAATTGCATAAACTTGACTTACAGGGGGAAGGTACGACCTGAAAATGACAAAGTGCTCTGCATTTCAATAAAAAAAAAATAAGTGGCAAATTATTCCTGAACAGTATGTCATATTTTATAAATAATAATTTACTTTTTCAGTCAAATGTAGTCGAATGTTGTTACGAATATATCCTTCTGAGCCGAAACCATCCATTTTCTCAAACAAAACTTAAATTTTCTGGGAAAACGAACGTTAATTATTTTAGTTAATGTAAACCACGTAAACAAACACAGCTTATCAAAGGAAGTTCAGGTTATGTCCAATAACAACTATAGTCAGATTGATGCATCCTATAACCTTGCATTTATCACGGAAGTATATATTTACGTGTACCATTGTTAGGATGCCATTACCTAAAGGTCGTAGGAAAACTTTGGACCGTAGTAAAAAATCCATGTCAGGGACCATCGACCTTTTTTATTTCTATAAAGTGACTTTGTCTGTTACCCATAAAACACTCGCTATATAACGTATTGTGTAACGCTAACCTTGAGTCTAAGTTACAATTTTAAATGTTAAAAATGACACGGGTGGTAACTGTTAGTTGGGTTGAAAGAAAAATATTTGTACAAACTGAAAAGGATTGTTAAAAGGTGATAATAGTTACGTAAGAATGAAATTGACTTTGAGTCTTCTGGACTAATCGACGCTATTATTACGTAGCCTAATGTACATTCTAACGACTAACAGTCATCAAGGTCCACGTATTTTACCAGCTTTATTTTACTGGTGAGAAGGAATATAACCCATTATTAAAGCATAATTTTAAATCAGTTTCTATGTTTAACGCATGAATACCATAAAAGACTAAAAAAATGTGAGTTTTATATTTTTTTCTTGTCCTATAGATTCTATTAATATCTCACTTTGTTTATTTCATTTATACATATCTTCTTATATTATGAAAAACGTCGCCCGGCTGGGATTTGAACCTGCGGCTCTTTGAGCTTAAAGCAAGTATGCCAACTTGTACTTAACGATGCCTAGAGATACGTTTGTACATTATACGCAACGATAAAATTGATAATTTCTAATGCATATGTAACCAAATAAAATTTTTAAGTAAAATTAATGATCTTTAATATGTTTGTGCATTGTAAGTGCATTAAATATCATGACATTTTCAACAAATAAATGCAACAATCACTAGACGTCACATAGCAGTTGTATCCCAAACAGTTAAAAGTCATCTTTAAAAGCTCTTTAAGATGTCTTAAATACGTTAAGGCGTTTTAAGTACCGCGCAGTAAGATTTACGAAGATTTAAGAAGAAAATGTTTAAAACCTCTAAGAAAAAGCATTATAAATGAGCTCTTGTTTACAAGCTTTAAATCTCATTATGAAATATGTTATAATATCAAAAATTAAATTTCTGAGAACTGTAGATTCAATTTTTTTTCGCTTTATTATTATAATTAATGAATTGTGTGATTGATTTCTTTTAATATGTGTTATTTAATGAAGCAAGTGTTATGATTGTGATGTAACTGATGGATAGCATAAAATAAACAAAAGGAAACTTTGAGATATTCCGAAGAAATGGTTTTATAAAAAAAGAGTTCTAGAAGAATTCTTTATGCATGCTTGCAAATATACCGAATGTTCTCTGCAGTTATTAAATTATAAGTTATGTAGGAATTCGTTTTTAAACTACTTTAAAACCTTGACACACCTTTAAACACTGATACAACTCCGTATACATTATTTACTATTATTATTACATTATAATTGCTATATTACAGTCATCGCGCACGTGGAATGACCTACTGTAATATAATTTTTCTATCGCATACGCCACACAAAGAACGAGAGGTTATATACGGAACTACTAGTGTTTTCATCACTTGTGAGAATGATGTAGGTGTTGCTGCGCTTGATGCACCACTTTGCGGTGGGCGTTTGAAACGTCAATTCTTTATTTCGAAAGGGTGCTTCCCATTATAGATTAATATATATAATATATATAGTATTTATATTTACAATTTTTGAACAACGTATCATCAGTTTTAATTTATTATCTTTTACTTCGAGTATCACGATCATAAAATCGAGAAAAATCAGTTTGGTTTGTACGATTATGCCGACAAAAAGATCTAAATTGCTATTGAATTTGGTCCAGTATGTAAGTGATAGTTATCCAAGTAATTATGTCATTTCAACAAATGATTCTAGATTCGCATTGTAGAAAAGGTAGAATGTCGTAGTTTTATTGGCACAACGAGGGGTTCGAATTGCTATAGTAAGTTGCTCACTTCCCGCCACTTAGGATACACTTCACTCCATTCACCCAATTCATTTTCATCTGCAATCAGCCGACAACCACTCAACCTTTCTGTTCTGTCATTAACGATATTTCCGCTTGTTATTACGTACGCGTGTATAGATGGTTTGTAAGAAAATTGTACCCGCTTCCGTCGAATACTCGAGAGATCCGGCATTTATTTCGTAAGCTTTCGAGTGATCCTCGAATCTAATAAACAGAATAGTCTTTTGGAATTTGCGAAGGAATCGAGGGGATCATTCGAATGTAGCCAATCTAAGTCCCAATTGAAATTGTGTTCAATGATTTTGAAAACGTCAATGCAAAAATATTTTTTGTTACATAGTAGAGGCTAAAAGAGGCGTTTTGGGCAAATATGGAAAATTATCGGAATTGGTTTAAACAAAATATAAACAAAATCGCCATTTCAGTTTTATTTGTTGTTAATCAACAATTATACAGGACCAACTCTTCGACCTATCGTTGAGGGTACTTTTCAGGGACGTCTATTAAAAAATGCAATTATAATTAGACTAGACAAGTGTTTTTCTGTTTTTTTTCATTCTCTATTTGATTATATTATTTATAAAACCTGTATTATAATTGTTATCAATCAAGAATTGTTTAATGTCCATTAAATTTTTATAATGGAACTTTTTGCCAACAAAACAGCTTTATCATCAAACAAACTTACAATCCATTTTTTCATTGATGTTGGATGGTATGAATTAAAATTCAAATATCTTTAAGCACAAGATAGTTTTTGTACTAATCAGTAATTAAAGCGTTATTATACCTGATGAATTTGATGTCTAAAAATGGTAAAGAGTCTTCCTTCTCAAGTGCAAAAGTAAATTTTAAGCTTGGTTGGATCATACAAAGGAATCTACTGCAGGATCTTCTCCTTTAAATCAAAAAGATGTCATCAACATATCGTCTATAAATAACTGAATTGATTTCTAAATTTTTCAAGACTTCTGTTTCAAGATCAATCATATAACTACATCCGCTAGTGTAGGTGACAATGGGGAGCCCATAGGTGCCCCCTTTCTTTGTTGATATATATGATTGTTGAACATAAACACTGATGAATCCAAAATTAACGACTTTATTTTCGAAGCTATTTTCATAAATATTATTAAAGTAAACGATCAAGATTTTGTCTGAAAATAGTCAAGAGTTGTACGTTTCCCCGAAGACACTTTTCTTGTTATTTCGAAAATCGAAATTGGTCCATGCAATTTTACTTTTCATTTGACATAATACAAACATAAAGTTTTCAGATCTTATAAACAGAAATCTCTCGTCAAATTTATTAACAGTTTTTTTCAATCTAACAATAAAAATTAATCACATGAAATATCCACATAAACCGAAATATATATCGATGAACGTTTCGCATTTTTTCTAAGAATTATACAAGATATTTTCTTTTCTGTGACATTCTCGAAATATTTTGTAAATTATTATTATTCAAATTTAAACGCAATTTGAGAAGGTCGAAATCTTTTGCATACACGCGTAAGATTCCTGAATCAACGTGAAACTCGATACCGAACGAATCTACCCGAAATGGAAAATTAATTTCAGGGGCGTTCCCTCGAAGGGTTTATATGCGTATAGATATGTAGATATGTATGTATATACGTGTATATATAATTAAATTAAATAACGTCGAAATCCTTCCGCATAACTTAGGCTCAGAAAAATCGGTGGAATTTCACTGGCAACAGGTGCGTCGACTTGTCTCGAGAGAGGAACGTGCCCAGGTCGTCTAGGATGACTGGGGCGTGGCGGTCAAGGGATGAGTTATGGTCTTCCCTTTTGTCTTAAGGGGGGTCAACGGAATTATCAGCATTTTTTAGCGTTTAGTTTTTACCCGAAACATGTCAAACGTATAATCGGCAAAACTGAAAAACGAGAACATTACTCGTTATAACATTATTAATGAGTATGTCATCCGAGGTTTCATTGCGGAATTATTAAATTACTGCCAAGTTGAAAAATCGATTAGAATTTATCACTGTTGGTTATTTTAAAAACATTGATTGAATTCGGAAGTCATTCTGACACTTGTTTACCAAAAATGACAGTTCAGTTTGTATAAATAAATAAAAAATGAAGGTGTGTATGCAAAGGTTAGCAGCAACAATCTTGAGGTCGGAATATGAATTAGAAAATCATCAGTCTGTGTTAAAGAACAACAATTTCGGAGCTCAAATAATTAACTTAGTAATAGAAAATGAATTACTACCATTTAAAAAATAGATTAAAATGATTTTATTCATCAGTACAGAACAGCCTCATAAAAAAATGTGTAAACAATTCATAATTAATGAAAAATGTTTCATTTAATTTTCCAAATCTGTTCGACCGAAATTTCAGTCCAAGGGACTAAATAAAAATGATTCAGAGTAAATATTGATGGCATTTTCAATAATAAATTCAGAATTCGAGTACATGTTAACTCTTCCAATCGATACACATTGAACAATGTTTAGTAAATTTAATTAAAATATGTATAAAATTATTCAATATTTGGATACTAACAAGCAACATAATAAGTCACTATTACTGAATTATTTTTCTGTATAATATGTCAAGTGAAATAAATGATTTTTGTTAAAATAATAGAGAATAATTCGCCCAGCAACTTTCAGCAGATTTGACAAAACAAAGAGCACAAAGCATTCCGTGCTTTAGATGTTTGTTGCATATATACAAGAAAGAAAGTTTGTTTTTATTTTGAAATCAGATAAGTTCCTACAAATTCTTCATTCGTTCTAGGTCACTTCGCACATGTTTTGACGAAGTTCCTATTTTTAGAAACCCTGTAAAGGCCTGAAATGCCGTAAACACATTTAAACAATAAATTAGAAAAACATAAACTCTTTAAAAATATATTGAACAATATTTGGCTGTAGAGAACGATTGGTCGACGCAAAATTGTAGCATTTTTTTGTTTGAAAGTAATCAAAAGTAAATCTTCCAACATCTTTGTTCATTAACATTTTTTAGAATTAGGAGAAAGTTTTTAACTTCAGAAGTTCACTCGCTGAAAAATTTGGAATAATAGTTGATTAAGACAAGAATAAGACAAAATTCCATTTAATTTGTTTTGTGCGTAATTGGACGATGAATGATCAACAATTTAACGCCCAAATAGGCACAATTTGTACAAAGATTTCAGCATCGTTTTTTGTATGCAATAATAATTTTTAAAAAATGGGTGTTTAGCAAATTTTTTCACATACATTTAAAAAAAACGCCATTGTTTGAGGTTCGATTTTTTTAAAAGGCAATTTTCACTATAATACTGTTTTTGATAACATTCTAGCCTATCAGAACCGTGTTATCCTTAGTTTTACTTCAAAAGTATTCTTTCGCATATTTTGATATTGGTCGATTTGTATTTTAAAATGGCGTCAGAACATAAAGAAAATGTCTATGTTGAGGAATTGTCTACATTTTAGACTAGAATGGCACTTGTTTTACATTATTTTCTCGTTTTTATTTTATAGTTTGGGCACTACGGTACAGAAGTAATTATTCTTAGGACATTTCATATGCAATTCGTATTGATCTGCCCAAATAATTTTTATTTACTCTTACTGCTGAATCTTTTATGTACCTTTATTTTATTATTTACATATATTTTATAAAATCGTAACATTAGTTAGTCCAATCACATACAATCATACACTTGTAACAATTTTTAAATTTTACACCACATTAAAATCACAATTTTAAAATCAAATTCATTAAAAAAACAATAAAAATGTGAAAGCATTCAAGTAAAACTATCGGGAACACGTTGCTGATAAGTTGGCCAATAATAAAACACTGATATTATATAGAAAATTGCCTTTAAAAAAAATAATCGTTAAAATTAAAATTTCTTATTGGATACAAAAAACAATGCTATAATCCGTGCACAAATTGTGCACACATGGACGTGAAAGGGTTAATAAAAAGCACATTTTCTATCATATTTATGATATGAACATGAAAGATTAGAAAACGGGCAGAATAAAGTTTTTCAACACACTAAAAGTATTTGCCAAGAGCTGAATGTATAAATGTACGACTAAACACACGTGTAATGCATTGCAGATGTTGCGGAAGTACGGTTAGGTTTTTGAAAAAATACGAAAATATATGATTTATAATAAAATATGAAAAACGATCCTTCTAATGAAGCCATAGAGGCTATTTTTAAAGTTATTGTGAATATGCCATTTAAAACAAATGATTTCAATCATTTATTTTTAATTATCTGTGGTGCTAAGTTATAGACTTAACACGAATAATTGGAGCTTGTTATTAGTTCATCAATTTCTGATCAAGGTCTAAAAATTCACTCTTAAAGTTTAAGAATCCATTCCTTCACTAGATTCGCTCAATTTCCACTGCATAAAAAATGAATCCTTATTCTTAGAGACTTAAAGAGTAGCGGAAATATTCCGAAATTTAGTATGAAAAGCATAATTTTCTTGAAATCTATCCGAAAACGAATTGTAAACGATACTCAAAACACAAAGTTTGCAATTTTTCCATGTATGAAGAAGCTCTTCGTAATTAACTTCAACATTTTTCCGAAATGAAAGAAAAATTGTTTCTAATATTTGTAGCAATATTTATAAAAATTACAAAAGACCAGAAGATAATATGTTCTATACACGTTACGTCATTTTAATACGCATCATATTCCTCATAATTATATTTAATAAATTAATTACAAAGGACCACAAAAAAAATTGGTTTCGTGATCACTTGAATCAGAAATAGTGGATCTTAAAGATTTTTGGCCACTGAAAACGAATCCGTTATTCGATTTGGTCTATCACGTCAGGATTTTAAGATACCTGATCTGAAAAATATTCAAATATATACTTTTTGGCAATTTAAGGTTAGGATGTGTGAAAAATCTGAAACGATGAGTTTACTTGGACCACTAATTTATTTTCATCAACCAAAAATCTATAAGATCCAGTACCTCTTATTCAGCTTATCTATCCAAAAAAATTGCGGTCCTCTGTAATTAATTACTGAAGGTACTTCTAAAAAAAAAAATAACACAAGACGACAAATCAGAAGTGGAGGATCTTATAGATTTTTGGTCTCTGAAAACGAATACATTGTCGAAGTTAACACATCGTTTCAGATTTTTCAACTATCCTAACCTTAAATTGCCAAATAGTATATTTTTGGATATTTTAAAATCCTGACGTGGTGGGCCAAATCAAATAACATTTCCGGCGGCCAAAAATCTATAAGCTCCACATTTCTGATTCAAGTAATGCGAGAACAAATTTTGTTTGTGGTCTTGTGTTATTAGAGACTCAATTTTCTTTTACGACTGTTCAAGTATTAAGACAATTCATGTTTAGTACCACATAAACCACCAAACCAAACTATCCATATTGGGAATGGAAAACATTGAACCTTTATTACGCTTGAAGTAAGTGACGTATCGTCGCTATTTATCTGTAAATAAGATCAACAAATATTGTCCTGCTTACTGATTACGCGTCATGATAAAAATACAGGGGGGAAATGTGGATTCCTAGCGCAATGGAAACTGCGTGTCTACAAGATCGCGGACAACCGATGTGTTAGGTAGGTCGACGTGAAATGATGCATCTGCCACTCCACGGGGGTCGAACGATCATTTTTTAGGGGCAACACTAAGCATTGATCGGGGGTGAGTTTTCTCGCTAACGAACCGTTTTGTTCAAGGGTCGGACAGACTTGATCAAAATAACGCAAACCGGAGGGATCTGCTAATCGAACTTAATTATTATCTTCGATTTCATCTACCTCTATACCGCTGATTAATTAGATATGAATCTTTATTAAGTTTCATGTGGGTCTTGATATTAATTTAGACTTGTTAATATTTTCGATGTGCAGTAACATTTATTTTGTGTAAAAAATTAAGTTTGAGAAGAATTTGTCCTAATAATCTCGAAACTTGATTTTCGGGTCACAACATCGTGACGCAATAGGATACTGCTAACCGACTTGTTCCAGGTTCTTCTCAAGTCTTGACTCCTGACAGCAGCGATTATGCGAATAATTTCGCGCTTGTCCAAATTGTCATGGCAAAATAAAATGATCTCAAAAGCGCGTTTTGCATTCATAGAGCGATCTACACTTTCGAATGAGTCTGACTGACGGATGCGTATGCGCGAAGGTTGAACGGCATATTTGATTCTTGACTGACTAATGTGCCATAAAACATAAGGCGAAGTGACAACGGCCAAGAGTGGTACATTCCCTCGTAAAATCGTGCCGGACAACGTGTGCGAAACGATAAATATTAATGCCCGTGCAAGGAGACGTTTTCTTTTCATTTGTTTGCCCTTTTTTCTGAAGTCCGCCTATAAATCATTCGACTGGAAGGAGCTTGTCAGCGAAAAATACGGCGAATAAAGATGGGTCGTGCACTGAAGTTATGTTTCAGATGCTAAAAACACTTTTTATCTTTTTAACCACGTATCCGTTTTTAGCTTTTCCTTTTCTCTGCTGGATGAGCTTCATATAATTTATTATCAATTAAGTTTATTTATTTTAAGTTACTGTGGGACATATACTTCTATGATTTTCTAATTGCACGTCATTGGTGAATGATTATTTTAAATATACGATTACGAGGTGACTAGAATAACCCGTGGCTCTTATGCTCCCACATGTAGGAATGTAAATTCTAGGAATGTAATATCTACTTATACCTTGTATTTATTTTACAAGGATTACAGGTCTTTGTTAAAAACTTTCGATTTACTTTATGGCTGCGGACTGAGTTATTATTTTTTTATGTTAGACACACCTATAATACCGTTAAAACTAGAATTAATTTTTCTGCCAAGCAAAAAATGATACGACAGTTACTAATGTGACACATATTTCACTTTAGTGTTCACATTCGTTTTCACATGTAGTAGCTAGTCATTCAAAAAGATACTATATACATAACACGTACGTAATTAATGAATCTTCGGACTTCTCTCGTGATCTTAACATGCACGAACAACAGCAACGTTGTCCACTTTCGAGAAAACACGTCATTATTAACATATTTCGAAGATTTTTCACCTACCGTTGAAGATAGGATCCGTCCCTTTTGTCCTGAAGCCGCGGTCGAATCAATCGTTGCGTTTTTGTCGGCACCCGACGCTAATCTACGTGACAATCTTATCTCGCTCGAAAAATCATTTTATACGTATAATTCGTCATCGAAATCGATTTCAATCTTTCTGGACGATTTTTCTCGCGGCCGAGATTTTCAACCGGTTAGTACGATGAAACTCCTTCTCAACCACCGATAGTGATTGTCATTTCTCTAATGATTGGAGGACACTAAATCTTAGAAGACCAGGTAACCATTTCTATTTTCCTGGATCTCATCGCGGAATCTACAAAGATTTGCTCAACGAATGCTGGCGGCTTTCTTTGGGATTCTTCACCCGTCCTCTGGGAATTCCCCTTCGGTTTTCCTTTGCATAAAAATCTCCCATATTGATAAATGAATATTGCTACAAGTGTATTTATTATAGTCATTATTTAAATTGCAGTTTATCCGGGAACTGTTTATATCGAAGTAAAAATTTTAAGATATATTGAACCATCAATAAATATACTTTTGAGCCACAGAAAATTTCACCCGTTATTTCCGAGCGATCTTTCTAAGAAATTAGTAATGCATTATTCTTGATTAGTCAAGGTTGTCATCTCCAAAAATTGCATTTAAAAAAAAAATAATTTCAATACGTTTTACTGTTCTTCGCTATTATACCAAGCGTGTTTAGTCCTATATTCCAACTATTTTAAGGTGCTTGAAGGACCATAAGATTCGAAAGTAGACAAAAGTACACATTTTTTAGTCGCTCTTAAAAAAAAAATTTTATGGCACACGAAGGATAGTTGGCACATTTGGGTGTAACAGATGACCTGTAAAGAAATAGTCATTTTCGTTTAAAGTGTGAAGATAGAACAACTTTCGTCACATCTGTATAACATATTCAGAATACCTGGAGCAAATAATTTATGACGTCATTTTATTTTCATGCAATTTTTTGATTTTCTTAGCTATAATTGAAATAAGCTCAATTCTTATGGAAAAAATTAAATGTAATTAATTGAAATTATTAAAATTTAATTTACATTACAAAATTGTATATTTTCCAAATCACAACAAATTTATACAAATATAATCGTTACTATGTATTTTAATAATGAATTCAACTGTAAATCCTGCCCGGTATCAGCGATCGTTATCGCAATATTAGTAGTATTCCATGGCACATAAATTTTGAACGTGCAAACTTGATAATATATAATTATTTCTTTGGTAATGTGATTGGTTTCGTTGATAATTTTCTGTAATATATGCAAATAAATCCTATGGGTTACTGTGTCTGGATATTTTTTGATATAATATCGACGTTTCCGTTAAACCTGTTCAATTTTTCAGATTTATGAACCTTGTTTAGCATGTAAATATCAAAGATCAATCAAATCGTTGATATCTCGTATATTATCGATTCGAATATGATACTGCATTCATTACAGGTTGGTATTCGTTGCGATTAATGTTTCTAATTAAACATAGCTTATGTACTGTTATTTTCATTTTTCATACTATTCAATTATAAGCTTAATTATTTTTGACACGTAAAAGGAAAGTTCGTCTCATTACCTGAAGTAACTATGATTTAAATATAATTAACATTAAAATATTTACAATCGTAAAATGTAATTATTTATTATTTACGAAAATAAGGAAGAGTTTTTAATTTGTTGGGTTAAACAGATAAATTACTGATTTTTAAACTTTAGCTCATGAAAAAAATGTAAAAAAAGAGTTAAAACTACAGTAATACTTATGTTTATTAGAAAACAGTTGATTGCTATATACAACAATGAAAAATAACTGAATAGGAATAATTTTCATTCTTCATAATGTTGAAAGTTTATTAAAATTCCAATGAAAACCAAATCTGGTCGATAATATTATAAAAGTTAAAACTCATCCACTTCAATTAAATTTTCATTATTAATATCCATTTTTCGTACGTAGACATGCTCCAAATTATTTTCAGCTTTAATGTATAGAAATCAGGAGATTTTATCTTGTATTCTACGAAAAGCGAGCTCTTGCATGGTATTTAATTATTGAGGTAGGTTTTCCTATAATGATATATTATTTACTGTTTTTCTACGCTTAATCGACTAAGTGTTGATGCGACTCGAAAGTGACTGACTCAGCAATATCTTCAGTTTTTTTCTAAACAACCGCTTAAACGCCTTTTTCATGATTGATTACTAAATACGCTTATACTTTTCCCAGATCTTCGAAGAAAATACAGTCAATTACTCCAGGTTTTTGTATTTTAAAGCCTTGTTTAGAAGTACATAAATAATAATAGTGGAAAATTTCAATTGCCTGAAAATTTGTTTATTTTGAAAGCTTGAATAAAATATTTTTTTGAATAATTTTTAGTATCAACAGATTATGCGAAAACATGAAAGTAGGATATTGTGGCCCTACTAGAAATCAATCAATTTTTTAGCCAAGAATTATACAATTACTGTATTCACCATGTTAAAAGTATAAACAGGATAGTGTAAGAAAAAAATGGAGAGAGGTGCAAAATTTTTTCGTTGCTCGAAAAACATGGCCAATTGTCAAATTTTTAAATATTTCAAGATGAAATAATTTAAAGGAATTAATATAAAATATTTCTACATTATTATGTTTAAATTTTATTATTTAAAATTTTTCTTTGAAATTTTTCACATTTTCATAAACCTCTGCTTTGTAATTTTTCCAAAAAAATATGCGTAACACTAGTAAAATTGGGGTATGTAATGCAGAAATATCGATGTAAAACTGCTGCAAATGTTAAATAATAGGATTCTTCCATGTCAATTAATACAAATCTAAAAAACAAGATAAAGTCGATCTATGAAAATTGGAAATTTTATAATAAATAGGAAATAATAAAAAAGGACAAAAATTGTTTACAGTCAACCTGAGCAGCAAAGCCTTCATTTTTGCACTTTGGTGGCATAATAACTAACACTGTTTTCAAAAACATAAAAAAAACTTTATTTACACATGTTAATATGTAATTATACATAAAATATCGAGGGACTAGCAAAAAAAGTGTTGCACATCACCCCAAATTCGAGATTTTGCCTAAATTTATTTGTATGCAATACACTGCAAAGGAAAAATAAAATATCTTTGGGTATTTAAAAAACACTCAAGAAACATATACATTTACATAAATGAAAACACTTTACAAACGAGTAGAAATGTGAAGCCAGAAAAATATACTCAAGTCTGATAAATTTAAATAATTAAAAGATAAAATCTAGGCCAATTTAATATAAATATACAACTGCTTATGCTCTACAAAAAAGCGTGAATAAATAAAAAATTAATTCTGAAAGAAACTGAAATGTCTGTGAAATAACCATATGAAATAAATTTCTTTTTGCTCAAAAACATTTTAAATTAAATATAAAACGAATAATAATCGTTAAAGAGAGTCTGAATTTTAAAAGGCAATGATGCTAAAATATTTATTTTTCGAAAGATAACGTTTTTAGAATTTCTTAGAGAGGAAGGGAATGGGAGAGGAAAGAGATGGAGAATGAAAAAGAGAAAAATTAGTTGATTGAACAGTTTTGTGTAAGAAAGACCATTTAACAATGGAAGTATCTAAATTAATTAGCCTTAATCGTAAAGAAGGCATTGTTGTTTAGATACATAAACATAAAGAGCATTTCTAGGGTACAAATGACACTAGTACCACTATATTATAATCCTATTGAAAAAAAAATGTATATTTCGTATATTTATTCCATTTTACACGACGCTAGAAATTATATTTATTTTTATGTCTTGTTATTTTCAAGTTTTGTTGTCCTGAAGTTTAATTAAAACTACATTCATATTTCTAACATAATTGGGGTAAAGAGTTCCTTCAAACCCTAAAAAGTTAATACGATTTTTTTACGGAAGTTAATTATTATTATTGATAATATTGTTGATGAAAGAAAGAATCACTGTTCTTAAAACAAGTGGACATTAACAAATAATTTAATAAATAACTTTTATTAATGTAGCAAATTTGTTCTTTTCTCCAATTAAGAAATTTTTTAAAAATAAACTGATTTTAACGGGTGACTTTTTCGAAAAAATAATTCTCTACGACTTTACCGTAGATTTTTTCAAATTTCTGGAGATAAACGTCTAAATTTATAAAGGTGTATTGATTGTACATGTATATGTATACTCAGAATCATGTAAATTTACCTATTAAATTTTCCGTATCGAAATTTAGTAATTTTCAGTTACAGCGAAAGAAAAGTGTAAAAAGTGTATGAAACCTTGCTTCGATTTTTTAATTTGTTAATATCGTTGATATAGAAACGTAATACATTAGGTTATTTTCTTATTAATTACTTAAATAAATTATGTAAAACATTAAATTAAATGAATAAACACGGCCACGTGAATTTCCAGGACATTAACAAATTGTATTCGTATATTGCCATCGAACTCATAAATATCAACGTTACAATTATTATATATTAATCCGATATAACTTGGGTCATGCAAATTTCTGGTATTGATCTTGGAATCTTTTATGACTGAATCATACTCCAACTTCTACATCAGGAAATACACCTCTTGTAAGTTTGCAAGCGTCGCAACAACTCCTAGCGGCGACTACCCGTACTAACTTCGCATTAGCTGGATGGATTTATATTTAGATTTATGTTACAAGAAATTTCCTAATACTATTGAATAATACGCAGGCCAACAAAATTAATACCCAGAAATCAGAATATACTTTTCCGTAGGTTTTCGATGCGCTGAATCACGTCAAGATTTTGAGGTACCCGAACCTAAAAGTGCAAAAAACAAAAATCATAATCGTGCCTTGACTGATAAATAGCATTTTAACATGGTTTTTGCTAAATTGCGAACAAAAATTTTGTTCCGCCACGAAAATTTAAAAATAGGCAAAACGGTGTTTTTATTACTTTTAGGTTAGGATATCTCCAAATCTTGACGTGATGAACATTTCTTCGGCCAGATTTGGATGTACCTGTTTTTGGGATTGCCAAATTGCTTTAGAGCAAAGACTGCGAGGAGACTGCAATGACAGCAGAGCAATGCTCTTGAACTAACGGGGGTGCATTGTCCGTTGATACGAGCATACAATGTGAACGCATATAACCATAGCCCCATAGTATATATAGACAAGTATAATGGCATCCGCGTGCGGTCATTGATCACGCCGCAACAAACGCATCTCCCATGATGTGCAGCAAATTAATAAAATGTCTTCCTTTACAAATTAAAAACATTTGTAAGGAGTAATTGCTTAGGAGTAAAACTTTCCAATGGAAATAATGACTGCGCATTACATTAGTTAAAAAGGGCTACATTTTAGACAATGGAATATTTTTGATACAAACAAGAATTTGATCTCTCGAGCTTGTCCATTTTTTTGCTGAAAATAAACAATCTTAAAAAATCGTATAAACAGATTATTTTTTCATCTTCGTCACTGAATCCAACGTTGCAGCATCTCTGCAACAATTTTAATTGCATTTTTGCAGACGAGTTTTTAACCGCTGCAAAAATTGAAATAAGAATTTTTCAAAAATTCGTTATCACCAATTTTGCAAAGTTTATTCACTGAAAGCATTTTTAATATCATTTTTATCGTTGTAAATTATGAAGTAAACTTAAGAATAGTCTATACTTACAAAATATAAATATAAAATAAAAAAATAAAGAAAAACAATGCACTTTCTAATTATTTTATTTGTATTTTCACGAGTAATTGAGCCTCAAATTCACTGTTAATATTTACAAAATTCGGAACAGAACAAATTTCGACATATTTCATTCAATATTTTACTTATTTTATATTCTAGACCCCTAGCTGGATTTATATTGTTATATGTCGTCGACTCACTAACAATAATTATGTATATTACTTAATCCTATTAACTTATTCATTGATGACAACAAATAATGATTTATGATTTCTTTCTCTAGCCTTCTATCGTAAATAAACATTAGTAAAGGTGCCCGACTTATGGTCATAAAACAATTTCGACCCTTATCCTTTACTGTGCTAATATTTACATACTGTTAAGTCGATAGCAAACACGAGCGGGCCTCATAAAAATGACCTCTACCTAAACTACCGTACGAAATCGATACAAACTAAACAATATAATTATATAATATCTGTATTTACTGCGGTTTGGGTTTTATTAATAACAAGGGATTAGACACCTTCTGAGTCAATCGCACATATATTTTAGATAAATAACCAGCAAGGAAAGATATATGGTAAAATACAGGTAGCTACAATAGAATAGTTTATTGTAAAATAAATAATAGAATTAGTAATATATATTTATTTGTTTACTATTATTATAGTCTCGAAAACAGATTAGTGAGATATATAGAGATTAATATCACGAAAATAACAAATATGCAAATGATTTAATACACAAGTATTGAATATAAATGAACATAATAAAATAAATAACTTTCAAGGTTAAATAAAGTCCAAACTAATTGCATTAAAAATGACAAAGGCATCTAAATATTTTAATAATTTTCGATAGTATAATATACTCCTGCCTATAGTTCTCGACCGACAATTCTAATGGAAATTTTGATACGAACCTTTAATGCCCTGATCAGATGACCTGAAGAAGGTTTGATGACAAATGTAACGTTTTATCTGATCAGGGTCTGATCAAGTTCCCTGATGTCAGGTTTTGATCAAGTATCTTTGAGGCGCAAAAACAAAAATAGATTTAATCAGTATTATTTAATTATTCAGCACTATACATATACAATAACGAAAAAGGTATTTTATGTTTCATCCGTTACTTTAATATTATGTTTGGAGGAATTCATTGTCCTTTCTTCGTCCGTAAAAAATGTACACAACTTTAAAGCTTCCCGAAATCAATTACTTCTGTTATTGCAGATTAAAAATCCCATGTCATTCTTAAAAGCAGTTTGGATATAATTGCAGTTGATTTTCTTTACATGAACTTTTTATCAAAGATTCGAAATTCATTCGTGAGTGATCACTGCTCCACGTGAGTTTATATCGTGAGCATTATTTCGGTCGTTCAAAGTGCATGATTAATTAAATGCAATAACCTTTTCGACCATGAACGATGTCTGAAGTGAAACAATGCAGACTTTATAAGGACAATATTCAAGATAGGCTTACACTCCGAAAGACATTTTTTGTATTATTTTCTCTGCGTGTACGAGCAAGATCAGTCGTCTAGTGTTTTTTTTTCTTGTTCATAAGGCAGATGTAAAACTTGATAGCGTGCTCAGAAATGGTACATTAAATCTATGAATGTACTCTTGTAACAGAGAGAGTATAACAGCCGGTAGATAGAAAACACGACTCAGGTGTGGCGTTGTACCGTAATTTTCTCTGAACTTTAAAAGGATGGACATATTTTATCGTCAACCATCATAATGTGCGAGTTATGAAATACTCTACAGTTCGAGAAAATAAGAAATTACGATCCATCAATAAAACGAAATTTTTATGCGTATTTGTACTTCTGTTATAAGTAAGTGTATATTTTAATTATCTTATTCTACGAGATATACAAAATTTACTGAATGTGATTACTTTCAATTATTTTAAACATTTGGAATGATTTTAGGTAAAGAAAAAAGTGCAAATTCTTTTCGCAGAGTTTCCAACTGAGTTTGTGAAATCTGAAGAATAAGAAAAAACTTTCAAAACGACAAATCTTTAATAACAAACCCCTGTTTTCAGATTTTTGCAGAGATAATAGTTTCTTGATTGATTAAACTAGGTAAGATATTCAGAGATCCCGAAGTTAACAATAGCTTAAGAAAGTTTCTTTGGGTCTAAGCCGAGGATCTGTGATGTAACTTTGTCTATTATACCCAGACTTGAAATTTACAATCTGACCTTTTCGGCCGGGTGCAACAGGTGACTCGGAAGAAAACAAAGAGCAAGAGGACAAAATTTAGGTCTGAAAAGGATTTTCTTTATATAGTCGTTTACTTTGCCTTACACCTTGCAAACCGACGGTAATTTGTTTAGGTAGTTTGACTGATCAACAATGGCTATTTTTCCGGAATGAGGAATTATCCAGGAAATCACTTTCAAAAACAGTTGCAAAAAATTCGCATACCTTTCCCAACTCAATATATCATACCTGCTGCACAGGCCTACCTTTGGAAGGGGAGTTGTTTTCCTTGCTTTTCTATTAAAGCTACCTACTTTGCACTTTTACCGATAGTTGAATAAAATACAAAATTCCAAACATTCTTGAGAATTTTGTTAATACTGTGACGACTAAATGTTTATAACTATTGGTTGTCAATGCATATATCAAAAAACGAAATTGCCCGATCTATAGGAAAAGTCAATACGGAGACGGAATTGAATTAGTGCAGGAATTGTTATTTATCTATAAGTTACTCATTGTTCCGAATCATGCCTATTATGAAGTTACATCTATGTAATGTTTAAGACGCTAATTTTCAATTTAATGATTTTCATAACTAATTTACTAACTGAATTACATAGAGTTCATCTTTGGATAACATGGTCATAAAATAAAAAATTGAGATAATGGAAATTAATATTGAAACTTGGAAAGTTATCCCCAAATGGTTCGCAGTAAGTACTGAATTGAGCAAAGAAACACTTAAGTCAGTCTGGTGGAGGCTGCGATTGGGCGGTGTAGCAGGCGGTGCCGGATCATGCGCTCTCCCATTGGGTCACGCCTGTCGTTCAATATCTGCTCAGCAGGCGGAACTACTGGTTACTGGGCCGGAGTCGGCCAATGATGTTCTGGTATCCAGGTAGCCGTAGAGGGGGTCATTCATGGTAACGATCACTCTACTGTCCCCCAGGTCGGGCAGAAGGTAGGGTAAAGGGAGGAGCGTCGACAGCAACGCTGAAGATCTCCCAGACGCCCGCAGCGAAGGTTTCTCAGCCGTTTCCATCAGTCCCGCTGTGAACGCAGCAAGGAACGCCACGGATTTCTCCCTGTTGCCGTCGTCGCCTGTCCTTTAACCGACGGTTTACATTTTTGTTTTTATTTGTCTTGGGGCGCGTGCGGATTGCTCATCGAACCTCAACAAAATCTACAAGGAACTAGTGTTTTGTTAATAGTATCGTCGACTGAGCAACCTTAGTTGATTTTGCGAAGTATCTAAAAACCGAATAGTGATATTTAGTGACGAGTGACTTGAGTAGTGATTCGTTTCAAGAAATTGTATGTTTCTAATACAATAGACAGACGAAATTCTTCGTTTCAGTTTTTTGATCAAATATTCTTGTAATTGGAATCAATGATCGTATCAAATACGTTTGTTGGGAAAATGTGACAAGGACGAAAATTGAATTTGATCGTTTAGTGCAAAATTACGGTTTATATATATTTAAGTATTTGGAGTAAAGTTACAATTTAAAAATCATCATGATGAACGCCTTCCTCGACGGCGTTCCGTCCCATCCGCATCATCTGGCGAGCTTGGGTCTGAAATTATCTCCAGGAGGAAACGGGCATGGTGGAATGGCTGGAGACGTTGGTGCTCCTGGAAGTGTTCAACCAGCACCCGGAGATGCACCTTCGCAGCAACACCACCACTTTCATCCGCAAGGATATCCGCACCATCCTCATCCGGGAAGTCATATGACAGCTCACATGGGCCACCATATGAGCCACCACGGAGGATATGCGGCTCGAGATTTCCTTCTTCGCAGGGAACACGAATTCAACGCGACGGCGAATCCAACAACGCCTGAAAGCGGTTTGGGCCTGTTTACGCCGTTGCACCATGATGGTACGGCGGCTGTTGCCGGTATGCAACAGTTCCCTCATCATCCTAGCCAACATCCTCTGACGGCGGCGAGTCATTATCCTGGACATTATCCCCAGGATAACAGGTTACCTCCTCCTCATCACCAGTACTTGGGAGGACCTCATCTAACACCTACGATACATCATCAGCAGCATCCCGGTGTCAATCACTCCACTCATCCCCACGGAGCTTTCCTAAGGTACATGAGGACGGGAGGCGGTGGAGGTGATCAACGTCAAAAAATGTCGTGTATGTGGGTAGACCAGGACACGGCTGGGCCGGGTCGAAAACTATGTGGAAAACTGTTCGATACTCTTCACGACATTGTCACACATTTGACGGTCGAACACGTGGGTGGACCCGAATGTACGACGCACGCGTGCTTTTGGCAGGGATGCTCCAGGAAAGGTAGAGCTTTCAAGGCCAAGTACAAACTCGTCAATCATATTCGTGTACATACCGGCGAAAAACCCTTCCCGTGCCTCTACCCCGGATGCGGCAAAGTATTCGCCAGGTCAGAAAATCTCAAGATTCACAAAAGGACACATACAGGTGAGCTTTCAACATTTAGCAGAACTACTATTTACGTAAAATTGTCACTTTCACATGTTAATAACAATTAAATTTTAGCAATTTATAAATAGCACATATTTGTGTCGTAGCAATAGCTCGAAAGTGAGTTATTTTGGTAAATATTAAGGCAGTGACACGTCTGATGATGGTAGTTAGAGTAAATTGATCGTGCGTGTAATTCAATAGGCCTGTAAACAAGATCGTAAACACTTATATAAATCAAGTGTAAGATTACAAGACATCGATAAGGAGGAGCAGCCGCGAGAAGGAACGCTGTGAATTCTTTAAAAAGTTGTAATAGATAGGAGATAAGCGGTGATTGGTCAGACCGCCGTTTTCATTAGTCTTGGATTAAATAGCCGAATCGAAGAATTCCGAAAATGCCGCGATCCCTCGCGATGCCCAGGACGCGCTCCGGCTGGCGCCACGGCTCGTTTGAATATAATCACCAGGCAGGTTTTTACGATGACAAGAATTTCGAGATGCAATTAAGAAATTACTGGACCATATATCGCATCGCTTTATGTTCGCGTCCCGGACAATGTATTTACATATTTATAGACGGCGCTTGCATCTGCGCATTCTTAGAGATCCGACTGCAGCACAAGCGACGGACCAATGATGCTAGACTCTTCTCTCCACGGGGCACGGGAGTTCCGACTTTAACTGCTTGTCCCACGAAATTCCTTTCTTCGACTTAACAAGGCTCGTTACACCTATAATAACGTGTCAGGTTGCCCACACCCGAGGTGCGATACCCTTTATATCTAACGGAACGTTTCTAAATTACTGAGTGATCGTATCCATAATTTCTGAGCCCTCCGCAACACAACCGTGATGTATTTTGAATACAGATGAAAACATGCTCGATATCATCTTTGATGACAAGATACATGACATGTCAAGGTCGCATCGATCGTGTTATGGTACACTTGTATGATGGAAAACATTGGAGATTTAGATAACGCGAACGGGTTGATATTGAAGGATTGGGTTGAATGACAGGGAATGCATCATACACGATTAAATTTCATTTTCATTTACGCGACACCCCCTACACGCGTAAGTTTACAACATTGGGTCTGAACTGCTGTCTGCCGCAGGAAACAACGAGACGAGTTCTCGCACGCCCACCACGCTTGTTTCCCCCATATCGTCACGGGGTGTGGGACTTGTGACGGTTTTTGCTCCCCTTCGGCTTCTATCATGGTGCACTTCATAATAATAAAACAACCCCTTTTATCGGTGTCTCTTCATCTCTCTCGCTCCATCGCCCGTACTCTCTCGGTTTGTCATTGTTTGCCGGTGTGCTGCACATTAAACGAACAGAACGATTGAAATTAAATTGGCATTTTCAAAAATATTTTTGCGTATATTCTCGAGGTCCCTTCGACTTGGCACTCTCCCCAGTGGATAATCGTACAATAACTCCGGATTTTCGGGGTGCAGTCCTGAGACAAAAGTAAATTAAACGTTGTTGCCAGTGAGCGTTAAGCTAAAAACATATCAAAATAGAATATTTGTTTCGGAAAATTTTTATAATCTTGTCATCAAAGTTTGAATAAATTTAAACAATGTTAAAATTTAGAATCTTCTAAACTGTTGATGTTATTTTGGAATGTTCTTATGTCATAATATATTTGACGAGCATTGAAATAGATATTAAATCGGTGTAAAATATATTAAAAAATTAGTTTCTCAAAATGATGCAACATTACTAACATTATCGTGACATTTAAAAGTTGCCCTTAATTAAAACATAATTCATAAATATTAATGTCATACATGTTCATCTGCATATATCTTGATACGTCTTTGTTTTATTAGAATCTGTCGTATGTTTACGTATATTTCTTATGAAACATTTTAACTAATATCGTAGAAGATTATTCTATTGTAAACGTTTAAATGATGTTTAAGAAATCGAAATTGTATGGTAGAAAATTAAAATGCGAATTACCGACGGACGACTCTTGGAAACTACATTTTGTTTCTTTTGATTTCTTTTTGTTAACGTTTCGAAATTCTCTAGAACGGTTTTTTTAACGAAATTATATGATTTATAGATATTAGTCCAAAAAGATATCCAACAAAAAATGTATTTCTAAACTTTTGGGGTTACAAATAAGAAGCTCAGTTTTATGTTAAAAACACAGAGAGATTGCAAAATATAAATGGAAAATTTGTTCTGAAATTGCGTGTTTAGAGTAGAGTTTCATACGTTTTTTGCAAATGATACATAACCTCAATTCTAAAAAGGTTCAAATTTAATAACTCCATATTTGGGAGCTAATCTGTAAAAAAGTTAGATTGTTTAACTAAAGTTACAAAATGTTTAACCAATTATGTGTGTGTATGGAAAACTACGAAAACGTGTAAGTTTTGCCGTAAAAATGCATTTTTAATTTCTTTTATTACAATAATTTGTTGCCACTAAAATACTCAGTTTTTGTTATTCAAGTAATTCTAAAAATGTATTTAAACGACAAAAATAAACCCTCCATATTACTTTTGAATTAGTCCAATGTTACTAATGAAATAAGCCAAATTAGCTACGAATTGAATTAGTAAAGAAAAATATACAAATTAATTAATAAAATTCAACTAAATTATTTTAAAAATTAGATAATAAAAAGTAATCACTAACTTGAGATTAGCGTAATGGAAGTAATAAATTAACAGCTTTGTCTTTTATTAGAAAAATCATCGACTAATTCAATGAGTGACAACTTGCCTTCATTAACACACAGCAAAAATAGTGTTAATCGATTCGTTTTACAAGTAAAATACGAAATCACAAAAAATAGTTAAATTAACTATTACTGTATAGTAAGGTAGTCCATACTATTGTTTCGCTTTGTTTGTCCCCAAAGGTTAATTGTGCAGTAGAGTACATAACCTCAAATTTGCCGTAGTTTATCAGTTTACTAATCACATTAAATGTTTGTAAATAATATCTGTGACGAAATTGATTAAACAAAAATAATACCTCTTGTAAATAAACATAGCTATTGTAAATTGTTAAATTAATATGCAGTAAACAACAACTTTCCGCAATATTAATTCTGTTATTACTATATGTCAGAATCATTTCTGCCATTTTTTTCTCCGTTTATTACTAATTCCAATTTAATTTGTGCGAAATGCATGTTCTCGATAGGTTTCGTCCGCCATCTTCAAACACCTCAAAATCCATTTGCAACTAAAGTTATAAACACATAGTGGTAACCTTTGAAACAAGGATTTAAATTAGAATGCATATAAGACAGGCGGCTTAGTTTACAGTGATTAACGAATGTTTATTAATTGTCATTTTTCGCAAAACTTTTATCTAAAAGAAATCTTTGTGACAATTAGATTCCTTAGAGAATAATATTTCTTGCACAATAAACATTAGGGTACAAATCAATTTTCTTATACAAGGTGTTATTAAATATTAAATTATGAAATTGAAGTATTTTTATGTATATTCTTGTTTGTCAAACAATTATTGCAATTTATTTTTTTAGTGCATTTTACTTTTCAAATTATAATACTTAAATATTTAGATTTACAATACATCTTGCAAGATTTACAATTTTGATGTATTAAATATTGTTTCTACATATTTTAAATTCGAATAAAATATGTCATAATTATTTGTATTAAAGCAACTATTATACATCGATTTTTAATTGCTTAGTGAATAGTTGTTTCCTATATTAATACCAATAATTATGCTTATTATTTAAAATATGGTATCATAAATATTCAATTATAATTTGTTACAAATTATTAAAAGTTTTCTATATAGCTATTCAGCTGTAAAATTGCGTTACATTGGAGGTTATATACTCTGCTGTATATTTAATGATCGGGAAATAGTAAACAGAACAATATTATTCCCTTATTTATAGAAATATTTAATTTAATTTAATTATTTTTTTGTGATTCCATGTTTAACTTTTGTTGTAAACTATTTATGACGTATTCGTTAGTCAATAACCAGTTTAGTGATCATGATCCGATCAGGTTGTAATCAGGTAGTCTGAACAGACATTTGCCTAGGTATATCTAAATCTGAATTAGTCAAAAACTTCTAATCAAGGGATGGAAAGGCGAGAAAAGTTGGTGACTGATTAATGACTTAGTAATGATTTTTAGAAATAAACATAGAAACAATGAATTAGTCACTAGCTAAGTTCTACTAATTACAAATTAATTAAATATTATTTTTTAATATCTTATTACAAAAATGAATAAATTCAATTTGACTAGTAAAGTATTAGTATTTACTGATGAATTAGTAGTTTTCTCTTTAGTAGTAAAAATGATTACTAATTCAAATAGAAACCGGTTTTCCACTCTTTCATAAGTCGTTTTTGAGTAACTCAAATTTAGAGAAAACAAATAAAATTAAAAAAAAGAAAATCACAAATAATTCTACAATATTTCATGGTAATAATCGATTATCTCGTCATGGACATGTATAACGCGTTACGATAAAATTTCTTGCAATAAAAACACTACCAATCGAATGTGTTAAGAACCGCGTGTCTCATATTTTTAAAGAACCGACGAAAATTGCCTAGAAATAACAGCAAAATGTAATTAATCATACTAAAAAATATATGATAACAGTATTTTCTGAAGAGTTGAAAAATTGTGGGATTATTCGATTCGTAATTCATAACGAAGAACGTTCTGATTTCTAATGAGAAATTAACTTTCAAATTAATGAGAAATGCCATTACTAGGAATGTCGGAGAACCGCTATTCCTACTTCATCATAATATCTCCACGTTCGCATGTTGATAACTTCATACATGTAATTAACTTGTCTTTGATTTCCTTAAACTTAATTTTATGATAATTGTTCTTAATTGGTAAATAACGCGATTATTCGAGTGTGTTAATGGTCGCGATCATACCCTAGGTAACATTTATCAAATCATGACGCTGGGTTTAAATATCCCATTGAGTTTACAAGAGAAATAAGGGTATTTTAATCTCGGATGAAGTTAAAAATTATTCATTGCTTTCCGCTATGCAAAGGATGTTAACCCAGATTCAGACAGATTTTCGTTTGCCTTTCGCGGATTTAAATAAGCCGCTTCCCCAGCATGTACCCCCTTTAATATTAATATCGAGTATCTCTTACTGCTCTCGCGAAAAACAAACATCAATGAAAGAAACACTTTAGGGTTTTTCGTTTCGAAAATGAATTTGTCAAGCCTATCGTCGAGGATTCGTTTGCCGGTTCGCCTCGAGCATTAAAAAAAAAAAGAGAAGCCCGCTCTCTCTAATCCGCAGATGCGAGCCTGTGGCCATTAGGGCAAATCGATATGCATTATAAAGCAACGCGCGGAGACGTCAGGGTGAAAAAATAACCCGGATCACGCTTGCACGTGCACACGATTGGTCGCCTTGACAATAGGATTCCCCTCGACGTATCTACCATTGGTCCGGATTTTTCGAGGGTTAAGTGCGAGAAACAGGGGGATGCTATGTAGGGATGAGTCTGCAGGACGGAGGGGTGTTTGAAATAAGCGTTAAGTAGGTGCAATGGCCTCCGCGGCTTAGAACACGAAATATAAATGGCTACTTGCTAGTTTGCGTGAAACCGGATCGAAAATGCAATTGCGAACCGGTTATTCTTTTTATTATCCAATAAATAAATTGCTTAGTATGCATTATTCCAAAATTTTGTTTCGATCTTTAAAGAGCTCGATATTTTTGATTCCTCAAAAGCGTGGCCTTTAAGAAATGTCTAAGCTAATTGCGCTTTTTTTTTTGCTCGACCGCAAGGACGCGAAACAATATGGCGTCGAGTGGAGGCTCGTGTCTGCCTCGCGGGGCGCCAAGTATACGAACGATGTCTCTAGTACCTACTTGGGTAGGGACAGAATTCTGCGAGAAATATGGCGGAACGAACGCCAAAGAGAAGAATAACGGCGCGACCCGTAGCGAGAAACAATATTTGCTTGACCCCACGCTAAGCGAATCGCCTCTGACTTTTGAATCCGGCACGATGTTTTTACGAGTCTCACGATCGGTCACGATCTGGAGCGGTGTTCGGAAATCAGCTTCCGAGAAGCTCGATCGATGTACTGGATCCATAGTCGTTCGGGCGTGAAAGTAGATCCAAACTGGATCGAATGCCGCTTAAAAAGGTGAGAGAGCGACGAAAGGAATGCCAGGAATCGTACAGTCCATCTGAGGTATTAAATGTTTCATAGAGTACGAATTCAAAAATTTGATGAGCCCATTTAGAATGAACGGGCGTGTCGATCTTCCACGAAATTCAAACAGTTGACTTCGACCCACAATGATTCAAATAGACATCCAATGATCCACTGTTCGAATTGTAATCTAAATCATATTGATGTGTCGAAGTTGTTTTAGCCAGCCTAATAAGTCTCCAGAGCAATATTGTTTCCAAAAATATTTGTTACACAAAATCTTACAAAAGTTAGACCATCTTATGAAATTGAAAGTCACGATTCAATGAATGGTCAGAACCTTGTTAGAATTGTCGGAATAGATTGATAACAAACATTAGGTATACTTCAAAGTAAGAAAAAGAAGATAAGATGGTATTATTGACAAAATGCTTGAGGGTCAAGGTTCTTATTTTGGATTTGGGTGAATGCTTGCCATTCCAAAGACAATACCTGTCGAACTGAATATTCCGCAAAAGCGACCTTCATCATCTTTAAAAGGAAATGTCATTTTGAATAAAAATCTTTTAAAAGGAAGAAAATCCGGTGAAAAACGGAAGCCGCGGCAGCTCTAACTTGCGAGCACGATATAATCTGAGCCGTAGCTTAATCCCTTATGCGCACTGCCCGCGGCCCAGGGGCTAAAACACTTATCTCACTTCAAACTGATTTAGACAGAAAGATTTGTTGCAAAAGCAACCTAACCGACAGTGTCGGGACGTTTGTGGCTGCAGCCCGAGGCGACCCGCATCCTGCCGACACAACTACAAGCTTAAAGTCTTACCTATGGACTTGTTCCAGCACATATGAGACTCGGTGTCAAACTTTACGCCCTACGCTGCCAATATCTTGCTTTCCTCTTCATAACCCCAACAATTAAGTGTCGATAAATTTGCCCGACTCTTTTGTATAGAAAATTTGTTCCTGAATTAACTGTCAGTCTTAAAAGTCGTTTACCATGATAGCTTCATTTTTAAGGATCGGTAGATTAATTTCATTGTTTCGTTTTTAAGCAGTTCCTTCTTAGTCTTATTTGGTTCTTCAAAGAGGATTTAGCGTGAAAGAATATATCTGTAGAAACACATTTATGTTCATTTTTCAATGCCGTGAACTTACTGCTAATGGAAATATTTCATTTTTCAGAAAAAAAATTTGGTCCCTTTCAAAATTATTCATTTAAAAAATGAATGATTATTTTTTTTCGAAATTATCAATTATTACCGTCAAATTTCATACAACTTAAGGGGACAAACGTCAAACGATAAATTAAACAAAAAATCCAAAACATGATATTAGGTACTTAAATAATGAAATTTTATGCGAAATTTTACACAATGTTTCTAGTACACTTGTAAAAATCTCAAGTAGTATGATAAAATATTAGTATTTCAAAAAACGATGTAATTATTATTTCAAGCTTAGTTTTTACTTATATGCAGCAATAATTAAACAAATTTTAATACTTTTATTCTGACATTATTTTATATGAGAAATAATTGTAAAAAGTTTCTTTTTCTGCATTGTTGTTACCACTTAGATAGTTTCAGAAACAAAACAAAAAAAGAATCGTCGTAAAATTTGTGGAAGAAGAAAAAAACTTTTTGGACTTTATAAAATATTTTTTATTTTACAAATAATAAGAAAAAACACACATTTTTTGTCGAAATCCAAAAATCATTGCCAGATATATTTTATGCACATTTTCATGTTTTAAAATACGCCGTAACTATAATTTGATGCTAGAAAAATTATTTCTAGAAAGTAATATCCGAGATTTAAATAAATACATTTTTTCGAATCTTTCAATTAATTCCGAAATTAGAATTTTGTTGATCTCGAGTTGTTAATGTAAAGAAAACAGAGTAATCTAAAATATCGCTATTATCATAAATTAGCATAAATAATTAATTAAAAAAAAACCCTTACTCATATTTTTATATTTTTTATTCAGCTTTATTTTGGAATGCAAATATCAAAGAAAATTTAATATTAAAATGATATTTTATCATCCTAAAAGTCACTTGGTTTTGTTTAATACATAGTAACTTACATTTTTTTAAAATAAATCCTCGATTTTTATAATAACGTTTACTAAAAATAGGTACTAACTTTATATTCGTTTAGTATTTATTTTAACCTTCATTACGAATTTACACACACGATGCATTAAATAATCTTAAATATTTTCTTCGAGGATAATTAAAATCAATTAAAGAAATAAACGTATTAATTTATCAGCAGATTCGTAAATTCGGTACTTAATTACAGAAGTTCTTAATTAAAACTCACATAAAATTTGCAAAAGTAACTTTAAAAAGTGTATTTTAAAATGTACTCATTAAACGATTTACGCTCGTTTGCTGGTTATTACAGACTTTTCTTGCGATTATTTCATATGAAATTTAACAAAATGTTTATCAATTCATTATACGATTTATTTGAACTTTGTGAATAATATTGCAGTTTCATGACACTACAAAATTTGTTCGAAACTGAATTCTTGTGGAAAGAAATAACTGTCGGTAACATCGGAATAAAACATTAAAATGTGATACAATTTTAAACTGTGAATAAATATACAAACGAAGTTGTCATTCGCTGCGGAAATGTGTGTTGACACAATAAATGGTGTCGAAAATTTCAATAACCTGAAAGGCAAGTCGAAGATACGCCCGGGCAAAACCCGTTAATAGAATTCGTATGGTCGTGCACATCATTGGCTTCTGCAATAACACGTGTCAAGACGCGATAATTGTTTAGCAGCCTTGATTAGCTTCTCGAGCCAGCTGAAAAAACAGTGTGAAAAGTCAATCAACTTGCAGCATCTTCGTCTTACATAAAACGGTCAATTTTAATGCTTACATTTTCTGATCTCTTCATTGATTCTAAAACATTAAATACAATAAATAATTTTAAACTAAATTTCCTAAATAATTCCAGCAAAATATCTTTTAAACGGGTTCTATTTGATCTAATCAGTTACTCTTGTTATTTTAAAGAATCACATCTAGAACGTAACCGTTAGAACTCGTCCAGAAAATAAATTTAAGAATTCTCTCCAGAGAAAATGCGGTTTAGTTACTCATAAAATTGCTACATGCATGTCGTAAAGAGGCGACCAATGAAATAAAATAGCGAATGTTAACTTCATGTAGTGCCAGGCGTATATTTTCAAAAAAAAAACATTTAAGACGAGCTGATGAAATTCATGTACAATAATCATCCTTGGTAATGCCCTAGGTGATTTTGCTTCATAGGACGTCGTCGCTTAAAATCTTTCGAGACAAGTGCGCAAATAAATAGATACGTGTAACTAAGCTCGTCTTTTTCATTTCGCTCAACATCTCGAGCGAAACTCGTTAAGTCACTATATGCAAATCCTCGAGAAAGTGTCGCCGATATTGTAATTACATCCGAGCACACGCTTCCAGATTTCCACGCGACGGGGATGGAAATTATAACGTATCGTGGGAAAGGGTAAAATTTATTTTCTTTTAATATTAAATTCCGATCAATTACGGCGTTTGGCTTTCTAGTTTACGAAAATGTCTCACCGTGTTGGTGATTGCCAGTTTATTCGATAAATTTTATACGATAAACGATTATACTGCAATTGAGATAGACACAAAAGCGGTAAGGAGAATTTATCATCGGCTAGAGACCGACAGCAAAATATTTTGTCATGATTTACATTTTCTACGGATGTGACAAGGCGAGACCATGGAGTCGGTTTTCTCAACCAGTGCCAACAAAAAGAAAGTATATAATGCGAAACCGCGTGGTTAGCGAGGGTAACCGAAGACCGGGTAAATCACATTGAGTTTCCATATTGCTAGGGTACAGTCGCACCCCGTAGAAGTCTCCACCTCCGGTTCATCCGTAGTTTACTGTTTTTCTCAATCTCCCTTCTTTTCGTGGGTTCAAGACGATAGCGAGGACAATGGCGATCATCGAGAAAATATCATATTTCCGTAATATTATACTTTTGTGCCGTTTAAACGCCAGCGATAGATATACGTCGTCTCTCATGAGGTTAAAAATTATTTTTATGGGTTTCCAAATATTTCTCTCGAATTGCGTCATGGAATTTTCTTATCGTTATGCCATAATTACTGATGGACCCCGATAAAAATGGCATCTGCGATTGAAAAGGCATATTTCCCACACGTGAAGCAAAGTATTGAGCAACCAGTATCATCGGGAGGGAAAAAGAGCAATAGGAAGAAATATCTAGAAGAGGGCAAAACGTTTGCGAGAAAGATACGAAAAAAGAGTCAGAATAAACTGAGGAAACAAAACGAAATTGCGGACTAGCTGCGGTGGATGATTTAGGGGCGAGGGTCGGGGGTCGCGGGTCGAGAGACCAGGCTCTGGAATGCTGGGCCAGTTCCTCTCCCGTTCGCTCTTTCCCGGTAAGCGGACCGCGAAGTACGTGGAGGAGGACAAAATGATAAGAGACAAGGATAACAGGCAGAACATTTACATAGGTCGTTAGTATGGGCAGATTCAAAGAAAACAGACAAGTTGCTTGCAGCGGGCCAAAGGCAGGAGCGCATACTTTGTTTCTCCGTTTATAATCCTTCCCATCGTTGTACGGCCGCTTTGTTATGCATGCCCCAAAACATTGGCCTAGCTCGCATATCAGATCTCAGAATTTTTCATACAAAAGAAACGGTCAGTTTTTGAACTTGCTAATAATTATTTAAGCTTATGCTAGTAAAAGACTTACAGGTCGTAAGAGTAATTATAAACCATTGGGGAATTGGAAGGTCCTCGAAAGGAGTCGCCGAAATCAATGGATGAGCCAAGATGTCGAGTCACTTTGACATGGAGTCGACGTGCGAAAGGGCCTATTGGTATTGTAATTTCGTTGTGTAACCCAATAGCTTTCCGCCTTTTTTCCCTCTCTTGTCTTTTTAGCCTTTTACATGGGAGAACGAGTAGGGGCAAGGAAACGTTGATGATTTCCTCATGAGAACTGTCATGCGTGAGAAGTATGGCATTTCGAAGTTCTTGAGCGTATCAACTTGAGCAAACTCGATATCAAACTCAAATCTTTCGGGTGTAGGACGACCGCGCCCAGAAAATAAATCCCAAAGACGAGCTAGACTGCCGTGAAATGATAAAGGGGTGAAATTCGCGAGAGACAAGAATCGGTGAGAATAAAGTATATTACCCCAGAAAGAATACGAGACAGGGGATAAAGAGAAAAAAGAGAGAGCATCAGGAATCAAAGGAAAAGATGAAGAACGTGACAGACAAGAAAAGAAAAGTAATAAAGTACGACGCAGAGACGAAAAGCGGGACAAAGAGGACGCGAGATAAAAAAAAAAGTCGATGCGTTCGCACCGTCCGTTATATTTACGAAGAATCTTTCTCTAATGCTTTCGATGCGCTCCGATGGAAGCGCACACCTACCCTTTATACGAGGCTTACGAACTTCCAGATTGCGGGGAGGACCTTTCCCTACACTGGTGCGATTACATACCCGGCAAGCAGATCCTGTACGTATACGAGAACGCGTGAATTATGTTTCATGCGAGATGTCAAATTGCTCGCCATATCGTAAAATATACAACTCCGCGCGCTGTGGGAAACATTATGTTCTCCAACCACTCTCGATCTTCTTCTTTCTTCTGCCCATTCACTTTTCTCTGTCTCCCTCAGCATCCTCTAACTCTTTTTCTGGTTCTCATGAACGAACCTCCACTTTTCGTCCTACCTCGATCACATCGCGTCCTGAACATGCGAGGTTGTGCCTTGAAGAAGACCTCTGTCTTACAATCGAAATATAAATCCAAGCAGTATTATAAATTACATTTCTTCTACCGTTCAAACATTTTGATCAAACTGGATACAACTCTTATATCTTTGCTTTTCATGTACAAATTCCGTTACACTTAGTTCTCTGACTTTCGAATTAATAACGAAATTGTCAAGAGGTAACTGTTCCAAATTGGATTCGTTTATAACCATCAGGTGCTTGGGCGATGCTCTGAAAGATCTGATTTAGCTATCTTAGCGCCACGCTCTGTGTGCAGTCATTAGATAACTCCAGACTCGATCATTAATAAATCGAAACTATGGCCACACGCGAGATGAGTCTCGAGGCCCGAAGTTTATAGGTTCGAACGAGAATAAACGAGCTTTGCAAGACAAAAGTCGATCTATCGAGATGATGAGTCGGGTGATGATCGGTCTGGGAACGAAGAGAGGAGGAGAATAAAGCGAGAAAATATGTCGAATCATTGTATGTTAATAAATATACCAATCCATCCACCAAAAACGCCATTCGTTTAATGACTCGACATCGGCTAACCAAATTAACCGTGACTAAAGTGCATTTTATAGAGTGACGTGGAGTAAATTTTTGTTTGACGGAGAAAAGCACCTTTCTAATAAAACGTGATTAAAACGACTCATCGATAATTTATGGGCTCTACATTAATTGTAACAGTTTTAGTAACTCGTTACACTTATGTGAAATTCGACTAAACGAGTACATTTATTCATTAGTCAAATCAAAGTTCCCTCGCGACCGTAAAACTTGCCGCAATTTCTTGGTCGTCTTTGTAAAAGTCCCTCACCGACGAAAGCCTTGTCACTTAATCCTGTTCTCGCGTAAATCACGGCAGCATCTCTTACTTTTCGACACTTCCAAGGATTCCTAGCAGCGCTGCCACGCGGAAGAGGTGAAAGCCAAGAAAATATCCCGACGAAAAGAAAGAACCTGCAAGTGGATAGGAACTTTCTTGGAAACTTCTGACTCGCATAAGCTCATTCTTCTGCTTTTTTCCGTTAAAACTGAATTGGAGGACTACATTAGCGGCAACTTCGGCGAAAGAGGTTTACGCGAACGAAATGCAAAAATTGAATGAGCACCCTAGTAAAACTACTCATGAACTCGAGTATATTCTTTTTCCTTTTCCATCCCTCTCTCTCGTTTTATATTTCTTCCATGCTATCCATCTTTCTCTTTGCAGCTCGTTTAAGTACCGGCTATCCTTCCTTTTTTCTGAGCTTCTTGGAAGATTTCGGAATCCTCATTTCAGGTTTTCGCCGATTCTCGGTAAAGTGAAACAGGCGAGGAAAATAGGTAAAAAAGACAAATGCGGCGGAGAAAATCGAGTCACGCAGAAACGTAAATAACTCTAGGCATGCTTGAAAACAAAAAATTTGAGGTGCCTTTTCAGACTTCTGTTTCTCATAAACAGCATTCGAATTTTGTTTCAAAAGTTTCTGGTTTCTCAAGGGTGTAAATTGTCGATAGAAATATAAATGCCAAATTTAACTGGAAATGAAGTAACTAGTTTTGCATTTTAGCAGCTCTACATTTGTCATACTCGAATGAACATTACTTTTTATCTTATATCTCCTGCAATTTTGCACGGTGCTTGTCGCGTCCTTCCATCTGTAATTTTTCTGTCGTTTCTTATGTGCTCGTATTTCACATTTCTTGCGTCTTATTGCTCTCTTTCGTACAGGACACACTTCCTCGTCGTACCTTTCTGAATATTTGCTGGCAGCAGCTATGCCGGTCCATGACAGACAGAGACGGGCGGAGACAGATATATACGGAGAAGCAAAAGATGCGGAAGAAGGAAGAGCCAAATAACGAATAAAGGAAAGAAGAGAAAAGTTTGTCCCAACAATGGGCCCTAACAAGCAGGATCGCGGTTCCATGAGATTTTGTGCCGTTTAGCACCGACGCACAAAAGGGCGTGCTGAATTCCGCTGGCACGCACCCTCCGTCCCATTTCGCCATGTCGAAGCGTGCAAGCCACGGCTATTTAGTTTTTCCCTCGTTGCCGATACGCACTCTACAAACGTTTGGAGCTTTCTGGCTCTTCAATGGAAGCAAAAGGGCGCCGGAAAAGTACACACCTATTTTTGCTTCAATAGACTATTTCAAGATGCATTTCGAGGGCCCTCGAGAAACTCTTGGCCTCGGATTAGCGGCGAAACCGCGGCTTTAATCGGTTGAAAGATGTTTACCTATCGAATGGAGCAAAAACATAAATATTTGTAAGCCGATTTTATTTTCTCCGAACGGAAGATTTTCACGCATTCAGATTCATTTTTATGGAATCTTGATTGTTTGCGACTGAATAAATGCGAATGGCACTTGTAGAATTACAATTTTTAAATCGCGCTTTATATGTTAATCATACCGTTTACCTCGTAACTGATTAGACGATACGCTTGGCACTTTTATTTTCAACGAAAGAATAGGAAAGAGGTATATATGTCACGCGTTTCTCCCCCGCAAGAATATGCCCAAGAAAGTCCATTCTTTCGTCGGAAGATATTCAATTACTGTAGATTCGTGCAAAGATACGCTCAGAGCCATGACAACTGTATACAGGCGCGACCGCATGTAAAAAAAACATCGCCTTCCCCGAATAAATATGCATTTTGTACAGAAAGAAGGGTCAGGGAAACACCCACGCTCTCAGGGACGAAAGCCCCGACGTGATATTAACTTTCTCCTGATTCTCGAGATGAATTTCGATACGATATGATCGTCATATTAATTTCGACTCCTAAACAAATCCCGCCAATGATCTTCCCTGCTATTATGAATTGCGGTAGAGTAATCTCTTTTTATCCGAATCGAGATTTAATTACATGCGAGAAATAATGTCCGCAGCAACACTAATTTTTGTGAATCTTAATTTCCTCATCAAGTATTTACAAATATTCTGCTTATCTTCGTGCCATCATGGAGTTGCCTTGGCAGAAATTCTTTGAAAAATTCTTCAAATTCCTCCTAGATTATTCTCCACGTGATCGAAATTCGTCGGCTGAATCTTTCCTCGGGTGGGTCAAGCTTTGCATCGTGAACCTGAGATAGAAAGTGAGAAAGACAGAGAAATGCAAAGAAGTCGTATATATGTATATGAATCGAGTCAAATGAGAAAAAGGACGAAACGATTAAACCGACCTGTAACTCTAGCCGGGCAGCATCCACACGGCATACCGAAGTCCGTGGCGCCCCTATCTTTTATACCGGCAGTTTCTGAAAATCTTCCAGCTTAATCTCAAATCTTTCAGCTCTCCTCTCTGTCTTCTCGTTGTCTCTGTTCTCACTATGTTACACATGCGTTGCTGCTGACTGCGTTTACATATGTCCAGAAAACACGAACATGTGTAAACCTGGTGAGACAACTGCTCGTCTTGATTCGCCACGGGAAGACGCACACGGACGGTCCTCTGTCGCCGCGACAGTAGCTGCACGACTCAGATAACACCGAAGGATATATGACTCTAAACTGCTCCTACGTGCTGGCCGACTGCAAGCTACCGAATTTTCGACGATCAAGATGATGCACCATTCCTTGTAATCATTCACCACGAGAAATGCCCGAATCTCCTCTTGCCAAACCTGGCGAAAAGGTTCTTTCCGCTAAAAAGAACCCTGGAATCCACGACTATAATTTATGCTTTCAAATCATTTGCATTTTTGTATAATTGCAAAATTCTGATACTTCAGGTTACCAATTTTGCTATTTAAATATACTGGCGTCGTTTAATCCACTGGTATGCAACACAATTTTAGGCGAATAAATATTACTGTCATCATACTCATGATTCGCATGATCTACGTCCTCACATCTATACAATAACGTATCTGTTGAACCGAAAGATCTATAAATGCTGTAAATAAGTGGAAATGAACTTTTAACATTTCGATTTGCCCGGATTTTCAGAAGTGTCGTAATTGCAGATTCATCATTCTTTGATTTTGACGGCAAGACGCCCCTGTAGTTAGGACAGACGAGCGTGCAGTGGGACATGCGGACAAACACTCGAATTACCTCAAGAAAAGAAACATCTGCCAATGGCGCTCGCCCTTTTCAAAGTCATCATGGCGGAATGATCGGCGCATCAGCCGATAGTTACGCTTACCCACGTATTTGCGGTTCTTTTTCATGTTTTTCTATCGTTCAGTTCATTTTCGCAAGCAAAAAGCATTTGGTTGAATCATGAAGTGTTTACAGTCGCATAAACTCGGCTGGAAGAAATTCTCCGAAGTGAAGTGATCCTTTGAGGAAACTTAGAATTCGGCAGTGTTTACTTTAGTACAGTTATTGAGGATTCATTTATGCGAAACGTGTCGGATACATTATTAATATACAAAAAAATATTTTACTAGCGATTTAAGTGGTGGTAAAAATATATGGTTCAATGTTAACTTTTCGGTGCAATCGAAAAATGGATTCAAAGTCCTCCTCATAAAGTCGAAAGGCAGACCTTAGAAAGTTCTATTCTTCGACGGGAGAAGCGTATAGTCGTAAAATTTTACAACCATGTGCTGTTGGCAGTAGAGGACGCCTCGTTTGTGCAACTTTCTCTTAAATCTAAAAGACGAAAAGTCAAATCTGTCATATTTAGGGCCTTCTATTACAATCTGCTCAAGGCTTGTTTGATTGTCAGCGAAAAGGACGTATAAGACTGACATCGAGATTGACTCGAAGATCTTTAGATTCGATCGACAAATAGATTCTTGTTTATCTAAATCCAATATCTCTACCACTAATCTCTACGGTCGAAGGGTGTCGATCGTCGTGCTCTTTACAATTGTCTGCAGTTATCGAAGATGATCTCGATCGACTGTCTGGAACATATCATTGACCAGGAAATGGAAGAGAAGCCGAAGATTGGCGAAGGTTATTTGTGGCTTTAGGTTTAATGTTCAACAAGAAAATCATCCGCGTAAGGGCGCACGAATAAAAGAACCAAGATCAGCGGTAAACTAGCTTCCTATCTAGTTCTCGTTCTAGTCTCCTCTCTCTTGCTTCACCGCCCCTCTTCGGGCGTTCGAGAGGCAAAGGAGGGGTCCGAATTTCGGCAAGGTTGGCTACAATGTTTAGCAGCTCGAACTGGTGTCCTCTCGGCACAATGGACGCGAAAAATCATCTATTATCCTGGGATCCGACGCTGCCCCCGTTCCAGGACAATGGCGTACGCCCATATATCATTCGGTGCTTTTCCAAAAACTGCAGTTCAATGAGTTCCTTCGAAGGTACCTCGAGCAGCGGCTACTTCGCTCGACCGCCTTTTCTATATGCCGAGAACCACCCAAATAACTATTTTCCAACTAGATTCTCGTTTCATGCTACTATTATTCCTGCTTGACCTTTCGTGTTCGCCCCTTCATTTGTTGTGATCTTTTTTCCTTTAAAACTGTTACTTCTAGTTTAATAGGTGCAAAAAAGCGTTTCAATATTGTCGAAGCGATACCGCGACGAATGGTTTAGTAGTTGATAAATTATGAACTTACGCAACAAAATCTCCAATCTCTAAAACGTGTGAATAATTGTCGAGACGTAACTCTCATAATCCAAGGAAATATCAATCTGAAATGTACACATTAATATTCTTAAAGATCTTCTTAAATGGATTAAATTTTATTTCCAAATAGAGATTAAACGGGACGCAACAAATCATGGCTTAAAAGTCTGTTGCGAGCGATCAACTGCTAGTCCTGAGCTCAAAGAATATAAATTATAATATTCCTTTTATGGAGACCTTCACAAGCGAGGTAGATAGGGTGTACGACAGGGATTGGGAATCAGGAACGCAACCAATCCTCGTGGCCCTTGTTGAGCCAAAACGATTATAATGACTATTTTATCCCGTGTGAATCTGGGCCATTGTGTTTCCGTTCTGAAAGTCATAACACGATAGAATGTATCGAGGTGACTTCGGGACCATACACGCTCTTTATGTTATATACTAAGAAGAGTGGGGTATAGTGCGTGCTCATCTATCTGAAGATTCAGCAAACCACCAATACTAACCCAGAATCTCGTCTTGTGCGACTATCTACACGTTTTACCAATATTGTTGAAAAAAATCATCAGTTCTTCTTAGACGCGAGCATACGGCTGATGCACGTATACGTAAGGGTGCACACCACCAACGAGGATCGCACCACGGCAATATTTCATGGCATATTGTTGCCATCTGCACACGCAACCCTGCGCGATAGAATAGAGAACGAAGCTTTTATTTATCTGCTATTTATTTGCCGAGCGCTACCGAAAGCGAACGATCCTGCCGGGGACAGATTTGAAAAGTTATTAATCGTCCTCGGCGCTTCCTATCCGACGGACTTTTTCCTTCACTCGGGCACTCGACGACAGTCGAGACGTCGCAAGATCGTTCTTGTGCACGTACCCATCCTATTTATCTGCTATTGTGCGGCGGACCTTCCGCATTTCGATTCAGTTCGAAGCGCCGCCACCTTATTGTTAACAGAAATATTCCTTTCATTATTAATTTCTATGCAAGGTGATTTACGAGAAAATGAATTGAGATGCCACAGACACCTTGATCGATTCTTTTTTTTATGGTTTACCGTAGTTCCCTTCAACGTTGATTTAATTGTTTGCGACATATGTTACAAAAGGTTCGCGGAAGAACGTTATCGCGTTTTTCGCACGTGAGACGAATAATGTCGAGTTGTACGCTTGGAAACGAAATTAATTATCATGTCTTGGAAAGGGTCGCTATCGCGAAACGAGATAAAGATAGTTATGTATGTATCACTCAAAAAGGCTGGGAAAACTTTAATAAAATATAATGTTTCTTGTTTATAAAAAATACATTAATATTCTATTACAGTTTTAACTAACAAGTCTCAGTTTTACGAAAATAGAATTTGTTGAATCTTTTGGCTGACTCAGCAGATTCGCATCTTTTTATTCGTTTCCCCCGTTTTTAGTCACCCACGTATTTTGCGAGAGATGGTGGCTCGCCGCCATCTTCCCCATAAAAAAATCCGCCAAGTTTGCGCTTCCGGTTCGCGCCTCCGATCTTCTTCTTTCCCTCTTAAGCGCAAGTGTGCCAGAAATCCCTGAGGGGGTCGGTGCTAAAATATATTCCAGTGAACTTCCGGTGGAAATAAATAAAGTCACGCCGCACGATCTCCTCCGACTTCGTTCCGGGTGTTCGTTCCGTCGAGTCGTAGTCGTTGAATCCCGGCAATGGCGGATATTCACGTGCGGGAACTTTATCTTTTGCTCGATATCTGCGATTCACTACAACCACCCTGATACACAAGTATTCGAAAAATAACTCGGGTATAATGTCAGGGTTAAAATAAATGTAGTCATGCAATATTGTAATCCATAACCTTAAACCATTATTTATATTTTCTATATGCACATATATGTGAAAGTGACATTACTTTTATGGATGCATACGAAATTTACATTTAATTAATAAGATATATTGAATTGTCTGTTTTAGGTGAGAAACCGTTCAAGTGCGAGTACACTGGCTGTGAGAGGCGATTCGCCAATAGCAGCGACCGCAAGAAGCACAGCCACGTGCACACGTCTGACAAACCTTACAACTGCAGAGTCTCCGGCTGCGACAAATCGTACACCCATCCAAGTTCTCTACGTAAACACATGAAGGTAAATGAGAATTCATACACCTCATTCGTTTAGTCTGTCCATTGCATCGGGTCCTCTTATCTCGAGAAGTTGTAATTAGCCGTCCCGCTATCGGCACTTGGGTCTTGACGGCTCTATGACTTGACACTTTTCATTGACCTTTAAGATTAACCTTTGAAAGTGGTGCGAGCGTATCGAATCTAACGTCCGTTTATATTGAATCGCGTGCCTGAACGGCAAAGTAAAGCGAGGAGATGCCTCTGGAAGAGAAGTTTACGCATGACCGAGCACGGAATCTTAATGAGAAATTACCTGTTGTCCAGAATAAACCAACCGGCCTAACTCCCGAGATACGTGGTCGATAGTATTACTCTCCTCATCTCCTTTCTGTATATCTCCGTTCAACCTTGGCAACCTATTCCCGGCTCAAAAATATTTCGCAGAAGCCGGAGTGCGATGAATATTCCTGCTCTCGATTTGCTAGACCTCCGGCTTGATATTGCTTTTTTTCTTCGAATAAATTTATTTTTTGTCTGCCTGTAAATTTGATTTTAGGGCCGATCTGCTAAAATCTTTCAGTTTCTTTTTGGGGTCCTCATAACGCGACTAATATTTTAAATACCACACCTAAACTTTTGACTTCTTGATTCCAGGTACACGGAGTGACACTGGGCGAAGGCAAAATTGGCGGCGGCTACGAAAGCGAAGGCGAAGAAAGCAGCAGCAGCGGAGGTAGCTTGTCGGTAACTGGACACACGGAGTCCCCTCAACCACCATCGGTTGTTTCGACAACGAGTCCGCAGAGTAACCCGCCACCACCAACGAATCATCTGCTCTCCAGAGGTCCAGAAATTAGCGAGTGGTATCCAATCAGTCAACCGCCTCACTTCGGGTCGCAGCACAGTCCCTTATCGGGACCGCCTCCTCCTCATCATCTTAGTCCTCATCACTTCAACCCGCGGATGCATCATCAAGCGACAGCCTATTAACCTTCTTTGTTTAAGTTTCCGCTCGATTCAATTGTCCATAATTGCAAAAATGATCCAATTGACAATTTCTTTTCATTGTGAGCCAGGATAGACCTAATTAGATCGGTTGTTATAAAATTGCCATATGCCGACGTGATGGTATGCTCTTTTTATATCACAGCGCTTTGGCATACCATTTAACCGACAACAAAATTATCGTTAAGTTCTTTTTTTAACTATTGAGCAGTCTACCAAAAAATAGTTTGAAGCTTATTAGAGAGCAATTTGGATCATTTTTGGAATTATGATTAACGCGAACATTTGAATTAGAAAATAAAACTGGTAAATCTTTACAATCGAGCGGAATGAGAAGATTAACCAAAGGAGAACTCAGTTAAGACCGACAAACGTGCAACGTCCTAATTCGCGTTCCTACATGTCTGTAGAATTAATCGTATACCATCTGTTGATTGTTCTCTTATACTCAAATATTGTTTCACGCGAATTTCACACACAGTTAAGTTTAAGAACGGATCATATTGTCTCTCTTGGCAGAGAAACTAATAGTATTTCAATGGTTTTGTAAGGAACTGGAATTTTTTACAATCAACTGATGGAATACGTTTTCCGTTTCTAAAAAAAGTAGAATATTTTCTTGTAGAAAACGAAACGTCTTTAGAATGTAGCGAAGAAATCAATGAAGGCTGATGAAATCATAGTTCGTCCGAAAGCCAGAAACGGATGTAACGAGAGCAGCCGCGCATGTGCCTCAAAGAGATATTAATGCCGTATTATATCGAGTAGAAAAGATAGTAAGATACTATGTGCGTAGGTACCTGCGCATGCGCTTTCGTCGAGCATCACAAGCAGATATGTTCATTTCGGGTAGATCTTAGTCGTAGTGCAAATACGTCAGCGGTGTTATATTTTCCATAAGTCTAGATCGTATTGGCCCTGCGAAACCAAAATGCGTTGTAATACATCTTACTTATTTGCACTACGAATCTGTCATACTTTGTAATTTTGTGAACTAGTGATATAAAAGACGAAATATATTGATGAGAGAGGTACGCCATTATTATTATTTTCGATCGCGCGAATAAAATTAGAAGATTATAGTATTCTATACGTAATATTTTTAAACTGTGAAAAGTGTAAATACCTTAGGCGAAAGCTACGTGACTGTGTAATCTAAATTATATATTACGTGTAACGAGCACGAGTGATAGAGAGAACGTGAAGAGTAAATGTGAATTAAGTTACTTGTCAATGTAAAATACGCATCACAACTTGGAGAGTGTGATAACTTGTAAATAGTAATAAATCATTAAGAAATCGAACGTATAATTTTACTATAACGATAGTTAATGATTTCTCATCGTCGTGTATATGCTTGGCCACGTAACGCAATGCAACAATCATTCCAGAATACGAATGTACGATACATCTGATAATATTATTATTATTTGTTTTTCAAAAATGCAAAATATATTGCCAATTCGCGGCGTATCAGAAAAATAAATCTGACTTTCTTCATTTCACTGGTCCTTACGTCGCTTCCGAATGCTGATCGATCCAATATCGCACGAAGATTTTATCGCAGCTCTATTTTGGTTTTGAAATGTGTTTCTTATATTTTTGAGTACCATGGGCTAACCGGGAAAAGAGAATGAAGGAGAGAGGTAACATAGAGAGATGGAGGAAGAGAGAGGTGCTCCATTGGTTCGGCGAGACCGCTACGGGACTGTGCGGATATTTTATTTTCGAGTCAAAATTTATGAACGAACGAGATAATAAAATGCGCCCTGACATTCAGCGCCTCGACGTCGGTCGCGGGGGGAATATCTCGGGCGCGGCAACGAGGATGTCCCTCGAATCTCGATTTTTTTCGAGAGCCAGAGATTGCGTTGCCGACGATAAATAATAAGGACCCGCCTGAAACACGACGCGACGACTGTTATTATGATTTTTATGCCGTTCTGTCGCAAAATTGTCCAAAACCCGCCATAATCGCGTTTTTTTAAAGAAAGTCCCAGTACAATCGTTTGAATAACAGACTACAGATACGTTTTATAAATGCTTAATAGGTGTGGTAACCATTATATTGGTTGTTGGTATAGAAATGAAATGATAAAATAATAGGTAAACGGGAGAAGTCGTAAACAATTCGTATTTGGATGATCGATGGGTGGAATCTGTCGAATAAATTACTGAGAAAGATGGAGACAAAAATAAAAAATCGAGGAACGGGAGTAGCAGTCAAGGTTCTTGGCGCCATGAGTGTGGTCTAGGCATTTTGTAAGAAAGGTATGAAGATGCTATCTGGACGAAAGCTGCGAGTGCGAAGGTTTTATTACTCGATATCTAGATGAATTCGTGAATTCTACAGATGATTTCTTCGGGTGGAGTGCAGATGATTTTATATATGATTGTAGTCGGGGGGTCCGCAGGCGCGCCGGAATTTCGGGAATGGGTTTCAGAAAGGAGTCTTCGATAGAGGCACGGAGGTATCGGTGGAAGGAATGACACGCCCCTGACGAGATCACGCGAGATTATACAGAGAGTCCAAGTGTTCGGAGATCTTCCGTTTTGATGATCGATGCCTTTTTTCACATTGTAAAGATTGACCTTTTGAAAAATAAAACAGAAACGAGGTATATCTCGACAAGACTGCGAAATCAGGCAATTTATTGCTCGCATAAGAAAATACGAAGGTACAGTTTAGCTGGAATCATAAAATAACAATTTAATGTTTATTTTATATTAAGTTTTGAAACTTTACTGTTGTAGTCGGAAAGGGACGTAAAATGCAACAGTAAAAAAGGGATTCGACAAAAATCCAAGTAAAACGTAACTGCTTCAGAATTTAGTGTGTACATTTTATATTCCACTATAAATCAGAGTTTTGAAAAGATGGTATTGATTTTTACAAGCGATATGCAAATCCGTGTGTTTAATAGAGCAATTCCTTGTAGTAACTCAATACTATTGTCTAATGTAATTTAAATTTCGAATGTTATTTGCGGATCTAAAAATACCTGATCGTCCGTATCGCAACAATCAGGAGAAAATAGAATTTCAGGGATTAAAGATCGCAGTCGGAGCAACACACGGACACGAGGGCACGTGCTCCTTCTCCCATGTGCGCGAGTATGATCTACGGGGGTTATTACAGCGGCAGCGAGGCACGACTGCTGACTGCTCACTGAGTATACCCGAGTTTCTGCCTCCTTGGCCCTTGCCACGATATAACATCCTGTCGTGCTGAATAACCATCACACATCTTTCCTTGGACCTAATGGTTGTCCCTTTACCAAGCTATATATTTCAAAACTAATAGTTTCTATTTACCGATTCATCTTTTTTCTGTTTAAAAACAATCTATTTTTTCCGAGCGAACTCCTCCTGTAATTTATAGTCTGGCAAGAAATCGATGGGTTCATCGTAAAAAAACACACGATATTCCTCGACAAAGAATCCGAAATCCCAGAAATATATATTTTGTTCTGCGGTAGAAGGAGAATCCACTGGGAATTGATCTATAGAATGCAATTTGTAGTTATTCTCATTTGTCACTGCACCTTCGTCTCCTTTCACCCATTCTTCTCGTTCTGCATCAATTTACTGAACTATATTTTCCTCTCACCTTTCACTTTGCAATAAGAAGCGTGATCTAGCTAATTTGTCTATAATTTCTTTTAGTACTCATCATCCTCTCGATTAAATTTAATTCGGGCTAAACTCAACTTGACCTTATTGGAACTCGAAAAGTAGTTGGATATGTCGAATCGGTTAAAAAAATGCGATGAACAGATCGTTTTGATCGCAACACCGGTATATTAACACGTAACACATCAAAACTCCATTTACAAAGTGGGATGAAAGCAGGTACCAGAAAGTCGAGGGCCATCATATTTTACATCCTCAAAAATAGAAAAAAGGGGTGTCCAAGGCGTGCAGCCATCGTACTATGGTTGCGACCCAGTGACGCAAAGACCGGCATAAACGTCTTCGTAAATTCGGGACTAGTTAAGTCACGACAAAAAAACCCTTTCGAAAGGAACCGAATATTAAAATCATAAAGCGTATTCATTATTCATTTTTAATCTCTTTTCAATAAACCAAGAATGGGAGGACAAAACGTTAACACCTCTGACTCACTAAAAGACAATGGTTTTATTAGAAATAATAGAACTGTTACGATTTCATTTTGTTCCGTTATCCAAGACTGATTAACTACGTAAAAATGTTTTAAATTTTACCAAAGGGGAATTACCATACAGTCGAAATTCCAGCATGGAGGCATCTGAGTTGCCTGCTCGCCAGACGCGAATGGTCTATCTACCGTAATATTATAAATTATTTATTTGTATTTCCAAATGATCCTTGAAAAATCACAGTATTATGGTAATGCTGCGATTAACATATTGGAAAGACCCAACATGATATTTCAACTCGTCCCGCTGCTTAAGCTGAGGGAGATCTGGGATCCTTCGTTGTGACCTGAAGGCAAATTAATTTTTTAATGCATTCCCGTTTAAACAGATCAAGGATGAATTTTCCCCGGTAAAACTGCCCCAGAATCGAGCTGGATGAATGATGTGCTTCATTTGTAATATTATGCACACTCAAAAGACGAAGGAAGTATTTTCGCACAGAGTGATTTATCTTTGACTAAGGGTTCCATCGTTGGCCAAGAGATTCGCACGTTTGCTGAAACAAAAAGTCAATACTTTAGCCGCAGGAATGTTCACACAGGCGCGAGCGGATGACTGACGGTCAAGGGGATCATAAGCAACACAAACGTAATTAACGTTAGCCTATCATTATGTGGTAGCGTGGCCACTCCCCCGTCACATTATATGTTTATAAATCAGTCCCAGAGACGAGTAAAACACGAAATAAAGGAAAAAAGCCCTCTGTGTTGGACTGTTTTGTTGTTCGATCAAGAGAGGGAGAAAGAACAAGACAAAGAGGGAGAACGGATGAGAAAGTAAGGCAGAAATGCCGAGACAAGGGCAGAAAGACGAAGAAAGAGAAACCAGGTAGAAGAATTCTTATGCTAATAATTTTATGACTATGAAAATGAATATTTTTAATTCTCGATGAGGTTTTTGCCGTATGAATTTCGCAATTAAGGGAATTGTCCTGAAAACGATCATTTGTTAAACATTCAAAACCCTACATTGTTGTCTTACGAAATATACCTCAATTTCGTATAAGAATGAAAATCTTGGCCTCTTATATTGCTTGCTATACAAAATATTATGTAACACTGTGTGTACACGATTACAAATTCAATAATCAATGAGGGAAGATCGTATCTTTTTAATACAAGAATCGAGGAGTCACGCAATAAAACGCGATGACATGGGTTAATTAATGCGATTGCAATGTCATTGTAGAAAACTAATCGATTCTTCTATGTAATCCCATTCCATGACGATTCAACGTTGTGAACTAGGCAATTATTGAGATTATCCGATGATCGTTTGATTTGTTGTCTAACTCCAAATACGTCACAGAGAAAGCAGTCTCGATACATTTTTATTTTTTACAATTTCATTCATTGATGCTTTCAAGATAAATGTAACAATATTGGAATTTTCGTTTTTTTTACAATAGAATTATTTGTATGATTAAATTAAATTTATTTAAAACAGTATACTGGGTTCCGGCATTTTTATTGCATCCCTAAAAAGTTTTAAATACGTTCGAAAGTTATTAGATAATGTACAGTGCTTTTATTTACAATATTAATAAAATTTATTAATGACGTTACGCGACGATTTCGAGTTATAGTTATTAAATAATGATGTATAGTCATGCTGCAGCTTTTAACTGGAATGAAACTCTTAATCAAAATGTACAGTTATAACGTTGCCTCTTATTTGTATCTGTCGTCTTAAAACTCGGCAATACAAGAAAAAAAGAAGTATTTTGAAATTATTGTAGAATTGATTTTTCAATAAATCCTAAATGATTTTACAGCGCAACAGAAATTCTTTTGTTGCTTTTTTTATTGAAGAGAGTATTACACTTTTTAATTTCAAGTTTTTGTACTTGATATAAAAAATACACTGGTCATCTCTATTTTTTACTTTGTCAAATTACCGCAGTTGCAAGTACCAACATCCACAATTTTGAATAAACTATTATGGACATTTTTATTAACATAATTTTTTTGGTTTTCGATAGAAAACACGATTATTTACAATAGGCACTAGTTTTTACGATAGTCGCGAGAGGAAAACAAAATCCATTTATGATTAAATCACTTTAAATACACATATGAATGCTCCAAATTGAAGGTTTTGTCGCGATTATCATTGAAAATCCGGCTACGTTAACCTTTATACCATCTTCGTGTGTTCTATCGAAACCCAAAAAAATTATGTTGATAAAAATTTTTATATTATTATCTTTAGTTAATTGACCTGTAACATCGAGAATTTTAATTATTATTTAATTTAAAATTAAAACGGTCGAGAAAATATTTTTGATGTTATCTTTTTCAACGATTACTGAAACTATTATGACCTACGAAAAAAAATGTTAAATGTTTTTAAAAGCATAGGAAAATATTTTAATGCTAATAAATTTATGTCAATAATTCTCGAATTTGATGTAACACTATCCGAAACTTTGGCAATAAATTTATCATTCTTTTAACGTATAATAATAAATTGCTAAATTTTCTGTAGTGATTCAAATTATACTCCTATTTTTGCTACAATACACTTAAATATAACAATATTCTTATGGTATGCAGAAGGTCAAGAAAAAAATCCCAAAGTAAAAAGAGTAGGGTTTAATGTTATAAAATATTTATGAATATTCAACGACTTTGTATTTTTTACCTCGAATCCAAAGCTCGTCATAGCATTTTGCCACTTATACAAACATGTTCGTAAAATTTCATTTTGCGCCCCAGGTATGAAAAGTACTATTTTTATGTAATTTATTATTAATCTTGTTTTAATAAATAAATTAAAAATGTTATTGTACTTTTTCTATCTACGATCTACGACATCAATGATCTATGATTGATAAAATTTATCAGTATTATACAAGCAATAAAATAGAGCATTATTAATATAATATGAAAAAAATGAAAGGTGGCAGAAATTTTGAAAATAGAAAGCGAGATTCATTCGGATTCAGCACATGAACCCAACAGAAAAGTGAACTCGCATTTTTTATGTTTTTTACTGTCGTCGGGTGTGGTACTAATTACTTAATAATAGCGATTGTTATAGATTTCCGAAGTAAGCTACCGTTTTATCTTTACTTTAAAGTAAGTTTTCTAGAGAGAAATCTCGAAAAGTTAATTTGTAAAAAATAAAAAGTGATCCATAAACCGTAATTGTTAATTTCATCGTTCACCATCATGACATTTAAACATTTTTTCAACAAAAAATTACAAACATCTCTGAATTATTAAGACAAGTATCTGAAGTCGCGAGTAATAATGTTGGAAAAAAATATAAATATGAAAAATGAGATTGCAATTTTTATCTCTGTTCAGCGTAAACATTTCATTCTTTGTTACTTATATCAGTATAATGAACGTTTAAAATTTAAGTTACTTATAATTATATTGAATTGGTTAACTTTCCAATTCCTGAATACTGTCATAAATTGTCTATTCTAAGTTATTGGAGCAAAGTCTAAGCATTTTTTAATTAAGCACAATTAAGTTTAGAATTTAATTAATAAATTAGATATGATAATTGTTCTTCTTTTGAACATCCTTTACTGATATCAACGCATTATTTTGAATTTAAGAAACAAAATATTGTACTAAAATCCACAACAATGGCTATTATTAAATAATTAGTGACACACTCGACAATAGCAAAAATTACAAAAAATACGAGTGCCTAGTAAATTTTTTCCGTCGTTTTATATTTTAGAATTATTTGCGAATTTATATCATTTTTCATATAATATTACATAATAGACTTTTTATATGCTGCTTGCATAGCTTCTTTCACGATGACTAAATATTTATTCGTCAAATACTGATGAAAATCGGACCTTTTCATAAAACAGGAAATCTTGATCAGAAACGAATCACAAAACGATCATTTTTTCGATCTCAATCGAGTCGAAATTTGATTCTCAGTCGTTTAAAGCGAGCATAAACAGATCTTTTTTTTAACCATAAAATGATCCAAAAAAGATCGCATTTTAATGTTAGCGCATCGACAACCGCACCTTCTCTACTTATTTAAATCTGAACAAAAGTTGACCATTTTTTTATCATCACAGACTAAAATTTTATCACTTTTCAATCTCCCGTAATTATCACTCAGATTGTTTTTTGGTTGTAAACTCGTCTTACTTTGGTCCTGAAATGTCTCAAAATTAGGATTCCATTTTGATCGCATAAGGATCTGACCGACTTTGATCAAAATCTGATCAAATTTTATCAACTTATTTTCTCTCTGGCTTGTCCATTTTTTTTAAACATTAAATTACTACCCGGCTACTCGTTCCCTGGCAGAAATTTGTCCAGTTTTTTGTTACACTGCCCAGTTTTCCGTATACCTTTAACATGGAAAAAATGTAAACTGGATAGAAACTAGCCAAAAACTGGATTCATTTTCTACTAGGGTTTAACATAAACTAATCTACTTTATTCCTACCAAAAAATTTTTTAATTCAACACATGAAAAAAAAACTACTTGACAATTTATTTCAAGCTTTGAATGCGGATATACAAAATTTCAATAGAATTTAGAGAGCTTTTACTCTTTTCCACTCTACTGGTAACTCTTGTATAGACAATTGCTATTAGATTTCTTAACCAGGAAAGAAATGAACTTGGAACCCTGAAAATTCCGGATTCTGCAGGGTGGTGATTTAATAAGAAAATGTTAGGCCATAGATTGTTCAAGAACGATCGCTTACAATAATAAGATTCTTTGCGTTGGATCGAAAAATTCTTAAATTTTATATAAATTTTGATAAATTGCTATTTTAAATAGCTTCATCTTTGCGAGTTTGAAACTACCCTGCTCGGCATTAGCCAATCATTTTGGAGGAATATAAGATATTTCTCCCTTATGTTTACGAATCTGTGAAACCAGTCTACTTGGGGAACATTTTCTGGAAGTTGTAATGTTAGAAATTGAATTTTTCAACGAGCGAGTTTCCAAAAAAATGCTCCCGATTTGCTCCACCCCACGGACCTGTCCTCATATTTCTAGTCTAACCCGTAACCATAAAGTTAAATTTGATTGACTGTCCGATGAAGTGATAAAGTTTTTCCATTTTACATTTTTAGTGTAAACGAGAAACATCCCAGGCGGAAATTTTTTTCAGGCAGCCTTAATATGTGCCAGGGTCTGACCCGCTCCAGTAAGGCGTTCTTGATCAGGTACTCCTGAATGTACCCAGATCAAGACATGATCAGGTTCCAGTAAGTTATCCTGATCCGGTTCACCTGAATATGCGAATATAATAATCATAAACCCTGATTATGTTAAAATAAAGTAAAACTGATATAGGGAAGCCTGTGAATTTCCATTTCAAGACCAAACAATGAATTGATAAGGATGCTTTATTTTTAATTTCCGGAAATCGCTGACTGCTTAAGAAATTTCAAATCACAGGCAGATCAGGGGGCCTGCTCAGAGCTTGATAAGGAAGTCTAAATTTTGTAACTTCTAAATTTTATGTAATTCGTTCAGTCGCCACTAGGCGTGATCGCGCATCTACTTCATTCATATTGAGGAAATTTATTTCCATTTTATATATTAGCCTACTTAAAGGAACGTTTCGGCACAGCATATTTTACACATTGTATGCCATGGATATGTATACGACTTGTATATATGTGTAAATAATATTTTTTTATTTTGCAGCCTTTTTACTTATCAGATAGTAATAAATCATTAAAAATTAATTTGTTTTTCGTAATACTATTGTACATATTTTCACCATGAAATTTGGAAAGCATGCGAAATACTGGGCATTGTAAGGGTCTGATCAGGCAAATATACAGGACCTGATCAGGACATTCACACAAAAAGTGCTACACGATATGCCAGGGCTTTATAAGGGGACATGGCAAGACCTGATTTTGTTCACAGACTGCATGATCAGGACCTGTTTGGATACTAACTCGTGGAAATTTTCAATTTCTAATTAAAATTACGACTTCCAGATAAATGTCTCCTACCGGGCTGGTCATTTTTGATTGACATATTCATGATTCTTTTAACGTGAGATTCCATAAGATTACAGTGACCAAATTTAGGACTGTGAAATCAAATTTGGCATCAGTTAGGGATGGGGAGTAAATTACTTATTTCTTAAGAGTTTACAAGTTCGCTTTTCGCAGGTTAGGTACGCATAAATGCAACTCAGGAAACAAACCGGGTCGGGTTCATTTCTGAGTGAGGTGTCGGAGGGATGAGGACTATGTACGCGGAAGAGGCGTCACTCGAGATAACAATTACAGCAGGCATACTTGTCTCGCGATGATCGCATGCGTTAATGTCAGGGAGGCGCAACAATAGGTAGTTGGTGCGTATCCGAGCACGTGTAATAGGAAGTATTGCGCCCGAGTGTAAAGCAGGTGTACGCAGACATGCATTACGGTGCAACAGCTGAGAAAGCCGGACATAAACTCGAGTCGAACGTGGATCCACCCACATGAAATGTTTGCCTTGTGACACCTTGACGCATATCAACTCCCGTGCAAGTAAACGTATGGTACCAGGAGCGCAATGTCGCGCGTGGGCAAGGTGCATCATGCGCCCTCTTTCTCTTAATAAATACGCATATCGAATTTACGAGTCTCGAATATGCGATGCAAAATGCATTATGCCTCGCTCTTACTTTACAATGTGCCGAGTAAACCGCAGCGCGCATCGCCTTATTCGCTTCGAGCTAAACGAGCTGAAACGATCTATACGTTATTCGCTCATACGAACATGTTGTAATTACACGGAGAATGACTGCGTTTCGCAGGAATACGATAACTCTCAAAGATAGACTACCACGGAAGGAATGGGGCTTCACTTAATGAACACAATCTGGGAACCTGTAATGTGCATCTGTTTCAGAAGATTTCTATAGAGTTAGAAGAGATCGTGAAGGGTTCAACACGTTACATGTGTGATATTCTAACTAAAATTGTCCCGCCTTTAACCTTTCCTTGTATTTAGACAGCGAATGCAGCAACGCGAATCTAATTAACGTTCTATTAAAATTACGAGTTCACTGCTTGATTATTTCTCTTGCACCGTTAGATGCAATCAATTTATATTTGTTAGACAGAAAATTGGTCAAACTTTAAATTCTACCGGTAGTCAGATATTCAAGGCAGAAACTTGACTACCTAGTCTTTTTACCAATTACTATGTATCTCACACCTTCCCTCCAATCGAGAGATACTGCGAGTGTACGCAAAGGGCGTACTAACGGTTGTTGAAGATAACGCAATGAAACATAAGCAGGTGGTCACTTGAAAGTGAGGATTCTACTACAATTTGGAAGCGATTGTATTTGCACATGCTCGCTGCTTCGAGAATAAATGGGTCAAAATTAGCATTGCATGTAATCTTCCCCACAGGTGGAAGTCACTTTTAAATTGTAAAGTAATTTTATTTTCTAGCACATTCAGTTTTAATGTTCATGCGGTTTAATACGATTATCCAGTAGGGCGTCAAACATTTTAATTCATGACGATATCTTACTTTGGGGGAGATCTCAGGAATTTTTACTCTAGCACGTTTTAAAATCTTAAAAACAGCTGTAGAGTCTTGATTTTAAATGTGTCTTGTCTTTGTGCGGGTGATTAATTTGGCACATATAAGACGAGCTCTAACTGATCTAACAATACCTGCATAATGGGACTGACACAAGCGAATTTTTCGTGAAACCTTATTGAGGCCAAAGAATTAATCCGCTGAGTGGCGCCAGTATCGTCAGGGACCCACCTCCCCCTCTCATACGACTTGCCCCTCTTATTTTCGGTTTTCTCCCTTCACATGCAAATAGCAAAGAACTATACAGTCCCAACATGGCAGAGAGTAACTCAAGGATATTAGCACAACCATGGGGATTACTTCATCGCCACTTTTTTAATTTCAATAAGGTTACATGAAATCTCATAGAGTTACAGTTTGTAACTGGATAGTGCCAACTCCATGACTTACATTGAGGTTCGACGTACTATAGGGAGTGGATAATACGAATGCTAGCGCAATTATCGCGAGGAGGAGCATAGAAAAGAGTCTAATCTCGCCATTTTGTGCTCTGCCTACCGCAGTAGTAGTTGATATATGATCTCATTGGCTACCAAGCTCTTTGGTTCCCAGCTGTACCGAGTGGAAGGCACGACCTCAACCTTAGGATGGTCGCTTGCTATAATCCGGACTTTCAGATACCTTGGCAATTAAAATTCTTTTCTCCCGCCATGTTTACGTCTGCTCGTCGTTCTTCGCCTTCTTCTTTTCCTTTCTTTAATTTCCATCTTTCTGGCGTTGCACTCTGCTCCTTACTGTTATTATTGAAGTCCCGTCGGAACCGCAATTAAGAACATTCACGGTACAATGACGTTTGTAAGAGAACTCAAAATTCTTCGAATCGAAAGAAGGGGACAGTTAACTTTCCATCTAGCCTCGCGACTAATTGAAACTGCTATCCCGTTCGCCAGCGACGCATCAAATTCCATAATTATCTTGTCATGGAAAATTGCACGGGATCGCTTCGAATTGTGGCTCCGAATATTTGCAGCTAAACTGACAAGAGAAAGGCTTCCCGTGGTAATAAACGCGAGGTTAACGCGCTTTCCAACGAGACTTAGACGATAAGACGTTCGGCCTAGATTTGCGAAATTTCATTTCACTGTACTGCACGGGGTTATACGGGTGAGCAGGTGCCTCTGTAACTTAGGTAGCACTATTTCCAATTCTCCTTGTGTCTTGCGTAAAATTAACCGAGAAAAGATAAGATAGCGCAGTTCACTACTCTTTCCAGGAAAACAATAAAAGTCAGGAATAGGTTTTCTGTAATTGAAAAGTACTTTACGAATTTTGAAAATACGTATCAAATGGAAGAAGTTATTTTAAGGAATAATATTGCAATCACACAAAAGTGGATGGGTGTGACCTGAATTCCATGTCCATCATTCGCAAATACAAGTATGAAATAAATTTTTAAGGAGGAATTTATGGATTAATTTTTACTTGCGAGGTTCTTAGGTTTTTTTCAGTAGCTTGTAAATTACTCCTTTTTTCGATGTCGATATCCTTTAGCATAAATAATGTAAGTATTATTTAAAATAGTATTATTTAAGATTGTTACGACGCATTTTACTACCGAGTATAGGCTCTTCTGAAACTTTTACAAGATGGGTTGTCACAACATTTTGCTTCCTGATATTAAAATATCTCGTAACAAACCTTATAAGTTCAGATTGCTTAATTTGTATTTGAGACAGAGGGTTGACACTACCCTCGTACAGCTAAAAGATTTCGTATCACTTTATTGGGACCAAAAAAGTAGGGATGAAATAATCCACAAGATTGCGCTAGTATCGTTTGATTACTTCACACAATTTTCAGAATTTAGGGCTCTTTGCTATATGCATTTGAAGCGGGAAAAGCGAAAGTAGGAGGGGCAATCAATAAGAGTAGTGGGGGGCTTCTAGATGATACTGGCGTCACCAAGCGGATTAACGCTTTGGCCATTAATGAGGTGGCACAAAAAATTAACCAGTGACTTCGATGTCGACTTTGTTCATGGACGTATGGATGCAAAATTCTTTCTTTGTAAACTGTATTAACACATTTTATTTAATATTTACAGCACTAAACTATCGATAAAGAAACTTCACTGGCGAATTGAAGATGTATATGCAAACCTCTTCGGGCAAGCACAAAGTAATTTATTATTTTTGCACGAGTGTGGAAAAACGGAGTTAAACAAAAAGTTCATTTCAAGCACTGAAAATATAACTTTACGCACTCCCAGGCAAAAAAAAACATAAAACGCCAGGGCTGGTGAAAGGAACCTTTCATATACTTTTTTTTGTATCCTGGTGTAATCATCACACAATGTTTATGAATATAATAGTTAAGTAATTATAAAAAATGTAAATATACTGAATTATATAAGTAAACACGCGCCACTTTCGGGATTAATGTTCTAGCTAACTTAATGAAGAATTTAATAATCGTCGTGGTGTTGTGGTGTTTGTAATTTGTTAATTTCGAAACACGAAGGTACGTGTCCCATTAATAGCCAATCGCGAAGATAATTCTTTACTATAGTGACAGAACACGTTTTAATCACTGCAATATGTTAACTTCATAGACGATTTCACAAATTTAAGTACACCGAGATAAATTAGAATTCATTACATCTAACATTAAATTGTCAGAGGGTGCTGTAAATATTTTTAAGTTATATTTTATCATCAATTAAATTGTGTATTAATTATAAATTTAAGGTTTCTTATATTAGTAATAAGTATTCAAATTCATTTGTGAAGAATCTTTGACATTCATACAGTAAAGTGGCACTTTTACGCACTTAACATCATTTTAGAAGCAATGGAATATAAATTTCTATGAATAACTAATGCCCCTAGAAAAATATGATAGCCCTTCATACTATCTTTAGATGGTAAAGTAAGGGCAGACTCTTGATATCTTTTTAAGATCATAAATAAATTTTGCTATCAACTATCGAAAGATCAGAACTGGTGGTAGTAATTCTTTACACTTATAGAATGTAGTTGATAGAATTTTCTTCTAAATTAGACAAATTAATTAATATGAATTAAGAGCTAAACAGCATTCGGGCAATTTCTTTCAAGAAATGTTTTTCTTTTTTAATTTGGTGAAGAAAAAGCTAATTTATCAAATATAAATCCGTTTCTATAACGGGAGCAGCGCCATTGCAGTGGTAGTGACGACAAGCAGCGGCAATCATAACTATACTACCGTTTTGGTTTGTTCTCGTTTACTATTTAATACTTATGAATACGGCTTTGTATTCGTTATTATCTGCATTCCAAATTCTTCACTCAAACAGTAGATAAAACTGTAATCCCGGTACATTCATTACTCGGTAGTTATAATGTAGTACTTGTTAGTCGATCCTAAAATTTCCATAAAACACGTTAAAATTTCCTATTACAATAGTAAAATATCTTATAATATCGTACCGTACATGACGATAATACACGGACAAAAATGTGCGTTAACCCAAGCAGTAAAATAGGTCGAATTTAGTTAAATTCGACTTCAGAATGGTCCGAATGCCGAAAGGACTGCGACTTATTTGTATTACAATCAACTTTATTTGGAAGTAAGTGCGGGGACAAAAAGGGACTTAATTTGTAAGTAAAAATTAAGTAACGGAAGGCGTTTTTACCTGTAAGTCAGAGGATAATGTGGTCAAATAGACCAATAGTAAGTCGAACATCGGTAATATATTGGTAATTTCGATCTAATTACGCCCTATTACGTCGTTCTTGGGTGTAATATATATAAACGATCCACGTAAACTGATTTGCATAGATGGCGACTCTAATATAAATATACATATGTATATTCATATAATGCGTATCATGTTCATCATGCCATATGAGAACTGAAATGTATGTAAGTCCGAAAAAAATGGATATGCATACATATATAACTAATTATTTCATCTTGCAGTTAAATACTGCGAGAAACACGATGTAAATTTCACAACGAATTAAAAAGTTTCTGTCCAGATTTTAATTCTACATCATTAAAAATTAACGAGCTCAATGAAATATACACTTAACAATTATTAAATTTATAAATTATTTGGTAAAAGAATTTTTTTTTCATTGGATTGTTTAAAAAAATTATTTTTCACTAATTCGATAATGAATATTTAGAAATCTTACTTATTTTGTTAATTAAAATCAATAAAAGGCAAGAAAATAAATTATTTTTCATATACAAATTTGTAGGTTATAAATTGACTTTTATGGCGGATGGTTAATTTATGACTTTTAATTTATGATGGTTTTTTCGACTTATTTGTCAGAAATACTTTCGAATTTTTTCAAAGTGAAGTCCAAATGCCCAAATATTTTTCCTTCTTAGACAAGTTTTTCATTTGGGACATTTCGACTTTTAAGGCTTAAAGAGTGTCAAGTAAATGCCATTATAGTTAGGTAATTTCGACCAACCTATTTCGAAATTGACTTTAAAGTTAAAAACATATAGTCAACATATGGTATATATATGTATATTGTACATCTGCATATAACTCTGTTCACTGTTGCATTCGTTATCGTTTTTAGTTAAAAAATATTCATTTTTGCCTACGTGTAAGTACACATTCGAGACTGCAAAATGGATGGAAACTATTTTAAAATTGTCACTATAATTAAAAAATGTAGATCCCTTACAGTGTTGTAGTATTAAACGGAAAAAATATAATTGTATAACTTTACGTAATGATGCTTCAAGTGTCCCTCAAAACGATTGGGAGGCATATAAATGCAAAGTAAAAAAGACTTCATAGAAATAAACGCGTTCGCTAAAGTGGTTTAAGGTATGAGTAGTCTAATTTACTATGAGGTCTAGTTTATAGGTCTTTTTGACCAAACATTCTACATATTTAACTTTATGGGCAATTGTTGTGGTTATTTCGACTTTGAAGTAATGACAGAAAACGTCATCATAGTCGCAGAAGTAAAATATAGCATCATTCTAAGTTTTTGGTAATTCTGACTTTTAAAAATTAGGGAAATTCACGAGGTCAAATTTACCAAAAAAACACGACCTATTTCCGCTTTCAAAGTCCGTTTATCAAGACAGAACATGTCGAAATTTAGCAAGATTTGACTTCAAAAAATACCTCAAGTACAATTGTACTATGAAGTAATTTTTAAGTCGTAATTTGGCAATATTATTCCAAGACAAAGACTTTAAATACATTTTTAGTAACAAGGCATATTTAAAGGTCGAAATTTGGTTATTTTTAAACGAAATAAGATAATCTGACCTAAGGCTGGTGAAAATTTCTTCCTTTGCTGCTTGGGAAGGCTTACAATGTATATTACATAATTGACAGTATTCTACTATTTACCAGGTGCATTGTATCGGTTGCAATATTATTGTAAATATTGCAATGTGTATTATAAATCTCGACGCATCAATAGATATATATCTAGAAATAGTACGTGATTGTCACTTACAACGACATGGAATAAACAGTTGATAAAATGGTCTTTATAATACAGTTTATGAAATCTTGAATAAATTGGTCGCTTTTGTTTATCTAAATAGTTGGATAGCTGTAAGTGAGGAAAATGAACTGCGTATGCCTGAAAGTAGTCGCTCATTGCAGTTGGAAATTAATAGTTGTTTGAAGAGCTTACATTCTGCGTCATATCATCTTGTTTCATTTTTGACATTTGGGGGTTAAAAGATTTGACCCCGTATTATTGCAGATCTCGTGGAACAAAGAGGAGCTACTAATTTCGTACGAGCGTATATACTGGCTCGATTTTGCCATACCGTGTACAGGCTATTTTATCCTTTATCTTCTCTTATTTTTCACAATATCGTCGCGTCCTGGCCGTAATATGCGAGTCCGTGTACGCTAGCGCGGACTCGGCCAATCGTTGGATATGGATACCGACCTTAATGCTACCCGGTCGCGGCTAAGCGTGTATGTATGTTTGGTGCATAAATAAGGCGCGCAGCTAGGGAGGCATTAAATCACTTGCGAGAATCGCGTGTGTGGAGAGTGAGCGAGTAAGAGCAAAAGAGGATCGGAGGAAAGACGGAGACTGCAAGTGGATGAGAGAGATGAGCAGATAGGTACATGGTGTTGGAGAGAGAGAAAGAATTTCAGGTGCATAGAGGGGATATTCGCTTTCGTGCAAGTGCTCGATGCAAGGCCCACAAGCGAGTTGGAGTTGCATTCGCATTGGATGCGCACCCCGTCGCGCCAATATGCCCCTCGCATCAACTGGCCTTCCTTCTTGAGTAGTCGAGGAATAACCCGGAGAACAGTACGTTTCTCTTCTCTGGATTCGCAGCCACGAATCGGGTAGCGCCGAAGAGTCATGTCGGTTAGTTCTGCCTTACCGACGTTGTTATCGGCTTCTTCCTACCTCCAGGCGACGTTAGCTGCTGAGCAGGAAAAACTATTATAGCTGCAGCATCTTAAGATTACTTTATATTTTTTTTAAGACGCTGGTCAACAAAATTTGACTTTGGGAAATCATCAGAGATGCGCATATACTTTTCTATCGTATTTTTGTACACTGAATCCAAATCCTCTTACAGAATTTTTCCATCACCCTCCATTTTCGAGATACCCGCCATTTTGTATTTTTTTAAATTATTTCTAGGCAGTAGAACATGATAATTCAACGTAAGACCTCTCATTTTACGCACTATTACTTCCAAAATACGTGTGAATTTTTCCAGACAGAAAAAAAACAGTGATTCATAGTATTATCAGTGAAAAACTTCCAAAAAATCACTAAATAAGACAAAAATTGAGGTATTTTTAGGATAAAAGATATTCTACGTCCACAGTCCTGAAGTAGGATAATCATGCTTCAATTTGCGAGGTTGGGCGTCCATTAAAGTTTATTTAGATTGAAGATATACATTTTTTTTCGATAAAGTCGAGTTAATGGTAAATTTAGTACATGTGCGCTGGAAGCAGTTACAGCGAGTGCAAGAATGATTTCCATACATTTTGCAATATTCAAACATTTTGCAACACTTTTCAGTGTGTTTTATATACATATCTGATTTCGTAAATCCAAAATAACGGACGAAACTGTAAAACTTATTTCCTCAGATATTTAAATCTTGCAATAGAATAAATGTAAAGTAAACTTTCTTAAAAGATATTATAAAAGAGTTCGTTTGAATTCAACCCTTTGAAGCACACATTTTTCTTGAAATGGAAAATGGTTGGAATTGTTCACTAGGAGGTTTTCGAGGTCACTGATTACGAATATGACCTCAGATATTTAAAATTCAAAATGGTGGACCTAAGATGACGAAATTAGGAAAAAGGTGCTTGATCGAGATGAAACTGGGTACTCGGAAGTTTTCGGGGTTGCTAATTCCAAATATGACCTCAGATTTTCAAAATTTTAAATTGCTGATCCGAGATGACGGACCAAATTAGGAAGAAGTTGCTTGATCGAAATGAAACTGCGTACATGGGAGTTGTCTGGATAGCTGAATACAAATATGTTCTCAAAAGTTCAATATTCTAAAAGGTGGATCCAAGACGGCGTACCAAATTACGGAAATGTTGCTTGATTTGAATCTGCCGTATGAGTTTTTAAAATGCAAAACGTATACATATTCGGGGCCCCAAAAATCTCCGAATAAAAGTCTCCAGGGTAAAGACAAGTTATTTTTAAAATTCTTATACTGCCATTTTGAATTCGCCATTTTGAAAATCTGAACCTGGGTTCGTCATAAGCGACCATAAAAACCCATTAGTAAAAATTGCCATGAAAATCGAAACTGAAACAAGCTGGAAATAGTTTTTTTTCATGTTATACGCATTTTTTATCGTAAAAATACCACAATTTTTGTCTTTTTCAGTGATTTTTTGTAAGTTTTTCACTGATAATATTATGAACCACTGTTTTTTTCTGTCTGGAAAAATGCACACTTATTCTGGAAGTAATAGTGCGTGTTTGGAAACGAATTTGGATTCAGCGCACAAAAATATGTCAGAAAAGCGTACGCGCATCCCTAACGATTTTTCCGTGTTGACCATTATAATGAAAGTATGAGACATCCTTATTCACTTTATTTTTGAACTTGCTACGCCTTTCTACACTCTTTAACCCCATAACTGCGGATGACTCAGATCTTAGTCATTTCGGACTTTTCTCTGAATGCGGTCAAAATTTAGTCATGACATAAAGTAGTGTAATGACGTCTATAATTTACATAATTTAAAAACCGCACCATTTCTAGGCAGTCTAAGGTATACTGAATAACATGCCGTCGACCGTAGTGAAAATTATGATGCCAAGAAAAAGATACAAGTTCTCAAAAATGGTTGTTTTACGATTCAATATGTCAATATCTTAGTTATAAAGTATCATATCGTTTTGGGTCAATTTCTGCATAATAAAGCTATTGAAATCGATTCAAACTGGACGTTTTTCTGGTCGCCTATTACGAATCTGATTCTCAAGTTTACAGCTTTTAACCGAGTATAAACTTTTAGAAGATGTACCAGAGGTTAAACCATAAGAAAAAAAATATTAAAAATATGGTTTTGTATGTATTTTAAGCCTATAATCCAAATATGGAGTCAACATTTCCGTAACACCTTTTGTTTTTGTAATTTCAAAAAACCGTAAAAAAGCGCACAAAATCGTGGTTTTCATAGTGGAGTCTCTTTTTTGAAGCCTTTGAATTCAATGCTGACTATGAGCCACCGAGTAATTTTCTATATGGCACAAAATATATTTAAAAAAAAATTAAACTATAGTAATTTCTCGACTGTGTGTTTTAAATATTGAAGTAAATAGTTATGTAATTATATTATATAGGACGATACTACTGTAAATGTTTATGATTATAAGTTTGTTTAAAAACAATAGACTTGATCGATTCTCTACTAGGAAAATTTCAGGATTTGTAGAGAAATGTTCAAGTATTACCGTAAAATTGTGTTCAAGTTTGTAACTGGCATTTTGGTTGTGAAAGTACATATTTTGCGCTTTAAAATGAGCTCCGGTTTAATGGAAAACTGACGACAAAATTCGTAACATCAAATCCGGTTGGAATTACATATATTGCATTTCTATATTAGTATATTCTACTACAATAACATTAATTGTAAACAAAGAGGGAGAAAAGCCTATGGTGAAATTTATGTTTCCTGTAATAGTAGAGCTCCCAGAAACTAGCTAATTTTTCGTGTAACTTCATAAAGGTAAAAAAATGAAGAGTGGCGCTCGTATCGTCTGGGAGCCCCCTACTCGTCCTACTGCTTGCCCTTCCTACTTTTGCTTTTCTTGCTTCAGGTCCACATAGCGAAGAGGCGTAGGTTCAAAACATTATTCTACAAAACCGGCTTTAAAAGTGACTAAATGATTATTCAAAATCTTCATGCGAATTACTTTAATAGCTGTATATGATCCTCTGAAAAAAAATAAAAAAATTTAATCCGTATTGACCGTGCTCACGAAAAAACACTATTGAATATGTTTAGCAAAAATATGTTTGTTCTAATTAAGAGCCTAAAAAGTTCTAATTCGTTAAAAGCAAGAACTAAATGTTTATATTAAAAGTGCATACAATGGTCGATGTTTCAATTAAACAAAAAATTATGTGTATTCGAACTCTGTATATTTTAGTAGTTTTCGATATAAGGGTGTAAAGTTCAACAAACATCAATCGCTAAATAAAATGCAATGTAAAATGTAATTAAATATAGATTTAACGTGTTGATTATTTGATATATTGAAAACACCATGGTAATACACACGAACATTAATATCTTTTCTAATCTCTGGTAATTTGTGAGATATGGTAGCAGATTTGCATCAGACAATTTCAGGATGAAGAATCAATATTTTGAAAATATTTCCATGCAATATGGTAATGGCAATCTAATTTATGGGTAGCCTCCGTATTTTTTACAGCAAGCTACTACTAAAGCCTAAAAATCAGTTAGTGACCATTTTGAAGAAAATTGATCAATATTTTAGGAATGTCGTCCGCCATATTGGATCAGACATTTTTAATGTCGAAAGTGTGGCCTCATATTTGTAATCAGTGACTCCAAAAATATAAATTTGGATTTATAGAGAAATTGTCGATTTAGAAAGTACACAATATTGGTTAGCTAGTAAATAATATACAAAATCATCTCTTTCAGCGCTATTTACAAGTTGTCGTTTTTTAAATTTTTGTACCACCTTGAAGCTGAAACATTTTAGACGCGATATTTTGCGTTTACGTATACCCTGCGTTGTTATTTTAGGTACTAAATTGACGATTTAAGAAAAAACTATTTTAGAACTTGGACTGTTTATATTTCCTTTGGCAAAATCTGAATGAGCAGACTTTTGTACGTAAGAAACATTATGTGCAGATTGTATTTATGCAGAATTTTTCATTCAAAAAGTTTCCATCCAGTTCTTAAAGGGTTAATTAGTATCAACTTGCTAACATTTCATTGTGTTATTGTTGCTCCTATAAGTGACACGGCGTCGTTTACATTGTTGCTCCAATTAGATCAGCTTGAACATTAAAATAAACAAATAATATACGATTAAAATAAAATTTTAATGAATTGAATCACGTAGCAAACAATGATACTTTTAGTATTAGAACGTATTTTTGTAAGTCGCATTTATCTCCATGTCAATATTTCTTGACAATTTGATAATTATTTCTTACCTTTTGGTTGACAATGTAATAATCATAAATATTTACTTTCACGTTGCGCAATATTATTTTATGTAACAAGGGCGCAATTATGGATCTTGGACGAGTGCGAAGTTTGTCGCTCGCGCGAAGCGAGGCCGCAGGGCGCAAAGTCGAGTTCTACTCCCGGAGTATTAAAAAAAATATAATGTAAGTTACTAATTGTTCCTTCGCACCTATTGAACTCTATACATCATAATACGTCATAAAGAACTATGTCATGAGTTGTTAACTAACTTTTCAAAGGTGATGCAAAAAAAATGTTACATACAACTAATTTTTTTTCCACGGATGTATAATATACTAACAACTACTTTCAATACAATACTATTTTTAATTTTGACATATGATAGGTTCTTATGTCTCCATTATCGAGTTTTTAACAGTTAAGAAAATTTTGTAAAGGTTTTAGCAGCAAATAGGGCACAGGATTATGTTAGTTACTGCATCCGGCTCCTCCACCTGAACAAACTCAAAAGATCCTATAACAAATGTCAACAGTACATTTACAACTATATGGTATAAAAAAGTCACTTTTTCACTATAAGTGGAGCATAAGACGTACTTCCATAATTCTTCCAATAATTACCAAACGGTACATCACGACATATGTGCATCAGCGTATGTTGAAATAACGTCAAGTAAAATATTAGATTCCGTTCTGAACTGAGTGACTTTATTAACTTGAGCTCGTGCATGCGATGAAATTCGAAAGGTAAGTTTAACATAAAATGATTTGATAATCTATCACGGACAAAGAATCAAGTATGTAAGAAGAGAAGTTTGGAATGTTAATTCGACGCAGCCTGCAGCGACGGACAGCAGCGCGCATGCGCCACCCCCCGCAGAGCCAATCACCGCTTAAGAAATGGTAGCCGGGAAGCGTTCGAGCAGCAGTTCAGCAACAGCAGCAACAGTTCGCCTTCTCCAGTGCATCTCCTGTCGTAGAATAATGAAAAAGTCGTAGATGCTGCTAAGAAGAGAAAACAAGAAATATCATATACACAGATATATGAACTATATATGTAAGACATGAGAAATATATTTCAGACATCGATAAACTGGCGATCTCAAGATGATTCATAATTTTATACAAAATTTGTATCTTTCTAAATTAAATAATTTTTGCATTTAGTAAAAAATAATCCCTGATTGACCCGCTCTTACTTAAACATAATCAGCAATTAATGTCGCCATTCTAACAAGTACAAAAAATGTAACCTTCAGGATTAACATAAACAATTGTTAAAATAAAGTGAGCATCATGTTTTTGGTGCTTGCATATGGGAACCTTCATTCGAAATATATTTTTCCAGTGCATGTTTCATACAAAACCATTCATTTTTCTACTTGAGTATTAAGTCACCGCTGTCCCTAATGTACTTATGGAAGGAATAACCCCCGGAGAGCTTAATGAAGAGAGTACCCGGGACTTTTAGTTTTAAGTGAAGTTGAGGGCTTGTAAGTACCCTCATTAGTCTTGGTTGCTACTTACGAAATGGTTGAGTAATGGTGACACATATACAATACTTAGGTTTGCAGTGAAATGCGAATAATCATCTATTTATTCGGTACAGAGGCTCTTTTATGAACTGGGATATTCCAATTATCGTCTGTGATTAGCGACCGACTTATTTCTGATTGTCAGTCATATGGGACAAAAATGTTGTGATCATGAAGATACTTTCAAATTTTTTTTAAGCATATTATTTATATATTGTTACTCATCTACTAAAGTTTTAGGACAGGATGTTTTGGATCAGAGGTTGTATTTGAAAAATATTACTCGGGTCCATTTTGACAATAGCTGTCTTATCGCTGATATTTTTTGTTAACAAGGGTTACTCTGACTGCATTTTCCGTAGGATAATTTTAATACTAGGTTCTAATGTTGAACAATCAATTCTGTGAAATTAGAGGGATGAATTATTAATAGTACCGCAGCATATTAGTTGCAGCATTTGTAAGCCTGAAGTCGACTCATTGCTGCTAAGCATTTTATGCCAATGATGGAAATATTACTTTTTTCTAGATCATGACGGTTATCATTCGTTGGTCATCACCAAACACTGGGATAACAGATCACAGATTACTTAATACAGAAAAAAATTGATGCCATAGGAGATTATCCGAAATGTTCCACGTTAAATTGCAATCTAATCCTCTCAATAAAACTGACGACACAAATAATTTAAATATAGTTTATGAAGACCTTTTGCTGCAGGTGAAATCGTGTTTTCGTTTTCAACGTGAAAACTGAGTATAAGTAGCATGTTTGCACCATAGGTTATTAGTGATTTCTTCGTTCATCATTTGCTTGCTGATGAGATATCGATAAGATCCGAAATGATGAGGTCAACCCTAGAACCTTGGTCCATTTACTTTTCGATGTTTTTCTCGGATGTCGGGGAAGGGATTTTGGTTTTTTCTTTTTTTCACTCTTATATTGGAACAAAAAAATTTTTTTTTCTGGTATTGAGGGGGAAGTAAAACATCGTGGTAAGTCATATCCCCTCTTTCACTTATTTAATCATTGTTCAACAATTAAAAAACCTACCAAAATAAATCTATTCTAAACGTTTATAAGTAAAAATGAGAGTGTGGGGTGTATGAGGAAAGAGTCAGATCATTCTTCTCAGCTTTTCGGGCCCTACAAGGTCTACCATGTACTGTTAAAAGTATAATTTAAATTTTTTTATTTTGTCACACGGGAGCGGCGGTGACTCAGTTGGTAAAGTATCGGCTTCGTAATCAGAAAATCCTCTAGATTCGATCCCGGCCTCTGCCATCTGTCATTGGGACACCTCTGTATTTGTTTATAAGTGTCTAATAACGCCAAAGCTCAGGTGGTTCGGATTCCACCTTCATAAACTGTAGGTCCCGTCGCAATTTAGTCCCATATGGGTTCACAAAAGTCGACGTAAAATAATATAAAAAAAAAAAATTTTCACACCGTGTTATCGGCTAGCAACTGGACAAAAGCAATAAATAAGAAGATTGCTTCATTTAACAACATTTTTTCACCTTTTTTGAAAAGGGCCATAATTCCTGGCCGAAAATTTAATTTAATTTTTACCATAATTTAAAACATCCCATTCACATTTTTTGTCCCTACTTTTATTTAAAATTACTCCTTATTTCATAACTCCCATTTAATTTTAAATTCATAATATATACTTTTTCTTTTTGTTTTTGTTTTTGTTTCGATGACCGAGTATGTATACTTGTTTCTATTCTAATAAATTAGGTTATTCGTGTTAAATATTCCAAGTACTTTTTTGCAGAAACATCAGAAACTGTCCACAAATTATCTAAGAACGGTATCAAAATACAATTCATAATTGTGTTATATTTTGTACGGAAAACTGGCTATATTTTATTACTCACAAATAAACCATTGTACCAGTTTACTAGCCAAAACTGAGCAGTATTTAGAACCGAAATTCTAGATTAAATTGAATTGTTTTCCATGCGGTAGCAGGGATTCCTTTTTGGAAGTATACATGAAATTCTACGAACAATAATCATTAGATTCGTGATATACAATGAACATTTTTATGTACGTCAACATTTACGGTTTATATAAAAAGGTACAAAATCATCCAAAAACTTAGTAATTTAGTCAACAAAAATGTGCATAAAACTAAATTGTACAGACGAATCTCTGACTTAGGCCTCCAAATATTGGATAAAAATTTAAAAATTGCAAATTTTATCTTTAGTTCTGTACAAGGTGGTATTATTATTGGTAAAAGTGATGAAATTATCAATTTTTCAAATATTTAAATGCTTTTATTGTTTACACATTAGGTTGACCATTTCATAGCTAATATGATTCCTCTTAATTCATAACATATACGCTGGATCATATTTCATAATAGAACATCTTGTAAGTACTTTTATTGTTTAAATGTAATATATAAAAATATAAACTAATACACTAATAAGAATTAATATTATCATTCATCTTTCATGTGTTGCCGATGTATAAAGCACATAATTTCTAAAAGATGTCATTTAGATATAATAACTGTGGAAGGAGTACAAGAATAAATATTGCCGGACATTTATCGACTTGTAAACGCGTGTTTTTCTGGATTATTCAAACTCATTATTGCTATATTATTATTAGAAATTATATCCACGAAAAACGATTATTGATGAATGAGGTCGTCATATGTGTAATAGATGTACACGAAATAGAAAAACACGCGAACTAAATCGATAATTTTAGTTTTGTTATTAGTTGTTTGTTCCCTTTGTAAACTCTATTAACACCCTGTCAATTATCAATTTATACTTGTAATATTAGATAAGAAAGGCAGAACATCATTAAAAATCGTATCATCCATTCATTATAAGTACCAAGTGTCCGGCACGTGTGAGATAGCTATCGGAACTATATCGCAACCCGTGTTAGCATCTGCAACAATTTCCCTCTTACGAACGCAATACTTTGACTCAACAGTTTCACCCCTTACATCGAGTAGCTTCACTCAATTAATACCCATGTTAGTGTCTCTACAGGGTCAAAAATTGGTCATTGTCACACATTGACGTAAGCGGCCAAATAAAACACTTCATAGTCGCAACGGAAAATAAAACATGATGCCAGCAGAAGATAATATCGGATATCTCATCATCTTATTGAAAGTCACGTGCAGTAATACGAGTCTGCAAGTGACTGCTGACGTTCTCCACAATAGTTTTTTTAAGGCCGAGTCCAAGATTAAGACCATAAATTTCTAGTACGAGTAACAGCCTCTGAGAAGATAATTACCGTTTTATAGCCAATCATAGAAAACTTAAAAAAATAAGACAAGTATTTTAGTGTGATACAATGCCAATCCGAGACTATAATACCGATAATCAAAATGTCAAATTAACCAACATATTCAAATAAAAATATTTCCGCCCAAACTTTGTTTTCAACACAATTAACACGAGAGAAAATTAAATACTTGTATCATTTAGTAATTGCGTTTAACGTGGGAGTTACTGATCTCCATTATGTAGCGGACAGGACAATTTACTTGAAGTTCTCATCGTTGAAGCGATATAAAAGAGTAACAAATATTTTTTAATCTTCCGGGAGTAGAACTCGATTTTGCGTCCTGCAGAGAAATCGTCGAGCGCAAATTACACGTTGTGACAGCAATCTGCCCCTTTTATAGGGATCTAGTACAATGTAGTAAATATATAGATCTAGTGAAGCTGAGCAAGATGGTATGATATAATTTCCCCATATACTCTGAAAATCTCAATTTATGGCTAAAAATCCGTATTCAGGCAGGTTGGTGTGAAAAATCATTCATAACTACGCTAATTGTTACTGGATTTACAACTTTTTTTTTTAAATTTGTTTGCCAAAAGGCTTACTTTTCAGACTATCTAAACCCTACATTGATGAAATGAAAACTGACGAAAATACAGTTGAAAGTATCTGTTATTTTTTTTTTAATTTTTCCATTTGTTTTCAATTTTATCATTTTACAATATTATTCGATTGTGGAGATTTTGCACCTAATTGCGTTGAAAGTATATTCAATTCCGCATTCAATGAGTTTGATCGAAAGATTATGGATGAAAATTGATGGAGATATGTATGTTTTGAAATTTTAGAAAATTTCCGTCAAATTTACATCATGCATATATCTAATAACAACCTTTAAAATACAACAAAAATACAAAATGTGTAATGATTTGGTTTTTCTATATTATAATTCAGTATAGTTCAGAACAATACAAATAAAAAAAAAATTAAACAAAATGAAAAATAAAATAATGGCTGTTTTATTTAAAAATGGTTGCTTGAACGCTTCCGGCTGTAAATACAGTTGAAATATGTAAAAACAGAACAAATAAGTTTAAAACTGAGAACCATGGGAACAGCCCAGGTCAAGTTTGTTGCGTAAACAAAATTAATAACTTCATTGTATATATGATTTATATGGTGTGATTTATTATAACAAACAAATTACGTTCGTGCATTAGCTGAAATTAATTAATTATTTATTATTAAAAATATGTTGTCGATATATAGTTTACTCCAAAATGCTTGTAAGTAGTAAGAAATCAATAATGCATCCAATATTGAAATTTGGATTAGTGTAAATTATAAAATTTAATAAACAGAATATATTACAAAATAATAGTCAATACACGTTACTCTTATCATGTAAAGTTCGTAAAATCTATCAAATTTTGTTCAAAATTAATATATGTCTTTTTGTTGTCGGAAATTGGGTAATGAACACACCGGGCGCGAAACTTTACTTCGCGCCTTATGCAAACCTTTCTTAATGCATAGAATTTGAATGGGGAGATATTACATGGTTCAGAAATAGCACATTGTTTAACTAGGGAGCAAAATAAGTATTTGTCGACGAGGGCGAGTTTGACGAGAGCGTGCTTTTTCGCTCCTGCGATATTGAGAGCCCAATGGTATTTTGGGAATGGAGTTAAACAAACTTATTTTGCTCCCGGTTACATTCATTTTGCTGCCTAGGGAGGGAATGTGATATTTTGCGTCCGCAATACAGGGAGCTAAATAGTATTTTGCGCTCAGAGAATTTTGCAATGACTCAGCTGTCTCTAAAGTTATTTTGACAAGTAAATGCGGATCATAGAGGGTTTTCGACCTACCATTCATATTTGCGCTTTTAGATTTACGAGCAATATTTTTGTAGTAAACACATATAGCGAAAAAATACTATTTTTTTTAAAGGGTGTGACAAAATCGAGTTTTGTTTCAATTATTTATTTTTCTAAAAAATTTGTTAAAAAAATGTTTTAAAAAATTATCTTATATAATTTTCATGTTATTTTTTCCGTACAATCGATTGGAGTTATCAAATGTGACAAAAGTCGGTCTTAAAAAAATGTGTAAACAATAAAATTTACAATTTATAAGACAAATTTTGTAATATGCATTATTTATTGTATAAATAATGAGAAAAGTAAACAGTTGAAACAAAACTCGATTCCAGTTTTTGGACACTCTTAAAATTAAACTCATTTTTTTGCAATCACAATGTTTATTCTAAAAAATGTATGTGAGGTAAAAAGAATTACTAACGAATTAAATACATTGGATTTGAGAGAATGTATTAGTTTATTCTATTGATTTTAAAGTTATCGCTGGAAATGATTACTTACTAATTTAATTTTATACAGTAAATGACTACAATAAGATACTAAAATTTAAAGAGCATTATTATTTATATAATCTTTTTATTTATACGTATAATATTATGAATGCATACTATTTATTTCTATGAATTTCTTTTCGGTTTATTGAAACATTTTAAAGTAAATATTCATCTTATCATTTATAAGGAAATATAAAGGAGATCTGATGTATTGTTTTTCTTTCTATTATTGGAACTGGTTCATTTGCTTATATATCACAAGTTTCAGTGTTTTTACTCGGTTCCCTTCAAGCAGAATGCGTAGTATTTATTCCCTACGGCATATACATATTTGTGTATATCTACATAAGAAGTCGTATAATGCAAAAATAGTATACGAGGTAGATTCCATTATTGATCCGTTGGCGAATTCATCGATGGAGTTTGATATTTGTGCAACTGTTGTAGAAAAAATATATAACAAATTGATTGAATTTCATTTCATAATACAGAACAAAAAGATAGGAATCGTTTTCAAAAAATAATTTCTAATATCACAGTATTGCGTTGGAGGATTTTTTTAATTTGTCAAGTATTTCTTTGTCTACAATAGAGTTCCGATATAATTGCGTCTCGTTATATTTACGTGCGAGCATATTTGCCCGGTTCCGTCGCATTATATTTACCTGTGGCCGTTCACTCTCTCCCCTACCTTGCGGGCCTCATGTCTTCTTTTGGTAAATATAATGAGACGGGAGGGGTCGGCTGAGTACCGAGTAGGTAAATATACCGAGACTCTACTGTTCCACTTAAATTTGACAATGGTTTGACGTCGATTGCATTATTTATTGATCTCCTATATTTATCTTAACTTAAAAAGCACCGGGAGACATGGAGTAAGTATAATAAATGAAATTTAAAATTAACCAGTGAATTTTTACTAGATGTCTTGCCCATTTTAAGTAGATTCACTTCTGAAATTCTATTGGACAACCCTAATAACAAGAAGGTGTACAAGGAAGGTTACTGCAACCTTAAAAGTTATGATGGTTACAGGATATTGCTGTAACGTTTTAATAACATTACAGGAAGTTGAAAAAGTTTGTAAATTTTATGTTATAATATATAATTATACAAAAGTAATTTTGATGATGTAGTATGTTTTCTACTGTTTAGATGATTTCGCAAAAGACCAAAATTAACTGAAATTAAGTAGAAATAAATAGGACTATTTACATATGGAAACAAATAAAGAAATTTAAGAATCGAGATTAATTTAAATTTTTCAGATTTTAATACTCGAAAAATCGAGCAATTATATTAAATATGAATAGTCGATAAGTTGATATTTAAAAATAATTTGATATTATTAAAAAGCTTTCTTAAATTGGTAATAATTGTACAAAATTTAGTTCACGATTTTTTTTTTAGTTAATTTAGTAGCTTTTAAAAAAAGACAATCAATTTATCAAATAATATATTTCTTTCTACCTGATTTTTCCCCTTTCGACTAAAAATTAAGAATTTAGGTTCATTGAAATATCTTAAAAATTCTAAGAAAATTCTTCATTTCGTTGGCCTGTATAATCTTTTCTTTCAATTTTTGTTTAAAAATGCTAAAACGATACGATATAATTATCTTATAAGCGCAGAAATTTCCAAAAAATCCTTGTGCCATTAGTTTACTTCATGGTTTAGTAAAAATGTTGTTATTTAAAGCAATATTTACATTTCTCTTTCCGCCGTGATTGTTAATTAAATTATTTTTGATTCAATAAAACCGAAAATTGAGATCAGGGCATTACAACCCGACCGATAAAAAGAACTAAAAACAACAAACAAAATTACTATAGAGAAATGGTAACCAGAATGTCTAGTTTATTATAGTAATTTAATGGTAATTATTTGTAGTATGGATGCAATCTTGAGTAGAAATACAATCAAAGAGCCTCGGAAAAAAATGCCCATTTTCGTACCTTGAATTTTGAAACTTTTTTTATGCCAATCGATTATATATGACGACCCAATAATCCGCAAAATTTCAAGATGATCATATGCTTCGTTTAAGAAATATAGCTGATCTTGTCTAAAAAATATAGCAGCTCTATATTATAGTCACCTTTGAAACAATGTTTAACACCCTATATTTTTTAAGCGGAACAGATGCTCATTTTGAAATTTTGCATGGTTTATTGGTACATCATAAATAACCATTTGGTATAAGAAAAGTTTTAAATGTAGCCCTGGGGAAAATTCTGTACGCAAAAAGTACAGAAAGAGTACGCTTTAATGTACAGTAAACGTACGGTGTAGTGGACAACAGAGTACAACAAGCGGGAAATTAGCGTACGGTAAGAGTAAATTGGACCTTTTTAAGCGTACAACAGTAGAATAAAAAAGCGTACATAAATAGTGTCTGAAAGTGTACATGAAACGTACATTAAAGAGTATCCATAGTGTACAAAAGGTGTAACTGATTTATTTTTCTACAATTCCAATTTAACTTTACGCCCGCAAAAAGAGGCGTAAAGAACTACTTTATGCCTACTATGACGAAAATATATTTTTATTGGAAATATGGTAAGTTAATCGTACACTTTTAATACGCTATTCCGGCAATCAATGAATGTATGCAAAGAGGGCGCTATTTGTATCATTAGTGTACATTTAGCGTACAGGGTCCAATTTACACTAATGGTACGGCATGTGTACGCTCTTTTCGTACGCCCCGATTTTCACCAGGGAGAGGTACCGAAAACAGCCATTGAAAGCGGGCATTTTTTACATGGAGCTTACGGAGACTCTTTTAAATGTTTAATTCTGGTGACCTCAATTCATCTAATATTAATTACTGTAAACGGTCGAGGAATTCAAAATTTATTGTAATTAATATATAAAATAGCCTAATTTCCTTCGTGAACATGTTAAAATGATAGTACTTAATGGTGAGTGGGCTATATGGAGTAAAATTCATATCCAGGAATATATTTTAAGTGCATTATATGAGATGACTAAATGTCTTAAAGAACCATTATAATTGTCTTAGGTTTTATTATAAATTTGAGAATTGGTGAGTAGGACAGCGTGACCCGGAAAAGCATAGAACAATATTCTGATTTGATTTTGCGTCGGACGATCAGTATGGCATTGGCAAAGCTTTATGCGTTGTCCGGTAGGTAGACGAGTAGACACAGAATGTCGTTGTATAGTAGTTCAGTGGCGATGTGATCCTGTCGAGGACAGGACGTTACCGCCCCCGCGATTACAGACGAGGACGAGATCGAGGATGGGGACCATCCCCGAGCGTCTCTGCCCGTGACAGCTTAACCCTCCCTCTCACCTCCATTTCCCATCTCTCATGCCCTCTCTTTCTCACACATACAATCATCCCCTTTCTCTCTCTCCCTCTCACCCTGGGCTTTATCTGCCTTGTACACATATTGTATCCGCTAGAGGCTCTTGCTGTATTCTGAGGACATTTAGAGGAAGATCGATACATAATTTCATGAATGCAACTCAATTCGATAAGCATATTGTGTAAAGTTATCTATTGTTTTATTATTTGCTTAGCATGAAATCAGAAATTTATTAATATAACTGATTTATTGTGTTTATTCGGGTTCCTCGGCAGGCAGTCGACGATTAATGTGTATTTATTTTACAATGTATTAAATGCACATATCGGGTGCCGGTCGTAAAACCGACAAATCTAAAAGCCGATAGGTCAAAAAACCTACAATCGAAAAGCTGACTGTCAAAAAACCGACACTTCAAAAAATGGGGTGCGGGTCAAAAAACCGACAAATCAAAAAGCCGACAGGTCACAAAACCGACAGTCAAAATACCGACAATCGAAAAGCCGACAGTCAAAAAGCCGACACATAGAAAAATAGACGCATCGACATGCGGACTATCATTTTTTGAAGTGTCGGTTTTTTGACTGTCGGCTTTTCGATTGTCGGCTTTATGAATGTCGGTTTCTTGACCTGTCGGATTTTTGATTTGTCGGTTTTTCGACCCGCACCCAAAAAATGACTATCCGCTTGTCGATGGGCCTAATTTTTATGTGTCGGCTTTTCGATTGTCGGTTTTTTTGACTGTCGGCTTTACGATTGTCGGTTTTTTGACTGTCGGTTGGTTGACTGTCGGCTTTTTGATTTGTCGATTTTTCTATCCGCACCCCAAATATTTTATGCAAAATATCTTCCCGTTAATTTCAAAAGTTTAACATGTGAAATCTGTAATTATTGCAAAAAACTAATGTCTTAAATAAACCATGCAAAAAGGGCACTAAGTCCATACACCGAAAAACCCATATTCTAACTTTTAAGTATACCCTATTCTAACCCATCTTAACCCATTAACGCCTGAAATGGCATTTTTTATACTTCATTATCAATCAAGTATTTCATATCAAAATCGAAGTTGAAAACAATTGAAAGATACATATCCAATTGTTTTCGAGGTCGCTCTTCAAGATTCCGAGGTCGAAATTGAGTTTCAACCATCAAGAATTCCAATATGGCGCCGAAATTTAAAAAAAATTCAAAAAAATTGGGAATTATTTATTTCTATCAATTTTGTTCGAGCTATTAGAATATTGGGAATTTATTGAAACTCTAAACAAAGGTGAACAAAATACTTCAATTTTAAGGAAAAATTTTACTTTTATACCCCACATCATTGTAACGACCTCAAAATGGCGTCAACAATGAAAATTTCTTTGAAAAAATTCTGAACGTTCTAACTCAAAAACTACATGCTCTTATAAAAAAATGCTAAGAATGAAAAGTTCTTAGAATTAATCGAGAAATATAGTGGAATTTTTTCAGATTTTTGTGATGACATTTTGAGAAATTTTTTTTAAAAATCATAATTTATTTATGAAAAATTCTGAAAAAAATTTGGTGTATTCACTTATGAATTCTACGAGTTTTTTGTTCTTTGCAATTTTTTCCAAAAGTTAATAGTTTTTGGGGGGAAAAATCGTAAACTATAATATTTGAAATTCATTTTCTCGAAAACTATCAACTTTTCGAAAAAATTGCAAAGAACAAATAACTCTTAGAATTCATCAGAGAATAGACTGAATTTTTTTCGGAATTTTTTGTAAATAAATTACAATTTTGAAAAAAATTGTCTCAAAAAGTCATCAAAACATTTTGAAAAAATTCCACTATATCGCTTGATGAATTTTAAGAACTTTTCATTCTGGGCATTTTTTTGAAAAGTTCGTAGTTTTTGAGTTAGAGCGTCCAGAAATTTCTCAAAGACATTTTCATTGTTGACGCCATTTTGAGGTCGTTAGAATGATGTAGGGTATAAAAGTAAAATTTTTTCTTAAAATTCAACTATTTTATGCACCATTATGCAAGGTTTCAATAGAATCACAATATTGTAATAACTCGACAAAAATTGATAAGTATAGAAAATTCCCAATTTTTTGTAAATTTTTTTTCATATTCGGCGCCATATTGGAATTTCTGATGGCTGAAACTCAATTTTGACCTCGGAATCTTGAAGAGCGACCTCGAAAATAGTAGGATACGTACCTCTCAATTGTTTTCAACTTTGATTTTGATACGAAATACTTGATTGAAAATGAAGTATAAAAATTGTCATTTCAGGCGTTAATGGATTAATAATTAAGTGTACAGTACTCTTAATGTAAGAAATCTTCCAAACAATTTAAGAAGTTTTCTAATTTCAATTTCCGGATAGAATATTTCGAAAACCTGACGTGATGGGCCAAATGGGGCTACGGATTCGTTTTCAGCGACCCAAAATCTATGAGCTCCACTACCTCTGATTAATGTAAACTGACGAATTTTGTTTTTATTGTGGACCTATAATTATTAAAACAAGAAAAGTGGCAGATGCACGTGAGGAATTTTCTTTATAAGTGATTTTTTAGCCTCCCATTACTAAAAATACAACGAAAGTTTCACGGCAGGGCGCAAAATCGAGTTCTATTCCCGGAGTGTTAAAAAGTACTTGTTTAACTCCGCACTGTACGCACACTCAAATCAGTGCGCTAAAAAGCACTCGTTTCAATGGTATAAAAACCACCTACTTCAGGCACTATCGCAATGTATTGTTTCACATTATTCGATCGGTCACACATCTACAGGTTTAGGTGTGACTGTTATTATAGTAATTTTGACCGATTTTACATCGTAAATGTACTATAGCAGTTTAGTAATTGTAGTTTTCTTATCATGGATGTAAAGTACAATTTTACGGATCAGAGATTGTCTGAGGAACAATGGCACTAAACCGAGAAACGCGTAAGATACATAGTCAAGAAACGAACATTACATTTTTTCTGTCTACGTAAATTATTTTGGGACTCGCTAAAATCTTACTTTGCGGGTTAAACTCGTTCGTTATGGATACTACGGACAATTCTTCTTTACAGCCTCAAACGAGCTTAATGAGATACCTCATTCATAGAAATGCATCAACAAATATATTTACAATTGGGCTTGTTGCACGAAAAGACGTATTTACCGAACGACGTATGGCATATGTTTGCTTGTTTTTGCGTTCCATTCAAGATTCCATATCGATCGATCGAGTCGCTCGAGACATTTCGTCTCAATACGTCCGCGAGTACGTCTAAGTGTTTTTTTGCACCAGGGGATGACGAAGAAGGACTGCAAGCAACGGCGCACGCATCCGCGGATTGGCAGATGCTGCCATACATATTGCATGTTGCCGGAGACATATTTATTGGTATCTTTCTATGCAAGACTGCTAAAATCTACTCTCAAGTCTCTGTTGTGGCGCTCTGCCCTCGTATAAATAAGGTATTCCGCATTCGCGGTTTTTTATCAACCAGCGCGTGGATGCCAAGGTATTCTCTTAAACCGATGATGGATGCTAAAATTATGATAGAATTTCGCATCATTGTAGTACATCGTTCATTTTTTCCTGCATTCCCTTTTTTATCAGCACAAAAACAAAAACTTTTTCAGGTCTGGTCCTACAACAAACTCGCTGGTTCTGAACTTCTTTCAACTGGTCGGAAAGGTTTTGTACGTTCACAGTTCATTCGTATATTGGACAAATCAAGTACGGTAGCAATAAATCTACCGGGATTCGACTTACTTTGTAATACAGAAAGAAGATTATTAATCAAATTGTTCAATTAGTGGTTCCGAGTGATGAATATGATATCTGTAAACATTTTTTCGTGTCCGTACAAGAACTTCTCTGCAGGATTGCATGGATTTGCGAATGTTGAATGAAATCAACTTCTTATTTTCATTTTGACTAAACAAACGAAGTTATACTGATTCTATCGTTGCCCAACTTTTTATTTAGTAGACGTTAATTTATTACTAACTTATACGCACTCCGTATGTTAAGTACAACCCTCATAAATATAGGGATGCCGATTGTTGTGAATAGAATAATAAAATATTTTGTCTTATCTTTCGTTAAGACTCCAGATTCAAATTAATTTTTATATTATTAAACATACATAAAATATGCAAATATGCATAATAGAATATCACGAACATTCTCGATGTCCATAACTATCACTAAGAAAAATTACCTTGAAAGTATTCCCATACTGAGATGAATGAGCGGGCTATACTTGGAAAATGATCTTTTTTAGATTTTCTTCAAATAATTGGAATACCTGCACAAAAGTTCCCTTGCAAGCATAGGAATTTTGCACAACACTGCACATAAAATATCTGCAAACTTTCTGAATGAAATTTAATGCGATCGAATCTTTGTCTTTGATACTATGAAGTTTGAAGAATACTTCATTCTGCAGTTTCTAATTATATTGTCTAAGTAAATTTGTTTACAAGATAAATTATTGCAATTATTTATGAAGTTGGATAAAAATCCAAATTTTAGAGAAATAATTTAATTTCTGTCAGAAAAAGTAGGTTTGCAGTGCCAGTTCAACGATAATTTTTGGTTTTCAGCATGTCTGATGATTTTTAATTCCAAAAAGGAAATTTGTAATTCAGTTTCAACTTCATGATTAAATGATGAGATGATGAGAACTACATATCTGTAATAAAACAGCATAAATGTCAGTTTACTTAGGCAATCGGTTTCAAGGTCATTATTAGATTGGAAAATATCTGGAAAATTGGAGAACCCACTGGTCAGACCGATCATTTCCACAATAAATACCCTTACCTATAACAAATTAAATTTTCTATATTATTGACAAAATATTTCTTTCGTCGATTTTATAATTTGAATTACTTGCACCACAACAATCTTCTAAATTATGAAAACTGTCTTAATTGGAGCTCTCTTCCATCTCAGGTTCACCTGAAGCACTCAAAAACAGGCAAAATGACTGTATCGATGGATATCACTACGAGTTGAAATTGACTCTTTACAAATAAATATGGTTTTGGGTTATTTCTGAATTTTTTTTTTGCGGGGAATCCAAATCCAAGATTAAAATTGTTCTAAGACGTGAGAATGTTGTGATATTTGAGGTTATGTACAGAAGTCACAACATTTTTGGAGTTTTTTAGTTGGATCATATATTATTACTCTTTCTCTATAATTTTAGAGTCGAAGGGGCCAATTACGATTTTTCTTCGCCAATTGACGTCAATTTCAGGCAGATATTTTTATATTGGGTATTTTCTCTTGAAAAGTTCTTATGAAAAATTTGTTTTGTCAATAAATAAGCTGAAGATATTCAAAACATTTTGTTATGCCAATACTATTGTCATCCTCACCATTGGCGGTGGCTGTCACTTTTACTATTTGCAAAAATAATTTTTGATCTGATCGAAACAATTAACGTTTTAAGCGACGAATTTTTCTTTTCATCCAATTACTAAAAACTTATTATTCGAAGGTTTTCAGGGTCGCTGATGGAAATTCAAAATGGTGGATCCAATATGGTGGACCAATATCCGAAATCTTGACAGATTTTTACAGAATTCACAACTCGCAGATCTTTGAGGTCTCTGAATACGAATCAGTTGTCAGACTTTTGGAATATAAAATGACAGATCCAATATGGCGAAACATCTTGACTAAATTATAAGAAACTTGACACTTCGGAGTCTTCGAGGTTGCGGATTGCATATCCGTTATCAGATTTTCGGAATTCAAGATAACAAATTCAAAATGGCGGATGAAGATACCAAAAATAATTCGAAAAATTTAATTTCGGACAATGTGCTGCTCCATTTTGAACTTAATAAAAAAGTTATGTATAGATTATATTTAAATTAATATAATTTAATATAAAAGTAAGTAGGGAATGAAATGAGATAGAATGACTTGAGCAAGGTCTGGAGACGTTCTAAAATTGAACGCGGACTGACGCATCGGGTGGTCGCCGATCGCGACGGATAGACGGGTCGATGCTCGGACAAAACATCGATCGATCGATCCTACGTATTAACGATCTCATCAATAAAGCTCTTTTCCACATACTGTATAGTGCAACGTCGAGAAAGCGGGTAGTCGTTCCTGCAAGAACGTCACCAATTTGTTGGATTGCCCGGCTATAATATCCCGAGAAAAACTACACGACGTCTCGTCTGCATTTCGCAAACGCTGCGCTCTGGACGCACGTACCGATGTACCTACGTCGTATAAGCCAATGTTTTTCGGCAGCCGTGCCTTACTTTTTCCACTTAACTTTTTTCGAAAAATCGCTGTATTAATATTACATGGGACGTTCGCTGCGCATTTATAATGTAAAAACAGAAACTTAATCATAGTTAATTACATCGAGACACACGATTTTGTCCTTTCAAAAAATTTGGTAAGTTCTTGCCAACTTTGCAACCGTTATAAACAGTTCATACATGGAGATCTTTTTATTTCTACCCAGCTTCATAATTACCAGCCTTATTAATGATGATAAACATTAATCACGATTTTCGTTTTTGAAGAATCGCTTTTCTTCGGTGTATTATAATGTTTCTTTTGCAATGAAATCAAAATGAGAAATTAAAATTTATTTATTTAAACAAAATTTGGAAACATGTACACTGAAAAAAATGTGGGCCGTTAATTTTGGTTGAATACTTTACAACTTCCTTGTGGAACAAGGAATGGATGACTTCCATTAAAGAATGGTACACTTAAAGCAATGGTTAGTTACACCAACTAAGTAAAAGTAGTAAGCACAAAAGTAATGAATGTAATAAAAAAATAGTAAGTCTAATAAACTAATGTTTGTTACTGCTAGTCATTTTAAATACTTATACTAACTATCGAAAGTTGTAGAACCTTCTGCATTATACTCATTGTAGTTAATAACTACTTTGTCTATAGTAGCGAAACGAAACTTCTTACCTTTTCAGGACTCGCCAACATAATTTACCAAACATAAGGTGTAAATTAAAAGCTGTGGTAAGTTTGATCCAAATTTAAGTTCTGAAAATGAATGTACACCGTATCTAGTGAAATAATTTTCATAATTTTACAACAATTACGAAAAGTTATTAGATCTTGACTGAATTATGAATCTCATATTTTTATCTTAGAAACGGGTTCTATATTTTTTCTAAACTGGTCCATTAACTGAATTGTAGCAGGTAATCATTTGTCTTCTATCTAAAAATTACCGTGATTATACTGGTAAAAAAATACGTGTCTTTTTGTTAAAAGGTATATTTATACGGATTATGAGATGTTTTAAAAATTTTTGTATTTTAACCTGTAAAAGAAATATTTTGTCTTTATTATGTAAAAGACACTTTTCTCAGTGTAGATTCAATTTAATTACATTACATCCTGATAATATTTTGCAACCTGTCAGAAAAACAATTAAATAAAAATAAAACAGCAAGCGTTGTAATTCATTTATCCTTTTAAGTACATTTGTTACGGAAAAAACGTTAATTAGGTACTTGTACCTAATCGATTCTGCAATAATTACGTTAGCACTAATTTTCTTATTCGAATGAGTTGTACAGAGAGAAAAAAGGCTAACAATTAGAAAAAGGTAGAGATGCTTGTAACATGATATTGTAATAGTACAATTAAGAAAATGAAAGGTTTCAATTGACAATATGTCGCTTTTACAATATTCAGGACATTGTCTGCATTAACTATTTTTAGTATTTTCATTTGATAAATTTTATTACATATATTTTAATATTCCCGAATGTTTAAATGTTTAAAATGCCTATTTAACTATTTAACTGTAACTGACTACGTAACTTATAAAATAAGCTAAATTTGATGTTATGTATTCTACTGCACATTGAACGAAAGTAGTAAACAATTGTTATAATATCATGTTTTATTTTGGTAAAATGGATCAATTTACTATACTCTCTCTCTGCATAGTATATTCATTATTTTGAAAGCTATATTATAATGCGAATATGTATTACACAATTAGGTAAATCAACCTCCTTTCTAGAAAATCAATCCAGATATTGGGTTTGCATTCAGTTTCCTTATTGCCCATGTTAAAGGTACAAGGAAACTTGACAGTGCAACAAAAAAAAACTGGATAGATCCCACCAGGGATTCCAATTGAAGATTAGAGAAAAATATTTTCGTAATTTACATACAGAGGTATGCATTTCATTAATGTGAAGTTCGCATAATTTTACTCAATATGTCATTTAATATGAATAATACGTGGGAAATTAAATACGTTGCACGCGAACAAACATATAGGGACTAAAAATGATCGCTTAAAATATAATAAGACGATATAATTTTGTACATTTTTTTCAGGATGATTACCTAAAAATATAAGTTTTGAGATCCACATACTGGAACTTTGTAAAAATTAATTTAACTAAATGTTGTTATCCAATAAATACAGAAATTGTACAGTGGAATTCCGTTGCACGAGGACAAAACTGGTAGTTTTCATTAATTAATTAAAAATTTACTGCATAAGATGGAGTAATATGATGTACAAAGTTGAATTTCAATGTGATGTAAAATATCTATTCTATAAAATATTCATATTTAATCCAATATTGGAAATATGGAAAGGAACTATGGTTTGGCCAATTTTTTTATTTACACCTATAAACTTATAACTGTCATTAATATAAAAAGTTGTAAAAATTGGTAATACGTTGGACCCTTGTGCTACACCAAAGGGCACCGTGAATTATGACTAAATTCAATTCTTAATGGTTACTCTCTGAGATCTATGCGACTTATAAGATTAATAATTAATAAGACGTATAAGACTAATAAGTCTAATAAGAATAATAGGACTAATATGATTAAATTTACTCCATAATATTTGATAATTAATCCTATCAAAAACCTTTGAAAAATCGGAGTAGGTCTACTTGTGAATTATCAGAAATATAGAATAAACAAAATCTGAACATAATAACAAGTTTGTAGCATTCGACTTTTCTCTGCAGAAACCAATTGATTTGTGATAATTAGAGTCTATAAAACGTCACATAAAGATTTGCCACTATTAAATGAAATCGTTTAGGAATGCATCTAATTACTGCAACTGGTCGATAGCTTTCGAAATTATTTCTGACTTCATTTTTTAAAATTAGGTTAATAAATTTTTCATAAAAATTTGATAATGTTGATGTTAATTTTAAATTTGGTCTTAATGAACAGTTTCTAATGAAATACAGACTTCAGAACGAGATGAATCAGAGAAAAGAATTCTTTATGAATTTTCCACTGAATTGCGTTCAGAGAGCAAAAAATAAAGGGGTATCCGAAAATTTCGTTACGACACGAAACAGATGCGCATACCTGATTATTCTAGTAGACAACTTAACCGCATGTTAAATAAACGTCTTATTTTGGGACGTTGATTTAAACTCAGGGAAAGAACTACAAAAATACATTACGTCAAGAAAACAACTTGTTTTTAAAATGTTTTTTGACTTTTATATTTTTATTTAACTGTTGTATCACTGGACACTGAAACGCGTTTAAAAATTTACATTACTTTTTACAGTATTTACAGTATGTAATGTATCATTTACAATAACTATTGAATTTTACAATAGTAAAGTTATGAAAAATTGCAACTTCAAATTGTTAATACATATATTGTATTATTTTAATTAACTGTTGTCACTGTTTTAAATTTATTATTGTTAAGCTATTTTTTCTCTGTTATATTTCATATTACTCAACTTTTTAAAGTAATATATTTAATATTGTAGACGAAAAACATGGTAAATTTTCGTGGCAAGTATCTGACGTTTTTTGTCCAATTTTCGCTTGGAATTTGAATTGACTCTTTCAGCGTCATAATTTGAAAATTGTTATATTATACATAAGATAAAATATAGTTATTTATTCGTAATTGAATTTGATTCTCTTTCTTTTTGATATGCTGATTCAGATTTTTAATTTTAGTTAGCTTTAAAAATATTTGAATTTGTATTATACCTTGCAGATTTATCTGTTTAAAATAATTCATTTGTTAAAATAATTATAAAATTTAATTGTGAGTGGCAAAGCTCATACTATTGTGAGAACCAGATCTTTTTAATCAATTGAACTATTTTTTAATACTTCATTAGTAACGGAAACTTTTCTAAAGTAGTTAAAAAAACTATGAATGTAATTAATGGAATGAAATTTTATAGAGAGTTTTGGATTAAATTTAACTACTAATAATAACTAGTTGAACATGATTTACCTAACTAAACAAATAGTTTTTGTAGAACATTAGTCATGTAAAGAAGTTTATTAATTGTAAAACTAACAAAGTATTTCGTTTTGAGTGTGAAATTATTATTAAGAATTGTTTTTAAAAAATCGTTTTTGATGGCTTTTCGTAAACAAATGAATAATTTTTCAATCCCAATCTCGGCAGTACGCTGAATGTTACGTTGAAGGATGGTTTAGTATATTAGTGTTTTGTTTGTCATTTTTTTTTGTTTTTGATTAAATTTAAATTATGATTCTTAGAAAATAATAATAATTTATATTACCGTTATATCTGATTTTAAAAATATTTTAAAATTTCGAAACTTTCGATTAATTTTATTTTAAAAATATTGAAAATTAATATAAATGATTAGTAACTTAACTATACTAGATTTAAAATAGTCGAACCTATAATGTACAAAGCATTTATAATGACACACTAATTAGAGAGTAAATATACTTTTTTTCTTGAAACAAAATGGTATCATTGGCTCTAAAATATCATTTTACAAATATAAATTTTATTAATTTTTGCAGGTTCATTAAACCAACAAAACTTGAGCGGGGTTCAGCAGATTCTCTAGATAATACATTAATATACAAACCTTGAAAATATAAATAAAATAAAAGAATATTCGGCTGTTATAATTTATGTTTACGTTAATAATAGTTAGGTACACAATGAAGAAGAATGGGATGGAACTATACAAAGAATATATTATTTTTATTGTAGAAATCTACTGAATTAAAAAAGATTTGAAATTTGATCGGATATGAAACCATATTGCATTGAAGGATTTAGTATGAATTTAGTAAGAAACGAAAGTTAAATATTAGGCAATAAAAAATAATATGCAGCCCTATCAGAAAATAATTCCCCCCGAAATGTCCAGAGATGTCCCATTGTGAAGGATGTCTTTATGAGTATAGCCCGTAATATACCCAGTGATTCACCAGTAAAATTCAGCCCGCCGTGAAAAATAAATGATAAATTTTACCGATAAATTTCGTCAAATAATTTTTTGACCTCCATTAAAAAGATACGTAAAAACAGGTTTCTAAATGTAAATGATTGGAAGCTCCACTGTAAATCCTTTTCTTACAAAAGCATCTGACTTTACGTCGATGAAATCGGATACTCGAGGAAAAGAAGCAGCGATATTTTACATGTTTACTCTAGATGGCGTCTACCAGTTGCACCAAGTTCAAAATCGGTTACTTTCTAGGAAGGAACCAGGCGCCAGATATTCGAAAATAATTAAAAATTCTTTTTTTTGCATTATAAAAATGATCACGCTTGCACCGGGACCAATTTTTCTGAGCCAATAAAGGAAGCAAAGATTGTATTGACATTACAGTTCTACATAATGTTATACATATGGCAATAAAAATACAGCAATATATTAAAAATTTGGTGGAATTTATAAGGGGAAATTATGTTCAATTCTATCAACTTCGGAATAACTGGAGATTATTTTCACTGACACATTACTGATTATTTTTATATTTTTACAGATTTCTGTATTGAAAATAGTGTCCACAAAATGCCGCTATTTATACGCAATTTTTTTGTTAAATGCGTTTTATTAAAATATTTCTTGTATCTTGTCGTGTATTTTATGAATATGTTAGTGTAGGTTGATTTTGGGGTCGCTAAATACAAATCCGTTATGAAGTTTTGGAAATTCAAAATGACGGATCCAAAAACATTCAAAACCTCTATATAGTAAATACCAGATATTATTAAATTTTTTTAAATTTCGTTCAGCAATATTGGATCATCCATTTTAAATTTTCAAAATTTAATCATTTATTTCAGTATTCAGGTACCTCGAAAACGACAATCTACACGAACATATGTATCAAAATATATACAATAAATATTTTAATAAAACGAAAATAACCAAACGATTTCGTATCCACAGCTCCATTTTGCAATTTCAATCGTAATATTTTTTTTTTTTATTTTTTTTTAATTTATTATTCAACTAGCGGGATCGCCCTTTTACTGAATTGTTGCTAGATACAATTTAATCGTAATATTTGCGAGAACTGCAGATGGTGGCGCTATACTTCACATTTGTGTATGATGTCTAGGAACTGCAGAAATCTTCACCAAGTAAAGCAGCGGTTATAAGTCGATTTCCGCCAGATAAACAATATTTCCGAAACGTAAATAAACTGTAACATGGCTCGTCTTACCAACAGCGAGCTGCTGCTTGAAAACGAAATCGAAAAATTGTTCACCGGACAGGGATCGAACTCACGACTTCGTAGTCCAGTTATATTGACCACCCTTTAGCAAAACTCATTATGCCACACGATTCTGAGACTTGGAACATTTCCAAAACTCCTTCGCAATAAAAATTTGGTGTTTTCTGAAAAAGTTTCCGCTTTCTACCACGCTTTTTTTTGTTCAATGGAAAGCGATATCAAAAAACGGACTCCAGATTCGAAAAGACTATACCCTAAAGATAGGAAACCTACACTTCATAACAATATCTCAAACATATCCATAAATTTACGGAGGATGAAAACCGGCGAAAATTTTTGTCGATTTTGGACGAAACGGGTTAAAATGCGCATTATTGCCTTTTAGAGTGATTAAAATGCATTTCTATTAAGACAATCGAAAGTGCAACGTAAAAAATATGTGTACAATGAGAAAAAATCCGTAGCTAAAATTGACTATTGCACATACTTGGAAAAATATTGTTAAAACTACTGTGAAAAATAGTTAAATTTACCACTTTCATAGTCGATTTTAGTATAATTTTGTTACAATAACTATGTCCTCATAGTTAAAAAAATCAACTATGTAAAATGAGTTAAATAAATATGACAAATATAGTTAACATAACTATAATCTAGTGTAGTCCTCATTTCACACTATGTCTCGTAGTGAATCTTTATATTTACTATTATTCATAGTTAAAGTTTGTATTTTAGTATAAATCCATAGTAAAGACTGCCGTACTCCGTGTGGTTTGATGCCACCAGGTGGCGACGCGTCGTTCGCAGCTTTTTTTTCTTCGAGCCCGTGGCTCCCGTTATTGAAGTGGATTTTCATTTGCTCTTAAGAAGGACCGTCGGGCGTCAAAATACGATAATACATAATGTATCTCGTGTACGTACGTTTATCTATAGACTTTGACATTGAAATTTGTGTGTATAATGGTGTTGCATAATACATTTTTTAACTGGCTAGAGTGTGACATTCACAAACTTAGCGCAGTATTGATTTTTGTATTTCTCTTTGTTTCCTTGTTTATCTTAAACAAAGAACAAAGGGAGAAACGTGAACTTTTCATACGCTATGATAGATATAGTTTACAAATATTTTTAAAAAGTAAATATTGACTCCTTTCCCAAGCAGCAATCCTAGTCATTTCGACCAAGCCAAAGTAAAAATGCCCTAATGGAGTAAAATTGACCAATTTTCGACCTAATAAATGTCTTAAAAGTCAAAAAGTCTTTATAGTCGAGAATATAGTGCGAAAAGTACGTAAATATTCCCTAAAATATGCCTAGAAAGTTATGTGACTTTAAAGTTATAAAGGAGATTAAAATTCCCAAATTGTGACCAAAAATATGTCTTCATAGTCGAATAGACTTTTAAGTCAATATTAGAGTCCACTTGGAAGGCTATATGACCGTGCAAAATTACCTTATTCTGACCATTAGGGCGAAATGTCTTAATTGGTCAATATTGGGAAACTAAGACTTCATAACCTGGCTAGATTTTAACCTGAAAATCGAATTTACCGCGGAAAATTACTTATAGGGCATTTCGACTAAGAAGGTTAGCCGACGACATATGTATAATGCGCATAACTCACTTTTATACAAAATAACCTAGCCTCAAACTGTACATACGTCAGTCTGAACTAAAATTCAAACCACGATGACTCGAAGAAAACCGTTCCGATTTTCATAGACATTTTATAGAAAAAAAAGGATCATCCCTCAGGGTTAATGATTGATTTGGAGGCCAGTATACATTATTGTTTTTAATCCACAAATGTGGAACATAGCAGTATTCTATGCACATATTGTTGCCTCGTTTCTTCATCAACGCCACTGTCGTGAAATGATCAATTTTACTCATGACCAACACTCTACCCTCTTTATAACAGCGTTGTTTATACAGTTCTTAGCACAGAAGACTTACGAAGTTCATAGGTTATGTACATCTAATGTTATGTCAACATTCGCGAGAAGATCGATTTACCTAACTATAATCGATAATCAACTAAAGTAATCGAACACATACATACATATATATACGCAAATTCCCTATAAGTCGCCAATTCGAAAGTTGTGAACTTTGAAGTCAAAATTCTCTAAATAAGTAAATTTTACCTCAAGGGCAAGTAATTTATACTTTGAGGAAGGAAATTTGACTTGTAGGTCTTATCTTCGACTATTAGGTCGAAATTCATAAACACGCAAGGAAATCATTATCCGCCATGTAATAACGAACATAACCTGTAATATTCACCAGTTATTAAATAATATAATTCTGATATTCTGTTGAACGTATCAAGTAAAATAATACATATTTTTTATCATTTTCATTGTACAAATTCGAAAAAATCATTACCAGATGATTAAAATGCAAAATAATATTGACATACTTTTCACAACAATTACAAAAATTTTCAAAATGTACTATTTCTCGAGGCGCATTTAATATTAATAGGGTAGCATAAAATTCTGATCGAGAAATTATTAATCGCACGAAAATTTGCCAATAAATAACGCGCAATTTCATTTGCAATTACTTATCATCATCCGTAATTATTTGTTTTATTGCTGGCTTGTGTTTTGGTGCAAGCATGGAGGAACCATTGGGGCAAGTTTTAGAGTTTTACAGTACTGCCACATCATGAGAATATATAATAACATAAATATACAGGCTTGTCAACTGCGAACACGAAGGAAAAAAAATATAATCTACACGGAGAACAATGTCGACTTATAGGTCGAAAAGAGGTAAGTATTACCTAAATATTACCAATTTTCGACCACGTACAGGTCCATTTGCCCAATTCGGACTTCGACCTATTGGGAAAAATGCCCTCCATTACCTAATTTCGACCGTAAATTTACTTACACTTTTGTCCCCACTTACCGTCATTCGACTTCTAATTTAGGTAAATACTGTGTGGTCGAGAAAATATCTCGCCCTAATGGAAGGTCGAAAAGAGGTAATTTCGCCCTGTTTTGCTGCTTGGGTTCCATATTTTTTATGACAATTTCTTATACAATTTGTGTCAGTGAAGGTAGTAATTTTCTGAAATGACTATTTCAAATAGTTGAGCCTATTCGTCTATTATGATAAGTAGGATTTTGAATCATGAAACAATAGTTAAACTTTACTATTTCAAAACAGTTATTTTAACTATTACCATGCCTAGTCCTCATTTCACACTATGATTCATAGTAAAAAAATGGTCATTTCAACTACTTTTTTTGCTGAGTGTAGGTGTGTTCGAAATTTTTTATATCGAAATATCAATTCAGAATTCTACATTTCCTGGATCTGGGTTAAATAGATATGGAAGATTTTTTCAATTTCGAAAAATTTTATTACCGATGATCGTTATGAGGTGATGCGGTTGGGCAGGGATCCGGTAGTAATAACGAGGCGTGCGCTTACAGCGAGGTGCATCGGCAAATTCACTCCCCCGGTTTTGATATACCGATTGACGCGCAGACTTCCGGTGCGCCCGCGCGTGCTCACACACGTCACATAGGGTCACAATAAGCAGAGAACAGAATCGGTATACTGTTTCTACGCGTGAAGTGCAATTTCTGGGTTTGTCATTACGAGCGTGCGCCTATGGTCGGCCGGTCACAGAGACATTACGAGTCGCATCCATGGAGACCTCGGGATGAGAGCGTGATTTACTGCGGACGGTCCTGGCCCGTGATGGGGTTCCGTCTTTGTCCTGGTTGCGAATTCGTAGTATAAAGTTACGAAGGGGTCCCTTGATTGTTTGCATTATTTATGATCATAATGTCGAGACACTTCGCGTATTGATATCCCCTTTCTTTCATATTAATGCTCTATCGGAGATGATATAAAACGCTTAATTTTTCACCTCCGCTTTTATTCAAATCTTCACTTCCTACGATTAATAGGGATTATTTTTATTTAACAACACCAGTCCAAGTGTGATCTGATTTCAGAAGTAACAAACGTGTCTATTTCAATGCATTTTTCTGCTTATTTGTTTCATTTATTTGGCTGTCGGGAAGAGGTCCATCCGCATATCGCGGTTTTTGACCACATTATTTTAGGCTACCAATGTGTATAAAATACCATTTTATACATTTTTATATTTTTTGATATCACGATATGTTATTTATTTAGAATATTAAGTCAACATAATAACGAGAAATTAATGATTGCTATCTTACTTTACAGATGATGATGGAGACTAAACAATGGATGTGGCTAATTTGGATACCCAGTGGACGTTTAATTTACTTTCAAGATCGGTACTCTCCAGATAAATAACCACATTTAGATTCGTGTAATTAAGTAATTAGATCAGTTTAGTTACATTTATTTCCACATACCTTGTTCTAGTTGGTCAATACATATAAAAAACGATATTTCAAACATTACAACTAACAAGACAAGGCAATATCCGATGGTGACCTAACCAGTAAAGGTAAGATGGCAAGTTGGGTCTTCATTGGATGTCACCTTCATTGGTTGGGCTACTGCATGGAAAATAATGTTTGCATTGCACAGCCTAACGCGTGGTGTTAGCGCCATTGTCTTACCGAAGCCTCACATTTATTATTTATACGCTTTCGTTACTGTATTCTAGGAAAACTCTTGTGCTGCGGTAACACAACAAATGTTTATGCTGAGTTGTTCTGCCATCGCAAGGTAATACTAAGGTCATAGCCATATCGGCACCATAATTTTGCTGCCGCACCATAATTAGTACTGGTTAACCCACAAGAGGCGGAAACGTCGAAGAATAACATATAAAATTAAAATATTTTGTATTTTTACTTATTATCTAACATGAAGTAAAGAAGTATTCAAAAACTGTTTTAATAACTTTAAAACAATATTCAGATTCGATTTTCATTTAGAAAAATTAGAGGCAATTAATTAATATTCAGAATATTTCTAAAGGATACTTTTAATTAATATATACCATTTATATAATTTAAAACAAAACATGTTGATAATTTCCAGCTTTAACGCTAGGAAATTGCTATTTCTAGTCGTACTCATTCGAACTTACGTAAGTTTCTGCGTCTCTATTTCTGTACATTGAACGATTCGTTTGTTTCATGTATAGGTATATCTATTAAATCAAACCCACGTGTTCTTCCGACGCTGGATAATTTTCATGCAATAAAATGGCAAGAACGGAATTCATGTTTAATTCTCAACAGTTGAGGAAATAAATATTCTTTTCAAATATTTCTGAGTCTTCTAAAATATATTGTACACATTATCACAACATTGAATGATAACAAATGTTAAATATGTTTTATGCACGACTTTTAGATGTGTTAACTGTAGTTAAGTAAACTTTACTCATGCAATAGTAGTACATAATAGTACATTATAGAACAAGGGCGCAATTAGCTATCTCTGACGAGTGCGAAGTTTATTTTGATTTTGTAATTTAGTAGCTTGTATCCAAGCTCATTTAAAAATGATTATTTTACTTTATTTACATTCCAAGAACAGTATTTACTAAGAAATAATTTCATTGTTTATCTGAAATTTATGATTAAGTTTTGCACGTTGTCAGCGTTTTGAGTTTCTGATGTTAAAAGATTGTTGTTTTATTTTTTTAACCACCTATTTTAATTTTAACAAATTATTGATCCGGAAGTCGATAAATTCAGCCATTCATTATTTCACATTTATATATCTCACACATAAAAACTTAATATTTTTCGTGATTCTAATATTTCTAATGATTTTGCTTTCTGACTCTATTATTTCTAGAAACTTTCAACTGTTTTTTTACTGTTATTTTTTATATCTGCCCACTACCTGTCAGTATAGAATTGGAATCTTAAAATCTCTAATTTTCTAGTGTTTAATGTTTATACTTCCTTATTTACATTATAAGTTCGTATGATTATCGGGTATAGCCAGTTCAGACAAAAGTCACTAATGATATTTGCACAGAACAAAGCAAAATCATTGAAAAACGCATAAACAGAGAGGATTACATTCATTACAAATAGTAAATTCATGCTTTATTTATTGTTTATTATTAAAATACATTGGAGAAAAATAAATAACGTTGATAAAGTAGTCATTAACGTTCATTAATTTAAATGTTCTCGCCATGATATGTAACAAAATTTGCTATGTCGATCAATTGACTCAAAGTCAATTTTTTCCAGGTAAATTTGTTGATACAAAACATTGGGGATTCCTATACAGTTCCTGACATATAGTACTGTGCATCATACTACAATTAATCATAGCAAGCTAAAGATAATCCTGGTTTTCATAACATTTATCTTGGGGAAAACAAATTTTCTTTGTGTAAGTCAACATTTATGCATTATTTCAACATCGCGTTGAAAATATCGTCATCTGGATGAAGTCTGAACGGATTGTTGACAACCACCTCCCAATGATTTTTTTTTTTTGGTTTACCCAATTGTCTTTTCGAGGTTCATTTGTCAATGATGATTATTACTTTGATGCTGTTCAATCATATCATCCTCGTTAAATAAAAATTATCTACATAATCCACATGAGAAAAAGAATACGATTAAATTCATGATAGTAACTTAACATTTTCAATTTGATATTGTCAATTTTTATTGTTTAATAAATAATTTACATGTGAAGATATATTAGCATAATGTCATATTTTTAAAATATTCTACCACAAGTAAAACCAAAATTACAAACTATGAACCTTTTCATTTTCTTAGGAAATAAAAGCTTTGACCTCGAATATAGTCTAGGATGCTTTTTCCAAATTAGAAAAAAATCTTACTAAAGTTAATTAGATGTTCAGAAACAACTCTCTAATAAATATACAGATGGAACTAGATTTCAGAAGATGAAATTAAATCACCCCCTTGGCCGTGTCTACGGAGAGTAAACTGTATTTTTCATACTTTATAGATTCTAACGTAAACTAAGAATGTAAAAAATATATCTTGACATATCGTGTCAAAGATCTAATTATGGTTATTTTCATAAATGTAAAAATTGCCGAACTCTGTAGATGAGGTTAAAACCGAGATTTAATTATCTGAGATCTGGTTTGATCTGCACTCTAAAAAAAGTTTTAAGGCCGAAAAGAAGCTTAATTTATGATGTGACAAAAGTAAGACCAATTACAAAATGACATATTTACGTCTTATATATTGGCATCATTTAATAAGTAAACATTTTAAGACTTTTTTATAGTGTGAATTTTTATTATCGTGGGTGGTTTGCAAAGTTATTTTTACAAACTTATTCAAAAGACCTGATAAACAAATTTGGAGACATATTTATATTAAAAAAAAGTATAAATTTAACTATTTAAGAGTTGCAAAACTTGTATTTCTTCAGAAATGATAGATATTATTTTTTACGTTGTCTTTTGTGTATACCATCGTATCATCTGTTCCTAACATTACTACCATTATTCACGTCAAAAACATTCACAAATTTCTAATATATTTTCTAAAAACTAGGGTAACCTTTTGAAAGTTCCGTCATCATATTTAATTCATGAGTGCGAAATTAAATCCATGTAATGAGTTTATGTAAACGAGAAAGTGCATTAACGGCGTATAATTTCAAACGATATTTCAAGGGGGACAAAACTTATGCTACAGTCGCGATGTCATCGGTCGGAATCGCACTAGTCACGTGTTAGGAAGAAGTTCGTGGGGGATGAACGTGTCAGAAGCAGTCCCTAGGGACTAGTTATGAGTTTGCTTAGGGTTGGTTTTAGTCCCGCGTTCGACGGTTTCATTCATTAGTTTGTTCTACAGCTTTTATCGAATTATTCCGCATGTAGATCCTTCGTCTTTGCGGCTTTTCGCTAAACTTTTCCCATCTTCTCTAAGACAATTTTCCAAAACACACACGAATAATCGCGGATTCATATTGTACCTTCATTTTTATGTAGACAGCGAATCAAAAGTTTCGTATTTCATCCATTCTAAATAATTGGAGCATAAAAAAAAGACATAAGGAACGAAGGATCAAAGAAACGCATGAAGCAGCCGGTCATCAGGATGTTACATGCTCTCTGTTCGACGGTGAAAAGTCCACCGCCATAATATTTCGTGCGGTGAGCTTGGACAAAAAGGGACGATGCATTGCCGAGCGCAGGATCGATTCTCCTCGGCTTCGAGAATCTGCACGGAGTAGGAGTACCTTGATGGAAAGAAGTAGACTATATTTATTAAGAGAAACAGTAAGAAAAAAAAAATTGGGAAAGAGAACAAAGACCAGGTGAGAGAGGAAGAAAGAGCACATTCAACAAATGCGATGTAGCATTTGGCGATGATAATAATTCGTTTCACATTTTACGCAAATACAGGCAGATACCGATTTTGTATGGAAAAAAGATAATGAGGATGTGTCGCTAAAATGCACTTCAGGTAAAAGGCAATGAATTTCAAGAGAAGACAATCGTCAAGTACAATCTTTCTTTAAAGTATTTAAAAAAGATCTTCAAGATCATATGCCTATTTGCTCAATACACGGGAAAAATGCTGTCAACTATCCAAAATGATGAAAAAGATCGAAATGTCCAAAATATTGAGGACCGGCCAATGAATGTCCTGTACCAAACAAAAATGTAGCCAGATTTTTACTTTAACAGGACAATTAAATAAAATAACAATTTTTTGTAGTTTCAACCCCTTAGTCAAACATTTTTGACTTTGAAATGACCTTCCAGTGAGACCTCAAGGGCGGCGGCCCAGGTATTTCGTCTGTATTTTGATATTTTGGGTTTTTGAATGTCCGTATTTTTAAATGTCTGGTTTTGTTTTGTAATTTGTGGGTTTTTTTGAGGTACATCCATTTTGACATATGTTATATAGTAGAAAAAGCCATGATTTTTTGAGGGCGAATTTTTTATTTTATAGGTGTGAGAGTATTATTTTTCTTTTACCGTTAAGATGATTATTGTCATAAACTGTTACTATGTTAGGATGTAATTACTTATGTCTATAATTCATTTTAATACAATTTAACGTATTTAAAGTACGAATCTGAATGTATACAATTTTTAATTATTTTCAATCCTTTTTCATCCAATTCTGATAACTTATGTAAGATGATGCGAAATAAATTGCACCTCAAAAACCAGACATTTCAAAACCCAGACATTTAAAAAACAGGCATTAAAAAACGGGTGCACCCGAAAAATCCGCCAAATCACAAAACAGAGACTTCAAAACCCGACGAACCACAAAACAGACACTTCAAACCCCCGACATTAACAAACCAGATATTTCAAAAACCAGACTTTCAAAATATGTCTGGATTTTTAAATGCCTGGATTTTTAGGGTGCCGCTCAAAAACCCGACAATTAAAAAGACAGACACTTAAAAAACACGATATTAAAAAACAGACATTTAAAAAAAAAGAGAATGGAAAACCAGAGTTTCAAAATATGTCTGGATTTTGATATGTCTGGTTTTTTAGGAAGCACCTCAAAAACCCGACATAAAAAACGAGACATTTAGAAAAACAGACTTTCATATTATGTGTGCATTTTGAAATGTCTGGTTTTTAATGTGTGTTTTGAAATGTCTGTTTTTTTAAATTCTGGTTTTTTAATGTCGGGATTTTGAAGTGTCTGTTTTGTGATTTGGCAGAATTTTCAGTTGCACCCGTTTTTTAATGCCTGTTTTTGTTTAATTGTCTGGATTTTGAAATGTCTGGTTTTTTAGGGAGCACCTCAAAAACCCGACATAAAAAATCAGACATTTCAAAAAACATACTTTCATAATATGTGTGCATTTTGAAATTTCTTGTTTTTAATGTGTATTTTGAAATGTCTAGTTTTTTAATGTCGGGATTTTTAAATGTCTCTTTTGTGATTTTGCGGATTTTTCAGGTGCACCCGTTTTTTTAAATGTCTGGTTTTTTAACGTCTCTTTTTTAAATGTCTAGTTTTTGAATGCCTGTTTTTTAAATGTCCTGTTTTTGAAATGTCGGGTATTTGAGGTGCACCCCGAAATAACAAACAATATAAAAACAAGATTACCGCAGTCACTAAGAGAGTTAGAGCTTGAAAGAAGCTTTAAAATAATTCTTAGCAGTGTTGGAAATTCACTGTATTTCTCTCGGTCTTGTAAAAATGCAAATTCAAGACCGAGGTTTTCCCAATCACTAGTATGCAAGTTCCGATTCACAATTCACAGCACGTGCAATCAAACGCCGAATATCTATCACCACCTCCTGACATCACGCTTTATTGTCCCTAAACTGTTTTTATTTAGACACCGACAACTCTAGGTTAACTTTTGTTTATATCTATTCAATCCAATACCAAATTTGTAAAAGTACATTACACGTATGAGGAACGAACTTTTTATTGTCAACAGTTGCGTCATCTTTTACTCGAGCGAGAATGACAATCACACTCTTTGGGGATCAATATTTCGCAGTTAATACATACGATATCATTGAATGTGACGAGCGAGGAAATCAATTATTCACGCATGTAACGCTTGACAGGGCTTATAATAACGCCCAAGGGCGCGAAGTCTATAAAAATCTTGAGAGTGCTAAATATGTACCGATTTTTTGAATAAATTACGTAATAGGCACGACGCAGTTCTAATTCGAGAATAAGACCCTTAACCACTAGGCGTGGGAATTTTTATGACTTATTAAAATAAAACGCATTTGTCGTCTTATTTTGAATTTCAATTCTTTTTCAATTACATTTTCTTTATTTTTTCAGTAAGTTTTAAGAAGAATAGAAATTAAAAATAAAAACACCACTATTAAACTTTTTCGGTATGCCTGGCCTCCGAACAAAACAATGTAATTAAAACAAATAAATAACATAACCGTTTTGTAAAAATGGAAACTTTTAAATGAGAAAAATAATAACAGTATGAAATAAGAATATTGCACACCACTGTCTGAAAAGTGATGGCTCATTTTGGTTTATATCTGGCACCTTGCGAAATGAAACAGAAACTAGTTTTTGCGTGGTGCTCCACATGGCAACTTCGAACTGTTTTTTAATACTTTCTCGTTCACTAATAATTTTCTGTCATGATTAAACAGACCATATATGGTGATGTTTCGGTAGATTTTTTATACAGGTTGGTGACTGAATTTCTCTGTTTGCCAATAACGATTTTTTAGGCTATTCGATCCACACGGCAGGCCACCCGAATTACAAGTAACACAATTATCATACACTGAATAAAATAAGTCTTAAACTAGTTTAAAAATCTCATGTCCGAACACGCTGGCCATTTTAAGTCAAATATTTTTATGTTCATTCGATACATGTTTGTTTTTTTTATAGAGAAATTGGTGCTGTATCTTTTTGTCTGAAACATGTTCTTTGTGCGATTTATGTTTTAGAAAATAAATGCAAATAGCGGGTTTTATTCAGTATTTTTTAATCGATCTATTCTTAATCTATGTCGATCAATTCTAAAAACTATTCAGACCTAAGTTAGGTCATGCCAAATAAAAATGTCGAAGAAAATAATAAAATTAGCGTTGCTTTTACAACGATATAAGAACAATATTTTTTTTTTTTGCGATTTAGACGGTCTTGAATGTCAACATTTGATGAAAAACTGAAAGAGCACACCTATAAATAGTCGGATGTGGAATCGAAATATTTTAGCCATATTGAAGATGTACTTTACAAATATATTTTTTAGACAGCTCTTCAAAAATATTTTATCGATCTTTATGAAATGCCTATATTGCGCATGCGCACAAATTTCGCTTTCTCTGTTTCGCACTTGACAGTTATGCAATTTTTCTGTTTTTATAACATTATATGCTATGTTTACATTATTTTCTGAGAACGATTAATTATCTTTATGCTTTCTCTCTCTTCTACATATACTTACACTGTAGCGTATTGTTTAAGGCGTTTGCGTATTATAAGCGCGAGATCCGAGTTCGATTCCCCGCCGGGACAAGTTTTTTCCTTATTTGTTTATATTCGAGCGTTTAAAATGATGTAAAAATACCATAAGACCTTCTCATCTAAACATATAATACATACATAATAAATAATGTTAAAATGTTTTAAAAATGAACAGAGCTATAATAATTATTTAAATTTGTTTACATTTTTTAATCTTCCGGTTAATTTTATTTTAAAACATAAATGTAAAAAAAAAGTATTGGCACGGCAATTGGGATTCCGATTTTCGTTGCATCGAATCTCTATCTGAAGTTAAATCTTCAGTTTTTTTTAAAAATCGTCAATTTCATCGTTTTTACTAATACATGAAAAAAATGCCAATTTATTGTGAATCGATCACAAAATTTCTGAAGTCACAATTAATATACAACCTTTTTTGTAAAGAATTATGTGCTTTTTTTCTTGTTTTTTTTTGTATTTTATTTCACTTATTGCTTCACCCGAGTTTTTCAAGATAAATGATAAAAATTGTTAAAAATGACATTGTTTTAATTTTTTGTAGATTACTCTGAAGATAAGGAACCATATAAAATATTTTCATTTTCTAGAGGGCTTGAATTGCTCAAAATGCACCAAAATTTTTGTTTACACTTCCTTAAATGCTTATTAACCCTTTGAAGCATACATTTTTCCTTACGCGGAAACTGGCTGAAAATTGTTACTCGGAGGTTTTCGGGGTCGCTGATTACGAATCTGAACTCAGATTTTCAAAATTCAATATGGCGGATCCAAAATGGCGGACCGAAACGTGGAAAAGCTTCTTGATCGAGATGAAACTGGGTACTCGGGGGAATTTCGGGGTCGCTGATTATGAATCTGAACTCAGATTTTCAAAATTCAATATGGCGAATCCAAGGTGGCGGACCGAAACGTGAAAAATCTACTTGATCGACTGATGAAACTGGAATTATTGTCTCCATTTTTTTTATATTTTTTTTGTATTTTTAGGCAATATTATTTATTTTCGGCAAATAATTTACAACTAAACGACGAATACAGATGAGTTTTACAGCCGCGAACTATGACATCTTAACATTCAGGTATGCCATATTGAATTCGCCATTTTGAATATTGAAAATTTGCGTTCAGATTCGTAATCAGCGACCCCGAAAACCCCCGAGTACCCAGTTTCTTATCACTCAAGTAACTTTTCCACATTTCGGTCCGCCATTTTGGATCCGCCATTTTGAATTTTGAAAATCTGAGTTCAGATTCGTAATCTGCGACCCCAAAAACCCCCGAGTACCCAGTTTCGTCATGTTTGAGTGACGTATTCGTCTCAGCATACATTTTTTGTGAAAAAATTCATAAAATTTACAATTTGTTAATTATTTAAACAATTATAATATAATAATTAATGATAAATATTGATTTATTTATGTTTCCTAACATGTTTTCTAAGGTATGAAGTAAAAAATTGCAAGAAAATTGATTAATAATTACCTGAAATATGTAAAAAATGCATTACAAAAAGGTGCTTGTAAGGGTTACACATACTTTTAGTATGCGAACAAAATTCCCAAAATACGTATTTTATTGCCTACTGTGTCTCTCTCTTTAAAATAAAAATTGTAGAAAATTATATCGAATAAAGGAAAATGTTACATTTTTAGTACATCCTCTTGGAGAACCTGTCGGATTTTGCAAGAAACATGTTGACACGTACCGGTAATTACCGACCGAGTTTAGAGGTCATCGAGGTTTGCGAGGTTTCGACGCTAATGTTATGCACAGACCGTTGAGCCAATGGCACGGATAAAAAGAGATTCGCGGAACGAAGGGAAGACGAAGATGCCCGAAAAGAAAAGAAATTAAGAGAGAAAATCAAGGAACGGGAGGAGAGAGAAATATATAGACTTTACGGGAATTATATGCGAGAAATCGAGGAGATATAGAGCTGCGAAATGCGATGTGGCCATCCGTCACTTGGCAGCCCACATGTTCGCAGATCCGCCGTCGACTTATAGGTGGCTGTATAATATGCCGCGCACGCACGTGTTGCAAATTCGTCTCACATATTAATTTCTTTCAGCTTATCTAATTGTTTTTTGGAAAGAACCGACGGTAGATGATGAGTTGCATCTTGGCAATAGAAATTCGATTTTCGTACGCCGAAACACAAATGTCCGACTTTTTATTCCTTCAGCGTAACGAAAAATGTCCATTTTCGCGACAAATTATGTTCCTTTATAACTCGGATGTGGTCAAATACGGGAAATAAAAGACTATAATCAAGTACGAAATTCTATTCAGTTGTTTATTGTACCTTCTGATAGATACGTCATTCAGAATATTCAAAATCATCGGATGTACAATAGGTTCATTCAATGCAAAAGGTCATAGAGAATGAATAACCAAAGACATTCAAAAAGTCGGCAACAATTGAAAATCATTCATTTTTTGGGAGGTCCGTTCTTTACTTAAAATCTATATCGAATTTGTGTCTTGTGTCGTATAAAAGAGTGTAAGGGCACCGATGAATACGCGCGTACCCTAATGTTTCTACATTCCTTCGGAATTCCTGAGGTTGAAAAATAATGTAACTTGGACGAGAGAATAAAAAGGGGCGCGATGTGTTCTGGACAAAAACTCATTAAAGCGACCCCCACAGAGTTCTCATAGACAAAACTTACTATCCCAGATGATCCTGATCTCGGCAGACAACTCGGAGCCACTATGTGCAAATTCCGGGAAGAGTGTCGACTCGGCTCTGTCCGACCTACCTGGACAGGTGCTCGTTCTTTAGCCTACAGCCATGAACGGGTAGGTGTCAGAAGCGTATGCTCTGAGTTATTGCATTTTTCGAGTTCCACGCGGCTGCTTAATAATATTTTTTGTCCCGTTCAGCAAAACCTTTCGAGACAATTTCGACTCTAGAACTTTCATGAAAGTAAGTCGTCCATCGAAATGCGTAAAACGAGTTGAATGTTTACTTGCGCTTCTACTCGTGTGAAAGAAAATTGAAAGACGATGAAATCAAATTTTTTTTAGGCGCCCTGTATAGTGTCACGATGAGAAATGCTGGGCGGTAGGATGATAAACGATCGCAAACTTATAAACGGCCAAATGATACACTCGGATGCTCATTGTCCGAGTGAAGTTTTCACATGGTCTCTATTGTAAGGGAGCGATCGCGCCGCGGTATACCTTGGAACCTCGGCATTATATTTCTTGCGAGATGAAATGGCCAAAAATCATCCGAGACCACTCGAGAAGAAAGCGATCGTGGGTGGGGCACGCGAGTTTGTTTGGGAAGTTTGGAAGGGGATTGCATCTTTTCACACTATCCATGAATCGAATCAACAACTATGCGGAGGAAATACATTAATCCACGAACTGGTTGGTCAATACTGGTGGATATTGACGTGATCACTTGATGAACAACCCATTCACATCATTGTAATGCCTACAAAAGTTTCAAAAATATGCCTCTTCAGCACTTTTTATCGGGTACAATATTTTCTCAGCCCACTAATAATGTGGGAAATTAATGGTAACAAAATTTTTAACTTTTCCACGTACTGCGTCGCCTTTAAATCCAGTGCTAGTAGTATATGAGAAATATTTCCAACTTTTCTAATTTAGTTCCGCTTCGATCCCTTACGAAAATGAAGATTCGGTTAGGAGACGGAGGCCAAGGAGTTATTTTAATACAGCGCGGTTGCTATACCTGAATCCCATATGAAATAAACATACTACACATTCGAAAATTCCTCGAACTTACTGGTCTGAAAACAATAAATACAACCTGGAACAATCAATCATTATTTTTCTGCTCAGTCATAATTACATTACATGATATAATCGGTTAAATTTTAAAACTGTATGTGTCATTCTTGTAAACTTTTTTATGTAAATTTTCGAACTATATGTAAAACATGTGTACTTGGTTTAAAATTGTGTATTTTATATATCTATATTCACGATATGAGGAGTAGTTTATTAAGATGTTATGACTTCATTAAGTTAGATGATACTTACAACACTTATTAGTGTGATTAAAGAGTTAAATAAAACCATAGAATTTTAGTATCTCTTTCATAAATATTTAGTTCTTTTCCACGTTTTCCCTATGTCAGGAGATTATTCCACAATTCCTTTTAGAAACTATCGAATCGTAAGATTTTACGGATGATTTGAATCATTTGATTTATACGGAGCAGATACATAATACAAATGACATTATGCTTACTAGTTTTGGTGACACTTTTCTGATTAGCATAAAGAATTATGTCTGGTAATTTCAAGGGCAATTATATTGTCATGATCATGCTAATATGACTTTTCTTGTATATTTCAAAATTATTATACAACATAACATTTTGTAATGTTGGAATTAAATACAAGAGCTAAGAAAAAATCATTCAATAAACAACAAACGTCAGTAAATAAAATAAAACGTGAAACATGTAATTATATTATTTGCAGAAATAAAAATATTTCTCTGCAGTAATAAGGATTTTTCTGATCTCTGATTAAGGTAATTTTTATAATGATATTTTATGAATTTCAATCGATTTTACTAGTATTTACAAACTTGGTTAAAATGGTTACAAAATGAATTTGTCGAATCTAATTGTTATAGTCCGTCCATCAAATAGAATAGACAAGTAACATTAATGATTAAAAATTGCCGAAATATTCGAATAAAATTGTATTATAAAATTCTTAAAGAAATTTATTGTTATCTTTATTAAATGCAAATTAATTCACTGAAATTTCTTAGATTAACCCATTAAGTCCCGAATGGACATTTTTTCACTACAATTTTCAACGATTGTATTTTGTGTAAAAAAAGGTTCTAAAAATTTATCATAAGGCATATCTGACGTAAAATTAACTGGACTTTTAGAATCTGCTATTAGATTTCAGTAAATACCTGTTGCACGTACTGTTATTTTTAATTGAAGGTAACGTAACGTCAATTGTTTACAGAATTTAAAAAAACTTCTATTGGACTACAACAAATTTCGTTTCGATGCCATTGTTACTAATGATACAGAAACTGGCAAACAAAAACAAACTACCATGGTCTTTTTGGTATTGGATGGACGTGTAAAGCCGAACTTTTTCTCATTTTCTTCACGTACCTACTAAATGAAAGAAATCACAGTTACAGATGGCATCGGTACGAATCTTTTCCTATTTTTTTTTGTTTATCTCCATATCTCATTAAATTTGGAAGAGAAAAATAATGAAGTTTGATATAGGGATCGTTACACTCGTTATCCGTAATTTTTTCACAATTTAAAAAAAAAATAAATAAACAATTGCATTGTCTCACTAAGATGAAAAAAAAATATTAAAAAATAAGTAAATAAAAATATAGTCAGCATTATAGGATGTTTCACTATCACTGTAATAGCGAGTATTTACAAATGAAAACGTCACAATTAAAGTGCCATAAAGCCAAAATCGTAACAACAAACATTCACCGAATATAAATGACAAAAACGAAATAAACAATTGTATTTAATTAACAACACTAAATTTTACAACATATATTAAAGTCGATATATTCATATCACAATACTTTCGCTAACCTAACCTAACATAACTCAAGATAACTTATTTAATTCTTATTTTCAAGGTTAAAATATGTTGTTTACATACAGAGAAGTTACGTAAAAAATATCTGAAGGTCAAATATAGGTCAAATACGAACATAGCCTAATCTATCGTGATATAACATGACTTATCACAACGTAATATAATAGAAATAATTCCTGATCATTTTCAAGGTTCAAATTATACATATAACGACAAAAATTTAAATTAAAAATGTCTATGACTTATTTTTATTTGATGAATTGATAATAACATTTAAACAAAAATAAAAACAAAGACATTTTAGAAATTATTTTGAATATCTTTAATATCAATATTATAAAGTTGTAGAATTTTCTCTGCAAGATCATTCAGATGTGACGTTTTCTATCGATGTTTATATATTTTTTCATATAGATATTTTCTTCTGCAATTATTTTTTTATAACATTTAACAATAAGAATTAGACTAATAGTAATAACAATGCTAATAGTAGTAATAATAATGTCTTTATTGAATTAAAAGAGAGACAGAGAGGCCGAACAAGCTTCCAATTGATTGACGGTAATTGACTTCAACTTTGGAATATCAGTATAGATATTATCTCATGTGAATCTTAACCTATTAAGTCTCAAAAATATTCATTTTTTTGTTGATTTTCAAATTGGTTTCTAAACAGAAAAATGGATCAATATTAACAGGAAAGTGTCCCAGCCTATAAATTTTGATTATGTTCTTTCGGTTGGCATAGTCAACGTAAGTCAACGTAATCAAACATAAAATTGAGGCATTTAAATATTGTCTCAAACCAAAATGGCGGCTTTTAAATAGAAAAACATCGATAATTTGAACATTCCTTTTTTATGAATGTTTTTCATATTAAAAATGCAATGAAAATTATTCCAGATTTCAACCAAGGTATTCCAAGATTATAAGATTCGTTTTCGTCTAAATCTATCCTAACCTCTAAAAAATGTGATTACCGTCTTGTACAAAATATCTATATTAGAGTCCCGGTATATTTACCCACCCGGTTCCTCGCCGTTCCGTTTCATTATATTTTTCAAAAGATGGGTAGCTTCTCCCACTACTTTTAGTCACGTTATGTCCGTGACATCTTTCAGAGGCCTTAGCCCGCAAAGTGGGAGTGAAAGAGAGCGGCGACAGGTAAATATAACGAGACGAAACCGGGAAAATATGCTGGGATGTAAAAATGGTAAGATACAATTATACCGGTACTCTATTGTATTTATAAAAACGAGAAGACCTATGGCAGTGCAAACTTTTCTTTTGTTTTCGCAAAAAAAAAACACGTATTTTGAAAGTCGTTCACTGTTCGATATTCGTTTTCCAAAACAAATTTTAAAATGGCGCCCAACAAATGGAAAATATGAATATAATGCTATAAATCCATTTTTGACGAAAACAAATTTTTTGTCATTTGTATATTGAATCCGCCATTTTGAATTTTGCAAATCGAATGTCGTAATAGCAAATAACGACTTTCAAACATGTATATTCTATGAAAATCGTGCTGCAGTTTGTGTTTATCATAATCTTATGCACTTATAGTTAAAACCCGTAATTATTATCAAATATGAAAAAAACAAGAATAGAAAAAAAGAAATTTCAAATATTCCGCGTTTTTTACTTAAAAGTCACTATTTTCATTTTAGGAATTCAATTTTGAGATCACCAATCGAAAGATCATATTTGAAAATAGTCGACTAGGTCAAAATCAAGTCACAATATTAATCCAGATTCCACTTAAGAACGAAGCTCGAAAAATAACAAAAAATAGTTATTTTAGATACAAGACCGTAAAATCTTACGATTAATTAATTTTTGTTTTTCTTTCTTAGTTCGATTTCGCGGACTGCATTTAATCCGTATTGGTTATGTTTCTGAGAGCGCAGATACGTGTTACACGTGATCCGTACAATTTCATTTTACGGACTAAAGGTAGGCCGTAAAATCGGATTTTACGGCTTTAGTACCAAAAATGTGGATTAAAGGCTTTAGAACTGAAAATGTGGATTTTTGAGACTTGATGAGTTCATATGTTTAGCGATGCACGTCCCAGTAACATTATAGTATATAGAAACGCTTTTCTTCAAATAACCCCATGAACTTTTTGGGGGATAAGTTTACATCAAAGTCTAATGAGTAAATATTGGGCCAAACTCAGTTTGAACCGGTCAAATTAGATAATTATATAGAACAAGGCAAACTCGTCTATGCCGTCAAAAACAGGTTTTAATCGCAAGTACTTTATTAGAGAAGTTTGAGTAAACGAGGGAACCAAAGGAATAAGGAAAAGGATCGTGGAGTCTCGTACGTACACAACTATAGGCAAACTCGATATATTTTGCGGTAGATGTCATTGTTTCATTGTATTATAAACGCATTGCGTCCGCTTATAGTGCGTGAGCGAGGGTGTATCGATTGCCCCGCCCCCTGCTGCGTAGCCATGACGACACTCACTATTCTATATCTAACCCCTGGCCTAACCTCCTGTTTCTCTATATATGTATACCGTCGACCCGAATTGGCACGAGTCCGACGCAGACAGAAGCACATCGCCATAGAAAGAAGAATACCGAAGAAGGACAGTAGGTGACAGAGACTAGAATTATTCTGTCGCCAGCCAACATCGGGACAACAAGCTTCGACATGGACCAGTCACTCGATCTTCCACATCTTACCGTTTGATCCTATCGCTCGGCTTTTCCTCCCGTTCCTGATTTATCTTGCGTCCATGTTAATTCGATCTATAGTAACATTCACTCCAAGTGACGTGAGAACATCGGATGTTATCTTTGAGATGTTCGATTCTAATTGAATGCGCTCAATTAAGTATGTCCGTATGATTGGCTTCCTTTAGAGGAAGGTTTTGCTCTAGACGTCAGAAGAATAGTACATTTTTTAAATCAAATATAGTTTTTTTTATGATTGATTTATATTTAAATAGGACTGACTTCTTTTAAAAATTGGCTTACATTTAGCCATTACGTCAGAATATGGTCTTGAAACCAATTCTTACCCTCTTGAAACTTAAAAGACGTATCATTTCTCATTTTAACCCGTTTCCGCCCAAAATGCCGTAAATTTCACTACATATTAATCGTCACTTTTCTTATAGAAACTAACGATGAATAATTCTGAATATTTAGATTCTATAGTTTTCAACCCTCCTCTTTCCGAATCCGAAGTCCGTTTTTCGCTAGGAGCAGCCATTTTTTAAATATGGCGGCGAAAAGGCAAAAAAATAGAGAAAATTTCGATTTTTGGGTCGGTTTTTCATGTTTTTCGATAGGTTCGCGATGACCGATCATTCCAAAGACCTGGATCCGGTGGCATAAGGAGTTTGACTAAAAGTTGACATGATCAGATATGCAAAATATAAGATGGCGGATCCAAGATGGCGGATTTTTCGCCGAATTTTGTGTTTTTATAGCATTTTCGACTATATAATATAAAACCCGCGAGTAACCATTTTCATTTCGGACATGCAACGTTTTGCATTTTCCTCTGCCATTTTGGGTCCGCCATTTTGAATGATGAAAATCAAATGTCATATGCGAGTAGTCAGTTTCATATGGATCAAGAAATTTTGTTGCATTTCAGTCGGCCATCTTGGAACCGCCATTTGGAATTTCGAGTATCGGATAGAAGATACTGTTACAAATGATTGTGTAAATCAATAATAAGTGCGTACAACAATATTTATTAATAGCTAATAATAATGTCGGAAATGCTATAAAAACACAAAATTCTGCGAAAAATCCGCCATCTTGGATCCGCCATATTATATTTTGCATATCTGATCATGTCAACTTTTTGTCAAACTCATTATTCCACCAGATCCAGGTCTTTGGAATGATCGGTCTGCGCGAACCTTTTGAAAAACATGAAAAACCGATCCAAAAATCGAAATTTTCTCTATTTTTTTGCCTTTTCGCCACCATATTTAAAAAATGGCTGCTCCTAGCGAAAACCGGACTTCGGATTCGGAAAGAGGAGGGTTGAAAACTATAGAATCTAAATATTCAGAATTATTCATCGTTAGTTTCTATAAGAAATGTGACGATTAAAATGTAGTGAAATTTACGGCATTTTGGGCGGAAACGGGTTAAGATAGGAAGGTTTACAACAAGCACATTAACCTCAAAAAGGACATTTTTTCAGGACCCAATGGCCGGGGAGCAAAGTTCCGAAAATCAACACACCCCGAAAGGCCAAAATTTCTATATAGCATGGCTCGAGCGTGGTTTTCTTCAATTTGTCTTTGAAAATTTGGCAAAAAAAAAACAAATTAAAATACCCTTGGACTCACGCAATCTCAAAATTTTTGCCTTTCGGGGGGGGGGGGCAATTTCAATAGGGAATTTCGTTATAAAATCAAAGTCAAGAAAAATTAAAAGAAACATATCCTACTGCTCTTGAGAATTTGGACTTGTGTTTTTGTGGGAAATTACTACAAATGTATTATAATGATGGACGCGAGAGTTGTACTTAAAAGTTAAGCTGGTGAATTTTTAATTTTGCGGTTGCACCAATATGGCGCTGGCCGTTTTTTGTGCCACTCCTTTTTTTATTTCAACTAGCCTCGATGAATGACTCTCCTATCTCTTTGTTATCCATAAAGTTATTTACTGTGCATCTCAATATTTGAATTACCTGACTTGTTATTTGACTATACTACATTCACTGTTGGTGTTTTTTTGGCTATTTTTCGGGTGCCATATTGGATCCACGATATTGAATTTCAAAATACTGATTTCAGATCGTGATTAGCGATCTCAAAAAACGTAATAACATGTTTTTGTCTCGCCTACATGTTTTTCAAAATATACTATATTTGTATATGCGAAAAATATTCTGGATTAGGCCGCCATCGTGGTTGTGCAACCTCAAATTTAATATCTTGTACTATAGGTCGGGCTCGCCGTCACGATTAAGTTTAGTACGTTCACCGCGAGATGGTGCATACCTAGCGAACCGAACACATCTTACGTGAAGTATTATCCAGTTTTTTTCGCAAGTAATAAAAGTATAACTATTACGGTATATTACAGAAATGGACATTAACAAAAATAAATGTAACAGATCGAACCTATCGTTTCAGATAATCGAGTGATATATTGGATAGTAGAAAACAGTGTTATTAGTTAAATATAATTAAAATATTAGTTTAACAATGCGATTGATCCCCATATGGCTACACTACGCTTACACTTCATTACAAACTAATTCCTTTTTTTTCAGAAAGATGAAGTTGCAGGAAAAGTAATTTTTTAAGTAAGGTCTTCTTGAACCCTTAATGAATTATCATTTAGCAGGCAGTATTTAAGACTCCATTTTATTCTATAGAATAGTACATTTTATGCCAAGGGCGTAATTATCGATCTTCGACGATTGTGAAGTTTGTCGCCCGAGCGAAGTGAAGGTAACAATCACACTAATGTATTTTTTTATCCGATTGTCGTAGGACTCGATAATTCGCGGCCGAAGATTTCGCCCTAGGCCGAAAATCGTGTTTTCCGGCCGGCCGGTCAAAAATCTCTTTGAAGAAAAAGAATTATAAAAGAAATCTTAAAATATAAAATAAAATTTCGCCACTGTATTCTAGTAGGTATTTTTTCAGTGTGGAAGCGTAACGGTATTAACATTAATATAAAAGTGAAAAACTTTTTATAATGTTTTTTATTGTCCGACTTATTATTGCTAAGTTGTATAATTTATTTACATTTGTAAATATCATTTTTGTATCCTAACAAATGTTATCATATCAAAAATAACAGGTTGAGATGAAGAAAACAGTCTCGATGCCATTCATTATTCAGTCAAAGAGAAACATCGGAAATAAAAAAATTATACAATTATAATTGCAGTTAATTTAAGACGACAAAAAGGGCACATCGTGTGCGTCGTATTTTACTTTTCTGAGTTTGGATACTTCAGTTTATGGCCGTCTAAAAGCATAAAATACCGTTAGGACTCATGTTGCCAAAATATTGGTCCGCAATATCAAAAATAATTTATGAAACTTCACTTGATCGAACCATTTTTGTTAATCACTATAGTGATTAACTATAGTGATTAATGCTACTATAGTAAGTAGCTTCGTGTAAAAATCTCGAATGACAGCTGAGATAAGGTTGAAGTATTTTGATTGAATGATTTTCGGAAATTTATTAGAACAATTAGTAATTTTTTAGTCTAATGTGAATATAATGAAAAAACACTCAAAAAAAGAGTTATTTTCCATAATGAAGGGGGGATATACGCTCCTCACATCTAACATGTCCAATTAACGAGGCCATCAAATCAATTAGCAACTGATTTTTTATTTGTATAATGCAATGTAATTATGTAAAATATTATTATTCATTTTACACATTATAGTTATTTATGGAAAAAAGAGGAGAGACAAGATAATTGATCATTAATCGACCCTATCGTGTCATGGTTGTCAGATAAACCTGAATTGATGTTATTGAATTAAACATGTTACACGATAGGATGGGTTAATGACAAATTACTTTTAATCGTGCAATAACAAAAAATAAATGCGAGATTTCTTTAATCCTAGTAACAATTGGTACCATGAGAAGAGCTAATCATTCAGTTACTCACAGTCTATCTTATTATTTCATCATTTTTTTTTTAAATAAAATAACTAAATCTTTTAATTTGATGCATACAATAGTAATATTACTATTTGTATAAAATATTTCTACTTGGACTATACTCTGAAACTGAAATTGGGGTGATTTTTCAAATAAAATCACATCCCTTAAAAGCAAATGCCAAACTTGAAACAAATTTTTCACGAGTTTTTAAGAAAGGAAGTTGCCTGTAACACAATTATTGCGTGCGAATTCCGTTCAATTTAAAAATTTTGAATGTAAACACGAGGTTTGTCGGTATGTATTAAAAGAATAATTTCATTTTTTAAAAATTCACTTATGTTATGGATAAAAATAATTCAAAATTGACAAATGGAACCCAGTTAACCGATGTTAAATAAAGTAAAATCCTTTATCTAGGATTGCTTCTATTGAATGCAAACAATGTTTTGGAGTCGTTGTCACATCTCTACAATGAAAATATAATAGAGTTTGTTCGTATTTTTGTCCAATTGAATATGCGTGTTTACTAGTAGGACTAAAAGCTCATTAAAAGACAAATTATGTATAGCAGAGTTAACACATTTTGCGTATCTTTAACATATCCTTCGTTTAGGAAGGTAAGCATTTCTCACTTAAGTCTAATCTGTAAAGAATATCAGTAGATTTTCAGTGAGAAATTCCACACCCTATAATATATTTTTTTTTCTTTTTTTTTTTATAATGCCGCAACAAATCTTGGATCACTACAATTCTAAATAATATGAGATAAAAGCGAAACTATTCATTTTTATTCAAGCAATTGTTGTAAATTCATAAAATTGTATTTATAAATATGTGTATGATTTACAAACTTCTGAAGACAATGAGAAAAATTATTCAGACTATATTTTTATAAATTTTAATTTCCTGGTCAATAATATGATATTAGAAATGTTTTTTTTTTCATGAAAACTGTACACTTCAGAGAAAAGTTTCATAGACCAAGAATGTCGTAGTATTGTTCAGATAATATAGTCACATTTGTTTGAGACTGTTTTAATAAGATTTTTGTTTTTTGACAAATTCGAAAAATAGAACTTTCGAAAAAAGTCATGACAACTAAAAATTGTTTTCTTCAATATACCACTGCAGACTTTGCAGAAAAATTCTTTCGAAAAAAATGTCTGAAAATTGATTAAAGAGTACTCATTTTTTTTGAATATTTGTTTGATGACTTTTTGCAAAACTTACTAACAATACAATGCAGATATGTCAATATGTGTATTCTTGTATATGCATACGGACGTAGTTCCAAATAACTTATGTAGAGAAACTGTTTAAGTTTTCGGAAATTTTCTCACTTTTGGATATTCGAGGAGAAACTTTGCAGGAACTTCGTATTAAACGACATCCAATGCCAGAAAAGTAATTGACATTTATTCTTATTATCTAATTAAAAAATTCTTATATCGATAGAAAAAATTTGACAATATTTTATAAAAAAGAAAAGTTTATCCTATTATATGTATATCGCACATATATTTTAATTTTGTTATAAAAGAAATATTTGTTACCATACCAAGAATAACAAATTTCTAACAAAACTGACACATTTTGTTCAACGATTGCTCTTCAACGGATATAACGAATTGATCATTTTTTTTTATTGATGTGTCCTGACCTAACTTTGAGCTGATTAGATTTTGAAAATATACAGTTTTCCAGGTATTAAAAAAACAGTGATAAAATTATATTATTTGACAAATTCCGTCCTTTTTCATGAGGAAAACGCTGGTGCGCGTCAAAAAGCCGAGAAATAAAAAAGCCGACATAAAAAAAAACCGACAGACAAATAGCCGACAAATAAAAAACCGACATGGCAAAAGTATTGTTCTCCTTACAATATGCCTTCTCCATTAATATAATTTTTGTTTAATTGTCGGTTTTCTGACCTGTCCGCTTTTTTGTATTACTTACATACTGTTTGTATATGGATGATTATGTAATCGTTGAACAGTTTGAATAGTTGCTATCGTTTCTCTATTTCTATATCTATGTTTTACTACATATATGTAAATAGTAATCCCTCCTATAAACGCATATCATCTATATTTATAGTCATGTCCTAAATTATATGTTTGTCTGGTTCAAAGTTATGAAGTATTTCCCCCTACACTTCCTCCACATTGCTTCATTACAGTTCTCGACCTCTTAAAAGGAGAACAAATTGTCTTGGTAAATGTACTATTCCAGATGGTTATTTTAGAACAGACTTGTAGAATGGAGAAAGTTTACATTATTTATGGTACGAATTGTTACATTTTTGTATAATTTTTACTATTTGCTAATTATTTTTAATTTAGTCTTTATTTATTTTTAAGCAAATTTTTCTCCGTGCAATATTCAGCACGTCTTGGTAAATCTCAGTAGGTCATAAATTAACGACGGACTTAAAGTAAAACACGGAAATGGGGATAGTAAGGGGATGTAACTTAGGGCACTCTTCCATCATTTTTAAAGAACGGATCGTACAACGTAGAACAAGAATCGCTGGAGTACATAATCTCCGTTAGCAGGAATGAGGATAACTTATTAATAAAAAAAAACTGTACAAGTGCGGAAAGTATGTGATTTACTTAAGATTGTAACCAGAAATTTTCCGCGAAATCAGGTTTGTAGTATGCACAAGGCGAAATTCAGTCCATTCGCACATTAAACGTAGTGTGCGAAATTGTGTTTCCTGCAAGAAATTAAAAAGTTATATTATGATACAAGTGCGCGAAGTAGGTGATTTGAGCACGACTGTAACAAGTGCGAAAGTCACCTACGGCGCACAGTGGGATATTTTTCTTGGAATCATCTTTTTTTTTCGAAATCGTAGAACTTTTGATCTGAATCAGCTAGAGGAATAATTTTTTTACCAAGTTAAAGCTAAGACCTTGTAGAATGAGGAAAAATTATTAGAAATTTAGTTGTTGACTGCTGAAATTTGCATAAACTATACATAAGGTCATTTCAAGGCCACACTTAGAAATCCGGGAACTGCGAATTATCAGCGAGAGGTCATTTTCGGGGAAAATGTTTCAGACAAAAGTTTCAGGATTTTTCCCTGGCTATCAGACGGTACCATTGATATTGACCTTGAACATGATCTTGAATGTTTTTCCAAGGTCAAGTTTATTTTATTAAATGGAAACTGCTTTTTTTACGGTTTCGGTAAGAGCACAAAATTTTACGACAGAATATGACTAGAATAATACTATGGCCGTTTTTTTCGGCAAGGTCATTTCAAGGTCAAACTTAAAACTCCCGGAATTGCAAATTAACTCAGCGAGAGGAAAATGTTTCAGACAAGTTTTAGGATTTTTCCCGGGCTATTTAATGGGACCATAGAAATTGACCTTGAACATGAACTTGAAGGTTATTCCAAGGTCAAGAAAATGTGGATTTTTCTTTGTAATTTCTCCTAGTTTTAAAACATTTCTCCGTAAAATGTATTTGCAGAGAAATTGCGGAAGAAATTTCCACCAGGGTGTCCGCCAATTTTATCGTCTTTTCCAGTGGCTTCTGCAATATTTCGTGATGTACAAAATGATAACTTAAAAAAAATAAACTTGACCTTGGAATAACCTTTAAGGTCATGTTCAAGGTTAAATTATATGGTACCATTAACTAGCCTGGGAAAAAAATCCTTAAACTTTTGTCTGAAACATTTTCCTCCAATATTACCTCTCGCTGAGTTAATTCGCAGTTCCCGAATTTTTAAGTGTGGCCTTGAAATGACCTTATGTATAATTTATGCAAATTTCAGCAGTCAACAACTTATTTTCTCAATTTCTAATTATTTTTCCCTCATTCTACAAGGTCTTAGTTTTATTTTGGTAAAAAAATTATTCCTCTAGCTGATTCAGATCAAAAGTTCTACGAATTCGAAAAAAAGATGATTCCAAGAAAAATATCCCTTTGTGCGGCGCACGTGTATCGTATTCTATTTTTTTGTACTCCTTGAGAGAAATTTTTCGTTCACTGATTTTAGTGCGCGAAGTGCAGTGCGCAAATGGGTTACTTCGCGCAATAAAAATAGCATCGAGTTAAAAAAAGTTATATTACGATACAAGTGCACGAAGTGGGTGATTTGCGCTCGAAAATTGAATGTGAAATTTAATTTCGCGCACGGACTAGAAATAGTATATTACGATTCTAGGCCAGTAAAAAAGAAAGTGCTTCAGATCACATGAAATTGTTGGCCGAGGCGAAGCCGAGTCTGACAAACATGTGATCTGAGGCTTTCTTTTTTATTGGGCAAGGGCCGTATACTATCTTTCTGCTCGACGATAGCCAGAAAACCGCAACTTCGTTTCCCGCAGCTGCCCGGAAGTTGTGGTTTCTGGCCGGAGGGCAGAAAAATACATTTTTGTAATTGCGGGCGTAAAGTTCGTGCGTAAAGTACTTTTGATGCCTATCTTTCGCGCCTAAAGTAAACTTTTATGCACTTCCGACGACGAAATTCGTAAAATGACCGGTCGTGCGTAAAGTTATACTTTACGCACTCAAACAGGCATCAAAACTTTACGCACTCACTTTACGCGCGCAAATACAAAAAATAGGATACCTAACACATGTGTAATGTATAACTGTTATGCACGGGTCGGGAACTTTACACATCACTCGGCGCCTTCGGCGCCTCGTATGTATGGTTCCCGTCCCGTGCGTAAAAGTATACATTACACCCTTGTTAGGTAATGTACTAATTCTGAAACTTGGATTTAAAATGACCATTGTGTCTATTACCGAAAATGGTTAATTCTGTGATTCGAGCATGCAATTTCTCGGCAGGGAAAATGTCTAAAAGGATAATAGAATAAAGCGAAGAAGACTTGGTCCCTCGTGTTATGGGAGTCTCGGGAAGAGGTGAGCGTAGCGCTCACCTATAGTCTGCGAGCAACACAATGCGTCTCATTATGTTATCCGCGGATCTCTCGTCGAGATCATTTATCATTCTTCGCCGGGCATGTCCGCACATACCCGAACCCACCCGACGACTTAGGTGTGCACACGCGTTAGACCCCACCCGTGGATTTTCCACGACATCCCCCACCCCTCAGTCCCCGGCCACCCATCCGAAGAACTCGCTTTCGTTCGAGCATCTGATTGCGCGAGGAGGCATCTTTGTCTCCCGACGAAGGTCTACGTGGAGAGGGTCGAAATGCGAGAAGACAGGATCGCTGATTATCGGGAAGTGTAATTATTCCGATCGTGCGAGTGATAGGCGGGGCTTCGTTGAAACAAGAAATTAATCAAGCCGTGCTCTAGTGCAGAACCACCGCGCAACACTTCGCATCCAGGATTCTCGGTTCGGAAAATGCAATTTCTCACACGCGTTTTCGCTCCTAATTTGAATATTTCATTTTCCTTTTATGTAACGCGACAACGGCGCAATAAGATATTCTCGCGATAACAATTATTGAGATAATTGAAAAAGTTTCAGTTCACCCGTAAATTGATTACAATCGCTCCGGCCATGAGATGTATGCGAGTTTCCTTCTAGTCATATAGAGTTACCGCGAGCTTCTGGATTTAGTACGGTGAAACGTTCGCAATTCTAAAGTCGTCGTAACACTAGACTCTTCGTCAAGGCTAAAAAACTCGTGCAAAAGTCGCCAGATCTGAATGTCATCCAACATAATCCAAAGAGTCGAGATATCAATGCTACGTACGCGTACTTTAATGAAGCAGCAATTAACAAAAACTGACCAATAGATCCCTATCCATTAATTGGCTTAGGGTTATTTTTCAATGTTTGAGAATAAGACATTGATACCGTAGCAAATAAACGTTAGTAACCATCGAATGAAATATTAGTTTATCAACTCAAAGAGCTGATACATTATTCTACATTTTTTTGTTTTTGTCAACAAAAAAATAATAAAGTTGGGTACTATTCGAATTGGTTAAAACGGGACAAAACTGTTATTTATCAAAATGAAATAGTTGCAACTAGATCAAGTTCTAAGGTATATATACCCAACATCTTTAGCTGAATTTAATTTTTTTGTAGTTGGTTCAACCATTTTTTTTCCATTCGGATTTTTCTGAAAAGAGCAACGACAATTAGTCACATTTTGTTTGGAATTTATTCTTATAGTGATAAAATTTTAGACCCAATTCATTTCAGAATTTCACTTACTCCCGTAATTGCATCGCCTCACCATAATTTTTGTTTAAGTCTCAAAGTTTTTAAATGGACAATGCCAAGACGTAAAATATGTTATTTCAACTTTCGTTATATCCCGTTCAATCACTGTATTGTATGAACTTTCCATACTATCTTAGGAATATTAATGGCAGATATATAAGCGTGGATGTTGGTGTAAAAATAAAATTGAAATTATTAATTTGCATTCCCTGGGAATGAAACAGAGTGAGATACAATACATGGAATAAAGTTCGGCGATCGGACGAAGTGCACGAGGAAAAAAATCATCCATCACGTTCGAGGCCATTGGGCATTCTTTTATAGGTGATGGACGAACTTGATGTTCGTTTTCGTTATTTTATTCTTTTTGTAGGTTTCGGTTTTCTATGGGTTCGCGTTTCATAAAATTGATGAATGTCTTTGACTGATTTATTGCTTTTACAAAACTATCGGAAATTCGTAATTATTATTGGTCAATATTTTTAAATCATTTTTTTCGATAGAGTACATTATACACAATACCAAAACCTCATAGATGTATATTGCTATTCATCGACTTGCAAAATTTAAAATCCTTTAAGATCATAAATGTAAATATTTTGTAATGTGTCAGAACAAGATCTTTGATGAATGTTACTAGTCTTCTAAAGTAAATGCTGAAGCTTCGAAATAGATATGAAAGTAATCATCATTTTTAATATAGAAATAATAAATTATATTATTATAGTACATTATTGTGTTTTATATATTCATATATAATTTACTTTTTCAGAATTTCCACACGAGTGTAATAAACTTACTATGCAGTTGTGTGAGATAATTATATATGTATACACTGAGAGAAATGTTTGTTTACAGTTAATGTAATGGCTTCATAATAATGCTAATAGAATTTAGATTTTGATCCTAAGGTAAGGTACTTTATCCTGAAGTTACCGTAATCTCAGATTCGGTTAAATTTGTTATGTTAATAGTTAATGTAATAATTTTAAATATTAATGTTGGGATCCTTATGACATGTAGAATATTTACGAGCTTACAGTTTCACCGAAACTTTTTTTCGACGTATTGTTGACATACGCGGTTAAAGCGACAAAATTTAATATGATTCATTAACAGTTAAAGAACACTCATGGAATGTTAAAATCTACTAGTCAATATACAATAACATTGCAGGAAACTGCTGGTATTTTTATCTCAGAGTAGCATGCCATTTTTTTACTTTACAGTTATTGTATTATAACTTTACAGTTAATGTAAAAGCTTTGAAATTAGCTTACATTAACTACACAGGACCAGAAAAAAATTGATTTCGAGATCACTTTAATCAGAAATACTGGATCTTATAGATTTTTGGCCGCTGAAAACGAATCCATCACGTCAGGATTTTAAGATATCTGATCCAAAATATATTCAAAAATATGCTTTCATTTAATTTTCAAAAATTAGGCCAAAAACCTAGAACATCCAGTACCTCCGATTCAAGTTATCACCCCTATAAAATTGTTTTGCGTTGTGTAATTAATCACTGAAGGTAGTTCGCGAAAAAAATACACAAGATCACACAATTTGTTTTTTATTTTTTTACACAACTTGTATCGGAAGTGGAGGATCTTACAGATTTTTGGTCGCTCAAAATGAATTTGTTGTCCAAGTTAACTCATCGTTTCAGACTTTTCACATATCCTAACATTAACTATCTTAAAATCCTCACGTGATGGAAAAAATCGAATAACAGATTCGTTTTTAGCGACCAAAAATCTATAGGATCCGCTATTTCTGATCCAAATGATCTCGAAACAAATTTTGTGTGTGGTCCTGTGCTATTAGTAAGTAATGTCTCTCAAGTGTATAACTGAGATTTGAACTAACAATTGTTATGTTTAAGGAAAGTCTAACAATATTCAATGTGTAAAATTTCTTATTTTTAGTTAAATATTGTCTATTGATCTGTGTTTCGACCTCTTGTGGGTTTTCTTCAGAACTGAACACAATTTGGTTATATAAGCATCTATTTATACGATCGAAAGAAAGGTGAAAACCCCCCAAAAACTCCATAAAGGAGAACGAGGAGGAAAAGCTTTCTTCCCGACCCTGCATAATCTACTCTCATCAGTTTCACCCCTTCGGGAAAGTTGAATGTATATTTAATTAAGAAGTTGAAAATAAAAAAAAATCACTTGTGATCATGATTTTGCAGAGTTTCCTTTACAATTATAAAAAAAAAATATATATGTATATTAATTTTAAAATAGAGATTTAGAAATTGGATCCAAAGCTGTCTTTTTGAATGTTGATGTTTTTATTGAAGAAGATGTGAATTGACTCCAAATTCGATCTCTTGCCATATTTATCCTCTTTACCGACGACTTTTACACATTTTTTCAAAACCAAATGATGATGTTGGCATGTATGCCGGTTTATTCGTTCCTTGTGTGATCTTTTCTGTTCATATATTTTCCTTTTAAGTGGTCTTTTAATTTGTCCGACATAAACTCAACACAAGTTACAAATTTTACATGGAATTTTGTATACACAATTAACTTTATCTATAATTTCGTCTTTGACTTTGGTGGAAATCGAGGAAAATTTGTTTTCATTTTTGCTTTACCATTTCTTCGGAGAAACCTTGGATGTATGGTAGGGCCAACGTTCGATGACATTAGATAGCACCTTTCAAAGGATTTCGTAGTATTAGTATTATTTATTGTTAGTAGAATTTTTGCTATTGTTTGGTCAGTGATTGTACTGAGGTATCTTAAGTCGTTTCTTAAAATCTGTTTAATTAACAATTTTTTTTTGTTTCTAAACTTTGGATGGGACAACTTGACCGCTCTGCCGACTAGATGTTTGATTATTATAATTTTCTAAATGTGAGTAGTAATTTAGGTAGCTCCCAGATCAGGTATTTTTATGGTGGCAGTTGGTTGTTGTTCCATCTTTGAGTTTGTGAACTTCTACGTCTAAAAATACGATTTGGTAGTATTTTCCTATTTCATTTGTGATTGAATTCTTGGCTATATTGACAATGAGTTAAAAACCGGTGATGTCGACTCTACTTTATCGTTTGGAATAACGGTTAAGATAGCATCAACATATGTTTTAAAAAATGGAAAATTTAAATTGCTGAATGCAATTTCTTCCATTGTTTCTAAAAATAGATTGGATACAATAGAAGAAGCGGTGTTTCCATTGGACAGCCGAATATTTATTTGTAAATTGAGTTATTGAAGGAAAACGGTGTTATTGAAGAAAATCTAAAAAAAAGGAAAAAGAGAGAAAAAATTGATTTTTACAATACCTGAGATTGTAAGACAAAGCCGACCTTTTTATTTTCTTATTATATACTCCTACACAACAACCTCATTTATTTTATTAAGTTTTTAATTAAAAAATTGTTTGTTTCAATAAAATCTAAAATTAACTTAAGCAGTACATTTGTAAATAAAGATACTGTGTCTAAGGATATTAGAATATAATGTTTCGGGATAATTTGTTATGTTATAAAATCTGCAAGTCCAACTATACTTAACGTAAGTGTTTGTACCCCTTGTTATTGGCTATAATAAGGAAAACAAATAAGATGATTTATAGGTGATCCCATAGAGGAAACAATAATTCTCCACGCCACGTGAATCTTTGGCATTTCGTAAGCTTTGGTTATAACTGCATTGGTGGTTTTTAATTCATTTTTCTTGTCAATATAAAATTTTGACTTCTATCTCTTAATGATATTATTGCATTTATCTCAGATAGTTCGTGTTAATTTAGGTTTAATTTTTGTGTAGTCGGCCTATCTAATCCCATGTTAAAAAACGGCGCGTAAAATCCTATTTTACACACATGTATCGAAATGTACTATTATTTTTCTTTCTCAACTTATAAAGTGGCTTTGTTGCTGTATTAACTGTATTGTTTGCGTTTTTTATTTGTAATGGAATTTTTAAAATGTGAACTGTTAGTCTCTTTGACTATAAACATTCAAGTTATTATTCAATAATAAAATCCATTTAGACATATATTTAAGTTCTTGTTCAACAGTGGTAGGCAAAATTACTTTCTCCAATTACAAATTTATGTAGTATACAGAGAGAAGAAATATGGTTAATCCAACCATTTTACGAAATTATAATACGGCGTTTATCATCTTGGTGACTTATACTGGACTACGAAGTACGAGTAGGTCTTGCGTTCCGATCCCCATCCGGTGAACATTTTCTCGATTTCGTTTTCAAGTAGTAGCTTTCCATCGGTAAGACGAATCACGTTGTTTATTTACGTTTCGAAAATTTTTTTTTGAAGGAAATTGACTCATGAACGATGCAGTACTTTAATGTAGGTTTCTACAATTTCCTACATTCTCGACAAATGTGAGGTATGGCACCATTTAGGAAGATGAGCAGCAACATTCGCACATCTTATGAATAATAATGTGTAAAATTTCAGTAAAAGGACGATTCCGCCCGTGAACAGGCAATGAATTAAAAAAACAATACAGGATTATGAAAAGTAGTTTCTGTAACTATTTCTGTAGTAAACAAAAGACAATGATCTTGTTCAGTTTATTGTTCCATGATCATTAAATACGCATAGAACATAACCTCTACCGCGACGTTTTTCAGTTAAATAGTCACTTTATACATTCGAAAAAAGTCAAATTAACGTGATGTTAATAAGATTTTACGATGTTTAGTCTACTAACAACCATTTGTACAATTTATTGCTGGTTGCATCAAATCTTTTTTCTCTCGTGTACAATAAACAGAAATGTTTAAATGGAGATTGAGGTAAGTATTATAAATTATATTTTACATTTAACGAAATCATGAACAGATACTTATCAAGATCTGTACATATAGTAATTTTTTATTGATTGGAGGCTATTGAATTTCAGAAAAATTATTTTTAGGGTCACTTAAAGACTACGTTTTGTCCGATATGAAGAGTTACTGTGACATCTTCATAAAACACAAACATTCATTTTCCAACAATTGGTTTTCCGATGTATTGTAGAAAATAAAAATGTAACGATGGCGATATATTTGATAAAATTAAATTATTTATTTAAAAACGAACGAAGACTTAACGAAAGAAACTGTACCTTATCTTACTTTATCTTACCCAAACTAATCTTTTGAATAATTTCATAAATAAATATACGATCTTATCCAAGCACGAAAAATCTTCTGTTCTGTGGTACTTTCTTTCTTTTTGCTGGATAATCGAAAAATTGTTCTGCACTTGGTCTCAGATGGTGAAAAATGATGTAATTTTCGCAAAGACACTGTTATCGGCAGGAGAATCTCGCGTTGTTCCTGTAGGGTATAGCCCTATCTACTGGAAGCAACCTAAAAGGTTGTGGAATGGTCGAAGCACGTGAACAGTAACTTGTGTATGCGTGCATGAACGCTTGCTGTAAAATACGTACATATCGGTACACGACTTTATGAAAGAGACGAATAGTCAGGCGAGGGCGTGTTCGAGCATCTGCAGCTGATGTACCCCTACACCGTCGATCAATTACATGTACTCCTAACGAAAGTAACTTTTCTTATCCCCTTAGCGATCCACGAGATAGGTATCTCACAACCCTTTCTGCCATCTGACTGTAAGGACCGCAAGTCGCGCTTGGCTATAGTACACTCTCTTTCTGCCTAAATACCAGTAAATCCCACACTTGTTAATCGTCAATAACGAATCGTAAACAAATTAGAAACTAACTGTAGTAACTTCAGGAGTAATTATTTAATATTGTATAATAAAAAAAAAACGTGGTCGTTGACATAACAGTATCATACCATGCACCCACCATTAAAAAATAAATATATTTCATTTGCAGACGTTTTTATGTCTGAGGCGTAAAACATTTCTTGCTCCGAGTTATGTTTTACTTACAGCGTAAGTATAATAGACGTACCGAATAATATTGAGTAAACTGAGAAAAGTGTCTTTTACCGAGTATTGGAATTCTGTATATGTCTTTTACATATTAGGATAAAAATATTTCTTTTACAGGTTAAAAGACAAAGATTTTTAAAACATCCCGTAGTCGGTATAAATATATCTTTTTACAGTTAAAAGACGCATATTTTTACCAGTATAAACGCGGCAATTCTTGGATATAAGAAAAATTATCACCTGCTATAATTCAGTTAATGTGAAAAACGATATTATGCGATAACGCACTGGACTACGAACTCGTAGGTCGTGAGTTCGATTCCTGTCCAGTGACATTTTTTTCGATTTCGTTTTCAAGCAGCAGTTCGCTGTTGCTAGGGCGAGGCACATCGTTTGTTTAAGTTTCGAAAATATTGTTTGGCTGGCGGAAATCTCATCACTCATGACCGTTACTGCTCTTCTAATGTATTAGTCGCCCCGGTAAGCAAAATTATTGTGCAACTTTTCATACCACTTTGAAACTTTGCATACTTTTAGAGGGTATCTAGAGTAAGAATTTCCGAAGGGGAGCCATCTTGAATTTTGCTACAGAACCAAGATGACGGCCTTTTTCGAAAAATCACTATTTATTTTTTTACGACTTTATTTTTAGTTATTTCAAATTGTTGTTTGGTACAAATATGAAAGTTATTTATTATAATATCACAAGTATTTTTATCTTCATGAATTTCGATCAAATTTCAAAATGGCGGCCACTTTACTACATTATTGAGTTATTACTGAACACATAGTATTCTTATATTGTAAAGTAGTAGTATAACGTACTTTTCAATGAAATAATATTGTATTTTGATGCTGATTACGATTCTGAATACTCAAGATGGCGGATCCAATATGGCGGGCATAGAAACAAAAACAGGCATTATCTATCCTATTTTGTGATTTCTTTTAACATGGATATTAGATGGTGCAAATGGATACCGCTCTTGGCGAAACCAGAGTCGCGACGGGGACGCGGCGGTTAACAACTTTTTTTTGTTTTTTTTTTGTTTTTTTTTTGTTTTTTTTTTGTTTTTTTTTTTTTTTTTTCTATTGTTGTATTTTATTTATCTGTTTCATTTTTTTCATTAATATTTTGACACTTACCTTGGCAGTTTCTACACAGTAGTGTACATGCAACCTTTTGGCGTTTACAAGAGCAACGTAAAGAACATCCATTATAACAAGAACATTTCGTTAAATGAGCTTTACAAGCTTATCGTTATAGAAAAGAATTATCGTTAAAAACAGGGCTACTGACTGGTGCATGTATGTACTAAGCGCCGAGAGCTACATTTCTATCGGACTTGATAGCCGCCTAGCGGTTAAACCTCGAACTATTTTGTGTTTATGTCTTATTATTGATGATGTTTTTAAAGCTAATTACTCGCAATTTGGTATATGGTAATGTTTTTGGAGACATCGATTACAAATCCTATGCTAGATTTACCAAATACAAAATAGCGGATCCAGTATGGCAGACAAAAATTTTAGAAATGTTTCCATTTGCCCAATATTTGTTACTCGGAGGTTAAATCAATCTGACGTTCGATTCCTAACCAGCGACCACGAAACCCCCGAGTAACGATTTTCAACTGAATTGCTTGAATAGAAAAATGTGTGATTCTAAGTGTTAATAATTTATTAAATTATCCGCATTTTGAAATTTGACCGAAATTCATGAAGACAATAATAGTCGTGATGTTATAATAAATAACTTTCACATTTGAACCAAAAAATAATTGGAACTAACTAAAAATAAAGTGGTAAAAAATAAATGGTGAATTTACAAAAAGGCCGCCATCTTGCTCCTGAAGCAAAATTCAAGATGGCTCCCCTTCGGAAATTATTACTCTAGATACCCTCTAAACGTATGCGAAGTTTCAAAGTGATATGAAGATGTGCACAATTTTGGCACTTTTAGCGAGTTACCGAGGCGACTATATGGGTTTCTGCATGTTTTACAAATGTAAGGTATGGGCGCCATCAAGGAAGACGACCTGCAGCTCTAGCAAAACTTGAGAATAATATTGTGGAAACATTTGTGTAAAAAGCCAATTTCGTCCGGTAAAATAATAAAAGACAAAAAATAACCCCTTTCTAACCTATAAACACCTGTTTCATAACTTCTTCCAACATCTGATAACTTTTCGTAATTGTTGTAAAATTATTGAAATTATTTCGGTAGATAAGGTCAAGGTGTATATTTTCAGAACACAAATTTGGATCAAACTACCTACAGTTTTTAATTTACACCTTATGTTTGACAAATAATGCTGCTAATGAAAAATTACGTGATTTTCGAATATTCTGATAATGTGTATCAAAATAAGACATTGTAATGGTGAATTTTTTTGTATATAAAAGTTTTTATGCATTCCCAGCTTTATTTATTACATAATACTCCATAAACTTGCATGATTATAACCTATTAGAAACTAGTATTTTTAAAATGCTAAAATACGTATTCTCTTAGACATAATAAAATAGTTGTGAATAGATGTAAACATGAGAATGTAATGGAATATCTTTTACTCGGTAATAAGTAAATGCTAAAAGACGAAGATTATGGATAACATATAAGAATTAAGTAATTAGAATATTTAATTTACGAGATATAAGAAATCGTTTTAAAAGACACGGCTTAGTAACTGATAAAAGACACTTTTCTCAGTGTGCACAACAAAATTACTTCGTTTCTTAAATAATTGACTTGACATGCTCTCTGCATTTGACTTCAAATTTTTAGAAATTAAATCGGCAGCACGAAATTTGACTAATGATTTAGTAATTAAAGGACATTTGACTTATTAGTAAAATAATTAGTATTTATCTTGCCTCTAACAATTAGTTTAATCAATTTACTAATCAATTAATAATTCGAGCCTAATATTTTAAATATTAATTGGATTTTAATTCATTTGGGTTTCGTTACTAATAAGAGTAATTTTGTTTTTTATCGACACAATCTTATCTATAAATTTCTTGGGAACAACATTTTTTCGATTCATACATAAAAAGGTAAAACTGTCATCTTTTAATGTTTAATTAATCATATGATTTACGATATTGCAATATTATTAAATTTTAATTTTGGTTACTTATGTCGCTACCTAATTTTATCCGATGATCGTCCATACGAGTCGAGAAATACATGGATAAAATGCAATCAAACCTTGTACACAAATGCTTTGAAAGTTGGTTTATTTTTATCTCACATTTTTTTACGCAAAATAAAAAATATCGGCAATACTGTACGGAACAGTAAAAGTTACTTTTCGCCCTCCTGGGCGTAAAATCCGCTTGTACTCCCCACTTGACTATTACCTGAATAGCAATTTCTGAAAAAAATAGAAAAGTGTATTAAAATAACAACAGATATCAGAATAGTAAAATTCTATACACATACCTAAATTCGTTCATATTTGGAGAAAATTTGTGATGTCAAGTAATAATTAAATAAGTTAAAAAACGGGCTTATGGCGTAGCGCGATGCTTTTTTCTTCTACCTCAATACAATAGAAAGAAAAAAATTCTTTTCCAATATGAGAGTGAAAAAAAGAAGGTTGAGATCAATCTTAGAATCTTGATCCTTTAGCTTGTCTAAGTTTTCTCGCTTGTCGGGGAAGGGAAGGGATTTTTGGTTTCTTCTTTTGTTTCATCCTTAGTGTAGGTCACCGGACCTTAGGTCTGGACGAAGTATTGAATTTGGTCACTTCGGGCATAAAAATTACCCTATAGTTTTTCATGAAATGTCGACGTTTCAGACCCTAAGGAGCCCAAATCAACAATAAAAAAATGTGTGTCCGTGTTCTTGTACGTACGTACGTCTGTACGTCCGTACATCCGTACGTCCCGTTTTTTTGTCTCGCGATAACTCGCGAGCGGATAAGCGTAGTGACAAATATTTTTTTAAAATACGCGTCTTGGCATAACTTAGATCTGATTAGATTTTGGCGCAGAGCCATCCGTCCATTACTAAAAAATATTAGCCCCAATTAAATTTCTTCGTAGTTTTTTGCATTTATTTTGAAAAATATAAATTTTATTACAAAATGTTTTAAACAAAAAAGATAGAGCATTAAATTCTCTACAAAAAAGATTTTATGCATTTTCTTCCTAAAGTCAACGGTAATGCCATAAAAACTGGTTTAAAATGTGTATGACTATTGTCTAAAAGTATTGAATTTGGTCACCTCGGCAATAAAATTACCCTATAGTTTTTCGTCAAATTTCGACGTTTCGACCCCCTACCCCCCAGGGGTAGTCTTCGCCAGCCCCTCGGGCTCGGTGATTATCTACGGGCGCATAAGTTCTTTTACGCCCTTGATACGAAAATAACTATTTCGATATATCTAAAAGATGTCTTATAAATATCTAAAAGATATCCGTCAGAGATCTTTTCGAAACTTTCAAGATATCTTTGACGAATTATATTTATATAAGTATATATAATATCATAATGATACAGACAGTATAAATAGTAAAACACTGTAAACAAGTAATATGCATCGAATAGTCTATTACAATACAAGTGCATGAAGTAAGTGTTTTGCAAGTTTTATTTATTAATACTTCGGCTGGCCTGTTGTCGGGGTCGAAGTTTTGAAAATGCTCATTTTCAATTTTCATACGTATAAGAAACACTATATTGTTGTAACATATCTATCGAAGTCACTTGGACCTAAATATGATTGGACCCCAAATATCAATATAATTTTATAATATAATCGAAAGCTGTTAGTAAACAGACTAGTATTCAGAAAAAGCCGACTCTCCACTGGGTCGAAGTTTCTGAGCGAGCGAAGCGAGCGAGGCATCACGCCAACACTAGTTTAATTTTTAATTGTTTGTATATTTTTTGCATGTCTATATATATTCGTTGCGCGTCTATATATATTTTTTTCTAATACGGGTTCGGAAAATGTGTGTTTTCCGAACAGATTTTAGTGTGGAAAATGCGATTTCCCAACCCAAAATTTTTTATATTTTCCACATCCCGGGTTGGGAAATCACACTGTACACTGATATAGGAAAACGATATGATATTATAAAAAATATAAGAAAGTTTTTGTATCTGTAAAATCATAAATATGTTTATATAGGGGGGGGGGGCGGAGCCATCATTCATAAGAACGTACTTTACGCATGCTATAACAAATTTTAAATGTTACGTGTAGTGGCCACATTTTCCGCACACTTATTACAAAAAAAATCGTTCGTTACTCGTGCGGACGTTTCCTCCACTCGATGAATCACACAACAATGTGATCATTACGCGTGCGGGAAATCGCATTTTCCGCACTTGTTACGAAATATACTATATTTTAATATTCTTAAATTTATTCTTTAATAGGAAAGAAATATTGGTTATAAAGAAATAAACTTCTATTAAAAAATTTACATATTGAATGTAACCGTTTTTAAGATATGTAAAGAAATGAATGTGTAGTTTAACATTTATTGATTGGTAAATTGTATATTTTCCCCTCTCTATATTTTTAAATAAAACTCATTAAAATTTGTATTTTGGAAAAGTATGAAATAAAGTTTAAATTTACACATAAATATAAAAAAATATGACTAAATAAAATAATAACATAATATTTCTTACTCACGTCAATAGTTAAAATCGAGGTGACGAAAATTGCAGGTATACAAATTGAGGTTGGTTCGTTTACTTTTTAGTTGAACGTTGAATCCATAAATCAGACCTTTTTATTCCTAAGACTTCGTGTCTCGTCGATTGTTCGAGAGACAGAAAATAAAAAATCAAATACGAGCATTACTAGCATAATGTATAGCAGCAAATGTACTGTAAGTTCAAGTATGCGAGTAAATCAAAGCGTTTGAACGTTCACTGTGTTCACATTATTGCGAGAGATTCGAGAAGAACGATGATTCTTACTGCCAATATAATTCGAATAGACTATTTTAACTTACATCGATGCAATTTTTAGGCATGCCACACTCAAGTTATGATAAATTCTTACCTTACAGCGAACCAATTGATTTTGTTGCAAATAAATAGATTCGGTTCAAATATATTATACTAAAATTTTAGTGTAGTTATTTGTATATTATACCAGAAACGAAATACTTGCCTGATTAATAAATATTTAAAATAAATATTTTTGTAATTTCGTCGTGTTGAATAAATAAATGAATTATCAGAGACCCTCCTCTTGTGATAATTTTCATTAATTGCATGCGGAGAAGACCAACAAGAACTTGTCTTAATAATTTACTATTTTGTAAGACAACAACAGACTAAAACTTTAAGACATATTATAGTAAACCCTGATTGAGCGACTTGCTTCAACTATACTTGCAGTCAGTTCCACAGCAAATTAAACGATTCACTAATGAAATTGGCTACGTGACTTTTTGAAAAAGGCAAAACATTTAAATAATGTTTAAGTGATCATTGGGGAGTTTATATACTTAATATATAGTATAAAAATTACTTTAAATATCTGCTTACAAGCAAATCACAAAGGTATTAACAAAAATAATGAAAACATATTTCCTTACGCACTTAAAGTAAGTGCTTACACACCGTTCAAGTAAATTTACAATGTTCAAATCGTAATGGAAATCCGAATCAAATGATAATCGACCATTTTCCGTACATATAAAAAACATATGCTGATAAAATAAATTAATTGGTAAAAATATGAACTATTTATTATTCCGAAATGAATTAAATTGAAAGGAAACAATCTTATAGATGTATGTTTATGGAATATAAAAAGCTAGACACATATATTTATTTACTTATAAGCTTTATTACATAATAACAGAATTATTTTTTGATTATCGAAATGAATAATGTCTAATAAATAATGTTCGGTAGCTATTACGAAACACCCTTGTCATAGGATCTCGAATTTCGTTAAGGGGCTTTTGCACTGCTGTGTCTAATGCCGATGGACGAATCCTATTAATCAAAACAATGGATTGGGGATATCCATTACATTTCATATCAATGTAGTTTTTTGGAAAATTGAGTATAGTTGACAACCGTGTAACTACGTATATTGGAATAAAGTTGTTAAGAGTATTCAATTGTAATGAAAATTAAATAAACGATTTGAAAGCGATCCAATGGTTACACTTTAGGTAGATTTCTAGTTTAAAATGTGTTTGAAATTAAGACATTTTTTATCTGAACAAAGAAATAGTAAATTTCTGCCCATCAATTCGTAGAGAAACTACTGTCTGATTAACAATTTTTCGAATGAATGTTGAAATTGTAAATTGTATGCCATATACACCTAATCAGGGCCTTAATAAATTTGCGCTCTGATATATAATTATTGGTATTTGCAACTAATTCTTGCCCATTGCCACGTAAATAAAAAAAAATTTAATAATTTCAAACAGTGCTCCTGGACACTAAATTGTAGAGACCTACAATTTTTATCCATTATTTATTGGATAATATTTGGTTTCGATATAAAATTTGAGTCCAGGAGAGCCTCTCAAACTACGTAAGCTACAGAAAATAGAGTTTTAAAAATGATTCTAACAATTATTTAGATTTTTAGAGCAAAATACTCAGGAATGTCTATATAGTATTGGATTAGAAAAGAAAATCCTATTTAAGTGGACTATTTATTCACCCGTGGTTCATGCCCATCGGGTTCCGGATGACAATTAGCAATATTTTACGGCATCCTTTTTAAGATATATGTATTAAATTTAGATTAAAGGTATAATTATTATAAACCGGCTATAACTGAATAGTTTAACTGTTCATTAATGGACAGTTGATTTATTCAATGAACAAAACAACACCAGAGGTCAATAGACGTGGTGTATTGATTTCCAGGTTTGTTTCCGCAACTTATTAACCCCTTCATTATTGCAGTATTGTTAAGTACGAATTTTTTTAAACGTGAAAGCTACCCTGTCACATAGAAAACTTCCGGTGCTACGTCAATGACAAGTTTTTTGCATGTTTGTAATTTGGTTGACATGAATTATATATTCGAATTTTTCAATTTCAATAAATTTGTTCAATTAAGTCGAAGTTTAACACGCAACATTTCGAAGCTGCGATACTATCTAATGTCAAATGAATAGTTTTCGATGCACATCCCTTCTCAAGTTATCCTATACTCATGTTGCTAATCGTACCATAAACTTTGTATTCAACTTTGCACGCATGCTGCAGTCGCATCAGAAGTTACTTATTAGCTCCTGATCGAATTAATAGGCAATTTCATTAACGAAGTTTCGCAGAGACAAAGTATATAAACACCTTATTAGGCAAAACAATATGCATTACTATAAAAATACTATAAATATTTCAACTAGATTAAACAAACTTATCATGTTTTGAGTACGCTGTTAAAAGGAAACACGTGAAATTTAATGAACACATTTCAAATCCGACATTGAACTAGTGCAAATAATTTTCGAAATTCGATCCAAATATTCGCCAGTTATTTGCTAATAAACTTATGTACTGGCCAGTTTGTGAATTGTAATAAAATGTTGTACGTTTCCCATTCTAACTAAATCTAACAAAATTATAGATTGTATTTTGATACCTTTTTTAAGGAAGGCTATTTTCGGCTCTATGGCCACGAAAGTACTAAAAAACACGAATAATCTAAATACTTGTCTAGTTTCTATCCTATAAATTAGGTTCCTAACAGTATCTAGATGTTTTTTTACGATAACCTAAAAATTGTCTGGACACCTTCTTATGCAGTTTTGTCCATTTTTAACAGTATAGGAGTCGATTTTTTTTAGAGTAACTATTATTAGGAAAAACATATTTTACACGGCTTTATATTTGAGATTAGTACATGGTGCATCACACATCATCCTCATCATCTTCTACTTCTTTCTAATCACTCTTAGTTATTGTCTTTAATATTTTCATCAATTATTTTGTAGGAGTTTATATGCTCAGCATAGATACATAGATTTTCTTCATCATTTTTATGAAATACATCATATAATCCAATCCACTTCTATGGTCTCGCGGAGGAAAACAACAATAATTGTCAACGGACAGACACAAAGTACAGACGAGTGATTTTGGCACTAAGCGAATATTTGCGAGAAACTAATTTATTGTTTTCTAATTTAATAACAAGGAACATTTTTTTCAAGAATCACGGACAATGAAAAGATTAACAACCTTGAAACGTAAACAACAAACGACGTTAAGGATTGTAAACAGTTCCACTTCTATTTTGACCAATCCACATTTATTTAATACATATTTTGAATAAATTTACTGATTAGTTGTTAGGTAGAATTTGTAGACAAATCTGTGAGCAGTTTTGATACATTTTACGAGACTTTTCGAGACAATTTTTCATCAGAAAATTTGTCCACACATTACAACATAAATAAATTTATATTTAATGACAATATAATGTACATTTATTCCATTCGATGCGTAAAATGCTATTTTACACACTTGTGACATTTTTCGTCGCATTTTTTGCACTCAAGTGACATAAAATACCGTATGAAACATGTGCGTAAATATTTATTCTGCGAATGTGATTACGACCCTTACCTTCTGCGGCCTTCACATTCGTAGAATGAACTTTTACACACTAGTTTCATAATATACTATTAAATATAATATAGTGAACGTATTATATAAATTAATACATTACATTTTACATTAGACATTTATTATAATTTAACATTATGGGCTATTCCCCGTAAGTAGTGTATTATAGTAACATTTTATTTAAATGTAATTAATAAAGTATTACGTACTTCAGTGCAGCAGCACCATCTTTACAATTTATTTGCATTTTCCGTTAATTTCATTACATGCACAATGTTATCGCAAAGCTGCATCATCAGTAATTATTATCGCTTCTAGAAGCAATATTAATTTTATCCAAGATTGCGTCCGGTTAGGTTACATTAGGTTTGAACAGGTTACATTAGGTAGGGTCCAATACTGCGTTGAAGGTAGAAATGTAAAAATATATGAAGCATAGCTAGGTCGGTCTGTTTAGGTTAGGTTTGACTAGGTCAAGTAAGGTTTATTTGACTAAATCAGTTACAATATAAATGTTATAGGTATTATTAATTTTTTTATTTATGCGAAGTCATTTTTTTCTAACGAAAAAATCATGTGATAAAATGTTAATCTTGAAATGGTCTTATTTTGACATAAAATTTTATTTCATTTTAAATAAGCAGCTTACAACTAGACGACATAAACAGAATACAATATGGATGTTATTGTTCATAAGACTGCTCCGTTCCTAAGTATACATTTCTTGATTTCCATTTTAACGTGTTTGCATCTTTTCCGTTTCGGAAGAACCTTTACTAAAGTTTAGAAGTACAAATAGGTTATTTATTACCAGAAGAGTAACATGCTATCAATTCTTGTAGCATCCTTTATTAATGTTACACCTCTATCGACGTGCACAAGAAATACTTATAGAGACAAATTCAAAATGCAGTACCGTAATTCATTATTTAAATATCAGGTTAGTTTTAATGTTGTTTATCAATATTTGATCACCGATATATAGATAATTTCGTAACTTATTCAGAATAAATGAAATGCGTCGCCGTACTTCTATCTGACTAAGGTAGTAATAAACATCATATACCGGATATTTCAGGCTTCGGAACATTTGTCTTACGCTTTAAAAATGGTGCACCTCAAAAACCCGCCAAATAAAAAAATAGACACTTCAAAAAACTGACATTCAAAAACCAGACATTTAATAAAACAGACATTCAAGATCCCGACGTTTCGACACCTCCGATTGGTGCGTTCAAGACAAAAAAATTATTTGGGGTACGCCGACTTTGAAGACTCGAGTGAAACGTCTTTTCAAGGTCAAAAGTGTTTGACCAAGAGATTCATTTAATAGGTCACTTGAAGGTCAAATAAATTTAACTCCAGAATTATGAAGGACATTTTGAACTCAATCATTAATTACAATTTCAGAATATGGGGTGCACCTAAAAACCCCGACAAATCACAAAACAGGCATATCAAAAACTCGACATTAAAAACCAGACTTTTTAAAAAAACAAACATTTAAAAATACTGAAATAATGAAAATATAATATTTTTTACCTTGAAATGACCTTCCAGTGAGACCACAAAGGCGGTGACACGAGATAATTGTTTTATAGGGAACGCATCAATCGGAGGTGTATGTATTTTGAAATGTCTGTTTTATGAAATGTTTGGTTTTTGAATGTCGGGTTTTTGAGGTGTACGCTTTAAGAAGTAGGACATTCCACATATTCCAAAAAACGATTGATGCCTTACATAAGAAGTTAGTAATGACCCCTTAAGATACGAATATGATTTGGTTGTATACGGAAATGACAGCTTTTAATGCACTTGTGAGTTCTGGTATTTAATCTGTGATTTGAAAAATTGTCAAAATAACTAGAATAGTGGATGTACATAAACATCAGAGCCCAAGGAAGCTCCACCTAAGTTCGATTACACTTGGCGCGTGGGATCATGGACTCTTGTGCGATTGGCCGGAGCTTCGACCGCCATTGTTTCATTCGCGCCTGTCCCTCTGCTTTCTTGGATTCTCCAAGTATCGTCATCAGCAACTCTCGCGCGAATCTCGTTTTAGACAAAGAAAAAGAGACGCCGTGGAGTGAGATAAAATGAGAAAGGGAAAAGAACTTGAAGTTTCAACGCTTCGCGCTGACGACGACCGGTTGCGCCTGCGTTATATATGACTTACATGTTAACGACTCGAATAACTCGTAACTTCTCCAAATCTCATATAGTTTGAATTTACGATTAATTTATTATCGATCTTAGGAATTGGACGACTTGAATCCGGCCATGGAAAGACTCTCCATCAAAAATATTTACCGTTCAATTCACTCACGAAAAGGTTAAGATAAACGTATCTCCTTTCCACACTTGTTGCACGTACTCATCGAATAGACCTTCATTTTGATGCAGAGCTTATGCCAACTGGAGGATATTAACCCGACGTTGGTATTTCAGAAAAATTAATTTTGATGGAGAAGATATTTATTCTTTTTTAATGGGGTTAAACATTGCAAGGATAGCAAATTGCTATGAATACGCAAGACGGCCTTGTTCCTCATGCGACTTCCTCAAGTCGATTGTTGTAAGTAAAGGGTGGCTGACTTAATTTTTTGTTTCTTATTATCGAACAATGTTTATCAAAAAACCTGAATTTATTCTAAATGAAATTCTATAAATTCCAAAAAATATCGTTTAAATGGCGGCTGCTACTAACTTTAGCCGATCTTAATGATCAATTTTTTGAGTACTTTTTCTTTTGAAGGTCAATATTATCAATTTACCTTCCTTTGAGATCGGCATTAACATCAGAATTCAGCTTATTAAACGATTTTCTGTACCGATGTAGTATTGAATGATTTAATATTTACAGCGATCAAAAATAAATGTTAAATGGCCCACCTTTTATGTAATATTCTCTATTTTTGTTGGTCAATACTGTAATAGTACAAGGTAAATCATTCCCATAGATGCGTGCTATAGGCCAAAAATAGTGGGAGCATGGTGAACCAATGTCATTTGTACAAGACAGGTACGCCGATAGGAGTATGCAGTTCCTGCTTGTAATATTGGTGAATGTTCATTGGCTCATTAAAGCTCCCTTTTATTTCTGATACGTAACACTTCACCTTCTCTTCCTTACACTATGCCTGTGATATGTCCCATGGCTGATTTAAACTATAATACGATTTATCTACGACTGCTCCAATTAAAATTATTGTAAATAAATGAGTCGTGCGGTCAATGAACTCAAAATGTAAATATGAAATATGTTGGAATGGGAACGAAAGAATAAATTTTAGACAGATATATGGACAATTTAAATTTACAAAAAAAAAACATCAACGTATGAATTAATCCTGTTAGCGACCATTTAAACAGCACATTTGCCAACTAGACAGCATTTCGTAGGGAATATAACAGAAGAAACGGGAAAATGAGAAAAATTTTCGTAGAAATCCGAAAAGAATAAAGAATCCGTGTAATCCAAGAAAACTAATCCGACAAGGAAAAAAAGAGGAGGAGGAGGAGGAGGATTCCAAAGGCATAGACTAGTATATTGTGCATCAAGGGTGGAAAGGAAGATATTATTATGGCGAGGGCGAAATTCCGACTCGAGTCGAAGGTACCAAAGATTGCTTTGAACCTTGCGAACAGTATAAAGTCAAACCACTCGAACGCAGAGCTCGAATACAAAGGATCAACCATACAGGACACTATGCCTAGATGGTTTGGAAAACACAACACATATACATCTCCAGTCTTTAAGAATAATACGTGTATCAAATATTTCATTGGGGGCTTTGCTAGCATTTTCTTATTGACACACATCAATTGGCACATTTTCGTACATATTAAATGAGATTTGTAACCGTGGTCAAGTTTTATTTTATGACGCTTTAAATTTAAATTGAATATAAATATTGAGAATAAAATATAAAAATGTTGTAAAAAAATGTTTTTTATTTTGTCGCCTCTACAATAGCTTTGTAAATATACTTTAATTAATTAAATTCCTGGACCTCAAAATTTATCTCTTGGATTTGTTGTTTTCTTTAGTATATACAGGGTGATTTTTTTTAAATTCATATATTTGAATTTTGAAATATCTCGTAAAATAGGAATTCTATGAAAAAATGTGATTACAGCCATCTATCCGGAATGAGAAAAATATTTTAGACAAATAGTGAAAATTGTTATCCAAAGAATACGAATGTCAAATATAAAATAGGGGTTTCCAAGTAAGATTTCGAACTTGCCACCATTCCCAGCCTCATGGGGCGGTGAAGAGAAACCGATTTCAACACCAGTGTTTTACCTCAAAGTGATTAAATTTTGGTTTATAGCATTTTTTCAAGTTGCAGAATACATAATCACGTATCTATTAAATATGAAATTGTATTCTTGTATCACGGGCAAATATTAAATGAAATATGAAAGATTGATATGCGATAAATTTAACGTCTGAACGAGCCAAAGTCGAGTATACGAATCCGCGAGGCGTACAAAGACCTTGCCTCCACGTTGCATACGATACTTTATGTAACGAAGATACGATTTCCAAGTTTATAAAGATTCATTTCAGAGAAGGATTGCAGAGAGGGATGGTAAGGCTAGAGGAGCGGCCGAGGGGGGGGGGGCAGTAGGGGGTTCGGAGGGCGCAACCCCCCGATGGACAATTTGAAATGATGTGAAATGAAAATGAGCATCCGCTTTCAACAGTACGGGCGCATGCGAATCCCGAAAAGGGTCATTGGTTTTGTTTCAATTTTTAAAAATTGAAATAAAACCCATGTATACTATAACCTGTAAAGTTATATTGTGACGTTCCCTTTTTATATATATTCCGGCATTATTGAACAGGTTAGAACATGCACGCCCTACGTCTGGTATACGTAGGAATGGTCATCGTATCCGACTATCGTGTACGACGTTTGACGACGAATTGTCGTATACGCATACGCAACGTTAGCATACGTTTATTTGTCGCTGTAGCTTGAATAGAGTACGTATACGGGCACTTTATTGTACTAGTACGTTTTAAGGCACTTTATTGTACTCTTTTCATCGTGTACGATAAAGCGTTACTTAGTCTACGCAAATCATGTACGATAAAACGCGGAAATCGTACGGAGTTACATAAAAAAATTATTTAAATATATATTGTTAAATAAAAAATAGATTAACAATGTTTCTTGCATTGAGTTTAACCCGCCTGTGCACAAGGATGAGTATACTTGTCCAAACATTGTTTACATATGGGAAAAGAAACACTCGTGCTTAGGAGGGTTAATTTTATTTTAAACTATAGATATTTACTTACAACTACGATTTATTAACTCTTCTTAAATGAAAAGCACTAAGCAGTTACGAATTTAAAAATAAAAGTCCCCAAATTTTGAATTGTGTATAACTCGAGTCTCGAAGAGTTTTGAAATTAAAAAGAAAATTTTGGTACAATATTTTATTTCATTAAGAACTACTAATAGACAAAATTAGAACCTTTTCTGAGACATGACTGATCCGTTTCACGTGAAATTGCTCAAATTCAAGTTTTCTAAAATCATAAATATACTCATGCTATTTTACGTGTGCACGTTACAAGTAACTGCGCAAGTGAACTGGGATTCGCAATTACGAAATTCCTTTTCGCGTCAAATTGGTGCATACAATATTCTGCGTTGTCGCCTCAACTACCATCCGAATATTAAACGTCGCCGAGACATTTTCGATATCTCCTTAGCAATTAGTTTTCCAATGCAAAACAATGGATTTCCATCGATTTTCACACAACTCATCAAATTTAACTTACATTCAGAAAGCAAACGTTTTAATATTTTTTTATTTGATATCATACCCAATCGATGCAGATAGTAAACGTCACACATTTACGACTTTTTCTCTTGTGTCGTGGAGTTTCGCCAATTGATTAAAATGCAGAAACTTCTTCATTTTGCGAGTATATCTATCTCAAACTAGAAAGTATTGGAATTTTTCATAGGACGATTTTCTCAGTGTGCAAATTTGGTAAACATTCTTAGGCTGCTTGAATTTGGCACCAAAATTTTAGGAAACAACTATTATATTATGAATAACTATAAAGAGTGAAAATTACACTCATTAGAGATCCATAAATAAATACTGAAGTCTCATTCAAATATAACATAGTTAAGTGACACGGCATCCTCACGACCCTGGAAAATCACAGAATAGCTTTCGCACTCGTGCAGCGAAGTCGAAATGCCATTCGTCGAACATTGGCTAAAGAAATCCGATCTTGTCGTGGTAATCCGTGGAAACAAATCCGAAGAAAATTCAGTGAACCGCGAGAAAGGAAAGAGTCCATTGAATCTACCGTGTTCGGTTTTCGTAAAGGCTTTCCCTTGATCTAGACTCTAATCCTCGCCCTTTTCTACCGTGCACCTCTCGTAAAAGCACAAAAATCATCGTCATACATTTTCATTGTGCAGATTCCCATCGGCATTTTTCTAAAACTCAAAATCTTCTTAAGGCGATCTTTTTACACACTCGAAATGTAGCATATACGGTGCGAACGATCGTGAATGAACTCATACAATCTCCATTTGTAAACAAACAAGGATTTGCATTTTCTAAAAAGAATTAAATATTTACTTTTTGTGATATGTCATGTTTGTTTATATAAATTCAGTTTACGAATAAAATTTCGAAAACCAGCTAAAGTTACACAATATACGTCATATTTTCATGTATATTTATAATAGTGATTGTATGCACAACTGAAAAAAGTCGTAGATGATCACCAATGATTGCATGGAAACATTTAAATATACTAACGGACTGTTTCGCTGATAACTAAATCCGAAAAAAGAATTGTGGCAGTTGATGAATTATAACTGCAGATGTAAAAATACACTTTTTGCAGGGAAGATAACAGATCAGGAAGAAACTTCAGATGTTAGAGATCGAAAGAATGCCAGAAACAGGTTTGAGCATTGAAAAGAAGCGCGATAAATTCTAGGAGTCTAAAGCCAATGAAATACCTGCGACAATAGAAAAATAGAAGATACAAGTGGTAAAAGGGTTTCGGTAGTCTACTTGACTTACAATATGCCTGTCCAGTTCCAACTGTTCAGAATGTTTTGGAGACGCGATAGGTAATCTCATCACATACTTTCCAAGCATTGTCATATTTTTACAAGGACTTGAGGATGAAAAACTACCGTAATAAAGAATAATGTCATATATATCCTCTGATTAAGTAAAAATATCCGTTTTAAATGGAAATGGGGTAAAACACTCTGAAACTAACTATCAACTTCTTAAGGTTTCTAGTAATTTCAAAAATTTACGCAATAAATTGATTATCAATATTATCATAAAAATTACATTTGTTTAGAATTTAGTCTAACTGTTATTTTAAGTAAATACGCATTATATTTTCAATGATATTGATTACCGGGATTGCTACCCATCTTGTATACCCCCAGGTAAAGTAGGAGTGAACAGGCACGCCCGCGATGCCACTATGTGGGGACAGGATGTCATCACATGTTTAAAACTTGCTGTAATTTTATAAATGACTACTGCGTTATTACGTGTTTTATTACATACTATGTTATTACAATGACAATATCTTTGCAATTAATAATGTGTATTATTATGTAATAGGTGACATAAAAAAACATAAACAGATATGTCAATAAATTGTACCGTAATCCTTAATGTTAAATGTTATACAAATATAGTCCACGTTCTGACGAATTGCGGCTTTCTTCATTTTCAGATCTACAAACTTCCAGTTTTGCTAAACTTCGTTCTGTGATTTACTAAAAAGAAGGAAGAGAAAGTGAGCAAGAAAGAGGAACTCTTGATCGTGACAGGAAACCTTGATGCTTTTGACACGTAGTGCAGTTGGATATCAATCTGTCAGATGATGCCTGGGTGTGAGAGCTCGGTAGTTAGGTATATACACTCCTGTATAATCCATGCAGGCATGCTAGTATAATGTACCTGGTGACCCTTCTCAAAACGTATCAAACCACCACGCCTAGTTAGCCAGTATTGTATATCCGCTATTTTATGAACTGAAAAGAAATGATCGCGCTCGTGACAACTTGATCGTTATAACCGGCAACTTTCCTCATTTTACGAGGAGGCTTGCTTATTTACTCCAGCAAAGTACCCAACATTATTAAGTTCAAATCGCTGTGGGTTCGAACTGATAAAGATTTCTCATTTTACGGATATGAAATTACTCTTCAATAATTGATCATATTTTAATATAATTCTGATAGCATCGTGAAAATTTGCTGCCATTTGCAGAATTTATAATTGTATCTTTGTTTTCAGGCTTATTTAATATCTAGTTGACCGATAATGAAAAATGTAGAGCAAACAGGAAATAATTAAAAAATTGGGTTGGTCGAGGAACAATCAAATTTTTATTATATTGTTGTAGAATAATCAAAAAATAATTTTTCCAATACAAAGTTACGAAATAAATGAATTTACTTTTAAGTGAATTTCGATCTTAATCATTCGAGATCCTTATTCGAATTATTGTTTGTTGTCACAACGGCTTAAAACGAATGTTTAGTAAGCATAACAAAATTTTTGTGTATGTAAAGTATCAATAAAAGAATGAAGCAGCTAATTATCATTTAGTTGAAATTTGGATCCGATAAATATGAAATATAAAGTGATAAGTATTGCAGTTTGTCGAAAAATAATGAATAGAGCTATTATAGTGGACTTTTATATTTGTTTCTGCACACTAATCGATGCTAACATCGATATTTTAATAAAATCGACTTAATAAAATCGATATTTATTTTATATATTCTTTCGCATCCTGACGTAAAGTTCTTAATCAGTAAACAAAAAACTAACTTCCGTTAAAGTGTAGATTCTATTTATCTCTTCGACCCAAACTTATGCCTGGATACAATATTAAGTTTAGTCACTCCGACATTTTCGCCTCAATTGTTACAATGAACTAATGTTATTTAATTGATTTCTTGTTATATGTATAAGTTATTTAGAACTACTTATTAGTTATTATGTTATTAAATTCTGATGTCATATCTTAAGTACTATAAAAGCATTCAATCTTCCATTTTAGGTATCTTTTATCGATTGGCTAGACAATCAAATGTCGAATGCAAATATCTCGAGTTCCTTTTTAGATGTGATCGCCACCTAGTGTCTATAGAACAAAACTCGTGTATAATACTGTGCATTTCTTTACGTAACGAAATATGTCCGAAATGAGATAAATTTAAGATGTCGGTTATAACTTTTGCGATATTTATATGTGAAGAAGTTATAAGTAAGACTTCTTTAAGAGTTAATTTTTCAGATTATCATAATTAAGACCTAAGCAAAGGATCATTTTGGAGATATCTTTGAAAGAAGCTTCTAAAGATTACTTTATGATTTATGTGCTATTTGGTAAGCTGGGACTCGCATTTTCTGATACAGTCCTACATTAGGTCCCGATGTTATTAACCATCCTGTGCACCAGTTTGTAAATCCGAGGTTCGTTTTTCTAAATTCAAGATGGTGGATCCAATATGGCGGACAAAAATTTAAAATATAATTCGATTGGGACAAAATTTGCTACTCGGGGGTTTTCAAGGTCGCTGAACTTGGATCCGTCATTCTAAATTTCGTAAAGCTGACATTCGCAATCAGCGACTCCGAAAACCCCCTAATACGCATTTTCATCAAAATTGGCGATTTTTTACACGTTTCTGACCGCCATATTGAATCCGCCATTTTGAATTTTATAACTCTGACACAGGATTCGTAATCAGCGACCCCAAAAACCTAAATACCCCGAACTTCAAGTCATTATCTTTCAAAATAGCGTCAAAAATGAATTCTTTCCAAAAAAACATTTTTTTGTGTTTGTTTATTTATATAAAGTAAACAATAAACAATTATGTATTTTTAGTCATGTCGTTATGTTCTTTAAGTACTAAGGTAACAGAAAATAGCAAAAAGACCGATCGAAATACGTTAACTTGAACGTAAATAATTAAAATTCAAAGAAATCGAGGTAGTAACGTGGGTTACTATACCGTGACTCAAAGGGTTAAGATCAGTAATTTTTAAGTCTGTATTAGTTGCAATTAAATTAATGCACACAAGTGGTATTTTTAATTTACCCCGTTCATTTAAGTAATATTTTACTACTTTTTTACTACATATAATATTACCGTAGACAACAACAGCTGTACAGAATAATTATGTAAAATTTTTTGTTTTTTAGTATTTTCAAATAAACTGACATAGCTCGTTTCTATTCATCTGCCTTGGTAAACCCGAAGCGTGATACCGCAAATCTATTCTCACACACGTTTACCGCATTAAATGTCTTAACCAAAAGTCATAAAATAAATCAAATTACACGAGATTAAAAAGTGGGCGACGATTTGAAATGCGATTAACGTAATATACGTCACTTCGCGCAGCCACGTTGGTGGGTCGCGCGTGTTGCCGATCCTAAGCAAATAGTCGCAGGAGTCAAAAAATGGGGTTTGGATTGTGCGCTTCAAACTCAGCTTGATCCTCTGGCAAACAAAATACGTTTTTAGGAGACAACGCGTCCTGCGCCCTTGCGGTCGCGTGCTGATGAAACATCATGACTTGTCATTGATGCACGTGCACCAAACGACTCTAGGTGCCAGTTTAATATTAAAATTATTATAAGCAAACTTTGAAGAAACCCGCCTTCCGACCCGAAATGAACTCGAAATAACCCACATTTTACTATATTTGCCTTTTCATTGTTTTTAACGAGTGTTTATCATACATTTTTCATTATTAGTATCGACCAGTTTCAGTATAAATATAAATACTATCGGTTATAGTTTTCCAAATGATAAAGATCACCAGTTTTCAAAACAATAAACAAATAAACTTCCTTGATACCGGAATTTTTATACAAAAAGATTTTAAAGCATGATTGGTACCACAAAAATGTGGTCCGGTAGATATCTCAATGAAATATGTGAAAAATATCCCATAAACTTTCTTCCGTTGAATTCCACAAACAAATTTTAAAATCATTAAAAATATCTTACAACAAAACGGTTACCCATCAACACAAATTAAAATAACATTGCATAAAAAAAACGTCTGCATTTAAATTCAAACAACAATAGCATAACAAACAATAATAATGTACCTCTAAAAAGTATTAGTTTTCCTTACATTAAAGGGCTAACTGAAAACTTAGCGTATATTTTCAAAAAACAAAATATCAGGATAATTTCAACACCGTTCAAAACTAACATCGCGAAAAATAAACCAGGAAAGGACACGTTACCTATAGAGAAACAAAGTGAAACAGATCTCTTGATTCTCGAATAAAAGAACATGAAAATAATATTTTAGCCAAAAATAGTGAACAACATTCTGGTTTCACAGTACATCGAATGGAAACTGATCATGACTTCGATTACAAGAATACAAAAATGCTTGCAAAAGAGAAAAACTGAAAAAAGATACACTGTGGAAAATTTCTTTATCAAAAAAAAGAAAAACAACGTTAAACATCAGATTTGAGGTCTCGAATCTTTCAGAAATATACCATTCCTTTTTAAATTAATAAGTAAAAAAATCAAAAGTAACGATTAATCCGTTGATTCTCAGTACTATACACAAACACATACATATTCCGTGTCCCTGTTCTAATATAAATACGAACAAATTTCTTCCGGTTCTGAAGAGGACCCTAATTAGGGTCGAAACTTAAATTTTTATTGTTTACCCTCCAACAGCTCCCTATTTTATTTATATTATTTACGACGTACTTTTTCATAAGCTAATTTGAATTTATATTCAAGAAATTATTTTTGATTATGTTATATTAAGACCAGAATTTAACCAACACTATAACCGATAGTATTTATACTTAGAGTGTTTATCATATTGAACATCTATTGAAAAAGATTGCAAGTCTGCAAAAGTCCATCTATGACCATAAGAGGATTTTAATTTCCATCTTCATGTGTTATTATGACCAAATTATGACCTTAAAAAGGGTCTCGTAGTCAAAATGTATTTGAGGTATACATTGTTAGTATAAATTTACCAATTTTCGACCTTCAGCGTCGTGAAACTTTCGTAATCAATATTAACATTTAAGTACATACATTACTTAATTTGAACTTGTAATCTTTCTTGAAAGTCACATGGCTGTAGGGAAAAATTAAGTTATCGTTGACATTGAAAATCTTCGCTAAATATCCTAAAATTAACTTAAAATAAACATAGGATAGAAATCAAGTAATTCTTTATTTGTCAAAGTATGTAATGACCCGTAGTTACTATCCTTCAATGTTAAAATATAATGTCTATCATGTAATTTGAAAGAAAAAAAAATGATAGGCGACAGCACATCTGGGCATCGTACTGCCGTAAAAGTTAATACAAGATAGTAAATAATGCCCTCATTTTAAATTCTTGGACGATATTCCTTGACATCATAAAATATTGTACAACGGCATGTTATGCCATACGCCACCAGGGCCGGCCACGACACTTGTAACTCTCCCCTACTCTCACTAATGATTTCCATTTGAGGTACATCAAACACATGCAATGTTTTAATCATAAATGTCTTTTTTGACATTCGCAAATTTGTTTCTAGGATGTTACAATGAAATTTGCTTCTCCTTATAGCAAGCCAACTGCGGATATTGTTTAAAAGTTACATTGTTTCTATAATAAATAATAAACACCTTTTTACTTTCGTGATTCTTGAAATTACGATTTATTCAAAATAAAGAACATAACAAAGGAACAAACACTAGGCTAAATTAAGTTAAAATTAAGTCTAAATTAGGTCTAATTTACTAAAATATTACTAATAATCGTCGGTTCATTCTCCCCAAACAGGCTGTAACTTAATAGTCGAAAAGTCTTTCGACTTGTAATTTACCGTTGTTATTCCCTAATTACTTCAAAAATCTAAATTAAAATTACTGAAGTTATTTTTAAAATAGCTGACCCTACAGCTGCATGTTTAACCATTATTCATGATATCCTGTGCAATGTCGGAGAAATTGATTAAGCATTTCCAGAAACAAGGAAAATCCATTTCCGAAGGTACTTTGATAGTTGTTACAATCTCCGTGCGTTTAAGTCGATTTTGCGTAGAGTTCGATACTTTTTTTTTTGCTTCGCTCAGGTACCAAAATCTACACTCGTTGAAGATCAAAATTTTCATCCTTGTTGCATAATATACGATTTTTGGAGATTCTTTAAAGTGTACATTTTTAATTCTTAGCATCGATCAGTTTCAGTATTAGTATAAATACTATCGGTTAGAGTGTTGATTATGTTCTGGTCTTAATAAAACTTAATCAAAAATAATTTCTTGAATGTAAATAAAAATTAGCACAGGAAAAGAGATGGCGTAAATATTAATATAATTAAAATAGGAGCTGTTGGAGGGTCAACAATAAAAATGACCGTTTCGACGCTAATTCGGGTCCTCTTCCGAAAGGGTATGAAAAACTGGAGAAATTTGTTCGCATTTATATTAAATACATAGACACGGAATAGGTATGTGTTTGTATATAGTACGGAGAATTAACGAGTTAATACGTTAATTTTGATTTACTTATTAATTTAAAAAGGAATAGTATATTTCTGGAACATTCGAGACCTTAAATCTGATGTTTACGTTGTTTTTCTTTTTTTTTCATAAAGAAATTTTCCATTTGTATCTTTTTTCCAGTTTCTTTCTTTTGCAAGAATTTTTGTATTCTTGTAATCGAAATCATGACCAGTTTCCATTCGATGTACTGTGAAACCAGAATGTTATTCACTTTATAGTCGTTGAAACTGCAGTTACAGAACCCGAATTTTGAGAAAACGTTTTTTGACATTTTTAATTATATTCTTTCATACAGATTAAAATCTTATCAACTGAGAACTTTACAACCCCCTTAAGCAATTCCCACTTTTAAAGTCAGTTGCCTCCTTAACACAGTGATTATGTTTTCCTTCTAAACTGATCACGTTTTATAACTATCGGTATGGGGGATGAGGTGGAATTTTAAAATAAGTAAACAGAACGGTTCAATTCTATATTGTTTTAAAATGTATTTAAAAAATTGAATGGCGCATTGATAATTTGCACAGCAATAAATTGTATACAGTTATTGTATTAAAATACCGAATGTTATATTTGATATAATGAATCAGCGACAAGTATTTGACGAAGTCACATAAATGAAAACAAATGTGTCCATCATTTTGAATATCGTTCAATTTCATGAGGCCTCGTTTTTAATTGGATTATGTGCAATCGTTACTCTTAAAGCTTGGCGCATTAGACCAGGGACGGTTATTGGTTTTCCTGAATGATACATAAGGCTAGAAAGGGGAGAGAAACACAAGGGAAAAGGAGTTATGAATTTATGGATGCAACGCTCGTATCGAACCTCATATCCCACGCGTTTTTTTTCTAAGGTATTCCGTTTTGTGGTGAATTCAGAACAATGATGTAGTCAAAACTAATTTTAACGATTTTATATTTTATTTCCATCGTTTTTTTCTCCTCGACTCGAATTAATAATATTTATCTATCTATAGCGAAAAAAATATACTCATCTTTCGGAACGATGTACAATATATTGTCTTTTCGAAGTACATAACTGATAGGCTCCTAAGAAAAAATATTCTTTCCATTAGGTAACTTTCTTGGATTGTCTTCGACTTTCACCGTGCGCAGTAGGAGCTGGTAGAACAACACCGAATAGCTGATACTTCTCTGATTAAAAAAATTATATTCTAAGATTTTCAAATTCTCTATGATACATGTTTCAAAATTTGTCACCTATAATTCCACATCAAACTCTATCATAAGCATTTATTATGCTTAATAAGGATAATAGATAAAAAATGTACTTATGCAGTTGAGACACATTAAAAAATTGTACATTATTTCATGCTGGAGAACTTCTGAGATTACCCTTTGATGGGGTACCTCGTTATTAGAGATATTAATTTATTATACCAAGCATTTGACCGTCTTTCAGCCATGAAAAAAAAAGTGTTAACGACATTCAGACCGAAACTTAACTATGGGAATCTTAAATATCACGTTTCGAATAAATATGATATCTTGAATTTCGTCTGTTTTGTGTGCTTTCTAGTTCCTTGTGGGTCGATTATACGCATGTATCATTCCATTTCATCATCGTCAGATAAAATTTTATTCGATTGTAATATCCCTAACATATTTTGTTCTAGAATTCCAAAATATATTTTATTATAATCCAATAATAGAGTAGCTGAAAAATATCTTTTTTTTTTAAGACTGCATTTAATCGGCTACAACAAATGTTAAACAAATTAATTTTATCCATCAATTGTACAATCTTGTACATTATAATTTTAGCTACTTGGAAATTTCATTTTTATAAATAAATTTAGTAAATGAATGATCCCGTGGGGACCATTGTGACTTAATGGATTAAGATTACTTTTATCGTAAACAATTGGGTTAAAAATACAGGTAAGAAAATTTTATTTCAGTGACAGGGTGTCTTATTAATCTATTTTGGTATTATTTAACAAAGAAATGTAATAAACATTTTTGAAAAGAATTCTCAGTAAACATTTTTAACAAAAAAAAAACATGTTATAAAAATTACAAGATAAATTTTAAAACTCATCAAAATAAAAAAAAAGAAAGAAAATTTCACGCTGAAGATATTTTTGTATCTCTAAAATGTAACTTAATAAAATTCTCTTTTCTACACAAACGAAAAAAAATTGAGCGACTAATGTTCCACTAGCATCCCGAAAAGCTTTACAAAGTGGACGAATTTCTTAAAAAGGAAAGAAATAAGGAAGACGGCTAGGCACTTTACCAAATGTTCGGATGTACGGATCAGCGTGAGAAATTTACTCCCCTCAAAAGTTTTTATTTTCGCAAGGAAGAAAACGGACTACGTCTATTCTACGTAATTAATCATAGTCACGTACGTACGTAGGCGCATCAAGGCGAGCGATTGGCGCCGCTAAATAATTGATCGACAGCGGAGATCGAAAAGCAGTTGGTATCCGATGCAAATCAAATTCATTAGTGTTAAGCTGACGGGATAAAGCCGACAATGAATAACGTTCACGGGAAAATAAATAAAGTATTAAACAGATTTTAAAGAATTACATGGGATGAAAATACAAAAAGACGAAAACGATGACAAAAAATACTAATCTTTATAGTGAGTTGCCTAAAATTATCCGTTTAAAAAGTGCAATTTGAAGTTACTTAGCATCATGATATTTCCTGAATTGTACTAGCATCACTAAATAATAAATTGATTTTTTTTTTCGATTGTAGTGAGGTGCAATAGGACTTTCTTAGTTTTGTCCGTAATATATTTCGGAAGGATGGTAAAATAAAAATCGGCCATTTGTAGTAAATCTTATATATTTCTCTGTTTCGACCACTTGTGCACTGAGAGATCCCATATTAAAAGTCTCATATTAACTATTCACATGACAAATTTAACCGAATCTCGAATTACGGTAACTTCAGAATAAAATACCTTACCTTAAGATCAAAATCTAAATTCTGCCCCACTAGCTTTACTATTAAACTGTTACATTATCTATAAACAAACATTCAAAGTGAATTTTTTTCACGACTGCCCTTTTACATACTGGGAGCCAAACATAGCTACAAAAGTTACAATCACACCTGGTGGCAATAAATGAAATAGAATCGATGGATTCTGAAATTAACACGCTTATATATGTAGATGTTCAAAACGTTTGATTCCGCTATCTTAAATTTTCAGTTCTGTATGTTAGTGATATCATGTAACATTAAATGAACATTTAAAATATGTCGATGAAATTATGAAATTAAATAACAATCCTTGGCCATAATATTAGACCCATGCAGACAAATCACTTCTTGGCTATTTTAACTTTAGATCACGTTCATTATTAGATAGTTTTAGTTAAATTGTGAGGAAGCATATATTAAACAATGATTTTTTTTTATACTGGCTCATGTTTTTAGAGCTTTCTAGAAACCGGCAATTTGGCCAATTCTAGTAGGGTCGTTTAGTAACAAATCAGGTCGTTTACCCATTCTGAAAATTACAAAATTATCAAAAATCGGAAAAGTTACACTATATTTTCATAAAGATGTGTCAAAACATCAATAAAGAACCTACTTCTGAAATGTTTATGTATTTTACGCAATGGAACTATGTATTTTACACAAAAGAGCCTGTTGCAATATATTTGACGTTTATTTCTTTATTTTAGCAGCTATCTACGTTTGAACGTCGTAACTGTATGAAAAATTGCATAAAATGTTATCATACGTATTAAACTAAAAGTTCTACTAAGGAACGATAACGGTCATGCAATAAAAGAACTAAAATTCAGTGAAATCTTAATTTTTCAGCATTGTCATAATAATCACCAGGGACTGTAGGTAACACATACTTATAATTTTAGGCTGGTGGGTTTACTGAAAACGATTAAGCTGGTAAGCTTCCAGGAATCTTGCAATAATGTTATGTTCTGCAAGGGTATAGTACACTGAGAAAAGCATCTTTTACCAGTTATTATTCTTTGACTTTTAAAACGGAGGTTAGAAGAAACTTTATCAAACTATTTATTATAAAACAATGTTTGATCGGAGTTAAAAGTAAGCGTTATTAACAGTTGCAATTGTTAGACGATTTTCAACGAAAAAACATTGCTTATGATTGAAGGAGAAAAGTAAAAAACAAAATGATATATAGGTTAGAATAATAAAAAATCTTCGTCCTTCGACAATTAAAAAAAGACATAGCAGTCGCTGTATGTGAAAAATTGTCTGTTACATGATATAAAAAATGTAACTTGGGTCAAAGACACTTTTCTCAGCATAAGATAAAAATTACAGGAACCTTGTTTCATGTTGGTGTAATATTGTGACTTCTTAAACAAACAGCAACTTTGTCAAATGATTTTTACGCGCATTTAAGGCGAATGAAACGATTGAAAGTTATCGTAAGCACAGCTTTTGACCTGATGGTGATAAACACTCATGAAGTACACAATCGTACTATGAGGATTTCAAGGGTCGAGTGTATATAGAAGAGAAGGACGCCCTTGGGATTACTGGGATTACACAGAGATTGAATCACACCGCGAACCCAGTTTCTGCACCCAAGTTGTCTTTACCCAGTTGTCCTTTAATCATTCCAAGTCTTTATCGTAATCCCATGCTTCTTCAAAACTTTGGTTTTAATAACCAGAGATTAACATCGATTAATTTGATTATCAATCTTTCTTCACAAGAATGAAGTATGAACTAAATTTTCGAAAACTCTCGAAATTGAAGGTTACATGCTTTTATTCAAAATATTTTCTTGTAAGAGGTTTTTATAAATTATAATGATTTAATTAATGTATTTAATACAGTATAATTTTAATAGAACATTACAAAATGCGGACAAATAAATAATTTACCATACTCAATGCAAAGCTGTTAAAAATGGTATGAAATTTACTGTATTCGTGCACAAAATTTGCTACCAGAAAATTCATTAATTACATTTATTTAAATGTTTAAAATAACGCCGAAACATTATTGTATTTAAGGAAATATACAGTTATTTTCCTTTAAATGAAAAAAAAATATTTGTTTAGATCTACCTCCATTCTCCTGAAATATATGTAAAATAAATTCAAATATTGTTGGTTCGTTGATTGAAAAATAGTGTACTAGCTTTTTAGTTAACAAATTCCAGGCACGTAATTATTTTAATAACAATTAATAACAATTATGCAAACATAATGTCCAATTGTACCAATTTGTATAAATATAGCCAAAATGAATCTTTTCCCCAGATAATTCATAGATAATTTACTATCTAATATATATATATATATATATACTCGAAATGTAGTACACAAATTTACCAGAAATTTTTTCTATTATTGGGTTTACGAGAAATACGTCCTCGAGATCAAATGAATTTACTTTTCGTTTATTGTTTAAAAAAATTAGCAGTCCAAAGCAACAGTCCACAATGTTGTATTATACATTTTGCATAAACATTGTTTATTTTCTACTTAGTAACCGACACTGTTTGCCCTTATTTGATTAAATTTTAAACAAATATTTGAATTTTAGGTTGACTTAACGATGACAATAAAATAAAAACTCAACAACAACATATCAATCCATTAATGGTAAAATTTAAATTTAAAAAACTTAAAGTAAACCCTTTTAAAATAATTAGTAATTGTTTACGTTTCGACCATCGGAATTCATAAACGATAAATAAATAAATAAATGAATAGACGATACTAGGATCTCATGTAAAAAAAAACAAAGAACTTAAAGGCTGGGATGAGGTCTTTACGAGAAAACAAAAACGTTCTTAACTTTAGATAGTTATACAGGGTCATCGAAAAGTATCGGACCCCCCTAATATCTACAGTTAGAATGCACTTAGGAGAAAATGTCCAATAGCAAAGTTGTATGGTTTCAAGCGGGGAGTAAGATGATGACCTTGACTTTGACCTTGACCATGTCCTTCAAGGTCATTTCAAGGTCAATCTTATTTTTTTAAATAGAACCCCCTACATTTTATTGCATATTCTTATACCTTATCTCGAGAGCTTTCCAAAACACTATAATAAAATATTTTTTTATTAAGTACTTTTTGAGTTATAAAGGTTTGAAGTTTTTCCAAAATGCATTCTTACTGAAAATATTAGGGGGATCCGATTAATGTATTTTCTTTAAACCAATTAATTGGTCTCATTATTCCGCGCACAAAAGTATTAAGGTTATGATTACTAAAAACTAAATAATATTTTACAAGATATTCTACATTTTGTGTCAAAAAATTGTTAACTTCAAACCTTTATAACTCAAAAAGTACTTAATAAAAAAATATTTTATTATAGTGTTTTGGAAAGCTCTCGAGATAAGCTATAAGAATATGCAATAAAATGTGGGGGGTTCTATTTAAAAAAATAAGATTGACCTTGAAATGACCTTGAAGGACATGGTCAAGGTCAAAGTCAAGGTCATCATCATACTCCCCGCTTGAAACCATACAACTTTGCTATTGGACATTTTCTCCTAAGTGCATTCTAACTGAAGATATTAGGGGGGTCCGATACTTTTCGATGACCCTGTATGTAGAACGTAATGTGAAACCATTATGAAATAATTAGTAATTTTATTTCTCGACCGTTTGAATTAAATAGTATATGTGATTTTCCTGGAATTTATCGTTAATAACTTTCAAAATTAAAAACGTTTTCGTTTTCTCTTAAAGGCTTCATCCCAGCCTTTAGGTTCGTTGTTTTTTTTTTAAATTGCTGAAGAGCACAAAACGACATTGCGAAACGTCATTTTCACAATAGTTTCAGTTTTAAGAACTAGAGGGATTTTCTCCTCTTTCCTTTTAATACCAAACCCAATAGCTATCAAATGTTGCACATAAGCAGATAATAAAGTAACGAGCTCGACGTGCACTCAGATCCTAGTAACGTCTATTCATTTATTTATTTACCTTTTTACTCAAATTATTATTTACACATGATCTGTAAATTCCAAGAAATTCTAACACATATATTATTTAAACTAAACCCTCATCAAACTCTGAATTATGAAGGATTAGTAAAATGACACACGCAAAAATTATCTTACCGGGGGATTGCAACGTATCATTTGAAATTGATCAAAGTAAATATTTAATTTTCGTAAAAAGGAAATTCATATAATTAAATCGTTTTATTGCAAGATACTCCCAATCAATTTTCAATTTCGATATAGTTAAATGATATGTTTAATAAAACGTGGTTCTTAGTTGCTTCCGCCCTAATACAAAGGGGAGAGGTGAGACGAGTTGAGCTAATCTGACTTTGATTAAACTTTTAGCGACACCGAACCGGGTGTAGTCTATGCGTGACGTGTAAGTCGATTTTTATTACCTTCTTACGCATAAATTAACTATCAACCCTGCTTCTCTTTAACTAGCTTATTGACGCTCGGGGATTAATCTGATGGAATGCCGCGTTCATACAAAATCTGACACGGTTGTTAAGTATTCGATTCTGCATGCGTAATCGTCTCGGAATACCAAATTGACTCTGTCATCAATTATTTTTTGATATCACATTTAACGGCGATTGTACCTTATCAAATCTGTATGTTAGTTTTTCGGATTTAGCTCCGACAAGGACAACGTGCAATTTTTCTCCGTCACCCTTAAAATTTTAGAATTTTTTGCGGCTTTTGAAGTCACTTACTTGATGATGTCCATTTATAACTTAAAATTTTCAAGTTAAACAGAAACGAAATATATTTATATCATTACAGCGTCCCAAATATTTGTTGATAATACCGGACATTAAACTGAAAATATGTGTTAAGATATACGAAATCAATTATGTGTAAAATGCCATCTAAAAGAATTTTAACTTTATTTTGCATATAACTATAAGGATGAAATATACTTCTTTTTACTAAATCAACATAAATATTAGTGAAAAGACAAGTCACATCCAATGAAATGGAAATGTGATCATCTCGAATAATTTTCTTTAAAACTGAAGAATGAAGATGACCATTATTTTTTTACGTAAGATTTAGGAAGTTTTATGTTGTTTTGTATTAGATTAGTAAGAAATTTAGAAAGAATATATTTTTGGTAAGCCTTTAACCTCTTGGAATATTTTTGCTTGTTTGTGTTCAACAGTAATCATGACAACAATACCTAATTGTTGCGTAAGCAAATAATAATAACTTCTTGACCGTTTGAAATTGAAAAATTAATGAGATGCTTGGTTAACGTCGGCCCTTTCAAGTAAAATATAATTAAGAAAATTGCGTTTGGATAGAAACAACAAACATTTTAAGTGACTTGGATAATTACCCCCACGGAAAGAAATATAATTTAAAATATAAATTATTATAATTTTTATTATTTATTTTTTGTATATATTTTTTGCCGCTAAAAATACCTACTTTTCCAAAATTATCTAGCAGTCTTTTGGACTATATAACTAAAAATTTAACTGCCAAACATATCATGAAAAATTATAAATTAATTATACTAAATTATATTAAAACGGCAAAACCTTTATAAAAGGATTATATTTTTGCAATTATATTTTGTTACGGGGGGGAATGGATTCTGTTTCCCTCTAGTGACAGTATTAAGAACTAGTGTCTATTGTAATCATAATATTTAAATGATAAAAGTTCATTGTCATTTAAATATTTTTATATGTCATAATAAGAAAATTGCAGTTCTTTTAGAGATTTTTTAAAATTGTTTTGCAAGTCAGAACATAATTTTTCTAAATTTTGAACCTTCTCCAATTTGTTTAGTGCCACAGTTACCCTTGTCTGCTTTTGTAAACAACATGACACGGTTGTTATGTTTCAATGTTTCAGCTACTCTTTGTTTAAGGGGACCCATACCCGAATTTCCAGCAATGTCAAGTGATAATTAAAAAAAAAATCATCATATTTTTGTTCTGACGCTATTTTCGATGAGAAATAACGTGAAAAATAAAACAAAAATAAGTAAATTTTTCAACATTTTTGCACTGTAATTTTTCACAAAATTAAAATTATACCATTCTCTCATGAAGGTTTGAGAAACAAAATAAAAAAAGAGCCTTCGAAAAATATTGAAATTTTTGGAAGAAAAGGCATTCTCATGAATTTCAAGATCTACTTAGGGGAGAGTGGGGTAGACTGTGACACGGGGCACACTGTTCCACTCAAGATTTCTCGCAACCTGTGCACCGAAAATCTCCAATATTTTTGTATAATATTAAAGTTTTCACTGCCAATAAAACGTAAAAATAACGGGGTTCGTAAGGGTGGTGGTGAGTAATAGATAAGTATGAGTTTCGAGGTATCTAAAGTAACCTTTCTGTCTCAATTTCCTTTTGTCATAAATTTACATATATTTCTTCTGTATCTTTAGTAAGGCATCAACTGAATAATAGAATAATCAAAGATAATAATCGAGTTGAGAAATTAACCTACAAATATTAAATTTCATAAAATTTAATGAAAATTGTAAAAATCATCATGTGGGGTTTATTGTGACACGGAATTGTGGGGTTGTGTGTGACATAACGTGCAGATTATATTATTTAACAAAATATTGTTCTTAACACTTGTAGATTGGAGATTGGAATTAAATACAAAATGTAACAAAAATGTTCGCTGTGATAAAAAGTGAATTTTTAACAACAAATTCGTTATTATTATTTTGATAAAAATTTTATAAATATAAAATTTAATAAATTATAATTGTAAAAATCATTATAATAACATCATGATGTGTTTGAAAAAAATGATTTTCCTGCCTTACAGCATACGTCACAATGTACCCCACAGTATAAATTATACCTGCCACACCTGACCCCACAACTATGTACAATCTACCCCACGTATGGAGCAGACTGTGACAAAACCAACATTTTTTAAAAATGAATATATTTATTGAAATACGTTGTTTTTTTTAATGCATATATATCTTTGTTTTTTATAAACTTAAGTAATCACGTTATCGATTAGTGTTATAAAAATGAGTGTTTACAGGTCATAATATATTTGAAATTGACTTTGAAAAAAAGTGTGACAGTCTGCCCCACTCCCCCTACATATTTTATCGGAAACACTTTTTAATCAAATTTATATTTCGAAAAATAAATGAAAAAAATAATGCATTTGCATGTGTTTTGACCTTGAATGTGACCTTGCCGCCAATTTTTTGTACAATATTCATGTTCAGCGCACCAAATTACGTCGATATACAGAGTTTTAAAAATGCTTCTTCTTCCATAAATTTCAATATTTTTCGATGGCTCTTTTTTCTTTTCTTTCTCAAACCTTCAGGAAGAAAAAAAGGATATAATTTTAATTTTGTGAACAATTTTGGTTGATGAGGGTCCGAGACCGAAACTTTGTGCAATATTATTCCGCAATTTTTGTACGGCATCAGCCGAATTTAATTATTTTAGTTATTTATTATTAATTAATCTGCGATTTTCCACATTATTATTAATCAATTATTATATAGGGAATTCGCCAGACCTACGGTGTGGGTCGAAGTAATAATAAATAGAAATTTGTGATAATATACCGAATATAGCAGAAGTATGACACAAACATGTCATTATTAATAATTCAAAGTAACCAAAAGCTTATATTAACCAAGCGTTTAGTTTTGCAACATCATTTGTTAAACATTTCATATAATGAGAAAGTTTTATCGGGCGATTTATTCTGAAATGATCAGTGCGGGAATTTGCCGAACTTTATAATAAGCTCTACTTTACCGGCAGTTTGATCGTGGTAACGATATATCGCGCTAGATGGCGTTAGCAGTCAGAAGAGAGCGTTTCCTTGAAAATAGTATTTATAATTTTGATTATAAGTAAAATAATAATGAAGTTTTGAATTATGTTAACTTAACAAGTATATATTATATTAACATACGCGTAACATACTACATAATACATTAAATTTTTATTTCAAAACCCATGTAATACAGAGATATCTTACGTCGGCAATGCAGAAAATATCGGATCGATTACCTAGTGCTGGAATATAATAAATTTATTAAACTATTGTGATAACGTATTGCATTTCTAGCAAACAAATTATTTTTACATTGTTACATTTTTGAAATATTCAGTATGAAATTTTTCAATGACAAAATATGAGTGTGTATTGATTTCCACGGTTATGTCATGCGATGCATTGTTAATGCAGAATGTCAGCCGTAAATTCATTTTTTTATCAAGAGTACGGCAATTGAAATTTACTGAAAAATTACCAAAAGATATAAGATTTTATACAAATAATTTTATCGGAAAATGTATGTAAATGTTATACAATTTGAATTATTTTTAATTAATTTTGGCATTTTTATATGAGAAATAATGATATTTTAATATTATTTTAATATTTTTCAGTCATTTATTACAACTTAAATAAACATTTTTAAGATATCTATTTATTATATAGTATATTATATATTTTATTTAATTATATTAATGTACACTTTTAAAAAAAAATTTAAATTTAATTGATATATTTATATTAATATGAGAGCGGAAAATGTTCGTTTTTAACCCTTTGCGACGCAGTGGTAACCCAGATTACCACCTTTTTAATTCACATCTTTTCTGTCTAGTTTCAATGCTTTCGAAGCAATATTCAAAAAATCTTTTTACAGTGGTAGAGGGGGCTTTTTAGTACGTAACGAAAAGGATAATAAATGCAATTACGCAAAATTATTAACAAGTATAAATAAATTAATTTAAAAAATCGTCGATTTTTAAGAAAGAAATCGGTTTTGAACGAACTAAAAGGTAAATTACAACCAAATTTGGTACTCGGGGGTTTTTGGGGTCGCTGATTACGAATTTCAAGTTGGTTTTGAAAAATACAAAATGGCGGAAACAATATGGCGGATGAATTTTTTAAAATTCATTTGATTTACTTGAAAGTCGTTACTCGGGGGTTTCTGGGTCGCCGATTACGAATCTGGCCTCGGATTTTGAATATTCAAAATGGAGGATCCAAGATGTCCGATGGAAATATGAAAATGTACCAGATATTGATGAAGCTGTGTTCTCGGGGGTTTTTGGGGTCGCTTATTACGAATGTGATCACTGACTTATATATTTAAAATTCCGGGTACATAGAGTATCAAGTTTTATCTCTATCAAGTAAATTTTTACATTTATGTAGGCCATCTTGGATCCACCATTTTGAATTTACAAAATCTGACTTCATATTCGCAATCAGCGATCCCAAAAACCCCCGAGTACCAACTTTCATCAAAATCAAGTAAATTTTTTACATTTACGTCGGCCATCTTCGAGCCGCCATTTTGAGTTTACAAAATCTAACTTCAGATTCGTAATCAGCGACCCCGAAAACCTCCGTGTAACAATTTTCAGCTGTTTTCGGTATAAAGAAAAATGTGCGCCGCAAAGGGTTAAAAGGGCTATCGAAAGTCGTGTGGCATATATGCATATTTCTAAATGGCGTCATAGTTATGGCGACTTAAAGGTGTAAATATCAAATTTTGGTTTCCATCAGAGGTTCACAAAACTGCGAAAAGTTGCTGAATTCATCTAAAACTCGTTATTTGGGTTGTTTTGTGGTTGCTGATTATGAATCTCGACTTAAAATTATGAAATTCAAAATGGCCGATCCAACATGGCGGTAAAAAAATTAAAAGTTGCTCAATTCATCTAAAACTCGTTTTTCGCGGGTTTTCGTGGCCGCTCGTTATAAATCTCAACTTAAAATTATGAAATACAAAATGGAGGAACCAATATGGTGGAAAGTAAGTTTTAAAAAATATAATTATCAATTGCACCGCCATTTTCAATTTCCAGAATCTGATAACGGATTCGTAATCTGCAACCCGAAAAACATACGAATAGTGATTTTCACCAAATCTCATAATTTTTCAAAATTCCCTTTCCACCGTATTGCATCCGTCATTCTGAATTTCGAGAATCCGATGACGGATTCGTAATGAGCGATAGAAAAACATAAAGATAGTGATTTTCACAAAATTCTATAAGTATTATGATCAAATATTTGAAAAAAATTATGTTTTACAGTATGTTATAACATTTCACCATTTTGGAGATGTTACAGTGATGTACGTTAAAGAACAATTTTTTTTCCTACAATTCAAGTATTCCGTGCACTATCGTGCATAGTTTCAGCTGCATCCTGCAATTCTAAGTGACTAAAAAAAATTGTTGAAAAAAATATTTCCGATTTTTTCAGCATTTTTCCTCAAATTTAGCGCCATATTGAATTTTCTGCTGGTTGAATCTCAATTTTGACCGCGGAATCTTGATGAGCGACTCCAAAAACATTGGAATATGAACTGACGTCTTAATTCGAGTCTGATTTATTCGATGCTTTCGTTTCTAAAACAACGTTAGAAAGAATAAAAAATTCTGGGCGTTAATGGGTTATTAGTATCTCGACTATTTTCTTAATTCTATCTCGTAGCCTATATATTTTGACAGGATATTTATTATAATTAAAGGTATTATTTTTTAATTTGGTGCTACAGTTATTTAACGAAATATATCTGGTTTTAAAAAAATCGTGTGCAATGTATTATTTAAAAATGGTCATTTTATTTTATTACACCAATCGAAACAGGAGGTTGTGAAATATTAGAAATTATCAATGTACCATTTTTCTTCCGATTTTTAAATACCGAAATATCGCTTCAACTTCATGACATACTTTTTTTTGTATTTTCAGACGTTAAAAGTTTAAGTTACACATACACGGAAAGAAAGAAACACGACCGAGTCCTGTCTATACGCAGCACTGGTTACTGCGTGGCCGGTTCGCAAATACTTTTTATTTCAACTCGCTATAACTCGGTCAATTTTGAGAATTTTGAAACGATTAAAAAATGAAATTCTTCATTACAGTTTCCCAGATCTAGTGCAGAAAGAAAAAATGATATATCTTAATAAATAAAAAAGTTATTAATTTTTTAATGCAGAACTGCAAAATTTGTGTTTTTATACATTCAGGCGCTTCGTTTATCGAGCGAATTTTAAGCATCCGAAAACTTTTAGCGAGAAAGTTGTTCATTAAGGTATGAACAAATTTTCTGGAAAGATTCATCTTAATTTCATTAATAGTTTTGAAATTAATGAATGTTTAAAATAGGTAGCGGCTGACGGCCAGCGCGTCATGTGTGCCTCGGCGATGCGCGCAAGGCCACAACCAACATTAAACATTCATTACTGTTAAACTATTAATGCTATGGAAATGAAACTTTCCAGAAAATTTGTTCGTACCTTAATGAACAACTTTCTCGGTGAAAGTTTTCGGATGCTTGAAATTCTCTCGATAAACGAAGCGCCTGAATGTATAAAAACACAAATTTTGCAGTTCTGCATTAAAAAATTAATAACTTTTTTATTTATTAAGATATATCATTTTTTCTTTCTGCACTAGATCTGGGAAACTGTAATGAAGAATTTCATTTTTTAATCGTTTCAAAATTCTCAAAATTGACCGAGTTATAGCGAGTTGAAATAAAAAGTATTTGCGAACCGGCCACGCAGTAACCAGTGCTGCGTAGACAGAACTCGGTCGTGTTTCTTTCTTTCCGTGTAATACAGGCATATGCTATTACTGCACGTGAGAAAGTCACACGTAACGCCCTTATGTATATATATCTGAATTGGATACAGCTTTACTGTTAGTGTCTCAATTGCACTCGACATTACCGCACTTATCTAAATTACACATTACACTGCGGGACACGTGGAAACTGCACTGAGTATCACTTCACATATAAGTGAAATAGAACTACTGCATTATTCCCAAATTGCATACATCATTGTAGTGCATGTCACATGTTATTGGTCGTAATTTTGTATTCTTGTACCCATTGTTTTTACAGTGTTATACACGTCAACTTCTGCAATTTATCTTCCCTATTTCCAAATCGTCCTAAGAGTTCCAATACATTTTCATCACTTTGATGCGTTTGAGCATGCTCTGTTACTAACGGTCACGTTGCTCTTTTGTCAATTGCCTTGTAGTTTTATACTTTAAACAGCCCTTCGCCAAGTAATTGTTTTGGTATCAATATGCTAACTGTTATCTTTGGGTTTTATTGATATTATCTATTTAGATGTAAAGTTTATGGTAACTATTTTATTTCAGAATAACTTTTATGTTACAAATAATCAATAACTATTATGTCGACTTTACATTGTGATAGATGCTTCAATCCTTTCAATATTTCTGGACACATTGGTAAGGATTTGAGAAAGGTGTCTAAATCACTTTTAGAAGAATATGTAAATTTACACCCTGACTCTAGAATATGTGCTCAATGCAGAAAAAGGAGAAATTCAAACGATACAACACAATCACTAAATGTATTAGACAATAACGCAGATTCCGATATTGGTACAGAATCAAACAACACAATAAAAAAGCCTCGATATTCGAGACAAGAACAATTGGAACAACTTTTAGACGGACTGAAGAAAAAACATGATTCTCTACCTAACAACGATCCGCTACGGTTAAGTATACTAACCACCGCGCCAGATTGTTGGACCTTGCGTCAAATTGCCACTGAATTTGGTACCTCGGTGAGGCAAGCAACTGCAGCTAGACAACTGAAAAACAAAGATGGAGTTTTAGCGCATCCAAGTCCAAAAATAGGAAAACATTTACCAGATGAGACTATACAGGAAGTAATCAATTTGTACAATTATGATGAAAAAAGCCGAATTATGCCTAATAAAAAAGATGTCGTATCTGTCAGAATTGATGGTGAAAAAATGTCTTTTCAAAAGCGACTGCTACTCTGTGATGTCAAAGTATTGCACACAGAATTCAAATTGATACATCCTGAAATGCCTATTAGTTTGACGAAATTCGCAGAATTACGACCTAAACAATGTATATTGGCAGGAGCGAAAGGCACACACAGTGTATATGTTTGTGTAAAACATCAACATTTTAAGGCATTGATTGATGGAGCTAATATTTTAAAAAAAGGAGATGGCTCTAGTATTACCGGAAATAATTATAGAGACTGCTTTGAATTTGTGCTGTGTGCTGAACATAAATCGTGCTGTTATTTCAACGAATGTGCATCTTGTCCAGGGATTCAGAACTTTGCCCATCATATTAGTGCACTTCTGGATTCAGCAGGAATTGAAATGGTCATTTTTAGTACTTGGCAATCTACAGACAGATGTACTTTAAAAAAAGAATGTCTTGACATCGAATCAATCGAAAATTCTTCAAGATTTTAAAGTAAATTTACAAGATGATGAAATAGTTCTGCAATGTGATTTTTCGGAGAACTATGCTTATGTAGCACAAGATGCTGCACAAGCATTTCACTACAATAACGATCAGTGCTCAATACATACGGTAATTTTTATTACACATGTGATAATAAAATCAAACATTGCAGTGCTATTTTATTATCGCCTTGCACGATTCATGATGCTACAGCAGTGTACATTATGCAAAAACATTTAATTCCTCTAATAAAGTCACGTTGTCACTCTGTAAATAAAATAATATAATAAATGTCTAATTTAGCCAATCATAAAAATGATTTTGGTTTGAATGCCGAGTGGCATTTTCACGCGACCGCTCACGGAAAAGGACCATGCGATGGTCTTGGGGCAGTTCTAAAAAGAGAAGCCACCCGTACTAGTTTGCAAGCCAAACCAAATGAAGCTATTTTAGATTCCCAAGAATTGTACAAGTGGGCTAAAAAGAAATTCCCGACGATAGAATTATTTTACTACAAGAAACACTGCACTACTAAAAGATTCCTAGCGAAAAGATTCTCTAATGCTCCAGCTGCACCAAACATTCAAAAAGGACATGCTTTCATAATGAACTCGAATAGTCAATTGAGTGTCTACAGGTATTCTGGTGCAGCTGAACCACTTACAGTCCTACAATACTGAAACTACTACTTGCATGTCAAGAAAAATTTCACAGGAATGAAAACAATCTATGAAAATTTCAAAAGATAAAAAAAAATAAAAATGACGAAAAATAACAAAAAAAAAAATAAAAAATACGAAAAATGACAAAAAAAAAAATACGAAAAATAAAAAAAAAATGGAGACAACAACCGCCACGTCCACGTTCGTATCTCTGGATTCGACTGAGTGCGGCTTAATTTAAATTCCATATTCATGATCAGCTTCTACAAGAACCCCCGAAAAACGAGTTTTAGCTGAATCAAGCAACTTTATTTTTGTCGGTACGCCATATTGGATCCGCCATTTTGAATTTCATAATTTTAAGTTGAGATTTGTAACGAGCGGCTACGAAAACCCCCGAAAAACGAGTTTTAGATGAATTCAGCAACTTTTCGCAGTTTTGTGAACCTCTGATGGAAACCGAAATTTTATATTTACACCTTTAAGCCGCCATAACTATGACGCCATTTAGAAATATGCATATATGCCACACGACTTTCAATAGCCCTTTTAAAAACGAACATTTTCCGCCCTCATACGTGAAAATCCGTCCATACCAATTTTGGGCAGAGCTTTGTCCCACTTGACGCGGAACGTCCCATATATTATTATTCTACAAAAAAATGTGAAATCATGTGATGTGGCCAGGTTTTATCGAACCAAAAAAAGTATATACAATGAAATGTGGGACAATTGCTATATACATAATATAAATCCGAACACAACTTTTTATAAAAAAGTTATTTGAATCCAACATTCTACATTAACAATAAACAAAATAAACAGCGTTACGATAATGCCAAGCATCTGTTAAAAAACTATAATTAATTAAAACTTAATTAATTAATTAACTTATATTATAAACACAATAACATTGACCATAGGTATGGAAAAATTAAAAAAAAACACGGGAGGGAATGGAGGGAACCCAGCCTTCGCCCTGTCCTGTAAAAGATGTCTTTCAAATAGATATTGTTTAGATGCTTTCGAAAAAGATACCTTTTCTATCTCTAAAAAAGACATCTTTTAGATATCTTTTAGACATGCCCTCGTCGAAATGTTTATTGGGTTATATCGCATTGACTGGGAAATAATAACTATAACGTGTAACATCTGGGTTGTATTGTATGTTATATTAGGATTTGTCCAGATTACATAATAGTTACATAACCGCAATTTTTTGTGTGTTTGGAGATAATATCATATAAATTATTTTAAATTCCTTTTTTTCACATTATATACAGTTTTTTAACGGATATTTCTGGTGCAATTAAAAAATACTGTTATTAATATATAGTATATAAATATAAATACCAATTCAATTTTTTTTATAAAAGAAAGTTGTATAATTTTTAGATAATATTTTAGGTCGAATTATTTATCGTATGTATATAAATGAGAAATAGCGGTCGTCATGGCCTTAACAAACGATGCTGACTGAATCGTTGCAATACTATTTAATGTTTATAATTATATTTCTTTTAAATATGTCCAAAATATGTCTGCCCTATTCGAGGTATTGCAAATAAATGCAGACAAATTTTTTCCAGAGATGGAGTCGTTTGTTCCTTATAAGGTCACAACGTGTATTTTTAATTTTTTATTTCTACTATTCTTTACAGATATTTTATGTGAACAATGATCTAAAATGCAATTACAAAAATGTATGTTGTCTACATACTTATCTGCATTTCGCAAAAAAATGGGAAGAATTTGGCTGTGTTAGTGGTAGAAAATACCAAATGATGAAGCTGTTTATCTAAAATCAATCACAAATAATTTTGACAAATTTTAGTTTACAGTTAAATGAAACTTACTACAAGGTTGTGCATTTTGCGATTTAATAATTGTAGAGGAACAAAAAGAAATCGTTAATTTAACTGTGGGTATTATTACACTTATTCAATACTTATATTGAATGTTTTTAACCCATTAAATGTGACAAATAGTAAAAGAATTGTTTGAGATAATATTTTATAGAAGGTAATAAATAAAATATTGAATTTTTTAATTTCTATTGAATAATTGACATATTTCGTTTAGTTACATACTAAATTATATTAAGCATTATTGTGAATTATTTATGATATATTATTCATTACACGATTCATTTTACAGTTTATAAAAGTTGTTTCTTCTTCTTCTCTTACTTTTTACATTTTTTAACATATGTAAGTTCTTACAAATATATATATATACAGCTGTTAAACGCATTTACAAAACGTTATGAGTTCTTTATTTTTAATATAAATTATATTCTTCCGTTATTATCTTCAGTGCATTTGTTCAGGTTACTTTCCTGCAAAAACATAGAAAGCATAATTTTTCAACTATTAAATATCCTGTTCTTTACTTTTTTTAATAAAATGAAATGAACGGCATGAAAATTAAATTTTTTTCACGGGAATGCATAAGAAATTCGATTGATTTTATATGGGGTTATAAAACAGGAATCGTTGAAGCGATAATTTGAATTTGCATAGAGCGTTTATATTTATACTAATTTTTAACGTAAAAATTCTTGGACTGCAAAACATTTCATTTAGCATTCTAACCTCTTTCATTGTTATAACCTGTTTTTTACCTTGTATTTGTAGAGATCATTATAAACTCACCATGTTTAATCATTCAGTTTCTTCCAAACATTTTGCAAATGCTCCATCGGGAACCCATCCAGTTTCATCTACCGGGTCCGTCACTGTTTTCTCATTATCACCCCAAGATAAGTAGTAACTTGCCAAAACTGCCCAACTTATCATAAACAGCATTTTTATAAGTAAAACTTTAGATTCATCTGACATGTTATAATTTCGTTACTTTTAATTTAGATTTTGAGCCAAAATAATTTGTACTTAAACTTTCTGCCGCATGTGCAGGAGGTGACAGAAAGAGAGTCGTGTTTTTGTTTTTTTTTGTTTTTTGATGCCTCACTAAACTTCTTTGAATCGGATGTAAACAAAATTAACACTTAAAAATTATTAGTAATTTACAGTTGTACGTTAACATTTTTTAGTGGCCTCTTTCTTCCAAAACAAACAGGGTAAATGTAGTGACATAAGATTAAACTGATCTGTGCGTCGTTGCTTTTAATTATTTTCAAAGTACAAATTTTAATGTAACAAAAGAAGTAGAAAGAGGGTGAAGAGGAAACTTACCAAAGTGGAGAAGAAATAAGTAGAAAAAGTTTAGAAATGACAGTGAAATAGAATGGTAGAAAATGGAGGCCAGGTAATGGTAGAAAAAAAAATTAAAAGAGAAGAGAATGTGTAAAGATAATTTTCTATTACAATAAGCTACTTCCTTAAGACATTCTCCAGTCATTTCCAAGAAATGACTTGTCAGAAATTCTCAGTATCGAAAGGCCTCCGAGCGTTTCTTTCCCCTAACTTTGTTGCCACCTTACAATTTCTGGAGCTCAAAAGAAGTCTATTGGTTGGTAGCACCGCCCACATAAGGAAAATATTTCATCAACCAATCATAAGGGTTTTGTCAGGAGGATTTTCTTTTTTTTCTAATGGTTTTTTTTTTGTTTTCTTTTTTCTAAACGTTTTACTTCGACCCAAACTAAGTCTGGACGAAGTATTGAATTTGGTCACTTCGGGCATAAAAATTACCCTATAGTTTTTCATCAAATGTCGACGTTTCAGACCCTAAGGAACCCAAATCAACAATAAAAAAATTTGTGTCCGTGATCTTGTACGTACGTACGTTTGTACGTCTGTACGTCTGTACGTCCGTACGTCCCGTTTTTTGTCTCGCGATAACTCGCGTACGGATAAGCGTATCGACATAATTTTTATTATAAAATACGTGTCTTGGCATAACTTAGATCTGATTAGATTTTGGCGCAGATCCATCAGTCCATTACTAAAAAACATTAGCCCCAGTTACGTTTCTTCGTAGTTTTTTGCATTTATTTTGTAAAAATACAAATTTTATTAAAAAATGTTTTCAACAAAAAAGATAGAGCATGAAATTCTCTACAAAAAAGGTTAAATACATTATCGTCCTAAAGTCAACGATAATGCCATAAAAACTGGTTTAAAATACTTATGACTATTGTCTGAAAAAGTATTGAATTTGGTCACCTGGTCATAAAAAATAGCCAATAGTTTTTCATCAAATTTCGACGTTTCGACCAGGGGAAGTCTTCGCCAGTCCCTTGGGCGCGATGATCACCTACAGGCGCATAAGTTCTTTTACGCCCTTGATACAAAAACAACTATTTCGATATATCTAAAAGATGTCTTATAGATATCTAAAAGATATCCGTCAGAGATCTTTTCGACACTTTCAAGATATCTTTGACGAATTATATGTATAAATATAAGATCATAATAATACAGACAGTAATTAGTAAAACACAGTAAACATGTAATATGCATCGAATAGTCTATTACAATACAAGTGCATGAAGTAAGTGTTTTGCAACTTTTATTTATTAATACTTCGGATGGCCTGTCGTCGGGGTCGAAGTTTTGAAAATGCTCATTTTCAATTTTACGTCGACTCAGGCCATAGGTCATAGTTGTTAATCATTTTCAATTTTCATACATATAAGAAACACTATATTGTTGTAACATTTATATGGAAGCCACTTGGACATAAATATGATTGAAACCTCAAATATCGATATAATTTTATAATATAATTGAAAGCTGTTAGTAAACGAACGAGTATTAAGGAATAGCCGACTCCCCACTGGGTCGAAGTTTCAAAGCGAGCGAAGCGAGCGAGGCACCACGCCAATTTCAGCATTCAGATTTGGAGCTTCAAAAATGGGTATTTAATTAAAAGAGCGTCAATGTCTTCTTTTTTAAAATCATTTATTAAAAAATGACTCTATCTTGAGCTTTAACTTGGATGAATATTCATTTTTCGCAGTTGCCTATTTTTTGGATCATCGCCGAGAATTTTTAAAATATTTTCATCCAATGCAGAATTCATGACATTATTCTCAATTATAGATTTAATTTGACTTGAAACTTCATTTGTTTTTGCTGATCAACTGGGCAGCTGGGTAGCAGATGACGGACAAAGATGACGATCGCCTGCCAGATGACGTTCCATCTCGTAGATTTTCTATAAATGTTTAAACATTAGGTCAGATTTGTCATGCCTAACTGTGCATGCTCTCTCTACCAATAATGCAAACAATATTGTTCCACCTCTCGTGTGGACTGTAATCGAGTTAGGTCTTAGCACTGTCTCTCGTACAGTTTCAGCAGACTTTTTGTTTTTTGTAAAAAAAGAAAATTAAAACTAAACATTGAATCTTTTTTGACGAGACTGATGAACCTCTCTCGAATCAGATCGTGCCGGCTATTTTGATCGTGTTTGAGATCTGGATCGCGATTGCGATGTTTTCGACGTTCTGAACTCGCAGGTGACTTTGAACTCTCTCTATCTTCCGACTTTGATTCTCTCTTTTTCGACGGTCGACAAACGATCCGGAAGAATCACGAAATCGTTTATTTGTTAACGAATATCTACACTTTTTAGTGACAATTCGTGAATTCGAGCATCTCGATCGTTTATTTCTAACCAGTCTCCCATCACTCTCATCATCACTAGCCTCATTCGCATTTTCTTTTTCAATTTCCGAATATCTCTTGATTCGTGATCTCTTCTTCCCATTTTATGAAGGAAATTACTAAAATCTTTAATTGAAATTAAACGTCAAGTGACACTTTTCACACAACGAAATACAATGAAGCTGTTAACGTCAGACGAAAGATGCTGATCGATATATATCCCTTGGTTGTTTTTGGTCTAACGTTGTGGTGACGCCTATGTACACGAGATACTACTACATTCGTAATCTCGAGAATGAATCGAAATATAATTTTAATTTTCTAATGCAATAACAATTCCCAGTCCATTATAACAAAGTATAAAACATTTCACAGAGATTAAAATGTGTCGAATTCGAGGTTATGCCCTCTACTGCATATTTAAACGATCGGTGACAATCACACTCGCCGGAGATCGATATTTCGCCCATGTTGCATAGGATATTTTTTAATACGTCGAGCGTGGGGCTCGATAATTTGCGCCCTTGTGTTCCTATTCACAACGGCTCATTGCACAAACAATTAGTAATTACGATAGATAAAAATTACGTTACTCGAGGCATTATTACAAAGAAATTCGATTTGAACGGATTTACTTTCTGTTCCATTTGTACGCATGCGCATTTGTTGATTGTGTGTCTATTGTGGGCGGTACGATGTTTTCACATGATGAAGGAACCTGTTGTCCATGGTGGAGATAGTGATGATTGAGAAGTCCGTGTTAGTCCTTGCATTCGCCTTGGATGGATTTGCCTGGAGGGTCGTGAGGACAGGGCAGAGGAATAAGCGCTGTCATACTGGGCCTGTTTCTCGCTTTCGGGTGAAAGAGAAATCCAAGGGCCGTGAGAGAAGGCTAACCCGGACCGTCGAAGTTGGCCGATGACTCCTAGTGAATTTGGTAGTGAAGTCTCCGATTGTGATCGGGGTGCCGTGAAGTCGGCGCTCATGATAAGGAGTCATTCGGGGCTTGACGGTTTTCAATTGTTATACGATGGGAACTCGTGTCGCGAGTCCGGAGAAATCCGTCTTGAGGTTGTTCGAAATTTCAGTTTGAATTTGAAAATTCGATTATGGCGCCAAGGACCCAAACGTGGAAGTACTACCCGTTGACAGATGCAGAAAAGTGGCAGATCGTTGTGTAGCAACGATGCATGTTCGTTTTTGTTTGGTTTCGATGTTGCTTCCTCAGTGGCTTGGAAAAATCCAGAATCGTTTAGGAAGTCGATGTAATCGGAGGTCCGCGATCAAATCGACATATATATATATACGAGGCTCGCTTTCGAATCGGCCATCGGAACTCGAGAAATAAAAGTTCGATATTTATAAACAAAATCGTGTGTTTTATTTGCGTGAAATTTTCCGATCGATTATTTACAAATACTTCGGCTGGCCTGTCGTAGGGGTCGAAGTTTTGAAAATGCTTATTTTTAATTTTACGTCGACTCTTTTACGTCCAAAAATACTTTGGACTTTTTTTTTACCTTAGGCCTTTTTTCTTGGACTTTCGGTCTGGAACTTTGGGATTGGATTTTTGTCTTGTAGTCGAAAATTTCGATATGTCGTCTATATTCGTCGACCTTAAAAAGTACCAATCTCAGTAATTGGTTCAATAATTGCCTAATGGCTATTGAAATGAAACGGAAAGAGTAAGTGAATTGGTGTCTGTCAAATTTTTTTTTTTTTTATATTGTTTATGTACTAACCCTCATTAGCACGAGTTATTCTTTTCCCACGTGATCTAGGTTGGACTTCTTGTTCACAGGAGGGTTAATTGTTTTGAATTTTTATTACTTTTTTAACAATATTTGGTGGAGTTTTCGACGATTTTCCAAGGAAATGGTTTCTTTCGATAGCTGTAGTCGATTTTTTTTTTTTTTTTTAATAAGAACTTGGCGAGTTATTTTTACAAAGTGTTTTTTAGGGGTACGTGAGACGGGCCACGTTGTTTGTTTACATGTCGATGAGTTGGTTACAAGGCGGGAATCAATTCGTAGCAGCTGCTGTACTTGATCTGGTTTTTCTGCAGTTTCCTACATAATCGACAAAATGTGAGTATGGTGCTATCCAAAAGACAATCTACAGCTCGCTATACCGACATACAGGGGTTCTGATTACAGGGCTCAAGGTCATCCGGTCCCCTGTGCGGTCGGTAGGGACAATTACCCTGGTAAAAATGAAGCGTTCCATTTAAGCGTTACATAAGATTCTAGGAGGCGTTTGAAACGCCTTAATAACGCGCATTGTACACTCCAATCAAGCTTAAGTAACGCTTGACATTGAGCCTGAATTTGGACTTACTGTTACTCTTATTTTACGCCTCCTGGACTTCGTTTTGAGAGGTGCTAAAGCGTGCAATAAGCGTATTTAAAGCAAATTACTATTTAGCGCGCGAGAAAGCGTTCAGTACTCTGGCGCTCCTTGTAAACTTTCGAATATGAACATATTTTAATGAACCTCCCATTACAAATGAAATATGTAACGTTCATGAAACGCTTTATAAACTATTCCTGAACGCTCGGAAAAACGTTTATGAACCGTTTCGTACACTCTTCTAACCGGTTCGGACGCTTTCGCGGTAAACTCTTCACTAGTCCAAATCGAATCTTTAAAAACCCTTACGTCACGCTTTTTGAAGCGGATTTAAACCTTTTTTTTCTTTTGAAACTCTTAACGTTACGCTTCACTAACACTGTAGTAACGCTCCCATTTTTACCAGGGTAGCCACAAAAAGGGCAGAAAGGGCGGGAATATAAAAAAAAATGTGTAAAGATGCAGATAGTGGCGAAGGAAATGGACTTGGAAAGCAGAGATGGAGGTAGAAAGAAAGTATGTGAGCGAGGGGAGAGTAAGAAATGGAGGAATACAACGACGGTGATGAGGTTAAAAAAGGAAGCGGTAGGGATAAGAGAATCTTGTTTGGGTACTAAATGACAGAGGGGGGTGGAAGTGGAGGACAAAGAGAAGAAAAAGAAGAAAAGATGAAGGTGGCATACATGAAGGGAAAAAGAAGTGAGGAAACAAATTTACAGACAGTTTAAAAAAAACTGTCGAAACCATTGGCTACTAAAAAGTTATAAGCAATTAACCTTACTATAACCAACCTGCAGTGAAGTCCCCTATTACCATCAGGGTTCTTTTTCTCTCTAAAATATCCAATTTCGAACTAAAATAAGTTAATTTTTCAAGAATACTCGTGTGATGTTTACCGTGATGTATTTTGGCTCAATTATAAGTATGTATATTATTTGGTTTTTCCCCCGAATCGTGCTAAACTCTTTTGAAGTACCAAATAAAATTTTCGATTATCCTCAATAAATAACCTTTATCAATTTACACTAAAATTATAGGCACTGCATCGCAACAAAAACATCTCCCTTTTGTTAAATTATTATTAATAAGAACTATGAATAAATCATAAAGAGAATGACTAAATAAATGTGTTTAATTGTTTTTACCAACGTTAGATGTCGTTCGGAGTGGGTGAGACTTATTGTTAGTAAATAATATGTAATTTAATAGTTTCTTTGGAGATAACTTTTATTTTGTAAGATATCCCGCAAGTTCTTAAATAAATTCAAGATGTATTAAGGCGATGTTGAAATTCGAGTTTAATATGGTTTGAGAATAAAGTAGCAATATGGTATCTGAATCACTTTATTGTCACGCGCCATAGCTGGCATTGAGGGGTATCTTTTATCTGATATATTATACTGTATACAGTCACTAACTCGTTATAATAATCATCTTTTACATCATCCCCCAGGTTCGGGGCCAAGCGGCATAAGATCTTTTCTTCGTGAGAACTCGTTCTCTCTGTCACATACAGACACACTTTGAAGCAGTCACATACACGCATGGACTCACCCAATCGCTCTCTACCGACAGAAGAAAGGAATCAGCCTCACGTATTGTTATTAACAAATAAGAACAGCAGTAATCCTGAGGCTTTCCAAATTTCTCGTTCTGCGCAAATTGAGTAGTAAACTAAGTGAAGACTGATATTCAGCGGTGGCTCGACGCTTCGTTTCGTCGTGTCGAATTTACATTGTAGTCTTTCGCGAAATTGAGATTAGGACGATACGATGCACAAAGCGACCGATTAGAATTTAACCTATACAAGACATAAAAGTTACTATACTACGCTGAACTAAGTCTACAAAGTATGGGATAACTAACTCGAGAGTTAACCAATTCTGACATTGTCTCACTCATCTACTTGTTCGTTCGCGTTCATGCTTACTTTCTCACTGTCACGCTCGGCTTGTTTCTTTTGCCCCTTGTTTGTTTTTAGTAAAAAGTACAAGTCCAGAAAAATGTCTCGTTAAGTTCGACAAAAGTGTACCCCTAACTCGCTGATCTTAAACCATTACTCGATACTCGCATAATCTTTCGCTTTTAAAAAGTCGAAGACATGTTTTCCGGGCGTCGCTGTACTTCTCTACGACACGCAGTTTACGATTGCCTCGACATCACTGTGAATTCCGTTTTATTTTTTGTTAAAAGTCAATTAGTATATAGGTACAAAGTCAGATAATAATTTTTTTTATATTTGTTTACTTATACGTGATCTTTGACGTGTGTGCCGTGTATCTGCTATATCTCTTCGTTTCTTTCGACCTAAGATATTGAGCATGCCTATATACAAGATAACGCGACGAGGATAGTTCCTTTGTCCCTGCATATCCATAGTCAAGCATTTTTATGGTAGAAACTGAAAACCTCGAGGGAAAAAGGTGCAGCTCTCCCTCGCCTCTTGCAAATACCACTTTGTCGAATCGAACGAAGCATAGAGCATGATTTTAGAGTAAATGACAGCGCGTTGTCATTGTCCTAGTAATTCTACGTGTACCCTTTTCGAAACTTACAATATACTTCTTACATATATACTTATGGAGTATCCGTAGTGCACTTTTTTTGTTACATACACGTAAAATGAGTCCGGCGTCATGGGATTTGGAAAATACTCCTCGATCTTGTCTAGTCGAAATGAAAAACAATTCGATACAATAATTTTGTCATCAACATTTTTACCCACCGTTATACAAGTACAAAAGCGAAAACACTAGTTGATTTACTTCTTGTGGTACAATGGATTCTTGATCGACGCGTCCGATCAAATAATTCACAAAGTTACTATTTTTTTTTGTCTATAAGATATGCAATCCTTACATTGGTACAAGCGGTAACGAGTTTATTGATAGTAAACATACACGAGTCTCCTTTCGCCCGAGACTTGAAAGCGTCATAATTTAGAAAAAAAGTCGTCTTAAAAAGTGGAAATACGTTAGTAGGAAAAAGATGAAAATTAGTGAAAGCAAATAAAACTGTCGATCGAGCATAGTGTACTGAAATTTTGCCACACCATTAGTCTCTTGCATATTTTATCCATTATCATTTATTTGTTACAGATTTACGTAATTTTCTCATAACACGATTGACTCCCTCGTCTGTCGCTTAGTAATTGGTGATACAATTGAAAAATTTTTTTTTTCGTTTACTTAGAAATCACATACGATTACTCTCACATTACTTACATGTTTCTGCTTTAAAGATTTTTAAATTCGCGGCAATATGACAATTACTATGTCTTCTTTTCTCTTGAGTAAAAAAGCCATTCTTGCTGCAGTTTGTCGTTCCTAGTTTAAGCGAGTTAAGTATATGGTCAGACTTGGAAAGTGCACCCAAATCGTCCGCGTCTCACAAATACTCTTGACTCCTTAAAATTTTTCAACGCAATAACTAAGTAATAAATACTAATTATCCATAACAAACAAGCACAGCATTAGAAACAAATATCGTCTAACATATACTATATTAAAAATAAATATCGATGTGGGTGTACTTTCATTTTTCTTACTCAGCGTTCGCGGCTCACCTCGGCGTTTTTTCACTTATTACTTTGGATAATTTATATCTATGGAACCCTAGTTTCGTGATTATCTAATTTCTTGTGGTTCGATCATGCTATTTCCTTTCATGTTGTTACCGGAAACTCCCAGCATTGCATATCTCTGTCGTAATATCGAATTAACTAAAAAATTGTTTAAAAAGTAACCCGTTTAGCGTTTTCAAGCTGTGACATTTCACATCTATTCCGCATTTTCCACATGGATATGTAGTCGCGTGACCGAGTTCGAGTACGAGGTTTTTACTTACATGCCAATATATATACATGATTTTGCCAGTGAATGTGCGTGAATTTGTATTAGTCACACTGTGGAGCAAAGAAATAAAATTGACTTTGAGTTTCACTTGCCAAGCATTACATCCCGGGTATATCTTGACATTAAAGTTGGCGTCTTTATCCATGTACGTAAATAAAAACAATAAATTTTCGATTATAATTCACGTTTTTTTTCCAACAATCCTTTCCATTTTCGTTTCAAATAGCTATCATGTTTTTTAGTAATGATAAAACCTAAAGATAATTTAAAATACTACATATGCCAACAAAATAAAGCCAATCTTCATACCCAGAAGGTTGTCAATGAGCTGAAACCTTTAGCCGTAGAATTGTTCCATCCCGTCAGGATTATGAGATATCCTAACCTAAAAATCTTTGTTGATACTTTGGAAAAAATCAGATTAAAACAATATTCATCAACTTTAAAATGCACTTTTAGTTATTTCGTACGCTTTTTTTTTAAATGAGTTATCGAATTTTTTGTCAAGGCACGATTATGATTCTCGTTTTTTTTTGCACTTTTAGGTTAGGATTTCTCAAAATTTTGACGCCATGGAGCAATTATACGACCAGATTTTGATTCCGCCACAAAAACTTACTAAATTAGGATATTTCAACATCTTGACGTAATAGAACAATTTTTAGCAAAAAAGTCGGTCTCATTGTTAGTTATTTTCATGTAATTACATCTTTATTCAATGTATGAGAATCATAATTGTTTTCTGAAAAAACTTCTGTAACTCGATAAAAAAAATCATATAGGAATGACTAAAAAAGCATTTTAAAGGTGACAAATAGTACCTTAATATTGTTTATGCCAAATTTCAAAGAATATGAGCAAAAACACTGTTTTTTGCACTTTAAGGTTAGGATATCTCAACACTTTTACGTGACAAAATAATTCTGCACCCAAATTTTTCAGATTATTTGCAATGAAAGACTTTGGACAAGTATAGTCCGATTTCTGGGTATACATTTTTTTGGTCCTGACTTGATAAGTTACAAAATAACACAAAAATAAAACATATACTTATTTTATGATACTACATTTAAGGAACTTTATAAAGACACCAAAATTTTATCTATCAAGAAATGTTTCGGAAATCCTTTTTTTCCCGTCAAAGCCAAATTAAACAGTACGATTAACGGGAGGGTCAGTTACTTTGATTATGTAAACGTAAACATTAGACATAAATCACATGTCGAGTTTAATTAGTCTCAAAATTTCTTAAAGTAAGAACCCAATCTCTATACCACAACAATAAGCAGGTATTCATTTGGTGTTCAATATTCTTTGAATGAAAGGAGACGTAAGAATTTTATATTTGAGGTTATGTACGCGAAACATTTTTTGGCTGCTATCGAGGTTATGTACGTAAAGTCACAGATTTTGATCTCTCTTTTTATTATTTGACCATTTACGACGTTAAAAATTAGTATTAGTCGAGCACCTAAGATTTTTTCTTAGAACTTACTTGTTTTCAAAAACTGGTAATTTTGATATCGTCAACTTGCAAAAAAGAAAAAAACAAGGCATTTTTGCCAGGATTTTTCACTCTAAGGAATTTTGAGAGACATAAGCTCTAACACATCCCAAACATTGTTAAATAATACATGACACTTTACGAGAGCAACAATATTCTCTCCGGTTTGTTTTTCTTGAAAGTTATTTACATATATTGGGATATCTCATTGGCCGATCGTTACCATTTATCGAAGCATTATAAAATAAATAACCGATAAGGGATTTGGAGATAACTGATGAACAGACTTTAAAAGATGCGTTTAAAAAAATTAAACAAAGAGTGAACGCTTAGTCAAATGAAAAGAACAATTTTTAAGTATTTAATGTAGACTAGACGACACCTGGCAGCTTAAGCAGTCATCACACGTATCCAAACTGGCACGGTTATTTACAATTGAGAAACACTCAAGACACTTTTCATTGAAAAATGTCTGTCATACGAGGCTCAACCACGTTACAAATGGACTTTTCGCTCCATTTATGAAACATGTTCTGTTTTTTTCTAGATTTGAAAGCCCTTGCTCGGCATTAGAAGGTTATGTACAAATATTGTAGCGTCTCGTATATCTGTGTGTCTTTCTATACAATGTTCGCAGGTTAATTTTACTTAAATACTAATTTTCCTTATAGTGTTCACGAAATTAAAATATCGTTCATACTTATCAATACGCGTATGTATATCGATCACTGTAGATTTTAGTACTTCATAATTATTTTCCGTAGTCATCTTCTGCTCACGTGGTCAGTTTTCATCTTGTATATAATTTCTTTTAGTTTCTTTGTTTATAATATTTCTCACCGCACCCGTGCACCAGTCACGAGCACTAAAAGGACGATGAACGGCTCCCAAATTCTTGTTCCATCACATCATGTATAGACTTACGTAAATGTACTCCAACTTCATTCGGCATTTATCTTCGTTTCACTGCAAGTTATATAACACGTTAAAATGTTAACGTAACTTTGTGTCGTTAAAGTTTTATGGGAAATTCAAAAGTTTGCAGAGGTTAGGGAGTAATTAGTATACGTAACATCTATATGTTTCGGAACTTACCTCGCGAAAATGTGTCGGAAATTATCTACTTTAGTTCTACGTGAGTACAGTGGGCAAAGGTGCACGGTGCATTGTGAATTAATTATTTTTAGTGAGGTATGAATTGATGAATAAGTGAACAACGCGGTAAGCCATAACAATTTTCGGTGCTTAAGCTTCTTTACAAAAATAACTTGCGACTTTCAAAATCACTCTGTAAATTAGTAACAAACATTGTAAATATTTAACGAAATAAACGTGTTTTTCATGCTTAATAAGCTTGGTGTATTTTGTTAACATCCGAATTCACAATAAAAAGCAAAACGAACGAGTACTTTATTTACAGTACATTATTTACAGAGTCAGAATAGTAAAGCATTAAAAAGAAGCAAAATAAAAACGTGAGAGTAGGATTAAGCACCGAATGCAGATTAATTTTACCATAACAACAACAAAACTAAGCGGAAGTTAAAGAACTACTTTATCCACGAGCTGATCCGACTGGATGAGATCCAAGTTGAGTTCTGGTAGCAATTGATGTTGGCCCGAACTTTCCCCCGTATATATAACATGAAAAGCATAACGATCTACAGCTTTTATAATTTTTATTAACGATTTCGGGCACAAAAGGGAATTAGTAGAAATGATCAAGATTTCATGACTAAGAGTGGCTCTGCTGATTATTTCTGTATACACAATTGTTGAGAATACTTTAGCTCTTTTATGTACAAGTCACATGAAATCTTGATTTTTATGGGAAATTTAAAAGCCCAAACTACGAACGATGCCTTGATCTCTGTGCATACCTAAAACTAGATCTGAGGCTCCAGGAGCATGACCACCGCTACGTCTACAGCTACAGTCAAGACATAGACTAGTAGCTCTCGATTGATATGCCGTACATGATATGTGATGTGCAAGTGGTGTTTCTAGAAAAACATTTTCGCGTGCTTTTTCGTTCACGTAATACCGCACACCTCCCTGTGACTTGCAACCATTTACTCTTTTCATTTAGAACACCTCATTCCATAAAGTTAAAAAAGGTTTTGGAATATTACGTATTATATGATACGCGTGTAAAGACTGAGAACGTTAAAACGACAACATAGATCAAAAGCAACACTAGTTTTGTAAAAAAAAAAATTAGCAACGCGTATTATATATGTAGACTACAAAGGCTCTCGCAATTCGAGTTGAAGCGTGTATATTAGAATTTTAAGGATTCGAGGGAGGTCGCGGAGGATCGACGGGATAAGCCAAGAGAAGGTGGGCCACTGACCAGGGACGTGGTGCCGAACAACTTGTACCAGCCGAACACCATTTCACTCAGGTTCAGATTGTCCAACATGATCTGGGCAACGCCCATGAATACTTTTTTCCCTTCTAGGCGACCGTAATCTCCCCACACTGTCACCTGCAAGCATAAATGTTAATTTTCATTTAATGACCAATGTTGGTTTTTAAAATGTGCTTCCTTAATAGTAATGAGAAAGTCGCAGAAGAAAATGGGGTTCATATTTATACTCTTATTTAAAAGTTACATTTGACAATTAGAAAAATGTCATCGGTCAAAGGTAAAGTGTTTTACAGTCGTGATAAAAGTAGTTTAAAGTATTCTTTGTAAATAAATTCATGATATTCAGAATGTGCATCTTAAACTGTTAGTCGACAATAGTGGACACTTCAAACGCCCGCCGTATGGTGGTGCATGTGTTGTCATTCATATTCGCAAGTGATGAAAACACAAGTTGTTCCGCATATTAGAAACGCCGCGTTAATGTATAGGACGGTAATGTATCTATCAATAATATTCAACAGGGTAAAGGAAAATGCATAGTTGGATACTTATCGAGATTTCTCAATACTTATCGCGATATTCATTAAAAGATTTATTTATAAACATGTTGTTATGATATTTGAAAGAACTTTTTACCAAATCAGCATTAAAGAACTTTTGCTGTAATTTTGTAGCAAAAATTAGCTGCATTTTGGTCAACGCAATTTTTTTACTCTTGACATAATGTCAAACATGATTATCGCCATTTTATATTTTACAATTGTGGTTTACAGAATTTTTGGAAGTATAAAGTTTAAGGTAGTAAGTTAGTAGTTTGGTGTCTTGGGACGAAAAAATTTATTTTTGTTCTGTTCCATATTTCAAAAGTATTGTGTCTTAAAAATATACTTTGAAAAAATCATACCCAAGAAAATCTGTTGTCAAAACTTTAAACGTGTTTTTCTCAAAACCATGTTCTTCAGATCGATCCAGGTGATAACAATTTTTCTATTCAACCGATTTCGCTGAATTTTGGATATGTTATTCTACACATCTGTGGCTATCGCAGGAACTTAAATCTTTTATTTTTATTTATAATTGTTTATTTTATAGCCTGATTTCTTATTAAAAAAATGTAAATTAGGCATTTATTTTTTTCAAAAGACCGCCATTTTAATATTTTTCAACCAAATTGATTAATTTTAGTTCCAACTAGAATTACAAGCTTGCTTAACAATAATCTTTTTTATTTTTTGCTTTCAGACGTCTCAAAGTGCCAAAATCACCGGGGCTATTCACGCCCCTCTTTTTTGTAGACGCCTATTTCGTTATTACATAAGTAATTGTAAAAAATGTTTGTTTGATAAATAAAAAATGTTTTTGTATTCTCTTAAACACCAATAATAACATATAAAAAACTCGAATCGATTTAATTTTATTTTACCCAAAAGAAATTCCCCAAAAAGCATACGAAAAACGCGTGAGATACCAGACTACTACCTTAATAACATTAAATAACTTAAGATCTGCAAAAAATAAATGAACGAATCGAAATATTTTAATGAAATGTTTTCCGACTTTTTATTTATCGGTATTCTAGACGTCCTCTTTCTGCTTCGTGGTCAGAATCACCCGGCAATTTCGAAGAAAAAAGTTGTGATCATTTTTTCGAAAAAAAAACGCCGATTTTGGACATTTTTGTTTATAAAATTCATGTATTTTCACAAAAGGTATTACAAAATGCAATAATCACGTCTATTTAATTAACCTTTTCTTTTCCCTTAGTATTTATTTTACTGAACAAAATGGCGGCTTCAACGTGGCGCTTGTAAATTATAAGTTTGCATTTTTTCTCAACAATAATTATTATTTGTCGCATAGCAATTTGGAAGACCAAAATATTCCAAAGGAATACTTCTTTTGTGAATTAAATTCTAGAAGAAATCTTTGTGCATACTCTTTTCCCTGTTCGGCACAATAGTACCGCCTGATGCCATCTATTTCTACACGATATTTTGCGAATTCAAAGATACTTTTCGAATTTCAAAGATACGAATTCTGTTAAACCGCTACTTTGTGTAATTTTATGCTCTTAAGATCAAAATTTATGTGCAAGGATTTTACAGTCATTGTTAATCTATTGATTATTAATAAAATAATTTTAAAAACGCCCTTTTTAAAATAAAAAAAGGATTATTTAGAAAACTTCCAGACATAACTTTACCCAGCAAACAGAAAGGAATTACAAGGAATGGAGAGAAATTGAAAAGAATTAACGAGCATACCAATATCGATTTCCATTAACGACAATCTGGAATTGAAGATTTGTCAAAAGGTTACGGTCGTATTTTTTATTCCTAGATCAAGATTGACTAGCAAACAATTTTAATTCCTTTGAATTCCTTCTGATCCAAATGAAAGAAATAAAGTTATGGTAGTATTTGAATTCTTGATTCAAATTGGCCAGAAAGCCATTTTAATTCCTTTCAATCCCACAACGAAATGTATGGTTATCTATTTTTTTTAACTCCCATACTGAAATTCGCAATCAAGTAATTTTAATTCCTTTTAATCTCTAGAAAGAAAGACGGTTTTGAATTCCTATTCCGTGATTTAATTCCTATACAGGAATTCACAAATCGATTGTGTTAATGCAGTCAAAATTTTGCCATAAAATAAAATCCAGGAAATAATGATTTTCACCAAAAACCATTAAACTAAAATACGTGGCTTTAGTATTATTACTACTAATTTCTTAATCATATTAATAATTACATGACTATATTTAATTTATTACTCAAAACGACTGCAAGCTTTCATAATGAATAAACTTCTATTACATTAGCTATGAGTTATTTTACATTCATATGCCGAACAATATTTTTTTAAATGTCAAAAATAAATAAAATAGGTAAAATCACATTTTATGCACGGAGTGTCAAAAAGGAATATACAGGAATATTTTTATTTCATTTACGTAGCCCTTAAAGAACCGTACATGGGAATTCAGAAAGATTCGAGGGAATAACACAAAGTTTTTTATATTTTTTTGAATTCCATTGGATGCAATTTTTCCAGGAATTCATAGAAATTGGGAAGAAATGGAAACACATATTTTATATTCCGCTAAATTCTATTGAATCCCGTCATTAATGGAATAAACAGGAATTAAGAGGAAATAGTATATTACGATACAAGTGCGCGAAATTCTATTTCGCGCACGGAGTTAAAAAATGAATTTTTCAATTCCTGGCTATTCTTTTCTGTTTGCTGGGTACAGTTGATGTTAAAAGTTTTGTTTTTCCATTAGAAAATGGAAATTATTTTCTTTTCAATATTTATGTAGATTATAGCTGTATTTTTGAAAAGCCTAATTTACGTAATCTCTGTCAAATGATCTACCATCATAAATCGACAACTTGAATATTCAAAATCTGAAGTCATGTTCGTAGCAGTTACGTCAAAAACCCCCAAGTTACCCACTTTCACTCAGTTTTATCTGCACTGAGAGAAATTATTTACTAATAGTTAATGTATGCTAATTTCAAGGTTCTTACAATACCTGTAAAGTTATAACAGTAACTGTAAAGTGAAAAACGACACCCAACAAACGAAGAAGAATTAAAACGAATTACATACGTTTTATTTCAGTTTCTTGACCATTTTCAATGAAATTCTTTCGTTCTAATCCGATATAATACGTAAATAGAACATACACATAACCTAAAAAACATTGAATAGCAGTTTTTTACATGAAAACACGAACTAAAATGTAACCAATTTCACCGGTACTAAGTAATAATAATAAATGTGAAGGTAAACAATGTCTGTCACGGACGTAACATTCATTTTTCTTTTTTCTTTATAATACAAAAATATATATAATAAAATCCAACGGATTAAAACGATTTTTTTCGAATTCGGATATTCAGAAATTCACGTGAATGTATTAAATCGATGGACTTCGAATGAGGTTGTGACGTTTCTCAATTCGAAACGTCAAGAAAGCGGATTGGAAACGTAATTTCTGAATTCGATCTTATTCTTTTTCGTTTGTTGGGCAGATAACTTTGAGATGAAAATACCAGTACTTTCCTACATATCTCGTCAATGTTATTGTATATTAACTCGTATATTTTAACATTCAATGAGCGTTCGATAACTTTTAATAAATCTTACAGTAACTTCTGTCGTTTGAACTTCACATGTCAACAACGCGACGAAAAATTCTCAGAAAATTGAATGCGCGTGTGTATGTTTGTTTATCTCTGTTTCGGCGAAACGGCAAGCGCGTTAATATGTCACATAATAATCCCAACATTAATATTTGAATTTCTTATATACTATTAGAAAATTTTTTACTTTTACAACGAAACAAAGTAATAATAAATTTTATAATATGCTTTTTTAGTATACCTGTAATACACATCCTCGAAAATTTTCTTTAAAGGTCAGAGGTTGTTGATACAAAGGATCTAGCGTTTTCCTCGCAGTTGAAGTCTTCGCTTTCGCTATACACTTCTTGCCATTTACCAGGTACACTTTGACGTAGGGCGCTGAAAGACAAAATTTCATGAATACACAGAATTTCTCACATACAAATGATAAACGAAAGAAAACATACCTGGTAAAACTTTGCTGCCTGATTTCGCTTGAAGTTCTCTGGCTCTTACGACTTCGACTTCGAGATATCCTTTGCTATTCCTCAACGACAATTGAATATCTCCTAATGATGGTGATCCAAGTACTTGTCTACCTACTAGCTGACCAGGTCCTAGCCCTTCGATAAAATCGCTGAGTTGACCACCTTCGCTTGTCAATCTCAAGCTTGGAGACCAGCTGTTGTTGACGAAATTCATTAGTAAAATCAGAAGTTAGTAAATGTTGCCAAGAAAATAGAGTAGTTAAGGGTGGAAAGGGAAGTTTCTCCACTGAATTACACAAATAATTTCAAAGATCAATCGGAAGTTCAATAAATCTTTTACTACGAAGGGTATATACATGTTGTACTTAGTCATTAATTTACGAAAGATCTATAGAAAGATACTGATAAATCGTAGAAGTATCTCTGAGACATCTCTCTGGTGGTTTTACAAGCCTTCGACGAAAAGTCTGAGGGAAGGAGAAATTGATACACTTATATATATTATGTAAATCAATGCTTTGTTTAAGTCATTCAGGATAAGAAGAACTGGCGTTGAAGAGTCAATACTAATTACAGTGTATTAAGTGTGCATGTGTGATAACAGTAAGAACACTAATGAAGAATATCTTCATTAATTAGCAAAAGCAAAAAAAAATTAATATAATGAACATACTTACGAGTCATGCAACACATTTCTAGCTATTGGATCACTTATTTGTATTTTTATAATTTACAACCAAATTACTAAAATATGAGATAACTAAATAGCTTTAAAGCAGTGCATGCAAATATTGACAAGTATTATAAGTATTTAAATAAGTAACATTTACATACAACTGGATAATGTTCCGGTGCATCTTCTGATTTTCTTCGTCTTTCGGAATCTTGCAGTAAAACTCAAGGTACACAGAATAGTTAGAAAAGAAGCACGAGTATTGCGAGTTATATCAGCGTACTTATTTCAGTATCGCAGAAGGTGGCTATTACATTTTTTCAGTTTATAAAATCAACAAAAAGATCAAGGAAAGAAAAATGGCGAGGACCAATATCCATTCACATGGCAGCTAAAAGATAGTCCGCTAATAAAAAAATGTCAGTCAAAGCAAACACATTTGATTTACTGCATAAATTTTGAGGCACATTGAGGAACATTACGGTTTAGTTTCATGAAGAGGTGACGTTGAAGAACTCACTTGATGCCAAGAGATATATACAAACATCCAGAGACATAAATTACATACATGTACAGAGTGAGAAAAGGAAAAAGAGAGAGACAGTGAGAGCTCATTCTGCCGAATAAGCAGGTCGACCCCTTAGAGGTGCCTATTACTTACGAGCTTCCTTCGGAACTAGATATTGAGTTGAGACTTCCGGCCGGGTCACTGGCAATAGATCCCGATTGGCGCCCAGCGCTGAATCTTTGAATGGGCATCACCTCCTGGGACCGTTGGATGCTGGATGGTGTACTGTTTCGTTTACGAGTTGCTGTACCGGTACGGGCGTCCAAGTTTCCAATGGCGATCCCGCTTTCTGCGTTTCAAAAGGAAAAAAAATACCACTAACTAAATATCTACTGGCTGGAATTCGTTGCTCTCCAAAGTAGGCGACGTTGCTATATGCTAGGTCAGAACTAGCAAATAAATACAATATCAAATGCAAATCACTGATTTTCTCTCTTTTTTCCCTCATTCTGTTTCCCTCATGAATTTTATCGTTTTGTACATACGTTGTAATTATTACTCACTGGGACGATCTAAAGAAAGTCCTTCGAATGAATGATATTCACATTTGAATGTAATATTTCACATTAATAACAGCAAATTCTCGAGCATTCCTGAAATAAAATCAACATTTAAGAGCTAGTGCTCAGAGCTTAGCTTTCTAACGTTGCAGCTATTCTATTAAAGTAGTGTCAAATCAATTGAATTTCTTTTTAAATAATGTATTAAACTACTCTCATACTCTAATGACTAGTACTTAACAAAAATAATAAAAAAGTCGAACGTACATAATGCCGACGTTTGATAAGTGCTATTAATATTCGTCTACTGATAAGCAAACCGTTAATTATCTAAAAATAAATCTATCAATTGAAAATCTGCTTAAAATGAAAGCCAAGCGATTCTCGTTTACGAATACAGCGCGATGTAAGCACATTCTCGTCTGCGACGGCGAAAATATGAGACGATTTTCATCCTTCGTATGTTTAGCCTTCGCAGCGAGCAACAGTAGTAGCCATGAATCTAATGAAGGAAAATCGAAAATCAAAGTTGAATAGGTAACTAATTCAACCTTCATTACGATTTTCCAGCCACTGTACGGTGCACTGCGACTAAAGTAATTTTGCCATACTGTGTGTTTTCGATTGTTTCTGTTGTACAATGTTGTGGATGTGGTTCTTCCTCCTAACATATTTTCCCTCTCACGCTGCTGTACTCACGTTTCGTCGAAGGCTCTTTCCGCATGTGGATATGCAACTAACGTCTTCAAAGTTTTGTGTATTTTAACTTAATCTTCAGAACTAACTCGACAAAAAAATCCTAGAAAAATGAATTGGGAGGGGGTGGGAAAATAATTGTTATTAGCGGACCTGTCCCCATCGCCGCTTCCTTCTCCATCGCTGCTGGCAGAACTTGGTTGTCTTCCGCTCCTGCCACTGGAGGCGTCTTCTGGCAAAACTTCCTCGCTCCTGTGAACTGTAAAGGACGACTTCCCTTTCTTCCCGAACCCCATTCGCCGCTTCCTCCCTTCCTCGCCCACGCATGTACCACCAACAGACATGCATGTGGCACGTTATCGTGAAGTAGTCATTGTTTATCGCGATATTCATTTTGTAATGGTTGTTATCGACGTTTGGTTAGGAGGCATTGTTTTAATGGAAGATGATATCCAATCGTACGTAACGACGTTTGTTTTTGTTTGTTATCGTGAAAGATGAGCGCAGGGATAGATTGTGCAGGAGTGCAGTAGACGATAGAAGAAGTAGGTCCCAGTCGTTGAAAGGCGGTGATGATGGAAGTAGTTAACAGTATTTTTTTGTAGAAAGTTGTGCAGAGGAAGTTGTGTACGTGTGAGTTGCAATGTTGTATAAAGGCGCGACAGAGAGAAGAAAGGCGATAGAGAAATAAGAATACGATTAGAACGCGCAAGTCGTTTCACAGTTAAAACACAATTAAAAAATTTTATATATTCAATCAGCACCATCGACATTTTTTGCAATTATTTTCCAAAATGCGATCCAATTCGAGAATAACCATTACTCTGATCATCTAACTAAATGCCGAAGTTGCGGTATATTATTGAAAAAACTACATAAATTACTTAGGACTTCGCGAAAACGTCAATCGCGGAAAAACTTTGATTGCTCTGATACGTAATCTTTGTCGATAACTAATAATAACTAGTTTTCTACGTAAATATGTAATAAATTAAATGCAACATTCAAACAGAATGTTTGAACAGGCATTTTTCAAATGAAAATGAACTATGTACGACATTTACAAATAAATACATTTATAGAGAGAAATAAAAAGTTGTAATGGAAAGAAATAATGTCTCACCTGTCGCAGACAGCTGGCTAGTACTGTTGCTCTTCTTTCCCATTCCTGGTTGATACTGAACAGCACTGCAACCACCACTGCTACTGCCACTGCCGCTTTTGCTCCCTGGAGAACTTTTGCGGCCTCTTCTTGAGCTGTCTTCGACATGGAGACCAAGTGCGGTGTCACTGAGGCTACCATCTATGAACATTATTGGTAAATGGCTACTTTTAAAACTGATATTGTTGCCGCAACAATTTCAAATCATTACGTCTGAATGTGTAACTTGTTGGTCCACTACTTTTGGACATTTTTGACAACTTTGAAAAATTGAAGATGACTCACCAACTTTGTCATCAGTTGGCGCATCCGTATTGCTGAAGCTCCTGGTGAATTGGCCTCTGTTAGTGCTGCCGTTACGACTGCTGCCGTCATTTCGATGTCGCGTTGGTCTCTCGCATGAACCGCTTTGACTCACGTAATCACTGCATTCAGGCATAGAGGATGATCGTCGATTATTGCCGTCGTCGTGTCGATGCGGATGATCGTCATCAGCGTGGTCGCCGCGGGTTGACGTTTGTACCCGCGATCGGCGACGCGACGTTTCGCCGGGTGCGGATTCGCCATGGGGAGGCAGCGCGTCATTTTTCATGATGGGACGTTGCGTTTTCGTTACGTGGTTTCGAGAAGATTGTGAGTTTTCGTGATGGTCGGCGTGAGTTTTGGTCCGCGGGTTTTTATCAGTGTCGGAGGTAGCGGTTTGGGAATCAAAGAGATTTGTATTAGCGATACCGGGTCGGGGTGCTCGATTGTTGGGCCTACGTGGAATCGTCGGGCCAAATCCGCAGTTCTCGCTGCACTGGCTCTCGCTTTCCATAGAATACTCGTAATATTCTAAAGTGTCACTAATTGCTACATTTCTTTTACTACCCTGTTGCTGCGGACTTTGTTCTTTATTGTCGTATGATGCGAGATCTCGAGCTTCGGGACAACTGCTATTTCGTCTACGATATCTTTGTCTAAGTTCTGAGAAGTCCCTTTCTTCTTTGAAATATTCATTTTGACGAGATCTCTCCATATCACGAGCCAGTTCCCTGCACTCGGGGCAACTGTTTTTTCGTCTTCGCACTTTACGATCACCGTTACTGTGAGCGCGTAATGATTGAGATCTGGCAATGTGGCGCTGGGTCTTTTTTGGAAGACTCAAATCACAGGTTGGACCAATATTACTCTTTTCTCTTTTATCTCTGTTATAGTTGCAATCTATAACAGTTTCCGCAGAACCGAACTCTTCTTCGGAATCTAAATAATTATAATCTTTTTCTTCTACGTTCCGATTTGATAAATCATCGCTTTGGACAACAGTTCTGGTTTCTGGGCAACTACTGTTTCGCCTACGTCTTTGAAACTTTCCCGTTTCATCTTCCGCCTTTGAAACAACATCTTCCTCAGAACGCAGGATCGGTGAAGAATCTGCGCGGTTCATCATCTTTTTACTTTCAGAAAAACTAGGTACCATTAAACTATCTTTTCTACGAGGCACTGGTTTATATTGTGGACTATATGGATCGGATGCTTCCAAACTTCCTTTTCTATCGTCACGACTATAAGTAACATGGTCTACATATGGAGTTCGATACTCCTTACCATTTTCATAATCGTAATATTGACTATCGTCGCTGTATCTACGGTCTGAATACCAATCATCATAAATTTCATAATCGTTAAGAAGATATGAGTCATTACTTTTAGTTCGCCTACGTGGATATGTTTCAGGTTCCTGATCATATGTATCAATATGTCGATTAGCACGAATTCCTTCATAGGACGATCTACGCCATCTAGATAGTTTTTCAATTTCATGTTCATAGTCTCCTTCGGTACTAGGTGAAATGCTTTCATCAATTTTACAGTAAATGTGCTCATCTGTGTCGTCTAATGCTTTTTGATGTGGCAAACTTTTCGATCTCTTTTCAGGAGACGTTACTATTCTATGACTCTTTCCATCAATATCGTGGGAAATCAATTCATTATATTTCCGTTTGCTTGTATCTTCTCGCTGAAGATTTGATAAATAAGAAAATCTTTTGCTATTCGAAGGCAGATCACTATTTTCGTCACGATTGAAATAGTACATGTCTTTCTGGTCATGATCGTAAAATATTCGTTCTTCTTCATCCTTGAGTTTTTGTTCCTGATCGCTGAAACTTTCCTCGTACTTTCGAAATTCTTCAATTCTTTTTTTGTTCTTTTTTAAATCATTTAAAATTGTATTATCGCTACCAGAATCATAATATGACTTACTTTGGTCCTTTAGGGCTGGAATTTTATCACCGTAACCAGTATCGCTTAAGGACATATTTCTCTTAATTTTTTCTCTAGCACTTTGTAAACTATCGTCGCTAAATATGTTACCAGAAATAGTATCGTATTCAAAACTTCGACTTCTACGCAATGATGAGTTGCCCAAGTCGAATGCAGAATTGGAGTCGACACTCCGTGCTTTTGTATCTATAAAGTTTCTACGAGCACCCGTTCGATAATAAAAATGATCTGAATTGCACGGTAGAAAATGTCGACAAAATCGTGTTTCAGTCAGTCGTTTGTGCAGACACTTGGGAGTGTGCCAACTGCGTGAACTCCATTGCGTATCGGAAAGAAGTGGATCGTACATGGACGAAACGTTAGATATATTACATTGGCAAGTGTTTGTACGTAAATGTTCACCATGGTGATTGTTACAAATCTCTGATGCACATGGTTCGATATATATCGCAGGTATTCTTCTGCTTTTTGTAGAATCCGTGTAAATGCTTGGTCTACGGATGTAACTGTCGTTTAGCACATATTCGCTAGGTTGAGGTCGATAGTACCGAAGGGCGCTTTCGTCGACTGTATGAGAGCGAGTGAACGGAGTGCGCATTTTCTTACACAACGAACGCACCACTGCGGACTTGCTCCGAACGAGGGATCGGCGATGTGGTAGAGGATTATTGTGCTTGTTAGGGTAACTTTTGGTTTTAGTGGAATTGTTATTCGGACAATGACATTCACTGCAGGGTACCCTAAGACGGTGCTTGCGCCTATTGCGCCTAGAGGGTGGGGGTACTGGGGATATGACACCGGGTATTAAAACGTTTTTAACTGTCGGTCTGCAAACAATTGTTTTATGTAGAGTTGCACCATTCCTTCGCTAATATATCGTTTGATGGATGACGGGCGCCCCATTCTTCAATCTTGTATTTATTATACGCGACTCAATGTCGATCGAAATTCTGCCAATTTAACGCGTCATTTTCAAATACTACGGAAATTTAGTAAGAATTCGATCGACCAACTGCGCGTATCGATCCCTGATTAGAATGGGACATTTTCAGCTATTAAATGGACATTGACATAGTGCATAGGAAGTGCAACTAATGACTAATCTAGTTTCTATAACGCGGAGGACCTAGTTGGGGATTCTAGATTGCAAGCTGGTCGAATGTGAGAGTAACTAAGGGCGCAATCCAGTCGACAATGTCCATTTAACTCAGGGATTGTTGCCGAGAAGAGGTCGTATTTTCAGACTTTTCATTGTCAAAACTAGTGATTCTATAGCTGATTGAAACAGTGCTTTAAGCGTATGTAGCGGTAATTCAGTCTATGGCTAAGAAATGAAAGGTCTGTGTTCCGATCTCATTTATAGGTCAATTATAAGTAATGAAATTTTGTTCAATGAAATCGTATGACGATCAATTAAAACATGAGTGATGATAGCTTACGAAATTTAACTAATGAACGATACTCACATCAGAGTCCTCGAGGTATGTGGTCTTTCTGATTGAGTGCTAAAGGCACTGCTTGTGACTGATGCGATACTTTCCATATCAGAATCTCCAAGATCTGCCAAAACATCTTTGTCCGGGCTACCGGGTGCCCCTCGTCTCGATCTCATCATGTGACTGTGCGAGAGTGTATGCGGATCGTAAGTAAGTGATGTTAAATCTGAATCCGATCGTCCGCTGTAGTGCCGTTCCCAACCTATCACGAAACAATACGTGGTAAATGTCAAAAATAATTTTTTAGCCATTTTTATTGATGTCCATAAATACTTAAATGTACTAATTTTATTTGAATATACTAATAATGTTGAATGACGTCATTAGTATGGATAATTTATTTGCAGTATATTGGCTAGAGTATGAAGTCGATTATTAATGGAAATAAAATTTTTTATAGCTTTCAGAAAGTAAACTTATCAATTTTATATAAATAAACTAACGATTACGTCATCGAAATATTAATACATTAAAGTTCTTACTACGTAAATACGAGTATAACATAAATATATTTATAAATTGTTTATTCTTAAAATGTAAAATTAATAGTAAAATTTTAAACTTACCGCCCATTCCAGTACTGCGATACGTCGAGTGTACATGCCTGTTACGGTACCTTAAAAATCTTGCTCTGTCTTCAAAATCGTGTGTGACTCTATCTTTCATCGCAGCATTTAATTTGGCTGGAATTTGAGGCAGTTGTCGTTTTTTCGGCGAACCAGTAGGCGTCACGGTTGCTGACCTAGATGCAAAATTAGATTTTTTGTTCAGGGCAACTCTAACGAGAACTGATAGATTGGGAATACAAACAAATCGATAAAAACTATAAAATTCATAGTTTGGTGCTAATTTCCTCCATCTGATTGTTGGGAATATTTTCAATACATATACTAATAAATGATGTATTACCTTGTGGACATGTAGCCAAGTGGGTATGGAATTGATCTATGATCAGGCGGCGACAGAGATCGATGACCTGTTGGACTTTGTGACCTTTCCCGATAGTGAAGACTTGGTGAATCCATAGGTGCTGCACTGTGAGATCTGTGGCTCAACATCCCACGACTTGAGTCATCCTAGATTAGAAATAGATAAATAGTAACTGACGATGACATCAATAAATGGTTTTGGTGTTAAAAACTGTAAATATTAGTAATTTTACCCTTCGATAATGTTGATATCCAGCAACGGAAGCACAGAAGTCACGTGTAACCATAAGAGCAGCACGTTTGCGACCCTGTGGTGACATATCCCTGCGACTTCGATGTTCTCCATCAATGCACATCTCTTTCTCCGGTGGCGGGCTAGAATAGTGGCTGCTCCAGCAGGCGTTCATGTCATTAGCGTCGTCGCAGTGTAACTTACTAATTAAATGAGATGAGTGCTGTGATTTGCACTAATTTAAAGGCATACGCCCCATATAATACAAAAAATGTGCATCGAGAATTGCATTACGCTTACTGTCCATTCGACAAATCTTATACTTTCTTAAGCATGTCGCTGCACTCAAGGTTAAGTAGTCGAAATTTATTTAAACAATTGTTACGCGACAATCAGCAAAAATCTACTGAACCTCGTATACAGCGTTTAATGACCTGAATTGTCATCTAAAAGCCGTACCATTCAGACTCTAACTGTGAGCAGTAAATGCAAAAAGCGATGAGACGATGTTTATACTTAAATATACATTCAAAAACAGGTCACGTCACAACGGTTCGTAAAAACGAAGATCTATTTTATATACTTGTATAATTGCCATTCAAACAAATCAGCTACAATGTTTTTCGTCAACTTGCATCGAAATATACCATCCACATATGAAAACGATGGATTTTTTAAATGAAAGACTGAATTAAGCGCAAGAGCGGCAATATAGTAATAAATCAAAATGCAAATTGACGTGTTATTGCGTGGCTGGTGAAGAAAAATAGAATTTGAAATAACCATACCGCTTACAATTTGGCGGCATATTATGAAACCTAAAAAGTAATAATAAAGCACAGAATTAAAACAAAATCAAAGTAACCACACGTGGCGTATAAATATACATCAAGTTTACAGAGAAGATATACAAAACGATTAGATTTTCATCATATGGAAAAAATTATTAAATCGTCAGATGTATTAAAAGCGACGCGTTAACTTTCGACGCGGTGAACTTATCAATGCACCGGTGAAACCCTGAACGGTAATTCCATTAGTATACACAAGGCATACACACATATACATGTATACACGTATATTCCGACTTGTGTACATTATTAAATATGTCTTACTGGAGAGAGACAGAAGGCGGAGGGGAGAAAGAAAAAATGGTTTATTTATTAAAGTTACTGAAGCCGAGTAGTATACTAAACTATCGTGTGATGCATGTCGCATTATGCAATTTTGCTAATAAGATAAATAGTGAATTTTGTATAACTTACTGCGAAAAAAACTACGATTAAAAAGGCAAGTTTCGGGAAACTAAGAATATAATCATTTATCACTCACATATAACGATCGGACGTCATCTTTCTAATATTAAATTTTGTGAACGATGCAGAGTAGCACTGCAGCCAGTGGTGGTTGCAGGCGCACTGGCATATCAATTGGCTTGTTGCCCAGTATTTTAACCAGGCATTCTCTCTCACCCTTTCTTTCACCACCCACTCCTCATCACTGTCTCTCTCTCCTACCCGATTTCTTATCGGTACTGCATTTTCTGTTTTTTTTTTCCTTATATTTTGTAGATTCCTTATCAAAAGTTTACGTCATAGAGTCGACACACGTATAAAGAACCAATGAACTGCAAGAGTGCACTGTCTGCCGATGCTTAACCAAAGTACCTGACCTATCCTTTCATATATTATGATACTATGAATAAGTGAATGATCGTGTATTGCGTCAGAAAGTTGTTTTTTTATGCAAGTGTCATTAAATCTAAAAGATTAAAAAAAAATCATAACCCCCTAAAACATTGGAGTGAATCAACTACATTGCACCAAATGGACAAAAGAACTGCGTTTCGATATATATCTGATACTTTTTGGCACATTCACTTAGAAATTCTGCATTTCGTATAAGTAGGATCAATAGTAAACGAGATTTGTTGAAATACGCAAAAAGTATTGGCGTAGAAAGACGTCAACAGTAAAACCACTGCTAACATGCAATTCCTCCGTAATTGTCAACTCAATTAACTTTTCTTTCGTTTTATTAATTTCTTTTTTGATGTATTTTATTTACTTTACTTTATTACTGAACTTTCAGTCAATTTTCAAAATTTATAATGACCGAATGGCAAAATGGTTTATTTTCTTTTCATTATTGAGGTTGACGTTTAAGATTATTCTGCTTTTTTCCTCTAGTCAGTTAATCCATTAACGCCTTAAATTGCATTTTTTATACTTCATTTTCAATCAAGTATTTCGAGAAATCGAAGTTGAAAACAATTGAAACGTACATATATTGTTTTCGAGGTCACACTTCAAGATTTCGTGGTCAAAATTGAGTTTCAGCCATCAGGAATTGATAAACTATTATATTTGATATTCATTTCCTCGAAAACTATCAACTTTTCGAAAAAATTGCAAAGTACAAAAAACTCTTAGAATTCATCAGAGAATACACTAAATTTTGTTTAGAATTTTTCATAAATAAATTATAATTTTTAAAAAAATATTGAAACAAATTTTCTGAAAATGTCATCAAACAAATTTTAAAAAATTCTACTATATTTCTCGAATAATTCTAAGAACTTTTACTTCTGAGCATTTTTTTTAAACTACGTAGTTTTTGAGTTAGAACGTTCAGACATTTTTTCGAGCTATTAGAATATTGGAATTCTGTTAGAACTGCGCATAATGGTGCATAAAACAGTTGCATTTTAAGAAAACATTTTACTTTTATACACTTCATCATTCTATCGACCTCAAAATGGAGTCAACAATGAACATTTTTTTTTTAATTTCTGGACGTTTTAACTCAAAAACTACGTGCTTTTTTTTAAAAAAGGTTTACAATGAAAAGTTCTTAGAATTATCCGAGAAATATAGTGGAATTTAAATAAATTTCTTTTATGACATTTTCAGAAAATTTTTTTTAACATTTTCTTAAAAATTATAATTTATTTATAAAAAATTATAAAAAAAATTTAGTGTATTCTCTGATGAATTCTAAGAGTTTTTTGTTCTTTGCCATTTTTTCGAAAATTTGGTAGTTTTCGAGGAAATGAATGTCAAATATTATAGTTTAGGATTTTTTCTTGAAAACCACAAATTTTTCGAAAATTTTGAAAAAATTCCACTATATTTCTCAACAAATTCCAAGAACTTTTCATTGTTATCATTTTTTTTTAAATTCGTAGCTTTTGAGTTAGAGCGTCCACAAATTTCGAAATTAAATTTTTATTGTTGACTCCATTTTGAGGTCGATAGAATGATGTGGAAAATAAAATTTTTTCTTAAAATTTAGCTATTTTATGTACCATTATGCACGGTTCCAATAGAATTCCAATATTCTAACAGCTCGAAAAAAATTGATAAGAATAAATAATTCCCAGTTTTTTGGAAATTTTTTTAAAATTCGGCGCCATATTGGAATTCCTGATGGCTAAAACTCAATTTTGACCTCGGAATCTTGAAGTGTGACCTCGAAAACAATAGGATATGTACCTTTCAATTGTTTTCAACTTCGATTTTGATACGAAATACTTGATTGAAAATGAAGTATAAAAAATCATTTCAGGTGTTAATGGGTTAAAATAAGTAAACAAAACAAATAATAGTTTACTCCCAACATTTTTAATTGTTAGGACTAAATAGTTGGCTTTAAATCATGTTTTTTTTAAGTTATCAAGTAATTTTTGCATAGGTTGGTCCATTTTTTGAAATATGAATTAAATTAGATAAAATAAAAAATTAAAAATAAAAAAAATTATTTTTACCGTAATATTGTAATTAAGAGGGTAGAGTCACCGGTTATGGGATACGTTTCAGAAAAGCTGAAAATAAAATTTATATTCAAATATTACGAAAAAGTGAAAAAATCACTTGTAAAAAAACTTGTGCCATTTTTTATGTGACATCACTGCCGTTTTCTTTTTGCGGATTTTTAAAAAATAAGAATAGGATAGTAAAATATAATCATATTACTATCTGAATCCACTCAATGTGCAACTTATTAAAATATTTAAAAATTCGAGTAAAATTCGAAAAATTCGATTAATAAATAAGTGATTTCCGGTTATTATTATGGCAAAAGTTAGTTTAAATAAAATAAAAACGTTGACCATTTTCATATTGGTGATAATTTTCAAATCCTGCTGAAAACACGACAGTACCTCAACAGATGACTCTACCCTACTTCAAGTAGAATTTTTTTCAGATTTTTTAAAGTACTTGTATTAGTAAAAACGCCAGACTGTAACTTAACCAGGTAGTAACGATATGGGTTTTAAATACTTAAGAATACAGAGAATTCTAAAAAAAACTAATTTCTACAGACTTTTTATTCCTATAATTACAACAAAACCATGTGTAACCGCTCTTTCGGGGGAAAATGTTATAAAATATTATATTTAAAAATGAATTTGCATAACGTTTTTCTAAGATGAGAAAATGAAAATACAAATAATTCTATTGGCTTTTTCCAGATCGATTGGACAAAATTTTAGTCTCGCGTAAGGGGCTGGTAATGCGGATCGGTCGATAACGTCAATTACTATTTTAAGGTGACAAAAAAATGTCATTCACTTGTCATTAATGCAATTTAAAATAATTGAATACTCAAGACATGAAGCGGGTTTTATACTCCATTAAGTTTTCTCTCCATTTACCAAAGAATCCATTGGGTATGTTAAAAAATGTTAAATTAACCAATAAACGAAAACAATTCATTCATTATTCGCAGTTCTAGCAATTAATAAAAATTAAACACTCTCACTAAAAAATTAGACATTAAAAATTAAGTATTCAAATAAATTGAAGTTTAAAGAAATGATAAGGATTTTCATTGATACGATTTAAAAATCATAACTGTCAGTACTTTTAGTTTTACTACATCTACATCACTAGTCGAAAGTCCCACTTGTCGCATCTTAAGAATATCTTATGGTTCGATAAGTTTAGAGAGAATTAATGATATCTGACCTGATAAATGATTCTTCAAGAGTTTTCCAACCTACTAATATATGCAAGAATGAGAAAATATTTACCTTGAAGAACTACCGATACTACTGGTACTGGCACAGTCCGCAGTTCTCCGCTGCTCTCTTGATACATCACAGTCTGTAATGTCGCACTCCGATGTGTCGGAATCGCTCAATCTAGATGTAGTGGATGGAGGACTAAGGTGACAATCGCCTGGCGTCGTTACGATGTCATCTATCGTATCTTGATAATGACTAAACAATAAAGGATTATGGTCATGACACGAATTTTATACTAAACTGACTGTCAACAAACAAAAAAACTAAAAGCTGTTATGTTAATAACTTTTCGTAATGAATGGCGATTATTTCTTACGTAATATGTCGAGGTTCCTCATGAGCGTTAAGATAATGCCACTCTATCTCATCACTAAGTGACGACGCCGCTAGGCTAAGAACAGTTTCCCCCAGAAAGTCGTTGGCACCATATCGGCCATAATCCCAAACGGTAACTTCAAGACCTCGTTGCCTGAGATCTGACCTTCGGATTCCACTGTAGACAAAGATTTGGTCCCACCTTGGTTCATTCGTATTTGCCAATGTTTTCGTTCGCCTTTTAGATTTTTCACTGCAAACATTACAATGTCATTTGTCACTTACCGTAATATCGGAAATGTTAGGACATCACGAACAATATAATTCCATACCTTCTATCAGGAAGCAGGAAGACCTTGGCATAAGGATTTCTCGATTGTCCATTGTTTCTCGGTGTTAATCCAGTCACGCAAATAATTGTGACAAATAATTCGAGAGCCACCGCATCAAAACGTAATTTGATCTGTAAGCGGCCGCCTACATTATTGTTGGATGTTGGATGTCGAGAATGTCTACCCCGACCTTGTCCATGGAGATCAGGTGAGCCTGGGGAGGTTACTAAAACCGATGGTTTATCTCGCCTCGCGTCGTACAGCTCTGTAAGGATTGTCACATTATTACTTTAGGCTTCACGGAAAAGACTGCTTCTCGTCAACAAACTTTCAGGAAGACACAGAACCACCAACATGAAGATACGTAATTAATTCATTTACACGCGAAATTTTTCAAGCTTAGCGACAAAATATGTACATTATTCAATACAGCCTGAAATATCTTAATAGCATTATATATCATTATATATAAGTTGTCTTCTGAGACGATTCGTATGTTAAATAAATCTCATGTGTTATATTGTCAATATTACATATTCTTACCAAAAATAAGGCGTTTAATGTGAAAAAAAGAAGCAGGATTGAAACGCACATACAGCGACCTTAATATTACCAATACCAAAACGATTTTTTAAACATTTCTCGATTCATCTTGAAGCCAAAGTAAATGTTGGTTTAGTGTAAAAGTGGATGTATTAAAGGTGTATCATCTGCTTAAATATTCCGTACAATATTCCGGTGACTCATCATGTAACAGCTTACGACAGACATAAGATAGTGGTTGTTGCTCCCATAAAAACTATTCATACATACGGGGGGTGTAACAGCTTTAAGGGGTGCATTGGCACTAATTACTACATTACTACATTATTGTAAATGAAAAGAATTAGGCATGTGTATATAATTAAACATCGAGTATATAAGCAAAGCATAAATATATGACGTACAAAGAGGGAAGGCACTTTCATTCGTAGGTGGGAAATACATTGACATATGTGTCTTTGGTCACCACGAACGCAAGGCCATGTGCATGAAAATATAGAATGGCACTAGCATGAAGGGACATCGATTAAAGAATTAGGATTTAGTAAATGTTGTTGATTAGGCCTACCCGAGAGAATACATTTCTTAAGACCTGGAATGCGAAATATCATATATTCTATGAAAATACTTCTGCTCTTTCGTGACGTTATACCATTGATTTTACATGAGAAAATAGCAGATTTAAAAAAGAAATATATGTCATAGAATTTTACTACTTTACATGTAAATGAAAACCATAAATGCATCCCGGAGAAATATTTGATTTGACCATTACATGTTTATTAGCAGTAGCAGGTACTTAGTAGCACATAGCTGCATTAAAGTTACACATTTTTATAAGAATAGCCAGCTTCGATACGAATGAAACACTGGACGTTACAAAGAAACAGAAATAAAAGCCGAAGGTGTTATTCACCTTTTTGATGTTGCGGGGCAACGCCACCCGGTCGCCACTGTGCCTGGGTACTGAATCGTCTAGAAGTCGTCGGTGTCACCGATGATGCCATTGATGCCACTGAGGAAGGTGGTTTCATTGAACCTCCGGGCGTAGTGGCCGACCCGGGTAAATTTCGAGAGACTATTAGCTGTACCTGGGGTTCATCCCTGGAGTTGGCGATAATATCGCAAACTTCCTGAAAGCTTTTGCCTTGGAGCGACCTTCCGTTCCACTGGATCACCTCGTCGCCTGGAACAAACCCGATTTTCGGTTCGCTGATAATTTCTTTTCTACTCGACCCGAAACAACTTTTGGAATGAAACATCCTTTAACCCTATTTTTAGTTCTCTCGAAAATGTAGGAATTGGGTGAAATAATAAATCTACATTAATTATCCGAAATTGACGGAGACGAGCTGACTGAATACGTCCCGGATATGTCAAAAAACATTAAAATTAAGTCTTTTCCGAGTAAAGAGTTTTTTCGTATCAGAAAATTCAGGGTTCGAATGTTACTTTTGACATTTTTTAATGATCTATGAATATCCTACGAAAAGAATTATTCTTACCAGGCCTAAGATGACCTTCCACATCAGCAGGACTTCCTTGTTTTACTTTTTCGATGAGGGCGCCCAAGGAACCATCTTCGAGAAGTTTTCCACCGACGACTTTCAATCCGAGTATATTACTACTGCTTTCCGATGATTTCCGTAGAACCATGTGTCCGATCATTTTCTGACCATCGCTACTCACTTGCCAGGGTAAAGGATGCTACGAATCGCCAAAAGGCGGATATGATAATGGGTCTTTTTTGATATTTTGATGTGTATGCGCATTGCCATGCACTGCATATAGATGCGCCGAGGATTTCTCAAAACGTAAGAGTTTTATAATTTCAGTCCTCGATCAGCATCCAGCAGGCATGCACTAGAACTGCGTTTTTCGTGTATTCGCGACAGTTTTTAGACGCTGAATTTCTTATTGTTTCGAAGATTTCACGAAAAACGAGTGTACAATGCATCAAAGGTACGTGAAAAATGATGAAATAAAAATAATAAAAAATCTTGCATGGCGATAGATAATCGATATATCAGGATTTCTCTGGAAATTGGAATATTTACGGTACTGGTCAATTAAACGATCTCACTGCTTACTCGACGAAAAGTTACTATTTAAAAATATGCTACTAAGGTATGTTCCTACTGCGGGAAAAAAATTCTTTTTTATTTTTTCAATTCCAAAAGAAAACCTTCTTCAAAATTTATGAGTTCGACCTTACTCTTTCCGACCGTCCAACGCCATATGGTTAGATGTCGTTCCATCAATAGATAAATTAAATTTTATTCAATATCAAATATTCCAATTTCCAGAGAAATCCTCATGTACATGCCGTGAAAAGCACAAAGTCTGAAAAAAAGTATCATGCGAACATGCAAGACTAGAAAAGATTCTCAGCGGCAGTCGGCTGCATCGACATGCATAAAATCCTACACTCGAGCATCATGCAAGTTTATGCTGAAAAATAAACGTACAAGAACCTTTTTTCAATATATTTACGTTTTCTTGTACGGTAGAGAATGTTTGACGCGGATTTAGAAAAGGAATAGAACATACCAGCGCTCTGACAGACTCGTCTAACATTTACTTCTCGCGAATCATCAACCATTACAAAGAAAAAGCAATCAAATATTACATTATGATCAAAGGGAGCAACTCAGATGATTCAAGCACTAGTCAACTTTGACGCTTGAAACGGCGGCAATAAAGGTTTCAAAAATCGCCGCAAATTGCGTTTCACAATGCGCGCAAAAAATGGAATTTTTGGCTCGCATAGTCAAAAGCGAAGTTTAGGATTTGCCTACCTAATGCAAAATTATGTCCGCGCTTATTTGCGAAACGACGTATGATAATGAAAAAAGTGACATCAGAAAAAAACCTTGCAGTCGCTCAGCTAGACGTCTCCGGCAAGCACGACCCACGCTTGCTCGAGTAAAGATGGACGCATGATAACAACTAGGAATATTTTTTATTGAGAGGAACTGGAAAACGGCTTTCGATTATTTTAGGAGTGTATGTGTGCTAAAACATGAAAGTAATACAATTTTTCATGAAAATGACTGTCGCGTATATAACGTTATTTTTAAAACACACGTTATCCTATAAAAAATTCGGGGCCTTTTTGTTCCACCCAATTGCAGAATTCCTTTTGCAATACTTATGGAGCCGGCAGCTATAAAATTTGTAAATTAAAGACTACCGACGAAGCATGAATACATTCTTCAACCGCTTGCATATTAACGATACGCTCATGGACTGTAATGCCATCTAGCGGTTACCACAATACATGTTCTGCTACCGGCTCATATTATTTGAAAATTATCCATCATGTTTCGATTTTACCACGCACAGTTTACCCGAACATTCGTGGATTGTATTTGAGAATCAATCCTAACAACTACTTTTACAATTGCTGGCAATATGCGTTCGATAATTCTATCGCTATCTACTGGACGAACGGCGACGAGTCGGGACGAAAAACAAATTTTTTACAGGATCAGATTGTTCTAAAGTACAGATTTGCTACTCGAGGCACCGACATCGTGGTCATTCGTCGTTTTTATGCCTTCTATAGCCAGAAAATAGCTGACTTTGTTGCCGAAGAATGCGAAAACTTTCGATCGACCAGTACCTCGCCCCTGTTGCTGTCTTCACTGCTCGTGAAGGTACTCGAAGTGTCTATCCCGGAATCTTTGGTCGCACTGTCTTGACTACCTTGTCGGTCGGCTTCCCAGGACCAATCCTCCTGTGAACCACTGACATTGGTCCCGCCGTGAAATCGCACTTGTTTTTTCCCCCTTCGTTCCGTGAACCTGGCGATTCATTATCCAATTTGCGCATTCCCTTTATCTTCTTTTCATAGGTACTAGCGAATGAGCAATAAGTACCAATGGCCTTGGTACTTGTTTATGGTACCAAGACCAACGTAACCGATTACTCATGCAAAAGTACCTTACATACTAGGTTCTAACCACTTCATCTCCTACATTTCAATGAAGAACTGTGCTTTTACTTCACAACGGAATTTCAATTAAGTTATCTATTTATTTTATTATGAATGTTGTGTAAAGAAATTACTTAATTTGTTAGTAGCTCGAGAGGAAAAAAGATGTGCGAAATTGAAAATTACTTCAGTTGTGAGGTGTTCTACTTTCTCGATTAAACCTTCCACCTTTCCAGATATGTTATCTAATTTGTATAGTAATTTAATTATATATTACAATTACAGGTCAATTTAATTTTTAAAAATGCTGATCTGAAATGGAGAGCAGTATAGAAAACGAACTGGAACCATTTTTAATTTTCAAACATCTTCAATCAATTTCCAAGAAAAATAGAAAAAATCATCACGCTCAAAGGAGAAAGTAGAACTTTGCTAATAGTATGATCTGTTTACTTTTTATTTATATTTAGTCAACCGCCTATTGAGAAACGCACCTCCTACTATCGGCTCGCCATTCGTCGCCGCTTCTTCGAAAGCTCCTTCTGGCAAGATTACTTTCTTCTTTTCGCGGTGGACGATGTCCGTTATATTCGATAGTCATCGAGTCGGTTTCATCATGACCATTGTACGGAGTATGTCTTCCAGATATCGACGCTGGATCATCCCCGTGGTAGTACCCCTTCCCTATAGTATATCGAAATTGATCGTTTTCATGTTTTCTCCTTTCCAGATAAAATCGCCGCAAACTTTCTAACAAATTGCCTACATAATTCCGACAACTTCACAGGTTAAAATAGTTAACAGGTCCTATCTTTTAATATAATATTTTCATGTTATTCAATAAATGGGGATAAATTTATTCTGCAATTTCGTATTGCCGATAAAAAAATGGTGAAAGGGGTGAATTTGATGCCCAATAGTCGTTGATGAAACAGTTAGTAACTCAGTGATGCTTATTAGCTTTTAAATCAATGACATAGTTATAGTTATTTTATAATTTTACTGATAGACGATTATTTCATTCTCACGATATTAATTTGCAAGATGATTTTCATGACGAGAAATTACCCATTTTAAGTAATTATAATAATGACGAATTGCTTGACAACAAACTTTTTTTGCAAATCATACAAATAAATTCTAATTACAGATTTTAAAAGACCAATTCAAAATTCTAATTCATCTTGTTTGAATAAGAATAAAATAAAAAGCTTTTAATAAAACCTGCAAATTATGAAGATTTGAAAGGGCAACTTTTATCTAGAGTCACTACATAATTCAAAACTAAAATATGAGATAAGAGAATTATAATGAGATTTAATTCCGATCAATCTGGGTCAAAATTTGGAGCGATCAGCGAGACATGATCTACAATGTCTCATACTCATAATCGAATTGATAAGATTAACACGGAAAGAAAGCTATCAATAATTATAGACCCACTTTAATTTAAATCGCAGATCTCAGGAGGCTCCAATTTTTTTGAAATATTTGTGACCCAAAAAGATAATTTTCGACAAAATTGTAGATCCCTTTTACTCCCCTAATTTTAAATAAATAAAATTAAAAGCTGTTAAAAATCAAAATCTTATAAAAACTGAAGAGAGATTTTCAAAACAAAACGAAAATGATTTTTTATGACAAATTCGGTTTTATATTATCGAATCTTTTTTCTAATTGTTTTTTTAAGTATGTATTTTTCTAATATTTTGTAAACACTTTTTTTACAACATAAGTCCAACAATTCCACCTACAACATATTGAACATAAATAAAAACTGCAATTTTCTATAGTTTGTTTAAATACAAATTCCCTTAGTTAATCATTATAGTACATGTCGTACCAAGTGAGTAAAGTAGAGTTTTACGTTTTAGATGGTGACTGCACGCCTATGGTACGAAGGTATTGAAAATAAATCAAAAAAATCATATTGGTAAACAGTTTCAAAAAGCTAAATGATATTAAAATATCCACGGAACAGGTTATGTGTCGAAAAATAATACGAAATTCTTACTAATTATTATAAAAACAGGCCTAGTTTTCTACTAACTTCCAGAGTGTTGGGTTAATAATAAAAATTATATTTATTTTCACTGTATTGCAGGGTAGAATTGTGGGTAGACGTTTATTTTTGTTTATTTCAAGAAGTTTGAGAGTGTGGTCAAATTTGTGGAACATCGTAGAAAAAGATCTACTGAATAAATCAATCAAAAAAAAAAAAGATTCGATTAAAATTTTTTAATTGTCTTTTATGTTGAACTCAATTAAAAGATTTTTCATTTTTGATAAGTTTTTGTTTTTTCACTACTTTTGCAGAGTTTTAAACATGCGTAGTGTGTAAAAATGAGTACAATTGAAAGAATGCAATGTTTAATTAATGAAAACCAACAAAGGAATAACATAAGGAGTTTTAGTTTTCCAGAAAATTATCTTTTTCATATTAGAAATACGTAAAAGCATTGGCTTCTCGAAATTTTGAATAGACCCTTCACGAAAATATTCACAGGACACGCCGAAAGCAAAAATGGGTAACAACAAAAATAGTGATGGTAAAAGTGAGTTAACTTTTTGTGGAAGAAAATTACTCAATGTTCGGAACAAAAATGTTTTTAATTAACCTACTTTTCCTCCTTATCCAAACTTAATTTGCTTTTGTGCCAATTTCATTAATGTAAAAATGAGTAAAATTTCAATTTCTTTATGCCCAGAAGAATATTTTGCTCTCACAATATTGTAACTCATTTTTTCCCACAGCTCGTAATTCGTTTCGTCTTCGTAGAATATAACAATTCGTTTTCGCTCGCGGAGTATTTTTAACCCATTTTTCAGCGTATCATATATTCTTTGCAAATAAATCAATATTTATCTGTTTCGGAATAATTCTGAAAAAAAACAGACAATATATTCGCTAGTAGGATAAATTATTGACAAATAATCCAATGATATCTGTTCCACGAATGTGTCCTATTTAATATCATCTCTACAGTAACGCAAAACAATCTTGAATTTATTGATAATCTTGGTGGTACAAAGAAAAATAACTGAAATCGCGGGACTAGGTTCTAAAACATGAAAATCTTAACCTTCAAATGGAAGCCGAAATTTTCAACAATAAGCTACCTCTCTACAACAATCCCCATAAAGGAAAAAACATGGAAACAAATGATAGAAAAAAAACGTATAACTTGAACTTAAAATCGTAAAATAAAATTGGCTTACGAAGCCGTAGGGCATAAGTGCGAATCTCGGTCTAGAAGTCAATTGTTTCTTGTTGCAAGTAGTTCGCGGCCCCTTACAAATACTTGTTTATTTTTTTTCTATAGTCAGCGATTTTTTATTAGGAATACATTTTTCTAAAAGGAATTTAATATACGTTAGAAATACGCAATGCGTAATTGCATGGCAGCTAAATTACTAGAGTCGTATACTATAAAAATATATGAATTTTAATAACAATAGTCCGTTAAATATCATTAGACTTTTCATATTGCTATTACACTTCTTTGAATGTTCAGAAACGAGGGAAAGTAAAATTTCGTGCTTCCCTTAATTAAGAGCCACCCTAGTTCTCGTGTAAGTTATCGATCGATGTGCGTGTGTCTTATCCAATGTGGGTAACCTACTGTCTATCCACTTATAAATGTCGTGGGCAGATGTAACCCTCTAAATCGAAAGAAAAGAATGACCTCGAAATTATGAATGTATATTGTGTGTTTCATCATGCTCTCAAAATTTTCTTTTTTCTTGACTAAAGATAAGTTATTTCGCCTATCGGAATCGAAACGATCTGCTTTGAAAGATGAACATTCTGAAATAAACTACAAGCAGTATGTTAGAACACATTTTGTCCAAGGGGCACCACGCATTCTAATTCAAGACGAAAACATCAAAGTGCAAAGGATTGTCAAAAAACACATGTATACAAAGGGTTAAAACTTAACAACACCCACAAAATAGTGAGATTGATTACGAATGATGGTGTAAAAATGTGCACACAACCGCCTTGGGTAGATAGATCTGTTACACAATAGGAGAGCAATAATTGACGTAGAAAAACATCTTACGGATGTCGATCGGAGAGTTTGCTTAGTAATAGTTTGTCATTATTGCCTGAAATCAGACATGACATTCGGCAGTTATTTTACATTCGATCGTTGGACGAAAACTTGTCAAAAAAGCCAGCGCCATATAGAAGAGAGAGAGGCGACACGAATCGCAAACCGGGGCAGAAATAAGGCAATTGCAGCCCGAACCGCAAGACAAAAAATATTGTCAAAAAATTGTAACCTCTTAAAATACACAAAAACTGATATTTTCTTAAAAAACGTGTGGCTACTAACTCGTAAAAAAACAATGAGGTCATGATGCATGACACAGTTTTTACGTCATCTCGCGTTTTATCGCGTCGTCTCTCCCTGTAACTTTTTTCATTTTTCTTGCAATTGCCCACAATCCACCTACACAATCGGCCACACGCACGCACACACACATAAACCCATTTTTTATGTTTTACTCCGACCGATCGGCACCGTGCGCATACGTTGATGAAGACACACATGCACACGCTACACGCAAATACGAAACACATACTGATTAAATGTACGTAAAAGAAGATATGTAGGAGAGTCATATGTAGCAGAGAGAATGATTGGCAAATTTTGAGAACAGAAAAGAATACCGCGAAAAACATCTTGATCCTCTCGTTGGACATGGCTCGTCGATTCATTTTCTCTCCGGCTTTATCCATGGGTTTCTCCCCTAGAAGCCGATTAGCATGAGGCATACGACACACTTTCACGTTTTATATATGTGCAAACTAATTGTTTTAATAGATATCTAAGCTATAGCGAAATGTGGTTATAATTATAATAAAATAAAACTACGCTAAGCCAACGCTTGAAAATTAAGATGACACAGATGAATCAAGAAAAGTAAGAGATTATTTTTGTTTTGACTCGAAAAGAATTGGTCAATTTCTACACTGTAAACTATTCCGACATTTTCAGCTACTTCAAAAGTCTACTGTAATGAAACCATTGCTTAAGCTGTGATTAGGAATAATGTAAATAAATAGATCGTAGCGGCAGTGCCTCGCTTGTGCACGAAGTAACGTGAGCGGTGTTCGGGTCGCTAGAGTCTTAATTTAAAAGTTAGATGATACCGACTTCCCGACGATATATCACTATAAATTTTCGGACGTGAGCAGATTGCGGCATTTTCTTCAACGTACTGTAAGTTACAAAAAGTATGAGTAAAAGTTCACCAATCCCTTATGAAATAAGTCAAGAGGGTGTCGGTGGCGTCATCCAGAATTAGCGTCTAATATTTCTCGCATGTGAATTTGCAGGATGTAGTAAATTTAATCGATAGTAATTTGACGTGAAATATTATACGCAAATTCGATACCTGTCCGGCATGTCAAAACGATAGAACCTGTGAATCTTTGTGAACCTTCGTTTAATGATTTATGCCGCAAATGCAGGAAGTGGCTATTTAAACGAAGTATACAGGTAGCGTACACTCGAATGTGCACATAGGTAAAGTGTTAGGACTAAAGACCTAAACTTACGTTGTTAACGACGTAACAAACTTACCTCAAGCTTGTATAATCTAATACTATTCTAAGTACAATATTGTGCATCTACTAATGGGAGCAACAACGCCGGGACCCTAACTACCTTCTTTGCATTAAAAATACAAACCAAACAGGCCATCAACACTGGCAAAAAGAAAGTAATATATTTTTAGTTGGTCATAAGGTTTCGTAAACGATATCGTAATTTATCCATCGAGTCGGATTCGCTATTCAAAACGCTCGTCGAATGACAGTTACGATATTCGATAGGACGCTCGTAAAAATCATATTACTCTCTTTTAACTGGTCCTGCCAATAAGATCCGACTTTCTTCTTTTTTCGAAAATAGATCTATCAATATAGTCGATGATGGTGTCATGAAGATTGGCAGTGTGGTCTCGTGTACCTAATATTCAATTGTTTTCGTGTTGTTTGATTCGCATAAGTTTCATATATTAATCTTCGGCATGTTTTTATATCTTGGTTTTGTCAGAATTTAGAAATATCCATAAATATAAGCCATTATATTCGAGCGTATTTTCTGTAACGATTGTGATCGCAAACTGGAACGAATGTAACGGTACGTGTAAAGACACTAAAGAAACATTGATAAACAGTGAGGAAACGTATGCATTGCTGCTTTGGATTTATAAACGTTGCAGAGAAGTATAAATAAGATAGAAATTACTGAAAATAAATTGACCCCCCAACAAATAAGTATATACTGGTAAAAAATGATGTTATACAATAACAATATGCGCAACACAGCAGCAGAAATTCCTAACCGACTCGTGTACTTTGGTTTTTTCGATATACCAATGTTAAACTTTAATGTTATTTTTTATTACATTTTTTTTTGTAATTTTATTCAATTTCTTATGTTTATATAATGTTTTAAAAATGTAAAAGACACTTTTTAAAGTGTTAAAGTTTAAAAAAACACTTTTTTAAAGTATCAAATAAAAGTGTTTTTATTTGACAACAATAACATTTTCTTTAATAAAAATGTACGTTTTATTATTATACTATTGTGCATTTTAAAAGTAATATCAGCTTTTTCGTACAATATTTGTTTTTAAAATGCTTCCAAGTTTCGAATTCATCAGTAATATAACTTGTTTCGCTCTGGCGTTAAAATCGCTCTAGTCGGAAAACACCTATTTTGCTCCCTAGTTGCGCCATGTACTATTAACAGTTTATTTATAAAATCAAATTACTGACAAGAAGCACTTCTCTTCAGCTTAATTTGTCAAAAAATTCATAATAGAAAATATTAAATTTATAATCCATTGTGTTTATAATGTTTGCAATTTACAAACGTCTGATAGCAAGACTTTAAACTTTTTGTTTGGAGGTGTTACAAGTGTCCGTATTCAGAAATAATGGACTACTCGATACATAACCTAAAAATATACGGTTTGCAAAATGGTTTAAGGAATTCTTAAATATGCAATTAATCATAAAAACAAAGTTTTAAATTGTCGAAAAAATGTTCGAAAACACAATTCGATAGTTTATGGTCTTCAAGGAAAATAAACCTATTTAATATTAATAAACAATGAAATTTTTCGTAAAACACGAACAAGTTCCAATGTACATTAGCAGCTCATACATAATTTTTAAGGAAAATAATCTTCAGACCAACAAATTTAACTAAAATTATGTTACGATTTTACGTGCAGTTTACTTATATTAAGCTCATAAATATTTGAAAATTAGTATTTTACACCTGAAATATCTGAAACCCAGCTAACGAATTTTACTTACGTTTCTTTTTAAATAATTTGAAAAATGGACACTTTTTTATATTTTATCGATTATCAACGAAATGCAATAGTTTTTCATACTCAAAAATATTAGCATTTATTATTTATAATAATATAAATAAACCTTTTTCTTCATAAACGTTTGGCTGTTGACTAAATTGATTGACTAAAATATTTCTGCTCAAAATAAAAAAAAAAAGATTCCTTTTTTCAGGAAACTTGCAGAAAATATTGCAATCAATAAAAATTGCTTAGAATTCATCAAAGAATGCATTAGACTTTTTTTGAATTTTTTGAACTTAAAATTATTACAAGAATTAAAATTGTCTGAATTGTTTCCAAAAATTTTGCAAAAATTCGATTCCATTCTTTGATGAATTCGCCCTTTTTGTAATTATAATTTTCTTTGAAAAGCTTTTAGTTTGTTTAGGTAAACATAATGAGCAAAAATTCCTTTTGATGCTGTAATTTACCCAGAGAGCTCTGAAAAAGTGGTGAAAAAAGTGGGCGATAATTGATTAATAGATATTTTTATTATACATTTAAATTTATTATGAAGGTACAAGTATAATAATTTGTTGTTAATTTGTAAGTATCTCAAAAAGGAAAATCTCAAATTAATTAACGCGACATTTCAGACACTTTTAAAATTAGTAAATTCAAATAATGTCTCAGATTTTTAGACATATTTTATCAAAGCCAGATATTTTAAGATATCTATTAAATAGACAGTATTAAAATGTCTAATATCTTTAAACATCATGTTTAGAAGATATTTTTTAGTGTTTCTATTAGCAAAATTTATCTGAAAAAAAAGTTCGTTAATAAAAATATTTAATTTTCTTTGAAGTGAAATTCAAAAAGTTCAATTCGAAATTGAGCCAATCGATTCATATTTTATCGATTAGTTATTTATACTTAACATACTTTTAATTTAATCGTTCTTTTTACACATAAATTCGATAACGGTAACTGAACTGTATAATTAATGTAACCTGATTCATGTTCCAAGACGATGTAAATCGTTATTTTGCGAATCTTTTCGTTCATTGAGGTCCAGTCGGACGTAAGAAATGTAATTTTCCGCAATAAAATGGCGCCATGCTCAATTGTAAGTAATATTTAGAAACATAAATAAGACACCTTAAAGCAAGCATAAAGGGTTCAATAAAATTTATCCGAATTAAATATCGCGAAAATGCGATTGCCCCGAATTTGATTAACTTCAATTGTAAATTTCAGGTCTTTCCAGATTTAATTGAACATCGATTTCTTTTTTGTCACTTGGATTTAGACACAGAGAGAAAAATATAGTTACAGTAGAGTCCCGCTATATTTGCCCACTCGGTTCCTCGCCTTTCCCTCTCGACTTGTTTTATTTTCCAAAAGAAGGGGAGCGTCCATTCTCCCACTCAGTCGCGTTATGTTCGTGACGTCACAGCAGACCCTTCATGAGGCCCCAACCTCAAGGTGGGGGAAAAAGAGAGCGGCAACTGGTGAATATAACGAGACGAAACCGGGCAAATGTGCTGGGACATAAATATAACGAGACGCAATTATACCGGGATTCTACTGTAATGGGACCATTTTGTCGCTGTATTGTATAAAAATAGTTAAAATAACTTTTTCGGTAGTAAAGAAGATCAGGACATTCTTCCGTTTACTATTTCCCGATAGTTCAATATACCAGTACATAACCTCAAATCAGTAGATCTACAGTTAAATAGTCACTTTAAACGTTCGTGAATATTAAAATAAATATAATAAAATTGATGAAAGTAACGTCTTCTCATAGGAAAAATAGATATTGTATGATATAAATTGCAATATGCTGAATCGTGAATATAACATCCCGAGTAGAAATTTGTTCAGGTCCTGATCAGGGTGTAACGCTTTTGGTCAGGCCCTGATCAGGGCCCTAATAATTTTTTACAAGGGATACTATCAACGACAACTTTCCTATCGTTGATTCTATTATTATTTGCTATAACGAATATTTTTACATGTTCTCTATGGTTCCTTTAACCATTATTTCCCTCTTTGCATGGCATACAAAAATGTTGAAACTCTGAAATTGACAATCAAAGATTTCCAGCTGACCTCTAAAAATGTCTTTGATACATTCTTTTCAGCAAAATCATAATGCAGATGAAGAAAGGATACCATGTATTCGCATGAGATGGATAATAGGTAGACAAAATTCTGCAGTAATCCGACTACACTGCAGTAGTATATTGGCGAATGAACGATGCATCCTATACAACTGTTAATGTTGTGGAAACAGCCATTTTATCTCGAACGAATTTATGAGGGGTGAATTGTGACATACATCGTCATTTTGAAACGAGAATTCTTTTATTACACGTAACTGATTCTGAACGATTAAATAACATTAATACGATTTCTTTAGTATTTCCAAGAAAAAGTAACAGGCAATGAAAAACGTCATTGAGTCGTGAGATTAATTTGATTCCCAAGGAATGATCGTTATCAAGAAAGCATGACAAGGAAGAGAGGAGAGTAAAAAAAAATGTGACCCTTATAGGGGTTTTTGGGAGAATTTGTATTTGTTTGCACGCGATGGGGTCGTCGATTCGAAAAGGTACACGCACATACCCCAAGTTGGGGTTGGACGAGTTTGAATTCGCCCACGTGCTGCTGCATGACATTACGTCAGTCGCGTGGGTGTCCCGGTAGGGGGAGTCAACATCCAGGGTAGGGGAATACCCAGGATCAATGCGACGACGACGCCGAGAACTGGGAAGATAGAACTTGAGAATTCCCGTAGGATATTATGCGATTTCGCACGATACAGGATCTTCGGTCGAGGTCGTCCTTCTTCACTTTCATCCATTCCTGTATACGACCTGCCCGACTGCCTGCCTTTCGATAAAATTATATGCTCTCCTCCTGAATGCACGACTCCCTGTAGGTTCAGCCGGGTATCCAGATTACAATGAACCTCCCGACTGGAGATATCGGTATTTGGTTGATTTTATGGAGGTGCAATCGCTACTCCCCAGGGTATACCCAGACCTTGCACACCTTTTTGCACCGGATGAAAAGTAAAAACTCGTGGTTCTTTCAAGATTCAATCATTCCGATGAGATTTAGCCTTTATATAAGAACATTTTCTGTCGAAATTTTCTACTAGAAGAGTTTCAATGCCGGAACTTGAAAAATTCGGAATAGCTTCAGAAAAAGATTAGTTTATATTTTGCTGGAAGAACTACTTGGTAACACTAGGGAAACGATAATCACTGATATTACTGAAACTGCGTGCACAAGAACTTCCTTAAAAATTACACAGGCATGCAAAATTTCAATCAAATCTTTAACAACAAAGACTTCTTATAAATTGTTTGAAGCAGAATCCGAATCTGACACCCAAAATGACGTATCATGTCAAAAATGTTTGTAAGGTTAGGTTAAATTGACTAAAAAAGGCCATTTTGGCAATTTTTATGAATTTTTGTGGCTTACCAAAATTTTTATTGGAAAGTACACAACTTTTTGTGGCAAGCCAGAAAAAATTCATATAAATGGCCAAAATCCTCTCTTTTTTTTTGTAACAGTCTGAAATTTTGCAGGTTAGAAATGAATGTTTTCAAGGTGTAAACAACTGGTGGAAGATCTCGAAATAAAACTCACATTTTGATCGGCCGAAAAAAATATATAACTGTTTACTGCGATCAATCGGTGTGGGCCCGATCGCGACGCATACGTCCTAAACCGACGACGTCCAGAAACATACTGAAAAACTCGATAATCATTTTTTCACATCTTGGTTCGACTATTTCGACTTTTCGATTTCTCGAACATTTAAAGAGACTACAACATTATATTATATATCGATATTATAATATTCGAATTAGAAATAATTTTTTCGCCACCATTTTGAAGGGCCTTTACATAATTTTTCTAACAGGACAACTTCATTTTAAGATGACCCCATTTGGGTGTGCAATGGCGGAGGGAAAACCAGCTTTGTGGGAAAAAACCTACGCCGGATATCGCAGTCGATAAAATATCGATTCTTTCCGTAACACCAGGGTTAATCACAATATTTTGTCTGTCAATATTGATATCCTGATGTTTTTGAGCTTACTGATGAAAATTCTGAGGACAGATTTTGTAAATTCAAAATGGCGTATCCAATACACAGAAGGAATTTTTGTAAAACTTTTTTGGAGGCCGTTAATAATGATAGTTTTTGGACGTTAAAAGTTTATTTTGGACATTTAGATGGTGGATATATCTTTCAAAATTATTGCGAATTTGATGCACGTTTGATACGTACGTCTAAAACGAATTTAACCGCTAGAAAGATAATTCGACAAGTAATTATTATTAATAATGCCATATACTAAACTAACCATGAAAATTTGAATTTTTTTCCGAACATTTGAAAACCTGAAGTCAGAGACTCGTCTGGGAGAAAGAATCAAATAAAAAATTCGCTAAAACTCTGAATTGTAAAGACGAGTCTCTAGTCAATAATTATTAACTTTTTATGCACGATAGGCGTAAATAGATTTATATCGTTTGATAAATTTTGTCTGAATAACTATAGCATAAAATATTTTACGAAGAAGAAATTTGCAGTTCTGATGCTGAAATATTCCCTAACAATCATGTTACTCAAGAATCTTGCATTTATATTTTTGTCAATAAATAAATTTCTAAAGAAACCAGGACTATTAATAAATTCTTACTTCCTCAGCCGTTTTGAATAAATTTGTTATGACAATTCTTGGTATTTGTAGGTCCTGTATGATACAATGGGTAAATCAATCAATAAATAAGTAAACAGACTTAACTGGAGTCTCAGTTCACATCTAGTGGAATAAATTAGGATGTTCTTAAATGTAAACGTTTGGATTTGACTACTTTTGGGTTTAATATTAGAAAGTGAACATCCCTCTAGCGCTTTTAATTAAAACTATTATGAAAATGAGTTTCACCCCAGGATTTCATTTTCTACTTTTCAGTAGTGCTAATTTCCACGTTTGTTTACTTATTTATTTATTGATTTATCCATCGTAACGTAGAGGACTGACAAATATCATTACAATTTTAATAAACTCATTAAAACAGGATAGAATTACAGAGTATCGATTAAACGGAGATTGTCATTGTTGTTTTTTGTTTTCCAAATGATGCAAAACATAAATAAAATGCAATGTATATTTGGACGTGTAGCATTTACAACAAATTTTTGGTGTAGCAATCTCGAAGTTTCTCAAAAAATAACTTTGTTAAGAAAAATTTAGACACTATGACTCATAAGTAAAATGCTGCAAGGGGCGAATCATCGATCCAAAATATAGAGTACAATTTAAAAAAATCCATGTCTTTGAAACTAGTAAAGCAAATCGAATGATTTTCAGTATAAAAGTGTCTTTCGATTAATGATAAAAATCAAGGTCAGTAAATTGGAGGAGGGTGGAAATTATAGGGTAAACTACCCCTAAAATAAACATTTCTCTTTATCATACTTTGATGAGATGAAAAACGATTTTTGTTGTTCATTTTACGGGGAGTTTATCCCCAAATTTTCTCCCTCTCCAACGTACCTAACCTAATTTAATTCGCTCAATTATTCTCAAAAGTATAAAAACTTTTCTATTTTGCCCTATTTTAGGGAAGCTGTTTCACCCCACGAAATTATTTTACTGGCAATTAAAAAAAAATATGTGTTCCTTAGTTTTTCGTTTACAACATATCAACATTTCAGGAAAATCATTAATTAACACTTGAGTAGGGCTGCGTGTCAGTGAATTGTTTTGAAATTGGGACTTCACTCGTTAAGATGTAAAATTTTACTGAATATGTTTATTAACCTTAAATTTGTGTTATGGATGTAGCAAAACTGTATGTTATACTTCCATGTTATGCATGAGTAAACCTCAAGATGGTAATATATAGAGTATAAGATAGTAATGAGAACTAGCTGGTAATACCTGGCGTTATTTTCCGGATGTACAGTAGAAAAGGCATTTCTAATTGTATAAAGGAGTTGAGTTCATTAAACAAACTAACAAGAAGATGGTACATGTGGAAGTGTTCTGGATATTTAAATTTATCAGTGAAAAATGTACAAAATTTATAGTATTCAGACTGGTCGTAAGAAAATATGTTTTCAAAGTATAAGTTGACTATTTTTAAGTTATTGAAATTTGGGAAGAAGAAATTTAACGAATTGACGGACTGTAAGTAGAAAATCACACGGAGAAAAATAATCAGCAAAATCAGCCGAAAAATCGGCAGGTTCTACCAATTTTATCCTATAGGGATAGCTGTTGGAATTCCGTTAGGGATAGCAGATAATTTCAGCTAAATTTACTGAAAAAGTCTGCAAATTTAACGGAACAAATCTGCTAATGTAGCGGAAATTTAGAGCTAAGCGCGAATTGAGTAGGGTTAAGGCTACATTAGCGGAATCAAAACAGCTAAAATTGCATAAATTTTCGGCAATTCCAGCCGAAAATTTTAGCTGATATGAATCAGCTAATCCAGCGGAGTCATTTTTCTCCGTGCAGTGTTTTCATGTTGGGACGATGGGAGAATATTTCATATTGATGTTCGGGCATATGCTCTACTAAAGGATGCTATTTATATGTTGTTTCTTCTATTTTCTTGTCACGCAGAAAAAAGAAAAGGCAAAAATGACAGAAAGGTCTAGATATAATCGGTAATTAATCAGGCCGGAATCGGGTTTATTGGTTGACCTTGAGGATTCGTCCGTAAACACCTCGCAACCGAGTTAAAAGAGCACTGCAAGGGTGCAAAAGCAGAAGGACAGTGTTGGGTTATTCCCGTACCAGGTAATTCTCTCCCGGATTGCTCAACGTACATTGAAAAGTTTCGCGCTTCGTTAGTGTCTAATCGACTATGAGTACTGGGGACGTATTCGCCTCGCCTTCTTTTCAAACCTGATCGTTCCCAGTCTTGATCACACTCGTGCCTAACTTATTTTAAATGCTCGATAATGGCTTATAGTTACGGAGATACAATGAACTGACTAAAAAAGTGTAAAGAGTCACTTATTGTGACTCCGCCGATCAATCTTATTTCCCGCAATATCGACGAAGCCTTGGGATAGAAATACTGAAATCAACAGTATTACATGAGTGGCCTACAATGGTAGAATCACCACACATCATTTATTTCATTAATAACAGGCTATTGACGTTTCCTTGCGTAAACGAAACGAGGAATTTCGAAAATTGATTTTTGGTTTAACTCACCCTTTTCGGACTCGTCTATTTCGTCACTGGCGCATTCTGGAGTACTACGTTCCTCTTCGCTACTGCTAATGCTTCGTTGGGACTGAATACCCGATGCACATGACTGCGAAGGATGCGCTCCTTGAGATTGATGCACCGAATGTTGTTGAGGATGATGACCGAGTCTCCCCGAGAGTTCTATTACTGGCCGCCCGTAACCCATAGCGATGTCGGAATTTTGATCCTTTACAAAAGTTTTTAGAGTAAATACAATTTGCCATTCTAATTAAGGGTATTTACTTGTTCTTCAACAGAAATGCTCTATGCACTGTGAAAGTACAATGAAGAGACCTGCAGAAAGTCTCTGTTAAATTTGAGGGTCGATTATCGACAAAAAAAAATGAGAAATTGGTAATTAAAATTGAGTACTTTAATGGCCTCTTGTGACGAAGTCTCTTCGTGGGGTAGGAAGTGAAAGGTTTGATAATTATGAGAGACAAACTTAAAAAAAATGAGATTTTAATAAACTCATAAAATCATAAACTATCGAATGAAATTCAAAGATATTAGATGTTGAAACACACTTAGTCACATAATCATATCATCTAATCAACTAGTTTTTGCATTATTACCAAACTCGTAATCGGCGATGAAAGTGGATAAACATGCACGGGAAAAATAGATAGTTGATTTTACTGGCTAAATAGTAGGATCTGACCCAAACACAATATTAGAATCTGGTACAACTACGTTTATTGCAGTAGAGTCCCGGTATAATTGTCTGTCACCGCTCTCTTTTCCCCCACTTTGCGGGCTGGGGCCTCAGGAAGGGCCTGCTGTGACGTCACGAACATAGCGCGATTGAAAAGAGTGGGAGAAGCGGCCCTCCCCTTCTTTTGACAAAGACAAGGAGACGGGAGGGGAAGGCGAGGAACGGAGTGGATAAATATGCCGGGACTCTACTGTACAATACTCCTTCCCTTATTCTAATTTCCCTTATTCTAATGTCTTCCCTTATTCTAATTTTTTCTCTTCTCCTATTCTAATATTTCCCCTTTCACGTTCTCCCCACTGACGTGTGTTGACGTGTGGATTTTATAATACAAATAACGGCGCATGCGCAACAAAAGAAAACGAGACAAAAGTGAGACTGCAAATCTAAGTAGTGGGAGAGAGGGGAAAATTAGAATAAGGGAAAGAGTACTGTACTTGGTTTTTCCACTTAAATAGTGAGCTTGGTTACCTAATTTGTCGATGTTACTATTTAGATAGGAAAATTAATTAAAAACTGTGGTTGTGTCTACTCCTACCATAATCCTCCTCTTGACTAGATATTAGTTTAGTCAATATCAGATACTAGGTAAGTTTTAGACATCTCTGATGTCATAAAATCATATGAAAAGATTAAGTAAGACTGGCATAAGATTGTCAACTTTGCAGCAACCTTACTTAACCTTATCGTAAGGTTCAATTTTCTTAGTAATGGACACATTTATTATAAAACTGGCCAATGTTTACTAAGTAGGTATTTAATTAAAAAAAAAAAAGCTTCCACTAATATGCAGAAAAATTAATATTCATAATATTAAATTAGAAATTGTACATATCTTGAAGGCATATTTTACTACATCAAAAATACTTCTACAGTGTAGACAGTTAATATTACAGAAACTCAAAATCTGGTCCAACATTGGTCCTATAAAAATATTGGCTTCATTCAACCGAATTTTTCAAAAGGTTTCAGACTATTCTAAATGATGCAAGTGTAATACTCAGCTGAAACCCAACATTTTGACCAATAATTATTTTACAAAGTAAACATTCTTAACAAATAACGCAACATTTTAATACAAACGTTTTATGTGTATTCGTATAGGAGACAGACGGATATTATGAGAACGTTAGTGGCAGCTTTGTAACAGCTGGTACAATATTACATTTGGGGTGGCGCACAAATGCTTAAAGTTTCGTGAAGGTCTTTCTCTTCTCACGACAACGAATGAAATCCACATTTTAAACGTAAGAATAAATTTGTTTCTTTGAATATCGTATACACTTAAAAAGGTAAATGAAATGACGTAGTTTCATAACTATTAACAAATATCTTTTTATGGTATAACAGCTGTAGAATAGCATTTTTTGTCGTCAAATTACTGTTCTAATTCTTACTTCTTTTATATACAATTTATCCTTCATAATAAAAATTATTTTTTAAGAAAAAATATCCCCATGAAACATAAATTTTGCAATTTCCATAAGACATGGTAAATTAATTTCCTCAACGTATCAAAACTTTTAGTGAACTACTGAATTTCTGAAATATAATATTTTTTTTTTGTTTTTGAATTTTTTTTTAAATTGTTAATTAATAATTGAAAATCATTTAAAAAATTTTTTAAACCATTCCATCGTGTAGAGCGTACCCAAAAATAGCAGGGTTGGGTATTTTCCAAAAGATTTTCTTACTTTTTCGCAAAGTTTCCTGAACTCAAACGTAAGATATAAATTTTGCCTTTTTAGGACTTAATGGATTAAAAAATTCTTTAATTTCTCACCAATTGAATTTTTTCGTAATAAAGTATAAAGTTTACCAATATCTCATTAATACATCTCATGGAAAGACACATGTAAAGAATGAATTTACTATGTGACTCAATTATAACACCCCATAACAAACTAATAAAATTATCGTTGGCTTACTTAGCAAATTCTGAGATAACTATTGGAAAAGTAGTTCCTTTCTATAAATTGTATATATTTAATGTCACCACAAGGCAAATTACACCCAGGACTACATATTTTAGTTGGTTCTAACTATTTAAATAGTAGGCTTCGCTACTTAATTTGTCGTGGTCACTATTTAGATAGTAAAATTAACTAGGACTAAAATTAACTAAAACCATTGGTCATATCTTATTCGACTTTCTAGTTGGTAGGTCCAATTTCATTTTTTCATGTAGCATCGATAATGATAAGATAATATGTTATATTAGGACACTGAAGTACCTCGCAGTTAGCAGTTACTACTTAGCAGATCTCTTAGATAAAGAAATATAAACTCTAAAATACTACGTATCTCCTCCAAGCGTTATTATGGTTTTCATTTATTGTGACAAATATATAATAAATTGTCTTTATTTAGTATATCGAGCAATACTTAGATTTTGCTATATAAACATAGTAAATCCAACTAATGATATGTATGTGAATTATTTAACTACACCCAAAAAAATTATTAATATTGATTAAGTATTTGATTTCCGGCTAGCATCTACATTAGTTAGTTTAACATGTATTAATTATCCCTAATTCATGTTACCAACTGAACAACATTTAGTCAATTCAACTAAAATACAGTTGAAATTACTCCATATTTGACTGCTAACAGGCAATCACATATTTAGTCAATATTAGCAGTTTTTTTCTCGGGAACCAAATATAAAAAAACCTACCATTTATTTCTAGTAAATACTATCCATTTTTCCGTTTGTGACACTAACGAGTATAACATTCCATAATTTTACACATGTTATTTTATGACATAACGAAAAATATTTTTCAACGTTTAAAACATGTGCATGTAACGTTCAATTTGGTTTAAAAATGATTAGGAACACGATATCGTTTAATGTACATATTTACTATATAAAACCTATTTTAAATGTCAATAAAGTGAGTTTAAAGTACCAACAGAAACATATGTTAAAAATACGTTTAATAAACGTGTCATATTATATGTGGATATATGAAAGATGTATAAATTTGCTCAAAGATACTCCTGTTGTAAAACGAACGCATAATTCAGTTTCATTCGTAATATTCGTTTATGACATACGTTAATAAATCGTTGAACCTATACCACTTTTAAACCGAAAATATTTGACTGTATCATTACCCGTTTACTATACGAGATGTCCATTTGACCTTTAATTAACCATAATGAAGACAACCGTTTAATATACGTTTATTACACGTAAATCTGGTTTATAAATAGTATACGTGTACCATGTGAACGTTTTTTGGCAACGCGTGTAGTAAACAGTCGTGCATTACACGTTTAAAAGACGTGTATGTAATGATCACGTATTTTAAACGTATAATATATGACCGTATACTATTTTAACCCAAATTTACGTATAATAAACGTATATTAAACGATTGTGTCTTTATTGGGGTTAATTAAAGATCAAATTCAACGTTTAATTAACGTATGTCATACACGACAATTACGAATAAAACTGAATTATGCGCACGTTTTACAGCGGGAGTATCTTTGAGCAAATTTATACATCTTTCAAATATCCTCGTACAGTATGACACGTTTATTAAACGTATTTTTAACTTATGTTTCTAATGGTACTTAAAAAACAACATTTTTAAACCAAATTTACGTATAATAAACGTATATTAAGCGGTAGTGTTGTGAAAATGAGGACAGGAATGAAATTTGGTTTCTATTGTGGATTCTGACCTGATACGGTTGTCTTGTTCTTTGATACGACGCGTGCTTCTTCATGAGTTCGTCAAGCTCTTCCCTGTAGACACTGGGATCGTCTTCCGTACAAGAGGCAGGATGTCTCGGGGCTTGTGTCGATTGATAAGGAGGAACGTGGGGTGTTGGTAATGTCCTCGAATGAGGCGAAATACACATTTCCACCCCGCTGTCACTCGTAGACAAACGACGTCCCGAAACCTTTATTTTAAAATATTAAAAATTCATTGTAAAAAAAAAATTTTGTGTCAATCAATGAAAAAAAAAATTCATTTGTAAGTAGGTACTTAGTAGCAGTTTTAATCATTATCGAAATACTGGGAACTAGAATAGATCTCTTTCATAACTCTCGGAACGCTTTTATACTTAACAACAAATTTCTACTACTAAACACTTTCTGAGTAAGCCATATGAACGATTTGAAGACTGAGGATTAGAAAGTCGTGTATACTAGTTTACTTCGTAATATTCCTTTTGAAATAAGTCCACGCTGAAAACTAGACTCAAGGTCTATTCAAAGCATAAGAAGAAAGATTATTTCAAACGAGAAACTGCTCCAAATGAAGAGTATGAGTCCGTTTCAACTGAATCTGTTGACATTTTTGAAAAACTATCCAGAAACTAAATGACTTGATATGAAAAAATATTCTAAATGATAAAATAAAAAAAAAACATGAATATATTTTCTGTAAGGTCAGTGAATATTTCGAATCGTTTCATATTCGTAGTTCAACGATATCTTCCTCCCGATTATTCCATTTAACGCGCAAATTGAGGATGGACTGAACATTGAAGTTACTTCAAACTTTAGACGTAATATAAAGTACCATACAGAATTCTCTACAAACTAGTGGAAAACAGTTGCCATACGTAATGACAGATGCAAGCAGCTCGTCTTCCTGTTGATTAACACGACATCCTAGAACGTTTTGCTTGAATATAATTTAGATATATTTACACGTACAAGATAGCGATTCAATGGTGTAAGAGATTACAGATTTCAAACCTACTGCAATTAAAAATTTATAATTGACAAATGTGAATAATGTTAAAACGCTCGTTGGCATCGTTAATCAGCTTGAATTTAGAAAATAACACCAGCAGTTAAATAAAATTTAAAAATTGTAAAAAGGAATTTATAAAATTAAAAAAAGATTTCAAATACTTTGTGTCAAATCGTTTTTAAAATTATTGAATAATTAACTGGTATAATTTAAAACTGTTGATTGTTTCTTCAGGATTTTAAAACAGTTGAAATATTATTGTTCATTTAAAGCTGTTTTTTGTTTTCTTATTTCTACATTACTGGATTATGAATTACAAAGTGTCTTTTTCACCATAAAATAGCGTCAATACTAGACATATTTTATCATTTAAATCGAGAAATGTAATATTTGAAATTATTTGTTGCTATTGAATTTATCTAATTAAATTAGTAACGAAGTTTCTACTAATTACAATTTAAGTTAATATGCTATCCTGGGAATTTGATACTTCATACGAGAAATCAATGACACATTTCATTTCGTTTGTATTCGGATTCCAAAAGCTTTACATCGTGCAACGTCGTTTTAATTAATGAAAGTGTCGAATTATTTACAATACTTATTTAACCTTAATGACAATTTTTGTTGCGCGAACAATTGTTTTCATCCATATCTCTTAAAAAACGGGTTTAAAATATTAATTGTTGAATAATAATGTGAGAACATTCCCATCTCTGCTGGTATGTAAATTTTATGTTTATGAACATTGTGTCACTTATTTTTAATATTGTGTTGAATCGAAAAATATAATTTCTGTGTAAATAGGTATATTTAAAATTAACGAGACAACATCCCCAACAGCACATTTTATTTTCTTAATACTTCTATGAAAAATCGGATATATTTCCAGGAAATATGTTTGAATAAATATTCTTGTAGCATATTATCGAAATAATGTTAACGAACAAATAAAATTGCGTTTATATTTCGAAAACATACCAATTTCCTACATTTAGAAAATTTTACAAAATACAGACGGATTATTTCAAGGAAGATTATGGAACCTTACAGCATGCATATTTTAAAAGATATGAAGTAATGTGGGCGTTGAATATCTCCAGATTTTTTTATTAAATATTCTCAAAATATGACGTGGCATTTTGACGGTTTATTATTCATAAAATGCAATTTTTAGTAGTAATCGGAAACATATTTTTGTGAAACGATTTATAAAATGATCATATGAATATTATTACTAATATTTTACTGGAATAATCTTTAAAGAAACGTCGGTATACAAACATATAAAATAATATTAAAGATAGATATGCATAGGCATATTTAAAGTATGCCATTATAAAGTAAAGTCATAATTTTGACATAAAGGCATTTTTTATGCTTATTATTTTCGTTTAATCACCTTTACTAAATCTATTTTTCTAGTTAAGAATATTTCAAGAGACTATTTAACTGTAAAGCAGCGGTACATTTGTGGTTATGTGCTATGCTGCATATTTAAGTATCAGGAAATAGTAAATGGAACAATGTTTTTGTTTTGTTTTACTATGGAAATGGTTAATGTAACCATTTTTTGTAATCACGTATTTTACATTTTAAAAATGGTTCCATTAACCTTTTTCGTTCTCTCTGTGTAATGTTCAATTAATGTTCCTTGCAATTTTCCGTTTATATTTTATGGAAAATTCCACATGTGGCACATTTGAATGTTCACGATATATGGATGGAATGTTTCAAGAATGTTCCATCGGAATATTATTTACAAATAATATTGTATTCGTATTCTAGGAATCGTGAAATGTCCAACCTTCGGAATATTCCTCGGGAATGTTAGAGGAATATTGAAATATTTTGTTATAAATATTATTAAGAGAGGGTTCAGGCACAAAATCACCTTTATTAAACAGTTGTTCAAATATTATTTCTTGAATAATATTTTATGAGGAATTCAGTGGTGCTGCAAGAAAAACACTTTTTTTAAATAATCAATTTTAGCACGAAAATAATTGTTATTTTGAAAAAATGCTATTACACTTTTTTAGAGTAAGTTAAATGTTACAAAAAATTAAGGTGTATATAAAAATACATTTTCTAAATAATTATAGAAGAATTTTTAAAAATTCAATTTAGTTCTCGTTAATTTCTCTACAGAAATAATATTTTGGTATTTTTTGAACGACTGTTACATATGGACGATACTTAAAACAAAAATCGTGAAATACAAATATACTTTATTGTATGTGGCTTTTATGTATCAAAGTATAAAATTTGGCTTTTTTAAAATCTGTTTTATAAAATTCGGTTTTTTGAGGTTAAGCTTCTTGACTGTGATTTTTATTTTAAGTATCGTCCATATATAACAGTCGTTCAAAAAATACCAAAATATTGTTTCTCTAGAGAAATTAACGAGAACTAAATTGAATTTTTTTAAATTTCTTAGGATTCGATTAGTCCTAAGAAACCGAATTAAAAAAAACCGAAATTGCAAAAGTGGACACAGTTAAAAAGCCGAATTTTATAAAACCGAATATATAAAAAAGAAAACATGAATTTAAAAAAAATTTGTTCGGTTGAAATTCGGTGTTTGAAAAACGGTTATATAAAATTCGGCTTTGTGAAAACCAGTTCTTTGACTCGTAATCTAAGCGTAGTACTGTTGTATTTTATAAATAGGATGTTTTATACTTATTAATTGTTAATTTTTTAAATGTTTTTGTGCGCAATTTTACACAAAATTACTATATTTATGGTCAGATTATCACAGTGACATTCACGCATCTTTCCGTTCAACTAAAATGGCGTTGGAAACTGCTATCAGGACAACATTCAAGATGTCATTAAAGATCACAAAACCGTTCGTACATACTTAAATCGTAACTGATCCCGTTTTTGAGAAAATGTAAAATTACTATTTTCGAAAAAGAAACGATTTATGAATACTATTTATTGCTTAACTTTATTAGTTTACCACTCTCTGCGTAACTCAGAACCAACGACGACGACGCGGTGGTAGTATAGTTTCATTTTTTATTTATTTTTTTTTATTGTTTTTTTTTTAGTATTTGAACATTTTTTTTAAATTTTATTATTATTTAGAAACAATCTTGAAATGCAGAACTTTTTGAAATGTTAATTAAATGTGTGGCGAGAAAAATTCAACTGTCATCAAATTGATTCTGTGATGCTCCCGAAATTTCAAGAACCCTCTATGTACGAACTCGCCCTTGTTCCGACCAACATCCAACAAACCCTTTGTTATCCAAAACATGTAAGCAATGCTTTAAATCGTAACTGATAACAATGTAAATGGTGCAAAAGTGTGTGCATTTTTTAAGTTTCGGAAACGCCTGTACTTTTATATATTTTATTCAATTCACGAATATGCTTATCCAAATTATTATTATTTATGTCTAACGTTAAAAACAATCCTGAACCACATTGTTCATGGCTTTGAAAATTAATATAAATAGAATTATCTGAAGAAAATCATTGCTTCCATAAATTTCATCATTTAATCTTTCTGCTTCTTACAAAAGTTTGCGGCATGCGTTTCCTTCAAATATTTTCCGTTGATCATTTTTGGGCACCAATTTAAGTTTTTTGGGCCACTACATATTTTATCGAAAACAGTTACAATTTCAGTAAGAATGGTTTTGTGATCTTGAATATCATGCCCTGATTACAGTTTTCATCGCCATTTTACTTTAACCAAGAAATTATTTAAACTCACAGTGTTACATATTTAATTTGGTACCTTTTTAATAGAATATTATAAAATATTAATAAAGAAATTTATTAAATCATCAATGTATTTCTATTTTTAACGATTATATGGGATTTTAATGAAATCATTTAAAAATTATAAGACCTCAAGGAACTGTTTTGAAATTAGTTTGAAAAATAATTTCCATTCATTATGCATCATTATATTATCCGATAGTATTTTTTTAATATTCTAACAAAATGTACTCTCTATTGCTTAACAATATTCATTACACTCCAAATTCTCTTAAGGTGAAAATTACTTCATTAGAGAGAAATAAGTCAACTTAACCGAAGTTTAAAAAAGGAACTGAAAGGTGTTAGACATTCATACTTATGGGTATCTGATTTGTAAAAAAATTGTATTATAGACTTCTACATACATAATAGATATAAAACAATTGTAGGGCTAAAACAATATAATTGCATGAATGGAGTCAAATGTAATAATATAAATTAAGCCATGATACGCCATTATAGCAAAAACTCATTTATAAATTTCAATGCGCTAATGCCAATATTTTCCGAAGTTTTTCAAGACGATGAAAAGTGAATGATAAAAATCGGATCTGCGGATCACGGATCGCATCTGTATATTAATAGGTTAGGAATAATCACTGTTTTAAGTTGTATTACCCCAAAAAGTGGACCAAAATTCACTTTAAGAAATTTAGAGTATATGATATTTAAATGTCCTCTCATATTCCAAAGGAATTTTCCGAAGGTTGGACATTTCACGCTTCCTGGAATATGAATGTAATATTACTTTGAAATATCCCCAATATTCCCAAGGAATATTTGTAAACATCACTGGAATGAAGTGTGCTTTTGGGGAGCATAAAAATGGCACCAGAAATTGTACCCAGGTGGTGAAGTTTGTGGATTACTGATTATCATTCAATTCCTACTCTAGTATTAACTATTCTTAATCTTGGCTAAAAAAATCAATGAAACTTACCGTTTCTTGCTGAGAATACTGTCGCCTAAGCTCACTTCCAACTCGCTGTAATGGTAAATTTTCCTTCTCGACGGCACTATGGGCCCTTTCAAGTTTCGGTCTTTTATCCTGAGTTTGCTCGGCTCGTCCCGGTAGGCCCATGCCCTGCATGTCCTCTTGCATACGACATAACATCGCATTGTCCGCCGACATCATCATCCATTGACCGAATTTGGAAAGGAGCTCTTGCTTTTTCCGACAAAGTATGCAAACCCATATTGTCTGAAACAAAATCGTAAACCCAATTAATAACTGATCAGGCTAGTTGAAAAATATTTTGTCATCATCTATATTTGGCACATTATTAAAAATTGAGCACCACTTAAAAAATAGCTTATTAATCAAAAGATTTCCATAAATTGCAAGTTTTGTATGTATCGGCAACGAATACAATCTGCGAATCCAATTTTAGATATTTCATTTCGACTAATCCGGATGGAAATTCTGAAATGAATATAAAAGGGTATTTGCACTCATTACATTGCGAGACACGGAAAATCCGTCACATATTATCCTTTTGTAGATTCATCCCGCCTCAATTAAATCGTTGCAAATATTAACACCGGAACTATTGAAAAATGAAAACGAATACTTCAGAGTATCAAATTGATTCTTTGTATTCTCTCAATTAAAAGTGCCTGGGTTTGCCCGATAAGAGTTGTAAAGGATCAAATCTTTTTATTCGAGGGTTTCATCTCGCCGCGATGCTTTATTTCAACTTTCTTTTCTAATTGCCATATTAATTGAATCCGAATTTAGTCACTGACAGAAAAGCCCTGACATGAAAGTTTTGTTTTAATTTTAAGTTTTGTTGTCGAGAGTGTAAACTTTAAACACACCTCGGAAACTCGGAGTTATTGCGCGCATGCACTGCAAGGTATACACACGCGAAGCAGCATTTCGGTTATTGAAATGCACTGCAGTGATACTGGACAAAAGGCATTCGTACCACCAAATAACTCTAATTTTCGAGATCTTCAATTTAAAATTCAGCATAATTCTTTCCATTGAAAATGTAATTATGCCAATTCATAACGAAAACTTGGCGTTCATTATACTTTCTGAGGATTGTCTCGTGACGCTTTGCAATTCGGCGCAACCGGTATTACCCGAGCGTTGCACTTTGCATGTCAGCGAATCCGACCATCTTCTAGGTAAGACTGTGGCTACTGCAACTCGAGGTATAGGCCGCTCCGGTTTCAGTTGCACAAGAATGGAGAGGGAGAATAAAGAAGAAAGAGGGAAGGTAACTTTGAGACAGGAGAAAGGGATGGAATGGCGAAAATGACAGAAAACGTTAAAAAGAAGAAACCTCCAGTGTTGGAGGTGCAAGGGAGAAGAAAAATCTGGACTAAAGTAGAAGAGAAAACGTGTGACTGAGAAAGTGGTATGAAATGCAATAGAATATAAGCGGATGGAACAAGTGAGAGAGGGAAGAAGTCACAGGGTGGCCTGGTGAAGAGCACTTGGCGAGTTGCCTAGGTAGCAATATGTCAAGAGCTCGAGTCCCCTTCGTTCCCTGTCCTCTTACCCCTACACCCATAAACCTAACCTACACGGACACGGTTAATGTACGTACATGTCCACGATCTACGGCAAGTTTCAAACAAGGCCTCGAACTTGATGCGCCCCGCGCGTTTTCGTGTAGAACACCAAATCGTTTCTGGGCCTCGATGCAAAGTACTAACGCTCGTTAATTTGCCTAGAGTGGGTGATTTGCATTAATTAATTGGGCTGCAATTAATTCTGATTGTATTATCTCCACGATGTTATAGTACATTGCAAAAACTTTCCCAGAGTTCGGCTTTAATGAACGCGAAGGAGAGGCAGTTTCCCTGTGACGGATGTGTCGGACTTAATTGGACGGATATTAAAAGCAGTTGTTTCGTAGCACCTAGAGTGCACTATACGCGAAATCTGAGATGCGGAAAACCGTACCAAAGGAAATGTTTGAAAATAAGAAGAAACCGAATGGTCATCAACGGTAAGCTCGGGAATATAGGAAACATTGTTCCTGGAGGACGTACTACTTGGAATTTCAAATTTTCGAAATGACATCGGCGAAGCGAAATATTTATGAAGGTAGGTGACTAGGTTTTCCACGGACATATGCGGGAAAGTTTCAGACAACAAAGTCAATCTTGAGAGCCTTGGTACTCAGACGGCTCTTGACGCCAAGTAAAGTCTACTATGTCGTATATGAAGCTTCTGCTGCTTCCTGAGATATTCGTTTGATCGTGTTCTTGCATAAACACATGAACATCTCAACGTGAATATAAACTCAAAATATCGTTGACGACAATATGAGTGCCCGGATGTAAAAACGCCTTAGCCGCTCGGTCTGACTCATCGTAAGTAGTAACAGCCAGTTTCGCAGTTTTTTGCATTTATCTTGTTTTGCTTGCTAGATAACAATGTGCCGCCACTGACAAAGTTATAGGTATTGAAAATATCTTTAATTTCAGCAGTCCTTCGTTCCGATTCGATGAAAATTGTGTCCAGGGGAGCCTTCGGAAGTCGCGTTTTTCCTATACCTCCCACCGTCGAGCTGTGGTGACCGTCAGCTGGCGAAAAAATCCGAAGGCTCCCCTGGGCACAATTTTCATCGAATCGAAAGGAGTGATGGCTCAAATTAAAGATATTTTCAATACCTACAACTTTGCCAGTGGCGGCACATTGCTATCTATAAAGCAAAACAGGATAAATGCAAAAAGCTGCAAAACTGGCTGTTACTACTTACGATGAGTCAGACCGAGCGGCTAAGGCGATTTTACATCCGGGCATTCAGTTACGAGGGGATGTGGTCCAAACAATTATTTCACAGTACTGGAGAAAAGTTGGCGTCATTGTGTTGCAATGAAATGAAAGCTGATATAAATAAACATAAAAACTGAATGTTACTTTCCAGCAGAATCTGAAAATACAGAATTATTAAAAATTTTATAAAAAACCAGGAAGGAAGGAAATGAACGGCATCCAACCGGAAATATATCGACGATAACGTCATCGATCCATGTTTTATTAATACCAGTGAATGGTAAATTTATTTCGCAATTAAATTTATTTTAGAATAAAAATTGAGTTAATTAGACATCTTATGCTCTTTAGTTTTCAGGTTGTGCAATAAATCCACAAGAAGGAAGTCGGAGAAAGCGTATAGTAATTAAAGCAAAAACTTAAAAGAAATTTTGTATTTGCATGCTGCAATTATGAAATCGCGTATTTTAAAGTTTTCTTCATGTCGTGTATCGATCATTTACTTCAGCTCGACGCGTGCACTTAGTAGACGGAGTAGCACGCCAGAATAAAACGCCACCTAACTACTTAGCCGCACATGTTACAGAGTTGCGTACACGAATTACAAGCATGCGAAATCGCGAAGCTAATTTATTATTTTCACGAAACTCAATTCAAAGGTTTCAACAATTTGTACGGTAACGATAAAACAAAATGTAATATTTTTGGTGTCAGGATAATATTTTTAAAATAAAATTGGTTACTTTCCAGTTAACGTAATACAATATCATTTTCATTGTGAATTGCACTTCACAGTATGCTTGTGTGATCGGTTTACAAAGCATTGTAATTAAAAGTTTACATTACAAATTCAATTAATATTGACTACTAAACAAAACGGATCGTATGATGTAATTAAAGCAGTTTAATTTGTACCATGGCATATTGCATCTGATCTATAGACTGAGTATCTGTTTTACAAATTAAATCTACCTTTTAAGATTAGTCCAAAAACTATACTTTATATATTATGTATGGAATTAGTCTGTTATTCTAGTCAATTGCATTTTTTAATGATACTTAGAGTATTCCACCTGAATCATTGAATTCGATTATTTTTTTAACAAAAACTAATATCGTAACTGTAATTAATACCCACGGCAGTTTTTAAGTTTTTACACGTTCGATGGTCTTAAAATGATAATAAGTTATATTATTTATGTTTTCAGGTTCATAAATGTGAAGAACTTAATTATTGTTTATGATATATTACAATATAATTACCACGTTTTCTGATGTAAATGAGATTGAGAAAATAAATCTTAATGAAACAAAGGATAACTAAAAAAATAATCGATTCCATCCTCAAATACAGCGTTAATTAATACTAGAGTGAAATGGTTTCTTATTCTGTTGTTGAAAATATTATAAACACTTTTTTAGCTTCCTCGACATACAAAGTTTTACCGTTATGAAAGTGCATTAATAATAAATTAATTTGTGTTTGTTTGTAAGTTCAGCGACATGCTATAATTATCCGTAATGATCTTAATATCCATTGTACTGAAATAATCGTTATAATTCATAATAGATTCATGAAAACGCATCATAACTTCCAAGTTAACTGTTAGGGTAAACAGTTTTGTACCTCGAAAAAAGTTTCATTACTGTACAGAGTCAATATCCGATACTTTGGTATCGATCTCTATCCGTCGTTATATGCTTCTTAGTGCACTTTTTAGAACCTCCGCTAGTAAGTCGGCGGGTGGATGTGAAGGTAAATGTTACGACTTTCAGAAAATTAGTTGCGTCCTGCGGTGCGATTGACGATCGTTTGATTTAGATATGTCGCTTGCCTTCCCCAAAGATAAGACTTTAATATATTTTTACGATAGAAATTGGAATTTAAATAACATGTAAATAAATACCAAATGAAGTAAAAATATTTCACTTTTCTATCTTTGTTTCAAATATTCTCACTAATGATATAATTTAACGCATAATAAGACGTATTAAAGATAATATCTTGAGACCTCTCAGAGAACAATAAGACTATCACGGGGAATACGCGTAACTTCGAAAGGCAGAATTTAATTAGTTCCGAATGACGGAAGTTATTTACTTAAAAAAATAATCGACTGAGAAATCGAAGTTATATAGCATAAATTATAAATTTAATATTCATGTGAAGATAAACATTACTATATGTTCTTTTCTCTCAAATAACTATCTAGAATGGTAACATTTTCAAGAAAATTTTTCTTCCTGTAGAATGTCCAGAATGTCCCATTTATGCTAATATTTACTATTATACCTTTTCTCGTATTTTCTATTCTGTATTCCGATTTTTCTACATTGAATAGGAAATTTATTTAAAATAATAACCTATTAACACTAGTTAGAATACAGGGAAAGAAATTTTATGTAAATGCCACTGCTCAGGGTAGTAACAGCTACCGCATGATTTCTGACGAATTTTGAATGGCGGTTAACATTCGAAATCGTTAAAAAGAACATTTTTATAAGTAGATACACTTTTATTACACCTTTTTGAATAGTTATTCATAATTTTCTGACTATTTAGTTATTAATATGATCTATAAACGTTGTTGACACGGAAAAACTTGGTACTTTTTTCATTGTAAAGCTTCCGTATCGAAAGCATTACAAGATACACTAAAAATACACTAAAATTTTTTTGTTGAGCACAAAATTTCCTACAAAAAAGTCAGCGAAGGCCCTAGGCTAAAGTTAATAGCTTAGCCACGAGCAACGATGGAATATGCCTCATATTTTACAAAAATTCTAAAATATTCATAATTAACTTGTAAGACAAAATTCCAGTGTTATTCATGGATAATCTATTAACTTTAGACTAGGGCTCTCCGTGACTTTCTTTTAGGAAATTTTGTGCTCTATAGAAAAAGGTTGAGTGCGTTTTTAGTGTGTATTGCACTGTTTTCAATACGGAAGCTTTAGAATGAAAAAAGTACCAAGTTTTTCCGTTTCAATTATTAATAACTATATCGTCTAGAAATTATGAATAAATATTCTCAAAGGTGCACTGAAATTGGATCTGTTTATAAAAATTTTCTTTTTAACGAATTCGAATGGTAACCGTCATTTCAAATTCGTCAGAATCTGTGTGGTAACTACTACTACCCAAAATGCCGTCGCATTGACTTAAAATTTATTTCCGTATAGTAAAATGTCAGTGTGACTTATTGTAAACCCATTGAAAATGTAACTTTTTTTTCAATGGAGGAAGCAAAAATGAACAAAAATATAATTCGTAATTGTTACTTTATATACATAAGAAAGTGACGATATTAAATATGATGTAATCCACTCGTTTCTATGACGTAATAATAATATATAGGAAAAAGTACTGACGTGCAGGAATAAAAACGAAAGTATTTATCCCAAAAACTCAAAATTGACTAGGTCTGGTAAAAAGGGTTCACACCGACTTCTTGTGTAGTATTTTATAATACATATAGTGGCATGGTACACAGAAAATAAGTAGTTACGGCCACTAGTTAAGTAGTAAGGTTCGATAATTTTTTTGAGCTTGATCTTTGTATTTAAATAATGAGGACAGCCAGTTAAGTTATAGTACCAACAAAAAGAAATTGGGTGTACTACATCGTACTACTTAAGTAGTTGCCTTAATTACTTCTTTTTTTTTTGCGTATATAATAAGGCAGACATTGTAAATAAGTGGATGCCCATTAGACAACCAAGCACGAAGCTTAAAGATATGGGGAGGTGCACGCAGAAAAATAATCTCCAGATTTATAGAAAGTGACACAAAAAATATATCTGTAATTCTTATATAAATTATCTGCAGAACTGCATCTATAGATTTAATAGAATTATCTGTAAACTCAAAAAATATTTCTGTTAGTTTAGGCATAGCTGAATTAAAATTAACTGACTGTTCAGAACCTTTTGTTAGATTTTTCAAAAATTTCAACCATGAAAAAATTTATACGATTATTTAAAAAAAACATGTAGTTTTCAAAATGTTTTGTTCTTTATATCGTTTTTTCACCTTGAAATAATTTAAGAATTTTTGTTTGCAGGAAATAAATCGCGTCCTTAAGACTGAAATTTTAAAATGCGCAAAGAAAGTATTTGGAAAGTATCCAAAATTGCTGCCAAAACACAACAAAATCAGGGAAAGGTTCAGGAATTTTTTATTTGAAAATAATAAATCAGAAAAAAAAGTTCTTGGAATTGATCCAGGAATACGCTAAAATTTTGTCAGAATTTTTTAAGTACTTTGTTCTTTTTTCAAAATCTCAAAATTAAAAAAAATTGAAAAAATATCTTATAAAAAGTATTCATTGCGCAATTCCAATACAAAGAAAAAAACAATTTGAAACATGCGTGTTTTTTTTTTAAATCATTGTAGTTACTTTTTCTATCCACGTTTCGAATTTTTTGAAAAATCTTCTGAAAGTTTTGTTAATTTTACATCAGATGTGCATGTTTGGACAATTTTTTGAACCTTTTTTTACACACAATATAGTAGTTAAAACATGTAGTGAAAAAATGTCTATTCAAGATTTAGGTTAACTTTACTATCACACAATGTTTCATATTAACCCATGACCAAATGTACAAAAATTTAAACTGAAGTTTGATAGTACTTTTTACCGATAGTACGTTTTAATGGATGTTTTTTATAGCTCAAACCTCGCTCAAATACTGCAAATTCAAAAATAAAAAAATTAGGCGTGATTAATGAATAAAATGAGTTTTAAAAATGCCTGTTACTTATCGTTTAGAATTATTTTAAACGGGTATAAATAACGCATCAAAAATATCTGGTTTCAATTTGGTCAAGTCTATTTTCAAAAAATTCAATATGACGGTCACCAAAATGTTGTCTGAAATGAAAATTTGTTTTTTGAACAATATTAGGATGCCCTAAAAAAATTCTAAACAAATTCAGGTGTAATTGAAGATGAGTTCTAAGAAGTTTTCATTCTTAGCAGTTTTTTTAGAGGTAGGGCATTTTTAAACTTTTGAAACAAATCTTCATTTTGGACGCTATTTTTGGTACGCCGTATATTGAATTTATTGAAAATGTGCCCAGATATTTTTTGGCTTTAAATTTGTATACATTTGATCCTTGATGAGTTAAGTGCTTTAATAAATCTTGTGAATTTCTGGTAGTTGTCAATTAAAAAACTGTCAAAAGTATTTACTACATTTCCAGACTCCAAGTTATTTTTTTTCAGAATAAATAACTATAATGAAAAAGTTGAATGCATTAGTATTCCACTAGAAAGCTTGATGCCAGAAGCGTAATTCTATGATAGATCTACTTAAACTTTATCACCCAAGAAAATACTCATTAAACGATTCGCGAACAAGCTCTGTTGAGGCACACAAAATACGTGAGGTTTATGGATTTAAAATGTTTTGTTAACAAAGTAACCGGACAGGTTAAGGTGAAGGAACTCATGCTAAGACGGTTCTAAAATATTCCGCTGATAAGGTTGGGATTTACACTGAAAATTAAAAATTAAAAATGTCTGAATGAAATTCAAGTTCTATAAGGGTAATTCTGATAAGATCAATTAACCAATGACAAAGAAATTAATTAGAAATTGAATTGGAAATAGGTGATTATTTATTTCCAATAAATCGTGTCCTATGTACGAGTCCCTCTATAAAAAGTAGAATTACACTATCAGAGACCGAATGTTGAAAAATTACTTTAGAACACCCTTAATAAAGTACCCAAAATCATCAGTCACATCCACGCCGTTGAACATGAGGCATGTAGGAAATGAAAATTATAACGTTGAAGTAATTATATCTCGACAAATAATGCTACAATGTCAATATAGAAACATGAAATCATTGAAACAGAGAAAAATATGATGGATACAAGAGATAATTTTATTGTTCGTTTTAACAACGAATATCACGTTGGTGCGAGATACGACTAGTGCCAGATACGTCAGATTGGCAGCACGACACCGGTTTGATTTCTCACTTATTCGAAGGATTTAAATTTTGATATTTTGGTAGTAAACAATATATTCTTGTTTCGAAATGTTTCGAAAAGATAATCAAAAGCCTCTGAAGGTCTAGAATAATACATAACTTACGTTTTAGAATTATTCAAACTTTTTTTTTTTTGTTGGTCATTTATTTCAAAAAGATAGTAAAATAAAATTACGATTTATTGGTCAAGGCATGTATTATATTTATCTAAGTTTTGCTTGTGAGTATTTTTCAGTACTAATAAAAAATGGTCCATAAAAAAATGAGTGACAAAAAGATGGAAAGCTCCAGTTTCTTGAGGGAGAACAAGGAAAAAAAAACAATTTTTCCCACCCTCCAGAATCTCGGATCTATTTTTCGTTCTCTAATATGTAAATTAAAAAATTGTAGATTAAAATGCAAAATTAAAACAACAGAACGTCGTTTACAACTGAAAAAAAGAACAAAAAAAGTCTCAATAGGAATTTATAGACTTTATTTTAATGTCAATGTTGTTTTTATTAATGACGATGATTAATGAATTTTAAGTTTAATCCTTGGTCGTATTAGCTTCTTTATATTTTAGAATGATAAACAACAAAAGCATTAAAAATTACGTACATCTGATAAAATTGTATTTCTTTGATTAATTCGATTTTCTACGACTCTTGATTGTAAATCTCACATACAGTCATCAAGGATGCGGTCAAAAAACCGACAGTCGAAAAGTTTTTAGTTTTAGTTCTTTGCTCTTTATTACCAAAAATTATTACTAAGTCAATAGTTAAGTTAGGCTAATTTGGAACGCGGGTCGAAAAATCGACAAATCAAAAAGCCGACAGGACAAAAAACCGATAGATGCGGGTCAAAAAACCGCCAGTCATAAAGCCGATAGGCGAAAAATCGACAGTCAAAAAGCCAATACTTATAAAAATAGACATATTGACAAGTGGACAGTATTCTTTTGAAGTGTCAGATTTTTTACTGTCAGCTGTTAGTTTTTCGGCTTTTTGATTTGTCGGTTTTTCGACCTGCACCAAAACCGGTTATAGAAAAGCCGACAGTAAAAGTCGATACGTCAAAAAATGACAGACCGTTTCACGATGTGTCTATGTTGTTATATATCAGCTTTTCCCTGTCGGCTTTTCACTGTTGGCTTTTTCTACTGTCGGCTTCTTGACAATCGGTTTCTTGACTTTCGGTCTTTTAACCTGTCGGCTTTTTTATTGCACCCCACGACACTCTAATCACTGCAATTTAATCATATGCAAATTTTTGTAAACCTCAAACAGATTTCGAAAAATCGACGTCAGGGATCATCATCAGCATCATAATCAGGGATTCGGAAACCCCCCCCCCCCTCCCAATAACGAGTTTCATAAATATCTATTAAAAATTATTAATTAAAACACAATTTTGGCCTGAACAGTAAAATTCATTTTGGCAGCAATGGCAATAAGGAAACTTAAAATACTTAAAAACTTCCTTATTAACTACTAAGACTTTGCTAGTATATGATAATTGTCTTTACGACTTGTCAAAAAATAAATATAGTAATTGCCAACAGAGCGCCAATTCAATCTCTAATTAATATCAATTACAATATTTTGAAGATTGCTATCATGACTGAAATGTTAAATTGATATTTATTTGCCTACCTCAAAGTAGACCCAATATTTCTACTTTCATTATTTATTAATAATTCCTTTTCGAAGAAATTGATTTTAAAAATTTGCAACTTTGGTGAAATATGTTATAATTGAGGGTAGTCGATGGGTGGAGCAGTTGTCATGGAATGACCCATATTTAAGTACTGCCCAGCTTTTATCAGAGTACTGAATTGTAGGAAAATGTAAGGAAAATAACGAACAACAGTTAAATCGAGGTAGTTTATATAGGTTTGGTAGCACTCTCCGTATTTCGATCCCCCGGCTCTGCGTCCCGTACCCAGTTCAAACATAGATCAATATGTTGCGTCACGTTCCCCGAACGTCCCAATCCTCCACCCCCCGCTCCAGCCCGTCCCCGATCATCGGATCGTTCCTCACCCCTCGCCCCAAGTTCTGCCCTTCCCCCCAGTTCCCCCAACGGTATTCGCCCTCGTCTATTCTCGGTGCCGTCGTCGAAAGCCCCCAGTGACGTCACGCGGGGACGCGCCCCATTCATGGGCTCCCACGCACAGCTAAACTCGGGATAATAAAAACGCGTTTCGGGGAGGGAGATATGCTGCACCTTTCGAATGCGCGTGTACGCTCTCGTTAATTGATAGTACGAAGAATTTCTCTCCTCTTATTTCGAAAGAAAAAACATCTAGAGATCGCGAAACGTACACCTGTACTACGTGTAGTGCATCGAGTAGTACGATAATTGATACGAGGTTCAATTCAATATTTTAACCTCCAAACGACCGAGCTGGACACGTGAGGGTAAAATAGAAACTTGAAAAAAAGCCACAAAAAATGTTAATTAGCAGCTTGAGGAATTGATGCAGTTTTAGAAGTCGATGATTACGATTCTGACCACAGATTTTAAACATAAAAATGAACGACCAAAACGTTGCTTGATCGCGCTGTCGGGTGGTATAAGTTCTTTGTCACAAATCTTAGATATTTTTTAATAAAAATGGGATATTCAATGTAGCGAACCCAAATATAAAATGTCGTAGTTCGAGGTCTAAAAATTCACGCGCATTCCTTGTTTAATTCAAAACTTTTCTGATGAAAAATTAAAATTATTGTACGTTGGCCATCTTGAATCTGCCATTTTATAAAATCAAAGTCAAATTCCTAATCAATGACCCCAAAAACAATAATATACATTACAGTCCCGGTATATTTACCCTCTCGGTTCCTCGCCTTCCCCTCCTGTCTCGATATGTTTACCAAAAGAAGGGGAGCGACGCTTCTCCCACTCCCCTTAGTTGCGTAATGTTTGTGATGCCACAGCAGGCCCTTCTTGAGTCCCCAGCCCGCAAGGCGGGGGTAAAAGAGAGCGTCATCAGGTAAATATAACGAGACGGAACCTCGCAAATATGCTTGGACGTAAATACAGCGAGACGCAATTTTACCAGGATTTTAAGGTCCCAAGTTTTAATAAAATTCAAATGATATTTTAATTTTTTGGTAGTCATATTGGATCCGACATTTTGAATATTAAAAACTGCGAATTAAAAAAAAAGCAACAATATTTTTATCGTGTACTTTAGTTAAAATATTTATTATTCAAAACACCTACATTTTTCATATTTATTTATATTAATAGTGTGATTATGAATCAACATTTTTTATGAATTTATTATCCAAGAGTAGCCAAGATTATCCAAGACTGCCGGATACAAAAAGTTTGGTGTAGGACGACACACAAAAAATTGTGAAAACACTCAAAATGATATACCCAATTTGGAAGACAATTTTTATGAACAACTAATCTAATTTGTATAAATATCGTTCCTTTTTAATCACATTGAATTCAATACGAATTTAACTATTTTTGCGCATAATTATGACGTTAAATATTCAGCTGTTCTTCTTCGACTAGTTGAGAAGCAACAACTTGCGGCATCTTTAAAGGGAGTGCATTAACTTTCCGATTTTTCAACAAGAACTACGCTAAATTGTTATTGCTAAAACGTAAATATATTTCAGTATAATTTACTGATACAAGATATATTACAAATTTTCATAAAAATGTTTTACAATTTTTTAAATCCAGTCAAAAATTAGTGCAATAAGGTTAATTGTAAGATTTTCAATGCTGCTTCAGCTTTTACGGTCAAGATGGGTTATATGTAATTACAGTAGAACCTCGGGACTTCTAAATTCGGGGCTTCTAAGGACTTCGGAACTTAGAAGCCACCAGCCTCGGCTCTTCGAAGTCACATGGTACAAAATCTACGACACGAACATTGTGCAGAACACATGCGCACTAAAATTAGAAGTCCCGAGTTTATCAGTCCCGTGAATTTAGAAGTCCCAAGGCTCTACTGTAGTATCTAATGTGACTCTATATATGGTAAAAACGTTATGTTAAACTACTCTCTAAATATTAATTAGTCAAGAATAACTAATGAAGAATTGAAAAGGTGTAAATTAGTTAATAACCTATTTAACGCATAGTAAAAAACTAACTCACTACTCAAATTGAACTAATTTATTTTAGTAATAAGATATTAAAAAATACACTTACTACATTGAAATTAGGGGTGCGGGTCAAAAAACAAATAAAAAAACAGACAGGTCAAGAAGTCGATAGTCATAAAGCCAACAGAGAAAAGCCGATACATAAAAAAATAGACACATCGACAAGCGGATTGTTATTTTTTGACGTGTCGACTTTTTTACTGTCGGCTTTTCGATTATGGGTTTTGGTGTAGGTTGAAAAACCGACAAATCAAAAAGCCGACAGGTCAATAAACCGACAATTTAAAAGCCGACAGTAAAAATGCTTATGAATACGTCATTTTTGTGCGTGTCGGCTTTTTGACTGTCGACTTAAGGTCTGTCGTTTTATGACTGTCGGTTTTTCGACCCGCACTCGAAATCAGCAGAACTACTATTGCATTAGTAATAATTCTGGCTAATAAAGAGAAAAAAACTGCTATTCATTATCAAGTCATTGCATTTTTTAATAGAACTATTACTAAAATAAAGTAGTAGTCATTAATTAATTAGTAAAAATGATACTAATGCTAATACTAATACTAATTCAATTAGTGACCAACGAAATATTCCTTGATTAGAGCTTTTTGACTAATTTAGATTTATAGAGTATTTTGAACGTAAAAGAAGATTAAACATTACATGTTAATCTATTTACATAATAACTTATTTATAATATTTAAAACACAATTTATCTATATTTACAATAGCTTTTAAGATACTAATTCACGGTTTTTATGTGCCGGACTTTCGTAAATATTCAAAACAAAATTTGTTCACAAATAATCATGAAATTTTATAATGCATGGATTTCCTTTTTTTGTTATCAGTAATACTTTTGAAATGTTAGCCCAATAATTCCGGGATATTTATAAAAAAAGTGTCCTACACATTGTGTAAAAATTTAGCGTATTTTTTCACCAATTTTAGCTTTTTATAAGCAACTTCCCAAAAGTCACTCATTTTTAAATAAATATTCCTGAGCTTTTCTCGGTTTTTATTTTAGACGCCTTGTTTAGCGTTTCATCTTTATTTTTAAACAAGTTTGAAAAAATAAAAGGAAAAAATCTGTTTTTTGAAAACAATCTTATATAGTTTTTTATTGTTTTGAAAAAAATAATAAAGGATTCTGAAAGTTTTTTACATAAAATATAACCGTTAAAACTGTACTAAAAACATAGTTCATAGAATTTAATAGGTTAATATCACGCGTAAACGAACACAGTACAAAAAATAATTTGCGCAATAAAAAACAATTTTATACTATTATCACATTGTTTAATTGACATTCAGGGTGTTTTACAGCATACAGAAACCACGAACAATGGACAGAAACTGGACATCTTTTCTACTATACTATTAACTTTGAACAAAAAGGATTAAATCTTTATATTTTAACAAATGATTCGCAATTAATTCGGTATCAAATAATTGTGATTCTCGCATACATCAAGAATAATTATCCTAGACAAGTTGTTCAATTATCGATGTAAAGTGGTTATGTTTCTTGCAGGATACTTTGTTTTTACATTAAATTTATTTAAATCCAAAAATTATTTCTGTTTGGATTGAAACTTGTGTAACTTTGATACTGAATCACCAAAAATAATACATTTATTACTTCATTATCTCATCAGTTTTTATTTACATACGAGTCCTGGTATAATTGCATCTCGTTATATTTACGTCCCAGCATATTTGCCAGCCTTCGTCCTGTTATATTTGCCTGTCACCGCTCTCTTCCCCCCCCCCCCCACTTTTTAGGCTACTGCCTTAGGAAGGGCCTCTTATGATGTCATGAACACAGCGCGATTCAGAAGAGTGGGAGAAGCGGAGCTCCCGTTCTTTCAACAAATATAAGGAGACGGGAGGGGAAGACAGATGCGAGAAAAAGGAACAATGATATTGCGTAGGAAATAAAGGAACAACGTTAAACTCAACATCTGACAAACTCAACATTTTGTGCTAATAAAATGTCATACTAATAATGCGGTGTAAATTCCTTGGTGTAAAAATTGAGCCACTCTTTCACAAAAAGTGAAATTTTCACTCCATTGAGAGTGATATTTCACTCCATCAAGAGTGAAAGAAAAAACACTCTTGGAATAGATAACGAAAATGAAAAAAGTACAGTATTCAACGTGAAAGTAGTTTTAAAATGCCTTTAAAAAATTCCAAAAAACCCATATGGCAGGAGACAATATTGTGTTCCATAAAAACATTAAGCTGTTAATATTCAGATTAAAAAGTTTTGTTTTGTTAAATAAAATATGATTTCCGCTTCGTATCATTAATAAAAGAAATGAGCACAACAACCCAAATCACACATGAAATATTAAAGGCACGAAGCACCAAATACGGTCGATCTTTGGGCGAAGCGAGCCAAGGGTGATGCCTCCGATCCTGGTAGGGTTAGTGTCCGGAGGTCACGGGGCAAAGCCCCTACAATATAATTGAAATTTTTTCATTAAATTTCCAAATTGAAAATGAGCTTTTGCACACGTAAGGTTTTTTTGTAAATTTTTAAATCAAATCTAGTTTATCCAAAGATATTACACTTTTGTTCTTACGTTACATTTGTAGGTTGTTGTCATCTTCATAGAATAAACATTGTGGGTGTAAGGTTATGTTCAAAGCATCGCAAAATAAAAAATTTCAATTCCTAAGCAAAAACGAGAGAAAAACTTAATATTTCACGATGACAAATTAATGGAGTGTATTATTCAATTTTTTTCTAAAATCTATATTCTGGTCTTTAATCAATTGTGTAATACTTTAATAACTCGCGAAATTTATCGCAAACGAGTCGTATGTAAACAATTAAAAAAGTGTGCTAAAAATATATTGACTAATTTCAATATTTTACAGAAATGTTGGTTATTGGAAACGAGGCTAAAGCAGCATCCTACATTTCGTGACTATATTTGCTCAGTTAGTGAAATTAAACTATGCAAATCAATTTGCGCATATAAATCGTTATCTGTACATATGAATAACTGCGGTTATACGCGACTTTATTTACGCAAATTAAACTGCACGAAAATATCTCTACATATAAATCGTTCTTTTTTAACAGAGATTGAAAGTATTTTTTGTTTGTTTTTTATTAACCGAATTCATTGAGCTCGTAAAAGCCATTTAAGAAAACTCAAACTCAGTCTCTGTGGAATAAATTTTATGTGGGTGTTTTTATGTCTGATGGCGAAATAAAGAGATTTTTTATTTTCATGATAAATTGAAAACTTAATAAACGGAATAAATTAAAAAAAGATATTTCTGAAAAATATTTTCTATTTTTTTACCTCCTAGATGATCGTAGAATATCATTTATCAATATATTTTGATTCTAATTTAATTGTTCAATATAATGAAATACATTAAAAATTTAAATAACGTAACGGATGCAACAATTTAGTATAATTGATCTAGATTTTATTTACAGGACACATATACATGTAATGCAATTTTATTTATAACCTACATATTGATCCTTTATTATTTTATTTCACGATATTTTAAGTGCGAGGGGTAACCGTGTATAAAACAGAGAATGATTAATATAGATCCATCATAAACGTTTTGGATGAAACCTAGTTTCGAATTTTATCCTTTAGGTCAGAATTTACGTAATTGGGGTCAATATTTCGATATCGTTTGCACTCTTCATCAATATGGTACTAAGTTTGACGAGGGTCGAAATAAATTAATATTTTTCGTAGAAATTTCCTAAGCTTTCAATTATCACATCTAAATTAACCATGATTTGTAGATTTATAATATTATCCAGAAAATATTGATTACTTACTTGTCATTTTCCAATCGAATGAAATTATTGTAAACACAAATAAACAGCTTTTCGATTAAAAAATCATCATTTTAGCATGAAAGTAATTATAAAACTGATAAATGGTTTTGTGGAGCATAAAGAAGAAAGTATACTTTTAGTTTCTATTAAACAATTTGCCGACTGGTCGAAAAGCCGACAGTTAAAATACCGACATTCAAAAAGCCGACAGGCAAAAAACCGACACTTCAAAATGCCGGCAGTAGAAAAACCGAATTGTCATAATACCGACAGTCAAAAAACCGACAGTGATAAATCGGACATTCCAAAAACCGACCGGCAAAAAGCTGACGCGTCAAAATGCCGACAATCGAAAAGCCGACGGTAAAAAAACTGACACTTGTCGATGTGTCTATTTTCATATGTGTCGGCTTTTTGGCAATCGGCTCTACGAAGTGTTGATTAGGTGATTATCGGTATTATGACAATTCGGTTTTTCTACTGTCGACTTTTAGACATGTCGGTTTTATGTCTGTCGGCTTTTTGACGTGTCGACTGTTTGCCTCTCAGCTTTTTGAATATCGATTTTTTGACTGTCGATTTTTTGACCTGTAGTATTTTTTATTTGTCGGTTTTTCAACCAACACCCAACAATTTAACAACCAATCTCTCTAGAAGTGACAATATTTTAACTTGTAAATTTACTTTAATTATAAAAGTAGAAGCCGATTCCAAATCCGTAGTAATCGGTTATGATTTCAAAATTTATTATGTAAATTTCCCAGGATAAACCATTACACGTTTAGTCATATCAAACACAAAAATGTAGCTTACTAATTAATTACAGGGTTAGTTGTCGTATGCCATGAATTAACGATAATCGTGTAAACATGAAAAGCATATCAACACGTATTTTACTCTAAAACAATCTAAATTGACGCATTTAGCAGGGGCGTGATGCATACTAAGTACCCACGCACATAAAACGTGACTATTTAAATATATTAAGAATTAAAAATTGTTAAATTTATAAATGATTGTATGCAAATTTTTTTATGCCATTATTCTTAGATTTAAATATGTTTTGAAAATCCTGCCTACGTTGAAAGTACTTTTGCTAGTCAGAAGATTTTTTTTACATAAATATTGTGTAAACATTTGTGCAAAAAAGCAATTCCGTCAGTTAAAATAATAAAAGAAAAAAAATTATCCGTTTCTAACATATAAACACCTGATTCATAACTTCTGTCATCATCTGATAACGTTTCGCAATTGTAAAATTATTGAAATTATTTCGGTAGATACGGTGTCCATTCATTTTCAGAACTTAAATTTGGATCAAACTACTCACAATTTTTAATTTACACTTTATGTTTGATAAATTATTCTGGTAATGAAGAATAACGTGATTTTCGAATATTCTGATTATGTATCAAAAGCAGATATTGTAACGGTGAATCTTTTATTTTGAAAATTTTGTATTGATTCCCAGCTTTATTTATTTCATAATATTCTATACCTTTTCAAGATTATAACCTATAAGAAACTAAATATTTAAAAAATGCTAAAATACGTATTCTTTTAGACATAATAAAATATTCTTTTGAAGCATGAGAATTTAATAGAATATCTTTTACTCAATAATAAGGGATAAAATATGTTTTTTCAGTATTGTATTTTACGGGATATAAGAAATAGTTTTTAAAGACACGGGATTGTAACTGATAAAAGACTTTTCTCAGTGTACCATTGCACTTTTAGTGCCTCAAAAAGTAAAAAAAGGCCACCTATTTGTTATTTTTGTAAATACGAAAAAAAATCTGTTATCGTTGAGAAAATTCTACAATTAATAAAAAGATACCTACAGTGAAGTATTTTTGTTTCTAAATCAAGAATAAGATAATAGAAATATTCGCAAACATTTTCTGGACAAAATTTTGTATGTAAGAATGAAAGGACCTAACATTAACCCAGCATTAAAAAATTCAATGTTATCGAGTTTAAACTAAAATTAGTGCATATCTAGTATATCAATTTAAAGCTTTCGGATAAGGTTTCTAATACTATTCTTAGGAATAGCACAACAAGCATTACTAATTAATAGAGCATCTAAACACTAACAATTCGTTAAAAGTTATATAAAACCATAAAGTTGTGATGGTTCCCACAGTGAAACCATTTTTTTTATTATAAATAATTTTCCCATAAGTAATTTGTCCCAAATATTACAGACTCGGAATGTAAAATATACACACGGTAAATGTCCCGAAATAAAATTAGCCGAATTATAAAAATCCAAAATTTAAAATATCCGAAGGTAAAATGCTGGAATTAAATTTTCACAAGTTTAGTAAAATGGAAGTTCATGGATAAAAAAAATATAGATAAATGCATGTGTATCTGTTTGTGTCTTTTCGTATCTGTTTGCATCTGTTTGTATCCATTTGTATCTGTTTGTGTCTTTTAGTATCTGTTTGCATCTATTTGTATCCACTTGTATCTGTTTGTGTCTGTTTGTATCTGTTTGTATCTGTCTATATCTAATTATTTCTGTTTGAATCTGTTTGTATCTGTTTAAATCTGTATGTATCTATTTGTATCTGTTGGTATCCGTTGGTATTTGTTTGTATAAGTTTGTATAAGTTTGTATCTGTTTGTATCTGTTTTTATCTGTTTGTATCTGTTGGTATTTGTTTGTATATGCTTGTATCTGTTTGCATCTGTTTGTATCTATTTGTATCTGTTTGTATCTGTTTGTATATGTTTGTATCTGTCTGTAACTATCTGTATCTGTTTGTATCTATTTGAATTTTATCCATTTTAATGAGCAAACAGACAAAACACTATTACATCAGAACCATTAGATTATATTATAATTCTAGCGTATTAAAAAAATGGCAGTTTATATAGGAATAAATTACTGTAGAATAATTTATATAACTGTATTTCTTATGTCCATACTTTCAAAAATTCGAATCACCGAAACTCATAACCGCAATAATGAACATTGTAGCAGTAAAAAATGTTATTCCAATACATTGTTTTCCAGTAATCATTTATAATGCAGTGTTACTGATTACAAGTCACTGGAAATTACAGTATAATAATATTATTACTAAACAGTACATTTTCATGCATTCTCATGCATTTCCATGAAATGCAACTTAAAATTAGGTAGACATATAGATCGTTAATAATTAAATGGATTTTGGGCTTGATTTATCGAGGTGCACATGAAATGCAATCAGTAAAAATGGTTAATTTTTGTCTCTTCAATGATTCTTATTTAAAGTGCTCATTTTGATAGTACAAATTAAGAATGTTATGTTGGTTTCATCAAGTTTCAAAGGAAGAAACTTTATACGCAGATACTGCCTTTTTTATTTAGTAAAATGATACGATTGAAGGATGTTTGGTTTGACAAAATCGTTGTACTTTAATTTATTTAAAATGTACTAAAAATATCGATTTTCAGACAATATATATTAATAGAAAATTGATAGATAATAAGTTGCAAAAATAATCCGCAATATCGACAGTCCTTAGAAAATTATGGTGTATTTTAACTAATTGTAAGGATTTGATATTTCAGCAATGGAATATACAATAAAATTTTTAACGATTATAACCTAAGTTCTTGTACGTTCTTGTCTTTCCTTTTTGTGGTATTTATGCGTCAATGAAATATTATTTCCACTGCAGACACGAATGTTATTATGACGTGTATAAAATGTATGCTTCAAGTAAAAATAAAAAATAGTTTCCTAATTCTGAAGAAAAATGTCATCAGCACAAATCTATTTCATTTTGGTAGTTACCTACCCGAGTAACAAAAGTATCTGTTCAGGACCCTAATTAATTTCTACATGGGTAATAGCAGGGTCGTAATAAACTACGCACGAAATTTTAAGAAGTTTGCACTATAACTACACTGTTAGAATTTTTTTCGGAATTTTCAGAATACGAAACTGAAGTTTTTTTACTGCGACCGTTCAAAACAAATGTTGTTAACAATTTAGTAATTTTTTGTTACATGCTACAAATATTCTGTATCAGTTTAGTAATTTTTAGTTACCGTAATAGAAAGCTATAAGGGGAGTAAACATTATTTTGACTATTGGTTAATTTACATTTATTAATATGTTTTACATACGTGCATAATTATTGAGTGTATATATTGAATATTACTTGAATTAATTTGCATACAACATATTATTAAATTAGAATGAATGAAAGATGCATGATCAGCAGTTAAGGAAAATTATATTGTCATCGTAGAAATAAGAATCAGTCATAAAATTTCATATGACACGTTTTATACGCTACTTCTGCTTGACCGAGGAATCCCCTATAACCGAATGAAAATCCCACTTCTACAACGGGAAGCACAGGCGCTAAGTGTAGGGTGGCACGTGTCGCAGCCGCATCTGGCGGCTACAAACCAAACTAATCTTTAATCCCCTTAGTTATCTGATTCCGTCTCAGATTTCTATTACAGTTTCGTAATTTTCTGGTAATGTTTTATAATGTTTCTTTTTGATACACGTGTCCGTAAAGTAGACACTTTAGATAAGTAAAGTAGACTCCTTTTAGTCCGTAAAGTGTGATTTTACGGACTGATAACTGCACTTTAGGGACTAAAAACAGTCGGTAATGTGCCTACTTTTGCGAACAGTGTATCAAAAAATAGTATTCGCTCCTCGGCGGCACAATCTCCACTCGGTCCGTAAAATTGAACTTTACGGCCTAGGACCGAAAAGTACTATTCTGTTACAGAATTTAGTAAAATTCTGTTACTTCTGTAACATAAAAGCATCCGAATTTTCCGAACATTTCTAACAGTGTAGTAATCAATGCATTTTAAAATTTAAATATAAATAACTATATTTAGCATACACGATATATGTATTGAGCTCTCGGAAATAATCACCCTGCGTGATGAAAGCATTAAATTTTACTGAATAAAAAATATGATTGCACGGGTGTGAACGTTATTATGCATTGTATTACAGTTGCATTGAAAGAGACACAGAATTACCTAACATTGCATTACACTACTGATAACGACGGCTAATAGTACGGACTTGGTTGATCTATTTTCCACACATCAGCCGCAAAAGATTATCTCCTTCATATAATCCGAGTGAGTAAATATTCGCTTTGAGCTCTATCGTTGGTAAAAAGCATACAATGCAAATACGTAACTAAACTATGAATAATGTATATGCGAACGCAAACAATACCAGTTTATTTTTACGTCGCGGCAGTATTTTAAAATAAATCCAGAGGCATTCGCGATGTAATAGGCATACGATGTAATGCTATTTCAACTCCCGACGCGTTATTTTTACATTCTCGCTTCTGTCCAAGTTAGTCTCTTATGACTGAATAGTTGAAAAGTTTCGCATAACTGGTATTGCACTCTAGTTGCAAAACTCCAGCCAGCCCATGCCGAAGGATTTGTTTAACTGGATCATAGTACTCCTCTGGCAACACGTGCATTCGTATATTTTTCAAACAATCACTTTTCCTACCTTGTTCGAACGAAGGGAAACTTTTCCGCCACAGCGTGCGCAGCACCGGATGTCGCAGTAGTTGCAGACGTGACCGACGCCATCGGCGAACTTCGTCTTCAGGCATATGTGACACGTTGCATCCATTTCCATACCTGCCTTTTTGTGCATCTCTGAGCGAGCTCGTATCGTATCTTCCAAAACTTGAACCTCATCTTGCTTTCGCCTGCAACCAAACGCAAAAAAAAAATCGTTGAAAACAGATTAGCTTTTGGATTAACGCAATTTTGGACATTTACTATCCAAAATAATTGAATATCACCATACAAGTATGTAAATTTGGCCATATCGATAAATGACGATACCCGATTACAATTGTGCATGGAAAAACATTTGAATTATACAATAACATGTGCCAATAAAGTAACTGGACAGAAGTAAATTGCAATTATATCTGTATAGGTGTGTTTATTTTATCTACTGTTTTTGTTACACGGAAAAAAATAATTAGCAAAATCAGCCGAAAAATCCGCAGATTCTACCAATTTTATCCTATAGGGACAGCTGTTGGAATTCCGTTAGGGATAGCCGATAATTTCAGCTAAATTTACTGAAAAAGTCCACAAATTTAACGGAACAAATCTGCTAATGTAGCGGAAATTTAGAGCTAAGCGCGAATTGAGTAGGGTGAAGGCTACATTAGCGGAATCAAAACAGCTAAAATTGCATATATTTTCGGCAATTCCAGCCGAAAATTTTAGCTGATATGAATCAGCTAATCCAGCGGAGTCATTTTTCTCCGTGTATGGTTCAGCTGTCTTCTTAGAAAACAGAAATTTAGTATAAATCTAATCAGTAATCATCTCCTAGAGCGTGTTTACAAACTGCGTTCTAAGAAAGATGTTTTGGAACATTTTGAAAAAGAAAATGTCGCTCGTTCCACAATTTATTCTATATTTGAACGTTACTAAAATGGTCAGTCAAGTGTGGGAATTAAGAAAAAAGGTCGTCCAAAAAAATTAAGTCTGAGCTTCAGAAATTGAAGAAAGCTGTGGTAAACAAAGTTGGAGCATCTAATCGAAAATTAAGTAGAAAACTTGGTGTGTCGAAAGAGACAGTTCGTGAAAACTTGATAAATATGGGTGTAAAGTATCACAGAAGAGTGACCGTTCCAAGATATAGTGAAAAGCAACTTCAAGATATCCTACAAAAGTGGAGAATTCTTTGTCGAAAATACTTCATTGGTGAGATTGAGATCATTCTTGACGATGAAAAATATTTCTCCTATACTTGGAATAATGGCAAACAGAACGCGGGATTTTGTACAAAAGATATTGCAAATACTCCTGACGCTATAAGATTCGCCGCCAAAGGTAAATTTGAACAAACAATTTTAGTTTGGGCAGTCATATCCACAAAAGGAGTGTCGCAACTTTATATTCAAGATTCGAAAGCTCCAGCTATAAAAAGTGGCACTTATATAAGAAATTGTCTTACTAAACTTGATAGATTTATTAAAACTATACACTCTGGTAACAACATTATATTTTGGCCTGATCTGGCAAGTAGCCATTATGCTGGAAAAACACTAAATTGGCTTAAGGACAAAAACATCCATTGTATACCAAAGTATACAAATCCACCAAACATTCCGAAGGCAAGACCAATTCAAGATTTTTGGAGTTTATTGTGTCAGGAAGTGTAGTAGACATGATTCGAGGTATAAAGTCAAAATTGCAGAAAACTGAAGATAATGGTCCTTTAGTTCTTTACAAAAACTAAAATTATTATGTGAGTTTAATGTGAATCTAATATAAATAAATCATTTTTCTTTTAGTGAAAAATATTTCTATTATATTGTTTTAAGTTTGTCCAGCTACTTTATTGGCACACGTTATATGGGAAATGATGGTTTGATATTTGATGGAGGTTTCCTAAGTGGCTCAAAGATCTATAAGTGATGTCGACCACACAAAGAGATAATAGGGAATTAGAGATAATATTAATTATAATAATATTAGAGAAAAAGGGGTAATGGAACCACAAAAAGGTAGAAATAGTTGTAATATATAATATAAGAAAAACAAACCACATGTAAAGTATTCATTGGCTGCATGTTACTTTCACAATTCAAAATGTTGTAAAACATGCCATGGGCAATTTTTACCATGACAACTATTTTCATGTCATAAATTACATCATTTTCACTTTTAACGGATGTTTAAAGTGACTATTTAACTGCAAAACTTAAGATTTGAGGTTATGTACTCTACTACGTATTTAATGATTGGAAAATGGTTGGATTAACCCATTGACTGCCAATGACGAAGATTTTTGTCATTTTGGACTTTTCCCAGACTGCCAGAAAAGGGCAAATCTTTGTCATGATATAAAGTAGACTGAAAAATTCTGGAATTTATGTAAAATAAAACCAAATCCATTTCTAGACAGTCTAAGGTGTACTATGGATATGATGGCGTTGTCCATTTTCATAATCGCTGTGTCAAAAAAAAAAATTATATAAATCCACAAAGGTAGTATTCACAACGTTTGCTAAACTTTAGTCATGAAGTATGAGATTGTGTTCAATCAATTTATGCATGACAAGTTTATAAAACCGTTTGAAATTTGTTACTTGGTGTTTTTCGGGGTCGCTGATTACAAATCTAAGGTCAGATTTTGAAAATTTAACCCTTTGCGGCGCAGTGGTAACCCAGATTACACTACCACCTTTTTAATTCACATCTTTTCTGTCTTGTTTCAATGCTTTCGAAGCAATATTCAAACAATCTTTTTACAGTGGTAGAGGGGGCTTTTTAGTACGTAACGAAACGGATAATAAATGCAATTACGCATAATTATTAACAAGTATAAAAAAATTAATTTAAAAAATCTTCGATTTTTGAGAAAGAAATCGTTTTTGAACGAAATAAAAGGTAAATTAGAACCAAATTTGGTACTCGGGGGTTTTTGGGGTCGCTGATTACGAATTTGAAATCGGTTTTGAAAAATACAAAATGGTGGATAAATTTTCAAAAATTCATCTGATTTACTTGAAACTTGTTACTCGGGGGCTTTTGGGGTCGCTGATTACGAATTTGAAGTCGGTTTTGAAAAATTCAAAATGGCGGTAACAATATGGCGGATGAATTTTTAAAAATGCATCTGAGTTACTCGAAACTCGTTACTCGGGGGTTTCTGGGGTCGCCGATTACGAATCTGGCCTCGGATTTTGAATATTCAAAATGGAGGATCGAAGATGCCCGATCGAAATATGAAAATGTACCCGATATTGATGAAGCTATTAACTCGGGGGTTTTTGGGGTCGCTTATTACGAATCTGATCTCTGACTTTTATATTTAAAATTCCGAGTACAGAGTATCAAGTTTTATCTCTATCAAGTAAATTTTTACATTTATGTAGGCCATCTTGGATCCACTATTTTTAATTTACAAAATCTGACTTCATATTCGCAATCAGCGATCCCAAAAACCCCCGAGTACCCACTTTCATCAAAATCAAGTAAATTTTTTACATTTATGTCGGCCATCTTCGAGACGCCATTTTGAATTTACAAAATCTGACTTCAGATTTGTAATCAGCGACCCCAAAAGCCCCCGTGTAACAATTTTCAGCTGTTTTCCGTATAAAGAAAAATGTGTGCCGCAAAGGGTTAAAATAACGGCTACAATATGGCGGAGACATTTTCCAAAAGTGGAATCATTTTGGTTGAAAAATTTTCAAAATCCAACTTCAAATTCGTAATTAGCGGTCCCGAAAGTCAAATTTCCTCCGAGTATCAAATTTCAAGCGAAATGGTTGGAATTTGGAAAATTTGACCGCCATATTGAATCCGCCATTTTGAATTTTCAATATCTGACTTCAGATTCGTAATCAACGTCCCTAAATACCCTTATACACCAAGTTAAAGTAAAATCTAACAAAATTTTTTTTTTTAGTTCTGGGCATTTTTTGTGTAATTCTCGTGGCAATGGGGTTAACTATACTTTTTTTCTTTGTGTACTATTTATTCGATTATGTGAGCAACTCAATAAGTCACTGTACTTGACATTGCTTGATGACCCTTTTCTTCGTAAGAAATCTCCAGATTACAGATCATCATTTCAATGCAACGACAAAAGTAAAAAATTAGAAAATTATCATATTCATATAAAAAATGTCGATAAAGTGTACCGAAAATGACCAAGGAGAAAAGTTACGATACTTCGAGTGTGGAGTAATTACGTCCAATAAAAATATGGGAAATTTCCAGTAGATTTTTACAGTGTCTGCACTGATGTGAAACTAACGATGTCCAACATAAAATCAAATTTGATTTAGAAAGGAATTTACTTTGTAAATAAACTACGATTTCTAAAAAAGCAACTTCAATTACCGCATATTTGATTATTCGAAAAATAAATCTTCATTCGATGAAATCAATTCTTGAAAAAAAGGTAACGTAATTTTATTTTAAAAATGTAGTGCATCAAATTAATAATTCGATTATTTTTATAAGGTACCTACTCATTTTTTGTAGAAAATATGATTTCGCTGTTTTTCTTCAACAATAGCATCAATAATGAAATAATATAATAATCGATAGATACATTTTTTGCAACGTTTATATTATTGTAGTAATGTGTAAAGGTTAAAATTTCGATTTCATCGTAGAAAAGGGGAAAAGTATACTTTTTAACAAAACTATTACTCATTTTCTTAAATAGGTTACATTTGATGCTTCATTTTTCAAACTAGACCCTTTTCCTTCTGAAATTCTACGTTTTATAGTTTTAGGGTCGGGATTTAGTAGAACTAATCAGAGATGGAAGATTGATAAACGAATTTCAGAATAATCTGAGAAGATTTCAGTATCATAAGGTACAATTATTTAATATTATCATGTTCTATTTCTAAAATTAATGAAGATTTTTTAAATAAATTAACGTGAGATTGTTATAAAGTTAATAAACATTTATGTTTCAAAATATAGTTGGAAAGTAATCTCCGCATTTGTGGATCTACCTAAAATTTTGGAGGCTTTGATATTTAATTAATAATAAATAGTATCAATAATACTATTAAGCAAGTAAAGAGTACGCATTTTTGTTACTACTTAGTGTTTATTACTAATGAAGTTCTAACTTATTGGAGAGGCTAATATACGGAAAAAATCATAAGTAAAATTTTAAGTAAAATTTGCTGAGTCTCATTTAAAAGCGAACTTTATTGAACAATATAAATAAATAGTATTCTAGCCTTTAAGTAATAAGTTTTTAAATGACGTTTAATCACAGATTAACAAGAAAATTGACCCAGTTATATTAAATATAAAAATGATCTTAATTTATTTACTTGGAAAAGATTTTAATACATTATTGGTGTTAATCAAACATTTAAAAGATAAATTACAGATTAACTGCAGACAATTAGGATTGTTCTTCTAATTATTTTAATTAACAACGGTTATTCAACTTTTTCGGTAAATTTTACTTAAGTTCTGGGTAGAATCTACTAAATATTTTTTTTCTGCGTACCAACTACCTGCTTGAATAAAATTTGCTTTTACGAAATCCACATTTAAAAACATGTTTCAAGCAGAGTCCATAGTCAATTAATATTTTCTCATTAATTAAGCTATTTTACTAATTTTTTATGAATGTACGATAAGTTTCAGACACGTGCTATAATTTACAAGAGTAAATTTCGTAAGTATCAACGTGAACTATTTGATTACCACAAGTCTATTCTTGCACTTTCTTGCTAGATTTTAAACCAATTTCGCTAAAATTTGTCATCTTTAAAAAAAAGATGCATAATAACTTTAAAACAAATCTAGACTAGAAAATTTGTTTAGTTTTTGTTTAATTTGCATACTGTAGATGTCTCTTAACGTGCAAATCATATTTTCAAACGAATTGTTAAATTACATGTTTTTACAACTTTTTATATGCACAACATAGAGAATTATATTGTAAGAAACTATTTTGAGTAATAAATCGAAACTCATAATGTTCGTTAATATTGTAAAACGTTTTGGAACTGTACAAAAAGTAGAGCCAATTTTTAAAGCTGCTTCAATTTTCGTAACAATCAGCACAATAGTACACTAGATGACGTCACTATCCAATTCTTCCTACTACTCTATCCCTTTAATGATTTTCACACCTTTAACGCGAATACTTAGTAAAAGTAAAAATTACGATCTTCTTTATGTTTGGCTAAAAGTACATTATAGGTTTTATAAATGCCTTTACATATAAGTTAGTTTTGTTCGAAATTAAAATTTTTGTAAAAGTGGACTTTTCTGGTCACTTGAGATCCATCACCGTAAATACTACATCAAGCCTGAGGCTGGTTATTAGAAACGATGTCAGTATTCCAGAACATAAATATTTTCCAACATTTGAAAGAAATGTTCATAATATTAATAACGCGTTAATATTAATGGAACCTACAATAACATCGAGGGAACCACATGGAAGTTGGCGTAAGATCAAACGAAAGCTTTCGAGGGCAGATAGGGTGGGAGAAAATTATTATATACGTATATTTTATGGACGTCGAAGTAAACATCTATTCGTTTCAGGATATAAACTAAATATTGAAATAGAAACGATGTATATACGCTATTGCGGAAAGTTTCAAACGCGTTATCGATTTTGAGGTTATTCCTTTCATTGCCACATGAGTATGTTTACCAAACACATCACGACCGCATATCATCTAACTTTAAAATAGTCAGATTTAATATACGATCGACGAAATATATATGATGAAAAATGTAATAACGCTAAAAGAATACTCGACATTCTTGCACACGTGGTGGAAATCTTAATTTGTTTGCATTAAGCATTGTATTACGCTGGGTAACAAACAAAAAGTCGATTCTTGTTTATCTCAAAATTCTTATATTTATTGAATCTTTAGATCTCAGTGAACAAAAAAAGAGGTTACAAATCTTTTTTCATTCGGCCAGTTCTATGCAAATTGAAATAAAAGTGCGAAAAATTGCTTTTTTAGCATTTTTTGAATCCTTATGCGACGTGATGCAAATTTCTAGAAGGGCTTAAATGAAACCTTAAAACGTGAACTTTTAGACGAAAAATTAAAAAATCACTATCAATAGTGGAGGAACTATAATCGTTGTTTTTGTAAATTTTAATAACTGGGCGTTATAATTATATCTGTAGCAAATTTCAGAGTTCTATTTTATATAAATGTTTCTCCAATACTATAGCTTTAATGTAAGAATAGAATTAATGTTAATAAAACTATATTCTTCTTAATTTTTACCTGTATCGAAAAATAAATTTTAGATTTGTAATCAGAGACTTCGAAATCTCTTGGGTAACCTAATCAGAAAGAAATTCGAGTAAATTACAAATATTTCGATTGCCATATTGGATCTGCCATTTTGAATTTTGAATAGTGATTACCAACCTCAAAAATATCCGAGTAACAAGTTTCAAGCGAATTCGCGTAATATTTTTAATTTAGTCCGCCATATTGTGTCCGCCATTTTGAATTTTGAATAGTGATTACCAACCTCAAAAATATCCAAGTAACAAGTTTCAAGCGAGTTCGCGTAATATTTTTAATTTAGTCTGCCATTTTGAATTTCTTAAGTTTAACTTTTCATTCATCATCAGTAACTATAAAAACCATAATGTAAACAGATAAAAATCTGATCATGGAAAATAGATTTCTATCATTTCTTGTCACCACAGCTACGTTTTTTTTTTTGAGCTGCTTCATAAATTAAGTTCCCCCACTATCAATAGTGATTTTTCAATTTTTTGTTTAAAAGTTCATGTTTTAAGCTTTCACTTAAGCCCTACTAGAAATGTTTATCATGTCGCATTTTTTACACATAGAATTTTTTTCCACTTTCATCTCGATTTGCATCGAACTGACCAATTAAAAAAAGGTTTGTAACCTCTTTTTTTTTTGTTCACTGAGATCTAAAGATTCAATAAACATAAGAATTTTAAGATAAATAAAAATCCACTTCTTTGTTGTTACCCAGTCTTATATTTAATTACGAATTGTATTTATAACGGTTTTTGAAATCAATCGGTAAAAAATTATTTAAAATATCACAGGGCGACCGAATAAAAAATAGGAAACAATTTTTTAAAAGAGAAAAGTTTCATCCTACTAGATGTCATTATCAATTGATAAAATACTAACCATTGACCATTGACTTGATTTGCGGAGATAGTCAATTAAAATTTGAATACCTTGATTAAATGACCTGACTTTCTCGTTTGAGAAGCTGTTTTTTTAACTCGGTTCACCGCATAACATTTTTAACAATAGAGATTGCCCTAAGTTGGCAGAATGCAAATTGCGATGCTACAGCAGCGTCATTGGTGGCATTTGCTACCACAGTTCAATTTGAATGTTAGTCAACTTTAGCCGATGCATAATACGGTTATCCGCATTTTTCCTGCACAAAATTGGAAAGTTGAGTTTCGAAAGTTGTGTACCGCAGTTTTCGCGTCAAAAGGCCTTTATATTGAACGTTGGATTACGGAAACTACGAATAGAACTCAGTTTTTAATTAACCTTTTATTGGTCATGAGCGTTTTTCATAAAATTGTCTGAGGAAAAAGTTGTGAGCTCTTTGTCAAACATTGTATCGTAACACTAAGTTGGCAGTAGTAAGGAACCCAAAGTTGGGCGGGATTTTTTCCTTCTATTTAGCATATCAATGTTTTACGAATTTCATAAAATGTATGTCCGCGATTAATGAAGTTCTCGCATAATAATTTGTTATGCTTCAACACGGGTCAGACTATTTCAACATGGGTCGCAAATACAAATCCAAAAGAATAAACCGCACACGTGCATGTGCATCTTTATTCATATCAACGACCACAGTACCGGCTTTTGTGATATGATATTGAAACTGTTTTAATGTAGTTTTTACACAGATACTTAAAACTACCCACACACGTGATACGATACCTACTTTTTTAGTGTAATAGTTGCCCAACATCATCTCGAAAAACATAACGTGACATTTTTTAAATACGTCACTGTGTACTTAATGAAAATTTTTCAAAAATATTCTCTACTGCAATTTCGTGGTTTCATAGCATAATTCTTTATCAAATTTTGTAAAAATATGCTACTTAAACATGTGTCCCACATAGAAATAGAAAAAAGAGCTAAAAATTGAATGTAGCTGAATTAAAAAAAAGATTTTATTTATTGATTCCAAAATTAAAAAACACGTCCTAAATTCAAAATTTTGTTTCGCAGAGATGTATTGTTCATTGAAATAGGAACAAAACCCATTTTGGCAGAAGTGTGTGCTTCGCTGAGAACGCAGTCAATATTGGCGCAAACTGTGTTACATCGCTGCGCCAATAGATTAAATAATCAACATTGTTTAACATCACATCATAACGGATGTCTAGAACCATCTATTACAAATTTTTCTTAAATCTGTTTAGAATAATATATCATTCTCAGCGAGTAAACAAAATTTTAAAATATCAAAAAATCAACGGGCTACTTGCTTATAATGGATTATAATATTTGGGTTAGGAATGAAATAATTGAAATCAGTCCCAAACAGCAAAAAGACATCTTAAGGAGCTCTTTAAGAAGTCTTAAAAATGGTAAGATGTCTTAAATACTTATCAGAAAGAGTTCTTAAAGTAATCTTCAAGAAGATTATGTGTCGATTTTAAGAGCTCTGTAAGATCTCTCAAATATGAGGTATCAGAAAAGAGGTCTTATTTGAGAGCTTTTACATATAAAATAAATAATATAAATGAAAAGCAAATTTCTGAAAATTATAGATTCTATTTTTGTACCTTAATTATTAATTTATATACTTTTTACCTAATTTCCTTTTTATCGTTTGTATATTTATATATTGGATGGTGATTACATTCAATAGAATGAGATCATGCAATAATAATACAAAACTGTGATAACACTGGAAAAATATCATAAAGGCACTTATTTGGTCTGTGCAGCTTATAATCTATCGATCTGCATGGGAAGTAAATATCGTGCGATCTCATTTTTCGATTCAATAGCCACCTAGTGTCTCTGGAAGAAACGCAGATAGATTTAAAACCTCAAACATAAGATCTTTTTGAGATTACGATTTTAAGAATTCCTAAGTAAGACCTTTTATAGATTATCATAATTACTTATTATAAGTGCAGAAAGATAAGAAGTATTAAAATATTCAGAGATTGCTAATAAATGTCTTGTATTATCTTTCGTGAAATAATTCAACTAAACTTCAGTAAAACAGATTGACGGTTTTCATTTTTAATGTATTGTAGATTAAATCGATTGTGGAGCACAGCTAATTATGGAATCGACGTTATAAAAATAATTTCTTCCTATAAATTAATATTTTTTTCCAACAAATATACCTCTGAAGTCAGAGACTTGTCTGAATAGTTCAGAGTTTTGAGCATATATGTTAATTTCTTCCAAGATTTTTCTTTGCCTTTCTGAATCTAATAATGAATTCATGATCAAGATAATTCAAGCGTTATTAAAAGTAAAGAAAGTTAATGATTTGGGTTCACATTCGTGAATTTTTTATTGTCTTACAGTGTCACTTTTTATTTTGATTAAAGATAATATTGAGAGTTTCTAGCCAATTCAAGGGAAGAATGCTCAGTTATCACGATTTGTTCTAAGAGGAGCTGGCGAAAGTACACCATCCCGAATGTTATCCTCGCAGAATTCTATTCGAGCAGGAAGATCAAGGCGAGCTTGCGCAAAAAGAATCACATCTCGGAGGAAATAGAAGCTTTTCCTTCCTCGACCAGAGCTAGATCCACAGTTTTATTCTTGTTCGATCGCCCCCTTGCCCCTCCCTTCGATAAATCGAGTCCTCTCTCGGCGTGAAAGCTCACGAGCGACCCCATTTCGTCCTCGTGCAATTCCGTTCCCAGCATTTGCGTGCTAATTGCTCGTTTTTGTCATATTCATTCCTGCGAGATGTGTTTTTTTTCTCCCTATGCCCGTGACACCTTTACGACGGCCATATCCGGCCAGTCCATTCGGAAATACTCAATTTGTACCGAACCGTCACGTGCGCGACGTGAACTTAACTTTATCGATTTTTCCACAGAGAGCGCATCGGTGTTTATTCAAGTGACTTCTCTACATTGTAAACAGTGCCGGTATTGCCCTCGAAAAATTTCGTGACTAGGGACCTTTTACGAGAAACTCCGCGGGGAAAACGTGACTAACTTTCATGCTTCGATCCCAGATACAAGGCTTAAGTAGATTTTTAGAAATGAAAATGGAAGATTAAAATTGCTGATAGTCACCGGCCAACTTACTTTTCGTTCTATGCTCTAATGGATTAAATATAAAAACATAGATGTCAGCGACTTTTTAATGTCAAGAACGCGTTCTTCCATAAATTCAAAGAAAGTAACTTACTATAATTTTTTTAAATTATTTTACATCGACTTTTCTCAACCCATATGGGACTAAATAGCGACGGGACTACAGTTTATGAAGGTGGAATCCGAACCACCTGAGCTTTGGCGTTATTAGACACTTATAAACTTACTATATTTGCTGTACCAGATTCATTACTTTAAGTTATTCTCATACAATTTTTCAAATTTTAATAAAGCTTGGTTCTCAAGTCACGTGTACTTTGGTTTTCGAATGTACTTATTTTGACTGATCCGAAATATTTCCAATAACCCTGAATATTTTACATTAATTGGACAGAACTTAGAGAACTATAAGAGACACAGTACATAACCTCTCAAAGTCTTCACCATTCTTAACCGTATGCTAATGGTAACTATACAAACCATTCAAACAAAACCATCATATAAAATTGTATAAATACTGAAGTTAGATATTTCCTGACAGTCTGAATTTCTTTATGATTAATATTTAGATACTTCTAATAAATCTAGATCTTGACAACTGGATCTTTGTTAAGGCAATCTTGATTATAAGATATCATGGCTTGTTTTTAGGGCGAGCTAAATTACAAGTGAGTTTTGGAAATAAGAGTTGGAAAACGAAAATTAAATAGTTCCGTTCTTTCTACTGCAAGTCTAGTCTTATCAGGTTAAAAGTTTTGGGGGCAAGTTCAGGTTCGCAGGAACCCAGCTGATTAAGATCGACAACTCCCGGAGGAATCTGGTATGACGCGAAAGGTAATTTAAGATAAAAGTCCTTCAAACCTCATAATTTCATTTTGACGCTCCTCCTCCTGCTTCTGGCGCATGATGACACCTTCGATAATGCGCCTCTCCTCGGGTGTGAGATGGGATATATCCGGATGGTCCGCCATCACGGAATTCCGTGCCGTAATCGCGGTAGACCGGTTACTTCCGGTTATCTGGCCAGTGGTATCAGGCCGGCGCACCGTAACCAGCTCCACCGTAGAGGACGACGGATTTCCTCTGTCCCGAAACCAAGAAATAGACGACGACGAGGGCGTGGACGATCGCCGTTCGTCGCTCCAAGTCGAATAACGAAGCGTTTACGTCGTCCACGCACTATGTCCACTAGTGCGACGTCTACCACTACGAGATACCGTCCTGGACGAGTCATCCGCCACTCAATGAACGCACTACACCTCGACACGTAGCGTCGGAACGAGCAGCCGACGTCCTCGTCGGCTTCCCGACTTCCGTGATCGGCCTTCGCCGACGACGGGGAAGCGCACCGTCCAAGAAGTCCCCGGGTCCTTCGCTTCCTGCACTGTCCGTTCTTAGGAAATTCGACCAGGGGACCAGAGTTCCCGCAAAGGAGGTCAGAGACTGCTTTGCAGCGTCCGAAGCTTTCAGGAGCTTCGGAATAGGAACATCGCGGCACGCTTTCGTCACGTCGCACTCACCTCCTCGAAGTGTACCTCTCGTTGTCGTTCGTTGATCATACGACTCATTTGTGGGACAAGTCATGTTCACAGACTCCACGGGAAATGTTCTCGCATTCTTTCTGCATCCACTCTGTCTCAATTTTCTCGACTCTCTGCCAATGTCTCATTCGACGATCGATTTTCCTTTCCTAGGTCTTCTTTTATGCTGACTCCGCTGCTGCACCTGTTTACGTACGTCCTCGTTGAACCTCGTAGCTCATTTTAGGTGGACGTAAAAACAAAGTATTAAAAGCCACTGTCGATGACGACATTTCAAACGCAAGAGTTCAAAAGAAGATTGAGCAACGGACCACGTCGTCAGCTCGCTCGCTGATTTCTGTCAGGTGCCAACTTTGCCATTGAAAATGATCCGATAACGATTTTTGACTCCGCCCAACTCGTAGCAAAGATGCTCTCGAAGGAACTGCAATACGACAGCTCGAACTGCGTCCCTGATTCTCTCCCCCGATTCGTGCGGTCAAACACACCCGTCGACAAATCTACGACGAACTGATGCGTATCCGCTTTCGTCACTGATAATCGCGTAAATCGAAGAGTCGAGAAAACTTCACTTCACACCTATCGGAAAACGTTCGTACCCACCGAGAGGGACGATTTCTGTAATAGGCCTTTTTCTCGCTCTCTCTCCTTAGCCTTTCCCACGTAAAGTCGATCTCTTTTCTCTCGCTCCCTCGCGTTTACCCTCTTGCTCGCGCACTGCGTTCCTGATTCAGCGCAGGGCCAGGAAGGGTGTCGTGTGGTCACGGTAAATCCTCACCAGGGGAAAATGTCGCGATAACGACTTGAATCCTGGAGAAAACCACCATCACAGAGAGTCCGTCACCGGGGCCACCATATTACTCGTGTGCAGTCGAAATTGACCTAAGTGTCTTCCTCCCCAGACGTATATGACGGCTTTCCCCCACGCGGTCGCCAGTGCTAGCCTGGACCTTCGATGGTGTGCTGCACGTACACGCAATGTCTTCAAACAAGTGGGCGAATTCTACTACGACTTTGCGCATCTGCCTACACAGGCTTTCAAATCTACCCTGCCATGAGGTGTCAACCCACAATTGCGGGGTTTTTAAACAGTTTTCCTTAAATTGAATCACAACTCACTTGATCGCCACTAGTTAGTTTCATTTAAATAACAGCAGCAGTACATCCTAAGCTCTACTGTTTAACAGTAGCGCAAAGAGAAAACGCTAGCATAAATTCGATAGTATAGGGGAAGGCGAATTCCAACAACGCAGGCGCAGCTGGCGGTAAACTTTCAAATTTACGCGATATCGCTTTGCAGGAAATAATTTCGATGATTTTCTAGTCCAGGGTAGAGATTGGTACACAACGACTGAAAACAATCCATTTTTTAAACAAAATCTCTGATCGACAGGAAATTTTGATGGAGGGGAAGTTTGGATTGTCGGGAATGGATTGCGTTCATTCATGTAGTCTTAATAAGTAATAGCATGCGGTGTAAATTCAAGCCAATGAGGGCGGACACCAAGTCTTACGTCACACGGGAAGCACCGTATTGATCGACGCAGAACGACGATTTGCCCCGTATCTTTCTTGACACACGTGTCGCCTCGTGCAAGCTTCGAGCTTCGCAAGATCCGCGCTAGTCGCCTTTCTTCGAAATTGCCCAATGACATCAGTGGATAGTTGCTGCGCCTTTCTTTTCGGACTTGCGACTTTCAACAATGACTACCCTATAAATGAAGCGGAGAAAGCAAAGGGGAAGAGTGAAGTATTAAAGATGCGATACGTCTCTGGAAATAATCGTCCCAACGATTTTGACGTTTCGACAGCAGAAGACTAATTATTTCTCCGGAGATCTTATCCTATGCATTTTCACTTGAAAATTGAGTTTTCAAAACAAAATTAAGTATATGCTTTCAGCTTTACATGAGATGCCGGTTGGCAAAAATATTCCGATTGGTGAGAGTGACATATTTATGGGAGACTATAGTCCTATCGGCCTCCAAGAAACACATTTTTAAGAATTTTGTGTTACCAGTATATTGAAGTTTTCTGAAGATAATTCCACAATGTTTGGAGAGCAATTATTTTAGCTTTTAACAAAAAATAATTATATTTAAGCCGGAAACAGTGAATTTTTACGTTAATCCTCCGTAAGAGACTGTTTGTTCCATGTGAGTAAAAAAGGTGTTTTATGGTGTCCAGAAGTACTTGTTACTCTAGATGATCTGAAACACAGACGATTGGAAAAATTATTAATTTAGCAATAAATTTAAGTTGCAACGTTCTTTTTCATTTTTTGAAAAATTGTGTACTAATGTAATGGATTAGTGTCTAAAATTTAATCGACATATTTTCTAATAATTTCATAAAAAAGGGTTACCATGATGGGGAAGTCCACATGAAACCACTTCAACTTCTCATGTTTTGCTTTCTATAATATTACTTTATGCACGCGCAATCAGTGAAAATCGTGAAAAGCAAAACAAAGTATTGTAAATGCATTGATAAATAGAGCATCAGGGTCTCGATATCATGAATAAAACCTTTGACATTTGGCATTACATTAGAGTCCTGGTATATTTACTTGCTCGGTTCCTCGCCTTTCCCTCCCGTCTCGTTATATTTACCAAACGAAGGGGAGCGCCACTTCTCCCACTCTCTTCAATCGCGCTATGCTCGTGACGTAACATCCGGCCCTTCCTGAGGCCCCAGCCCGCAAGGTGAGGGAAAAGAGAGTTGGGATAGATAAATATAACGAGACGGAATCCGGAAAATATGCCGGACTACACTCCTCATCCTGTCTTCAAAGCATGGGAAGTAATATTTTACATTCCTTATAATACATCCAACCGTACTTGATAGCTGGCCAATAAGCAACAAGTAATCCAAAACATTTTAAAGTGTTTATGAAGGAATCAAGATATTTTAAATTCCATATAAATCGATGACTTTTGTTAGATTTTTCCGTTCGACAGGTTCATTTCTTGTATCTTCCTCTTGAAGTCAATATCTCGAAATTCAAAATGGGTGACTTAATTTGATGACCATGTAATTTTTGTAATAACCAGCAAAACACCTTTAGCCAGTGATTGCTAATCAGTTTTAATAATTTTTTTACTTTCGTTATTTTGTTTGTTTTTCTCAATACATTTTTTAAATATTTGTATTCTTTTACAATATTACTTTTTATTTTTACCTTATTAATTATTGAAAACACTACTTAATTTTTATCTAACTATATGGTTCGTCTCTTACATCTTCCCAGTCAAACTGTTCAACTTTAAATGTTTCTAAGTCCTAACAGGATTATGTTTTAGGTTATGATGGAATTTCAAATCATTTCCTGTTCTTTCAACTGCTTTAAATTCTTCAATTGTTTCACACAGATTTTCAACAACGGGTCAGAATCTGACTTTTCTAACAAGGCTTTAGTTTGTTTATCATAGCCCAGAATAATAAAAGCCTTTAGTGCATACTGAAGCCGCAATATTTAAAAAATCGCATTTTATTGCGATTGTATGCATTTATTGTAAAAAATACGAATCAGACAAAAAAATTCTTTAAGCAAAATTCTGCAACTGTAAATTAATTTGATAAAAGTAATTATTATTTCAAAACTCACAACTATATAATATGCAATAAACATATTCAATGTTAAACCTGTTTTAAATTCATTTTTAGTTTTATTATAAAGTTAAAAGTAAATATCAGTTCCGTCATCACATTAATGTATTTGATTATATAAGGAAAATAATAAAAATGGGCAATGTTCCATTACTTTAATTAGACCCATTCATTAACAGAAAAATATATTCTTCCAGATTATATTTTTTTAAAAGTTAAATCTTGATTAAATAAAATGTAAACGAACAATTTTTTAGTTCTGATAATTAATAATTTCATATATATTATTTGTATTTGACCAATGCTTAGTTATTCTTATAGCATGAAAATAATTCAAAATTTTCTTTATCATTCGTGTTCATAATTGCAGCACTGTCAGTTCCTTAAAAGGTACATTTTTATTTTACAGATGAATTCATTAATACTTCAGTGTAGTATTTCTATTTTATGAACACATTCTACGACCTAAATATAACGCAATTATACTAAAAATGATGGGATTCAATATATTATATGACAGTTTAATTCTCGTGTTAGCATCAGTTTATATCATACACCTACACTCATTTTAAGTGAAACACACGTGTAATAAATGTATTTCAAACAATAGCGTTTTTCTGAGAAATTAAGATTTATTCAGTTTTAATATAATTTAAAATTTTCAATTTTAAAAATTACAGAAGAATTATTAATAAATTTATACTCAAGTCAATATGATTCAAACATACCACACTAAGAAATTACTCTAATAACATTATTTTCCCAAATTTAGATGCGGAAGAATTCGAATAGAGGAGTAAGAGATAGGAAACTTAAATTCTGCTTATTCATTAGAATTTATCGATTACTAATTTGTTATTTCCGCATACATCAGAAGCCGGCGTTATACCACATCAGTAGTATAAGTATTTTTCGGGAGGACACATATACAATGAAAAGCACTGTTGCGCCGGACTCGATCGATTAAAATCTAAAAAGAAACGACGTTGATTCCTTTTGGTGAACGAATCAAAGTTGTTTTTGAATTACGTCATTTTTATTTATTCTACTCATCATGGAATTTGATTATTGATATTTTAATGTATTGAAATTAAGTAAAATTTGAAGCATTTTTAAACCTAATTTTAATTAGTTGATCGCGTGATTTTTAAACAGTTCTTAAAAAATCGTAACATCCTAATGATACTTCTCAACAAAAATGTGTAACCAAATGTAGAAATCAATATTAGAGTTTTAGTGTTTTGGTTTTTAATACATCTAACTGAATTTTTTAACAGTTATTTGTCAGAAATATTGATATTTAATATTGACTATTTCATTTCAGATTCAAATCTGTACGTTAGTTACTATCTAAATTTGAATTAGTTCAAAAAGACTCATTAAAACAACGAAAAGAGGGTTACTCTTTCAATTGGTTATAAATTTACATTAAAATCGACAATTTCATTAGACCAATTTTACATATTACTATTAAATTAGTAAAATCAACTTTTTGATTAAAATATTTATATAAAACATATTATTAATTTTGGACTGTTTTTAAGTGAATAATGTTTAGTTAACACCTCATGAATAAATTGCAAGAAACCCTTAAATAGATAATAATAGACAAAATATAGGAATTTATTTATAATATTTATAATTATTTGTATTTATAAAATGAAAAATGTTGATATTACAACTAGTTGAAGATAGGATTGTTGCAATATTTTAAATCCTTTCTAATTTCTTCCAATGTTAGATTGTGTGTCCCATTACAAGTAGATTATGTTAGAAAAAGTCACTATTGAAATAATGGTAAAGATGAATCTTGTAGATTGTTTTTGGGATTTTTGATTTCAAAAACTGAGAATAATTTATATCAAAAACAAGGTGTGACAAAATAAAAATTCTGAATATACTTTTAACTCATCATAGTAAACCTTGTAGGACACGAAACATTTAGAAAAATGATATGGTTATTTTTTTCATACAATTTCATACCTTTTTTTTGACAATTTGTTTAAATCGTAACTCACAGCTGAAGTAATTTTTACTCAATTTTAAAGTTTCTTCATTATTATAAAGCAGGAAGAAATTCTCATTTTTATTACATTTTTTTCATTTTTGACAACAATTTTACGATATTATTTGATATAGAATGCCATTTTGCGTTATTAGATCTTGAATGTATATATAATTTCGATTAAGATAACCTATTTGTTTACTTAAATTGGCTAAAATTTGACTGGGATTACTGGATTTTACGATTTTTGAATTTAAATAAAATTTGAATGCAGTGAAACTTCGAATCGTTGCCTGCAATATCATCCACAATATCACGCAATAATAAAAATGGACGATGATGAGGTTGAGAAACAAGTAATTAATTCCAAAACTAAAAAATGTTTACTTGATCGTTTGCGTTTATAAAAAACATAATTTGTTTCGCGTTTAAGTGATCAACAGTAATCTGCAAGCATATGGAAGCTTGAACTACTCGTTGAGTGGGCAAAGATTTTCAAGAAAGAAATTTACATGCGAATGCAGAAAATGAATCTTGATCGACATGTTGCAATTCATTGCATCGTAGGCATTCGAAAATTCATGTACTACGTTGCCGTAGCCGAGACTTTTGTTATTACCTAAAAAATTATCGCACAAACAAATAAAACTAGTCCAAGCTTATGTTTCTACATCATACTACAGTTTATTTGGAAATTTCTTATACTGCATAATTTTTAACAATTTTTTGAAACTTTTTGACAAGGCAACAAGACGAAAATTTGAGTCATTAATAAAAGTTGTTTAACAAATTATTTGTACACATTTTTTAAAAGAAGAATAATGTTTTTCATCTGCTCCTAGTGGAAGTAGTATTTTCACAAAGTCTTTGGATGAAACTAAGTTCATAAGTCTATAAACAATTATCACTGTATATAGAAAATATTTCGTCAGGCAGTATGCCTCGTGTTTAAATTTCAAAACATTAATAAATATTACCTCTGTTTTTGTAGAATTTATATTAGTTAGCTGGCTCAACAACCCGGTGATCTACAAAGAGGAAATTTGCACTTTGTTATTCTATAACAAAAAAGAGATAGCTGAAATAACTATTTTAATTTACTAAATCAACCATTTCAATTAGTTAAATGCCTGTCAAATAATTTAAATGACTATAAAAATTGTTAACGTAACTATTTGTTTTCTTGATAAAGTACTCGCGTCAGAACACCGACAGAAAGAAATTGTAGTATAATATGACAGTTCTTTCACTTGATGAACTAATATTTCATTCGATGGATACTAATGATTATTGGATTCGATATCAATATCTTCTCAAAAAGAGAATAGTAACCTAACCTCAAATTGTCTATTTTTCAGATGTAATTAATAAATTTATAGTTCGCTTCAAAAAGTCCCAAGGTTTATACAATGTCTTATCACTATTATTTGCATGTCACGTGACTTCATTTATTTACTCAAAGGTTTACAGATCGGTAACAATAAATTCTGTGCTATATATAATTCTATCGTGATTCCGCATCACAATTCTTATTTGGTTAATTAGTTTCTCATCTTATTTTAGATTGTAAATATATTGTTATTTTATTATTTTGTTTAAATACTTATTTTAATAACACTACCAAAATCGCGGTTATAATTCAAAATGCTACTTATAATAATAGACAAATAGACTCAACTATTTTTAAATTGTCATTTCAGAAAATTACTACATTCACTGAGAGAAATAGTATAAGAAATCGTCATAAAAAATATGGAAAGGAGTAAATATTTACTGTTTAAAAATATTTCTAAACTATATACATATATCATAGCATATGAAAAGTCAATTTTTCTCCCTTCTTTCTTTGTACAGTAGAACCCCCTTTTAACGCCACCTCCGTTTATCGACATACTCTTTTCTACGACACTAGTGACACCCCTTTTAACGACATACCAGCGATTCCCGTCATCCCCACCACGTCTAAACGTTTCCCCACACCAGACGGCACATGGATACGTGCATAACCCGCGAAACAACCGCATTGGTCAAGTAACGTGTGACGTCACTTTAGCATGCTTGTCGATGGGTTGCGGTGGGGGAACGCACTTTTCTAGCTGGCATGTCGATAAACGGGAGCTTGAGGGGAAGCCGCGGAACCGACCCATGTCGTAAAAAGGGGGTTCTACTGTAGTTTAAGATAAACAAGGAAACAAAGAGAAAAACAAAAAATCAATGCTGCTGATTTTTGTAACTATGAGGAGATAGTTGGTGTAACAAAATTATAGAAAAATCGACTATGAAAGTGGTAAATTTAACTATTTTTCATACTAGTTTTAATTATATTTTTCCAACTATGTGATATAGTCAATTTAACTATGGATTTTTATCTCAGTTCGTGCATAATTATTTGACTGTATGTGAACACAAAAATATGGCATTTTTAAAAACAAAATATGCTAATCGAATTTCTTGACAAGAAATTCGAATTCTTATAGGCTTCTTGCACTAAACATTTTTTATTTTCTAATGGACGAAACTGGAACTGTACCAAACTGTATATAGATTTGAATTCATTTATGGACTTATGTTTGGTGGGTATTCATTGCATCACACGCTCAAACTCAATATTTCCGACAGTCATTTCCAATTTCCGGTACGTCAGAAATGCTTTGCAAATTTAACAGGCAAATATTAATTCAAACTATCGCATCTAAAATGTTCGTTGTCGTGGAAACGTATATCTACCAATTATTTCTCTTGGATAAGGTAAAATTACAGGGAAAAAATGTATATTTACTTCTCATGGCAGATGAATATAACTTTTATTGCTCGACTATACCGAAAAAAGGATTTGGATCTCTCAACAAAATGCATCTGGTTGACAAATGCTTTGAACCATATTCGTTTAATAATACAAACCTTGGTAACTGTTACGGAATATTATGTTGGTCCATAAATGTCAAGCAGTTGTAACTGCTACGTCAGTTGATGTTAAGAGATGAAACATTTATTTGAACTCGATATTTGATCATATTTATCATACGGTTTAATGAACGCGAAAAATTCTTATAGGTATCAAGTTTCGTACTTGAATCTCTTTCATAGCAATCAGAGCTGTATATTTTTAATTAATACCTTTTTTTATTAAACATTCTACATTTGTGAGCAAATAATTTACATTTTACACATACGCCGCGTGTGAATAGATATTTTCTCATCAAGGGTGCAAAATACATAAAAAGGGGGTAAAAGTTTTCACCCACGATACAAAAAAAAATGTTTCGCCATGTTCAATACAAAATTCGAATTTATATCTCAAATTTGCAACTATAACGCTTAGAATTACTCAGGCCATACTTAATTCCTCAAATTAAAAATTCCGAATTAATACAACCAATTTTAAGTAGATTTAGTAATTACTTCGACCCAGACGAAGTATTGAATTTGGTCACTTCGGGTATAAAAATTACCCTGTAGTTTTTCATCAAATCTCGACGTTTCAGACCCTAAGGAACCCAAATCAACAATAAAAAAATTTGTGTCCGTGATCTTGTACTTACGTACGTCCGTACCACGCCAACACTAGTTTATCTTTGGAATTATTTTTGCAAAATGAGACAGAAAGTCTCCGAGCTTCATTTTATATATATTTTACTTGATGAATCGAGTTCAACACATAACATTAACCACAATAATTCATTTGCATTAATTTTAATAATAAATTAGTATATGAACAATATATAATAACAATAGGATGGTATGAAAAACACGAAAGTTCTCCAATCGCTTAGTCCTGATAATTGGTCAATTAATTTTTTTTGTGACAGATACGTAGGCCAATAGATATACATACAAATTCGGTTTAACCGGAGGTCATTACTCGTAGAACTCCAAAGAATACATACTGGATTATGATTTCAGGGATGTGCTGGACTGAGCTCCGGTTCAGTAATGATAAAATTTTTGTATTTTGTTTATTTTTTAGCAAAAAATGACCGCCGTTAAAATACAGTCGACCCTCTCAATAGTTCCACTCCCCTAGTTTCTTCAGCGAGCTTGTTCCCCTTCTACTGATCTGGAATGTTTTCCTTGTTCTCAGTAGTTCCGCTATGCAAAATGCAAAATGGTCGTCTTGTATTCATGGTAAATTATTTTTTGTTCAAGGCTTGCAATATAAAAAGTGTAATACCAAAGATAAACAAATTTAATATTGTTTTAATGTCAGGTCATAGCGAGCAGATTAAAACGATTTTAAAGCTGACATGATTAATTCGTCACAATGAGTAGACAGTGAGGAAACCCGCGTTCGTGGGAAAACATTGCCCCTTTCCGCGTTGCCCGGAATTATTGAGAGGGTTGAATGTAATCATATACCAGTCGGACAATTTTTTTTAATATGACTTTCTTAGAGACCTCAGACGCTTCAGACGAAGTTGGAGACAAAGTATACAAAACTTCAGATTTGGAAATATTTTGTAGAAAAAGTCGGGGAAAAACTGAAAAAAAAAATCAATTATGTTTGAAACAGTTATATTTCAGCGCAACCGAAATCATGACAATCAGTACTGCTCCGAGACTGTATAATTTATTTTTCGGAATTACACATTCGGGTATTTTATTTTCTGATTTTGAGGCTTTCGGAATTTGAATCTCTGATAGCAAATTAAGGTCCGTAAGCCAATTTAATCCTCGCTATGACGAAAATAAAGTTCTATACGAATTCACTTAGAACATTTTACGTTTTGTCATATAGAATAAAACACGAACGTACTACTTCATTTTCGTCTAGTATAGACGAATCATATGACAATACAAGCAGATAGGTATTAGGAATAATTAGACTTAGGGATCGAGTTTTCAACATTTTCATAAAGAATTGTCGAATGAAGGTAGGATTTCCAAAAACTATATACGTAATTATGAACATTAAAAACTTGTAAATTAAGTCATAAATTTTCTTATTTTGAGGTTAGGGTATTCATTTGGCGCTGTTTTTCAGAATTTGCAAGCTTTCAGCCGCCATATTGGCCTATGGCCCAATCAATTTTCTCCGAATACAAGCTTTGAGTAATTTGACAAATAGACGCCATCAAATGTCAGATCCCAATAACGAATGAGGTACAGTAGTCCCTGTCCTAATTCATGCAGTCTCTCTCCTAATTCACGTTACTATTTCTGTAACCCCACCAAGGCACGTTTTTTTCTCCTCCATGCGCACAGTACACACATAGACATCTTTGTAGTCGCGAAAGAGAGGAACGGAGGAGAAATTGTGAATTTGGACAAGCAATATTCGTGAATTGGGAAAAGAAGTGAATTAGGACAGGGACTACTGTAAAATAACTGAATTTGTTCATTTTGTTCTGAAATTTGTAATTTTGTATATTGTTGCTAACTCGGCAATAAATTTATACTGATTACAAATATGAGACACTTTTTCGAAATTCAAAATGGCGGATTCAATACGACTGATGACATTTCTAAAACATTACCGAAATTTCTCCAAAATAGTCACTATCGGGATTTTGGGCTCGCTGATTGTATGTAGGGGAAGTAGGGGCAAAGTGGGATGGTTTTGGAAAAATTTGTATACAAAAAATATGGGGCATAAGAATGGTTAGAACCCCTTATTTAGGTCCTCAACTAACTTATCATGAAACCCATTTAAAAAAAAGTATCTGTTTAATATTTCAAATTTCAATTTTACGAAAAAACTTTTTTTTGAGAAATCTGAAAATCCAGGGGCAAAGTGGGACGGGTTGTTAACATTACTTCTGGAAAGGTTTGACAGAGAGAGAGAAAGAGAGGGGGGAGGGAGAGAGAGTTTGATTAAAAATTTATTTATTAGTGTCCGGGCCACTACGAGCCGTGGACACAACTCAAGAGAGAGAGGGAAAGAGAGTTCTTACTTATCTCTGTGAACCTAAATCAAAACGGAATAGATCCCACTTTGCCCCAAAATAGAATTTTTTTTAAACATGTCGTAAAAAATCATCCATAACCCTAAATGAAGGAAATAAAAAAAGAAAATTGAGTGTAAGAGAAGACTATTAAGTCATCCAATTCAGATTTTAATTACGCTTAATTTATTGATACTTACTAATCGATTGAAAATATGTATGAATTTACAAATTCACTTCGACTTCCTAGATCATGTTCGAACGGTTACAAAATACTGAATGGAAACTGAAATATGTTTCAAAATTTGTATTACGATAACTCTTTTGTAAATAAACAATGCAAAATAATACATAGGAAATGTTCTAATACAGCGAAACGCCAAAATCCCACTTTGCCCCTACTTCCCCTATACATATCAGGGCAGATTTTCAACATTCAACTTGCCCAACAAACCCAAATGTATACAAAAAATATGTGTACGATTTAGTACGAAAGAAGTCTGTTTCTTTCCCGCTCTTTCGGTTACGAATGCGAGTGTATACGATATTATACGCGATACATAAACGCACATAACCTGAAAGAAACGATTACTTTGGATTATTTATTTATTTATTGGAAATAAACGGGCGTTAAACACCCCAGAATACAAAGTTTATAACAAAAATATATAAAGTCGCTCTTCTAAATACTATTTATAACAAATGATATAAAAACTTAAACATAATGAAATAATAGTTTTCTTTTACAATTAGCGGTGTATAAGAAAAGGGAATTTTGGTTGCGAATATCTTCAGGAAGAGAGTTCCACACACGAGTTAACCGAAATATTGGCGAATAAAAGCAATAGTTATCGAATGATTTGAACTTAAAACTGTAAAACAAAACATTTCTTCGAGAATTATGAAATACGGAAAACGATATAATTAATTCTTCGATTAAATTGACAGAATTTAAAGCTATTTTAAGATGAAACAAATCAATTTTTGGAATGCGTTAAATACGGTATCGTATAAGATCGAATTAATTCAATTCTGGAATTACAGGTCGTATAACATAGTATACATTCGAATAAGAATCTCGGATAATCAATACGCCACTAGAAAGAAACGGAATGCAAAATATCGATTCCGTACACTTTCTGGTTTATTGGGTGGCCATTTTCCAATTCAAAAAACTGATAAGTACCATTTTAAATTTTTAACTCGATATTTTGCGTTTCCGTGTACTCTACGTGGCTGTTTCAGGGTGTAAATGGCACATTTAGGAAACAAATTTTTTTGGCACAAACTGAAACAATAAACCCAAAATGCAAATTTTTATAAATTCATGTACAGTAGGGTCTTCCTTATTCTCTGGTTTTAGGATCTCTTATTGCATATATTCCCCTTCGGTCGGCTTCCCTCCTCCATTGCGTCCTAACCTAACCTTCGCGGCTGAGCGAATCTCGAACCGTTGTCGACCGTCGACCTCTAAGTGTGGGGGTAAAGGGGAAGTAGCGAATAAGGGAGACCGCCGCCATTTTGAAAAATCTGCAGTATGCAATAAGGGAGACCCTACTGTAAGGAAAAAATGTCCCGGTTACTGACCAGTGACCGGTATCTGAACACTCATAAAAGTTTCTTGTTTATTATGGTGCATAAAGTATAATAAATAACAATTATAAACAAAGTGCTATTTTAAATTTAATAGACGACAATTTTAATGAAATGTAAAAGTTAAAAGTTCTGTGGATTTGTCCATACCTTATGTGATTATACTGACGTCTGACGATGGTAAATGCTGTAAGAATTCTCGAACTCGAAGAATTTCCTGTTGATAGGTTCTACAATCTGTACAGCAATTTTCATTTTTTTGATCTTACCTAATACATAAAATGACTGTTTCTTCCATAACTTTTTACTTATCTGATATTTATGAACTTATTTTTGTTAATAATGTATTCGAGAAGGTAACTGGTATATTGTTTAGATTGCCGAGACAATTTATTTCGTACATGTCAATACGACGTGTGACCAATAAATACATTCATTTCTTTTGATGTCCGTCGCTTAAGAAATCTATTCACGCTCAAAAAAACGTGCACGCTACCAACAATTGCACTTTCGACGTTTACAAATAAACTTCCACGTTTCTTCAAAAAGAAATTATAAAAATGGTGAACCTTAACAATTAACAATGATTCGCTTCAACTATCACAACATGAAAAACCAGTGCATTCATTTTCAGAGTCTCCCAAACACAAAAAAACATAATTTTCAACCAAACCTGAATATTTCATTCTTCGAAACGGTTGTCGTAAATGTAAATACAGTGGTCCTTCCTTTATTTTAACTCCTCTTATTTTAACTTTTTTTCGTCCCTTATGTTAACTTCTTCCCCTCACGAGTTCCCCCACCATTCGCCATTTGAATGTGTTCAAAAGAGTGCGGATTGTTGTTTGCGCTTGCGTATACAGGCGAAGAAGGACCACTATATTTCCTTTCTCTGTTTTTATTCTCTCATACTGCCAGTGGTGGGGATGAAGTGAAGCGGTAAAATAAGGGAAGAAGCCGCCATCTTCCTTGACTCGAAAAGTTAAAATAAGGGGAGGGCCACTGTATACATTACGAATACTTGGGTGACATAGAAAATGGTTATGATTGTTTTCGTAATCACTGATATAGCTATTTTGTAAACTAGTCGACTGAAAAAATCCGATCTAAGCTTTAGAAGCACTGTAAAACTCAGAGATTCGAAAATTGCCAAAAAGTTGTATTTGGAATTGCGTAGAGGTGAGATTTTACGTGTGTACTTCTAAAGATTACGGGTCAATGTTCTTCTGCAGATATGGCTAAAGCATTAACAGTAAAACCCCTCTTACTTGAACAGGGTCGAGCCGGCATTTCCCCTCCGACCCCGTTTATTTGAACGCATACAGTTGTCCCCACTCCACGCGCAATATACCCGTCCGGCGTGAGTAGCGCACGCGCATTGGAATTTGTATCCGCGTAAGAGCAAGTAGTGGGGGTAAGGGGAAGTAGAAATCGTTCAAATAAACGAGGTTATTTTGTTCAAATAGACGGGGTGTTCAAGAAAGCGAGTGTTCAAGTAATAGGGGTTTTACTGTATGCATTCTTACGTCAACTAAATGCTTTCGTACTTTTTTTAATTCATTCTAAGTATATTACAAGTGATATGTACACGATGTCATAGTTTTTCAGTAAGGGTTTATTCCAGTCTAATAAATCTGAAATGCCGAAATTTTTCGGTTCTTTAAAATTGCATGTTTTGTACTAGACAAAAATAAACCCCTTACACATTTTTTCTGCTCTCGCTTAAACCCTTTAAATGCGGAACTAAATTATCTAACTAATCATAACCTTCATTTATTATGGGTCTGTCACAATTAAATTGTTTTTCGTAATCCACAATGTTAAAAATTACACTTCGTTATTGATTTTTGTATATATTAAAATTTATTTAGAAATCAACATGAAAAATTATTAAATACAAATCGATTGCAATAAAATTGCGACATTCCTAATTGGTAAAACATCCTCTACACGTCGATTCGTCACATTACGTATTTACAAAAAAATTCATATTTCATTAGTGGCACTTAGTTACGAATTAGGCGAATGCTGCTAATGCCTATTCGCATATTTTCTTCATATTTACAAGAAATATTTCATAAGATTTACCAATTTTTTTAATTAAACTTTCATACAAATTCACTGAATTACCTCAAAAAATTGTAACCATTTTTATGATTAATTTCAGTAATTTGTTGGTTATATTAAAAAATTGTAAAGTAAACTTCCAAATTCTCACAAAAAAAAAAATTGTCACGAAAGTTATCAATAAAAAAATCTTAAAAACATCGAATTTTTAAACATTTAACATAAATTATCAACGAAAACTTATGTCCCGCAATTTTTAAAAAATCTTATCCATTTTCCTTTGTTCTCAACCCACGATAGCGTTCGGCCTTTGCTAGAGTTCTTATGTAGAGGGGAAGCTTCTCCCACTCACAGTACAACACAGCCAATAAACAAAGTCCCACATTGTCTGTAAAGCCTGTAAAGTCACCTCAAAGTTGACTAATGTCCAACTAGCAACTATAAGTAACAGTTAACTTGAAGACGACTTTAAGTCTTAGTTATCTTACGCCTGTAAGTCACCTTTTCGGTAACTTTATAGTCATTGGTCGCATTCAGCGAACAAAAATGTTGAGTAACACTTTCTTCCCATTGGTCCGTTAGTTCAACATGTTACGCTGATCGGAGGGACCAATCAGAAGAAAGAGTTACTCACCGGTTTTTTTCGCTGAATGCGACCATTGTGGGATTTTTTTTATTGGGTAACGCGACCGCCATGTTGTGACGTAAAAATATAGAGTGGGGGTAGATTCTCCTCTGCAAAATAACGCTACCGGAGGTCACCGATACGAACAAACCCTATTGTAGTCTCTAGTGTTCAAAAATTACAAAAATTGTGTTTGCGAGTAAAATTAAAAGTTCAAAATATCGATTTTTGTACAAAAAAGTAACAGCTGCGAACTTTTTATATAAACTTGAAACATTTCTGCTTATCGTGACGTATCCTCGTTTTAAAAAGTAATTTGTTGGTTATATTAAAAAATTGTAAAGTAAACTTCCAAATTCTCACAAAAAAAAATTGTCACGAAAGATATCAATAAAAAAATCTTAAAAACATTGAACTTTTAACATAAAGTATCAACGAAAACTTATCTCCCGCAATTTTTAAAAAATCTTATCCATTTTCCTTTGTTCTCAACCCACGATAGCGTTCGGCCTTTGCTAGAGTTTGTGTAGAGGGGAAGCTTCTCCCACTCACAGTACAGCACAGCCAATAAACAAAATCCCGCAATGTCTATAAAGTCACCTCAAAGTTGACTAATAGACAACTATAAGTAACAGTTAACTTGAAGACGACTTTAAGTCTTAGTTATCTTACGCCTATAAGTCAACTTTTCGGTAACTTTATACATTGTTGTTTTTTTTTTTTATTGGGTAACGCGACCGCCATGTTGTGACGTAAAAATGTAGAGTGGGGGTAGATTCTTCTCCTCTGCAAAAGAACTCTACCGGAGGTCAAACCTTATTGTAGTCTCTAATGTTCAAAAATCACAAAAATTGTGTAAAATTAAAAGCTCAAATGTCGAGTTTTGTACAAAAAAGTAACAGCTACGAACTTTTTATATAAACTTGAAACATTTCTGCTTATCGTGAGGTATCCTCGTTTTAAAAAGTATAGAATCTGCACGATACTGCGTATTCAACAGAGGCATATATCCAAAAACCTGCAAAAATATTACGGATATTTTAATAAAAAATAACCTAACCTAAAAATACACTTTTCTAAAAAATATTTTAAAAAAATACTTACTTGCGAAAAGAAGTTTATGCATTTATGCCTTTCTTGAAAATGCGTATCATCTTCCGACAATGAAACAGGACATCCGGGACATCTGAATGTCCATCGAGATGTAACCTAAAATTTAAATACGGTTAGAAAACTATATCATCATCATCGTAGAATAAATGTACCTTGACAGGAGGTTTTCGTGTAATATGTGATATGAGAAAATTCATCGCTATATCTTCGCAATTCATATACTCGTCAACTTTATCCCGTATTGCTTGCGGCAGCCAATGGGTATACAGATAAGTATAATGTTTATGTATAAATGCAGCTCCTGTTAAAACCATTGATAACTCGCACGAATAGTTGGAATTGTAATTCCATGCATTAAAATTGTTCTGGTCCCAAGCGTGAAACCGCCCTGGAAAACCCACGATACGATCTCTGTGTTCTCTCCATACCCTACAATATTTAATTTCGTTTATATTTTAGTTTACAAATCGAATAAAATTTAAATTAAATGTATTACCGAAACCCAAACATGATTTCGTCATGTCGTAAGTGTGCATCGTCGTCGACTGATAAAACCGCTTCAGTTTCGATAGCATCGAATGGTAGAAATCGGTTGTTTAGACTATTTCTCGGTGCTTTTATAACCTGTAATATAGAAAACGTAGAACCGAAATACTTTGAACGAGAAAAGAAACTTACGATTATCGGAACTCCAATGTCTGGCCATCTGAGGTCTTCTACCGGTGGTTTCGGACTATTCCAGACCACAAGAACTTTATTTAAATATGGTAATCCAAACAGTCGAGCTAACGAATTGATGAGAACTTGTTCACGTTCGTACGTTAATATAACTATAGTAAATTGTTCTCGAGGATGATTTCCACCGAGCGCTTCGCTGAATTCTTTTCCCGCACCACCTGCACCTTTGCCTATCGGTCTAAATCCTACTTCCGAACCTAAAATAACTTGATTGTTAGTGAAAGTTAATTACGAATTTATAAAAAAGTATTTACCTATAAACTTAGCGTCGCTGGGTAAAATAGTATCGAAAGGTAACTGCGGATATAAATTAAACGGATCTACCCACTCGTTCCACAACTCGTGACTCTGAATGAGCATAGTTGTGTAATTTCTTTTATAAGACGGTGAAGGGTAAGGCGGTTCGAGGGGTCCAAGACTTTCCTCAGCTTCGGCTTCCCCGATAATACTATCCGACTTTAATGGCTGTAAGAAATAAATCATTTGTCGAACTATAAATTAAATTAGATATTCGGAGAACTTACCACAAAAGACGAGTTGAAAACACTCGTGCTGGGAATCTGCGACGCTGGTAACGGTGGAATTCCTAACCTATCTCTCACAAGTGCGATGACTGTATCGACGACACTTTGAGCAGTTCCAAAGTATCGTTCCCATATCAAACGACCTTGTCTGCGCATTGCGAGCAAGTCGTTATCCGGAACAGCTCGTAATAAAAAATGCATCTCGGTTACCCTGCCCTAAAATATTCATAATTGTAGATTTCTTGCAAAGAAGAAATTCAGAAATACTTACTTTTGGTAAGAAAATAGCTGCTCTCCGCCAGGCGATAACTTCTTGGTAACTCATTGCTATTTGGTCGCCTCCTAAAATAACCGGAATCGCACCAGACCTCAAAGCTTCGTAAAACCTTGCTTGCATCGATGATGTAGTCACGAAACTAGAATTACTGGGAGAAAGTATAAGGGCGAAGGTAGATTCTTTCAAAACTGCTCGTCGAGACGAATCGGTACCACATAACGACCAATCCAAGACTTCGACATTTTTTCTTTCGTCGGATGCTGGTATGCATTCGAACTGAAGAAAAAATTTATCAAGCGTCGCTCCGTTGCTCATGTCTTTTAAATGCTGAATTATAAAATTATTCAAGTTGGTTTCTTCGACGTTATGTTTTTCTGGCTGTTGCGAAATAGACGAACGTTTAATTGCCTTCATTTCTCCTTGAAATGAAAGCAGAAACTTTCGTCTAGCAGGTAACATGTGTGTACATTCTTGCCATATGTCTCCGCCGGGTGGTCCAAGGATCGGTGGAACGACTAAGTCAAAACCGTAACGAAAATTGCTTCGATGAAACGTTGATTGTGCGATCATTGCTCTGCCGGTATCTACTCCGGTTAGAACATTGCCAGAATCCACAGAAAGATCTTTTCGAGCAAGATTCAATAGTATATGATTCCTGCCGTCACCTCCCCAATATGGAATTTTATGCAACTTTTCTATATCGATAGAATTTTTTAATTTCGGGTTAGATACAGGGAAAGCCTCTCCGATGAGAGCTATGAAGATGCAAGCCTCATTTGGATTTAACGTCAAATGAGAATTGTAGCCTAAAATCATATTTTTACTACTGTGTTACATAATTTCTAAAACATTAAGGGGAGGGTCCAGGCACAAAATTAACTATATGAAGCCATCGTTCAAAAATTCAGCAAAAATTATTTTTTAAGTAATATAATAAAAATCGAAAAAAAATTTTTTGAGCAAAAAAAAATTTTTATTTTTCGAAAAAAATGGAATTTTTTAAAATCCATACGTACAGTAGTCCCCTCCCTAAGCTATACCATCCAAAGTTATATGTCTATCCTAAGTTATAGATTGTCCTTCTCCAAAGTTATACCAGTTTCTTCCGCTCCTTCCCCCACCACATTGTTTTGCTGAACCACACTCGCACACAGAAGCACCCATTGCATGGATATAAACAAAGATACAGGAGTGGGGATGGTGAGGGGCTATAACTTTGGAGAATCGTCCGCCATTTTGAAAGAACCAACAGTATAACTTAGGATGGGGACTACTGTAATTATTTAGAAAATGTGTTTTACTGTTCACCAAAATTTTTTTAAATTTTTAAATTAATTCTGCGAATTTTAATAGCCTTTTTTCGAAAAAAAAATTGTTTTTTTTCCTTATTAAAACGTCTAATTTTGATATATTTCGTCCAAATGCGCGAAGCAAATATTATTTCTTAATTTTTTGGGATATACAGTGGCCCTCCCCTTATTTTAACTCCTATTATTTTAACTGCGTCCTTTATTTTAACTTTCTTTCGTTCCTTATGTTAACTTCTTCCCCTCGTGAGTTCCCCCACCATTCGCCATTTGAAAGTGTTCAAAAGAGTGCGGACTGCTGTTTGCGCTTGCGCATATAGGTGAAGAAAGACGCCACTTTTGATAGAGTGGATAGAGAGTTGTTGTGGTGTATGATGAGGAAGAGAGGGATATGTGAGAGGTTAATAGATAGAGTTAGGGAGGTATACGTAGAGACGAGATGTGTTGTGAAGGTAGGAGATAAAATATCAAGGGAATTCTGGGTAGAGAAGGGGGTAAGACAAAGCTGCCCGATGAGTCTGACCCTGTTTAACATATATTTGGCGGATATTGAAGAGGAGTTGAAGAAAGGAAGGGGAGGAATTAGGGTAGGAAATGATCGGACAAGGTTAATAGAATATGCGGATGATATTGTGTTGCTGGCAGAGGAAGAGGAAGAATTAAGAGACATAAGGGGAGTAAAAAGATATATGGAAGGAAAAAAGCTCGAATTGAGTGTGGGGAAATCAAAAGTGATGGTTTTTAAAAATAAGGGAGGAAGGGAGAAGGAAAGATTTTGGTGGTGGGGAAGAGAAAGAATAGAGGAAGTGAAGGAATACAAATGTTTAGGGTATGTGGTAACTAGGCATGGAGGGGAAAAAGAACATGTGAGAGAAAGGGTGAGAAAAGCTAGGGTAGTAATGGGATGGGTATGGAGCTATGGAGAGAGGAAATTTAAAGGGGATGTAAAGTGGAGGTTAAAACTGTTTGACAGCATAGTGAAAGGGATTTTATTTTATGGAGTGGAGATATGGGGATACAAAGAATGGAAGGAGGTGGAAGGGTTGCAAGAAAAATACCTCAAGTGGATTTTAGGGCTGGAAAGAGTAACACTGGGGTATATAGTGAGAGAAGAGTTGAAAAGAAATAAATTGAGGGTGGAAATGGGATGGAGGGCGGGAAGGTTTGAGGAAAAACTGGAGAAAGGAGGAGGAGGGGAGTTCGGTTTGAAATGCATGTTGGAGAAAAGGAAGGATGAAAGAGTGAATAATAGGAGTGAATGGACAAGAGAGAGTGTTGAGAGGGGGAATTATTTATGGAGAGAAGGTATGAGTGAGGAAGCTTTGAATGAATGGGGAGAGAATAAATGGGAGCGTTTGAGGGAAAGAGATATAGAAGTGGATGAACAAGAGAGAGGGGAGAAAGTGAGAGCGGCTAGGTCATGTGTGAGTTATGAAAGGGTGAGTTGGGTACCAATGTATGTACGAATCTGTAAGAGAAATGAGGGGAAAAGATTGGTGAGAATAGAGAGGTGGAGATGCGGGAACGAGGAGAGGGGGAATAGGTACTGGATGGAGGAGGACGAGAGAAAGTGTAGATTGTGCGAGAGGGAGAGAGAGAATGTCGAACATTTAAGAAACAACTGCGAGTATGTGAGGGAGAAAGGAGAAAGAGGTATGGATGTATTAAATGAGGATGGTAGGGGAATTGGATGGATGGAGATGATAGAACTAGTAAGGAGAGAGAGAGAGAGTTTAAATGATTAAGTAATTGATATGTTTGTTTTTATTCATGTGTTGTGTAACCGCGGTAAATGTAATGTGGAATCAAGTTTTGTATAAAGGAAGTCTTATGTAAGCACATTATTTTGAAGGAAGGCATAATAAATATCTATCTATATATATATCCCAAAAAATTAAGAAATAATATTTGCTGCACGAATTTGGACGAAATATATCAAAAAATAATTTTTTTTTCGAAAAAAGGCTATTAAAATTCGCAGAATTAATTTAAAAATTAAAAAAAAATTTTGGTGAACAGAAAAACACATTTTCTAAATAATTTCGTATGGATTTTAAAAAATTCCGTTTTTTTTTCGAAAAATAAAAATTTTTGTTTGGTCAACAAATTTTGTTTCGATTTTTATTACATTGCCATTGAATTCCTCGTCAAAAATTACTTAAAAAATAATTTTTGCGGAATTTTTGAACGACGGCTTCATATAGTTGATTTTGTGCCTGGACCCCCCCTTAAGATAAAATGACAAATAAGTTTACCTAAGGTTTGTTTAATAGTAGTTTTTAAAAATCCATCGACGTCCCAACCTGCATTCACTATCGTGTAGTCGTCAGGATTATAGAGGTAGACTGGAAAGCCACTGGTAAGGGCACAGCGACTGTGATCGAAACAATTGTACATTTTACACGAGTGAGGACTTGTACTAGGCAGCACTTCTGGAATGGAATTACTTAAAATGCGTTTAGGCGGAGCAAGTTCCGGAGTATTGCGCTCGACAGCTTCTCGCTGGGCAACTTGAGCTTGCTCGACACTGATTTTCAATCTATCTAAATCCATTTGTTGATGTAACATCTCCTGCTTCAATTCATCAATTTGTTGAGTCAAACTACTAACGTCGGTTTGAAGCTTCTGGCGCTTTGCCTCGAGATCTCGAAGCTCGTTGCTTACTGACATTTTTATGCGCAACATTTCTTCTATTCTAAACTTCAATTCCGCCGCCTTCATCGATGTAAAATCTTGGAAAGCTTCGAGACTTGAGTGTGATTGATGTAAATCGATATTTGATGAATTTAATTCTACCTGCAAATATATTCATGTGCTTTTTTATGCAGATTTTTGCAGACGACATAAAATTGTTTTCGATTATTCAATCTATTTAGATAAACTTGAACCGAGTTTATTCTTCGGAATTAAGAAATGATCTTAAATATAATAGTAATAGATTTTTTGTTTTTACACTGTAAAAAGTAAATGTAAAATTACATTTCTGAGTTTTTGCAATTTTATTGACATTTCCTATTACTACAGATGTAAAATTATATGTTTCTAGTAAATAACAAACGAAAACAGAAGGAAATTCACAATAAATGTGTAAAATTTATAATAAAAATGTAAATTTACGGTGCAGAAGGTAGAAATAGAAATACCAATGGTAATCGTGGTAATTTCGCATCGATTTTGTAATTTAAAAAGGCATAATTTTATATAGATCAATTGGAAAGATTACAAAAACGAATACTCAAGATAATAGGAATTAGTGATAGAGATCCTTTCAAACCCATAGGAATCAGACAGGTTTTTGTGGTTAATGTGATAACCTACTAATATTATAGCCTCAAGAACGAATTTCAACAAAATGTACGTAATACAAGATATAACAGTGTTGCTCTTCCTCGTCATACCACAACAATTGGACAAAGAAGCTACGAATATTTTGCAACCAAGTACTACAATCAGTTACCAAATGAGTTAAAAACTCTTAGTGTTGAGAAAAAAAGTGTTAAAAAGAAAGATAAAAGATAAAAAAGAAATCTCGAAATTGAATGAATTATTTCTATATATAGTTTATAACTGTTTTGATTATTATATGTATGTTTATGATCAGTGAGTAGTTCTCACTATTACGGTTAAGTTTTGTAATTTTTAAGGACCAATCCTATGTACGGACATTTTTTGTCCCCTATAGGTCCTATATATATGTATAGGGAATTTTGGCAATAAATATTATTATTATTCTTATTATTATATCGTCATTGTAATTTTCAATTGTTATTCGTGTAAAATTACAAGCACAAAGTAAAATGGCTCTAATTGTCAACCACTGTGGTGGTATTGACCGTAAGAACTGATTCTTTTATGTATTTATTTGAATCGACAGCTTTGAAAGCCTATTGCATATTTGTACATTAACGGTACATTAATACGCTGCACATAATTGTTATATATGGGGCATATGAGCAAATTCAAGAATGTTTATCATATGCTCAATAATAACACCAAATAACACAAATATACAACAGAAGATTAGAAGAATAAAATAGATAAAATATTTTTAAAATTAATTAATTATATAATTATTTTATTTATTTTTGTTTAGTAGACAGAAACTCGTGCCCATAACAGGACTAGGTTTAAAATTCGTCAAATTTATGAGTTTTTTGTAGAATTTTTTCAAAAAATCAATTATGATTATCATCTTTAAAAATTCGATTTTATTCTAAAAATGCGAAATTTTTGACCAAATAATTGAGCAATAATTTTGTGTATATTTTTTAAAGAAACTACATAGTAAACTGAAGAAAATGGCGCTTCAAACGATTTTTTATCTATTTTTGTTGCTGAGTTACAGCCAGTAGACAATTTTTTTATGTTTGTTTTTGAAAAATTCATAACTCGTGAAAATGGACAGATAAAAATCGGAAAAAATACAAGAAAGATTTTTTCGATGAATACTATAGTCTAAAAAATTTGCAACAAGAATTAAGAGGGTGACGCATTTTCATCGTCGATTTCACATGGAATGCCCCATATATTAGTTAAAAAATCTAAAGCATTATTGTCGACCTACAGAAAGCTTTCGATACTCTAGACCACGATATCTTATTACTAAAGCTAAACCACTACGGTATAAGAGGAGTAGTGCATCGCCTAATAACATCTTATATAAAAAATAGACAACAATACGTACAGATAAGTGATATGAAGAGTATAACACACGAAAGTACTTATGGAGTTCCTCAAGGTACTATTCTTGGTCCACTAATGTTTATTTTATACGTGAATGATCTTTTTCAGACCAACTCATTGGGACAAATAATCACATATGCTGATGATACCTTCATCTTTTACGAACACACGTGGAACCAAGTGATGGACCTAGCATCCTCAGATTTTATTCAAATAGTACAATGGTTCTCTGCAAACAAACTTACAGTTAACTACAAAAAAACTGTATGTATAACCTTTGGATGTTACGAGGATAGTATTCCTAATCGCAATAAATTAATTCTGACCAATTCTCCGAACCAAGCGTCCGGTGATTCCCCATCAGTCAACAACGAAATTGAAATAGTAAAGAGCACACGCTATCTTGGTCTAGAAATAGACAATCACTTAAAATGGGATATACATATCTCCAATATCCTACCAAAAATACGATACCTATTATACGTATTTAGAATTCTTCGACAAGTTTTGAATACTTCTTTACTGAAGAGAGTCTACCAGTCCATCTGTTATGCCGTATGGAGTTATGGGATTTGTATATGGGGTGGGGCAATAGATAAGGCAATTAAACCTCTCGAGATTTTCAATAGAAAAATATTAAAAATAATGTACAATAAAATATCCACATTCTCAACTAATGAACTCTACAAAATAAGCAACACCTTAAACGTACGCCAAACTCATCACTTAAGAGCTATAATATATTACAAAACCCATAATCTATTAACACCTACTGTACGGCTAAGATCAACAAGACCAGATCTCGCATAGTCAATAAATTTGCCACATGTAAAGAAAACAATTGCTCAAAGAGGACTCAGTTACCAAGGACCCTTGCTTTTCAACCAGCTGCCTTTAGATCTACGAAAAAAGATGCTAGACAACCGAAATCCACGATGGAATTTCAGCAAACCTATCATGACCTTCATACAATCAACCAATTATTAAAACTTCTATTTTAATGTTAACACCTTCAATACCTTTGTTACCTTTATAAATATTAATTTTATGTATGTTTCTTTATTGTTATTAATTTTCATTCCTTTCACAGACAAGTTCTTAATAGAACTTACGTGAAATCTTAGGTTTTTTACAAAATTTAAAGAACTATTTTTAATCAAACATTTTCTCACTTATTGTATGAAATAATATGTACACACACTACATTTTGTAAATTGATGGAATGAATAAATGAAATGAAATTGACAGATCTGCCTTTAATGAAACCAAATTTATTGCCTTAAAGATATTATATTATTACAAAGTAAAAAATCTAAAATTCTGTTATACACTAATTTCTCCAAAATTTTGGCTACATTAGAGATGAGTGAAATTGACCTGTAGTTGGTGCATTGATGCTTATCATTATTTTTAGAAATAGGAATTATTTCAGCCCTCTTTAGTGCACATGGCCAGTAATTTTTAATAAGACATAAATTGAGCAAGTACTCTAAAGGCTTGCTAATCTTTGTATTTAGTGCTTTAAGCATTTTTGCATTAATACCATCACAATCCCCAGCTTTAAGTGGCATAAATTTAATAAGCAAATAATGGTTTTAAGAAGAAAGTTCTTGGGTGGATTTTTTGCATTATAGATACATCATCAGTTTTTAAATTATTTGCTAATTCTTTAATATTTTCCAATATTACAAAAGAAAGTATTAAAAATGTGAGCTATTTCTTTCCTGTAGCTTATTTTGTTGACATTATCATTTATATAATTAATGTCCACTAGGGTGGACCAAAAAAAATTTTTAAGTGGCCACCCCCAGAAATGTAAAAGGTGCAAAAAAAAGGCATTGGCTTCAGAACAAAGACCTTTACGAATAGGAGATTTGGTGTCTACATGCTGGACAAGGAGATATTAGAGATGGAAAGGGAGAAGATACGTGACGTAGTTTCATAAAGATAATGAAAACCAGAATACAACCGACCCTAAGACTTTCATGAAAGGAGGTATACAACATCTGTTACAGTCACATACAATCATTTTTTGCTTATAATGGTCTATCATAGCAAAAGGAAGGAAGCCCAGGACCGAGCAGTCAACCAGTAGCTAACGAATTCTACATAAATTACAATTCTTGTTATTACCAGTTATTATATTTAAAATGTTTATATATTTATATACGTAGATTTACTGTGGTTAATAAAGAATTATATTATATTTCAAAATATACAAAATTTAAATTTTTTTTTATTTACATATAGTTTGTTTGAAATAATAAATAAGCATACAAAGAAATATTCAAAAATATTCAGTTTTATGGATCTGAATTCTGTTCACATCTGTGAATAATTCCTTATTTTCAATCATTTTAAATTCTAATTCAAGAATACACTACTCTCGTTTTCAACAATTCCAGGTAAGTGTTTTTTACTGAAATATTTCAGAAAATTTATAAGATATCTTATCAATACTTTTGAATCGTTCTGAATAATTAGAAATTAAAAACATAATAGAAAACTCCAGTCGATTATTAAATATCTCGAAAGCAGTAAAGAATGCACTGAATTTTCGATTTATCGATAATTTTAATATAATAATAAATAATTGAAATAAGTAATTGTTATATACATCAATACTTTCAAAAGAATTCAAAATCATTGAAAACTATTGAAGTGCAATTAGAAGATTAGAAAATATTGGCATACAATATTTTCCACAGAATTAGGAAGTATTCGTTTGGAGGAAACATTCAGATATATTGAAAATATTCACATGAATGCTTCTTGGAGCATTGTGAATCATTCAACTATTTTTTCCATACAGAAAGTATTCGAATAGATTCAAAATATATGTACCAATACTTCTTTCGGAATTGCAAAGCATTCACTTTATAATTGTATAAAGTAGTGGGAAGCATTTAAAAACGATGCAGTTCCATAACGATTAGAAATTATTGAAAATAGGGAAGCATTAACAAAAGCTAACAAATAGAATTGAAAGGAACATATGTGAATATTTGTCAATCATTCTGAATACTTTTTGGTTTGATGGGATGGTTCATCCATAAACTACGTTATCATTTTTTTGGCATTTTTTACCACCCCCTTCCGTACATAACTTTATTTTATCCGTCATTTTAATCATACACTTTACATAGGCCGTAGTTCCTGGCTTACCCCCCAAATGGTAACATAGTTTATGGACGACCACTAAGTCAAATTATTACAAAGCATTCCCAAATTTCTGGATTGAGAATGATTGAGAATGTCTGAAAGAAAGACTTCTGGAATCATTAGGAAGTCATGGTGGCCGCTTTTTTCTCGGAAAAAAATTCCCTGACTTTTCCCAGATTTTTCCCTGACCAATATTTTAATGATATCTATTAAAAATAAACAATACGGATAAAAATGTTTTAAAAACAGCTACACATTTTCAATAAATTCTTTATTTTTTCAATCAACAACGAGTAGTATATTCTAAAACATATTATCTATAAAAATCCAGAAAAAAAACTCATGTTCCTGCGGATTTTTTCGTGTTTAATTCAAAATAATAGTAGAAAATTTGTTGGGGGTTCTTTGTCAAAATTTGTTATAAAATGTCAAGTTCTGTGGTAATATGTTAGACAATAATTATAAATGTTGATAAATTTTAGAATTTAGGCGATTTTGGACAGTATATTCAAAGTATTGTCAAAATTCTTACGAATGTTGACAATAACAAAAAATTGCCATAAATTTTATATTTTTCAAATACTATTGGACAAATATCAACTACTTAAAATAGAAATGGTAAAATAATCATTTAAACAAATTAATATTCTCAAAATTTGGGAGTTTTGTGCTGTTTTTAACATTTTAAACATTTTTCTACGATTTTTAGCCTTTTTATGCAATTTCAAAGATTTTTGAAGATTTAAAAAAATGTATGAAAGTTTTCTATCATTTTCAAAAGGTTTTATTTATACAAATATTTGTTTAAATAGAGAATTAGTATGGCAAATATTTTTGAAATATTCTGTAAAGTATCTTTATAGAAAGATAAATATCTTTAAATATAAAATTGTTTGCATTTATTTTTGTTAAACTATTAAATTTTATTCAAATCTGTTAGAATATATTCAATACCGAAATGTGTTATTGTTAAACGTGTTTATTTTTGTTGCAATGTACCAGAACGTTTAAAACTGAGCAGTACCACAAATATATTTTATTTAAGATTATTTTTTTTCTCAAAATTGTTGGTTTTTGGTGAAATCTGTCGAAAATGTTCAAAACTGAAATATGTTATTGATAAAAAACGTCAATATTTGTTTAAATTTGTGAGAAAGCATTTAAAATCATTTAAAAGAATTTTATGCGAAACACGATAAAATAAAGCATTTTTCGGAATATGAAATTGTGCGATTTTTTGTTAAATAATGTTTTTCACTTTTTAAAGATTTGTCTACGATTTACTTTTTCCCTGACTTTTCCCTGATTCCCTGACCAATTTTGAAATTCCCTGACATTTCCCTGATTTCCCGGTTTTCCCTGACGGTGGCCACCATGGGAAGTATTCCCAAGTTCGTAGATTGAGTATTATTGAGGATATCTCAGTGAATCTTTCTGGAAGTATTATGGAAGCATTAACTGACTTCTGTTTCGCAGGAAGTATTCAGATTGTTATAAAACATGTATGGCATACTTCATTCAGAATAGGGAAGTATTGGTAGTAGTAAAGTAGACAATTCTTGTAGTAGGATTTGGAATGATTGACGATAGGGAAGTATTCACGGTGATCAACAAATAGGATTCAAAGTTAAAAAATGTAAAAATATAAATGTTAATCTACTCATGCTATTAAATAATGGGATTAAAACATTATAGAAAATTCAATTCTTAGTAAATGAATTCAAATGTTACTGGAGAGAAATATTTAGCTACTGTACGAGACATTAAAAATATGTTGACATGTTACTTATCCCAGCAAACAAAAATTATTCAGAATTATTGAAAAGTATTTATTGGGTCAGTCTGTAAAACAGCGATATTTCAGCTGTGAATTGTCCTTTGGCACTGTCGAAACATTTATATGTATATATAAATCCTCCATAAAAGATAAATACCAAAAGAAAAGAAGATTTAGATACATCAGAATAGTTTTTCTAGTCCAGTCTAGTTATTAGTAAGGTTTTTTTTCCGAATTGAGATTGAAGTTGTTTGTGGGTAATTTTTTTGCCCACATTGGACTGTAATTTTACAAATCGAGGGAAAATATACAAGAATATATGAAAAGTAACGTATCAAAAGTGATAATGTTTCTCATTGTAAATTGACTGTGTTGAAAGTGGGTAATATTTTTGCCTATGCTCAACGTTGTCAAATTCATTTTGATTTTTTATAGTGTGGGACATTTGCGTAAATTTTCTAGGTTGTTCGTGACTTTGAGAATTTGATACACTATTTTTTCCTAAGTCTATGATTTTTTCGGACAAAAGGTTGTTATTACTTTGCAGAAGGTTGTTTTTGTCTTTAATTTGTCCTTAAGCAAATTATTTTCAGTCATAAGTCTGCCACATATATCGCATTCACTTTCCATGTATGGAGCTTAAAATCAAAATGAATTTTAAAACGTTGAGTATGGGCAAAAAAATTACCCACTTTCAACACAGCAAATTTACAATGACGAACGTTGCAACTTTGTCACTTTTGATATGTTACTTTTCATATAATCTTGTATATTCTCCCTCGATTTGTAAAATTACAGTCCAATGTGGGCAAAAAAATTACCCACAACTTTAATATCAATTCGGAAAAAATCCTACTAAAAACTAACTAGTATTATTAAACAAATTTTATGTCCGAATTTTACCAGTGTGTTGTAAATTTAAATTTGATTTAATTACATTTGATTTGATTTGATTACAGTGCAGTATGCAGCAGTTTTAAAACAAGCCGTTATTACCAATAGGCCTGTAAATACTTGGTTCAACCAAGGTCTGCATCTTGATTGCCTAATGTAGGCATGTGGTTTGCAATAAAGGAATCTTTTCGTTTATAAATAAACTAAACTATATATTTATGTATTTTGTTGATTATTCCAATAAAGACGATTATTATTTTTTAACTTTGAATTCTATTTGTTGACCTTCTTGAATACTTCCCTATTCTCAATTGTTTTAAATCCTCTTCCAAGAATTGAATAGCTTGTTCTTGAATGCTTCTCAATAATTTCGGAAAAAATTTAAAGAGCCAATACTTCACTATCTCGATTGAAGTATTGGTAAGCATATTTTGAAACCTTCTAAATACTTCTTATGTTTACCAATACTTATTCAAAGAGTAAGAAAAAGAAAGTATTAAAGTTTCAATGCTTCTCAATCATTCTTCGTTTACTGGGACTGGTCAGTACACTGTAAAAACAGTCCATGTTATTTTACTACATGTCACGTTGGAAATAATATTTATTCAGACCTCTTTCTTGTACAATATTTACATGAAGCACATACAACCATATCGATACAAAAAAACGCAAAAGTATCTGAGGATACTTGTCTGCACGTCTGAGTATAAAAAACCAAAACCAAAAACAAAAAAGAAAAACAATAACAAGAATAAAAAATACTATAAAAAGTAAAATAAAACAATAGTAAATTTAAGAAAAAACAAATTATATAAATACTAGTTTCCGTAATTTTGAGACATTTGTCTCTCTTAACCATTTTGCAAATTTCTTTTTTAAGGATTCATAATTATAAGCATCTGATCTTAAAGTTGTAGGTAATAAATTAATACCTTTTGCTGCTATATAATCATACGATCGCTGTCCAATTCTTTTGCGCCTAGGCGAAACTTCTACATGCAGATTAGATTTACCTCTAGTGTTTACCTTTGATAGGTTTTATAACTACGTGAATAGTTTATTTTCTGTCGAATATAACATTATAGTTAACAGATAATTTTTCCTGATATCTAACACCCCACTTTGTTCAAATACTTTATCGGATGAAAATCTACAATTTTTCCCTAACATTTTCTTTAGTACAGACTTTTGTAAGACTTCTAAAGGTCGCAGGATGTTGTTGTATGCTCCACCCCACATAATGATTCCATAAGTTAAAATCGAGTTTAATAAAGAATAATAAATAGCTTTTAATTGGTCATAACTTAAGAATTCTTTCAACTTACTAACTGTGTATGGAAAATGTATGATGCTGAAGCTAGCAGCAGATTCACAGCAGCGGATTCGAAAAAACTATGGTTTTCAGCCATTAAAATTGCCAAAAACAGATTATTTGTATAAAATTTATCTAAAAATGTTTAAATGCAAGTAATTTTTAATAAGAAATTATCGATTTCCACATTTCTCTTGAATCCGCTGATGCGAATCCGCTGCCAGCTTCAGCGTCATCTAATTTTGTTTAATTATGTCGTTTATATTTAAACAAATTCTTTGCAACTATAGGCTTGACATTGGCTACAAAAATACCACCCAAATCAATTAAGTTATCAAATTCTTCTTGGGTAGTTAACTCGCTATTCTTGACTCCTGTGACGGAGAATGAAATACAAAATATAATTATTGCAATGAAAACTAATAAATCACCAGGATTGGATGGTATCACAGTATTAACTCTTAAAAATCTTGCTCCTTTTATTTCACAAACTATACCCCATATTATAAATAGATGCTTCGAAACTGGTTATTGTCCTTCTCATTTTAAAACAGCAAAAATTCTTCCGATATTTAAATCCGGAGACAAAGACATAGTTAATAATTACAGGCCAATCTCGTTAATTTCAAACGTTGCTAAAATATTTGAAACCTGTCTAAAAAATAAAATTACAGCTTTTCTCGATAAGCACAAAATTATAAATAATAAACAATTTGGGTTCAGAACGGGTAAATCTACAACAGATGCGATTAGTTCTGTTGTTAGTGAAATTTATACCGCACTAGACAAGGGTGATAAAATATTAGGTATATTCGTAGACCTCTCCAAAGCCTTTGATACAATAGACCATAAAAAACTTCTCATAAAACTAGAGCAATATGGAATCAGAGGAAATAATACAGAGCTACATAACTAACAGAGAACAATATGTTTCAATAGGAGACCAATTGAGTGAGGTGGTAAATACGTGTGGTTTTGGAGTTCCTCAAGGCACAGTATTAGGCCCTTTGATATTCCTGATTTATATCAATGATATCTTTGAGCTTGATATCACAAATCAAATAACTGCATTCGCTGATGATAGTGTGATACTGTATAAAGAGAAATCATGGGCGAATATATATAAGATCATCGACATCGAATTTCCTAAATCCTAAATTGGTTTGAAGAAAACACATTAACAGTTAACATCACTAAAACTAAGTATATAACGTTTGGTTGCTATAAGGACAGTATCCCTACATCAAGAAAACTATCCATAGGAATACCTGGAGGAAAAAAAAACAATTGAACGTGTGGATTCCTATCCATACTTAGGTATATCAATTGATAGCCACTTACGTTGGAACAACCACATCAGTATGCTAGTGAAAAAGCTACGCTTCATGCCATACGCTATTACTAAACTCAGGAAACTTTTAAGTACTGAGCAATTATATCAAATTTATTACGCCTTGTTTCACTCTGTAGTAACATATGGAATACTTGCTTGGGGTAGTGCTTGCAAAAATGCAATTAAATCTGTAGAGATATTACAACGAACTGTAATTAAAAAAATGTTGGAAAAAATGAGATTATTTCCTTCAGAAGAACTCTTCAAGATAAGTAAAATATTGGATATAAGGAAAAGTTTCTGTTATGCAACTACATTGTATGCAATTAATTCTACTACGTATCGGGAAGTACAACATAAATACAATACCAGAGGCAAAGAACAACAAAATGTTGAGCTCCCTGGTATTAATAAAACTATTGGACAGAGATCTTTTGTATACATTGGAGGAAAAATCATGAACCTATTGCCAAAGGACCTACGTGCAACAACGATGATTACTAAGTACCTGAAGAAAAAAATAAGAAATTGGATAACAAACGACATAGTCTCTTCATTATTACCAAATCAAGTGACATAAGTGCAATGGAATGTAATTGGTTTTAAACTTAATGTAAAAGTGTAAAAGTGTAAAAGTGTGTAATGTATGTAATGTATATAAGTGTATTTAATTGTAATTACATCAAGTATTTAGGGACGCGGACAAGTGCTATGTACTTTTGCGAGTACGATACTGCACGTATACAGTTATACTGTAGTGGTATTGTATATTTCCCACAATAAATTATTATTATTATTATTATTATATGATGATTCCAAAGCAAATGACTGTCTACTGTAACTCCTAAATATTTAGTGTAGTTTGTTCGGGAGATAACAATTTTATTGCCATTTACTGCAATCGAAATGTTTTCTATTTGTGGGAAGCTATCTGAGTAGCATCCAAAGGTGAAAAATGTATTTTTGGAGACATTAACAGTCAAGAAATTTATATTGTACCAGTTAATTAATCTTGGAAGATTAGTTTTGATTTTGATAATTAAGTCAGACCAGTTTTTATCTTGGAAGATTACAGCAGTACAGTAGGACCTCTCTTATTCTAATTTTCCCCTTACCCCCACTTACTTTGCTTGCGAGCTTGCGATTCGTGGACAATATTTTTCGCTTACTTTTCATGTGATAGTGGGAGCAGACTTGTGGGGGAACGATTAGAATAAGAAAGGCAATTAGAATAAGAGAGGTCCTACTGTATCATCTGCAAAAGCTAATAGCGTACCATTTATTTTTAAGTCAAAAACATCATTAATGTATAAGATAAATAAAAGCGGTCCAAGTGTAGTTCCCTGTAGAACATCATATTCTACATTTTGTGAATTACTCTCATAGGAACCATTTTTTGTTTTTTGTCTGTCAGATAGCTTCTCAAAAGTTTTAGGACAATTATCTAAATCCCAAAGCTTCTAGTTTTTCCAAAAGAATATTATGATTTAGTATATCGAAGGCCTTTGCCAGATCAATAAAGACACCAATACATAGGGTACTTGTGTCTAAGGCAGTATAAAGTAATTTAGTTAAAACGGCTAGTGGATCGGATGTAGATTTACCTTCACGAAAACCGTATTGGGACTCGTGTAACAACTTATTTCTTGATACAAATCTCATTAATCTCGTTCTTAAACACTGTTTGAAAACTTTAGCAATAGTTGACACGAGTGAAATAGGTCTATAGTTACTCATGCACATCAAATAAATCGATTCATGTGTAACGCAGTAAAAATACAAGCCGTATGTAAAATTACATGGTGATATTTTGCAAATTTACAATCGATGTGTAATCGACGACAATTAAATTTTCAAAGTTCAGATCATGCAGAACAAAAAAACACACGGTTTTCTGAAATAAACGTAAAAACAGTAAAAAGTGGCAGAATTTCTGTAATTACTGTTTATATACTAATTGTATATCTGTAATGTAGCACCATGTTAATTTACATACGGTTTTTACTTTTACTACATTACACATGAATCGATTTATTTCCAATGTGATACATAGTAAAATTACATCGAACTTTTTTACAGTGTATTTTGATTATTTAGATAGTGCAATATCTTCGACAAGCAGTACAATAAACCATATTTACGTAAAAGTCATATAAACGCAAAACTCCAGTTCTGATACGACAAAGTAAGTTTATAATAAAAAAACTACATTTCAAGTACCTTTGACAAGTAGTAATGTGTGAAAAGGGGAACGATAAATAGAATTGTCAGGATGATGAGTATAATTTTTGAAATTTTCTTGTGAGTAATCCAGTGACAGACATCCCGGCCAGATCCAAATTGATGGTAAGGACCAGCCTCGAAGCTGTTTCCAATCATTTTGAAAACACCACATTTACCACACACTTTTTATCGTCTTTTAAAAATCAGTCAATAGAAAAATCATGTTGAAAAATGACACAAATCTGGATTGTAACCTCAACGTCACAAAAACCCAAGCACGCCCCCCTAACCTAACCTGACCCAACCTAACCTAACTTAGTGTATACACATGTTTATTACACCTACATACCCACATATATATATAATCTTTTATATATAAAGTGAGATTCGGACGCTTCTCCGCCGACAATATCGCATTAGAAGGCGCAATTCCGAATACCATTTCAAAGTGACAAGTAGGAGGCGTTCCTTCAGGACAAGGCCGGCGATGTTTTCATCATCTTCGTCGGAATCATCCGCCGACGAAGCGGAAGATTCGACGTCCCCAAAGAACAATGAATCCGTCAATCCTGTCAAACAGATGTCAAAGAAGAAACGTCAAAAGCTCAAAGATCAGTCGGCGTCAAAAGACAACACAGGTTATGTCCTCTTCAATTATTCCTCCACAAAATATTCATCTTCCCCATTTTCCCAACAGAAGTACCACGACGCGAGGAAAATCATTTCAGCTTCAGACACTTTCTCAAAAATGACAGTCAATCGAATTACCAATTCGCCGGAGCAAGACCGAAGGTTTACGAGCCACAATTCAACAATCCGGAACCAAACGAGAACCACGAACCTGAAATATATCCTCGAAACCCTACTAAACTACCAGATTTCGTTCAAGATCATTTAGTCATCGAACAATGTTATTTGAACAATGAGGCGTGCTCTAATTTGCAGACGGATGACAACCTTCCTGACTTTGCGCTGAATAGCGTGGAGAAACGACAGCCTCGATATGCCGACGATAACAGAGTAATCGTTCGGGATTTAAGGTTTGATCTTACCGACAATTTGGATGAAGGAAGAAGAGAACGAATTCTGCCAAACATTTCTCGGCCTATTACTTTGAATTTACCTAATTTAGACGTCACTGACGGCGAATTTGCAGATATTCCGGAATCATTAAGTAATTGTTTATATTTCTGTAAAGAAATTCTGTAGACGTCAAAATTTGTTTAACAGGTTTTCCCTTCGGCTTACAAATACCTCGTGAAGCATCGAATTCAAATAACGAAGAAATGGCAGTCCAAGGAAACGCAAACGTTACTAAGTCTCTTCCAGATTTTTTAAGCGATGCTCCAATTCGTAACAGGGGTACTCCGTCAACCGAACGAACCGGTTCGAGTTCCAACGAATCTCTCGATCACAGGGTAAGTTTTACTTCTGACAGTTCTATTTAGATTTTTAAATGTTTCCGTTTTAGTTATCTGTGGAAAACGAAAGGTTACGACGTGAATTGCAAATTGCACGACGACAAGCTTCGGAGCGTTCTTTAAGGTAATTTTTATATACGTAATTGATGTAGTACATAATTAGAAAAAAATTGTAGAATAGAGTCTCTGGAAGCTGAACTTTTATCAAGACGACACGTCGATCAAGCTGAAAGCGCTCAGCTTGAAAAGGCGATGGAACAAGCGGAAGACAATCTGAAACGAAGTATGGTAAGTAAAAATACTTTTAAGGTTATGAACAATCAATTCAATAATTCTTATTTTAGCGAAGAACAATTACTGCGGAAAGTACAGTAGCGTCTCTAAAGAAAGAAATTAATACTTTAAACGTAAGTATTCGACAAATCGGTTGAATTTAAATTAAGTTTTCATTCGTTTCGTAGAAGGAAATTGCCATGTTACGTACTGAAAACAAAGAACTTCGACGAGCATTAGGATCCGATTGTAACGGATGCAAAAATACAAATTCTGACGGAAGAATAAGAAATCTGGCCTGTGATTTGCGGCTTGCTGCATCAACTGCCGAAGTTTCACTCAGGTACGTCATTTTTACCACGTTTTTATCAACTCGTATTCTTGACTGACTGACTGACTGACTGACTGACTGACTGACTGACTGACTGACTGACTGACTGACTGACTGACTGACTGACTGACTGACTGACTGACTGACTGACTGACTGACTGACTGACTGACTGACTGACTGACTGACTGACTGACTGACTGACTGACTGACTGACTGACTGACTGACTGACTGACTGACTGACTGACTGACTGACTGACTGGTGTAAATCTTGTAATCGATTTTAAACTAATTTACCCATGAGTCAGAGAAACTTTTAGGATAGCCCAAAATTGGATGATAATGCATTCCTTTACCGTTTATTACAAGTTTCAATCGGTTTTAAGAACATTTTCAGAAAAATTTAAATTTTATATAAAAAAGAAATAAGTTTCAAACAAAAAAAAGCGCTTATTTTCCGTTCTTGATTGAATCTATACATTCCTTTATTCTCGTTTTTCTTTCGTTGTTTTGTCCTTTAACACTTAGCGGGGGGGCCGGCGTTTTCCCCCCTTCCTCCGTCGCGCTTGTCCTTTGTTTTCTTTTCGCAATCGGGAAAAGTCCTCCACTGACGTCATTAATTCCCTTGCCTATATACAGTAGTCCTTCCCTTATTCTAATTTCCCTTATCCTAATGTCTTCCCTTATTCTAATTTCTTCTCTTTTCCTATTCTAATATTTCCTAAATAAACATGCGCAACAAAGGAAAAAGAGACAACAGTGAGACAGCAAATTTTAGTAGGGGGGGAGAGGAGAAAATTGGAATAATGGAAAAAGGCCGCCATCTTGCCTGACTGGACAAATTAGAATAAGAGAAGGCTACTGTATACTCATCCACGACGGCAAGTGGAGCAGTAGTGAATTAGTGTCATATATACAGTAGTCCTTCCCTTATTCTAATGTCTTCTCGTATTCTAATTTTTTCTCTTTTCCTATTCTAATATTTCCCCTCACGTGTTCTCCCCATTGACGTGTGTTGACGTGTGGATTTTCTAAAGAAAAATAACGGTGCATGCGCAACAAAGGAAAATTGTTATTTTAACTTTTCGAGTCAAGGAAGATGGCGGTTTCTTCCCTTATTTTACCGCTTCCCCTCATCCTCACCACTGGCAGTATGAGAGAATAAAAACAGAGAGAGGAGAACACTTTCAAATGGCGAATGGTGGGGGAATTCACGAGGGGAAGAAGTTAACGTAAGGGACGAAAGAAAGTTAAAATAAAGGATGCAGTTAAAATAAGGGGAGGTCCACTGTAAGTGCTGCAACAGCTCACGGATTCTGGCGTGAGAAAACCTCATCAGGATTCTCAACAATTCTAGACGGTGTAAGCAACCAGAGGAGCCTGTCATCTAAAACCACTTGCATATTCTTTTCATTTTGAAACTGCTCTTTTCAGATTGTTTATAAATGTAATAGTTTAAAATCGATTGTAAAGTTTGACCTATTAAAACTAAAAAGCAGAAAATAATTAATAAATAAAAAATTCTTTTTAAAAACCACGTTTTTATAAATGGAATAAAAAGGATAAAATAATTTTTCCCATCCACACAGGTCACTAATACCATGCCGAAATAAATACGCAATAATTTTTCATTTTATTAGTAAATAAAATATTTGTAAGATTTAAAATGGAAAACGTGGGGCGCAATAGAGGTAACAGAAATTACTCCTCGACGAACCTCGACGAACAATAACAAATGAAAAACTTATGCTTAAATGAACAATATGACACGCTAGTTTAGACATGCTAGTCATTTGTTACTTCTATTGCGCCCCACGTTTTTTCCATTTTGAGTCTTACAAATATTTTATTTCCTAATAAACTGAAAAATTATTGCGTATTTATTTCGGCATGGCATTAGTGACCTGTGTGAATGGGAAAAATTATTTTTCGATATACTATGCGTAAAATTTGATTTTACGCACCGTTTTTAGTGGTCATCACACGTGCGTAACATCATATTTGACCCACAAAAAACGGCGCACAAATTTTACGCATAGTATATCGAAAAATATCGTTCGACACGCGTGCGTAAGAATTCGATTTTACGCACCGGCCTATCTAATCGCATGTCAAAAACGGTGCGTAAAATCGTATTTTACGCACTAGTATCGAAAAATACTATTATTCTTTTTAGTCCATTTATAAAAACGTGGTTTTTAAAAAGAATTTTTTATTTATTAATTTTTAATTATATGTTAAAACTAAATGTCGTTTCAGGCAATTAATGTCGGGCGTCAATAACCTGCGAGTACTCGCAGCAGCTTTCGAGAATGTGGATAGGATAGAGGATCGTACCAAAGACTTTTTTCCAAACTTTGACGAGGATAACGCAGCTGGGCCAGCGTTATAAGATACCGCAGCTTTTTGCTACTTTTATTTATCTGAATCGCGCGTGAAGTTCCGTGGTGCGGAACACATTTTACTTTCAGAGATTGCGTAAACGAACTTATTTTATCCGTTTACAAAAAAAGTAAATGAAATTTACTGACAATACTGAAAACATGAAACTTTTTACCAGTAATGCGATCATTTGTTTTATAAAATGTGTATAGTTAGAAATCTGAATATATTGAGATACAAGAAAATGTTTCTTTAGCTTCACGAAACAATGTATAATATGTTCTCGATTATTTATTAAAGTATAAAATACAAATAAATGTCACTTGAATCATTCGAGATCTTCAAATATATGTAGTAAGTCCGTTTGTGTTTCCATATGATTAGTTTGAGTAGCAAACCAAGATCGACAGTCGTTGGAGTTGGCGCATCCGGATTGACAACCAGAAAATTTTGTTTGAGTTTCAGCCGAGACAGTTTCCTCCAAATTGCTCCAGGCCGTTTGGGTTTGGATATGCGACAAAACAAGATCGGACGGTAACATTTCATCGTAGGTTTGTGTATAAGTGTTATTGTATATGTGTAAAGTATCAAAACTTTCTGTCGTTTGCGTCTCGTTGTTCGAACTTACGCAGTCTGGTTCGAAAAGTGACCTGCAGAAGGCTCGTTCGGTTTGAGTTTCAATACTGCTGAATCGATCGTTAAATGTTTCTTCCGTTAACATCGGATCTGATCGGGATAAACCGTATTCTATACGATCGTAATTTAAGTCGCCGAATAAATTTTTATCGGGAGTTGTTTGGGTGCCGGAAGAACTTTTATCTTCCCAGAAATCTTGCAAACCAACGTCGTGTTGCAGAGGTAACGGACTGCTGGGAAATAAATTTTCAGACGTGAAATTGTCAAGGTTTAATTCTGGACCCCTAGTTTGAGTTTCAGCAGACTTTTTTCCTTTTAACGAATAGTTTGTTTGAGTTTGGCGACACACTCGTTGTTTAGGTATTTTTATTCTTTCGGTTTGTACAGCGACACTGCAGGAAGGTTTCGGTAAGATATGTACATTTAATATTACGTTTCCTTTAACAGTGTTTTGTTGGACAGAAGTATTCGGGACTCTGCGAAGAAAACAAATATTAATGCATTGAAATATTTAAATTGTAAAATTTTACCTGTTGGTTTTATATTTTTCTATTTTATGCTGGTGTCTTCTCGCGTGCGTCAATAATGCTTCGTAAGATGAAAACGACTTTTGACAATCGCAAACAAAAGAAATCCCACAAATTCTTGCATGGGCTTCTTTCGCAGCTTCGGTAGAAAAACTTTTCGGACAACTTGTACAAGCGAATATTTTTTCCGCATGTACTTTCAAGTAATGCTGTTGATAAATTTTTTATTAATTGAACGTCAATTATTCAGTGAATTAAAACGTACCTGTTTGAGATATTTGTATAATGTGAAATGCTTTTGAGATTTCGGAGAATAAATACAGGATTCAACAGGACAATGGTATTGAATACGTTCTTTAATACTCTTGTTGAGTTTTTGATGTTTGTGGACCTTGAGGTCGTGCATTCGAAAGCGAGGTTCATTGAGGAAAACCAAGTTGCACTGTTCGCATCGAACTTTGTTTACGATTACACTCAAGTCTTTGGCTGTTGGGCAGACGGATTTGATTTTGCTCGATTCCTCTGTACTTGTCATTGAGCAAATAAAATTTGAGAATGCTACAATAATTTTATTTATTAACGCAATATCGAAACATTTATTTATAATAAATTTATTCAGGTATTGTTGGGCGAAAAAGTATGTAACTTAAAAGTAAATGTAATTTCTTAAATGGAGTTATTATAGTTGTAGTAATGAATGAATAAATTCTTTAATTCTTCTTCGTAACTTTTATAAGTGAAAATTTCCTTTTTGTGTTTTTTAAAACCGGAGTATTTCAAAAGTAGTAGATTGTGTCTAAATTTCTTGACTAAATTCTCTTATTTGTTGTTATATCTGTGGTAATAAGGAAAAAGGGCATAAGTCCAATTTACATGATTTTAAGTTATTTAACTTAAATCGATAAAATATTAATTGCATGAATTAATAAATTATCGTATTGGTTTTAGGATAGTTTTAGTAGTAAACAACACCCTATATTATTATTATGAAATATTTTCCTTCTGTAATAAAATACAACGACCTTAAATCATTTCAATCTGGAAAAAGGGCGTAAGTCCATGTCCATGTACCGCTCAAAAGTATGAGCTCACCCTTGCGGAATTTTGGCTAAATTAAAATGTTGATATCTCATCGCCAAGTTAACGTACAGGAAACATAAAAATGGGAATTAAAGAGGAGACTTTCAGCTTCTCAGTCGTGGTGGTTTCATTTCTATATATACATTTTTCTACGAACTATGCTCGATTTACTAAAGTCATTTTTTCGTATTATTTTTTTCTTTTTCAATCCGCTCCCATTTTTTTTTTAATGATTGCAGGAAAAATGTACAACGTGTAATCGAAAGGTAATCCCTATAACTTTAATTTGCCTCTTCGGGATTTTGTCCAATATTTCTTTATAAATAGTTATTCAATTTTGAACAAAATAATGTGATTTTTTATTCATTCTGCTATATCTCGGAAAATTGATGTGATATAAAAAATATTTAAGACACAAAAAGTTTCATTTTTTAGTTGTGTATTAGCTAGGAACTTTTTTTTACCGAATTTTGTCAACTTCAACATTTTTTGTGTAGCAATTATTTTCGAATGCAATGTTGCATTTAAACTATGATAAAGTTTAAGATTATGTTTGTCTTTACTATTAGGATGTTTCACGCAAAGCTGTGTCGCGCTTTTTTTTTTGAAGAAAGCAAAATTTAATAAGTATGTGAGTAATTCTACAGAACCTTTAACTTTTCTCTTCTAAAGATCATCAAAAATTATTTTAGTGGCACACTAATGGAACATTTTTTTCTTGTTTCTGGGGCTCTTAAGGGATAAGAAACAGTTGGTGTTACTCGTTTTTGGACAAAATTTTTTTTTATATTGCACAAAATATGAAAAACTTACGCTTTTTACAATAATTTCGAAATTTTAATAAAATTGTAGGTGGAATGAATTCTATAACATGATTTATCTTACTTCGAGAAGAGTCAATGACAAAAGTCAACAAATTCTTAATTTATATGACAATAACTGATGATGAAAAAAAGAATGTTGATGAACGTTGGGGAAAATATTGAGAAACAATTCATAATAGAAACATATATATTTTATTAAACAAAGATTAATATATTTACATCTAATCGTAAAAATAATGAATAATTAAAAAAAATGTGGAGTGTCAATATTTCATGTTACTAAAATGTCGATTTTACGATGTAGGATATCCAACGGCAACTTAAACATGTGATGGGAACTTCAGAAATATTATAAGGAAGAACTTACATCCTAGTTGATCCCCGTAATAAACGTCCTTTAAGTGTGCCATTTGAAAATGTTGCTTTTTCGAACGAGTTTCGCACAGAACAGACCATTTTTAAAGTGTTCCCACAAAGTAAGTTTTTGAGGCACACGTATGTTGGACATCTCATTTTGTAGGGCTTTTCATGTAGAATGAATATGTGAAATTAAAAATTGAAATAAGAAAAAGTTATTTTTCTAATAAAATTGAAATAAAAAAAAGTTCCTAGCTAATACACAACTAAAAAATGAAACTTTTTGTGTCTTTTATATCACGTCAATTTTCCGAGATATAGCAGAATGAATAAAAAATCACATTATTTTGTTCAAAATTGAATAACTATTTATAAAGAAATATTGGACAAAATCCCGAAGAGGCAAATTAAAATTATAGGGATTACCTTTCGATTACACGTACATTTTTCCTGCAATCATTTAAAAAAAAATGGGAGCGGATCGAAAAAGAAAAAAATAATACGAAAAAATGACTTTAGTAAATCGAGCATAGTTCGTAGAGAAATATATATATATAGAAATGAAACTATCACTACTGGAAAGCTGAAAGTCTCCTCTTTATTTACCTTTTTTTTAATTTTTTCCGTAACATTTTAAATTACACAAAATTCCGCGTGGGTGAGCTCATACTTTTGAGCGGTACTGCATTTGTTCTAAAATATTTTTTTCACAAAAACACAATACTGTACCAAAGTTTTAAGAAAAGTCATTGATGTAAAAAAGTGGTTCACTTCACTCGCAAGGTTGGAGATTCGGTGGATGAAAATTTAAAAAATACTGATCTGGCTTTGATTACTTCTGACATTGAAAAAGAAATAGAAAATATCAGTAATACAACTAAAGCAACTACAACAAAGAATAGAAATAAAATTAAAATAGAGAGAAAGATTGTTAAAAGAAATACAAAAAATGAGTACAACGAAAGGAAACTAGCACAAGAGACAACTGCTTCGGATGGCGATCCCGAAATTAAAAGAAGTTTGCGAACACATACAAGAACAAAAAACAAGAAATACAATTTTTGACTTAAATGTTAATAAGATTATGTTCATTGCATTATTTATTTATTTGAATTTGAAAACCTTTTGATTTTTATTTAAATATTTACATGTTACTATTTTGTTATTTATAAATTGTATAATAAACATAAATTATGCTAAACAATAATATGTTTCTAAATAATGTTATAAGTTTAAGTGAAAAAAAATTGTATTTTTATATGCTAGTCTTGTAAAATAAAAAAATGTCTATTTTGTTACAACAATCATAAGTATTTATTTCATTAATTATGTGTATTTATTGGCTTATTTATTACCTGAAATATATATAAAAATAACAATCCAATTTAGTTAGTTATTTATATACGTTTATTATTATTTAATGGGCTGTAGTTTTTTTTGTGGACTTATGCCCTTTTTAAAAAATCGTGATTTAAATTATGGACTTATGTCCTTTCTCAAGTCAAGTTTTTTAATAACAAAATTGAATTTTTTCAATCAATGCCTATTGAAATACAAGTATTTGACTTCCCTACATCTAAAAACACAGTTATAGTGGTGAGTAAAAATTTGTATGATGTGAAAACTTATTAAAAAAAAAATGTTTAGGTAGAAAACCATTTGATTTGATCGAAATAAAAAAATTCTCATTATTGATGACGCTAATTTGTTGTTAATCATTTTCCAATCCTTTAATAGTATTACAGCTTCCTTTCCAAATTGTAATTTAATCCAATTGTAGAAACTCATGTCTTAATCCCAATGTATGAATTTGTAATAATCAATGAATAAAAATTCTTTAATTCTTCTCCGTAACTTCAATTTTCAAAAGTAGTAAATTGTGTCTAAATTTCTTGACTAAAGTTGTAGGTTCGAAAAAAAGATATAATAGACATAATTTTTTACATGTAATTAATTACAGTGTTGAGAACAATTTTAATTAGTTAATTAATGGAAATCTATCCAGTTCTAGACTATTTTATTTTATATATAAATGATCTATTTGAAATTAAAATTAAAGGATCAATACAGTCTTTTGCTGATGACACTGTCATAATATTTGAAGATCTAACGTGGCCATCTCTTATAAATAATATAAAATTCGAATTACCTATTGTCTTTAATTGGTTTAGAGAAAATTCATTAACAGTAAACGATAAAAAACGGTTTTTATTCCTTTTGGTTGCTAGACGGATAGTATATCAAACTTAGTAAACTTAATAATACAGATTAATGATAATATTGAAATAGCTCGAGCAACAAGTACAAAATACTTAGGTGTAACGATTGATAGCTATTTGAGATGGAACATACATGTACAAGGAATCCTAAAAAAATTGCGCCATATCCCTAACTTTTTTTACAAGTTGAGATCGTTTTTGAATATCAAACAGCTTGTAATAATTTATCATTCGCTATTTCTTTCAATTATAAGATATGGTATCATTGCATGAGGTGGTGGGTATAATAATGTAATCAATCCCTTACAAACTTTTCAAAATTTGATATTAAAAGTAATGTTTTTCAAACCTCGTTTATTTCCAACAAATGAGCTGCAGGAACAGTATAAAGTAAATTGTTTTCAATAGTTTATACCAGTTAAAGATTTATTCAGTTTATTGTATGTATATCCTAATAATCATTTATGGCATTATTATTTAGTTATAATTTAGGTTTAATATTAGTTATAATTTAGGTTTAAACACCTTAATTCGGGCTGCAGACAAGTAGCAATTGCTATTTTTGCGAACCTATGTAGTGGGTAACCCGCAGACATATGTATATACCTGAATAAAGATTACATTACATTACATTTTCTCCTTGCAACCACTTTTTCAATGACACTTTGGAAATTTGTAAACTTGACATTACTTGCGATTTTATTAATAAATTTATAAGTTTACTGGCTATAGAGATGTAACATCTTTGACCTATATTTTTCCTACTGAAAAGGACTTTGACATGTTTCCAACTTTGCGCTCTCGTATTTACAGTTTGCTTGCATACCACTAAATTTTGCTGAGTTACAAAATTATTTGTAAATAATATTGTCAATAATTCATTTCTAGAGCTCTTGACAGTTTTAATCAGGTGGATGCGATCTATCTTGATTTTGCAAAGGCGTTTGATTCAGTCGACCATGGTCTACTCATCAATAAGCTTTCGCAATTGCCAGCAAATGGTAAGAATTAGAGATTCATCTCGAATCCGTACATCGTTACTTCAGGGACCTTTACTGTTTGTTTTATTCATTAACAACGTTGTATATTCGATCAAATACTCTAAATTCTTGCTATATGCTGACGATATCAAATTGTATATTGAGATTCTATCTCCCCTTGATGCATCCAATCTCCAAAAGGACTTAAATGCAATTGTTTTGTGGGCCGACTATAACTGATTACCTCTCCCTGACGATAAAAATTTATAGAAAACTATTGAAACCTATTCATTTCTTACAGTAATGTGGTAACATCAGCTCTACATATACATATTCTATAATGTAGAATGTGGTTTAATACGTTTTATTTTTTATGATATTTTAACTATACATAATCTATATGATCCAATAGTGAATTTTTATGTTAATGTGTACGTAGAAGTAATTCACAATACAAAATGTATCATCGTTAGTAAGTTTCCGCCATGATTTTACCATACAATTTAGAAATGTTTGATGTATTTTACATATCACTCAAGTGAATCATTATTTGTACGGATTAACACATTAAAATCATATAAATGTTGGAAAAAATGTTTAAAAATTCCTTCCAAGAATTTTTTCTTGGTTAAGTCGGTCCCAGGATTCAAAATAAATAATAAAAAGTTTCTTCTTTAAATACGTTTCGGCATCACGATATGTGTCGTCTTCAGTTTATTAAAGTTATTGATGCAGAAAAAGTCTTCGCACCATTTTATGATGTAAAATGTAATTGGTGACGGTTAGTGGGAGAAAGGATGCATTTTTGACAGTCCCAAAAAGAGTCGAAATGACCGATGTTTTGTCATTTCTATATCATACATTATTTCCCAGTAAACGAAAACGAATAGAAAGTTAAAAATACGAATTGGAATTAATTCAATTAAAACGCATGAAAATGATTAATTGAATTCACTTTTTAATTAATTTTAAGTCACTTGAATTCATTTCAATTCGTATTTTTAACTTTCTATTTGTTTTCGTTTACAGGGTTTACAAAAATGTAAATCAGACGTTTTCAATTTTTTAATTACGATTATCGTATCTCAAACTCGTGCCTTCAGAAGGTGGATTCCATCTCAGATTTGGGTATTATCTTGGACTCGTCATTTTGCTTCAGACCTCACCAAGACAGTATCTTAGCTAAGGTTTATTATTCTGCTTTGCGATTTTTAAGACGTTCTACAAAAGATTTTAATAATATTCACACTATCGTTCACGTTTATAAAGCACTTGTTCTTCCTCATATTACATATGGTTTGGTTATTTGTAAGTAATTTGGAATCCTTACAACATAAGTTCATTCGGTTTCTATCTTTTAAATCTCATTATCCTGTCTTTCATTGATCATGACTAATCTAAATTATCTAGCACCCCTAACTTGCCAACGGTCCATTCACACATATTATAATGTAACTTTTGTTTATAAAATTCTGTGGTCTGAATTGTAGAGAACTGTCCAACTTATTAAACCATCGTGTTAGCCGTTATCTGATTAGGGATCTCCACTCTCTGGAGGAAATTAACAGTTCGTTTAACTTTGGGTTTTATTCTCCTATTAGTCGTCTGCTTATAATTGGCCACTAAACACTGCATTTGGGTTGTTTAGAACGACCTGCCTAAGATTTTATCTGGAGGTTTTATAGTGGTTTTATGTGTCTATTGTTGCTTTCGAATCATGACAGTTTATTATTTATTATGTATTTGTCTGTATTAATTCGTTTATCAGTACTTTTATGAATTTTATTTGCGCCTTTTTATTGTTTCTTGTAAAAGACCTTATGAGCCGTTAATGATTTGAATAAATAAATAAATAAAAATATATTTTTCGTATGCTATCTTGAAATAGTTTATTCGATGGATATAAACGATATGAAAATATGATTTTGATTACCATTTTCTGTAACACTTCAAAATACTTAAAGACATTATTTAAAACACTACCCCAGGCTACCATACCATAGCTTAATATTAATAAAAACAATGAATGCTAAATTGTTAGACACTGTTATCTCGTTAATAATTTTCTGAGCTTGAGGAAAATAAAAGTGAAATGTCTTATTTACTATATTTACATGATTCCAACGTAAATGAGAATCGTTGGTTATTCCTAGATATTTAACTCTTTTTATTGTAAGGGATTGATTGTTCACTTCGAGCTGAATTTGTTTAAATTCAGGATTTTAATTTTTACATTTATTTGAAAGTATTTAATATCGGTTCACCACTACGATTCTTTTAATAACTTAAAGGAAATTACGTATATTATAGTTTCCGAACAATATCAGAAATAAAATTTATGTAACAACTTTTGAGGTAATGGTTAAATAAAACTCTTCATTGAAATTTCATAATTTATTAGTTAAAGTTTTGTTACGAAGTTGATTTATGAGTAATAAATAAATATTTTTAGTGCGAAGATGTGTAAACCAAATGTTAACTGGTATGAAATTTTAGAACTTTTTTTGTTATTGTAGTACGTAAAATTTTGTACCTGATAAGATGTTTATGTAAATTATTCCCTTTAATCTGTATATTTAACAATATAAATAGATATGTACATTGTTTCCGTATATATAGTCTAAGCCTATGGCGCAACTCCACGTAATGGCCCGTCTATAAGTAAGGTTATCGTTTTAACTTTTTATGTTTTACAAGTTTGTCGTTATACCGATTGTTTCGAAAACAAAATCTTTTAGATTGTTTAAAAGAAGATTATTGAAAGGTGTTGGGATGTCGACGAGAAAGAGTGAAAGTTTATGAATCGAATCTTTTGAGGATTTTTTATCAGGTTAGAAAAATCGAAAGTGCGCATCTATATAGTTAGATCACCAGTGAGTTCTTTTGCATATAATATTATTAATATTGGTTCAATTGTTATGTTCTCATAACAATTAAATGTGTACACTTAAAAAAAACACAAGTGTAACAATCGTAGATGAAATTTATGTATTTATTAAACCTGATATACCCTTTTTTGTTAACATAGTGTACGTCAGTAAATAATAATAATGTTTATTGAGCTTTAACAATATAGAACATGTATATTAACATTTTTATATAAATAAAAATAGAAATTTCTTTATATATACACTATAAAACATCATTTTAATTCTAATTACTCAATTTTGTACTGAGAACATGAAAATATCACTTGTCAAGAATATTTTAGTCGATGGTGTAGTCTTCGGTGTAGAAAACAGTGAAGCCTTATCTTTATTTTCCGGTCTTTTCAGCATTTTCATTATATGATTTCTAATAGGTTGCATATCTTTTAACATTTTTACAACAAAGTATGACATTTTCCAATGCTTCTTACGAATTTAGGGACTCTATTATTAGTTCGTCTTCTTGAGATCCTATCACTTTCGATTTCTGATTTAAGTGTCATGGTGTTTTCAGTGAGGCAGCGATATAAGATTTTTGTTTAAGAGTTTGAATTTTATTTATTTATTTATTTAATTAACATAGATAGATAGATAGTATTTATTATTGTCATGGAGCAAAAGTTCCTTAGACAAAAATAGCAAACTTTACAATGATAATACATTATATACTTAAAATTAATTAACAATTATAGTGTTGAACGGTGAGTTTATACATAATAAACAAACTTTTGGCAAAGAGGGACATACTATAGAGAAGCTGAAGTTCTTGATGATTGTCGGAGATATGAGATGTTAATAAATTTTGAACGCAGGTATGTAGGCTGCGAAGTCATAAGTATCTGGAATGTAAGAACTCCAAGAAAATACGTGCGACAAGTGGCAATTGATAACCATTTTGTAGATTGAAGGTATGAACTCAGGTTACAATCGTTTCGTAGATTGAAAATAAAGTGGAGAGAACTATTAAGTAAGCGTTGTAGCTTGATATTAAGATAGGTCAAAGCATCAGAGAAAACCAAACAAGCGTAATCTAGGTGTGGAATGACGAGAGTATTTACCACCATTAATTTTACATTTCGGGTAATGAAAAACCACGATAGCGAAGCCGATAGAGAGTAAAATGCACTTTAGATGAGACACAGGCGTTAACACCCTATAAAGATGTAGATACAAACGATAAGCCAGAGGCTAGATAGAGAACTGAAGTATAGTATAAAAATATATAATTGTGTAAATGCGAGTGCATAGAATGTATATAAAAATATATAAATATAATATATAACATATGAATAAAGTAGGTGTATAAAGATATTTGTATGACGCTGCAATAAAGTTGAGTAACTGGAGACTATTTATTTATTATTATTTTTCAACGGGTATACACCCTTAACAAGTTTAAATACAGTAATTAGACGAGTGTGTGTCAGTACTCTAAAACGTATACATAAAATACATAACTATATAAAATTATACAATCATGATAGTAATAATATAATTAAATACATAATACAGTAGTCCTTCCCTTCTTTTAATTTGTCCAGTCAGGCAAGATGGCGGCCTTCTTCCCTTATTCTAATGTTCCCCTCTCCCCCACTACAGTAGGACCTCTCTTATTCTAATTAGTAAAGTTTTTCAAGATGGCGCCGACCTCTCTAATTCCAATTTTCCCCTTACCCCCACTTACTTTGCTTGCGAGCTTGTGATTCGTGGACAATATTTTTCGTTGACTTTTTGTGTGATAGTGGGAGAAGACTTGTGGGGGAACGATTAGAATAAGAAAGGCAATTAGAATAAGAGAGGTCCTACTGTACTTAGATTTGTAGTCTCACTTTTGTCTCCTTTTCTTTTGTTGCGTATGCGCCTTATTTGTACAGTAGGACCTCTCTTATTCGAACCTCTCTTATTCTAATCGTTCCCCCACAAGTCTTCTCCCATTATCACACGAAAAGTCAACGAAAAATATTGTCCACGAATCACAAGCTCGCAAGCAAAGTAAGTGGGGGTAAGGGTAAAATTAGAATAAGAGAGGTCCTAATGTATTTAGAAAATCCACACGTCAACACACGTCAGTGGGAAGTCATTAGTATTGGATAGACTAAAGCTGTATAGAGTGTCTTAAGGGACATGGGATCTCTAAAAAACAAGGTGAATCGCTTAATAAACCCAATCATTTTCGATGATTTATTTACAATAAATAAGATATGTTGCTTGACGGATAGCTTATCATCAAATAGGATTCATAAATCCTGTACTAATGATGTTCTTTGTAAGATGAAATTTTCAAGGTAATAGTCATATAGTACACGGAAAGAAATTTTAAGTAAATGCCACTGCTCAGGGAAGCAACAGCTACTGCACGATTTCTGACGAATTTCGAATGGCGATTAAAATTCGAAATCGTTAAAAAGAAAATTTTTATGAACAGATACAATTTTATTACACCTTTTTGAATAGTTATTCATAATTTTCCGACTATTTAGTTATTAATACTTAATCTTAATTCTCTATAAACGTTGTTGAAATGGAAAAACTTGGTACTTTTTTCATTCTAAAGCTTCCGTATCGAAAGCAGTGCAAGATACACTAAAAATGCACTGAAACTTTTTTGTAGAGCACAAAATTTCCTACAAAAAAATTAGCGAGGGCCCTAGACTAAAGTTAATAGCTTAAACCACGAGCAACAATGGAATATGCCTCATATTTTACAAAAAATCTAAAACATTCATAATTAACTTGTAAGACAAAATTCCAGCGTTATTCATGGATAATCTATTAACTTTAGACTAGGACTCTCGCTGACTTTTTTTTAGGAAATTTTGTGCTCTATAAAAAAGGTTGATTGCATTCTTAGTGTATCTTGCACTGTTTTCAATACGGAAGCTTTAGAATAAAAAAAGTACAAAGTTTTTCCGTTTCAACAACGTTTATAGATCATTAAAATTAATTATTAATAACTACATAGTCGGGAAATTATGAATAACTATTCAAAAAGGTGTAATAAAATTGTATCTGTTCATAAAAATTTTCGTTTTAACGATTTCGAATTTTAACCGCCATTTGAAATTCGTCAGAAATCGTGCGGTAGCTGTTACTTCCCTGAGCAGTGGCATTTACTTCAAATTTCTTTCCGTGTACTAGCAGATTTATATTGTATTAAAAGATGTGTTATCTAAAATGTTGCGAACCGACAGTATAACTTAGGAGGGGGTCAATGTATACCAAGCGTCAAATAATAGCTATTAGTTCATCTTGGCATTAATTTCTTTTGAAAATTATGCTTTTTTGAAAATAATTTATTATTAACAATAATTATTTTAAATAATTATGCAATATTGTTATTTTTTAATAATATTTAGTGGAGTCTTAGGCAGGGCAGGAACAAGAAACTGTAACGAAATCGTTGACGAACAATTCATAAATGATGAGAACTTGATACCATGTATAAAAAAGGGATGTATGATAAATGTTAGAACGACAAAATGTTCGACCAATGTAATTTAGACTTTTGACTCGTGTAAAATATACGATCAAACATTTTTTCGTTCGAACATTTGTCATACATCCTCAAAAAATGTTGAAAGGGTTAAAAGATAAGTTGATTATATAGACAAGAGGTTTAACAATATAATTTCAACATATCTTGAGAGTTTTCGAGGTAATTTCGTCTATGCCTGGAGTCGCATTGTTTCTTAGTTGATTTATGTATTTTTGAATTTCATGTTCGGTAACTTCCGTTAGAAACATTTAGTGCGATATGCGATGCAAATTCAGTTTATATGATCTTTCTCGATTTTCTTCCTCACTGGAAAAGGTCTGCAGCAGTACTGACTGATTGTCCTGAAGAAGGCCCACAAGAGGCCGAAACGTAGAAAATACATTATTTTGTTTTCAAGAAAAGTGTTTTTTATTTTTTCAAAAAAACCGACACACTGTCATAATTACATTACACATTTTAATTATTTATTTATTTTATTTATTACTCATTAAACGAAAATTATTCAAAACATCACGTCTGAATTAGTTATCTTAACTTCTTGAATGAATTTCAATGAAAAAATAAATTTCAATTACTTTTAATGGTTAGTAACTTGTAGAAAATTGTTCGCTTCAACGAATTTGAAAGGGAAAAAAGTGGAATGGAAAAAGTATCATCGTTAATGAATTTCAATAGAAAATTCCGAATAGAACAGTTGGAGATTGAATTAATTCCAATGGAAAAATGTAGTCAACCCTCTCAATAGTTCCGGGCAACGCAAAAAGGGGCAATGTTTTTCAAAGAATGCAGGTTCCCTCACTTTCTACTAAATTTTTCGGGCTTTTTCGCAGTAATGCCGATATGCCAAACTTGACTGCGAGAGTGTTTTGTTTATGTATTTGTTGTGAGGTGACATGTTCGCATATGAAAACACATTGTTCGCGATTCATTAAATAAGTATTGATTTAAAATTATGACTAATTAATTATGTTAGCTTTAAAACATTTTAAGCTGCACGCTATGACCTGACTTTAAAACATTATTAATTTTGTTTGTCTTTGGTATTACACTTTTTATATTGCAAGCCTTAGAACAAAAAAAAATACTATGAAGTATATAAGACGGCTATTTTGCATTTTGCTTAGCGGAATTACTGTGAAGGTCATTAAATTCGAGAGAAAAACATTCCAGAACAGTAGGGGAACAAGCTCGCTCAGCAAACTGGGGAAGTGGAACTATTGAGAGCGGCTCTATTGAGGGGGTCGACAGTACTAATAAAATATAAATGTTTACTACTAGAGAAATAATAACATAGAAACATAACATAAAATAAGTGAAATAAGGAGAACTAATAATACGATAAGATTTTTTGCAAGAGTAACGAAAGCTTGGTTTCTATCCAAGGATGTAAAAGGCAATAAATTCCATTATAGTAGGAAACTTCTATTTGTTTTACATGATACCATGTAATGCTCTGAAATTATTACCAGAATATAAGACGTATCTATATCGAAACCAGAGATTTGGGAATCGTGAACTAATTCAGACAATACATTAAGAACTAATATCACATCATTTAGATCATGATTTCAGAGTATATAAATCAAATTTCTCAGAAATTGATTGGTAAATTTTCTATCATTTTAGAACTTGTACAGTTTAGCACATCATTATGGGAACAGAAAAAGACGATGGAGATAACGGAGACATGAAGCAGAAAGCTTGTACAGATCGCAAAGAATATTTTGAAAAATTGGAAAAATGGTTGAAGGAAGCATATGCTTGGCAAAATGTCGTTGCGATATTTCCATATTACCTCGCAACCACTCAGATGTTAAATACTGATGGTACGTCTTGGCAAAAAGTTCTTTTTATAGCTTAGGGATATTAAATATTGAAATTAATATTTGTCAGGTTCCACTCCGCAAAATCAACCTAACACAGGAGCAACTCCGACAAATGTACAACCAGAAGCCACAAATAATCAGGCTAATAATGCCACGCATCAAAGAGCTGGCGAACCTGCTGCTGCTCAGTTCCAAGCAGCAGGTGTTGAAGGTTTGGAATATCGAATACCTCCAATTTGGAAACGCTTTATAGCAGAACTTATTGATTCAATGGTCCTTTTTTTACTTAAGTTATCTATAACATTTATTGCCATAGATGTTTTCGATTTTATGTAAGTAAAAGAGAAACTGATGTGTATAAAAATAAAAATTCGGATTTTACAAGTTTTAATTTGCAGAGATGTGGAACATTATTATATGGACTTACTGCAAATTAACTTCAAAATTGATTACAAAATGGCGTTAGAATTGACCTCGGGTATTCTCATATTGGAATTGATACTTCGAATTCTTACCTGCATCTTTGAGGTAAGAAAAAAAAACTAAAAAAAAGAAAAATACTTTATTGAATAACAAATTCTGCTTCAGGCTTCTTGGTTACAACACGGCAGAAATGGTCGCATAGGTGGTGCAACACCTGGCAAATCTGTTATGGGGTTAAGAGTCATCCAATGTCGAAGCGTCACACCGGTAGAACGTCCTGACGGAGCGGAAGTTGTATTTGTATCTCCTGGAACAGATTTAGGTTTACTACCAGCTCTTGGGCGTTCGATCTTGAAAAATTTCATATTAGCTTTTCTTTTTCCCATCTGTTTTGCCTTGTGCTTCTTCAGATTTAACCGTGCTGCGTACGATCTGGTTTGTAATTCCATCGTTGTCGAAGACCCCTATAGAAATGTCAACAACAATAACAACAATAATGTTAATAATAACAGAGTCCGAAGGTAAAGCATAAATGTCTACCTATTATATAAAATGTACATAATGTGTAAAATAAGTTTATATCTGTGTATAAACTGTAAGAATGAAGATAACTTTTGTATGAAACCTGTTATAAATTGAATATTTTTTTGGTCTATACATTTTGTATTAATTTGTAAACTTCTACGACTGTACATTAACTTAAAATATCGGTTAATCAGTAGCTTTATTAGCTCTAAGTTTCAAGAAACATTTTTTATATGCCGTAATATTAGTGCATATGTAATTCTATTGAAATTAAATCGAATATGCTAAAATAATTGTGTAGTTCCAAATTCTTTAGCGTAAACAACAATGAGGACATTGTATCAACGAATATAGACGCTTACTTGTACTAAAAAAGAATACAGTAGAACTTCACTTTATCGTCCTTCACTTTGTTAGCGCCTTCACATTATTAGCGAGATTCCCTTCACGTATTTAGCGCAGGTAAGGTTAGTTCTTCTTCCCTCTTTCGTAATTCCAGTGCCGTGCGTATTGTGATAGGCGATACGGCTTAAGGTGCGCATTTGTCGGACAACAAAGTGAAAGGCAAACCCCCGAGTAGGACAATAAAGTGAAGTTTTACTCCATCTCCGAGATATATAACCAAGACTCGAAATTTTTATTCATTAAAATAGTTTTATAATGCTTGATTTCCCTGGCAGATAAAAACGGTAAGTTACTTTATTAACCTTGCAAATTTACGGTTAGCTAATTTTGTTATTTTGATTAACTTCTGTCTAGAAATAGAAAAAGATTAAAAGTGGAGCAGAGGTTCCTGCCTCTTTCTTACATTCCCAGTCCCTTTTGGTTACGAAAAAAGTGTTTCGCGTATTTTTATTATAATAATAAAGAATAATAAGAACTCCATGCCAAAAATATGAGCGTCCATTAAGAGTTCATAAAGCGTGAAATTGGCGTTTGGGAAACGCGCAAGAAATGTTCATTTCTCTTCCACCAAAGTTCGATAGCACCTTTTAAGAGCTCTTTCTGATCAGTATTTAAGACATCTTAAAATTTGTATGACTTCTTACAGAGCTCTTCCAGATCTTTTCGCAGTTTGGGAAGCTTAAGGAGGTTCACCAGGTCAAAGAATTAACATTGAGAATTTAACGAAAAAATTATAGTAGGTTAAACAATGAAAGAAATTAATGCCTGCAAAGTTTCAAGCCCCTAGGTACCTTCAGAGCAGAGAAATTAATAAAAATGTTCACGATTCTTTAACATTGAGTTTTATGGGAACATGTATATATTCATGAAATTCGTATTGAATTAACATTGAGTTTTTCGTAAAATTTATACTACTGATAAAAAAATTTGTGAGATTTTAAATGCAGAAAGAAAAACGTCTCTTCCTACCTTTAGAGACGAGAAATAAAATAAACAAAAGCTAAAAGGGTCATTTTTGGTTATGTTGACGGACGGCAACGTCTTAGGAAGCATACCACCGAAGTCATATTGGCGTCCGTTCCATATTTGACTCGATAGGTACCTGGTGAACGGTTCCGTGAACCTCCTTAATAAAAAAAAAATATGACAGTTTTCCGTGTCAAAAACAAAATAAGCGAACAAGTATATTACGTACGTCGTAAAACATAAATTAACTAAAAACATATCGTTCGAATAAATGTGAATTAACCTACCACGTTAGGGAAATGGTAGACTTAATTATTATTACATTAAATTTGTTTTATATTATTTTTAAGAGGATTTATCCTTTATTATGCAGGTTTGAATGTAAAAAAAATATTCTTTCTATTCGCAACAAAGAGAAGTCTAAAATTGAATCTATTTTTAACTAGTTATACGACAAAAATAACCCGTATAAAAAAAAACAAGTTTCAATTAAGTAATATAATGTAACTAAGTATTGTTCAAAATGTTACCGAAATTTCAATCAAATGTAGCTGCAAATTTAACGAGAATCGCGGAATTAAATTAAAATTAAATGGCATATTAGGAAAAGGGGATCTAAATTGAAGTTTTACGCCTGAAGTGCGATTCAATTACACGAAGGCGAGAATATGACGCTTCGACGGAGCGTCCTCATATCAAAATAAAAATTCCATTAAAAAAATGTAAAATGAAAGGAACGACAGGGCGAAATAAAAACCTTTATTTTTCTCTCAGATTTCAGTTGTCTGTAATCTACCGTTAAGATAAACGTAGAATAATTTTCTTGGAAACTTTACCATTTCAAATGGTAATTTTTATTTACAGAATGGAGAAATTGTCATTATTTCTGGTAAAATGTTCTAGTTTTTTTGTAATTTTTACAAAACAGTCTATAGTATTTTTCACCAAAAAGGAGTCTTTTACAAAGACGTCTAAAAAATTTCTTTTATATATCTTTTTGAAGGCATCTTGACAAAGATTGACATTTATATATTTTTTCGTTTTTTTCTAATAATATTATACGTTTACATTATTTTCTTAGAACGTTTAATTATTTTAGTGCGTTCTCTCTCCTCTAATACTTACAACGTAGCGTAGTGGTTAAGGCGTTTGTTTATTAACCGAGAGATCCGGGTTCGATTCCCCGCCGGGACAAGTTTTTTCCTTATTTGTTTGCTTGGATTATTTGTTTATACTCGAGCATTTAAAATTATCTAAAGATACCATACGATATTCTCATTTAAAGTTATAATACATATATCATAAAAAAATTAAACTGTTTTTAAAATGAACAGAACTATTATAATTATCCAAATTTTAAAATATATTTTCGATATATCTAAAAGATGTCTTGTACATATATATAATAATTTGGTTTTATTGCTGAAGAAATCCTTAATAACTAGAAATATTCAGAAATACATGTTATCTGTCAACATCTAGGCGAGTCTCGGCTAACGCTTCTTTCCAGGCTAACCTTATCTATAAGATCTCTGAAGTTATTGCGTGAGACATCTAAAAGAACTCTTTTAACTCTTAAAGCGCCAACCTATATAAAAATAACACAAAGCGCCGTGTGGGGTCATGGGAGACCCCAATCCGAATATAATATCGTCCTGAGCATACAGTTTTCGTTATTTCGTTTCAACAACATTACTGGATACTCTCCAAGTGTCATTTTAACGTGTAGATAAGTTATCTTGATAAAAAAATTATTGGTGCCCGTTATAAAAAATGAAATACAAAGGTGACATTTTTCATAAAAAAAGATCATAACTCAGCCAATTTTCAATATTTTTTCCTAAAAATTTAACTTGTGCCTCTTGAAATGTAGCTCTTTAAGATACAAAAATGCTGTAAAAGTGCAGTTTTAGAAGGGGAAAAATGTAATATTTATGTGTGGGGTCTCCCAGTACCCCCAGTAGTTTGAAAAAATTATAATCGTTGTCTCTTTGGCCTACAAGAGATTTAAAATCGTAATAATGTAAAAATTAATGTATATCTAGCAGATTTCATGTATTATATATTATCGAAATCAGAAGAATACAGATCACTATCAAAACGCAACCTCACGCAGATTGATTAAAATACGCTGAGGAACATGATAAGCGTTAAATCTAATAAAGAAATCCAAATTTGAGCTACGTATAAACTTTAAAATACGTTAAAAAACAGTAATCGATAAATACAAGGCATCATAGACCTAGATAGAAACAAAACTGTAGTCCGAAATACGATAAATATATATCAAGTAGATTAGGACGATAAAAAAAGCGACGAGGTCGATTTGCAAATATAAAATTAAAGAGTTAAAAATCTTCCTTTACGTTTGGAAAAATAACATATTGAAAATGTGTGCCCCAATAAACTTTAAGAATAAAAAGAAATTTGACAAAAATTAAGGGTTTTATACGTTATTCTTCTCGCAATATTCAAGATTCAAATTTGCATTCATCTGGATAAACTACTTCTTGCTTTTTCTGGAAGATGTAGAATAATGTCATTCAGATCCGTTTCAATAGAACCTCTGTTCGTGTTTTTATTGGAATACATTAACCCTTATTAAGAGAAATTATTGACATTCATCGGTCTATATGTAAACAAAAAAAAAAGTAAAAATAATTGGAAAGGCGAATTAAGTGAATTTATTAATAAATATTAATCAATTTTAATAAATTTACTTAATTCGTCTTTGCAATTCCTATTTTTCTTGTTTAAACGCGGATCGATACGAATCCCACAAAGCATGTAATCTTATAGTAGTATTTAAGTTACATCACAATATTACGGCAATGTTACAGTGTGACATTATGTAATTATATAAAGTACAGTGATATTTCTGTAATTTTGCGTAGGAATATTACGTAATGAGATGCATTAATGTAACCCGAAATAACCGTTCTCTGTAATATTATTGAGATTATTACAGTTATGTTACAGTAACGTCTCCGTAACGTTTCGGAGTAATATATTAAAGGGTAATATCACTGATAACTTATTATATTTCCCTGCAAACACAGAAAATAACAGTTATATAACATTGACGTAATGGTTACATTGTTACATAAATGTTACATAGTTGTTACATAACAGTTACTTTTGTGTTTGCAGGGTTCAGTGTAATATACTACACTGTGGTATTAAGGTTATCTTTCTTCAATGTCACAACATCTCTGTAATATTACTGTAATATTGCAATGTTACTGTAATATGACACTAATATTACCTGCTAATCTCTCTGACTTGCGAGAAAGGTGCAGTGTAATTCACCTGTAATATTACTGGATTATTACCTTGTAGTATAATCATAATATTATGTTTACTGTTAACGTGTACGAGGCACCTTTAGAGCCTGTATAGTGACTGATGAAAATCTCTGTCACGAGAAAAATATATTCCTGCGTAATATAATCGTAATGTTTCTGTAACATATATTACTGTGTAATATGTAATTGCGTAATATAACTTTAATATTACTACATTTCAGTGCAATATATCAGTACGTAATCAATCCGTACTATTATTGTAATTTTACGAAGTGATATATTTACAGTGTAAAGTAATTGTAAAAGTATTACTAAAATATCACAGTGTGATATATTACCATGTTATATTTACATAAGATTACAGTGTTATTTAAAAATGACACCTTACTGCGTACGATTATTACTAGATGATCTGTTACCATGTAATGTAACCGTAATATTATAGTAATATTACAGTGTAATATATATGACAGTGTAAGTTTTCTGTGATATTACTGTGACATTAATGAGTGATATATTACTTACAGTACAATATAATCGTAATATTACTGAAATGTCACAGTGTATTGTATTACCACATTATATTTACGCAATATTACAATGTTACATGTTGCCATTTTAATGTAACCGTAATATAATAGTAATATTGCCGAGTAGTGTATTATAGTGTAATATATATTAGTGTCTAATATTACCGTCATCTTACTGTAATGTTACAAAAATCCTATAAAAATAGAAAGATAACCTTAATACCACAGTGTAGTATATTACACTGAACCCTGCAAACACAAAAGTAACAGTTATGTAACAACTACGTAACATTTATGTAACAATGTAACCATTACGTAAATATTACATAACTGTTACTTTCCGTGTTTTTGCTAAAATATTACGAATTGTAACTATTTATTTTCGATTATATAAGCGTTTTTCTCCGTGTTGCGACCGATATCAGAGTAAGTATTTATACATTTAGCTTCCTCTACTTTCACTGCACAAAACCACTGTGAGAAGTATTGTAATATTTGTATACATCATCACGAAAATTACGTTTTAACTTATAAACTCGGGATGGGGCAGGTTGGCGGGTTTTGCATGAGGCACATTGGCAGTTTCATTATTGCTTGTAAAATATGTTCTTATTGCAGAGAATGGTTCGAAACTGAAACAAAAGGCAAAGAGGCTACAGAAAAAATACTAAATTATAAAGAAACATTTAAGAAAATAGTTATATATTAATTTAATACACAAATTGTTCAAAAATATTGTTTAATGCATGAAAAAGTAATGACAAACAATAATATATAATATACTACAAAATTCTTTTTTCTGTAAAAGTGTAAAATGTATGTTTTATTTATAAACGTATGGATAGTCGACAATAGCCACAAGAGACCTACAAAAAACATCTCCGTTAACGTATTTTTATTGCAAGAAAGGAAACTAAGCGAAAGCCAGATATTTGATTTACTTATTACATCATGCCGGAGTATTATAAATTCATTTATTCAATAAAACACAAGTTTTTATCAACCGCCAATTAGCCCCATTGCACCCGTCAATGTGCCCCACGTGTGGGGTGTATTGGCGGTTTTTGAACTTACCGATTATTTGGTCATTTTCTCTCTTTTTAACAATATTTGTGAAATATTACAAAAGGCATTTTATTGCTAGACCTCATACCTTCAAAATTATATATTCTATTAATTGAATTATACTGTACACCATTTTATAGAAATAGATTAACAATTTTACCGCCAACTAACCCCAGTCTCCCCTACTAGATTTCTATTACTAAGTAATATGAGGCAATTTTAGTAACATTTTTTAATCATCGTTTTCCTTTCATGAACTTATATGCAGGTATAAATGCAGTTTTCTGACCACACAAAACATTTTAAATACGATTAAATTTTACGTGTTATAGATTTTGCGTTTTAATTCAATTTTTTAAATATAATAATAACAAATTAAATAGTTGTCATTCATTTAATTTATTAATAAATGTGATGAAATTAACAACGAAAAAAGATAAAAAGATAATAAGATAATAAGCTAACAAGATAACAAGAGAATAAGGTAATAAGATAATAAGATAAAAAGATCGAAAGATAGAAAGACAGAAAGATCGATAGTTAGAAAGATCGAAAGATAGAAAGATAAAAAGATAATAAGATAATAAGATAACAAGATAACGAGATAATAAGATATTAAGATAAAAAGATCGAAGGATAGAAAGATAACAAGATAATAAGATAAAAAGATCGAAAGATAGAAAGATAGAAAGATCGAAAGATAGAAATATCGAAAGATAGAAAAATAAAAAGATAAAAAGATAATAAGATAACAAGATAAAAAGAAAAAAAGACAAAAAATTAAAGGATAATAATACCGAAAGATCGAAAGATAAAAAGGTAGAAAGATAAAAAGATAAAAAGTCCATATATCAGTCCGTTCCAAGTAACTGTCAAATCGAACTTTTATTAAGGATTTTTATTTTTATAGTAATGAATATAATTTATCGTTTAAAAAAGATAAAAAGATAAAAAGATATTAAGATAACAAGATAATAAGATAATAATATAATAAGATAAAAAGATAGAAAGATCGAGAGTTAGAAAAATAGAAAGATAAAAAGACAAAAAGATAATAAGATAACAAGATAAAAAGAAAAAAAGATAAAAAATGAAAGGATAAAAATATCGAAAGATAGAAAGGTAGAAAGATAAAAAGATAAAAAGTCTATATATCAGTCCGTTCCAAGTAACTGTCAAATCGAACTTTTATTAAGGATTTTTATTTTTATAGTAATGAATATAATTTATCGTTTTTATTTTTTTTTATCTTTTCTTTTTCCGTTGTTAATTTCATCACTATTTGAGATTATTAATGTTTCGACTATTGTTTTGAGAATCCGAGCGAATAAGACGTAAGGTGCTTGAAATGTTTACAAATTTTCATTAACATCTAATGCAATTTGTTAACTATATTAAAATTTAACAATCAAAAAATAATCATGTCGAAAATGTACAAATAATGAATGTCTCCGAATCTAAAATTACTAATTTATACCAGCTTATGTAAATCCGTATGCATACAAAAATAATATCGTCAAAAATAAATGATGTTAAGTATATTTCAAAGTAGAATTACACGAGCATTGACGTGAACGCAAATAGACAAATTACGAATTCTGGAAGACTGGAAATTTAAATTTCGATTGAAAATTATTTTTGCATGTTCGAAACAACAAAGTGGATTTTATAAAATGCATTTCATGAATCACTCTTTGAACTTCGAATTACATCATAAAATATAAATGTAAAATAAGAAATCTTAATTCTAAATTATTGGACTGATGTGTAGACATCATTGACATACTTTTACATAAATTAGTTTTACTCTCACTGAGAAGGAAAATTTGAAAAGATTGTTTACGGTCAGTAAAATATGAATTTGTATAAAAATATTTAATTATAATCTTTAAGATTGTAAGAATAATTAAAAACAAAGATAATTAGTAATGATCAGAAAATACCAGTGACTTCGTCATTTTATTTTGCATATTTTATTTGAACAGCCCACTCCCAGAAAGCACTAAGTTTCATGCGAATACGATCAATATTTTGAAATGTCGTCCGCTCCGTAGGATCGGCCTTTTTCAGATATAATTCCAGTTACATGTCAAGTAACCTATATATAATTTCTATATAAAATACCGCATTATATTAAATAGCTATTAGAAATATATGATTAATATTCTTTGTATACTAAGTATATGGTACTAAGTCCATTTTTGGCGAAATTGAGATAATTATAAATTCTTAATCTAAAAGCCCAGATCTATCGTTTCACACATATTAAATTTGTTAATCTTCACTTATTATCAAATAGCAACGATTTAATATCATTGTTATTAAGTAGGTCTGTTTACTAATACTGATCGATAAGTTCGCAATTTATGGGAATTTTACAGAAGGATTCATAAAATTTGATGATTTCAAAAAATGAGAACAATATCCAGATAAATATCTAGGTTTTTATAATTCTCTGATCAAGTATCCTATTGTTACTAATGAGATAGACTAAGGTATCAGTAATTAAAATATACCAGAATGTTAGTAATCTGTTTCCAATAAATTGCAAATTATGGGTAGATCTATTGCATAAAAGTTTTGTTTTATTTCCATTTAATCGTGATCCATGCAAAAAAGAGTACTAAGTCTACTACTGTTTTTTATACCATGACAGCAAAATAAAAAAGAGTTCAGAATGATTTCGAAAAGTGCTCTAGAATAAGAAAGTCAGATGTCCCACTTTCTGAGGATTTTATGAACATGATGTGGTTATGAGATCTTTACGAACTCAATTCCAAAAAAACCCTGAGAAAGTGGAACATTCTTTTAGAGCACATTTCGAAATCTTTTTAAACTCTTTTCAATTTGATATGTGGGTAAGTATTGAAAACATCTTTTACCTTTAAGCATAAAAATTATATTTCTGTTGATTAACATTTCTACTATTCATTCTGTAAAGTACACCATTTTTTTTTCCTTTCTCCAAAAACCGTATAAAATTAATTAGTAACCCTCTTACATGAACCGATTCATCTGAATCGTCTATTCATTTGTTTTACTCTTTACTGAACAACTCAGCACATTTCTAATGTTAGTTTCCAAGCCTATACAAAAATACCTTGCTACTATTAAAAAATATCAATAAAGTATAAAAAATTTCACAGTATAAACTGAAGAACCAGCATGGAGCGGCGTTTACATCCCAGTATATTTGCCAGGTTCCCGTTACATTTACCTAATGTCGCTTTATTTTTCCCCAACCTTACGGGCTGGGGCCTCAGGAAGGGCCTGTTGCGATGTCACGAATATAACGCGACTGAGGAGAGTGGGAGAAGTGGCGCTCCCCTTCCTTTGGTAAATATAACGAGATGGTAGGGGAAGGCAAGGATTTTACTGTAATAGAAAAGAGATTTTGTTACAAAAATTAAAACAGGCATCATCTTAATCAAACATCATTTAATAATTTAATTTTTTTTGAAAAGGGTGCACAGCTGGCATTCGAAATGTACATTTATTAAATTTTATTAGTTGATGGGCCGTAATTCGCTATTATTTATACAAATTTAAATTGCACTATACTTAAATTTTACAAAAAGATTGCAAAATATGACTAGACACCAACTTGATAAATATAAATGCTCCAAAATAAGATGATTATATTCCAGGCGAATGCTTTCCCCTAATGCCCAGAGATCTTTTCAAGAACTGTTAAAGTGGCGTATGCTTGGATTTCGAGTATCTAAAATGCCTGCAAATAAGAGGTCTCAGCGAAATACTTTTAAGCGCCTTAACTTATGGTGCTTATTGAATAAAATAGAAACTCACTTTTGGAATGTTCAATTTTTATTTTTTTTTATTTCAGTTAAATTTGTACGGTTTCTTGCAATATAAATATTTTTTTTAACATTCTACTGTACTTTTATAATCTCTAATCTGTTTTCATGACCTTTTCGATTTAAATACTTAAGAAATAAATTTTATTTCGAGTGGGGTTATGTCGCTTGAAATTCATATATTGTTATATATGTTTCTACCTCGAATACGTAACTCATTTCGCTGACATCATAACTCATAATTAGTTTACTACATTCTAGAAATGTCTGCTAACGAATTTATCTGCATTATTTCCATTTAGAGACACGTCATGTCTTATTCCGAATGAAATTATCTCTTAAGAAATAATTATGATTTTTATTTCCCAATCTTCGTTTTTAAAGAGTTTATAACATTACTAATCAAATTTCATCGTTATTATGATTAATAAATTTATATTGCTAAGTTGTATACGAAGAAAGAAACAATAGGTACGTTTTAATATACAAACTAACAATTGCTGTTGACATCAGTATTAATTAATACAGTAGAGGTTCTAAAAAGAAATAGTATTTCAATGCATCACGCAAATAAGTGCTCGCATTATACGTTAACGTGCCAGGTATTAGAGAAAACTGGGATTATAATGAAGATAAGAATACTACATCAATTTTAGTGTGCTGAACTATATGGAAATGTGACGAAAATTACGTGTTTCACAATTGCTTCTTCCCCACCTTAGAGTTCCTCTATGTATATGTTAGATAATGGATAGCGATGTGTTGCTTACAGCAGATCCAGTTAACAGATTTGACATTTCGTTTAGAAAAATTCAAAGCATATTCTAATGTCACATGGGTTCAGAAAAGTAAAATAATATAAAAAAAGAATGTATATTAAAACAATTGAGCAGAATTCAAATATTTTATCATTTCAAATGAGTTATTTACTTTTTAAGAAAGAATACTTCGCTTTGCAATACCAAACAACAAATTGGAATGTATGCACTGGAAATAACTGTATGAATAGAAGAATTTAAGAAAATTTAAGTCATTAACAGTTAGCCCGCTCGGTTCCTCTCCTTCCCCTCCCGCCTCCTTATATATATCAAAAGAAGGGGAACGCCGCTTCTCCCACTCTCTTCAGTCGCGTTACGTTCCTGACGTCATAGTAGGGCCTTCCTGAGGCCCAGCTCGCAAGGTGGGGGAAAAAGAGAGCGGCGACAGACAAATATAACGAGACGGAACTGGGAAAATATGCTGGGACGTAAATATAGCGAGACGAAAATATACCGGGACTCTACTGTACAATGAATTGCATCTCAGTAAACCATAAAAGATTAATAGTTTTATTGTCATTTTATTTGACATTGTATTTTCTGTTATATTTTATGATTATTTACAATCGCATAAAAATGTAAAATCAAGTAGTTTTTCTATACTGTATGTATAAAACTGTCAAAGGATATATTAACAATAAAATTATGTTTTTCAATCCGACAACTGAATCAGAAATACATAATGTAAATATGCAGTTAAAAAATAAAGATGGTGGTATTGATAATATAAGCTCAAATACATTCAAGGTTATGTTAAATTTTATTGTAAAACTTATTGTGTATATTATTAATTTATGTTTTGAATCTGGACCATTTTAAAATTGCTGAAATTGTACCCTTGATCAAATCTGGAGACAAAGAAACAGTCCAATTTCACTACTATCTAATTTTGTCAAAATATTTGAAAAATTGGAGTACAATGGAATGTTAAACATCCTACAATTTTGTTACAAAAATTAAATCATTTAGGTATTAGAGGTAATTTAATGAATTTAATTATCAGTTATTTATCAAATACAGATAACAATTATTTTTTACTTAAGTTGGTTAAGGACTGGTTACTTAATAATATGTTGACATTAAAATGTTGATAAGTCAGTTTTGTTTAACTTTTGGAAGTTACTATATTAGTTAAAAAAATTGAGCTAATGGTTGATAACGAAGTTTCATAAAACTAGATATCTAGGAATACTGTCACAAAATTTTGAAAAAATTTGCAAAAATCTCATAAAAATTAAAATTTTTCGGATTCTTCTGTGTTTATTTCCAAAAATATTCAAAAATTTGAAGAATATTAATTAAAGTTGAAGACATCCTTAAAATACACATTTGATATTTTAAGCACCTTTTGTACACTGAGAGACCGGAAATAACAACAATTGCAAAACTGTTTAAGAATTTAGAGATAAACGATGCACAGCCATAATAATTATAAAATTTTATACTAATTTTCCATATAATACTATTAAAAGAAGAATGTAATTAATATAAAAATTGGTATAAAATTTTAGAATTATTATGGTTGTGCATCGATTATCTCTAAATTCTTAAACAGTTTTACAATTTTCGTTATTTACGGTCTCTCAGTGTATAAATGCGATAGAATATGTGAAAAATGACAATTAATTGTATCATTTTTATGAGTGTATTGTCAATCGTTAAAAATCTTTCAGGATGCAAATAAATTTGATTATAACTATTAAGTCCTTTGTGTTTTGATATGCTGAAATTGAATATTATAACAAACATTAGCACAAATGCGATTTATATGGTGAAAAATATGGAAAATTGATTAAAATTATGATTTTTGATAACTTTTCTCGTTTATTTCGTAACATATTGAAAACTCGAAAAACGTACTGAATATAAAAAGCGTATTCTGAGCAGATGTACAATTTATATTCGACACGATTTCGAAATTTTTAATTTGTTTGTAAAAAAAATGGAAAATCCTGGAAAAATCGTAATTTTTATCGGTTTTTTATGATTTTTATCATGGAAATAGTATATTTACGACAATTTACAACATTATGGATACCATGTATGTAATAAAACCATCAATTATTTTTTATCATTAATATATATTACCTATATATAATATTCGTTTTAATTTTTCTCAGCTTCTATTACATTTAAAAAAAAGGCACTAAACATAATTCTATCATACATATACAAAGCATAAATTACGTGTATATTTTAAGAAGGCTTAAATTGAACCATTTTACAACTTTAATTTTAATTGGAATTTTTCACCCGAAAAATTTTAATTTTTACTCGTTTGAGTCAATTTTCATTATGATATTCATTTTCAGTGCATCTTGTGTCCTATAAAAGAAAAACTTTTAAAAATTTTCCATAGAGGTTGTCTATAAGTCTCCTGGAATTGAATTAATAGATTACAGTGGGGACAACGCCTTCATTTAAAAATAAAAATATACCAAAACATGAATTTTAAAATAAATAGGTAATTAAGGTTATGTTCATGAAAATATAGTGATATAAGGCTATCTTTTTTCAAATTCTTAATAAGGTTTCTTCCTGAAGAGGATTCGAACATGCGTAAAAACGTAGCATTAATTCTCTATTTAATTTAAAATGAATTTTTGGTAATTTTATTTTAATTCTTAAATAAATCTCTCCTATAATCTTTAAACGAAATTTTGTCTGAATTGTTTGTTGCCCACTGACCGTTAAAAACCATAATACTTGATACTATTTTTTATCGAAATAATCCGTGGAATTTAGCACTAAAATTACAATGCACTAATATTTTCAATGTTTTGAAATTTCTTATAAGAAACTTGGATTGTAGAAAACATAGAAACAAATTCGTAATCAAAATTAACAAAAACATAAAATTTAAAGACATAAATACAAATTCTTATTCTTTATACGAATGTTAAAACTCTTATTTCGTTTTTGTTATGAAAAAACGTAATTCAGTTCATGCAGTTTCAATCACAATGCACCAGCAATTTATGTTCATTTTGAAGCCGTAAAATGAAAATCTTATTAAAATTAGAAAATACGCACTTAATATTAAAATGTAAGCTTCTGAAGATATTGTGAAAGTATCGCCGTTACGTGCGGTTACTCTCGTAAGATACAACTAAGTAACGTAATTACGAGCGATTTTTGACGTAACACTTTTTTATGTATTTTTATATATGATGCAAGTGCAACGCCTGTTATACAAATTCTCAAAATATTTTCGGACCTAATAACGGAGTAGTTATACAAAAGGGAGATTCAAGGCAATAAAGACCATAGATTTTCAAACGTTTCGAAAAATTATGTCATAGTAAACAGGAATAGAAAGTTTGAATTGTAACTTATGATCCAAATTAAAGTAAAATGCCTGTAGATATGATCTCTTTTCCACTCCAATTTAGGGGGGCGTTCGGTTCAGATGTATTTACGAGGCTTAGATGGGGGACATGTCCGAACAAACGCTGATGCAGACTGCAATTCATCAGAGTTTGAGGGTAGGAGTTTCCATCCCTATTTTGCAACTTGGAAGGATCGTTCTACTTCAAATGACGATGTCCAATTTCATGAGCATTACGTCATCATTTCTGTTTGACTCAACTATATCAGAAGAAGTTTTCCAAATCAACAAACTAATGAATTTGTCGTTTTTTACTTTTTTACTGTTCTTAAAAAAAAAAGACTTTTATTAAGTAGACCGTCTACATTAGAAGCTCAAAAAATGCTCATTTTCATGATTTTTTTTACAAAGAAACTATTCGATGGATCATTTTAAAATGTTTAATGTTTAATAAACATGTATTGAGGTTTAAAAAAATGTTTTTACAATTTTATACATAAAATCAATTGCTATAAGGAAAAAAATTGAGGCCTTTGAAAATTTCTTCTTTACTATGTACAGGATAGATGTCCAGAAAAACAAAAATTATTTGTAAAGTTGATGAGTATAGATATCGTATGAACAAAAAAAAATATTAATTTTCTATATAAAAAGAAATAGTATTTGTTTCAACAAAAAAGTTCTTTTTTCTTATTTTTTCATGTTTTTTTTTGGTAATAACTTTTTTTAAGCAAAATAATTAATATATCTTTTTGGTTTGTATGATAGACAATTAAATAAGCTATAATTAAAAAAAACAAGTGAATCTGTTGAGCAGTTTTTTAAATCCTGCACATTGTTTCGAAAAAAATCGTTTTGCGAAAAACGCGATTATTATTTTTGTTAAAGATAAATAGCTGAAAGAAACTTATTATCGATTATTTACCTTTACCTAAATTAAGACAAGACTTTAAGAACACATTCTACACATGAAAAACTTTCGATTCAATCAAATAACAAAAATTCGATTTTTTTATTCTCTAATGCAGGCGGTCCCCTTAATAACTCAAATTTTATTATTTTCGGCAGTTAAGAATTTTTGAAAAATGAATGGATTTTAACGAGTCACTAATTATTTTTTTGAAAAAAAGATTCTCGGCAACTTTACCGTATGATTTTTGCAAATTTCTGAAGTTAACGTCAAACATCATTATTTATTAAACAAAAAATATTATTTTTCACAATTTCTGAATAGTTTTTCATTCGTTAAAATCCATTCATTTTTTTTGTAATTTTGGGACATTAACCAAAGCTGTTTAACAAATTATTTTTGCAAGTCTCAATTTTTGTTTTCAAGAACAATAATACATTGTTAGAAAAATTGGCTATTTTTCTAATTTGAAAACTGCACCGAGTGTTAAATTCATGAATTATATTTAATAATACATTGTCCCTGAAACAAAGTCATTATTAGTAAAAATTACATTATTGGAAACGATATTAAATATTTTCCAAAACCCTATAATTGCAATAAAATAATTAAGTTTTTTAAATTCAGTTTATGGGTTATTCTCTGGTAACTGTCATTTTTATGTTCGATGTTCGTAATTGTTATTTATTGACAAATCGGTTGCATGTTATCCATGTAATTAATTCAAAAAATATTTTAAGGTGTTGCTGATTATCATGTTATTCTCCAAATGTCACTTGAATTTTATTATTGCTATCGTACAATTATAATTATTTTAAGGATAATAAAATTTATATTCAAGTCAACTTACACTATATAGTGTTATCTGTAGTTATCATTATGTGAAAATATTTGCAAATTAAATTATTTTTTGTTACTCCAAAAAAGTAAACAATTTATGAATATGAATTTGTATCTTCTATTATTTATATTTTATACCAATGAAGTAAACTTCACTCCAACAATATTTTAGAATGTAATCAATGTCCTTTTTAAGTCCACAAAAACAAATATCCGATTGGATCCAATGATCGTAACTTTCGTAACTATAAGATTTCGTTTAATTATTTTAATATAAGTTCTAAAGAAAAAAACGTTTCTTTTTTTTGTTTACACTGCCTACTCTATAATCAAAAGCCCACAAAGAAACCAACGGCATATTTTAAATTTTCAATTTATGCCAATTGTTATCCGATTCATTAACCCAATAACGACCAAATGCACAGAAAGTTTACTGCAACTTCAACGCTTATTTTTAATATGAAATAAATATCGAAAAAAACTAAAAACTATCTTCTACCATTTTCAAGACCGCTCTTTCGAATGTTAGTAGAAGAATTTAAAAAAAATGAAATTTACATATGATTTTGACATATATAGTAGAAAAACATGATTTTTTCATGACGCATTGTTTACAGATATCGAGTTTTCGATACAATAGCTTACTTTAAGTGAGCTAAAATATATTGCAAGAGTACACTCGATAGTTGTACTTAAAAGATACACCGGTGTATATTTGAAATTTTTGATCTTAGATTCAAAATGTCCAGTGTTTTTATTTTTGAAAAATTCGAAAAATCGAAATTTTGAAAAAAGTCTTTTAAAAAATCTGAAAAAATTTGAAAGTGTTCTTTAACCGATTCTAAGACTTTTTACTTTGAGGAAATTTTCTATAAACTCAAAACTATTAATTATTAGTCTTGAAGTCTATAAAAGTTTAATATTTTTCTTTTAACTATAGCCTTTGACGCAAATGTCCATAGAACGAAAATGTCTTAGAATTGGTTAAAGAATACTCTTTACTAATTAAAATGACTTTTTTTCAAAATTTAATTGTTCTAAAAATTGCATCTCAAAATTGAGTTCCTAGAGAATCGCCCATAAGGTGACGGTATTTACAGAAATTAAAGTTTAATTAAACTTATAAAGAACCAAAATATTAATAAATACACGTATTAATTCAAGCATATTACATACTATTCATTTAAATGATTCTACTACAGGTTGTTTCCTTTACTCTTTAAATTTCTGAGAATGGATATTAATGCACTCTTAAAGTTATACTTTAGAGTGACAATTTACTTCTGTGAAAATATTGTTTACCATGGTAAACTAGAGTGAGGATTAAAATGCGATTGACCTTGGGAAGGAACTTCTAAATGATTTACAAAAGATATGGCTGGTTGTCGAAAAAAGTCGAATTTAACTTTATCGAATTGATAATTTTTTTTTTCAAGTTATTATCGATTTTTTTTTGGCTCTATTTTTTGTTTATTAAAAATACTATAGTGGTCTCCAACCTTTTCAACTTTGAATTAAATATAAAGATAAAATATGTCAAATTTTTGATATTATAGACTGTCAGTCTAAACCAATGAAACAAACATAAATAAATATCTTAAACTTATTAGAAAATACATCATTCCCTCCTCAAAAAATTTTATGAAGGAATGACGAAATGAAACGAAATTGTTAGAAACTTATAAACATAACCTTACTTTCTTACGAACTGTGTACAGTACTTTATTATTACCAAAAACATATACAAATGTGCTATGATTGTTAAATAAAAAAGTGCTTACTTTTTGATTACATTACATGAGGGAATGACTTTAAAAAATGTAATATTCAAAAAAGTTGTCAAATTAGCTTCAACAAAACATCTGTTCTTCAACCGCCCGCTTGTAGTGCTTGTTGTCAAGGTCAATGTTGTCAAGGCTAATGTTGTCAATTACAAAAAATGCAGTGGAGCTTGATAAACCTGTAAATTTTGCCCCAATCGCACTGTTTTAAAACGGTGAGGGAATGATCGATTTTTTACGGACAAATTTTGAATTATATTTAAAAATATTTCCAATCGCATTTTTTAAACTATAAACTCATGTAGGTACAGTAAATATCTGAGTAAAAAATAATACAGTACAGTAGTTTAATTAATAAATAAATAAACTGGTTTGTAAAAATCATTAAAAACATCAATTTCATTTTTTTTTTTAGAAACAGCCATATATTGAAAATGTATTCTGATTAAAATGAAAGTGTATGTAAATTAATATTGAATTATAAACTCTTGAAATTTCTTTCAGAAAAAATTACTCTTTATGAACTGAAAATTGTGCCATCTGTAGAAAAAGAGTGAAAATTCAATCCACGAAATTTGGATAGTGAAGCTGAGATGATCTGCAATTTCAGATATCTTGATCGATTCCTTTTGTCAAATATCTTAAACATTATTTTAAATAATTTTGTTGCAAGGAATATTCGGGAATTAAATAATTTGTTATTATTACCAACAATTACAATGATCAATAATGGATAAATACTTGTTGAAAGTATCTTTTAAATGAATTAGTATTTTCATGCCTCTGCAAGAAGAAAAACGGGGAGTGGTGTTGGACTATTGCAAATAATTACAAGAAAGTATATCAACAATAATGACTGCAGACTATGGCGATCAACAATCTTGTCACACAATATCAGGTCATGGCAATTATGGAAAATGGTGTCAAGTTTTAATTGCATGTGTTCCAAAATACTTAATTTTAATATTCATACTATAAAATTTCTATTTACAGAAAATTTTGTATAGAATTTTACTTAAAAATCTTCCTGTATTTAGATTTTCTATATTCTGATATAAATTGGATAGTTTAAAAATTATTCCCTTTCTATGAAATTCTCTAAATTTTCTGTCGTGAAAATGGAGCTACTCGAGGTAGAAAAGTAAAATCTCATTCTTAATGAATGAATCCTCACTTCACTCACACTCCATGAAAATTAGAAAGTATATTAGTAAATACAATGTTACAATCCAATGACAAAGAAAAAATTCTATTTTGTATAGAGTTCTATTTTGTTATGGTCAAAAGTAATTCATGTTTTGTTAATCCAAATAGTAGTATTAACATCTGTAATAAATTTCAATTGAACACATTTGTTTTTTAAACTAAAAACAAAATATGCAAATTCTTAATATATTTTCATTGAATATTTTGAATTATTTTTGAACAGTTAAATCCTTTTTATACGCACAAAGGAAAAAGGGTTAACGGGACCATAAAGAAATGGTAGAAACGATTTTAACATATGCAAATAGTAGAATTATTATTTTGAGAGGTTATGTTTGATATATGAGGTTATGTACGAAGGATTAAGGTACATTTTTTTTTTTTCAGTTATTAGGAAATCTGAAATTTAACTTTTTGTATTAAAGCGTTTTACTGTTACAAAATGATTCAAATATTTTCTGTCCCTTTGTGTTGATGATTTCTAAATTCCTTTCGAAATTATGCCTCTCTCTGCACAGAAAAGAGTTCTTTCCTTGTTTTAGTATAATTGCCTTTATGTTAATGTGTAAGCCTTTAATCGTGAGAAAAATATAATTTCAACTGAACTTTTATCTTTATTCGTATTTAATACAATTTCAAAAGAACTGAACAGTTGAAAACCGAGAATTGTTATATTTTTAATAATTTTGATTTTGAATTCTTAATTCCCCAAATAGCATTATATAGAATATTTAAATTTGTAAACCGATCATTTGTAAATTAATGAGATGTTATATGATGTTAATTGTATCATATTCTGTCCTCATTTTAGACAAAAATAATATGCTTTTCAAGGAATCAAATGTAAATCACAAAATAATGAATTGGCTACGTGTTATTTAACTATGTCCATCATACGACACTTTATAGCCCGAAAAATGCAAAATAACTTAGGAAACTTCTTTTAAATGTAATCTTTTTAGATTTTTTAAGTTTATTTAGAAACATTCTATTTACAATAAAGTTTAAGATACTTAAGGATTTTAGGAGTGCTTCGATTTTGAGGAAAATTCAGGGTATTTATTGTCGTCTGATAAAATTGAAAAAATATATGCAAATATACAATTTAAATTATTTAAATTATGTATGAATAATCTGCAATTAATAGATAGAATTTATATGGATTATTCTACCGAAAGAGACTGTGTTTCGGTAGAATAATCCATATATATTCTATCTATTAATTGCAGATTATTTTTTTGCAGTCGCTGATTACGAACAGTAATATTTTTTTTATTGTTGAAGTGCGTTAAAGATACGTTATAACGTAAATGTTAATATATTAATAGTAGTTTTCGATACGAGTGTGTAAAGTTCTCCTTTACGCACCGCATTTTAACATTAGATTAGATTTGGGACATTACATTTTTTTGCAAAGTGATTTCATATTTGCAATTACTATAAGTGACATATATTCAAGCTGAAATAAGGAATTTTGTATTTTTAGAAATTTAATTCAGATTCGTAATTAGGGGCCGCAAAAATAGTTAATAATAATAATAATAATAAACGTCTTTATTGTACAAAGATACAAAGTTGTACAATGGGCGAGACACAGCACAAGCTGTTTTACAGCCTGACCCAGATACTTAACTACATCAATTTTTACATTCTAAATTTTCATTCTATAGCTAGTTACATTCCATCCAAAACCACATTCAAGTTTTGGTAACATAGATCTCTATAACACCATAAGACAATACAATGAAAGAATAAGTTTAGAATTTTAATAGGATATCTATATAAGCTTAACCGATTAAGTACGTTGTAACATTAAGAGATATGTCTTGACAATAGATAAGAAAGAGGTAGAGGAATTGACCTTCGATCTTATATTTAAAGGCAAAGCATTAAAAAACTTAGCAGAGATATAGGAAAAAGCACCCTTAAACTTAGAGGATGCATGTATAGGATACTGAAGTGTGAAACACGTTGCATTCCTAGATCCAGGTCTTGAACTTCCTAACATCTTTAACTTATCAATGAGATAACAGGGCGAATTACTGCAAAGTATTCGACGTACTAACGCCAGGATTCTGAGTTGTAACCTCAGATTCATGGAAAGCCAGCTAGAGTTGTAAAGAGAAGGAGAGATATGATCATATTTTCTGATTCCAAATACAAAACGCAGGCAAGCGTTCTGTACAGCCTGAATTTTACGCCAATTGTCCCCAGTAAGGCACAGACCATATACAGCCAGGCAATACATAAGACTGGAAAGTATTAGAGCTTCACATAATTTAATTTTCGATTGCCTTGATAGTACTTTCCTGAGCGGGAACAATTGTCGCAATTTTAAAAAGGAAATCGAACATTTTTTTGCAACGTGGCTTGAAAAGGACCACTCACTATCTAAGATTACACCAAGATTCCTGACTTCACTTGCAATTGGTAACATTTCTCCTTTAATTACAATTTGTTCAGCTAATAACTCAGTGTTAATCATCCTACGATTATTTGCATTTCCAACAATCAAAACTTTAGATTTTTTCGGATTTAACAAGAGTGCATTATCTAATGCCCAATTTGCAATATTATGTAACTGTAAATTAATTGACCGAAACGCTTGCAGAGAATCCTTGGGATCAAATGAGAATATGACCTGCGTATCATCAGCGTATGTTTTTAATTTTATTTGACTACAACAATTATAAATATCAGCAGTATAAATTAAAAAGAGAAGAGAGTTGTATGGTAAAGTGCAAATAAACGGTAGGTGAGGAAAAATAGTGTATTAGGAAATGACAAAATGTTATTACTTTCAAGAGGTAAATACGTGAATAGTAGAATCTAAGACATTGTTTACGTAAAGTCGATACTAACAGGAATAATATTTATGTACCAGGTTGGAAATATTAAAAATTATTTTTTTATTCATCAAAAAACGAGGCTTAGAAAATGATACTAATATTTACTCCCAAAGAAATATACACTTAGACGTCAAAAAAAATACAAAATATTAATTTATCAAAAATTTACAGGGTAAGAAAGAATCCCTATAGTTAAAACATAATTAATACTGTGAAATTTTGTATGTGTATCGTTAAATACTTTCTAATGCAGTTGTAATACACTATGATCACATCAATGTTTTTGTGAAAAAGTTAGGTCAACGTTGAAGTGCTCGATTATAAATGAAAAATTAAAAATATATTATCTTTATATACGTGAAATTAGGTAATATATGCCTGTTTACAAAATTATTTACAAAAAAATGAAGGACCTTAAGTATTATAAAAAATGTCTTTAAAAAACTATAATATGACTTTGGTGACGAGTTATATGTATATCATATTATGGCATATTCTAATGGCTATATTATACGCAAAAATAATACTTTTTTTAGAGACCGACAAAGATTATTAAATATCTAGAACAGTTATCCATATTTTATATTCTACGCAGGGGAAGGTGGCCCAAGCCCGACCTCCCCGTTATCTTCATTAAGATAATATCAATGTTTACGTATCCCAAATTAATGAATGCATAATTCATTATTGATATGCTCTATACCAATAATAATATTCTGAACTGTCATCTTCTTAACCCTTTAAGGACCGAGTGTACATAAATTTAACATGAAGTTTGACAGTACTTTTTTAGTATAGTAAAATAGAGTGAAAAAAATGTTGGAATTGAAATTTCTTACATTAGATACTTCAGATATTTATAAATATCACATAAAAAATATTTGGGCTTGAAGACAGAAATATTGTAGCATTAAATGAATATAGTAGATTAAACTTCAAAATGGCGGCTCAAAAATACCTACTAAGGTCGATTTTTCTTTCAAAATTATAGTTGCATGTATTCAATCGCTTGACCCGAATGAAATCACTTCAAAATTGGTACTCGACGGTTTTTGGGATCGTAGAGTCCAAATATGATGTTAGTTTTCAAAGATCCAAAATGGCGGATCCACAATCCGAAATCAACGATCCTAAAAACCACCAAGTACCAAGAATAAAATGATTTCGTTTGATTTTAGTACATACATTTGCCATGTTGAATCCACCATTGTTAAATTATTGAAAACTAACTTCAAATTTGGAGTCATCGACCCCAAAAAAAAACCGGGAACCAAGTTGATGTGATTTCATTTTTCTGAGTACATGCGACTGCGATTTTGAACAAAAATCGAATTTAGCAGCTATTTTCGAGCCGCCATTTTGAAATTTAATTTTTTGGACTACTTCTATCTTGTAGTCCCAACATTTTTGACGCGGTATTTATAAATACCTGAGGTATTCTAATGCGGAAAATGGTAAAAAAAGAACGATAAGTAACAAAAAATCCTTCTAAAATCATAATTTTTGTTAAATAAATGCACATTATTTTTTTATTTTTAAATTTGGGACATTTTTCTATACACCTTTCGAAAGAGCAGGGTTTGAACAATAAAAATCGTTCATTACAACATTTCTTTTACTGCGCTGTATTACTAAAAAGCACTGTCAAATTTTACGTTAAATTTACTTATATTTTGCTCCTTAACCCTTTAACGCCGGGACGGACACTTTTTTTCGTTCATTTTCAACTTTAATTTTCTCGGCGATTAACAATGTACAAAATCCTTAAGGAACCATTTCCTATGTATTTGACCTCGCTCTTTCAGAGTCTGCAATCAAAATAAAAATAAATGAATTTTCAAAGAGTTACAGCCATTTTTTAAAAGAAAAATCTAAATTTTTGACAATTTTCTTTCAGAAATGAATTTTTTCATGTAGCAGGTCACCAGAGCAATGGGCTCTAAAAGAAGTCCGATGTCCCACTTTCTGAAGGTTTCCTAAACATGATGTCATAAAAGAACCTAGAAAAGAACCGTATACTTTGGAATTCAGAAAGATTCGAGGGAATACAAAAAAAATTGTTTATTCTTTTCAATTCCATTGGATGTAATTTTTCCAAGAATTCATAGGAACTAGAAAGAAACGAAAGTATATAAATTATATTTCGCTGAATTCCCTCGTCATTAATGGAATAAACAGGAATTAACAGGAAATTAAAAATTTCTTAATGTTATGAACCGTATTTTTAAATAAACAAACTATTCGTATATAATGGCCATTACAGTTCAGTTTTTATTTTCTTTAAAAAAAACAATATGGGCCCAATGTTTCGACCTGCTGTAGGTATTATTTATTTCAAACAGAATAAAAACTGGACTGTAATGACCATTTTATTCAAATAATTATTAAATACAAATGTTTATTAACAGGAAATGAATTTTTCAATTTCTCGCTATTCCTTTCTGTTTGCTGGGACGCCATTGTTCGTAAATATTGGTCCGCCATATTAGATCCGCTATTTTGAATTAAGAACCGAGTTTTATTTACATTGAACAATTGTTTGTATTATATTTTCCGCCATATTGCATTCGCCATTTTGAATGTTGAAAATTTATTTTGGAGTAAATAGCAAAAAAGTTTTAGAGCTAAAAACTTTTTTGAAATATCTTACTATGACATCACTATAATATTACGTACGTATGAGTGATGTCATATTTTAAGTAGAGCAGGTCGTTTACTTTGCTAGGTTAATTTCTCAAAATTCAAAAAGTGTACGATCTTGATTATTTTTAAAGAAGTACGTACCTGAGAGCGCGCTTTAGGTACACCCTATTGAAAAAATCCTCATGAGGATTCCACATGGATTTTGAATATGGATTCCATGTGTATTGATGTGGATTCCGTGTGGATTCGTCTGGATTCCAGATAGGTTTTTTATATGGATTTTCATGTGGATTTCCCATATTTATTTTATGCGGAAGAATGTCTAATCTATATAGATTTTTTATGTGGATTTCCGTATCGGTTTTCCACATAGATTCCATGTCGATTTCTGGTCTGGATTCCATATGGATTTTTTATGTGGATTTGCATATGGGTTTTTAATGTGGATTGTATATGGATTCTATGTGAATTTTTTATATGGATTCTATATGAATTTTCGTTACATACATTCTACGATTTGTGTGAATTCCATGTAAATTTCCATATGGATTTTCCACATGAATTCCACGTGGATTTCTGGTGTGGATTCCATATGGATCTTTGATGTAGATTTCCATATGGTTTTTAATGTGGATTCCATATGGGTTCTATGTGAATTTTTTATAAGGATTCTATATGGATTTTCGCTACATTCTACGGTTTGTGTTGGTTCCATATGGATTTCAATGTGGAAAATCCGCATCAATCCACATGGAATTCATATTGAAAATCCACATGGAATCCATATGGAATCCACACGGATTTTTTCAATAGGGCAATTATAACCTGAGCGTTTCTGGTACCAATAGCCAATGGTATAAGACCTGATGTGGTTCATACACATGATGAGAAAAGATTGTTATGTGAGTGGGAGCAATGATAAAAGAACGGATAAAATGGAACGAGGTCTGAATAAAATCCTCAAGAACTGAGTTTTATTTACATTGAGCAATTGTTTTTATTATATAGTCCGCCATATTGCATCCGCCATTTTGAATGTTGAAAAATTGTTTTGGAGCAAATATCAAAAATGTTTTGGAGCTAAGAACTTTTTTGAATTATCCTATTATGACATCATTGTAATATTGCGTGTCGCGTGAGTCATATTTTAAGCAGAACAAGTCGTTTACTTTGCTAAGTCAATTTCTCAAAATTCAAAAAGTGTATGATCTTGATTATGTTTAAAGAAGTACGTACCTGAGAGCGCGCTTTAGACGCAGTTTAAAACCTAAGCGTTTCTGGGTACCAATAGAGTCAATCATATCCTAAGATCTGATGTAGTTCATACATATGATGAGAAAAGATTGTTATGTGAGTGGGAGCAATGATACAAAAATGGATAAAATGGAACGAGGTCTGAATAAAATCCTCAAGAACCGAGTTTTATTTACATTGAACAATTTGTTTGTATTATATAGTCCGCCACATTGTCTCCCCCTTATTGCATCCGCCATTTTGAATGTTGAAAAATTGTTTTGGAGTAAATAGCAAAAACGTTTTGGAGCTAAAAAAAGAACTTTTCTGATCTTAGTATGACGTCACTAATATTGCGTGTCGCGTGTGTGATGTCATATTTTAAGCAGAACAGGTCGTTTACTAGGTCAATTACTCAACATTAAAAAAGCGTATGATCTTGATTATTGTTAAAGAAGTACGTACCTGAAAGCGCGCTTTAGGTCCAGTTTATAACCTGAGCGTTTCTGGTACCAATAGGCAACAAGAACCGAGTTTTATTTAAATTGAACAATTGTTTTTATTAATATAGTCCGCCATATTGCGTCCGCATATTTCATCCGCCATTTTGAATGTTGAAAAATTGTTTTGGAGTAATTAGCAAAAACGTTTTGGAGCTAAAAAAAGAACTTTTCTGATCTTACTATGACGTCACTAATATTGCGTGTCGCGTGAGTGATGTCATATTTTAAGCAGAGCAGGTCGTTTACTAGGTCAATTACTCAAAATTAAAAAAGCGTATGATCTTGATTATTGGTAAAGAAGTACACTTACCTAAGAGCGCGCTTTAGGTACAGTTCTAACCTGAGCGTTTCTGGTACCAATAGAGGCAATGGTATCCGAAGATCTGATGCGGTTCATACATATGATGAGAAAAGATTGTGATGTGAGTGGGAGCAATGATAAAAGAATGAATAAAATGGAACGAGGTCTGAATATGGTCTTTCTTTCCCATCGCGATGTTTCTGTGTGCGCGCCCCTCGGGGAATGAAGCGAAGGCGCGCAGGTTCAAAACCTGCCGAAGGAATGACGTCACTTCCCAGTCAAACGTGGCCGCCGAACCGAAACCGAAGACCGAAGTCCGAACTCGAGCGAGACGAGGAGGACGAGGGAGAGCGCGTATACGTGACGGGACCGGGAAACGTCTGACAAGCGTGAACGAACACTCCGCCAGTCTTGTGCCCGGGTCGCGATCAAGGAGTGGCTCCTCGATTCATCACCTCTCTTCCAGAGACTTTCCGCAACCCTACCGTAGGTTCCAGTCCCCGAGGAGTCCCAGTTCATGACAGCCCTCGTCGTCCCCACGTAATTCCGATACGGTGTCGTTGACGCGGAAACGCATCGAAAATGTCATCCTCGGGCGATTTCGGTAACCCTCTGAGGAAGTTCAAGCTCGTTTTCCTGGGTGAACAGAGCGGTAAGTGTCCGACGCCCCTCGGCGTCCGTCTTCGGGTACTTAGAAATCATAAATTCCCCGTTCTACATTCGAGGTTATAAATCGATTTTTCTTTATATCCGTCCGTGAGGGACAAACGTAATTGCAGATTCATATAACGTTTGCTTTGCAGTTGGAAAGACTTCCCTCATCACTCGTTTCATGTACGACAGCTTCGACAACACCTATCAGGTACTGAAATATGTTACCAGCTTTTTCTTACGTTACGTGTCTCATGATCGATCTTTGTCTTTCCAGGCTACGATAGGCATAGATTTTTTAAGTAAAACAATGTATCTAGAAGACAGAACTGTCAGACTGCAGCTGTGGGACACTGCCGGACAGGAACGTTTCCGATCGCTGATTCCTAGTTATATTAGAGATTCCACCGTCGCTGTTGTCGTTTACGACATTACCAGTAAGTTATCTTCTTTACGATCTATCGATCAAAATTACTTATTATTCTCCAATTATCGCTAAATCGTAACATATGGGTGATTCTACTGAAAGGGACCGTGAAACATGTCGTCAATGTCACTTTTACAATCGAATTTTATTATAATTTTATGTTTTTCAATTTTGCATTAATTATTTCATAAACTAGCATATATAACTATCTTTTCATGGTACTACGACTACACAACACTCCACTTTTAAACATACGACAGTTGAACATACGACTTTTCAATGTACGATCACTTCAACACAAACATTTCATCACATTACCATTTAAACACAAACCAAAAACAATGCATTTAAATAAAATAATTGAAAATAACAATTCTATATTATACACGCAAAATAATACAAAAATCTAACCTAACATGACTTAACCTAACCCAACCTAATCTAACCTAACCTAACCTAACCTAACCTTTAAACATACGACAGTTCAACATACAACTTTTCAACGTACAATCATTTCGACACATACATTTCATCACATGACCATTTCAACACGAACCAAAAACGATGCATTTAAATAAAATAATTGAAAATAACAATTTTATATTATACACGCAAAATAATACAAAAATCTAACCTAACCCAACCTAATCTAACCTAACCTAATCTAACCTAACCTTAACTAACTTAACCTAGCCTAACCTAACATAACCTAACCTAACCTAACCTAACCTACATTGTCAAAAATCCTGATGAATTTTACAATCGCACTGTAATTTTTCTTGGCAAAAAGTTGGTAATATTACTACATACAACGTAGGGATTTTCCCTAAAAACAAGATGAATTTTACAAGGTTATGTAAATTTACTACGTGAAGCGTAGGAATTTGACAGTGGGGTGTAAAATTACCACATTCAACTAACCCAACCTTACCTGACTTAACCTAGCCTAACCTAACATAACCCAACATAACCTAACCTACACTGTAAAAAATCCTGATGAATTTTACAATCGCACTGTAATTTTCCTTGGCAAAAAGTTGGTAATATTACTACATACAACGTAGGGATTTTCCCTAAAAACAAGATGAATTTTACAAGGTTATGTAAATTTACTACGTGAAGCGTAGGAATTTGACAGTGCGGTGTAAAATTACCACACTCAACGTTGGTGCACTAGCTTTACTCTGCAATTGTAATTTTACAGTTGGAGAGGTAAAATACATGATTTTGTAAAAATACACAAGGCAAATGTAAAAATCCTACATTAAACGTAACCTAACCTAACCTAATCTAACGTAGTAATTTGACATCATTAAACGACAGTAATTTTACAACTTTCGATGTAAAATTACCACTTTTAGCGTAGGTTCCATATTTACCACGTTCAACAATGTAAATTTCATCAGGATTTTTTACATTGTAATCTTATTACCTAATCTAACCTAACTTAATCTGTTTTATTAAAATTTGTAATATATTATGTTGAAAAATTTTATGATGAAATATTTGTGTTGAAAAGTTTTATGTTGAATAGTCGCTTTTCATAGATTTGAAGTATATTTTACATTTTTCGTTCTGAAACCGACATTTGACAATTGATACAAATTTTCTCAAAAATTATAATCGTCATTAAAAACTTGACAAAACAAAAACTTTGCCAGCGTTGATGATATATCTTAACTATACAGTTTGTTTTGTACTTTTTTTAGCTTTTTGAAGTTCATATTTTGTTGCGAGTAAAAATTCGTGTCATTTCCAAAGCTTCTGTTTTCCATCAATAACTTGATAATTTTAAGTACATCAACTGTGCTACTTGAACATTTTAAGTATCTTTGATGACTTTATATAAACAAATTCATGGATTTTTCTATATTCGCATTTAGCGCTAGAAAATAATATTTTGTCATTTCCGAAGCCTTTTAGTTTCCTGTCACATTTTTTCTAATGTACGATTAACTAGAAATTTACTGTGGAAATGATGTCAAATTTCAAAAATTCAAAATGGCCGATCCAATATGAGAGAAGAGTTTTCCAAAATTGTTTTTGCTTGAATCGTGTGACTCAAGGCTGATTACGAATATGAAATCGTTTTGAAAGATTCAAAATGGTGGATCCAATATGGTGGACGATTTTTTTTTCTGAAAATACTTGTGTGTTGTTCTGCGATTTTTGTGGTCGTTAAAATACTATTTTATATGATCTTTCTAAACGTTCCGACCATTATTTACCATGTACGATAACGATTATGATCTAATTGTTCGTATTTACAGTCTTATGGACAAAATAAAAATAAAAACAAACTAATATTTTGTCCATAAGACCGTAAATACGAACAATTAAATCATTATTACATTTTCGAACGGTTAATTAATCAATTTATAATATATTTATAACGATTATTATCATTAAAATCATAACGATATTTAAAAGTTCAAAAAGTGCCATAAAATTCTCATTTCAGAGTATTCCCTGAGTATATTTTGCAAAAGAAACTAAACAATTTCCACAAAAGTTACTTTTTATAAAAATTTGATGATGAGGTTATGTGGGCCAAAGTACAAGTTGAAATTCCAAAATTAAAATTGTCGGATCTAATATGAAGGTTGTAAAACATCCGCCATTTTGACTTTTGTAATTTCAACCATAGATTCGTAATCAGGGACCTCGAAAACCCCCGTGTACCAAGTTTTATATAAACCAAATAGTTTCGGATTTTGGTCCGCCATATTGGATCCGCCATTTTGAATTTCGGAAATCTGAAAATAGATTCGTAATCAGTAACCTTGAAAACCCCCGAGTACCAAGTTTTATGTAAACCGCATAAAGTTTCGGATTTTTGTCCGCCATATTAGATCCGCCATTTTGAATTTCATTAATCTGACAATGGATACGTAATCACCGGCCTCGAAATTACCCGAGTACTAATTTTCAATATAAACCGAATAAAGTTTTGTATTTTCGTCCGCCATATTAGATCCGCCATTTTGAATTTCAGAAATCTGAGTAAGAAAGTAATGATAATAACATGAATTTTGGGCCACTTTAGATTCTCACTTTATAATATACCCTTATAATTCACAAATAAAACTATTTGATTTCAACAAAAAAGCGATCCTAAAAACCACTGTAATTACTTTAAAATTTTGAATTTTTAATAACTAACTTCATATACGTGATCAGCGACCCCAAAAACCCCCGAGTAACAAGTTTTAAATGAATTAGATTGATTTTTTAAAATTTCGTCCGCCATCTTGGATCCGCCATTTTGAATTTTCAAAATATATCATCATATTCATGATCAGTGACCTCAAAAACAGTTGGATACCAAGTTCTGTTCAATGCATTGATTTATTTCTGTTTTCCATGTATAGATGTGATATTACAAATAAAATTTAATTTTAGCACCATTTTGTGTTGGCCATTTTGTTTTCAAAATACATTCAACTGAAAGAAAATTCATTTTCTAATTATTACTGACATTATAAAAGTCAATAATATGAAAATAAAACCAAAAACATTTGTCGAAAATGGGTCCCAATCAGTAGAATCATTGATATTTTAATTATTAACGAGGTACTTAACTTCCAGATGCAAATTCTTTTCACCAAACGTCAAAATGGATCGACGACGTTCGAACCGAAAGAGGCAGCGACGTCATTATCATGCTTGTCGGTAATAAGACTGACCTTAGCGAAAAGCGACAAGTCTCTACAGACGAAGGTGAACGTAAGGCTAAAGAACTGAATGTAATGTTCATCGAAACCAGTGCGAAAGCTGGCTACAACGTTAAACAGGTAAGTCGATCGAAGAATTTAATTAGCGACAGTCGTAATGTAACGAATTTGTTTACAGCTGTTCAGGAGAGTGGCGGCCGCTTTACCCGGCATGGATTCGACCGAAAACAAGCCGCCGGAAGACAGTATCCTTTTTAAAATTTTCAGATATATCGCATGATTATGCTTTTTGATTTTGTACAATTCATTTTGGAATGTTTTGATTTATGCTTTATTTTGTATTTTCCTTAATGATTTCTTTAACCACTTCAATGTATTGTGTTCTGTAGTGCAAGAGGTAGTACTGAAGGATACGCCAATCGAATTGAGTTCCTCGGAAAGCAATTGTGCATGCTAATTCCGACTTGGGTGGTTTACGCGCGACTATCGAATAAAATCAACCTGCCGGACAAAAACGTGTGTTTAAAGTCTAAAATAATGCACCAATTGTCACATGCAACGACGGGTTGACCGATCACCGGTAGCTTGATTAAAAAAAAAAAGGAATTAACAAAATTAACATTCGTAATAAAAGTACCGAATCACAGTTACACTTACACAAAATTACACACTTAGACAACGGTGAATTTTTATTTTATGACTTTCAATTTTAGTGTCGATCAATATAGTTCGTCTAAGCTCGGTGCAACTTAGCAATAAGCAGATGCATTTATCGTTAATCGTCAACACTTACTGTTTTTTACAAGTACTTCGATATTGTGCAGAGTTTCGAAGCCGTTAAAGAGAAGCAATTGTTTCTAGGCACGTAAATTTTAAACATTGTGGATTATCAAAGATTAGATATGCCACAGTTTGGTGCAATTCGCACCGACCAAGTTTCGATTAGAGAAACGAACGTTAAAACGTCACTGAAGAAAAAAATAGTTATTCCAACTTGTAAATAAGACTTGTGAATTTGGGAAAAAGGCTCAGTTGGCCCTATGAATTATTTAAGTATATTTATATTATGATTTATAGCGTATTCTTAAGTATTACGATATGTAATCTTTTAATTTATATATTAAATTTTGAATAAGCTGGCATGTTTTCTTTAATCGCACTTCACTTCTTAATGCACAGACTTCGAAATATTTGTGTGCTTTGGTTTTTATCAGTGGTCGTGATGAAATTACGTGACACTTATGAGATCACAGCAAAATAAACAAAGTACTTGCAGTAGCGACCGAAGCATGTCTTTAGAATGTTATTAAAATAATTCTTCGCCTCGGATGTTTTCAAGTCGTAATAAATATTTCAGTATTTTTTTAAAGAATTCATATTCTTAAGATATATTTTTAGTACTTTATTCCTTCCTGACCAACAAATTTTCCTACAATTGTTCCCATTTTTAGGTTATCGAAGTGGTGAAAAATTTTAGGTTTTTTAAATACTTTTACATTTTGTAATTTGGAGTTTTTTGTAGTTAATAATGATTGTTAACACTGAAGTAAAATTTGACGTTTTGTCATGTCTAACAAAGTTTGTATACGAAATAAATTATTCTAAAGTAAGAAATTTATGTATTTAAATTAAATATTTAGCTTTTTAAATATAAAACACACAATTTAACTTTTTACTTATTTAGAAATAAAACTATTGACTATTCAAATTCGATTGGAATTTTTTAACTCTCAAATGTTTAATATACAATCTTGTTTATTAGTTTTTCAAATGTTGAATTTCTGAATTTTCTATGATTAAAGAAAATGGACTATCACTTTTTTTTTTAAATATATTGGTTTCGAAAACGTAAGTACGGTTATGTTAAATTTAGACCATTAAAATTACTTTCACTTCATTTGAAATCTGCTGCTGAACAACTTTGAGAATTTTTAATTTTGTTAATGTGTTCAAACACATCAAATTTACAGTTTGTATTAACTTGTTTACGAGATATTAAATTTTGTTAAAACAAAAATGTAACCTAACCTATAATTAACGAATTTTTACAATTTACAAAGAAAATACAATTCCAAACATTGTTAATTCGAAGGAAATTTGAACATAAATATGCAACAAAAAATTACTTAAAAAATGGAGCCAAATTTAAAATAGTCCAGTAAAATGGGCCAATATTTTTCGATTTGGATTAAAAAATTTGGAAACAGGCTTATTTTGTCGTATTTTTTACTGTCTTAAAAGTCCCCACCCTTAGAAACTACCTGGGGAAAATGGCGGGGGAAAACGTGTCCAAAAAATCGATTTTTCTGAAAAAACTCGAAAAATATCACTTTAAACGAAAAAAAAGGAACTGGAGAAATTCGTTTTTTAAAAAAACTACGACCACTACAAAAATTTACTTTTTTGTAAATAAGTATTTTTTGACTACATTTAGACAATAGTAGTATCAGAAGTGTTTTGAAGAGGATTAAATTAGCTGTAAAATGAGCACTGGTTGGAGTTTCTACGATGAATTGTTGAAGAGTTATAGCCGTTTGAAGTTTCATGCAAAAAAAGTTAAATTTTTTAACAATTACGATTTTTGTCTAAAAACAAACGTAAAAATTTTGTTTAAAAATCGGTTTTCGACTGAAACTGTGTAACAAATTGATATAAACTGGTAAAATCTGTTGCAAACCGATTTAAAAATAAATGTAAAAAAAAATTGTGTAAAAAAAATGTTTTTAGACAAAAATCGTAATTTTTACTAATTTTGACTTTTTTGCATGAAACTTCAAACGGCTGTAACTCTTCAACAATTCATCGTAGAAACTTCAACCGATGCTCATTTTACAGCTAATTTCATCCTCTTTAAAACACTTCGAATACTATTACTGTCTAAATGTAGCCAAAAAATACTTATTTACAAAAAAGTACATGAAAATAACAATTTTTCATATTTTTCTTTTGTAACATTGTGGATTTATGATCAATCTGATTGTTTTTATTATATATTCAAAATTATAGATTCAAAATTTCATTAACTACAGCTTTCGTTATATGTATTTTTCGCATACGAAGTACGGTTTTCGAGTAATTATTGATTTTATAGCAAAAAAAGTTCCAATTGTGCGTTAATTTGTTTTTTAAACGTTAATATCACCGTAAATATTGATGGTACATCATTACGTAAAAAAGAAAATTGTTCGTAATTTTATCCTCTACAACTTTTATTTGAAGCATTTTGCGGATCCGAATGGGTATTTTTGAATTATAAGCGAAAAACGCACGATCCTCGAGCGCTTTACAATTGTTGCGCAAAACTGCCAAATTTTGAAAAAAATCTATCTCGGCTTCTATTGGTCGTAAAAGCTTTAAAAAAAAAACGAAATTGTTTGGAATTTCTCCAGTTACAATTTTGGCGTTTTTCTTTTTTTCATTTAAATTGATATTTTTCGAGTTATTTCAGAAAAATTGATTTTTTTTTACACATTTTCCCCCACGATTTCCGTCAGGCAGCTTGTACGGATGGGGACTTTTGAGACAGTAAAAACTACGACAAGATACGCTTGTTTCCAAATTTTCAACCCGCTACTAATTTTTTAATCCAAATTTCACCATTTTACTGCATTAAAACATTCATTTAAATATTGAAAACATTTAATATTTCGGGTTTTGGGTCGAATCCGTTAGTAAAATTTGTTCGCATTCGTGATTAATTATCTTTTTATTACTTTTTTGTTCATGTTCACAAATAACTTTATTCTCAAATTTTGCATTCATGGTAATAATTTATAGCACTTCCAAACAATGAAAAAAAAAATAAGATCGAATTCAGAAATTCCGTTTCCAATTCGGTTTCTTGATATTTCGAATTGAGAAACGTCACAAACCAATTCGAAATTCATTGATTTAATACATTCAACTAGGTTCCCGAATATTTGAATTCGGAAAAATTCGTCTTAACCCTTTAACGCCCAAATATAAAATATTAAGTTTGACACTATATTTTAGCATTTAAACTTCTGCAATTGCCATTTCTTATTGGCCAAAGATCGCACATTCCAATAGTGCATTGCAAAATCGCTTAAATTTACAAATAAAATAGTTTCGAGCGTTCCTAAAAACCTCTAGTAACAATTTTCAAGTGAATCCTTTAATTTTTAAAAAATTTCGTTCGCCATGTTGAATCTGCCATTTTGAATTTTAATAACTAACTTCAGATTCGTGATCAGTGACCCCAAAACCCCTTAGTAACAAGTTTCAAGTGAATAAGAATGATTTTTTTTAATTTCATCCGCCATCTTGGATTCGTCATTTTGAATTTTGGGAAACGGACACTTAATAATGTAATATACCCATATAATTCACAAATAAAACTATTTGATTTCAACAAAAAAACGATCCTAAAAACCCCTAGTAACAAGTTTCAAGTGAATCCTTTAATTTTTCAAAATTTCGTTCACCATGCTGGATCCGCCATTTTGAATTTTTAATAACCAACTTCAGATTGGCGATAAGTGACCCCAAAAACCCCTGAGTAAGACTTCAAGTGAATTAGATTGATTATTTAAAATTTCGTCCGCCATCTTGGATTCGTCATTTTGAATGTTTAATAATTAACTTCAGATTCGTGATGAGTGACTCCAAAAACCCCCCGAGTAAGAAGTTTCGAGTGAATTAGATCGATTTTTTTAAATTTCGCCCGCCATCTTGGATTCTTCATTTTGAACTTTCAAAATATATCATCATACTTGTAATCAGCAACCTCGAAAAACCTTGAGTGTAGCAAGTTTCAAGAAAAATGGTTCGATTTTTTTTTAATTTGTCGGCCATATTGTATCCGCCATTTTGAATTTTCAAAATATATTATCATATTCGTGACCAGCGACCTCAAAAACAGTTGGACCAAGTTCTGTTCAATGCTATTAATTTATTTCGGTTTTCCATGTATGGATGTGAAATTACAAGTAAAACTTCACTTTTATCGCCATTTTGTGTCCGCCATTTTGGAAATGTTGTTTTCAAAATACCCGCAACTGAAAGAAAATTCACTTTTGACGTGATATTTGTGACTTTTAGAGATACTCCGATGTCAACCTATTATAAAATTCAATAATATGAAAATAAAACCAAACAAATTTATGTTTTTCTTTTTAGAAACGTTTATAACTTTTTTTATTTGTAAATTTAAACAATTTTGCAATGCACGAGTTTAAATGCTAAAATATAGTGTCCAACTTCATGAAAACAAAATTGTACATTTGGGCGTTAAATGGTTAATGGGATTTTATTATACAAAAAGAAGAAAAATAAATGTTACGTCTACGACAGCCATTGTTTACCTTCACATATTTTATTATTACTTAGTACCGATGAAATTGATTACATTTTAATTCGAGAATTCATGTAAAAACTAAGCCATCGTTTTTTAGGTTATGTTTATGTTCTATTCACGTATACTATCAGATTAGAATAAGAATTTCAACGAAAATTGTCAAGAAACCGAAATAAAACGTATTCAATTCGCTTTAATTCTTTTTCATTTTTGTTGGGTTATAATTTAGTATTTTTGGATTCAAATTATTTTGTTTTATTCATAAATTTTTAATAGAAACGCATTCAAAGGAGACAAATGAGCATTTAATATTTTCCAAATTTGTTTTCTATTACTATATATTGTTCGATATTTTTTCGTTTGAAAAATATTTTTGACACAATTAAAATTTGTTGAAAAAACACTTTGTAACAAAACGTTATATTTTGCAATATCTAAAATAACTCAAAATATTTGAAATTGTACTAAATTTCGTCTAAGAATAGTTTAAATGATGTAAATGCCCTAAATATCGTATTAATTAGTTATTTATGAGTTTGTCCTAATTTGAAAACTAATTTATTTTTAAATTAATATTCTAATTTGAGTAGATGTTAAAATACAATTTAACAGTTACTTTTTTTTGTTAATATTTTAAGATCACATTTCCCCTCATGTTCGTATCAAAATTGTTACTTTCATACTCACATTTATGCAGTTATTAAACGTATATGTTTTTAGTACCTACTTTCTATTAATTAATCTTCGTTTTTTACTAAATAAATTCATAAACACAAGCGATTTTTATTCAATTTGAATGTCCTAAAAAGAATAACATTTTGAATTTTCTATTTTTATGAATTCGTAATTAGGAGGTTAGGTTAGTCAATTTGAAGAATAAACAAATACTTACTAACATTCTTTTTATCGAATGTTATTCTATTTCTTTTCATTTCTTGAGATTTATGAATGCAAATTATTCGTTCTTGAATTCAATATGCTTTTGATGGATGCAATTGTATACCATTATTTGTATACAATTTTCAAACAATATTGGTTCGAATGGTTGGAGGTGGTGGGGGATTTTGACCCCTCACTGTACGGGCAATTACAAATAAATAAATATAAATACATCATGTTTACATAATAGTAGAGAGTCAAATTCCAGATTTATCATTGTGTGAAAAGAAATTAACTATTTGATATAATTTCTAGTAATCTATTGTTTTTCAATAATGGTTTAATTTGTTTAAATAATTAAGCTATTATATTTTTAATCTACAAGTTTTCGATAAGCGGCGTAACCCAAAAAAGACCAGAATATCAAAATATATTTTTATATCAAGAAAATTTGATGTAAGTTACATCTAAACTACATTTCGTAGACTCTTCTTTCTCGATGCATTCTATAAACATTTTTAAAATATACCACGAATCAAAGCCAAAACCATATTTTTTAGTTTGCATGGTAGAAATAAATATGCTTTTTATTCTGCAGAAAACTCTGAGGAAAATAATTATTAAACAACTTTTAAAAATGTTAGTAATTTATTCTGCGTATCTTAATTGATATTATAAAAGTTCATTTATTTATAAGTATCATAAATGTTATAGTTCAGTTTATTGATAAGTAAACAAAATGTTTCATGTATTGACGAAACCCAACACTGAACTCTTATAGGATAAATATTTGTCGATCATACTTTTATAACAATTTTAATAAATGTTGATAAAAAAAGAAAATCTCGATGGAAAAAGTCTTATTATGGCTTTAAATTGATATATTTTTGAGACTTCGAATTGGACCAAATAAATAATTTTTTTAAAGCCTCCATATGAATGAGATTCTTGTATATAAACAAAAATTGAAATTTAAATCAATATTTAATTCAATTAAAAATTAGTTATTCTTAATATTTTGCGGTATTGTTACGTAATGTTACGTAATATTTTCGTAAAATGTATCAGAAGGTTTTAATGAAGATTGTGAACTAATTCTGATAGAAATGGAACATGATTCATATTAGATTATATTTTTTAATATATTGATATTTGTAATGGCCTTAATCATTTTTATAATAGGTGAAAGTAGAATTAATGTTTATTCGTTACAGTTATTTATGCATAATGGCTGCCGTTATTATAGACTATTTTGGAGCACGTTCATGTTATATGTTTAGATAGTCACTTGTATTTGTTACAGTATTATAATATCGTAGTAATTTGGAAAACAGTTAACTCTTTTTGGAAATTTCATATATCAAACGTTTAAATTGAACGAATTATCATAATTTCCTCGTCATCGTTGAAAATGCGAAAGAATATATGAAAAGGTCATTTTGAATTAGTATGGAAGATGATGGAATCGTCACATTCCTTTGCGCGTGGGTTTCGACACATTTTAGTCGTATAATGTCCGGTTTATTCAAGTCATTTATATCAGGTCGTTTATGTAAGATAGTATTAAAAAAATTTATTATTTTTCAAGATTAATTTTCTACTATAATTGGTAGATTGTACTATTTTAACTAAATTACTTTGATGTTGTTTAACTGAACTATAGTATCGATTTCATTTTATTTTCCTGTCGTAAATTCGAGTTCAGTACAGATTGTTCATCATCCTCAAGTAGATTAATTGGTTTGGTTTTTAAAATAAATGACCAGATCTGCACATGATGTTTTTTTTAAATTAACCACTAAAAAAACATTTTTTTGATAAATAAATGGTGTTGTTGTGTAGGAGTATATATAATGAAAAAAAATAGGTCGTCTTTGTCCTAAAATTTTATAAGTTTTCTCTCGACGTTTCAAACAAACGTTTTTTTTTTGTATTTTATCGTATCTATTGTCGTCCTATTATTTAATTTGTTTGGAGCATTATATCTTGGTATAATCGCAGTAACCTCTTGAAAATGAACACGAGTTTGTTCGAAACGTCAAGGGAAAGCTTCAACAAATTAAATTGTAGGACAAAGTCGACTTGTTTATTTATTTTTCATCTATTTATACTTAGATAGTTCAGTTACATGCATTTTTTAAGTACTTTGTCTATCAGAAATGTGTCAATACCATGGATCAAGTTTTATCTCTCTTATCCTCATTCATACAAATGAAAGTAATGCATTTTATCAAAATAGAACGGAATAAACTTAAAGCAAAACAAATGTAAGTTAAAATAGAAAGATATGAAATTTCCATAAAGGGTTAATATATTCACATTTTAAGTCGATCTGGATAAAAAGGTTTGATTAAGTTTTTATAAAATCTATGCAAAGTCTTTAATATTTTACAGAATTACTATTTTCGTTTCAATAATCAAATTTAATAAAATGTGTTTTTACTTTTTTCTTTGGTTTGGACTGAATTACAGCAAAAATATGTTATGTAGTTTTTGACACTAACAAACGGGATTCAATACGAGTTTTATTTTCGGAAAGTGAAGATTCAAAAAAATGTTACAAGAAAAATCGGAAAAACCTATAAAAAGAGTATATTTTTTCATTTATTGATTCTGAATATATTTTTGTCTAACATTTTGAAGCCCAGTAAAAAAGGAAATATTAAAGTAGGAAAAATAGGATTAATGAATCGTAATGAAATATTCGTTGCTTTTAGATTCGTCTAAAAGAACTAGTCGTGTTAAAATGCACAAAAACCTCAATAAACCACGTAATTTCTAACAAAAGATTTTTTTAATCAATTTTGTTTAAAATTTTAGTGTTACCTCTTTTTTTATAATTAAAGCATTATTAACGCCGTGAATTACATTTACTTCAATTACTTTCAATACATGTGTTACTATTTCGAAGATTCTGAGGTCCAAATCGAGATTCAGATATTAGAAATTGAAATATTGCACCAAATTTACAAAAAAATTACAAAAGATTTGGAAATATTTATTTTTATTAATTTGTTTTCAATTATGGGAATATTGGGATTCTATTCAAACTGCGAAGAAAAGTGAAGAAAATATTTGAATTTTAAGAACAAATTTTACTTTTATACCATCTTAATATTACTGATCTCAAAATGGCATCTCCGATGAACATTTAATTCAAAAATTCTAATTAAAAAACTATGTTTTTAAACAAAATAATAGGAACGAATTTTTCAGGGTTTTAAGTGATATTTTGATAGATTTTTTTTTCCAAATTTTAAAAATTACTTGGTACATTCTGTCATGAATTTCAAACATTTGTTGTTCTTGTGTTTTGTTCCGAAAGTTCATTGACAAGGAAAAAAATAATTGAAATACCTAAACTATTTGAGATTCCTTCGGGAGAAAATTGTAAACAACACAAAATGATGAAAATTTTTGTAAAATTGTACCGAATATAAAAAGTTTTAATCACCCAAAAAATATGAGTTGTTCGATGATGCTCATTTAAGTTTTAAAAAAAACATCCTGACTTAAAAAATCAAAAAATATTCCAAAAAAGTCTGAAAATATTTCTTTGTATAATTATTCCGAGTCATTTTTCATGTTATTATAGCACAAAATGGTGAAAACTATTTTAATAATTACAAACAAATTTTTCAAGTGTACAACTTGTTCGAAATCCAATTGCACGATTCTTATGTACAAAGAAATGTTTTTATATGTAAAAATTATTTTAAAACTAAAAGATTTCACCATGAAATTGTGCTTGTAAAAAAATTAAATCTAAAAATACAATGGACTGTTTATATATCTGTCTAGTTTAATAAAAATCGGCTTTTCAGTAATTTTTTAAGTTGTATTTGTTAATTTCGTTGAACTTTTTTGGGTAATTTTTAGGAGTAATAGTATTAGTAATAATAATAACAATGATGATTATTTTGTTTGAGTGATACAAAATCTGCCTTCATTCTGCCAAGATTTTTTGTGATGCTGTAATTCAGTCCAAGTTGAAAAAAAACTGTCAATTCATCATTTTTATAACAATTTTATCTATTTTTTCGTCAGTATAATCGCAAAAATAGGGTTCACATTTTGTACTCCTTAGAAGTATGACTAAAATATGCTGTGTTTTGAACGAATCGGAATTTTTCAACGCTTATTCCAAATTTTTTAGGGATTTTTTAAGTTAGAAACTTGTCTACACAATTCAGAAGTGTTGACTTGACCATTAGAAAAAATTTATAAGATTTTTTATCATTATTACTCTAACTAAGCACTTTTTGAGCATTTAACTATTATTAGAAAGATCTCTCGAGAATTTTTTAATGTTGTTCTTTTCTTTTTAGAAAATCAATAAATTATTTTAAAAAATCGTGAAAAATCTGTATCATGATCAATTTTTAAACATTACAGACTATTTTAATAGAGGATAAACCGCTCGAAAAATTGAAATAAGCGTGTTCGATATATTTATTTTCAACACTCCGGGAGTAGAACTTGATTTTGCGCCCTGTAGGGAACTTTTCGGGCGAAAATCATATTGCCCGTCTTATTAAAAAATATCGTATGCAACATGGTCGAAATGCTTACATGGTAACTGTGCCCTTGTTACATAATAATTATTATAATGCAAAGATATCTTAGTCAACCTTCATGACTTATTACATATCCTTAGAACCATTACTATATAAAATTTAACTAGACTATGCATATGTTTTACAAACATTTTATCGACCATTTTTACATGTTAATGTAATCACTCGAAATGGTGCTATTGTGGAAGTTTTTGTCAGTTATATGTCGTAAAATAGATACCGAGGGAGACGTTACGGGGTTTCGAAAGTACTCTGTCGATAATGTAGGAATTTACGTTCAAAACCATAAATTAAACGTTTTTGAAACAATTTTTCAAAATTCTGGCTCTGTAAGGACAATTCTAATTATTGTATATCGTTTCATAAGAAATACTAGAGAAATTACAACTTTCGGAAATAAAAATAATTTCCAATAATGTTTTGAGAATCTGCAATGCATTTCATTGGTATCTTTTAGAAGACGGTATACAATACAGATAATTACTCTTAACGAGCCCGAAAAATTGATGTAGATATTTTTAATTTACAATTTTTAGTGTAAAATCCTACCTTATCGATAAAACACTTTACGGTCCCTTTGAGAGACTGCTTCAGCCGCTCGGTTGATAACGTCATTTCCTAACCAAAAATAGTCAAATTAAATAAAAACTAATTATATTGTCAAGTTTAAATCTATTGTAAGGTAATTTTAAGGAAGTTTTTTTCTTTATTAGTATATTATCATATAGCATAGTAACATAATCGGTTCACAATTACGCGAGAATTCGCAAGAATAAAATTAAAATTATATATTTACAGATGGCATTTGTATTGTTGTGAATTTTTGAAAAATGCTCAATCGATTTTGTTGCAATTTGACTTTCTTTCCTAAAAAAACGTCTAATAATACCCTGGAATAGATTTGGACTTAAGTATATATTTCGTTTCCGTTTAATTTGAATATTTTAGGTTATGACTGGACGTTACCAAACGAACGACTTTAGCGGACATTTCCCAGATAGCAAAACAAAAAAGAGTTCAGAATGATTTCGAAATGTGCTCTAAACGAAATCAGACTTTTGAGGGTTTTCTGAACATGAGTTCATAAAGACCTTATAATAACATTATGTTCAGAAAACCCTGAGAAAGTGGGACATCTTTTAGAGCACATTTCGAAATTAACTCTTTATTTTGCAGTTTTGGTTAAGAGCGATCTGAGTGAATGGATCTATAAAATATTGTACGGATAATTGTTTCTTAACCAACAACGCAGCTGTTGACCTACAGAACCAATCGCCGATGCAAAATGGAGGGGAATCCGAAGGTGAGGGTGGTTGTATTTGCTAGGGCGCTGGTGTGTATATGTGCATCGGCTGTGAACCGTGTCCATACACCCGCACAACTCTGCATGACCAATTCATGTGCGTATGTTGCGTAACGCACGCACACTTATGCGGGGGCGATTCGTACAAGACCGCAATGAGATACTGACTTTCTATCTTTTTTCTCTTTCCGTCGTTTTATCATTGTCGGCCATAATCGGACAGTAGCCTCTCGCATCAAAATCAGAAAGAGGCCGGATGAAATAATAGTAGATTGTGCAACTAGGGAGCAAAATAGGTGTTTGCCGACGAGTGCGAGTTTGACGCCCGAGCGAAGCGAAATATCCCGCGATGCAGGGAGCAAAATAGTATTTTGCGCTCAGAATGCGAGAAACCTATTTTGCTCCCGGATATATTTATTTTGCCCCCTAGGGAGAGAATGTGCTATTTTGCGCACAGAGTATGAGAAAAGTATTGGCTATCGATTTGTTTCTAACATTTCCCTGCAAGAAAACTGATTGTTGCGGTTCGACGCTTAATTGGAGCCGTCAGTTTACACGAAGCACGTCGTTTCATTAAATATTCATTAGTTAATATTTCATATATTTATTGAATAATACATAATCGCGTTATACGTCGTGCTTTGTAATTTTTGAATAATTTAATGATGCATCAAATTATTACAATTAACCGAATAATTAGGTTCGAAAATGACTGCAGGAATAAATTGTTGATAAAATTTATGTATGACGGAAAAACTGGACGGAGGAGTGGTTGAAAGTCAGTTACTCGCCGGTCAGTGCTATACGCGATGAATGATGGGCCAATTTTTCACTTTCTAACCGTAATAATTCAAATTTACAAGTCGCGGTGCTCAGCATGGAGAGCGGTTTTTTGCGTCACCGGGCCTTTTCTATAGCGATTTGTGAACACCGAGGATGTTAAGAATAAATCGTCGTCGCGCTTCGACCGTAGCTACAAAAAAAAAAAATGTCGTGCATCGCAAAACTTTTGAAAAAAGGCTTTGAATTCGATACGATATTACATAGTGATAATCAATAATTATCATCGGCGTGCTTTCACAGTGTAATTCATTTTCGGTAAAGTAGTAAAGAGTTCGGTAAAACAGTTGTATTATTCATGCTGGGAGAGAGGGCGATCGATTCGACATCTTTTACAAGCTGTAATGCACATAGTCGCGAATCGAGTTTTCGAATAAAAAGTCAACCAATCGCAGCGAACGATCTTGCTAGTGCTGCAAATTTAATGAGCTTTCCTCTACGAGCTTTTATACTAAATGGAAAACATTCCGTTCAACCTCCTGATTTTTTTTTGCTCCGTGTTATTTTCCGCTCTGTTAAATTTGTGACTGTTTTCAATAAATTTACAAAATATTTCTTGTCGAAATATGAATTAAATTTTGCTCATTCAAAATGAGAACGTGGAAACTGTCCAAAATTCAGGTATGTATTTCGAAAATTTCGATTACAAATTTATGAGATCTCATGATTTAGGTAATAATGGGTTAAAAAAAGTCATTTTTTGATTTATTTCAAATAATTTATAATGTATAAATCGTGTTTATCATGTCAAGTCTATTATTGTAGTTTTAGCCTTTTTTGAATTCTTGTATCCACTTGTGATATAAATTTCTAAGAAAGCTTTTATCTTTTCAAATTGGACAATCTTTACCAGTAGTAATAAGTGATTTTTATTTATTTCAGAAAGTTGTCGGTCAGTTCTTAATCTTTGTCTTGGGTATTTTCTAGAAAACCGTCTATAGTAATTAGAATTGCCTTTTCAGAACTCGAATTTTGAAAAATTAATTCAGTCATCTTTAATTTACGTTTTTTTAGTGAAACTTCCTACCTTACCAACGGACCATTTCAGATCCCTCTTCAGGGGGAACTAAAGTACTCCATCGATAAGATAGGAATTTACGTTAAAAACCATAAATTAAACATTTTTTAAACAATTTGTCAAAATTCTGGCCCTATTGGGAATTTCTTATTATTTAATATCGAATCCTAAGAAATACTAAAATAATTAATTGAAAATTGACTATCGGAAAAACGTAAAAATTACCTACTTTACCGATTTTTTGTCAATTAGCAATTAATTTCATTGGTATCTTTTACAAAACGGTATATAATAAACATAAAGGATAACTCTTAAAGTATCCGAATTTAAAAAAATTGATCTAGACATTTTTAATTTACGGTTTTTAGCCTAAAATCCTACCTTATCGACAGATCAGTTTAGGGTTCCCTTAAGCGACTGCTAAAGCCGCTCGGTTGATAACGTAAATTCAAATTAAACAAAAAATAAATATATTTTGAAGTTTAAATCTATTTCAGCTTAATTTTAAGAACATTTTCTTTATTTACAGTTAGGAATATTGTTGGTTCAATTGGGCGAGAATTCGCAAGAATGAAACTGAAATTACACATTTACAGGTCCTATTTTTATTTTGGTTAATTCTTGCAGAATTCTTAACCAATTTTTCTGCAATTTGAGATTCGTTCCTAAAAACACGTGGAATATCACTCTAAAATAGATTTGCACTTAAAAATATTTTTCGTTTGGGTTCAATTGGAATATTTAAGGTTAGGAATTTAACATTGATTTATGATGTTAAAAACATGAACAAGATGTTGAAAACAGTATGATAAAAATTCGATCAATATATTCAATCTTTCCAAAATTTAGTAAAAAATATATTTGGCATCTTAAAAATAAATTTGAAATATTTGTTAATAATGATTTGTTTAAAGAAATGGTTTTTGATCAACGTCTATAAAGTTGTCATTTATATGTTTTTCGTGTCCCCGATTATGAATTTCACTCAGAATCTTAAAAATTCAAAATGGTCAATCCAAAATGGCTGATCAAAATATCAAAATTTTACTTCGAATTAAACAAAGCTCTGTATTTGGGGATTTTTTGAGGTTACTAATTACAAAAAGATGTTAGAATTTTGAAATTCAAAATGGAGCATAACAAAATGGAAATTTACTCGGAATTAGACAAAACTATGCATTTGGTGGGTTTCTGGGTCGATGATTTCGAAAATACATTAAGAATAACTAATTTCAAAATATGGTGGTCCAATATGGTAGTCCATAATCAAAAGCATTACTGAAATCAAGTGTACCTTTGTATTTGTGGGTTTTCAAAGTCGTCGATTAAGAATCTAAACTGAATATTGTGATATTAAAAATGGAAGACCCAAATTGGCGAACCAATAGATAAAATGTTATTGAAATTGGATAAAACTTCGTAATTTTTGAGGTCGTCAATGGAATCCCAATTCATGATATCAACATTCAAAATGGTGTTTCATTTCTTTATTTTAATTTTTTTTTTCGTTTTTTGTTGTTATTTTACCTTTGTCCTATTCTTAGTGTTTTTTTCTTTTATTTTCTTCTGAACATAATTTCGTATGGCACCAACCATACACAGAGAGAAAAAAAGTGTTAAATGAACCATGAAAAAATAGTGGAATCTATTTTAACCTCTTAAGTACTAGAATTAACTATATGTATGTAAGGTTAGAGTTGGTATTTGAGGTTATGTACGAACGATTTAACATTCGGAAAATAGTAAATGGAACAATTTTATTATACCGTTTTACTATCACAAAAATGTTCCGTTAACTATTTCCTTTCTCTCTGTGTATAGTGAGATTTTGCACAACTGTGCTCGATTCGTATTTGTTCCGCCATGTTGAATTTCAAAATTCTCATGAATTTCAACATTTATTATCAGTGACCCTGAATATGTCACTCGCTAAATTCCTTCAATCAAAATTGAGCCACTCTTTTATTAATAGTGAAAATTTCACTCGTGAAGAGTGACATTTCACTCCATCAAGAGTGAAAAAAAACGTACTCTCAGAACAGGGAAATATTCTGCAAATCGTGACACAAAGTCAAAACGTTAAATATATAAATTCAGAAATGAAAGATCTCTCCTAATGTGCAGGAACTAAATTTATTAAATTATTTAGATTTGTATTATTAGAATAAATATTTCGAAATAGCTGATGACGAATCTGCAGTTAAAAATAGAGAAATTAAAATGGAAATCTCACTTGAAATTGGTGATCAAGAGTAACCTCAGAAACCTCCACAAATGACAACAAAATTAATTTCAATAAGATCTGATTCTGTTGTCTCTTTATTTACCTTGAAAAATTTTAAATTTAAGCTTTCATTTAAGCTCTACTTACAATTTATATCACGTCCTAATTTCTTTAAGAGATTTGTTCAATGCTAGACATGAAACGATTTAAAGTCTTGATTTACATGAAACTGTCCATAGAAATAAAAAATTGTTTAGCCTCTTCTTGTTTTTTGATACTCAAAATTTCAATAAATGTCAACATTTAGAAATAAACAAAAATTAACTTTTTTGTATCTTGGTCCAGTTGAATGGAGTATAAAAAGTAGGCAGAATATGTAAGCATCAGTTTTTTCTGCTCACTTTTGCGTAAACCTGTTTGGTTACGGTTTTACATAATATTATCATGAAATGTTTATTTTGCCTATAAATGTACTTTTTTATTGTACGTTTCCCCATGTCAATTTTTGAAATTTCTCGGATGGATTTCCAAACGTTCAATATTATAAAATAAATGAAGCTTTGCTCTTACGAATTTAATTATTTAAATGTAATAATTAATTAAAGTTCGACTTCACCAATGTACTGTTTGGATAATATTACTGGATTAAATGTTTACTAGATAAAGATGGCAAACTAACAAACATAGATTGTTCTCTATTCGCTCTTGTGTAAAGCTCTTACTACATTCTTATTTTGAAAGTTTCATTTCAACTAAATGCAGTTCCTTTTTTATTAATCGTCGTATAAACTAATTTAAAAAATAAACTAGGAATGCTATTAGCGACAAATGTTGCAAAATGACAAGGCCATAAAAGCGGATTATGGCATACGGCTAAATTACGTGCATAAGTAAGTTGGGTCGAATCGTCGCCACTTTGCCCCAGTTTCTCGTTCGTCAAACAACTCGTTTAATCTAGAGCCCTGTATTATGTTTTCTGAGTAGTGAGCATCAATCCGTAATGTCATACTGCGATAGTTGCATCAATATACGTGTATATTTATGTACGCATTCTCTATATATTAAAGTGCAATTGCAGTTGTCGATGCACGGTGCGTCTTCATTGTTTCGGTAAAAAATAGGCGGTTGTTTTGCGCGTGCGCTAAGAACTTTATTGATTTTTAAGGAAGCTGGAAACGAGAAATACATCGATTTTTTCGAAACTTGCAATTGCGACGCGTGCCTGACAAAATCGAGCGGCGAATGTTCAATCTTTTTATATTTATAATAAGCGAACCGAAAATGCGGTGTTTACTGTTAAAAATTCGAGAGCTTTGTGACTCAATACCAATATTATGTCATGCCTTTAATGTCCAGTTGATACATTGTAATTGTACGTAATCCATATTGACCTTTTTTAAATTGCTTTAAAAAAGAAACTTCCTAGAAGGAAAAAAGTATGATTGTAGAGGAACTTTTTCTTCCTTACACGCGATGAAAATTGGAATCTGTATCTTGATTCAAATTCAGTTTTGAACCCTGATGTAGCCTAGTGTTCTAAGTTTCCACAGTATTATTATGCGTGAAAGTTTTATGTTTGTACATCTACTATTACATTGTAATCAAGATACGACCTGAAATTATGTACAACGTAATACACGAGTGTGAATGTGCTGAAAAAAATCAAATTGTATATTGTATTTCGTTGTGATTTTTTGTTCATTGCAAGAAAAAGCCTCGTTCATCCAGTAATTCGGTTTTGGTAGAAACTCGTCAATTAATCGAAACATTTATCTTAGTAATTTATTCTCGTGTGTTACGATACTTCGCACGCTGAAACTAACACGAAACGAGCTGAATAAAAAGAAGCGACTATTATAAATCGGAGCAACTATTCGCTTTTTACATTTGCTGTGATCGTACGCAACAGGAGCACTTGCCGAATGTTGAAATGTGAGAGCACCGGAAAAATGGCGTTTTACACACTATACACAAAGGAACGTCGCATTTATCGATAGCGAAAAAAGTAAATAAATTTGTAGCAATTATGGACGATCGATTTTGTAGCTTTCGGCTATTGTAACGTTCTGTAGCTATACGTAGTTGACGCGTGAGTAAAATTATGCTTATTTTTTATCGTTCTATTGCTGTCATCGCAATTGACGATACAATTATTAGGAGGTCACATCGGGGATTTTTATACGAAGACACACATCACTGCCCTCAATCGTCGTATTTTTCTGCGACTTTACGAATTCGATCGATGGGAGGAGGAGGACCTCGGATCGTTGCGGCAATAAGTGTTAATGTAACGTTGGAGGAGAAAGAATGAAGACAGGGGGGTGGTGGAGAACAAAAGAATAGATACTCTCGTTAAAGGGGTGAAGTGATACAAATCTTTTTGTACCGTCGTAGATGCGATTTCGTTCATTGACGAAACTCACGAATTTTTGCAATTTTGTCATAATAACACTGTACGTGCAGACAACTATTATGGTAATATGGGAGCTTAAAAAAAACAAACGAAGCGATATGGAATAAAGATTTACGTTCTCACAAATTGTAAGTGTTTTTTTTAATTCCACTTACTTTTCCCTAGTAGAAATCTATCCATTTTTTGTCTTACACTATCCATTTCCCTTGTACCTTTAACACACTATTGATGGACAATAGCAATAATTCGATTTGAAATCAGCATACTCAAAGACAGTCTGAATATTTATAGTTACCATGAAAATAAATTAAAAAAAGTATCAAACAGCATAATTGATTGGAAATTTTCCAAGAAATCCAAATTTGGATTTAGATTTCTTCTCCAAAGCTGCGCACTGGAACAAATCATTGAAAAATTTGAATTTTCACGCTATTTAAAAAAAAACATAGATCACTTATGTAATAAATTCAAAGTATGTGCTTTTAACTATCTTTCCTGAAAATTTGAGCCAAATAGGTATTTTTAAAATACTGAATTTTTAATAAAAAAGTCGTTTTTTCGATCTACTGTTCATGCGTTAAACTTAAGGTAAAAAACGTAAATGGGACTGAATTCCTTAGGAAATTTCCAATCGATTTGCAGTATTTAAATATTTTTCGAATAAAAATACGGTTTTTAGAGAAAAAATGAGTTTTTAAAATTTAATTTGAAAAATGTCAAATTTTACTAAATTGAAGATTGTGAAACTTCTATAAGAGATAAGGACATGAAATTTTACCTAGACACGTATTTTTCGATGCAGAAACCATCAGTAAAATTTCAGACAAATTGAAAAAGCTCGACCGCGAAATGTTACATTTTGATATGGAATACCTCCATTGTTTATTCAAAAATTCCATGTAATTATTTTTTATTGCAGTTTGAAAAAGGGTTTTAATCTATCGATAAAGTTTCACAAAACGTTTAAGAAAAGGAGGTTTGGTGGAACGAATTTTAAGCAAGAATTTCAATGCTGAAACTATCCTGAAAAAATCCACTTTTTCATTAAAAAAAACAAACTTTAAGCGATTTACGGGCCGGGTTAATATCGTTTTAAAATAAAACGTAAAAACTCACGTATATTTTCTTTTTCGATATTCTACAAGAATCCACTTGAAAGTAAAAATCGATTTTTTTAACCACCCTAGTGCTTATATTAGGAACAAATATTTTATAACACTTTTAAGAATTTTTTATTATTAATGAACGTTTGTTTTTTAAATGTGAATGTCAACAAAATCTAAATGCTAAATTAATGATCAACAATAAGGATTGGTTCATAAACTTGAGTGACTGACAAATACCACCTGATATTGCTGAAATCCTATCTAAGTTTTGCTTAAAGCATAATTTATCATCACAGAATTGGTCACGAAATGTGAATCTCAAATATACATCTGCATAAATCAACACATTAACTCGGTAGGTTATTCATTGACCAAACTTGTTAAAAAACAAGAAAATTCGTAAGTAATAATAATCTATATATAACTTCTGCAGGCAATGGTAATACCACGATGGTAGTGAATACGGATGACTATATCACTAGAGATGATCTACTTCTCCAGGACGAAACTGTGTATTTGCCGAAGCCGTTTATCTAGGTTATATGCCTTACCTAAAATTCATAAATCTGGTTTTCACCTACCTATAATATTGCCGAGTTTTTACACAATATTTGATCAAAAACTGATTGTAAGAATCAAAATTCAGCACAAGATAGTTGGACCTATATAACTAATATATACACTGAGAAAAACAGCCATAGTTGAATTGACTACATCACATAATTGGAAAAATATAGTTAAAACTAATATGAAAAATAGTCAAATTTATCACTTTCATAGTCGATTTTACTCTAATTTTACACCAACTATCTCGTCATAGTTAACAAAATCAACTATGTAGAATGATTTAAATAAATATGATAAATGTTAAAATAACTCTAATCTAGTGTAGTCCTCATGTCTCGTAGTAAACCTTTATATTTACTATTAATTATAGTTAAAGTTTGTATTTATTATATATAGACTAGTTACACGACATTGAAATTTGTGTGTATAGTGGCATTGCAATAATACATTTTTTAACTGGATTGAGTGGTAGAGTAATATATTTATATTGATTTTTTGTTTTTCTCTTTGTTTCCTTGTTTATCTTAAATAAAGGACGAAGAGAGAAAAGTGGACTTTTCATATGCAATGATATATATAGTTTACAAATATTTTTAAAAAGTAAATATTGATTCCTTTCCATATTTTTTATAACAATTTCTTATACAATTTCTCTTAGTGAAGGTAGTAATTTTCTGAAATGACTATTTCAAAATAGTTGAGTCTATTTGTCTATTATGATAAGTAGCATTTTGAATCATGAAACATTAGTTAAACTTTACTATTTCAGTATAGTTATTTGAACTATTACCATGCCTAGTCCTCATTTCACACTATGATACATAGTAAAAAATGGTCATTTCAACTACTTTTTTTTCTAAGTGTAGATCAGGATCTTACATCATTGAACGTAACATCGTTATTTACTAACATTTCTTACGACTTAGTATTTGATGACATAAAAAGGGAGTCTAAAATGTCATTTGTATCAACCATACCATGCAATGAAATAATACGGACCACAAAACAGCTTCTACAGTCAACATATTTCATGTTCAATGGTATAATCTACCAACAGATATCAGGTTCACCTATAGGATTATCGATATAAGCTAATATGGTGAGGATAGATTTAGAAAACACCTGCCTAAATTCGTTCTTTTTATAAAAGATACGTCGATGACATTTTTGTAATATGCTACAAACCACAGGTTGACACGATTTTGAATACGTTCAATGAATATAATAGGAATTTGCAATTCACTCATGAGGTTGAAACAGATAGGCAAATCCCATTTTTTTATGTTTTGGCCATCAGGCTAAATAATTCACTGATCACTAATTGGTATTAAAAACCAACCAATTCTGGTCAATATTTGAATTATTTTTTAACCAACCTCTACAATATAAAAAATCTATGATCACCGGATTAGTAGACAGAGCTATTAATTTAGCTCATGTGAAGTTTAGCAATAAAAATCTAAACTGTATTAAACAGATTTTTACATAACTACAATCCTATTTACATAATTAACTCATGTATCTATAACAGAATAATAAATATTGAAAGAATCTGATCATTGACCGCAGAAGATATTTTTAACGTTACTACTTTTTGTAGTACCAAATTTTATTTTAAAATTAACATTTTATTTTCGAATTTCTTTTATTTCCAACAAGCTGATTACATGATAACGATACACGACACGTACATATTACAGCAACTCAATTTTTCCGTACGTATTTTCTTAGTTTTATTTTATTTTATATTACTTTATTTAAATCTATGTGATTTTGTTATTTATGCATTTTAATTGTTTTCTTAAGATTAACCCCTGAAGAGGGTGGCAGTGTCCATTTGAATTCAATTTTTCCATTTTTTATTTATCATTAAGTATTATATTGTTGAAGAAAGAAAACAGTATGATGATCAAACAAAAAAGTTTCGAGAGTTAAAAAAGGTTATAAACAAATTAATCGTTTTATTTTTCTAAAAAACAAAGGTAAAACGTCGCATCAAGTTGAAAACTTGTTTCAAAATTATTATTTTTTTAATTAGAAACTTATTTTTATGGTATCTTTTCAGCTATGCTTCATGATTTTCGAGAAATAGCCGAAAAACACTTGTTCTTCTTCTTGCAGGTAAGGGTATTTTCTGTAAATATGTTGGAAACAATACGTTAAAAATGGTTGTTATTTTTACAAGTACTATTTTTTGTGCAGTAGCAATAGGTTTATATAGGTTTCATCAGCGATAAAAAAAAATGCTACTCTTCATTTGTACAAATCTGGACCCCCGCATTTTTCGATGTAAATACAAAGTTCCTAGAGTCACCGCCTGGTGGCGTATTAAACAGTCCATAAACATTCGAAGGTGTATGCTCGATTTTGACTTCCGGGTTTTCAGGAGAACGCCATAGAACCAAGCCTGAAAAAAGTTGACAAGATGCTATTTTATTCTAACGATTTTGGTATTTTTTGAGTCACAGGCGCAACTATGGTTGCGTCCTTTTTTCGTCACATTTTACGTATTTGATGCAAAATTCTATTTTTTTTACATTTTCAGTTAAATAGATACTTCAATTTTAGGAAAATTATGATATTTTGTGAATCAACAATTGTTTATAATAGTTACAAATAAACATAATCAGCGATTAAATGAATATTTAATCAAAATCTTCTTCTCCATATCTTTCTTTAGTGAAAAATATTTAAAAAAAATTTTTTTGTTTCTAAAATTAATAAATTTTGTTTACATTTTTTAACTAAATTCTGATGTTTGTTATTGTCAATTTATGAATAAAAACCGGTTTGATGTGAAAACATTAAAAAAATAAATATTTAGGAAGAAATTTTACTTTTTACAAATAAACATGTCCACAAAAACTAGATTGTTTAACGGTCGTTGCATTATTAATATCACCAATCTCCAGTATTCCGAGGGATTAAACAATTTATTTTGGTCGGCTATAAATCATCACATTTTGGTGCAAAATTTCAAACTTTTATTAAAAACTACTATTTTGTTAAATTTCAATTTTTCTTTATCAAAGGCCATGGTACAAACATTACCTTCTTATTTTTATATCGGGCATTGTAAAGGTTTTTTTTTCTTGCAAGATTTTCAATTTTTTTATTTCTCGTGTATTTTTTTATTTACATACACGACCCTTATGTTATAAATAAATTCAAACAAATTTCTAGAGGGTAAAGCCAACGTTTTATTAAAAATGGCAAAAATATTTTACCTTACTCTTTCATTATATTTCACCTTCAAGCATAAGTTTTCGTTATCTTTGTGAGTAATGTATTATTTTGAAATTATTCTGAAAATGTATTCTGCTTTTCGACAATATCGTGTTTTATAATAATTAACAATTATTTTCTCACCGTATTAATTAATTATAGATAAGAAGACTTGAATTTCGTACCGATTGTATGACTATAATTAAGTTAATTGTTTCCAACTGCTCCTTTGCATATTCATATGTTTGATTTACTCTCTCATATAGTTTAATTTATTCATTAAATTTTCTATAAGTACAAATAGGGAATTGGGATTTCACTGTTTTGTAATATATTAATTTAAAGCTCATCAGGATACTTATTACTAAAACGTCCCACAATTAATTTTTAAAATTCAGATAATAAATGCTTGATTCAGAGTTGAATGGTTTAATTAATTAATTTTAATTACTTAAGATTCCAGAAGTGGAATACAATAAGAATGTATAATTAAAGCTTACAAAATTCTTCGAAAACTCGTTGAAAAAGGTTAAGCATTCTCGCGAACAAGTTCGAGTTTCTACAGTCGTTTGCAAATACGAAACAGTTGACTCAGTTTTAAGTAAAACTCCACTTTTAAAATGAAAGTTAATGTTAGTTTTACAATATTCATTTTTTATACTTTTTTTTTTGCTAAATGTTTAAAAAGTCACTGTGAATTTATCAAATATATCTTGTAACTATATGATTCAATTCCTTGTAATTTTTATTTTTTTGATTGAACATTTTAGAACCCCTTCAATTCCAATATTTAAACAAGAATTGCTATAATTTTTGTTTACATTTATTAACGTCCGAGTATACGGATTTTAAAATCGTTATATTTCGAACATGCATTGTAAAAGAAATTGAAACATCCTCATCGAAATATTTTTGAAGTTGTTTTAAATGGCTTGATAAAATTTTCGAAAAATAAGACTTGTCTCTTTTTTTTAAAGTGAAAAAAAAATAGTAATGTTGTTTAGTGAAATTAAATATTAAAACACTTACAAGTTAGACTATCTTTTGCTTTTTTTTAGGGCAAGTGAAAGATCATTTAACCACACTATGTGTTTTTGGAATGAGACACTGATTTTTTTTCGATATTTTGACATTTTTGACGATATTCTGAACATTTCTTGACACAAGAATTATATTAAGGCAGATAAAATTTCTCTACCTTATGTGACAAAACATTTAATTGCTTTCTCCTCAATAACGAAGAAGTTGTCACCTTGAAAATCGACATTAAAACTTAATTTTGAGTATTGAAACCAACAAAAGTAACTTTACAATACTTACTTCTCAAATTTGAACTATGATACTTACCCAACCTAAAAATGTAGAGAAAAATGTTTGGCATTTGGGCGCCACTTAAAGATTCAAATTTACAAAAATTAAATAAATTAATCATAAAATATGAAGTTGAAAATAAATATTGCTTAGGAAATAAAAGAAATTTAAACTGAATAATGGGAGACTTGACCTAAAACTACTTACGAATTACGAAAAAGGTGAAGTAACAAGACACAGACGATTTTTCAATACTATTTTTCTTTATTTTAATAACGTTTAATTATTTAAAGAAAGTGCATTTCTTTGCATTATTTACATTCGAATTCCGTAATTGCTTAAAAATAAAAACGAAAATACATCAGTCTTTATTTATCTACTTTACGAGTACCGCCGTAGTAAATAACAAGTAAATCGTTCTTCTTTGTAGGAGCCTAAATAGTCTTTACAATAATTGCTTATGTATTCTTCGTTACGTCAGTTGTATATACAAATTTCAAATTATTCTCAGTAATTGTTTCTCGCCCCTCACCTACGCAATCTCGATTCTTATCCTGTTCGAACTTTCATCTTCGTTACATCGCAGTTATGTTTAAAATCAACAATTTAAATCAAATGCAATCTCCCTTGTCACTTTTGTCTAATTTAATGAAAGAAAACGCTGACAATTATAAATAAACAATTTCGAGAATAGACTTATTGATCCTTAGTTTACCCAAAATTTATTATATTTTTGGCAAGTTTACTGACTTCCAAAAATGTACAAGAAGTCTATGCTCAATATTCCGTTTGATATGGCAAAATTTATAGGGCAAAAAGTTACCAAATTATGCTTTTTTAAAAATGAGAAATTTACATGTCATTTAAGCACTTATTTACCAGTCACACTTTGTTCGTGCTACTTGGCAGTATCGGCGAAGTTGTTCGTACTGGCTATAGCGTACGGTTGATGAAAATGGGCGAAATGCACGAAATCAAGGATTTTCTTTTCTGGAAACCAGCCTTTTTCTTTCAAGAACTAGAACATCTTTCGTTCCTTAAGTGCAATAGCGAAAAAGCGCACACGCGATGCTAGACGAAGATAAACTGTTCAAAGCTGATCTTTAATTTCTGTAAATCACGATCGAAGCTTTCGACGGTCCAATATCGCGATGACGATCAACGCCTTTGCGATCAATTCTCAACTTTCCCCTCGATTCACGCTGTATTTATTATTCGGTTTCATTTCCAGTTGAAGGGGTTCCCACTTTGACAGGTACGAACCAAATATTGTGGAAAAGTTTAACAAGATCCAGCAGTCATTTCCCCTTGATTTTTAGTATTAAACTTAACTAAATTATAATTTCTACTGATTGTACTAGAGCTAAATCCAAACAGTAATCCAAGGAATAAATTAAGTTAAAACAGACAATTAGTTTACAAGTATCGAATATCAAAATTATTATCAAAAGAGTATGAACTTACTTATTTTACAAACGTACAGGGTCTTCGAACCAGCAGATAATATCTTAAGATTAGAAAGTATAAACTTTAAACGTAAAGAAATCTAGATAATATTTCTATTTTACTCGCAAGCTGCATGTGACAATATTCTGCTCGAGACATTATAATCACTAGTTAATCAAATTCTATGCGTGTAATTAAATTTCCATGAAGGATTTCGTTGTTTTGAAATTTATGAAAAAAGAAATTCATTATATATTATCCGTTGATTCCCGACTAATCTGCAAGTAAAATATTTTTGACAATGTGAAATAAAACTTTCATTCGAAAAAATCTATTCACACGATTCTCAGGAGTAAGAAACCTCGCTTCAACGAATTGCTTTGCGACTCTGATTATTTTTTTACAGGGTCTGCAACGTGAAATTATTGCAATATGAAATTTATCAGAATAGTTCATGCCTGACATTCTGCCCGTTTACGACATTTTCTTAAGTTCTGCGCTATTTTACACGACTTCCGTAATATCGGCGAACACTTTGATTGCGATCCAATAGCAAAGTGTTCGGTTTTATATTATACAATTACGGTATTGCTTTTGGAGGAATAGATTCTACACAATTTCATGCCCGTATTTCTTCGATGAAAAGACTTTTGCGTAGATTCTCCGTAGAAAAGATATTTTCAGAATCCTCCAAAGGCATTACTGTTTACACGAGTACGCAGTTTCTTTGTTCCACTTTGAGGGCTGTATTTAGAGTGGCGATTTCGTCCAATTTAAAAAAAGAATCCGTATTGGTTATGTAAATATAACCTTGTCGTGGTTTCAATTTTATTGATCACCTCACTGCTGAAAATGCAATTGTACGCATCGTATTGTTGAAAGTAAACTCTGTTCACTTCTCGCAGTTTCTATTGTAGAGATTTAGGTCTTTTAAAGGTTAGAAGGTTCTAGTTTTAACTCTACATTATATGATCATCTTAAGCAGTGACTCGTCTTTAACGATTCACATTCACGATTGAAATCACCACAATAACTATAGCACTCTTAGATGTCTATGCGAAAGATTCATGAGTCCAGCGGAACCACTACACTGCGATGATATTTTTTACAGAGACCTTTTTTCACATCGTCGAGAATGAGGTCTCGGGGTTTGGACGTTGACGTCATTTTTGCACCGTGTGGGCAATGGGAAGTTGTCAAACGCGAAGTTCCTCCATCGTTTGTTGCTGACTATGCATACCCTTTTTCAGAGTACTCGAGCCAGCCATCACCATGCCCTCCTGCTGCAAATGATTTGGGCTGATGATCAGATTTTGGCCTCCACTCTTTCCGGATTTCATGTTTTTTGGAGGAGGTGGAGGCATCGGCACGTGACACGAATTGTTCTGGCCGTCTCCGAAAACAGGTGGTGGCATATGCTGAATGTGACGACGTTCCAGAGTCTTGGTCTCCAGTTCGCCGCAAATGTTGTTGGGCATCTGGCCGTTTTCTTGGCGTTTCTTGGGGTAGGAATGATGATGATGATCATGATTGTTCTTGTCTCGTTGGAAGTAAACTCCGGCGAAAATGAGGCCATTGAGGATGAGTAGGATACATCCGATCGCTATCGTAATACTAAGGGCGGTGGAGTAGGCGGCGAAACCATCCTCAGGTTGGGAAGTATTCTCTTCGAAGGTTAATTCACTAGGGCCGACACTGGAGGCATTCGGCTGCCTTTCCGTCGTCGGTTCGTGAGTCGTTGGCCTCAAAGTCGTCGCCGGTAACCTTTGAATAAATCTCGGCGGGACCTGTAAACAATTCGATTGGTCGGATTAGGATCCTCAGTTTCCAAACGAAATCGTTGAGGCGGGGGCGGAATCTGTGTCGAGTGTCTGACTTTCTACGAAGCGGGTGATTGTTTCATCTGTCCCTTGAGATCAAGTGAATTGTGTTTGGTAACTTTAATAGGATTCGAACTTGTGGTTGGAAATTTATGTATGTATTGTGCTACTGGAGGTTGTCGCAAAGTGGGAGGCGTAACTTTTCAATTTCATGATTTTATGTATTACGATTTTAAATTTGAGTTGATAAAATAGTTAGGTTATTAGTTTGTTAAAAAATCGATATATACCTGTTCAGCATCCAGTAAATGATGAGATCTAGGGACGTCATCGGAACCGGGCTTATGCAGATCAGGAACCAAGTTCAACCAAAAAGACAGTCTGTGAGCTCTGTAGTGGTTTTTCAACTTTGTCTTGACGTCTGAAAAAGAAAGGAAGTGACGTTATTCGTGTTCCGAATGAAGGGAATACGCTTGAAAATGTTTCCCGTCGCGTCGAGGCGAATTTGCAACTCGGTCGGTGCCTTTCCTGCAAGGGAAGTGGTCGCGTGTAATACGCGCTCACATTTTCCTTATTAACGTCGAGTAATTAATTAGGTCTGCCCGTGGAGTGGGATAGGCAAAAGGGATATAAAAAAGAAATAAACGAGAAGTTAAAAAATGAAAGAGCGAGCTCTAGAAATGAAGATAAGAAGTCCGAGTTGCAGCTCTAGATAATTCGTTAAATGGATTAAGCGCCAGAAAAGTTTCTACAGCAATCCTGTAAATGTTGCTTCTTCATTCGCTCCTTATTGGACTTGCCGACTCCGCGCCTATATGAGAAAGCTTAATACGAGCTAGCACGAGTATATGTATGTAGGTACTTGTATACACGGGAAGTTTAACGTAAACCGAAGTGTCTTTAAAGAGGTACGAACGTAATTTCGGACCAACGCGCTTGATACTATTCAGCTTGAGTCTTTACGGTGCTATTGTCTCACAGTTGCATGCACGTGCAAGTCTTCCTTCCTGGCTAAAGTCCCCCTGCACCTCAGTCCCTACTAATTCTGTATACGACGCTTGATTTCCCCTACCCATTTTCCGTCTTGGATGAATTTCCAGCGGAGGTACCCCTCGTGGATCGTTCGTTAAGATAATTATAACGAGTGCTTCGGCTGCACCGCCTCTGCGACCCATTATGCACCGTCGTTTCGATAATATCTCGCGCTGCGAACTTTTAAACGCAGCTCGGCGCAATATATCGAATTAAAAGCATAGAATCTTTCACCGAGGAAAAACTGCACGAGTCGAGTGTAAAAAATCTTTTTTATCGCTCCTGATAAAAGTTGTTGCGGTCACTGAAATTTTTGAGTACGCGTAATTAGCTTGCCAGCATTTTTGACCCAACATAAATTAAAATGTCCCGGAAATAAATTAGAAATAATTTTCTGTCCGTTCACCGTATACTGTGTGATTAGATGTATTAAATATAAAAACGGAAGTAAACTAACAATGTTGTAACTTTACTTGGTTAAGTATACATCTTTTCAGTTTTTCGGAATGCTGATCAGGATATAATCTAGCAATGATATGGCATAACTTATCAAGTACCTTATGTAGGTCTGATCATGATTCAATAAAACATATTGGAGAATGATAACGTCATATTGACCAATTAAGTCCTAAAGATACACATTTTTTTTGAGTTTCATTTTGAACAGAAAAATTGATTAATATTGACTTGATGATATTATTAATATTAAAAGTGATTTAGTTGTTGTCACGACTAAATAACTTTGCAATAATAACCTCCGAAAAATAAGTTAAAAAAAATAACTTTAACAAAAATAACTTCAAATATTTCTGAATGCGTATATAATAAAACATTGTTCGAATAATGTTCATTACATTCTTAACCACTATTCATCAATTATTGAAGCAATTCATGGAAATGAGTGAACATTGATATATATTTAAATTTTGATAAGTTCATACTTTCTACATCAATCATTATGAATATCGATTTTAATTTAATATTCGTTAGTACTTTGTTAGGTTTAGGTTAGGTTAGGTTAGGTTAAGTTAGGTTAGGTTAGGAGAGATATTTCGAAAAATACTTTTTTGTAATTTTTGTTAATGCATGTACAGACGCGTTGAGATATGTATAATTCGCAAATGTTGTGTTGAGATGAAGAGATATTTGAAGTTATTATTATTAAAGTTATTTTTTTGGAGTTATTTTTCGGAAGTTATTTAGTCATGTAGCCATTTAGTTTACTATTATTGGTTCAGTATGCTCTTTCTATTGGTGCCGAAAAATTGCACTTAACCCCTTGACTGCGAATGACGAAGATCTTTATCATTTTAGACTTGTCTGCCAGAAAAAGGCAAATCTTTGTCATGATATAAAGTAGACTAACAAATTCTGGAATTTATGTAAAATAAAACCAAATCCATTTCTAGGCAGTCTAAGGTGTACTGAATATGATGGCATTGCCCATTTTCATAATCGCTGTGTCAATAAAAATATATAAATCCATAAAGATGGTAGTTTTAACAATTTTTGCAAAATCTTGGTCATGAAGTATGACATTGTGTTCAATCAATTTATCCATAAAAAGTTTATAAAATTCTTGAAATTTGTTATTCAGGCGTTTTTGGAGTCGCTGATTACGAATCTGAGGACAGATTTTGGAAATGCAAAATGGCGGATCCAATATAGCGGACACTTTTTTAAAAAGTCTAACCATTATGCTTGATACTTGTCATTCGGGGAGTTTCGAGAGTCGCTGATTACGAATCTGAGCTCAGATTTTGGAAATTCAAAATGACGGATCAATATGGCGGACACTTTTTTTAAAAGTTTAACCATTCTGCTTGAAACTTGTGCTCGGCGGTTTTCGAGGTTGCTGATTAGAAATCTGATGATATATTTTGAAAATTTAAAATGACGGCTACAATATGGCGGAGAAATTTTTAAAATATACACTAAGTTAAAGTAAAATCTAACAAATTTATTTTTTGTCATTTTGGGCATTTTTTGTGAAATTCTCGTGACAGTCAAGAGGTTAAATTGAAAAAGACTTGAATTTTATGTTTTTTTTTTATGTATGATTTTTCATTTTAAAAACTTGGTTCTCGACCAAAGTCCATTAAATTATACAAAATATTATGCGGATTTTTGTGTTTCTGTGTGTTTCATCACCTTTAAAAAATGTCATTATTGTATAATAGGTGATGATACACATAAATTTGGAAAGTCGTTGTTCACTATAGTGACATTCGTTTCACAAAACAAAAGTTTTAAAATAACAAGTCAGTTTTTTTCGAATATAGAGTTTTTATCAATTTTTTCTTAATAAATTTTATCGGCCATATTGTATCCGCTATTTTTGTAGTAAAAGCCAATAACAACTATTCTGTAAAATGCCAGATTTGTAATTTCCTTTTTTATGAATGGTTTTCAATCAAAAGTGAATTACCCTAACCTCTGCAAAATTTCAAATTCTAATCTCGAATAACATATTTACTAATAAAAATACCGTATTTTTCTATTAAATGCGTGCTGTCATTGTTTATACTTTCGTGCTTATTAGTATATATGTTATTCGAGATCAGAATTTAACATTTTTTTGAGGTTAAGGTAATTTAAACCGAAAAACAAAAATCTTCTTATAATTTGATGCACTTATGATTGAAAACAATTCATAAAAAGGGGAATTTCAAATCTGACATATTATGTTAAAGTCGTTTTAGAGAAATTTAAATGATGTTTTAACTACACTGATCGACTAGGTTAGTTTTAAGTCATTATTAATCCACAGTTTCCCGTTGAGAACGAATTTCGAAAATAAGAAAAAATGTGTATTTCTGGGACCTAATGGGTAAAAAGGTGAATAAACAATGTTTAACAAAAAGGGGGAATGAAATATTTAAATAAATTAGTAAGAATTTAATATTTGTTCTTAAAAATATATTTAAGATATTTCGATTAGGTCCTCATTGTCGAGCTAAAATTATTTATTGAAATTAATCATAAATGTTATCATTTCTTCTAGAAGATAGAATGTGTAAATAAATTATTAAATTAATAATGAATAACGTACTGATAATATAGAAAAATAATTTACGTAACATGACATGTGCACTTCGTCACGTGCTAACTATATCACTGACATTTAAAACTAATGAATAATGGTGTCAGTTAAGGGGGTTCTAAAGTGGTCCGCCGGTAAGGTAGGAAATTTCATTAAAAAATGTAAATTAAAGATGACTGAGTAACATTTTTCAAATTCCGGCTCCGCAAGGACAATTCTAAGCACTATAAACAGTTTACTAGAAAGTACCAAAGGTATTAATTGAGAACTGACCAATAAGTGCTTTTTATTTATTTCAAAAAACTCTCAGTTTACATTCAATTCAGTCATTTTTTATTTACGATTTTTAGTGAAAATTCCTACCTTCTTTGCCGAGAACTTTAGAACCCCTTTAAAAACTATTAAATTTTGGAAATAATTCAGTAATCTAACATAAAGTGTAATTTTAAAAGTACATTTTGTGTCTCCTTTTTATTAGGTTCCTCTGTAATTCTTATATTATTTAAGCTACGTTTCAATTTAGGTTGCTATTGTAAGATGGTTGGAAGGTTGGGAAGATACATCGAAATAAAATAAAATAACTGTTCTAGTAGTTTATATAAATATAACAAATAACTACTATCTTTTTAATAATACAGTTTTATTAATAAATTTTCATTATTTTATTTTAATTTAACTTATATTCAATTATGGTTTTTAGGAGTGACTTTCTATTGACACATTAAAGTAAATTGCATTTTGTAAACACATAATTTTTGTGGTAAGTTTTTGAAAATATAATAAGTACAAAATGTGGTTACTAAGTTTCCGGTGTCGTAACGTAAGACAGACGAAGATAAAATAAAATAAATTTTGGTAAAACAAAAATTCAATTGAAATTATTTGAATTTTGGAAAGGCCACGTTACTTTGAAAAAAGAGTCTGGGGTATTTTGGACTGCTGATGACGAATGTGACAACTTGCCTTATCTTGTCCACCAGCATGATAAAACAGTGACAACAGGTATTTTTTTTTTTAGTTTTTTTGCATTTATTTCGAAAAATTGCAATTAAACGTTAATCTGTATGGTCCTTGTAAGATTAACCAGAGGTTTCAGCAGGTTATAAAGGGTGATATAATGAAAAGTTTATATTTTTTGTTTACATTTCATATTTAGCAGACACATTCCGTACATGTGATATTTTTTAGAGAATATTATCTATAATATGACTGTTTTCCCCGTTTTTGAAGACCGAACGGTAAAAAAGTCAGGAACAGAAATGAAATTTTAGTTAAAATTCAAATTTTACGTACTTCGGGATCTGATAAATAATAAAAGAATTTTGGCTAATATTGTAAAAAGTGTTCCGTGTAGTCTAATAATGTTTTTGCGGAAGGATTGTTGCAAATATGGTATATGATTTTCGATAAACAGGTTTTGACAGAAATGTTCAAAGTAATGTTTAGGAAAATAATTTAATTTGTTAGTTTTTATTTGATGTTAACAATACATTTTTAAACTGAACAGACAAATTTGACGTTTGTTTGTGTTCAGAAACATATTAAAAAGACAATCTGACGTCGAAGCAGATAGTTTATTGGGATTAACAGTACCTATACTTTCCATAAAAGATTTACAAAATTACTGCGATATTCACAAACGGTTTAAAAATTATACATTAAATCAAATTGCTATTTTCATTGTCTTGCGCCTGAAATATGATTTTTGAAAGAAACTTAAATATGACTTGATCTCCAAGAGTCTGCACAAGTCCATACGAAAATACTGGAGTATATTTCATAATAAATATTAATATCTAAATAATTTTCTGCTAAATATTAGATGTTCCGTATGAACAAAAATTCTTTTTATCGAATTCACAATGACTAATGAAAGTTTGATATTGGAGTATATTACAGAGACGTAATTTTTTAAATAGGATGAATTAGCAATTAGTTCTTAAAAGTATTTCATGTGCTCCATAAATCTTGGAAAACTCGGCAAAGTTGGGATGGGTACACACTAATAGAAGTTATTGACTATGAAGTTCAGAACTTGAAGCCATTATTCAGCTACAATTTTTTTATCGGAAAATCTTGGCTCGTTGCACAGAGTTTCACGATGTAATAAAAATTACAACGAAGTTCTCCGGTAAAAAATATATGCCGTATCGGTTAAAATACTCCATTTATATATATTCAAATCGGCATTGAAATATAATAGACTTGGAAGATAATCTGTTTTTTTACTTACAAGGGTAAACGAAAGGTTCTAAAATTTGCAATGCAGATTATAATATATTATAAGCCATTACGAAATACTGAATAGTGAAAAACCAAAAGGACTTTAACGATGGGTACATGTAATATTATTAGTTACTTCTGTCGACGCTAGACGTAAACGTGAATATTGGAGAGCTGCCGCTGCTGCTTTTTGCACCCGCTATGGAAATTGATTTCGATTTCATTTATATGATATATTATGCTAAATTGAATTTTGACATTGCATAATATCATATATTATTTTTCGACACGTAACCATGATATTGTTGAATAATATTAAATAACTAATTAAATAAAACTAAATAAAACTAATTTTAAGAGTATGCCATCACTTTAATATACTAAAATAGGAAAAATTAAAATACTACTGTTTTCTTCATATAATTCAATCGTTAATATAAAGTTGATTTATTCGATGTAAGGAATGGTGATGTAAAGAATACAACACAATCTATAAATAAATTAAAATGCTTTTGATTAACTTCGTTTTAATCCATAGAGGAAGGAGAAGATACATTTAGTCTAATTGCGGGATTTTGACTAGTGACGAATAAAAATGTAACTTTTTAATTCGCAAATAAATGAAAATTGAATAATCCTGGAATTAATAAATCTGCATAATTCAGTGGAACTTAAGGAAAATTGTAATAAGCCACCTTAATTAAAATGTAGCTGATGCAACGTCGGTAAAACTTAAGCCCCTCGGCAATAAAATAAATCTAAATGCCACAAGAACATTCTATGAATTAATTGAAATAAAAGTAGATGTAATTCTTCTTGACAAATTATAGCGAGCTGTTAAGACAGAAAGGAGATTTAACAGCTGGTAGTCTAAGGTAGGCACTTTAAAAAATATGTACAATTTGAAGCATTTAATGAGAATGCTATAAAATAACTAAAACTTACAGGTACAATGTCAAAGACCCGTAAAATACCTGTTTCCTTCAGCGTGGTAGTGTTGCACCAAGCTGGATATTAACTCGAATACCTTAATTCGTTGTACTTTTAGATACGAACGGCACTGTGAAACGGATTCCAGCTTTAATAAATTGGAATGGTTTACGTTAAATTTACTGCGAAGAGATATATTACAGCAGGGATATTTTTCATTTTTAACGCAGAATTTATCATTTCTTGACTGACTAAGATTGGCACTGCAAAATATCAAAATTTAAAAAATGTTGTATAATCGATTTTTGTTGTATGTTGTTTCATGGGAACAGATAATAAAAACCATTACATTTTGAAGAAAGATTAAAGATTAAACAAAAACAAAGGTATTCCCCGCAAAACAAAATATATTTGCAAAAATATAATTTAATATAATTAATTTATATTCTTTATTGATATTTTTGATATTTCAATTTTTAGTTATGTAGCACAAAAGATTGATTCATAGTTTTAGAAAATCTGGAATTATTAGTGGCAAAAAAAATGTAATAGAATTTATAAACAAAAATATAATTCTACTACAAAAATATTTTTTACAAAATAATGCCATAAATTTTCATTAAAAAGTACATATAAACAATAAAGAAATTTATTAAAGTAATAAAATCAAATTCATTGAATGAATTTAATAACAGCTTTTATTCACTTGTATATAGAATTGTATTTTTCTTGATTTCCTGAACATGATTCATTCCAGTAATACAAAATTTATTACTAACAAAAATATTTTAGTTTTAAATCTAAACGACAAAAAAGAAGCATAATTTCATGTCCACCATTAGTTGATAACATAACCTCTAAAATTTGCAATATTTACTATTTAATGGAAAACTGTATATTCTTTCTGTTAATTTATGTTTAACTGTTGTTTCATTACTGTGGATTCATAAATATATTACTACAACGTAAAATATTTCAATATGGGGTCTTTCTTACATATTTTGTGTACGTGTACGGTTTATGTCTTTATATTGTTTCTATGTATTTTTCTTTTATTATATTTTGTAAAATAATTTTAGTTTTCTTAATTTTATTTTTTTTTATGTTAAATAATTATTACGTAGGTATTTAAGTTGAAATATATAAAAGATATAAAGTTGTGGATGAAAAGCTGTGCATAATTTGTCAATAAAAGAAGTAAGAAATTTGTATTTTTCATCATTAAATTGCTAATCTAAATAATATTCCCAGTATTTTAGGACATTCTAACCTCGAAATCCAGGAGGATGAAAAACATACAATAAATATTGATAAATCCGCCGACAAATTTCGGCTTATAGTACAAGTGTTTTGTGGGATAATTGATGTAAATGATATTTCTAGAAGTCATTTTGCATTGGAGACATTAAAAAATGACAGTTATTTGCAAATCATCCATGTAAATTATTTATAAACAGATGATATATCATATGTACATCTCCATTTCTGAAAATATATGAAAATCTTTCCGTTACAGAAATTGGTAAAGTGGTCATTCTTAAGGGATAGTTGATATTAATAATTTATCTTATTATTCTCGTCTTTTAGATCCGACAACATTATTCCCTAGGTTGAAACCCAAAGAAAGAAACGCGAAACAGGAAGGAGCGCGAAATCGGTTCAATTACACTATCTAGACCGAAAAGAACTCTTAAAACCGATATTATATTGACATAAAGAAGAGTTATTAACAAATACCTTAAAAAAATGTGACACGTGTGAGTGTCAACAACAAAACAACACATTCTTTCCCACGGGCGCAAAATAAATATATCCGGGAGTAAAATAAGTTTCCTGCATTCTGAACGCAATGTACTATTTTGCTCCCTAGTTGTACAATCTACTATTCTAAGAAACTATGGTCCCTACTTAAAAATATATAAGAAACTTTTTTGTTGCAAATGAGCTGAAAAATATGCAAGAATGTTACCGACGTCGGAAAACGATGATTGGAATTTGTTATTAAAAATTGGTTAATAACAATTTAATCAACAACTTTTCGGTATTCAGATTAAAAAATTCAGGAGGTCAAAATTTGTAGACAACACTAGGTTCCAGTTATGGACACATAAACAGACATGGAATCACGTCCTGAGCCTAGACTATTATTATGAATCTACTCAGTATTACCTAATTTCTAACCTAAAATTACTTGTACTTTTGTCTCCACGTAATTCCACTTCAATTTTAGCGAAATAAGATATGATCGTGAAAATCTGACTTCCTGAGAGAAGACCGAAAAGAGGTCATAAAGGACACATTTGAGCAATTTACTTCTTTTATTTAATAGACAATTAATAATTATATTTTTTTTTATAAAACTTAATCTTGAGAATATATTAGTACTAAATATATTAAATATATAATATAATATACCAATTATATAGATTAAAATTGTAGAGAACTGAGAAGCGCGGTATGTTACAATGTATCAAAAACATTTGATAGAAGTTATCGATAAAGATTATTTCGGATGTAAATTTGACGAAATTTCCTATCAAATATAATTTTCCACGTGACCGATTAAAATAACTTCTGATTTTTCAGGAAAATTTTTCTGAAAAGATAGGATCTCGTAAAGAAGTAAGACGTCTTATTTCAAATGCTACCAAATAGTTTAATATAACTAGAAAATAAAATAAAAAAGGTCAGCATTGCCCTACAATCTCAGGTATTGTAAAAATTTTCCTCAAAATTTTACTCGAAATTTCCTTCCACGTTTCAAACACGAAGTGTTCTACTAGACTATTTGGTACCATCTGAAATAAGACGTCCTACTTCTTTAAATGATCCTTTCTTTTCAGAAAAATGACAATTCTGATAATGAGTGAAGGTGTATAATTAGTTAATATAAATATGACAGTAACCCCTTCAAAATGAACACGAAGTGTTCAAACGTCCAGGGAAATTTTGAGGAAATTTTTTGCAATACCTGAGATTTTAGGACAAAGCCAACCTTTTTATTTTATTTTCTAGCTATATTAAACTATTTGGTACCATCTGAAATAAGACGTCCTACTTCTTTAAGTGAAGGTGTATAATTAGTTAATATAGATATGACATTTATTACAATTTTACACTAAAATTAAAAAAAATGGCTCGTAATGCTTTAGAAGTCGGCATGGCACGTATACTAATCCTTCTCTAGGAAAAGTTGTTAATTTCTGGCTTCACGGATGAAGCTACTAACGAACCACTTCCCGCGTAACTGACTACTTTTCTGAGATAATGGCTTAAAATAAGTATGACGAATTCTGTATGTCAATTACGTGGTACTAAGTTGTTTTCCAAAAAATTTAGTGGGTTCTAGGACCCTTTATTGTCTTCTTTATGAAAGATCTAGGAAGTATATCCCTAATAGTTTTATAAAAGACAAAATTTGACAAAACTTCCTGAAATTGGCAACTATAAGTGAATAGAATTTTTCACCGCTGTCGAAAGTATTTCATTAAAGCTCGTAAAACCTGATGGAAGACAATCTCTCAAAGTCACTATTTTTGTTCCTTAGGAAAGGACGTATGTAGTATCCAAAGACAAAAACTCCGTCAATAAGCCGGAGCAGTAACGGGAGTAAAGGATCGGGCAAATATCGGGTACGAGGTGGAAGCAATTCTTCGTCAGCCAGAGGCTTTGTCGGCTCTCGTGCACGTTCTCGCACCTTTCGTTCCGTTAATAAGATTTACGAAGAGGTGGTTGGCAGTGTGAACTTGCCAGTGCACTAATCACTGAGTATTACGTCGCCCCTATATATGCGTCTATGTGTAGGTGAGTCTGTTCCACAAGGAAAGATAGAGAGTGGCACAGCAAGAGAGAAGGAAAAATTCAGAAAGAGACCGAAGAAAATAGGACGACCGACAGTGTAAACGACTAACCAAAAAAGACGAAGATGAAAAGAAATGAGAAGGATAATGAGGGAATCGAGAAAATTGGCAGGAGTGTAAAAAAGAAAAACTGGTCAGAATGAGAAAATGACGAGGAAATGAGGCACGGAATTAAGAAGGGAATAATCGATGCCAGGATGAAGGGACGTTTACAGAGGGTCAACCTTATCAAATATAAAGTGATAAACAAAAGACAAGTGAAAGGGAGTCAAATTAAAGGAAGACGAGCGGATAATTTACTTACATTTCCAACATGGAGAATGAAAAAAGTATTGGAAAAGTAATACGTATAATAACTTTTCCTGAAATTGGCTTACCTATACTGATATATTTTTTATGCACAGCTTCGTAGGCAGTCCATTCTATATTCTTTAATTTCGTCCGTTCTGGCCTGGAACCCGTTGGACTGGAGTCAGGCGTTCCTTCATTTGGATTCCTGAAAAAATTCAACGAATGCTTCATTTTCCAGACGAGCGTCAAATTAAAAAAGTGTTGGGAAATAATTAATAGGAAGGAAAATTGTTGGAAGGCAAATAATATGCGTCGCTATTTCGTCAGAATTGATATCTGAGAAAAGAAAAAAGATGCAAGCGTCGCGAAAAGTTCGACGGCAGCTGGAAACCTTATTTCCGCTCTGGCGCGAACCTTTCTAAATTCTACCCGACGGAATGTCAGCGATATAACAGGGTGTTTCTTGGTTACGTATGTAGGTGTCAAAGTAAGCTCCGAACTGCTCATGCTCGAACTGCAAAGCTCGAACTAAAGGAAGCTTTTGCTCTGTTTGGAACGGACGCACCAGAGTTCGTGGGAATTTTTTCTCTCGCTTCTTCGATTCACAGTTTGGAAAAAGTTTGGAACTAATTTGAAAAGTCATAGGGAATAATTCCGTTCAATTCTACATACGGGATGCTTCCAGCTTTCTATGCGACTTCGGAACGTGGGAACGTTTCTCTCGTAATAATATTTGATTTCTGTTGATTCGACAGAAGCGAGGATAATTCGTTTTTTCTTTATTTATTTATTTATTTATTTACTGTTAATATAAGGACCAAATGGTCCTTAAGACAATAGGAAAGCATTTATGCTGATACATACATAGAAAGAAATTACGAAAAAAAAAAAAAAAAAAAAAAAAAATAATACAAATAGATGCACGCTTAAACCATGTACGAGCGCAAAAACATCCAATCAATCGTAATATCTGTAAATTAGACTAGACACTCTATTTTTAAAAGAATCTAGTCTAGGAAGCAATCGAGTTTATTCAATTCCCGTTTTAGGCGCGGGATGGTAAAAATCGTAGTCCCTCTTGCAAGTTGATTCTTTTAAGACTCTTAAATCTCGAATTGTCAGTTTATTGTCAATTTCACACGACTGCAATGGATGTATATAAATTAGTTAGTACTAGTGGACTAAGAGTGTCTGGTAGTCCACGAAATATAGAACGAGTCCTTGCATATCGATCGTAAGCCAAAAAAAGTTTCAGAGTTAAGATGCAAATTATGTAAAATTGGAAATATGAAACTGGGTTCTATTATGAAGTTTCTTAATCCGCGGACAAAATTTAATTTTCAGACGTTACACACAATTAGACTTTGTGTTTGAAATGAAAGTTTTACGAAGTCTTTCGAATTCCTGAAAATGAAGTCAAAGCGTAACAACACTTTGGTGTTTCCTCGCTGGAAGTCGACGATTTGTGCCAAGAAAATGATGAGTAAGGTAGTCCTCGTTTAAATATGATAATATTATTATTAACCTTTCCGTTAGTAACTTAAATTAATAAGTGCTTTTCCTTGAAAACGGAAGGAACTTCGAAGTCTAAACGAAAATTACATTCGTTGAACTTCTTGGATCGTGAAGCCCATTGAAGTTAAACTTTTGCCGTCACAATGGCCGAAGCGAGATACAAAACGAATTTCAATCTTAAAACTTCTAGATTTTGAATTTTTCATTATTTTTGGTACAATAAAAGATAATGAGTATTAAAGAATAGACTTACCCTGTTCGCGCAAAGTTGGTCAAGTATAGTATGACGCTTTCGGAAAGGCCAATTTCCGTTCTGGTGTAATTCTTTGTCCAGTGAGATAGACCACCGACCAAAGGGGCACCAAAAAAGTACGGCAGTTCCTCGCCGTGTATACAGCCTTGTCTCTGAAAATTTAAACAAATAGAAAATTGTTAAATCGATTCTGAGCCATCGAAAAGAAAATTCACGAAGCTGTTATTTTCAATAATCTTGCGTAGGAGTAGGGAAAAGCTCCGGTGCCGCTCGGGGCACGACGACGGTGATTTACAGGTCGGGTGTGAGCTCGCTTCCATTATTTTCGAAATTCGAATACCCCGACCCTAACCTATATTCACAGGCGTCAGCGACACGTACGCGCCACGTACACAATCTCCGGGAATATCTGAATACGTATCGCTTTTTTATCCGCGTCCCTTTCACGCTGCTTTCTTTTTCCTTGTTACATTTCAGAGCTCGTTCCCGCCGCCTTTTTCTTTTAGAATTTATATTTTACATTGTGTTTTCACACTTTTGGTTCCGTTAATTTCTCATACGAGCTTTGTTGTTTTAACTTTCTCCATTTATTGGAATCTGCGAAAGAAAGGACTATTGCGCGAAAGAATAAAATCGGCGTGTTTGAACTTTCCTTTATTTACGCTCTTTTATTATGTATTTGAATAAACTTTTAATAATTTTACGTAGTAATATTAAAAGTTGTACAATAATCTGCACAAAAATTGTTTGATGATTCAGACTTTACAAGTGTAAAATCGACGTAAGCGAAATCTTATTTTTCTTTTTTTCAAGATCAGGTCACATTTTTATGTCCAATCAGGTTATCCTCAATATTTTAAACCAGTATTCAGCGAGGATTGAAATTAAATTTGGATTTGTCCGAACCCATTTCTCAAATGTATTATACAGATGCAGTCGAACTCCCTTAACGAATACGTTCGGGATAACACTAGGTATTTGAGAAGGAAATATCGACTCCCTCCAAATATCTCTCCTTAGAAGGAACTTGTATTCTGTCCACGCGCATGCCCAATATCCTCAAAACTTCTAAAAGAGTTTGTAGTGGGGAGACCGGCGGAAGGGAGATCATTTGTTAACGGAAACGTCTGCATATTCGTAAACAGAAATATTCGAAAACGGAGTATTGGTTAAAGGTTAAAGGTAGTTCGACTATAATTCTATATTACTGATGGTACTATAACCCAGATTGTTTAGTCCTGTTCAAGTAAAACGTATATTTACAAATTGATTACGTGTGTTCCCACGCATTTATTTGTCGACTAAGTAATTTCGCTTGGAAACCGTTTCGTTCCGCAAAGAAAATCATAAAAACTGTTCAGGAGACATTATTGACATTGAAAATAACATTTCAAGGTCATACTCATTACTTGTACTATTTTAATCAGAAAATGATATCTCTACGTTTTTGTATGTATTAGATGCATTTTAACGATAACAAATGTATTAGTTTTCGCTCTTAGCATGATCAAGGATCAACAGCGTGGATGTGGCGAAAATTTGATCCCTTTGGGGTGCTTAATTTCGGTGAGTCCCCTTGTCTCTCACGTTGGGGTGCTTTATTTCCGTGAATCCCCTTGGCTCTTACCTCTAACTATTTGACTTTATGATAATGTCTCTTTTGTGTGATATTCTTCAAAACATGGAGCTACGCGTAAAGCAATATCACAATCAGAGCACATGTATTTTGTTCCATGAGTCATTTTACGTAAAAAACAAGTGACAAATTCGATTTATTGCAAATCACGGAAAAGCACAACAAACTAATCAAGTAGGAAATCACTATTTCAAGGTCAAATATGTTTTCTAGAATGATTTAATATTTCCCCCGAAGCAATTAAAAAATAATTTCATACTGAAGTGGTCGATTTATAAAAGCTTAATAAATTCTCGACGTAATAAACATATTAAGAAATAATTATCTTAAATTATTGTAGTCATTGTCCTGTGTCTAAATAAACATGTTCTTTAATTTCTTTAATAAGTCTTAATATTATACCAAGATTTAAAAACATTTTAAAAATAATTATGAATTTCAGGGACAGTTCTGTGCAGTTGGGAGGATCAGAAGTACAATCAATATTTAAAGGTTAGGAGGAAAACTAACTATACTTCTGGTTCTGATAACTGCTCTGTCAGTTTATCTCTAGTGTCCGTAAAGTGCGGATTTTCCATATACTGAAACAAAATGAAAATAGTTTTTCGTTTTAAAAATTTCAATGGATGAATTAATACATATTTTTTAAGATCTACGAATCAGCACCAATGTAGATTAAAGCGGAGAGTTATCGGCCTCTTATTTTCTAAATGTATTGGAGTGAGAATCTCTTGTAAAGAGTGAATGCGAAAATCACTCAAATAAGAGTGGACTTATTGTTAGTCAAATTCAACTCTAAAAAGAGTGGATGTTTTAACTCTTTTAAGGAGATGCGAAAAATTCACTTTTGCGGCAAAAGAGAATTTATAATTGCATATGTTCTATTTTGAATATATGATATTCTATTTTGTAAATTAGACGAGATTTTGACAAGACATATCTTATTTATTATATCTCGCATCAATGTATTGGTACTTATGTATTGTACCTGTCGTTTAATTCAAATTTTTGCAGCTGTTGATTAGAGTGGAATATGAAATTCAATCATACAATTCATACAAATATTATGAATTCAAAGAATTTGTTTGCCATAAGTTATAACAAAACCATGAAAAAATATCTTAAATAAATCAATGTTGTCCGTTAGGTGTAAAATAACAATATCAAACCCACTCACTAAAGTGACTGCGAAAATCACTCCAAAATTCACTTTTTAAACGAGTGACATTATTTCACTCTTTTAAAAAATCATCATATGGTAAATACAAAAAATTAAAGGTTAATTTAATGCACTGAACGGTATTAATTTTCTTCAGTAATATAACATGATCAGTAATGTTTAACTGGTTTTCTGATTTATTTTCAAATTGGGCCTAAATTATAAGTTTAAAGTTAAACGCAAACAGAGACTCTCTATTTTGAATTTGTCAAAAAATATATTAATAAAATAGTGAAATTTCACCACTAATCGAATTAATAATAATTTTTACTAATAAAGAATAAAAAGCTAATTTAGTAGTCAAATTTAACGAATTCATTTTATTAGATAGATATTAAAGAGGTATTTAACAATACAATTATTTATTCGATATTAGCATAATTTGTCTAATGATTTATTTTTTTATACTGTGATCATAAACTCGATAAGTTTCCCTTTGAGAATATTATTGGAAGTTACATGAATTATGCCAAGTTAGAAAAAACAAACCAACATTTTATTTAATTATAAATCTTATAAAATACTTACATATTAGAGTCTTATGAAAAATACAGAAAAAATGTGTCATAAAAACTACGAATCATGAAATATGATCCATATCAAAACGAATGAAATTTAAAAACGATTCTTATAAAGATTGTTTTACCAATTACTCAGTTATTGTCACAGAATATATAAAAATGCTAGTACTATTTTTTCTATGTTTCAATATAGTTTTGAACAGTCATGGCTGCTTAGATTTACCAATAAGAGCTGTATTCAGCTATGATTTGAGAGATACTCAAATTTGTATGCAATACAGCATGTTCAGTATATTGCAAATCAGCATCTACCGACGTAATTTAGCTGGATTAGCGCATCTGTGGTTTACATGGAATCGTGTAAAGTCCAAGCACATTCTGTAGAATTGTTCATCATTCTACGAGGAGTGATAAGTTATATATTGGTTGTTGACAACCACTATCCTTTTACAAATATAAGTATACAAGCAGATGCATGACATTTTGAAAATTCGAGGCGCGAATTAGCACTAACTTCGTTTTCAAATTAATAAAAAAAGTCGGGGTCTATCTTATAACAAAATTTGAGTACTAATCTACCTGGTTAGCTTAAATATCTTTTACTTTATCATTCGTTATATGTAATTTTTGTCCAAACTGAAAAAAACTTCAAACCACCTTTAGCAACAAGTGCATTAATTATATTTTGTACTATATCAATCTCTATACAAATCTGTAGGTAAATTCTAATTCCATTTAATAAGTATATAAAATTTTATGACGTTCCCAAAAGGCTGTAATATTGGGTCACGAATAAGATCTACTACTTGTTGCTATTGACAGCTTCCACTTTTGTATGTCGCGTCCACGGTTACAGATTTTATGTCAAACACGTACAAGGGTGACGATTCAGTATCAAAGCCAACTTATACCACCACATGCTCAACATACATCACCAGGGGGAGGGATATTGGTCGGTGCGAGTCCGACATACAAAGGCAATGATAGGTGTGGGTAATCTGAGTCAAGCCTCTGATATATTCGTACATTTCAAATAGTATAGTAATCAGCAACAGGCTTTCCTCTTCTGATGAAAATAAACAATAATAACAACAAAGCTAGAAATATATGTCAAATAAAAAACAACTGCTGTATTTTCGAGTGAGTATCATCAAAGAATGTTTATTAAACTGCCAAGATTGACAGTTCAGTAAAATATTGACAGCTAATAATTCAATTAAACACTATTTTAGTTTGTACAAATTTTTAAGGAATTTTATGTTTTCATGTCAGTGCTGTTTTCTGGGTCATTTTTTTGTTCCATACTCACAGTTTTTTATTTTCTTTCGTCCTTTGGATATCCCGTTCCGTTTTCTGGCAATGTCTCTTCAAACCCGGTTTCGTACGCCCAATCTCGCATGTCACGAAGCGAGATTCGCAGCATGAAGAAGCATCGATGGTGTTTTAACGATGCGAACGACTCTCGTATTTTACAAAGAGGGAAAGACATGCACTGACAATGAAAGAGACTTCACTTTCTAGGTCCCAACCTCCCGACGAGTGCTTACCCAGAAGACGAGTACGCAAAGTGTCGCGCAGCCCTTTTTTACACACTACGTACATTCGTTCGTTTGTTTGTTTGTTTGTTTGTTATTTTCTCCCCGACAGCGACGAAAGATCGGGACGAGAGAAGCGCGTCGACGAAGCGTAAATGTTCTGGTGAAACGAACGTATACGAACCTGGAGATCGATGAGGCCTGGAGAGATTTCAGTTTCTGCACTTTTGAAATATCGCAGTTCCACGGTCAACTACCGAAGACGGAAGAGAAAGACCACGGTAATAGGTCATAAAAATCAGAATCGAGTTTTCAAACATATTTTTACATTATGGAATCTTCCAGAACAGCGGGAAGTACAATTTAGAGGACGTCCACTGGCTCGAAGGAGCAAGGGATGTCGATAATTCTCTAACGATTTTAGTTGCAAACTTGGGATTTACGGAGCTGCATTCTCTACCAGTCATCACTTTTCCGTATGGGTTTTCCGAACATCCGGGCTTGTAATTACGAAAGATACTTTCGTATCCGACAATGCCGCAATTTACACGATGACTTCTGGAATTTCAATTTTTAACAGTGCTTGTAACAAGAACTATAATTTGTTGTATGGTTTTACTTTTTTTTTTATTCAACCTCATCATTCATATCAACAAACTTTTAATATCCAATTTCTTATTAGCATGTAATTTACATAAAAGAATATTTCAAAAGAAAATTCGACCGTTTTATGCATGAATATTCTATCAGCAAAAGAAAGCTAATGAATTGGGAAAAGAATCACTACGGATTGACGACGAGAGGATTGGGGAAATCCTGAAAAAGGAAAATTTTCTTAAGCGGATGTTTTTTCCTTAATTATCAACGTTTCTACATTCATACGTTCATGCAGGATGCAAAATTAAAAAGAAATCTGTTTTTATCTTTGGAAATTAAAATGAAAAATGTTTTTACAAAACTCTTTAGTAAAGTTGATCAGGTATGAAGAATATGTACACTTGTTCAGTATAATTGGACTACTGAAATTACTCTAATTCAAATTCACAGAGTACTCAAAACTTCTAAACTGAAAGTGGAAGTGTCACGTCTACATAAAGTCGGTCGCTGCAGTGTACTTTTCTAACCAGTAGCTTAAACAGAAATAGCAATTGATTTCAATTACTTTGAGAGCTGAAATACCCCAGTGAAAGCTTCTTTCTACGCTTCTGCTTCGATGAAATACGACATGAAATTACAGTCTCAATTATTTCCTTTATGTTCAAAAACTTGTTTATTCTGTTCTCGATAGTCGAACTAAAAAAAGTAAACGACCCTTAATTGCACTAATTTAGATTACTTATGTAATGTTTATCAAATTTATTTTAAACAAAATTTATTCTTGCTGATTTGTTTTGTTCCAAACAATCCATGTTTCTGTTACGTAAAATATAGGACATATTTCAGTGAACATTTCCTAGAGGAAAAGTTACTGAAAAGAGTAAGATTTATTTCGACCTGTGTTCATTGGAACAGGAGTAAAATATCACTATATAAATTTTCCCCTAGTCGTCCATCTTTGTGGACTTTTACACCATGTCATTCTACTATTTATTTCGAACTAAACATATGTTCTTTATTAAACACTGCAATATTGTTTTTCTGAAAATTTTTAGCTTTATAATTAAGTTAACATAAGAGCTTTTTAAAAATACTTTTGAAAGATTGCTTTGCAGAGTAACATCACTTTGTAATTTTCATTATAAAACAGCCTTCATTTACATTTCCGCTTCATTAATTAGGGATTTGTAGTATGGATTAAAACGTTAATGAAGTATTTCGTATAATATTTAATTCTGGAACGATAAATTTCTTTTAACATAAAAATAACAATTCCTTACATTATGTACAACAATATTTTCCGTTTATGTAACAGCTTTGTACTGAAAATTGCATTGTTGATACTACTGCAATGCCACGATATTGTAAGGTTAACATAATCTTGTTTTGTCAAGAAGTTAGATAATCCAGGGAACCTATTTAACATTATAAGATAATATACACCTCCAGTAGCATACGTTCATTTTATTTCGCAATTTAAACGGTGTTCCCATGACGTTTTCTGAAGCTATCAAAGTTAGAGAAGTACCGTTGGTGAGTTCACCTCTCTCCGACAGATTTTTCTTTCAAATTTTTAAAGTTTTGAAAGGAAATACCTGGCACTGAAGTTTCCGACTTTTGCAGTGTAGCCTTTATCAAGTTTTAGATATTTCAAACTTTCCACTTTCATCAAGGATATCCCGCACTGTGTGTTTCTTACGGAGCAACGCCCATGATAAAAAAGAAACAAAATGTATTATTTTCAGTTTTTGACTAACTAGTCGAAGTCATATTCCTCTTAGTTGTTAATCGTTCGAAGCACTTTTGAGATTATTTTCTTTAGGAGCGAATTTCTCATTATAGATATTGACTTTTTTACTTTCAAAACTTAACCTTAGCATCTTTCTACATTTTGCATTCGAGAAATCTCTAACAATAATTTACATTTTAGTATAAAATTTTTTCGACTAAATGTCTTTCATCGCACCATTATTTTCAATCCTTCCAGTTTTCCAATTCTTTAGAAATTATTTCAATATGTACTTATCCTACATTTTTTCATTTTTTAAAAATATTTAAATTTTTTAAGTCATTAACAGGAATGTTCTGTGCTATCATGTCACATCTTGCAGATTCGCTTAAATCCTGATATCTTGAATAAATCCAAACCCACCCCGATCACATCGATAGCTCGCAGTCGATTTCACCCACTCAGTATATCCATATTTATGAGAGAAATTGCGTACGGAAATTGCAAAAAAGCTATTTCGTGTACAGTCGACTGGGCTGGGTGAATTTTTTTCATTCGGCATTTTCAGCTCAATGTCATGTCATGGCAGTCATTCACTACACAGTGAAATCGTCGGAACTGTGCAAGCTCAGCGATACCAGAAGGTTACCCACCCGATAGATGGTTGATATAATGGCTCTTATTTCTAAAAACCAAGAAATTTTAACAAATTTATTCTTTAAATCTATTATTACCATAAAGTAATTTAAAATGACGAATGCAACAGAGTCGACAAGAATTTAAATTTGTTTGATTTTTAAGAAATACCATTTTGTAGTTTTGGGCATTAATAGGTTAAAAATTTGTTGAATGGACTTTGGCAATTTTTTTGAAGTTTCCAAAATATTCAATTTTTGTAATATAAATGAGCATGATAGAACTCCAGTACAGTACTGATCAGCGCAGATCGACAAATGGGAAATGGGGAGTCGCCCTAGACCAGCTCTTATGCCATAAACATAATCTACTCCGTTAAACATGGAAATGTCTAGGATTGTTCGATATGCTGAACACTGCGATTGGTGGACCCTCTATCTCCATGACTTGTGACTATTTCAACATACGTGATCGGTGGATTTATCTATTCTTTTGATTAGTAGTTATTGACGAATCACGTAAGATGAAATAAAATCCAGGAAGGAGAATTCGATGATGAAGGCGACGAACTTAAAGGACTTAAAAACTTACTTCAGTATTCATATTAAATATATTAAGAATGAAAGTTATGAAAATGAAAATTGGTGTATTGAATTAAAATAGTAGTTTTCGATCCATGTCCGTAAAGTAAAATTTTACGGCTTGAGTAGAGATTTGGCAACCAAGGACTGGCGATATGCCGGTAAAATCTTACGGCCAAGAAATGAACATTGTTTTTCTTCATCCGCGTTATTTGGGTGCGCCCTTTAAGGACACGAGTCTCTAAAATTCCACATTATGGACTCAGAAGATTAAACCGAATACTGCCTTGCATTCCATTTATTTATGATGATAAAAGGAGAATCCTCTCCCAAAATACCCTTAATACATTTGGAATCTTTGTTCCCGCTCTGGAGAATTTATGAGTTGTCAATAATTCTTTCACAATTGAGTGCCCAGATGCAAAAACGCCTTAGCCGCTCGGTCTGACTCATCATAAGTAGTAACAGCCAGTTTCGTAGTTTTTTGCATTTATCTTGTTTTGCTGAATAGATAGCAATATGCCGCCGCTGACAAAATTGTAGGTATTGAAAATATCTTTAATTTGAGCCATCAATCGTTACGATTCGATGAAAATTGTGCCCAGGGGAGCTTTCGGATGTCGCTTTTTTCGTCAGCTGACGGTCGCCAAAGCTCGCCGGTGGGGCGTACAGGAAAAACGCGACTTTCGAAGGCTCCCCTGGACACAATTTTCATCGAATCGGAATGAGTGACGGCTCAAATTAAAGATATTTTCAATACCCAAAATTTTGTCAATGGCGGCAGATTGCTATCTATTAAGCAAAACGAGATAAATTTAAAAAACTGCGAAACTGGCTGTTACTACTTACGATGAGTCAGACCGAGCGGCTAAGGCGTTTTTGTATCCGGGCACCCAATTATGAAAATTTGAGAAACGAACGATAAAATAACTTGCAAGTTTACTTACAAAAAGTGGGGAGCGTAACGAAGAAAATAATTTCCACGCAGGCAATGAAGATAACAATTTAAAATATTTTAACGAAGTTTACTTTCGATCAAACTCCCTGCATCCCAGGAAGCTTGGGACGTAAATAGAAGTTCTCTCGAAATAATAATTTCTATAAAAAGCTCGTAAAAAAGGAACATTAATTTGAAGCGCGGATCAACCCTGAATGAATTTGCATTACCTTGATATGCGCACAACATCTTCATTTCGCATCGCGCGTTTGCCCTTAATGGGAGGGCGGTGCTTTATGGATATATTATCCCGGGATCTATGCAACTCGGAAATACGTCGATCGAACGATAAGAAGTGGAGATGTACGACGCCACGCCGCGGAATTTCCCTTTTCTTCTGGTGTCTTCCAGGGTCTCATCGGAAAAGCTTCGTTGGGAAAACACGACGCGTACCGAGAGTAATAGCGCATGCACGTTCGCAGTTGTGTTTTATCCGCGCTTTTATACGGTTTCTTGTTTCCCCGAATTTTGCCGCCAAAAGCGAGAAGCTCGAAAGCTCGAAAGCAAGCTCGCGAGGAAACTGTCCTGTAAAGGTCCGCGTGCTCATCCCGAGCTCTCTGGCCTTTATTGAAAACGCTATTTAATGCTCTTTCATTTGGTTTCAGGCAAACGGTTTTCGCGGAGACGAGAAAGCGCGATGCCGCTTCAGTGACGCAAAAGCGCGGTTATTCGTATGCAAAGTAAAGCCCGGAGAGGAGAATTACGGCGGGCCGAGTGTTTGCATACGATGTTAAGGAGGATGCCGAATACAAAAGGATGGAGGAGTGCACCTAGTATGAGGTCGCTGAGTGGCATGAAAGGCCGGTTCACAGGGGGGAGAGGTCGAAAAAGACACGAGGCAGGAAAAGAAGACCACTGATGCACTATTCCCTAATGGGAAGCGGCCAAATGGACATCTCGGCATCAGGGATGGAGTGGCGACATTTGCTTGTACCCTGGTCCCTGTGATGCATTGTGCACCGCTTGCATAACCTTTAAGCGGAAAAGTTCCGCTGGAGTTGCCTCAGCTGCATATTATAACCCTGAGTGGGGTCAAAGACGGATCCTTCCAAAGACACGCGATCGCTTCTCGAGGGGAAGCTTTCCTTGCTGCTGGTTTGCCTTCGTTAGTCAATTGAAATTTATAATTACATTAGTCCTTACTCATAACGCCTAATTCGTTCAAGGCTTTGATAGATTCTCGCTGGGAATGCGCCTAATGGAGTGAAGCATACCTTCCGAAACTGAAATAAACAATTGGAGCAAGTTCCTCGTACTAGATTACGCACTTGCATGCGACGATGTAACCAGAGAAATTCTCTCATGACAGAATCATTCTACTGTTCAATTAGTAATTCGGATTTGCTATTTACATTAATAACTTGGTTTTACTATTTGATTTTGACGACTATATTGCTTAAGAAAGTGTCGTTTCTATAGTCTTCGAGGTTGTCATTCGAATTTCAAAATAATTGCACTCAACTTGGGAAATCAATGGATGCCTCTAACTATTTGGATCTAACATTTGGCGCTAACGTCGACAAATTTGCAAGCTTTCAACCGCCATATTGGCCGATGGCCCAATCACCTTTCTCCAAATGCAAGCTTTGAGCAGTTTGAAAAACAGCGACCACCAAATGTCAGGTCCCAATAAGAGAATTCTATATTTCTTCTGACATCCCTTCCGGCCTGATGTGTACCATTATTACACATAAGTACCTGGAGAGACATTTTGTACAAAATCAGTTACTTTCTCGATCCAGTGGTAACAATAAAACACTATTAGATAAACTAATGAATTTATCACGAATTTCATGAAACTTCATCCTCGTTTATGAAAGCAACGATCAAATTTTAAACGTTTTAGCTTAAAACATCGTAAAGAGTACACACTCAAGTTTAATTTCAGCCGTCATAGACCTCAAAATGTTATATGTATGAATATATAGTTTCTGATTTATGAAAGAAAAAGCGTGGATGAGTATACTCGTCCTCGGGCATACAGAAGCGACTTCGCATGGACGAGCATGCTAGACGCTAGAGGGTTAAATGCCCAACATCTCTTTCGTAACTTTATTTGACTAATTCAATTAGAACTCCAACATTAAATTACTAATTGAAACATTAGACGAAAATACATATTTCATTTTACGAATTTAATCAGTGGTCCATTATTCAGTCAGTAATTTGTAAAATTCTTAATTTAAATTTCAACTTATTACAAATATTTTGAATTATTTTTAAAAATGAATTTCTTAATTATTAGTAACTCGAATGTATTTTGATTACTATTTCAATATTACTGGAACAATTTTAAATGTTATGTATTACTTTGTTATTCTTTATCCTAACGAAATAGAGATCATCTTAATTGCAATTCAACTCTAGGGATGTTTCTGAGGCTCTCTTGGGGAGACCTTTCTATTCCTTAATGACAGATTTAGAAGAATTAAAGTCATCTTTAGATTTCATCTTATTATACTTGATTTGTAAAGCTTTCCTATTTTGTGTTATAAGTAGTATTACAATTAATAAAAATTCTTTCATAAGTGAAAATTTCCTTTTTGGTATTTAGTATTACAATTACCCTTAAGTTTACAACAAAAATTAGAAATCGTTGAATTTTTTGTACCGGAATTTATACTCCATTAGAAGCTGAAAAGTGATTCTGTGTTGATTTCTAACTTGAATAATGATAGATAACATGTCTAGATGATATATGGGCAAATCCACGAAACTTTTAACCTATGTGTGGCTGCATGGTTCGTGACTTTTCCAGTAAAATTTTTGTTACAACAATGTGAGTAATTAGAAATAATAAAATATTAGTAACCGTTGTGGATAAATTTTTGCCTGATTTATGGCCATTATTACCGGCGAATAGCCAGATTATGGCCAATATTTTCGCTGAATTCTGGCCGGTTTTCTTGTGATAATGTCAAGTTGATTTACCCATGAACTAGCCATTCCTGAAGCTCACAAATTATCGAATATAATGCCAGATAGTTGGCTATTTTCTAGTAATCGCAAACTGTATTTAAATTAAGGTATATAGCACAGGGTAGAAAATGGCCAATAACTCGTCAATCGTAATTGCAGCTTTTATGAATCTACATAGATTAGGGTTGTCATCTCCTGTTTAGAAATGGCGAGAATATCTGTACATGTGTAAAGTTAATAATTAATACATGTCCATTCTATGTATTTAGATCGCACATTTCTGTGGTTATAATTATATTTAATTGAAAAAGTATACCGCGTGTTTGCGATGTAAATAGGAATATCCACGTTAACCTACAAATGTTGATGTGATTGAAAAATGCCCAAATTTATTTAACAAATAGCTTACATTGCATGTGGGAGTTTGTCTTTAACCTGTGTTTTCTTTTCCTTGACAAATAAATTTTTTAAAAGACTTTTTATATACAAATTAACATACATAATTTGCTACAAAACCCCCATTTCTATGGAAATATAATCTGATAACCTCCGCACCAAGTTTTATCCACATTTATACTATTGCAATCGATGTTTCTGAAAATATGATTCCCCTATAAGTAATAGCGAATTCGGGATCTGCACCGTTTCTGCACTTTTGCACCGTTTTTTGCACTAAAATGTAGCGAATTTGTATAGAGATATCTAACGTGACGTCGAGAAGGTTAGTTACTTAGGTAAATGCCCAGTTTTTTGCTAGCATTTAGCAAAACAAATATTGGGCAGCAAAACTGTCTATATTCTGGGCAATGGCCAGTCAATCTACTCATATTTTCCACCAGGGAAATACGTTTAGTTTGATAAACACCATTATTTGAAGTCAGTTTTTTATTATTTAAAAGTAAAGAAAGTTGTAAATTGAATTGTGATAACTTCTATATATTTATAATTTTTTTTAATTTATGTGAGCCATATGGGAATTTTCCATGGTATTTGACTTTGTTAAAATATGACTATAATTTGTCTTATACACCTATCCAAAGATGCCACCAATCAAAAAAGAGCCTAACAATGAAAATCATTTTTTACCGCATTCTATAAATTTTATATTATTGTTGCTGGAGGAGGGAAAGATACTGTAAAATGCTATCTTTGTCGCGGCACTCCTTGATACGTGTACCTGACAAAAAAGTTTAAAAAAAGAAATGTATTTTAAATCGCTCGATCGAGGCTCAAAACTTCAACATCATGTATTGTATTAATATGTTAATTTCTAAATAAACTGCGTTGCGTACAATTATTGATATATATTCCAAACTGTAATTCTTCTGCGCAGTATTGGCAAGAGAGTAATGTGTTTTAATGTTTTTTCCTCTTTTCTAGTTTCTCGATGTACGAAGAAACGCGAAAACTGACATTATTATGCGCGTGATGTGTTACATACGTGATGGACCGTAGCACGAGAATAATAAAATTTAAACCTGGTAAAATTTTTAACTAAAAGAGACATTCGAAAAAGAGCGAATAGAGAATAAGATAGGCTACACAGAGCAAAATAAAATTTTCTTAACAATTTTTAAGGCGTGTGTTACATATTACTAACAGGGAAGAGTTAAGACAATTTTTAATAACATATCAAGAATTAAATAGTTTGCTATCTATACTGTAAATAGGTAACCTTTTCAGATTCTAGATATGGGTAGAGTGCCATCTGTATTTTATTTTCCTAATTTCCTTGTGTAATAGTTTCTTACAAAAAAATGATGCGAAGAATACAATAGTATGATGGAATTTGAATTGCTTTTTAAATTTTTGCCATCTTGTGCTGTTTTTGTTTTGACATTTTTTACTGATTCTTTGAAGTCTTGTGAAGCTCAGAAATAAATTCCACGGTTTTCAGAATAAAATCGGTCATGATATCCTTTGAATAAAATGAAAAATAGAAAACTATGAGCACATTGTAAACGTTGTGGCAGCGTTACAGTCACACTACCATCAATTCAGACGTCAGCGGCATCTGTGGAAAACACGGAGAGGTACGGGACCACTTGATTCACTTTTACACATCGAGTCTTTAAATTATTCTTTATTTTAACAGCATTAGAAGGGGCTTAGTGTTTTAATGTAATACTTAATTAGAAATAGTAAAATACCTAACTTATACATTTTCAATTTCAGTAAATGTTGTCTATTTCAAATGTTGTGTACATTTTGTATCAAATTTGCAAATGATAAATTTCTTTTATTATTTCTTTTATACATTAAACTCAAACTATCGAATTTTATTGGTCTCAGTACGAATCGAAGACGAATAAATTTTGCAATTTCATATAAATGGAAATAGTCCCATCTTCTATGATTTAATAATTGGTGCCCTGAAGGCAATTCCCGAAATTCCTGAAATTTTGATAAATTCATCGATCGCCCAAGTTCCACTATAAATATTATCCATATTTCGACTTATTAAAAAAAATGATTTAATTAAAATGGTTAGTCTCTATTCACGTAAACGTTTCTATGAGTTGTAACAAGTAAATATTTACGTGAATATAGAAAATCGTTCCATAAACCAAGAAAGAATAAGAGGATGAAACATTTCTTAAAAATAAGAAAATCTTTTTTTAATATAAGTAAATAGTTACTGCTGCTTTTCAAATAAACGTTTTGAATGTAAAAAACATTTTTCTCAGTGTACTTTCGTGAATATTGAAATGATGCCTCGTAACTGGTTATATCCTTTTTCAATAAATACCAATAATACGATGACCATTTGTCGGGTAAAATGTTTATGGACGATACAGGTTAATGCGTTATTTTTTAGTACCCGTAAAAAAAATATTCAATAAAAATAACGGTTACTTCTGAATATTTATCATGAATATTAATATATCTATAAGATTTATGCACACATCTTGTGGACTTCTGGCAATAAACTTTAATGTGACTGTTTCAGGTCGATTTAGGACTGGCTGAAAATTCCCATATATTTATCGAGTTGATCGAATTATATATTTAATCACAGTTATAAACAAAAGTTTAATACTTCATTATATTTGAGTGCTCAACTTTGAGAGAGGTAGTCAATAATTTAAATGTACTTGATACTAAAAGCTTTGCAGTTTGAGGCGATTTAAATTAAAATGCTTGGTAAAACTGAACGATGTTTTTAACTTTTATTAAAATTAAAACACTTTTTGTCAATTATTTAAATCTTTGTTTATAGATATCTTACAATGTGTTTAACATTTTAGTTCATAATTACTTTTGAAGCATTGATAAGTTGATTACTATTTGAATAGGTTAAATTTTGCATAAAACGAACAACAAAAGAACTCTTAACTAAATAATAATTATATTATGGTAAATTAGATTACTACATACAACGCAATTAGCAGAACCAGGTTGAAACGAGTTTAAATTAACATATATTTTGTTGATGTGTGTATTTTGAACGACTGGACTGCGTTTTAAGTCGTTTTTCAGCAATTTTGCGGAATTAAATTCGGGGAAAATATTGTTATAATTTCCCAACGCATATATAAACCACAGATGATGATTAACTCCAGCCATTTCACTTTGTACATTCACATAATGTGTCAAATATTTTTGTTGTTCACCACAGCCTTTCTGTAATAAACGCAATTGAAGCGACGATGATTTGAATTCGAATAAATTTTAAATCTTGCAATGCTATTTGTCAGGCATTTATGTACAGTTTTTATGCTCTTTGCTACGTATTCTTTAACATTTTATGGTGATAAACCAAATGTGAAGTTGAATAAATTAGATTCGCCAGTATTTCCGTAATATTGATTAACCATTTTAATCGAATCATTTTTTTTAATACGTCGAAATATTTATAGTGGAACTCGATGATGATTTCATCAAATTTTCAGGAATTTCGGGAATTTCCTTCAGAGCACAAATTATTAAATCATAGAAGAGGGAACTATTTCTGTCTATATGAAATTCCAAATGTATACGTGTTCGATTCGTACTGAGACCAATAAAATTCAATAGTGTGTGGTCAAGGTATAAAAGAAATAAAAGAAATTCATAATTTGAAAATTTGATTAAAAATGAACACAAAATTTGAATTGGACAACATTTACTGAAATTGAAAAATGTAAAAATGTATAAATTAGGTATTTTACTATTTCTAAGTAAGTATTGCATTAAGACACTAAGCCCCTTTTATTGCTATTAAAATAAAGAATAATAATTGAAGATTCGACGTGTAATAGCGAATCAAGTCGTACTCTGACCTTTTCGTGTTTCTCACAGATGTCGGTGACGTCTGAACTGATGATAGCGTGACTGTAACGCTGCCACAACGTTTACAATGTGCTCATAGTTTTTTTTCTATTTTTCATTTTATTCAAAGAATGTCATGCCCAATTTTATTTTAAAAACCGTGAAATTTATTTCTGAGCTTCACAAGACTTCAAAGAATCGGTAAAAAATGGCAAAACTTCAAAAAACAGCACAAGGTGGCAAAAACTTAAAAAGCAATTAAAATTACATCCTCAACCTTTCGTTTCTCTACAAAATTTTAGATACTATTTAGGAAACGACGCTTGTTAAAAAATGTTGTACCTATGTTAGAAAGTTTGAATAATGGTGTGGTATTTTTTGGAATATATAAAAATTCCTATAGTTTGGTTACTTTTTTGGTAAATTTTGTTATCTTAAAAGTTTTTCAGAATGCTCGTCGATCCCTTTGATTTAAATTATCATCATGTTTCTCTAAAATCATAATTTATGGGCTCTGACGAAATTAAAATCGCCAAAAAAATACGAGATCATATTAAAACCCTATCACTATGCTTAAGTTTAATTAAATTGATTTCGAGTCTGCGGTGTTATAATAATCGTACATCATTCGCGCGTTCAATCGAATTTCGAATATACCTGGAGTGCATTGTTATATCAGTGTTCATTAATGGTACACGAAAGCAATCCAAGCGCTTTCCTAATTATTCCTGCAGCAATATAATCCGAAATCTTCGCAAATGTGTCGAATTTGCTTGTTATAGCCCATAGCCATTCACATTAGGAGTCTGGGTCCCTATAGCAGTCTCATTCGAAAGTTAGTTTAGTTTAAGTGTTTTATTATAAGTTTAGACAATCTCGAACTTATATGCCATTAACAGTTGGTCTATGATGTTACTTCTAACATTTCTAAAATTATAGCTGATTTCACACTGTAATTAATTTCTTTTCTGTTATTAGGAAAAACGCGTCTTCAAATCTCAGGACAATTTGCATTTTATTTAATATAATTTGTTCAACATTTTATTGCAGTAATTGAAAACAAAGTTGTGACACTTAATCAGTCGGTCGATCGAGCAACTTTGTCGTAACATCACGGTAATTTCCCATTTATGTCCTCGGTCGTAAATTTGTTCCTCGCTAATAACGAAGGTATACTTTTATTTGACAGCTTAATATAGGCTCCATTAATCATTTTGGCAACATTATAACCATTATGATGTCTTTCAATTGACACAATATATAAGTATGAGGTGTAACTATCGACCTCAGAGGTCCTCATTCGATAATTTTCCTTTCTTTCACGGGTTGAACGGGTTGTTGAACCACTAAAGCGATCGATAATCTAAATTTGAAGACGTGCGATTATTCACTTTCTTCGCAGTTCTTGGTGTACCCTCCTTCACGGGTCTTTGTCTTTGATGATAACTCGGCGCGACATGTACGAGATTACCGCAGACCTTCGGCTATAACGACCAAGTTAAGGGTCGCGAGTACACTTTACTTTATGCCACCCTAACAGTCAAGGATGAACGAGGGGTGAAAACGAGTAAACGCGATAACGATGACGACGTCATGGCACTCGAGTCCCCTAATACGATTAAAAAAAGTTTTATTTTCTTACCTGAGGGTAGTCCCCGAATTTTGTCTGATAGTCAAAGACGTACAGGTACGAATTCCGATGTGACTGACTGTGAAGATCGGCTGTCCTTGTGGCTGGAGCAACTGTGTTCGCGTCTCCTAAAGCCTCCAATGTTTCATCCCTGAAAAGTAAACATTTTTTAGTTAAAATAATAATTAATTTTATTCGTAACATAACAAAGTCTCGGGCTCAGCAATATCTATAGAGATCCTCCCATTTTTATTATCTGACTGTACAGAAATAAATCCAATTTGATCTAGTAAGATCTTTATTTGGTATCTTTGATAGTATAACCATAACACTGTCTGATACTGATTTTGCCTTTGACAAGCGAAGTATCATTTTCCGAAGTATTTTTTGGTGCTGAAAACGATGGCGCTAGCAGAATTTTGCTTTGAGATCACACTTTGGAGAAACACGTAGTTAATTTTATCCTCATTTTTTAACCACATTTAACCTCATTTTCCTCCAAAGTGTACCGTGACAGCAAAATTCTCTTAGCGCCATCGTTTTCAGCATGACAAAAAAAGTTGGAAATGATATTTCGCCTGCAAAAAATACATTCTCTTCTGCTACAAAGTCAACCGAAATAGGCCCAAAAATACTATTTTTGACATATTTAACCTCATTTTTCTCCAAAATGTGAAGTGATAGCAAATTTCTGGTAGCAACATCATTTTCAGTACGATAAACTATTTCGGAAATGATACTTTGATTGTCAAAATTAAATTCCCTTTTATTTTCAAAATAAACCGAAATATGACGAAAAATCCTAATTTTGACACATTTAACCACGTTTTTCTGTAAAGTGTATATAAAAACTAAAATTTTGTCGGTCAGTGTAATTGAACTCTACTTTGATCCGAACATTTTTTTCTCGGCTTTTAAACCTACTTCATCATCATTGACTGTTCGAAATCAATATAATTTCAACACATATTATCGTGGAATTTTGTATAAACGTAGTTAATATACGGATATTTTAATTGCTATTTGAAACGAATACTATCTTTTTAATAGTTCTGTATAAAGAGTACCTCTAGGAGTTTATAATATCTGCATACATACATTTTATGAGAAAAATGGAGGATCATATGAAAACAGTTTCATATGACGATAATTGTTCATTAGTATTATATTCTACATCAAAGCGATAGCTTGCTCATGAAATGTGTCAAAACCATTTAAATTTTACTGCTATAACTTTTTCACTTATGACTTGAGTATAATTTTCAATAAATCTAAAAAGTCTTCGTTACAGTAAAGTACATATAGCATTATATACAAAGCCATAATATTCCGTTTAATTTCCGGTTACCGCGTAAACGATTTTTTTATATATTTTTTCAGTATGCATTGTTATTTACTAAGAGATATTAAATGTAGTTTTTCTAAATTCGAAATGGTGGATCCAATATGGAATACGAATTAATGGAAATTGGTCCAAATTACTTCAAACTTGGTCCCCTGGGGTTTTTGGGCCCGTTGATTCCGAATTTGAAGTTAGTTTGTCAAAATTCAAAATTTCATGTTGTTTAAAGTTTTATATTTAAAATTCAAAGTAGTTACTTGAATGATCATATCGTTCTTATAAGCAGTACACGTTTCTCAGCCATAAAAATGATTTAAATATTTTTAATGTTGCCCAACTCTCACGTGGAGGTAAACGTGAATAGGAGAATCTTTTTTTTTTATAATTTTTGTAATTTTTCATCAAACCCGAAATTTGTAACCTGTGACTAAACAAAAAAATAAGTACCATGTTTTAAGTGATTTCGACCAATTTCCATAAATTCGTCCTCCGCATTGCATCTGCAGGTTGAATTTTGAAAAACTGATTGCATATTCGTAATCAGGAACCCAAGAAACCCCAGAGTATCAAGTTTAAAATGATTTCATTATAGTCAGCCGATTGACTATGACAATTTTGAACAAAAATAATCGACTTTAAGCCATTTTGAAAAATTTTCTATGCATTACTTCTCTCTTCTAACCCAAACATTTTTGACACGAAATTTATACCCATCTGAAATATTCGGATACGGATAATGATAAAAAAATTGTGACAAGTGAAAAGAAAACCTGAAAAAATCGTGATTTTTGTTAAATAAATGCTTGTAGTTTGTTTACTTTTTAATTTGCAGCAATTTGCGATACACCATTCGAAAGAGTTTGGGCAATAAAAAACGTCCATTCCGACAATTTTTGCATTGCATTTTAATAAAAAAATTACTGACAAACTTCAGGTTAAATTTATGTACCTTTGGTCCTTAATAGGTTAAAACGGTATACAAGTTCGTTTTTTTTAAATAAATGTTTTTTAGTTTGGAATGGGAACTATTTATTCGACAAAGTGATCTGCAACTTTCAACATTGACATAGTTACTAAATAATTGTTGAAATAATGGGTATTCCATTATTATATAATGGTATGACGAAATTTTATAGGAATGTACAACCGATTTACTAATTGATTAAACGTTTTATGTTATTCCAGCCAATAAATTACGTGAAATATGCTAATATACCTTAATAGTATATAATTTATGCATAAATGTCTACAATGTGAATGGGTAAATATTCGAAACTAAACTTTTGTAAGTCGGGGTATAGTTTAAGGGAAGGCACCAGCTTTCTTTTAACCCCCTTAAATGTAAATTATCAAAAAAGGTTATTTTATTATTTTTGCAATATTTTTTACGTAAAAAATTTGTTTATATTTGAGCGGTTTTAAATTTTTATTTTTTTCGAAATTTCAATATTTTTTCAATTCCATACGAGAAGTTGTTTGAAATTGGAAAATAAACATAGGCAAAAATTGGAGTTAAAAAAAATATTGAAATTTTTAAACTAGATACATTTTTTCGACAAAAATGTTTGAATGTTTCCTTTAAAATGTTCGAAATTGGTCAAAAAAATTGTTGTATTAACCATAGTATAAAAAGTTGCTTAAAATTATAGAATAAGCAAAGAACAAAGTGGCATAAAAAAATATTGAAATTTGTAAAACTAAATATACGTTTTTTACTAAAATTTTTGAATTTTTACTTTAAAAAATTTCTAAATTGTTCAGACAATTTTTTTTCTATTTACCGAAATGGAGGAAAGTGTTCAAAAGTGTAAAAAAGAAGCACAGAAAAAAACTGACGTTGAAAATACTGGAATTTGTAAAACTAAATCCTTTTTTTTTGACTAAAATGTGTTCACCAACCAAAATTCCATGAACATTTTTTCTTATTAATATCAATATTCACGTTCTTAGATATTTACACAATTTTTTTATCGATCTGGAAACTTTGTTTATGCAATTCATCAGGTTCATTGTGAATTTGAACACTATTTTCACCTGCTCTCAGCGGTTCATTATTTTTCTCTGGTCCATATTGTTTTCATCGCTTATCCGCCAAATTCTGGAAAGTGACTGATTTATTATTACTTTTAGGCATTTGTATTATTCGATAGGTTTCAAGAAAACTCGGATACCGACATTTACTGCAAGAATAAAATGTCAATAATTTATATAAGGTGCAAAAAAACAAGCGCTGCCCGCTTTTTTCTTATTTGTTACATAAAATATTATAGAAGGCAAGTATATACCTAGTGAAAATGTAGCTGTTGTATCTAGGGCTCTCGCCATATCCTGCTTATAGGAAGGATCAGCATCCTAAATTTAACGCTAAAATTTTTACTAGGAAATGTTTTATAACCGACCATACTGGAAGATACGCGTGCTCGATGTACTAAAACCTCAAAAATGAATGTTTTTATGTCAGCGTCTAAGCGATCTATTATTTAGTAAGACGTCACATGAAATCAAAACCAAAATTGTAACAAATTTTTCAAAATTATTTCGAAAAAAAACAGCGTAAAACCTTGTTTTTAAATTGTCTTTCACGAGGAAATCCTAATTGTTTAATTAATCCACCTTCTAAACATTTTCACTGATTATCAGAAGGTTGGTTTATAGGTTATAACATAGGTCTACATAAAATGGGGTCTTGGATTTTGTTGGGAGGCTGTAATTTCCGACATAGTTGGGTGCGTCGAATCTGAACCCGAAGTCAGAATTGGTCCATCACGCCAGAATTTTGAGATATTTGAGGTCATTTATTCAAAAAACGCGTTATTTTGCTATGTTTGAGGTTATGTACACGAAGCAAGAATTTTTGTTGCCTATTGTGCTATTTACATCCTTTAGTACTATCATTATCCTTCAAAATGAGGTTTCGAACGATTTTTTCTTACAATGTTACGACCATTTTGAAATTACGAGATATATCCCATTAATGGCATGAGCATATGCTTTAAATACTTTGAGATAGATCTTTTTTACTAGTATCTTCATTTGAAAATTTGTAATGGTGATATTTGGCGTTGCCAAATACAAATTTGAAGTCAAGATAACAAAATTGTTTAATTAAAAAATGCGGATTCAAAATGGCTAAATAAACAATAAAGTATCAAAAAGTTATAAAAAAAAACAGTCACAAAATTGAAACGTGTTTTTAGTTATAAATATCCATATTTCATATTGTTGTTTATATTTATATAGGTATCATTGAATTTGGCCTTGAGTTTGTTCTCCACGGCAATTCTAGGTAAATTTGTTTACATGTATTTCGTAATTTCAAATTGGCGTGTTTTGGTGATGAAAACACGAAATGGAATTCTGCGTCTCGCATTTTAAAGAAAAAGAATGTACCAATATGATCCAACGAAAGGAAAAACTCCTAAAAATGTTGTGTCTTCTGTACATAACTCAAAAATAGAAAAAAACACGTTTTTTCAAGTACCTAACCTCAAATATCTCTTCAGATTCGGATTCTACACACAAAAATACGTCAGAAATGAACCACAGCTTCCCAACAACAAAACCAAGTTGACTGTGTAATATGACATCAATCTATAAGAAGAAACATCAAGAAGAGAGCACAAAATGCTTCGTTTTTTTCCAAAAATGACGATTTCAAAACAAGATTTTTTTACATAATCTGATATGAAGACATGGAATATTCTTGATAACACATGTATTATTCAACTTTATAAATTCAAAGTAGTGAAAGCAACATTTATTTAAAAAGCCATTATAAACAAATTATTATCAAATTTGAAAAGAAATTAAAATGTTTGTCCTGCATTTTGGGTCTGCTATTTAATCAATTTAATTTATTATCAAGGATGTAATTTTACATCAAGGTTACAGGCTATGCAATATAATCTTTTTGGAATCATTATTTTCTGAAATATCGAAATAGTATGAACATATTTAGAGTCAGCTGCCATATTGCATATAGATATCGTACACTGAGAACAAAATTCACAGTTAAATTGACTATATCACATAGTTGACAAAATATAGTTAAGACTACTATGAAAAATAATTAAGTTTATCACTTTTCAAGGTCCAAGGACTCTTTTTATTTACTTCACCGAGATCTATTTGTCCGATTTCAACTAGGAAATTTTGATGGAAAAAAATGTTAGTAAAAAATACCCGACTTTAAATAATCGAATGCAGCGACCCTGGTAAAAATTTGTCCATTTTTTCTTAGACTGGCCATTTCCTCTATACCTTTAACATGCAAATGTTATACAAGAATTGTACAAAAAATGTTTTCATTTCTACCAGGGGATTTGCATTTTTCTTAGTTTTAATAGCAGAATTGTAAAGTTTGATAATTCTCACGTTGAAAACTTCCTTGAAAAAGTATCCATTTGGTTCTTAACGGGTTAAACAAAGGTATTACATATCGTTATGTTAGCATATAATAATATTTTAACAATATTTAATATGGATTATACCATGAATTTAGAAAAAATCAAGATTATGAGACTAACAAAGTGAACAAATATCAGACGATTTTTAATTATAATCGGGGTTTCGTTATTGCTTATTATGATAGTATTAATTTTAATTACTATGATTTTAAGGTTTTCTTCTCTGCAAGATTCAGTAAATAGTCATTGATCTTGCTGGTACTTTGAGAGCTTAAATATTTTGAGAGCTTATAAAAAATATTAGATTACCTTCAATCTGTAAATATTCATTTGAAAATTGAATACAAATTCAGCTTTTTTGTATTAAACATAAAATGACGTATAAATAGGTGGTATACTAGTCTGTACTGCTGGGATTCAAAGGATTAAATTACTGACAGGAAGGTTTCATGAGTGTAATGAAAATAGATACACTACTCCCTGGTTTTATTCCTAAAATCCATTCAAGTAACGAACTGTCTTATCTAATATATAAAATGGGCACGAAACGATCCGTCATTTAATTCGGAGCTTAATTAGCATGATCCAAATACGTATAAATATTAAAAGTACCAAATAATGTTAAAATTATTAAAACATGATAATGCCATTAAGATGTTAATATTTCACATCATACAATCTTAATTTTAATCAAAATACTCATTTTAACAATTATCATAATAAAGTCATATTAACACAATCAAAATATATTTTAAGAGGCAGGGGCTTAATTATGCTTGTTATTTTAAAAAAATTTCTTTAATATAACAGATTTATACGTACTTAGAGGCGAGCTATTCAGGATATTAAATCGATACTCGGTGCGTTCTAAACTTTGAAAAGGAAGAAATTCCTTTCGAATGAAGTCTTGAAATTATTAAAAGATGCCTGGTGAATAAATGTACCCGTGCACCGCATTAAAAGATATTAATATCGTTATCAATTTTTCTTTTAACGATTGGTATATTTTTCTATTTTACTTTGACTATTTTATTCTTTTTTAATTCCATTTTTAACAAATAAACTTTTGACGGTAATATACTGTTTTTTATTATTTATTTATAATACACCACTTGAAACCTTAAAACTTTGAATGTGATTCAATTATTTACAGCATTTATTGTACCAAAATTGTAATTGTGATTAACGTCTTGCTCATTGAAAATACAAGTAAAATGTTAGATAGTATATTTACTTTTAAACATAAGAAATTATAAAAAGAATTCTATAAAAACAAAAAATTGTATAATTTACAATTATTTTTGTCTCGAATCAGCTGCATTGTCAACACACCATAACTGCTACAAAACTTATTCTATCGAACATTGGACAAACGACTAAACGTAATTCTGTGGCACAGTATTTTATCAGTGTAATATGAGGATTTCGCTCAAAGCGGGTACAAGCAAATTACGTAAATTCTCTCCCAGAGGACATGACAAATTACCGCGCCCTACTTGACAAAACTTATCCAGTCCTGGATTTAGTACGTATGCTCGAAAATTTTCTAAAACGAGAAATACAAACTCTTTGCTTCCGGAGTATTTATCAAATTTAAAATGTTTGCTATTTCGAAAAAATACATTTTTTAGGGTAATATATGATACCAAAAATCATTGAAACATCCAGAACTTGTTAATTAAATAGTAGGATAAAAAATTGGGAGTTGGAAAATTCCAAAAACCGACAGGTAAAAAAATCGACATTAATAAACCGACATTTCAAAAGATGTCGGTTTTTTTGACTATCGACTTTTCGACTGTCGGGGTTTTTACTGTCAGTTGTATGACTTGTCGGCTTTTTGATTTGTCGGTTTTTCGGCCCGCGCATAGAAAAATTTGAAAATACCAACTAGTACCTTGGATTACATTAACTATCTAGGTCAATATTTCTATAAATTTATAAATGAATATATTTCGTATATATCTACTTACAGATATAAGATTTTTGTTTAATCGTTCATTTTAAATGCATTTGAATGAAAACGAAAATTTGTTTTCATTACTTTGGGTTAAAGATTGATTGAAATACAAATTTTCTTACTCGAAGATTTGGATAGAGACCTAATAATGACTTACTTTTTACTTAAATTACAGTTCCCATTTTGTAATACCGAATAAGAATGCATTCCTAACTTGTAGAAATCAGGCAAGAATTCGTATGGATTCAAAATTCAAATTTCCTGTGCGTTTTAATAAATCGAAATGCATGGCGAATAAAAATGGGTCATAATACTTTTTATCCATTTCCGATTACTGGGTGGACTTTATTATGGATGGATCATATTTAACTCTACTATAATTTCAGACTAACCTGTTTTTATGATGATTATTTTACTGTATTGTTACAATGAATTTTATATCAAATATCAAATTAATGTTGAAAATGCTGCGGTAAATGACAGAAATACACGATTGTTATTGTAGTTGGAAAAAATGAATAAACATTCATCGATAATGATGCACATTCTGACGATGATTCATTAGTACATATACATCATTAGTGCTCTTAATTTGCATTAAAACATAAATCCGAAATTTCGATAAAAAAATATTTCGGTACAAATTTAGGTGAGTAAATGATTTTAGCATGATAATGAATTCGCTTACCGAATATTTACGGGATGCTGTATGGGCTTTTCCCAGTCGGTGTACTCGTTGATTATCGTAGCGAGTATTTCCGGCTGATGGTACGTATAGGTGTTGCGAACAAATTCCCGTAATATTTTCATTCGTCTATCTGCCTCGATACCGTATTGCGTGTCATCCGAAGTCAATGAAAAATATGATTCAGATCGAACTACGCCCACCATCAAATCGTACCTGCAAGAAAAAAGCATACATCAACTAAAAAATGTTTAACCTACATTTGAATTAGAAGCACTCATCGAACCCCGAAAAGTTCACTGATTCAATTAATAACAAATATTAGTAATACAAAGCCAGAAGACTAATGATTCATTGGTCAATTCAAGTATAACTAATTCACTAGTAATTCTTAGTCGTTCCTAGTTAAACATTGTTGGTTTGAATTTAGTTTGGTTCGCGAAATCAAAAGACTGGTTTCAAACTGGTTCGGTTGAAAGTACCCATCGACTTTCATTATCAGAGACAAACACTTTGGTTGCGACGACCACAATTCGGTTGGAAACCTACATACAGATGACTGTTTACAAACTCGTGGTATGTTGATTATTCCCTCGATGTTGAAGTGAACGCACCGGCACATTCATTTAGATGAACTAATTCATGTAATTTCATACATATTAAATAAAAACTTAAATTTAAAACGTCATTTTGGGCAGTTGTAATGGTTGCCATAAAAACTATTTTAGTTGCAGCAACCCAAACTTTTCCGACCAAACTCATTTGGATAACGCAAAATAGGTTTTTCGTCGATAACTAAAAAACTATGGAGTGTAGCTATAAAGGTATGTTAAGAAAAAACTTTCTAAATAAAAAAATAAAAAATTGGAACTCAGTTTGAACTTGGCACGATATTTCACTTCTGAGATATGGTCTTTTAAAAATTTAATTCGTTTATAACTTTTTTTCGACATTTTTTCGGCCAAGCACCTTCGAAAATTGGATTCAGCGACCAAAAATACGCCTAAAAGACTTTCTTACTAACCAAATAGTGCCTGGTACCATTACCGTAACCGAGGCAATACATAGAGCGAATATCGCAAAAAAATACCATGAGAATTAATAGTATTTATGAAATTTGCTTCGTAAATTTTTATTAAACTTAATGAATGGTTCATTAACTATATATCAGTAAATAAAGAAATAAAACTAAATTAATTTATAACATTTTTCATAATGTAGTTTGAAGTGCTTTGGTTTACACTAACTATGATATCACTGCTACTGATATAACACAGCCCAATGGTTTTTGCTCCAGAATCTAAATATGACCGCCAAAATAGCCGATTGGCTCTAGTTTTTGAGATATTCTAGGTCAAATGGGTCAAAAAACTGGATTATAGGCATTTTTGAGCATCTATTCACACTCGAAAAAAATTTAGTCCTGTGACCAGTAAGAGTCAATTCTGATAGGATTTTTCCCGCAGAATGAAAATGTTTATGCCAAAATATTGAATTAGACCTACTTTTTACTTAAATTGAAGGTCAAGGGGGCAGAGAATCGGGTTTTCAAATATTTTTTTATGTTTTTCTCGAAAAGTAGGTAAGACAACACGAGTTTGAAATATTTCGAATTTTAAAAAGTTCGTCTGACATATTGGATCCGCCATTTGTCATTTTTTGGGTCACATGCTATAGTATAGATTTAAAAAATGTCCAAAAAAACGACTTTTGGCCTCATTGAACTTCAGTTTGGTTAATAACTAGGTCCACATTAATATTTTGGTGTACATATTTGAATTCTACAGGAAAAATCCCAGCAGAAATGACTCTTTTAAATTTGGTGGGTTCTTCCTGCAACGCAATTGGTCGTGATTGCATCAATCAAACATTTCAACATGGTTAAAATATTTTCCAAGCGCCATCCTTCCGATTCCCGAGCCAGTGGCTTTTTGGAAAAAACATTTTTAAAGAAAAATGTTAAAAATGCTGATTGGAGATGTTAATTATATGAAAAATATGAAAAACTCGAAAATATGTGAAAAATTCAGAAAAAATAACGGGGAACTTGGAAGAACATTCGGCAGATTGACTCTTGTTGGTGGGTCAACAGCATTTTTTTGAGCTACGAATAGATGTTCAAAATGCCTGAAATCGGATTTATGACCCCTTTGACCTTCAATTTGGTCAAAAACTAAGTCCAATTGGTTATTTTAGTATACAGATTTGGTTTGTACAGGACAAATGTTATCGGAATTGACTCTTACTGTTGGGACCACAACATTTTTTTGAACTGGGAATAGATGCTCAAAATGCCTGAAATCAGATTTTTCACCCCTTTGATCTTCAATATCTAATAAACTAGAGCCAATTAAATGTTTTGGCGGTCCTATTTGGATTTTGATACGGTTTTAATTTTTCAACCGATTTATAAATTAATATATTCTTAAATAGTTTTTATTTCGGTCACATAAAGAGTAGAAATTAAAAATGGTTGAGTTGAATAAAAAATAAAAAATTAGAGGAAGAGGAAAAAAAACAAACAAACAAGGATTAATAATTTGGAGGGTTTCTTGTAATATAAATAAGAAATACATATTTAGCAACGTTTCCACTCTGATATGAGTCCTCTTCAAGGCTATTTGGATTTCGGAGCAAAAATCAGAATCTACTTTATGTACAGGACAACATAAAATTCTTCATTTTTTTTGACTGTGTAATTAGTCAAACCCATACATTCATATTTATCAGAAAACGTAAGTAGAAAATAAATACATTTTAATTTTGTTTAAATAATATATCCTCCTATCTTCTGAAAAATTGTTCAATACACATAATAAATACATCATATAAATTTTGGTAATGCAGGTGCTAGGCATAATTAAAAGTTTCAGGCAACTAGGGGAAATCGAAAGAGGTCAAGTAAACTGTAACAATAAATTTACAGTCGTAACAAATGATATAACTGCAAATACATTTAATTTAATGTATTTTCATGGTCGTTTAAATTGTTTACGCGAGTTTGAACTGTCGGGCCGCCAAGATCAATGGTCCACGGTTTCAGTAGCATACCGCAGGGATGATACACATTTTGTTTTGGGAAAACATCGCGTCGAAAGTTCTTTTAAGAAAATTGAATCGTCTTAGGAAATACGATTGTCAGACATAATCTGTCAGTTACTCAGTAGTACACCGACACATGTTTAAATTACCTTCAAATTGTCAAATTCCTTTTCAAACATGTGATGTCCTATATGATACGATGGATAGAGAAAGAAATAATTCTGGATTTGACTACTATTGGGTTTATTTATTAGAAAGAGAATATCCCTCTAGAGGGTTTCAATTAAACTATTGTGAAAATGCATTTCGGACCAGGATGTCTTTTTCTCTTCAGTAGAGCTAATGACATCCATCATCTGGCCGTAATAATTGATTTTAATTTTGTAAACAATAATGCAATAAGAATGGTTTTTACATTTATTTTACTACATGTTCTGTTAGGTGAACATGCAAGATTGATTGCAAGAACAATATGATTCTCGTCACAAGATTGCACTAACATAAAACTCTTGCATCTTCTGGAGGTTTTATGTACGTACAAGAATATATAGTGGTTTTGTTTGTTGCCACTGCACTGCGCCAAACCACGCAGGAATACTCGTACCAAGTTTTATTCTCTTGTATGACTGGCCGATACCTGCCTCGCGGGCTTCAAAGCGGCAATAATGAGTTTTCGTACGGTACATATATAGCACACGAAAACGATCGCTGTACGTACTTCGTTGTTTCGTTCTACAACAGGAAAATGAAAAAACCACGGTGCCATTCCACAAAATTATGTTTTTGGACTGCATTCCACTGAAATTTAAAAATGCGGATGGATCGCCAGCTGCATTTTCAATAAATTAAAAGGTAACTCACGCTTCGCGGTATTCGGGTACCTTTAATTTTATTTCAAAATAATTTAACGAAAAACCATACATAGTCATTACAATTCTGTAATCACCTATAAATTGTGAGATTTTTTATTTTTGACCGACTTTTATAGGATTTTCATAGCTGTTTCGCGTAACATTCATATGTTGAAGAAGTGACGGCATGATTAATTATAATTTAACATAATATAAGTTTCAGAATTATGCAGAATTTGTATTCAAAAAGTAAATGAAAGCAACATATGCAGATTCAAACTATATTGACGTTAACGCGCGGCCATATTATTGAGTTACTTGAAACTGTCGCAGGCGAAAATTTTTGCTTCTTGATACTACTGAAAATTTAAAAAATTTCCTTTTTTGTTAAGCGTTTCGCAGACTGCATTTTTTCTCCGACCTACACGAACGGAAACGAGCGAGGGAGTGAGTGATGTGATTTCATTTCGCAGTCCCGTTTCTCCATGCGTACGTTCGCGAAGTTTTCTAATTTCATCCCGCGTAATAAAATTTGATTCCGCATCAACTCACGACGGCCGTTTCATTTATCCATCTTTTTTTGGGCTATTTTTAATGGGCGTTTTGCTGCTACTTTTTATTTATTCCATACGTTTCGTTTAACTCCATCCGTACGTACGCGCGAAAGCTATTCTATCATTTCTCTCGGTGTAAATCAGCGTTCGAGTTTTTTGCGAAAAGTAAAATGAGATGCGGGTAATGAAATGTAAATGAAATTTTACACAATATTAACAATTTTGTAACATCGCGAGAGTCGTGGTTGCAGCGTGAATTCATTTTAGGTTTCCAGGGGATGCAGAAATGTAAGACAATGTAAAGAACTCGAGAGAATATGTTACAATACTGTCTAAATGAGTCATGCTACATAATATTGCGAATTCATCTTTGAATTAATTTTTTCAATTTTGTCGGAGTAGTGTCAGCGGTTTATTACGTTTATACAAAATCATTTTTTTGAATGATGATAATTATACTACACCGCTAAATGTAAACTGGAACCTGAATATGATATTCGAAATTTAAAATTATTAGTTCTGATTTCAACCTTTATGAAATAGAGGAGTGCATCTCATACTTGATGTTAGCAGGAGTTTGAGATGACGCCAGAATTATAGTTTGCGTTTTACATATGTTTAAATTGAGCACGTAATCATGGGCCCACCTTATACTAATTCTTCGATATCTCTCCTGAGTAAAAAAAATTCCAATTAAATTGGATCGAATTTTGATCAAAGTAGATCAAATCTTGATGAAAGGTAAATCATATTTGATCCTTTTTTTGGAGACTATATCGGATCTCCTTTGATCAATTTTTCATCAACTTTGATCAAATGATAATAAAAAAATGTTGATAAAATTTGATCAAACTTTGATCAAAGTAGATCAAATCTAATTTATGAAAGGCAGATCAAATTTGATAGTTTTTCAGACTATTTAAGATCTAATTAGATTAGAATTGGCTCTCTTTCGGTCATAAATCAGATCGAATGAAGTCTATCTTCTGGATCCACCATTTGTTAAATTTTTATATAATATAATGTTTTATACAATACACGGGAATCGATTTATATCATATTTTTTGGAGCCTTTCAGATCTCCTTTGATCATCTTTAGCTGAATTTATTTATCTCCAAAAGCGGCGAGATCGTTGTACATTTTCATAATATTATTTTCAAACGATTAAAATAATTATCTAAAAGTATAATACTTCATAGTACATAAAAAACGAAATAAAAATAATGCTGTAGGTTTCTTTTAGAAAACGTTAAATCTAAAAGAAAGGATATATCAGAGTACAAATTCTACCCGATACGTAAAAATTAAATTGTGTTAATTATTTTCAAACCTGATGGAGTATCGTCTTCTAAACTTTCTGACATATGATCGCTGCTATCCTTAATTACATTTTCACGAAGTAATTTTCGTATTCTAAATCATGTTCGTGAATAGCCGCTGAACTTTCTTTTAAGAAAAGATATAGTTTCTCTTCAGAAAAGAAGAATAGTACATTTATTTCATTAAACTCTTATCAATAAAGAATATATTTTCAAGTTGTTGAAGGCACGAAACATGAATTTATTTCATTACATCGAAATTGTTTTTGACATATGGTGAAGTTGGTAGCAAATGTATGTGAGGTTGAAAATCAGCATATGGAGTTCTATTGACAAGCTGTATCCAGATATCATATTAAAAGAAAAAGAAAATTTATGTAAACAAAATTAGACACAAATGTACTAAATCAGATAGGATTTGATCAGATTTGTATCCGAAACAGAGCCAATTTTTATCTAACTGAAATAGATCTAAAAAACGAAATCAAATTTGATCTACTTTGATAAAAATTTCATCCAAATTGATCAAAGTTGATAAAAAGTAATCAAAGTAGATCCGAAATAATCTCAAAAACAGGATCGAATTAGATTTGTTTTTCATCAATCTGATTGATCAAATTTGATCAGTATTTTTCTTACTCGGGTCTGCAGGTTTAATACATCCTCTTTGCTAAACAACTTATAGGTATAGTTAAGTAAAATTATTATCTGCAAAAATGATAGTTGTACTCCGGCAATAACGTAATCCCGAAAAAGGTGTACTCTAATTTCTCTAGGTACTCTAATAAATAGTATTGGTCCGACGCTCGAGATTTGGGGCACACCTGATGTTGTGTACTCTGGGTTTGATATTAAGCCCTCTAAGTCGATTATAGAATATTCTCGAATGATCAGACATGAGTGTAGCCATAATAATGTAGTTTGAGTGTTATAGATCCACGGAATCCACATTGCCTTTGGTGCAAAAGACGGTTATGTTTCAGATATGTGATGGTTTGCCTAGCAACGACGGAGTCGATGACCTTTGACAGGTGTCGGGGATTTGAGATTGGGTGAGTGCCGGATGGATTTAATGGATGTGGGATTTCCTTGAAAGAGATGATGTACGAAGACTCCCAGATGATCAGAAAATGGCCAGAGAGAAGCTATAGGTAGTTTAGATATGGAGCTAAGTTGAAACGATGGGTTTGAGGTGTGCCAAGGGAAAATGATCTGGGCTGAGCTCACTTGAGTTTTGTGGGACTAAATCGAAACTATGTAGAATTTCATCGCAATATAATGAAGAAAAGAAAAATGATGGGTGAGAGTTGGGTAATGGCCGATTCATAATATTATTGAGTGTCACAAAATCACAAGACGGATCAGGTGAGGATATTTGTGAGATATGGAGGATGAGAAATGTGGAAGGCCAGCTTGTGAAGACTCATTAGTCCTAACCTAACCTAACAGAGGACCAAGGTTTGTTTGTACTGCTTTGTTGAAGTACCAGGCCAGCTAAGTAATAATTTTTAGTTTAAATGTATTTAAAAAAAGCGACTTTCTAGTTTGTTTCGCGCATTGATAGAGTTTAGCTCGTTCTATAATTCTAACTTTCATGGCTTGATTAAGCTACGGAATAGAGCAAAAGCTGATACGTTTCGAAGAAAGAAGAGATAAGTTTATAAAAAATATTGAAAAATTTGAAGCAAAGTTTGAAGAAGAATGCAAGGTGATGAACTATTGCAAGAATAAAGTAGAATTAAAGTGTGTTAAACTGAAAAGTGAAAAAGAATGTGGTACAATAGTAGATTTTTTTTAATGACATGGGTATAAAAGAATAATAATGGAGATGGTGGTGAAGCTAGAAACGGAAAGGTGCTTGATGTAAGATACAAAGAAGAACAAAAGTGATGATGAGATAAAGAAAAGGAGATTTTGTAAGAGAGAAGATGCTACTTTGCAAGGAAATGAAGAACAGTGGGGATTAAATGTAATAAGTGGAAAATGAATGAGAAGATCGATAAAAAGAGTGGAATGGGATGGGAAAAAAGATAATGAACTAATAGGTACAAAAGTGTTTATGTTTTGGTGATGGCAATAAATAAGAACAGTGTATGGTGTAGAAAGTGAAATTTAAAGACAATGAAAATAAACAGTGAAGTAAACATTTTGAGGAATGTAATGTCTATATAAAGGGAGGGGGATCTTTGTCCCCCTTATGCCAAAAGGTGACGCATTAATACACATCTATCTAAAGTAAGAACGCATTAATGGTATATGATTTTTTTATTGTTTGATTTAAAAGCAAATGTTGATTAATCACTTTTGGTGATCCACTATATTAAATTTCGGTCAAAAATGTCTTGAAATAAGACACTTGGTTTCATAGTGTTGTATGAGTGTTTTATTTACACGTTTAATATTTATCCCCTTTTTCATGGAAAATTGTCCAAGAGACCAAATATCGTTATTTTATTTCTAGGGCAAAAAAAAATGTTTCTAGTCTCTGCTAATCAACTTTAACTTCTTATACTAGTATTTACTACATTTTGTAATAATTACACAAATAAGGCACAGAAAAGATGTGCATCTAGGTTTTTATAATTTCTTATTTAATGAACTTCATTTTTCCTTAGTAAGTAACTGTAAATTATTATATTTTCTAACTTTAAATATATTCTATGGCATTAATACTGACTGCAAATATTTAATTAACGGAACATCGATCGAAAGGTACATGTTCCAAATTCCCCTTCCTCTCAGTCAGGTTGTAAAGCAATATGAAAATGTTTAGCTAGAGTTGATTTGCAATTAGACAAATTGGTACAAAATTACAATCACCATTAAACTAGTAAACTGCGTAATACCCGTTAGTAAATAGAAATCATACATGTAACATTGTGGTATACTCTAGGTTACTATGAGAAGCCAATGCTGGGAGCTGTATTTATCAATTTACTCCAATTCACTTAATGCTACGCATGCCCATGCATACAAACATGTAATCGATGGACGAGTTTTGAACTAATTTTAACAAAATTCTGTTGTATATGGAAAAACGTTGCTAAGATGTTAATGCAACAAAAAACGCATCATTTTTTAGCATAGAGATTTAGCTTACGATAACTATGTAAGTAATTGCTAAAATTGTTAATATCAAAATTCATATCAAACCATCTAATATTTTTAATTATATTAAAATTAGTTTGACGAGGAAGAAAGTATACTTTTTCCATGATAATAAAAATTATATATATTTCGATGTTTTATTTTGAAGATTAATAGATAGAATTCTATATCTAATTTTATATCTGATAGATATAAATAATAAATATTTATCCGATTTCATTTAACTGCAAGTAAAATAATTTGAACAAAATTCTATGTATTCTATATATCGAAATATTCGATAACCCTCTGCTTTTAAACATTGAAACAACTTAACTTTGTTTGGGGTATTTGCAGGTTTTTACTACACGAAAATTTGCATACCAATTTATTTCATGGTATTTCTAATTAAATTTTACGATTAGAATTTTATAATATAAAAATTAAATTTCCACTAGCCAATATAGTTATATCACTTTTGGAACTATTTGATTGCATTTTAATTCAATTTCGTTATTTTTATAGAGGTAGAATATCAATATTTCCATTTAACAGTTTATTACTATATTTATTGCAAAATTAAAACAAAATAAATTATTTTTTTTTAAATTTAATTATACTGTTATCTGGAGAATATCAAAATGAGCTTTTTTTGAGTATATAAAAAATAACTTCTCTTCTGATTAATTTCACGAGTGCAAAATATCTAGGAAGATTTTCTTTTTAAATCAGAATAAGACGTGGTGATAAATAATACCAAATTTGACGTTTCGAACATCATTGTAGCCCTCATAAGAAATATGTTTGTCCCAACTTTAACAAAAAATAATAATACAAAAAGTTTAACAAAAATATAAAAATGGTTTTTAGATAAAAACTATAAACAAATTCAATAAGTGAAGTGGTACGTACAACTTTTCATTTCATTATAACTCTTTTTTTAAAAAACACTGAAAACCGTTAAATTTATAAACAATCTTTTTTAATAATAACTAACATCTTATCTGTAAAAAGATGTTCAAAATCTGTACATTCACGAAGATCCATGAATATATATATAAAGCCGGATCAAGTTAACTAAAAATAATTTAGAAAAATTTTTTGAATAACACTGTATTTAGTAAGATGTTAAAATTTCAAACGAAATGGTTATTTAAAATAATTACTTTTCATTTAAAACTTAGCATGATGAAGTTGTTTCGGAGAGTGAAAAGTTTTCGTATTTCAAGAAATTTATGTGCTTGAATAAACAATATCGAAGTGTGTAAATACATATAATCTATTGTTCTCAATATTTGAGATTTAGTATCAAGAAATCAGTTTCTGGTAAATTCGATTTTCAAACTTTCTATTAACTGAATTTAAATTTTGTTTAATATAATATTCCAAGTGTTTGCATTTATGTAGATTTCTCTCAATTGCTAAGACCTTAACATTTTTAAAATCAAAACTATGGTTATTATTAATTCTATGAATTGTTAATTCTTTTTTTTTATTTTTCTTCATCTCTATAAATATTTTTAATATGTTCATTGATTCTGTTTTTAAGTAGCCTACATGTTTTTCCAATGTAAATTACTTTTGAGTATGTATATAAATTAAATATTGCTTGCATGAAATTTTATAGAACCCTTTACATCGAATTAAAGAACATCCTTCAAATTAAACATCTGACCATTTTTTTAAAAATTATTTTAACCCCAAAATATTAGGATATATAACAATGAAAACAATAGATTTTGTAGTACAGTAAAGTCCAGGTATAATGGCGTCTTGCTATATTTATGTCCTAGTACATTAGACCGGTTCCGTCTCGTTATATTTACCTGTCGCCGCTCCTTTTTTCTCCTACTTTGCGGGCTGGGGCCTCAGGAAGGGCCTGCTGTGACGTCACGAACTTAACGCGACTGAGAGGAGAGGGAGAAGAAACGCTTCCATTCTTTTGATAAATATAAAGAGGCGGGAGCGGAAGGCGAGGATCCGAGTGGGTAAATATATCGGGACTCTACTGTATTCTTAATCCCGACACAATTCAAATTGTACTTTACAAATTGCACAACTGTAAGTATTTTCAAACGGCAGGACATATTTGACCCAGGTAGTGGAAGGAAATGGCCTACACAGAGAGAAATAAAATAGTTAACGGAACTTTTTTGTAATAGTAAAACGCCTAAATTCAAAAAGTTGTTGCATTAACTATTTCCATGGTAAACGGTACAATAAAATTGTTCCATTTACTATTTTCCGATTGTCAAATCGTTCGTACATAACCTCAAATATCAACTCTGACCTTATATAGTTAATTCTACTACTTGCAGAGGTTAACATCGATTCTACTATTTCTTCGTGGTTCCATTAACACTTTTTTTCTCTCTGTGTAAAATAGCCGTCGGAACGTAGGCTTTGAATTACCTCATTATTATTAAAAAAGTATAAAAACAGAATAACAAATATAATAATATTTAATCTAACGTTTTCAAAAGAGACGGAAAAAATCATTATCCGGTATATTTATAACAGAATATTAGTCATCTTGGGCTGAGGCTATTCAACGTGTCAATAATCACTTGATTATCAAATGAAGACCTCTACATTGCATGTAAGTATGTACATCGCAGGGGTGTTTTTCGAAAACTTTATTCTTAATTTCCCATCCATTATACTTTGCATGGATTAAAAAAATACAGAAAGTCCTTATCAAAGATAGTTTCAACACAAACCAAAAACAATGCATTTGAACAAAATAATTGAAAATGACAATTATACAGGATATCCCAGAACTGTTTAATGATATTACAGGAAGTGATTCTCCGTGATATTTCGAACAAAAAAGTCCCGTACCAAAATTGGATCTGAGGCTCAGAATTTAAGTGACGAGCTATTAAAGTTTAGAAACAAAATCGTTTTTTGGTAATAACTCGGCTTGCTTCGAAGTTATTTCAATGAGTTTGGGCTCATTTCGGAGCTTATTTTAAGCAATATAATTTACCTATAACAACATTTGACCTTTGATGATCATTTCTGAAGTTATGGCCTCAAAAATGGGAAAAAAGGCAAATTTTTGCTGTTTTTCGCATCTAACTCAACCTAACCTAACTTATAACCTAATCTAACATAACCCAGCAATCGAGATTGGATAGGATTGGATTGAAAATTTAAATTCATTTTGAATTCATACATTGATTCCGTATATATGTATTTAAATGGATTTAATTCCGAAGAAAGGAATCCATCTGTATTCAATTTTACAACTACAATCGGAAGCTTAATTTGCCGGATTAAATTTCAAAAAAAGTAATCCATCTGTATTCAATTTTACGGGCACAATTACGAATACAATCAGAAGCGTAATTTGCCAGACTGAATTTCAGAAAAAGTAATCCATCTGTATTCAATTTTACGAATAAAATCGAAAGCGTGATTTGCCGGATTAAAAAAATTAAGTTTTTGAAAGAAAACTTTTGTTGCATTGAAATGAATACGCTTAGGTAGTTTTGAATCCGAAATGTTGAATATAGATGTATTCAAAGTTTCGTTTTTGATAGAAAACTTTTGTTGCATTGAAATGAATACGCTTAGATAGTTTTGAATCCGAAATGTTGATACGGATGTATTGAAAGTTTCGGTTTCGAAATACAACTTTTTTTGGATTGAAATGAATACACTTGGATAGTTTTGAATCCGTAATGTTGAATACGGATGCATTCAATATTTCGTTTTTAAAAAGGAAACTATTTATTAATTGAAATGAATACACTTAGATAGTTTCGAATCCGTAATGTTGAATACGGATGTATTTAAGATTTAATTTTTAAAAAGAAAACTTTTTTGGATTACTATGAATTTAGAAATTAACCTTTTTATTCGTATGAACGAATAGAATTGTATTTACGTATTAAAATGGATTCACCGTTGACAAAAGTATGGATTCAGAAGTTAATAATTGAATCCAATTCTATACAACTTTATCCAAATTCGATTGCTGGGAACTTAATCTATTTTGTTAAAATGTTTAATACATTATGTTGAAATGGTCATTTGTTGAGCAATGTTATGTTGACATGTTTGTGTATTGAAATGTTTATGATGAAGTTATCTTGTGGTTAAAACATACTTGTGTTGAAAAGTTACGTGTTGAATAGTCGCGTCACCAGTTAAGACGTATAGCACACAGGCAACAGTAAATTTTAGACTTTTGTAAATGTCAGTGAAGATTTATGAAAGAAAAATTGTTTGATTCGCGAGAGTTAGAGCGGAAGATGTATGGTTTTATTATACCTGGACAACTTGGCTACGACGTCTTTCCTCAGGAGAATATTATTGAGGGTGTTGATCGTGTCAACTTGAAGAGTGTAGTCCTGATCCTCGGGCTCTCCTGGATCGATGACTACCCCGTCTATACTGGGTCCAAAAGCCGGTGCGAACTGCAGTCCTTGGACAGGTACGGATAACAGTGCATTCAACGGAACGTCTCTCAAGCACTTGAGTAACGTCGACGAATCCCCTGCCGTCTGTAGAGATAAAAGGAACATACTTTATGCTTTCGAAACGTATTGGGCTCATTCGACGATAAGGCTCCAATAATTGATTCCCATTCATTTATACACTTCTTTTTTTACCCGATCAATTTTTTCGCTTCACCTTCGAAATTACATTCTGGTCACATTTAAAAAATCAATGCCACGGCTTTTAATTACTTTACGCCGATAAAATCTGTGCTGGTTCCTCCGATGTATTTGTAAAAAAAGGTATTTTCGAATATTTTTATCGCGTACGAAATTTATTCAGATGCGGAGAATGAACAAATTCATTGAATGGTTAATTGAAATAATTCGATGCGGTGAATTCCGGCTATATCAAAAGATCTGTAGGTCCTATTGTAATTGTAATGCAATATTTGAATGTTAGTGGTATGCGACGTATCAGATTTCCGTAATTAATTTATTTTTTCGACGAATTCATTGAATTGTTGTCGATCTTACCTTTTTTTATGGTCTGTAAATATTTTTTAATTTAATCAAATTAATTTGCGAGCATGAGCAGAATTAAATGACAAATATGTTCAAATTATTATTCATGTATTAAGCCCAATATTAAGGTCTAAATGAGCTGAGTGATTCTTTACGAAATTTCAAAAAATACAATTTTTTTGCTGGATCATAATTTTGTTGTTTTGAATGTCGATCTTTCAAAAATGCTATTGAAAACATTAAGGAATCATTTTTTTATAGGAAAATACATTTTGTCATAATAAAAAATGTGTAATATGAAAATAAATCATTTTTAAATAAAAATGACGTTAGTAGCTGCAATGAGATTGATATGAACCTATTTCAATAAAATTTGGTGTTGAAAAAATTGACTCGACATTTTGAATCACTTGGGTCACATATGTATCCCCTCTTTTAGTGTAGTGAGATGTAGTGTTTTGATTTCATAGGACGTAAAAGATCTTCTTACACAGTGTTTAAAAAGAGATTCTTTAATTTTATTTTATTTGTAAAAATTATCATAATCTATTTTATTCATCAATATTGTCGTTTTGTCTTTTAAAAAATGCTTGAAAGTTCTAAAATGTTGTCTGGATATTCATGGGATAAAGATTTTTTTCCAAAAATGACTTGTTTTTTCTATATTTTGAAATTCTACAGTTTTCTTTCATGTTTTCAAAGAACATGTATCATTTCTGGGCATTTATGAAGTTGATAAGTTCAATTTCTGATGTCTGAGATTTATGGAAATTCAAGATGGCTGATTTAATATAACGCATATTTCGTGTTGAACTAGTTGTTTCTTATCCAGTCAGTCCGGGAATTGCAGTTTATGCGGTTTCTGAGACCCTTGATAACAAATCCATAAGAACAGCCCGGCAAATTCACAAACTAAATTAATTGTTGTATTCGTTATACATTTTCTGTTTTCTCAGAAATTCTGTTTAGATTTTCTTATTTTTGTGTTTATTTATTATGTTCTTAAAATAGTTTTTCGTGCCATTGTTTTGTGTTTTACTGACTTTTTATGTAGACTTTTAGTATTCCTATGTTGATAATCATACGTAATTATAAATTGGAATTTAATCATTACTATTTTTATTATTCATTGTCTTATGAGTTCCTCTGCTCGACTTTTGAACTTTTTGTTTAATTGTGACCAGTTTTTGTTGATCCACAAGTAAACGTGAACTTGCATATAAAACACCGAATTCCTGGGCATAATTTAGAAAAAACTTCAGGGACAATTCTGAAACTATCCCATGGATATCCAGGCCACTTTTTAGAAAGATTTTTAGACAAACAAATGATGAATAAGATTGATTACAATCATTTTTACAAACGAAGAATCTCTTAGGTGAATAAAATGACACGACAATGTATTAAATAAAATAAAAAAATCTCTAAATTTAAATTCTGCAGAAGAAGATCAATTTCCCACTATGGAATCAAAATACTACTTCTCACTATACTAAAAAAGGATAAACATATAACTGCCCTAATAAGACAAATCATTAATTCCTTCTTAATTGATCGTGCTCCTAAAGAGAGACCCAGTAGTCCAACATGTGGAGCCAATTATTTCAAAACCAAATTTTAAAGAAATAGGTTCATATAAATCTCATTGTATCTAGAAGCTCCATTTTTATAACTGTATTTAAATTCCATATTAAGCTTAATATACTTCATTTACATGTACAAACAATGGTGAATATGTAAAATAAAAAACAAACATTATTTCAAACATAGGTGTCTTACTTGGTGTAGAAAGTCTCAAATATGTTTTTACATACAAAAATATTGATTTTTTAAAAGGAAACAATCTGTGCTCTTCAATTTAGTTTCTTGAAAAGTATTTTTTTTAAATTTTCAGTGGTATTCTAAAGAGCGATCTCAAAAACATCAGAAATTACGCTTTAATAATTGATTTGTTTGTCTAAATTTATCAAATAATCAAATCATTTTTATGGGTACAGTACAATTTAAACTATACGATAGTTAATTGATGCAGCCTTCTTTTTGTAGAAATATTTTGGCTTTTTTTTCTGGTAATGAAATAAGCGTAATTCTTATAAAGATGAAGAGGTTGAAGATAATATAAATCTTTCGTTACATTTTTTATAAAATGTGAAAAACTGTATATGATTATTTAAAAAAAAATTATTTTTTAAATTATTTCTTAAATAGTTTTAAGTAAAGATATCGTGTGTTGCGACTTCACTTTTAGAATGTGCATATTACGATTTTTAAAATAAACAGAAAAGAATGCAAACTGGTGAAAACCAGAACAATTCAACGACAAACAATTCAATTTTTTTAATTGAAAGTGGGAGATTTTTTGAGAAAATGTTGTTAAACAAAAATTTGTGAGAATCATTTTTATATAAATATTTCTGAACCTTTCGTCAATTTTGTATGTTTCAGACACCATTTTGAACGGTATTTCTTTTAATTGAAAATTATTAATATGCACATTTTAAGTCTACAAGTCATTATTTATTTAATTCAAACAAAAATTCCAAAACTATTTGAATGTGAAAACAAAGAAATTAAAAAATATAATTTGTTAATAAACATATTTAGTTTTGATGGCTATATTTTTTCACAATAATTTCTAAAAATTCAGTTCATTTTACATCGAATACGCCTACCTGGAATCTTTTTTTTATACAAAATGCAACAGTTAAAAACTTTAATAACAAATGCCCATTAAGGACTTAATGGGTAGAACTTAACTATAAAAATAATTTTAAAAAAACTTGGGTTTGAAAGAAGTGAGATATGAAGGTTGAAAGCTGTAACTAAGATTCAGAGACAACGTAGTTGGACGGTTGGCTAGACAATATTAAGTACAAATTGCGCATAAACGTCATCGCATTATGAGGTAAAACGATTACAAAATTGATCAGATTTAATAGCATATTTCGTGGCGTAAGTACGTTTTTGAGGCGTTATCAGGGAGCGCCCAAATTGCCAATTTGATATATGTTACGTGCTGTCGAACCCCGGTTAAGTCGGCTCGCCGAGTACCGAGCTTAGGAAATTGCTTTCACATAATTATACAGTTCCTTACCCCTTTCACTTGCTCATTTCTCTCTGTCCCAGTATTAAGAGCGTTAATTGTCGTCAGAAATGCTTCCGAGCTGCATCTGATTATCTGATAAATGTTCAGCAATGCTTTTTCGAGCACAAATTTTGGATGAAAATGTCTATGACATTTTTATTTTTATTTTGAAAATGCATGCTTTGTGCTGTGAAAACTGAGTCACTCAGAATGAATTTTTACTCTTTAAGAGTAAAGTCTCTCTCCAAGTAGAGTAAGTTTAAATTATATTAATACTGAGCTTTTACTCGTTATAAGTAAACATTCATTTTTTCACTAAAGTTCATTTTCAATCAAAGAAATGTGGAGAGTATTGTTGTTAAGTTCCTTTAATTATTATTTTATATTTTGAAATATTTTAAGATTTTTTTAAAAAGTTTCATTTTACTGTAATCCTTTAAGGACCAAAGGTACAAAAAACATTTTTCACAGTATTAAAAAACGCTGAAAACTCTTTGGAATTGGCATGAAGTTAATTTACTGCTCCAAACCTCTAGTTAAAATAGTCCATCATGAAATCCGCCAAATTTGAATATAAATAAATTTAACGTAATATAGTGAGTTATTTTTTATTTGTCGTAGTTTTAACAAAATTAGTTGTTAAAAAATTATGTGTAATTAATTTATTTTAAATTTGTTGTGTTTTATTACCAAAAATTAGTAAAATTCCTTATTAAAATTGTGTATATTCGGTATTTAAGTAGTTGAAACATGCATTCAGTACATATTTGATAATTTATGACTTTTTTATTTCGGTTAGCGTGTTAAATCAGTTCAAAGAAGACACGCGCCAATAAAGGCCAGTTTTTGGCCCCTTCTCTAAATCGGCCTACACTATAAATGACAAATGAATTGCGAAATGTCCATAAGTATTTAAGAAAATATAGTGACCGATACTATTCAGTATCCTATAAATAATTACTAAACTTTATGAAAATGTTAAATTTTTTAGGTTAACCCATTACGCACAAGAGCCCACAAGATTTTCTTTTATTCAAGAGATTACTTTAGTTATGACTGCTTTGTACAATTTCAATGAACAGTAGAGTCCCGGTATATTTACCCACTCGGTTCCACCCTTCCCTCTCGTCTCGTTATATTTATCAAAAGAAGGGGAGTGCCGCTTCTCCCACTCCCATTAGTTGCGTCATGTTCGTGACGTGTCAGTCAGGCCCTTCCAGAGTCCCAGCCCGCAAGGTGGGGGGAAAAAAGAGAGCGTCGACAGGCAATTCAACATCGCAAATATGGTGGGACGTAAATATAGCGAGATGTAATTATACCGGAACTCTACTGTAATTCAGAATCACTTCAGTATCAACTTTCTTAGGTAAAAATAAGTTTCAGACAACACTAAATCCATTGTGGAATCAATATTAAAAAAAATATCAACAAATTTGGAAAATTGTATTTTTATCAATTTTTTCCATCCATTAGGACATTGGTATTCGATTGGATTATTGCACGGTAGTGTATGGAATACATTAATTTTAAGAATATTTCTCTTTTGCTTCACTTCATGTTAACACTTTAACAATGTCGTCCACAATGAAAATTTATTTGAAAAATTCCCGGGCACTGTAACTCCAAAACTACGATTTCAATTTAAAAATTGCAAAAATGAAAAGAACTTAGAATTTATCGAAAAACATAATGAACTTTTTTCCGTTTTTTGTAATGGTAATTTGAGAAATTGTGACCCTAAATTTTTCAAAAAAATCTAGTATATTCCTTGATAAATACTAACCAATTTTTCAAAAATTTGATAGTTTTCAAGATACAAATCTGAAATGTTACAACTTAGGATGATTTATAGTTGTTAGAAGAACCAAAATTACTTAGAACTTATAATGAAATATACTAGAATTTTGTAAAATTTGTAAGAAAAATTATGTACAAAAATGTTCAAAATACGATAATAAAATCTGAATAAATTCTATTACATTTCTCGATGAATTCTAAGAACTTTTCATTCTCACTATTTTTTTTGAAAAGATAGTTTTCGATCGAGTTACAGTGTCCGGAAGTTTTTCAAATAAATTGTTGTTTTGAACCGGATTTTGATGAAGTTAAACTGAAGTGGTGCAAAAATCTAAAATATTTTCTTAAAATGCAAGTATTCAGTTCAATATTAAACCCAGTTTTAATCGGATCCAAAAGTCTTAAAGGTTCAAAAACAAATTGATAAGAAAATTTGTTGGAAATATTTTTCAATACTACGGAATTCCGGTTAGTTGAAATTCAATTTTAACCTCAGTTGAAGAGCGACTTTGGAAACATGAAAATATGGAGTTACATTGAAATTTTCTACTAAAAGCATTTTTTACTAAAGTAATCTCATAAATAAAAGAAAACCGTATGAGCTCTTGGGCGTTAATGTGTTAAGGGGTTCTAAAGTGTTCGACCGATAAGGTAGGAATTTTCACTAAAAACCGTAAATAAAAAGTGCCTGAAACGATTTTTCAAAATTCGGGATCTGTAAGGGCAATTTTAATTACTATAGTCGATATCATAGCAAATGCCAAAGATATTAATTGAGAACTTACCGACAATTTTCGGAAATAAATAGAAATCACTTGTTTCCGGAAATTCTCGGTCAGTTCCTAATCGATATCATTCGTATTTTATAGGAAAATGTTTATAGTGCTTAGAATTGCCCTTACAGAGCCCGAATTTTCAAATTTTATACAGTCATTTTAAATTTACGCTTTTTAGTGAAATTTCGTACCATATCGACGGACCACTTTAAAACCCCCTTAACCCTTTCAGTCACGCATATCTCTTTTCACTGAATTTGGTCGAAACTCGTTACTCGGGGTCGCTGAATACGAATCTGATGTCAGTTTTCAAAAATTAAAAATGTCCGATCCAATATGGCGGCCAAAATTTGAAAGTCTATTGTATTCGCTTGAAAAAAGTTACTCAGGGGGTTTCGGGGTCACTGAATACGAATCTGATGTCAGATTTCAGAAATTCAAAATGGCGCACCCAATATGGCTGACAAAAATTGAAAGTCTACTGTATCGGCTTGAAAAATGTTACTCGAGGGTTTTCCAGTCCTCAAAATCTATTTTCATTTTCGTATTCAGTGATCTAATAAACCACCCGTAGCTTTTTGTTCAAGGGCATTCAGTCGATTTTGAATTTTTTTCCGCTATATTGGATCCGCCATTTTGAAAACCGACATCAGATTCGTATTCAACGACCTCAAAAACGTATAAATAAACAATTTCCTGTATATGTTTGTAAGGAATTATTTGTCACAAACGATTTGAAAAAGAAAAGTGGTAATTTTTTGGTATATGTTTGTTTTTAATTAATTAAAATGTAGTATTTTAATATTTGTGATATCATACATTCAATATATGTTTTAGATACTAGAAAATCAATCACAACGTACAAAACACATAAAAAACTGATTTTTAAATGTACAAAAATTAGCGGATAAAAGGTGGGTCTCTGAGAGACCCACTGTGAAGCAAAGGGTTAAGGCAAATCGATAAACGTTTTTGACAAGTGTTAATGCAGGTACGTGTTCAAAGAAATTACAATAGCGTTCAATTCAAGAAAGGACCAAAACATTATTGACAAGCGTTCTTCTATAAAATTTGAATACATATAATTTGTCTACGGAAGAGAAAATGTAGCTGTCATCTAACAGCTGGCTGTGGAAGTAGAACTAGGATTATATGGCAAGCGTGAACCACATAGGCCATGTTAGTATTAGCCCGTTATACTCTAATTATCAAATATGTACGTGTTGTTATTATGCATACCAGATAATACGTACCGAAGAGCAGTTGAGATAGTTGGCAACTTGAGTAGCATAATTGGCAGCTCCTCTTATCAGCGCCCAAGGGGAAAGCGCGCTGCCGGACATGAGTACGCCACGATGGAACAGCAGACCTGTAATAACAAGGGAATATCCAGCTTTATTGAAACTCTCTCCTCACGCTACGGGAACGCAATACCCTGCAGCGACGTACAGAAAGATTTAATGTCGGCCCCAGGGCTCTCACCGAGCGAGTAAGAGGCTAAACATCGGTACACCCGTTGCCGACAGCTTCGGATTTCCATTTTTCCATAAGGCGCATTAAATGCTTTCGTTACAACCCACAGTATTACAGTCAAAATAGAGTTGATGCCAGTCTTAGACGTTGCTAACTATAAACAGATCAACTACGCCTACTGGTGTCTGGTGCATGCTACTCAAACATTCAAAGGAATTGCGCGAGACTGAAAACTGTACCGACTTGGTGACTGGAAACTGACAACTGTACCGACTTGGAATTTCAAACTGAGATTCCGAATTGAATTTCGGCTATATTACCCCAAGAGATTAACTGCCACGAGAATTTGTCTCGTTGTTATTTTTCTTTATTTCAGTTATGCAAGTCTATATTTCATTATCTACACAGAAAAAACAATTAATAGCTGTCCCTATAAACTGCATAGTTGCTAAAATGGTATTTGACATTTCCACAAAAAAATTACTAGAATTACCTAAAGGCGGGTTGTTGACGTAGAAAAATGGTCTGGTATCGTATAGTAGATGGCTTCAACCTACATTTATATTAGTGCGACCAATAGTTTTTTGTTACACGAGCACAAGTTGGTCGCCTCTACATGTCGCTAAACCTGACGGGTAGGCGTCAAATGCTTCTGTGCTGCTTAATTCCACTAGAGCGTATATGCAAAGGGCCAACAAGATTCTTTTTTTCCCATCTTCGGAGGTTTTTTGTTTTTTTTATACGACCACCCTGCGCCATGCTTACGATTACCTTAAGATATTAAGATTTATTACCACTTTTCAGCATCTTATGGTCGTTTACGACTATCTTACAACCGTTTAGGGCCAAGGGGCGTATACAATCCAGTTGCTTTATCATAAATTCTCCTGCCAGTATGATAAAAGGTAATGTACCTATCGTGATCGGTAACTCATTGCATACCGTTCTGCTGCGTCATCATACTAGCTGCAATAGCATTGTTTCCGCCCTTGATACGTAATGTACTATTTTGTCACACCTGCACAAAACTGCCACTTTTCTGTGTAGGTTAAGCGAACGGAAAGTGAGCCATTCCAGCGACAACGCAACTGCGCATGCGCACGGGCGTTTTTCAATTTTTACAGCCCGCTGTTCTCATTACCGCCCGTTGCTCGTTACCGCCGGGCGCTAAGGTGGCATTTTTGTAGACAGGTATGACAAAAAGTATCGTGTGTACCACGGGCGGAAATGCATTACACGGCGTGCCTCGGCTTGCCTTCGGCTCGCCTCGTCTTTGCCTACGACTCGAGCTGCAGTATCCCCCGCGCCGTAATGCCTCTCTTTCCGCCCTAGGTACACAATATACTATTTTGATCTACCCTATTTAACCCATTAACCATAAGAGGTCGGTCTTCAAGATTTTAAAAAAATTTATACAAAATTGGGAAAAATTTATACTTATAAATTTTTTTCTAGCTATAAAATATTGCGATTCCATTGAAACTATGCACAAAGGTCCATAAAATATTTGAATTTTAAAGAAAAATTTTACTTTTATACCCACATCATTCTAACGACTCAAAATGGCATCAACATGGAAAATTTATTTGAAAAATTTCTGGATGCCCTTACTCATAAACTATGAGCTTTTTAAAAAAAATTCGGCGCCATATTGCAATTTCTGATGGCTGAAACTCAATGTTGACCTCGGAATCTTAAAGAGGGATCTCGAAAATAGTAGGACATGTTCAATTTTTCTGAACTTCAATTTTGATACAAAATACTCGATTGAAATTGAAGCAAAAAAAGTTGTACTTTGAGCGTTAATAGTTAAAAGCAAAAAAAAATAAAAAAGTAAAACATACAATAATATTGTTTTCGAATTCAGGAAATAAATATTGAAAAAAAATACAGTAATGCAAGTAGAAGTCGGGGGCACTTTTTGTGAACAGAACACTATGATAACTATTATTATCCTCTGCAAATTTTCCATGTTTTGAAGATGAATACAATATTGTTCTTTAGTTTAACTTTCCTCACGTGTAAAAGTAATGCATGTATTTGAAGGAAAAATATTCAGAGCTACCACTTGAGTGCTGGGATAAGTAAACTGTTACTATATAAAGGATTGACTTTATGGCAGTACTAAGAACATCTATTAATGTTCATAGGTCGCTATTATACCCAAGGTCTAGTCCTAACTATTGTTAAATTTTGCAAATAATGATTCTGACGTGTTTTTGTAAATTATCAACCGTCAAAATCTCTTTAAACCCCATATTTAGTTAATTACACTGTGGAAAACGCACATCAGGTTATTGAACAAAAAAAATTTTTATCAACAAATTTCTAAAAATAAGGTCTTTATTTTATGTATATTGAAAATTATTGTTTTTCACTCAATTTTTCATTTATCGTTGTGAATTTCTTTTCAACTAATTCCAATCAACTTTTTAATGCAATCTTCTTAATAGCTTCGTTGAATGTATGAAACTCATGACAAAATAATTATAAAGTAGTTTTTACGTTTCGACTAAACTTTCCCATCAAGAGTTTTATATTCACTTCTCCTTAATTATAGAAAGTTTTCTAATTCCCTTTTGAGGATGCTGCATAAAACGGTTAAATAAGTATATTAAACCATTTTAATTTAGCCTATGTTTTAAGTTACAAATATTTACTATTATAGTTACCAACTTCACCAGATACTCGAACCTCAGAATATTCTTTTTATAGACTCCCGTGTGCGAACTTTCACCAGGGCAAACTAATTTTTTCCCATGCAATTGTACGTAGAATACCATGGGTATGATTGTTTTATGTTCCATCGGCAAAAAACTTTTTGTAGTACGCGATACTCGAGTTAGTTCAATTCTCAATGGTATTCCAGGATGACGCAGAAGAATATATTGTTAAATTTCAAATCGCGTTAGCGATACCGTTGAGAAATTTTCTTATTCGTATTCATTTCATTTGATATATTCAGACCCCTTTCATAAAAAAATATGAATGGTATTAGTCTTTAGTGCAGGAGCGTGAACTAGAGATAGAATAAAAGAATGGAATTTCATCACTGTTTTCTTTTACAGAAATAAATTTTTTCCCTATTAAAATATGAAAATTAAATAGTTTCAATTTACGCTTTGCAACTAATTTCAAGACTGCTATTAGTCCAATTAATGAGAAAAAGAACAGTTTTTATGATTAATTCGTTCTCCATTTGTCATAAATTGTTTTTTATTCACTGTTGATTTTAATATGAATTTGTATATCATTTAACGAAGAAAGGGTAATTTCAGTAATTCCCACAGAAATCGTTGAAAACACCAGATGACATTTTCAGCTATGCGAAGGACTTTATTTAAAAATTTGTTTACAGTAATTTTTCGCGAGGAATTCAATGGTCATAAAAGAAAATGGCTCAAAACAATTTTTGACCACTTTTGAAGTTTTTTTTCGAAAAAAATGAAAAATTTTAAAATCCACCAGTAATTTTTTAAAAAATGTTCTTTTTCTATACAAACAAAACATTTTTTAGCACAAAATTCCAAATTTTACTATTTTTCCAGCATATTTTTGGTAAAAAATGAATTTTTTTCTTGAAAAGGTTTTTTTTAATTCATATTGAGAAATAATAATCTTAAAAATAATTTAGAAATATTTCGAAATATTTTGGAAATTAAAAAATCATTTATAATGGCAATGTATTATTGAAGTAAGAAAATGTCATTAATATAGAAAGATTGCAATTATTTTGAATGCAATTTTATGTTTTACATCTCCTGTATTGCAATACATAGCCATGTGATAATAGTTTATCAATGATGATTACTTTAAGGAAGATACCATTCTAAACGAACAGTTACACTCTTTACTTGTTCCTCTTCATTTTGAGAAGTAGGCATTCATAATTTTGTATGGAGTAACTTCGAAAATTTCAAATTTTTTTTATTTGATAACTTTCTTATTGAAGATCTATCTGTAGAATGTATTTTTCACAAATAACTTGTAGTTAATAACTGTTTTTCATGCGAAAATTAACAACAAATACAGTATCTTGATCGAGTTTGCCCTGTACTTTACTCGATGTCTGAATGTTGATAATAATTACCTTAAAAAATGTTTTGCAAAGAAGAAATTACGGGAAAAAACCGATTCTCTTTTTTAGATGACACATCACCAGTCGGGGTTTCTTCTTCCGATTTATTACTTTGAGGTCTTACATTCAATGAATTTTTATATTCAATGTAAACAAAAAATCTTTCTATATTAATGAAATTTTCTCACTTCAATATTACATTGTCATCATAAATGATTTTTAATTCCCAAAATATCTTGAAATGTTTCTAAATGATTTTTAAGGTTATTATTTCTCATTAAGAATGCAAAAAAAAAACCTTTTCAGGAAAAAATTGAATTTTTTTACCAAAAAATATACTTAAAAAATAGTAAAATTTGGAATTTTGGAATGGAAATTTGTTTTTGAATAGAAAAAAACATTTTCTAACAAATTACGGATGGATTTTAAAATCTTTTTAAAAAAAACCTTCAAAATGGTCAAAAATTGTTTTGAACCATTTTATTGTATAACTATTGAATTTTCCGCAAAAAATCACTTTGAAAATATGTTTGTTGAATTTTTAAATAAATTTCTTCACATAGCTATAAATGTTGCAGTCTCTCTTAAAAAGGTTAGTGTCGATATTTACGTCGAAATAAAATCTGGTGCGTTTATGGAATTGCTGGATCCATTGGATATTGCTGGATAATAATTGATTACCAACTTACATAGGTATGATTTAGCGAAAATCGACTAGAAAATTACATTTGTTATCATCGCAAATATAATTAAAACCCCTAAATGTTTGTAAAATAAATATATATATAACTGTGTTTCGACCACCTGTAGGTTAACTGATTTATATTCAGAAATTACCTATTGTTATTTGATTTTACTCAACGATACAAAGTATATTTAACTTCCTAGATTATAGTCAAGAACAGAATTGGTTTCGAAAACTTGTTTTGACATAAATGAAATTCTAATTATAAATAGATTTAGACAGTTATGAACTTATTAATAGTAATCGATATTTGTTGCATAGCTAAGTAATTAATTATAAAATAGTGGAAATAGACACCTGTTTGATTTAAGACATTTATAAAAAATTAAAATTAAGTATTTAATAATTAATTATAATATCGTTTTATTAGGAACGGTGTAAGCAAAATCGTTTATACGATTGTAAAGGTACTGAAAATCAGAAAATGCATAATTTTCAGACAACCTCAGAAAGACTTGAATTCAGTGTCTAAAGACAATTGTTTTGATTTCCATTTGTATCTAGGACTGTTTCAGTGAACGTCTCGAAGTTAACCTTTAATTAAAACCGCCAAATAAATACTCACTTAGCAACTAAATAATTCAAGTTAAATGGGTTTTGTCGGATTATAAAAATAGACAATTCTGAAGTCTTCTAACTAACGAATGAAAAAGTCACCTTCCAATTTGAAATTGATGACTTTTACTATTTTCGTAGGTCTTATTATTAGTTTCAAATGCTGACATAGATCTTTCCGATCTTATATTTCACTTTTCAAGAAAATTCTTATTGTAATATCCATTGAATTAGAGTTTCGAAACATTACGACAGTTGGATATCATTTATAGCTGCGATATTGTATCTCGATACATTAAAGATGACAATGTTTTGCATTTAATTTAATGTCGCAAGAAGAACGAATCATTCATAATCGATATACAACTGAGAAATATAAAGACGATTTTTCATTTCGCGTTTAAGCGCAACTTACAAAATTATGAGCACCGGGGGCCGAAGCAATAAAATAAGAAAAGTCGTAAAAAGGCAGTAAAATAAGTAATCGTGAAAGTAAAGGCGAGGTACTTAAAGGCATCGTCGAGGGAGATGCCTAGTCTTGGTATATTTCATTGTGTGCCGGTAGGACGGCCAGTAGTACTGCCGACATGTAGGGGGTGTTGGAATGCTTATATGTGAAATTGGGCACTCTGCAAATGGGCTAGTCCGCTTTAGCAGATCGCTCCTAATGCCGATTCTCTTTGGTCTACCACAATGCAGGTTCAATGCGGCATTAAGCACCCTGTATATCAACTGTACCCAGTATTCAGCGTTTCCCTATATCGATGTACGTTCGATTGATGCGGAGTCGAATTAATTTGACCGGCAGTGTTTCGTCAAAGCCAAAGCCAGGCCCTGTTCTCCGTACCCACCCAAATGTACTTTCATACCCATTTGTCAGAACTCATCCCTTCGCGATTAGAGATCCTGGTCTGTCACCGCCTTGCTTTACATCAATTGTTCAGCTGATGCATATTTTTAAAGGGTTGTTGAAGGTCCAGTAAATTGAATTTTATGGTATTAATGATAGACAAACTTAATCTCAGATTATCAAATCAATTTAAGGACTCTCTATAGCGTATCAACGAAAAGCTCGTAAAGGTTGTAACAAATCACTAAATCCTTCGACTATATTAAGCAAATCAAGGGACATCTATCAAAATACATCGAAATGCCTTTAGTTTGTGGCTTCATATTTACTTCAGACATTATACAAAGTGAAAAAAAGTTAATGAAACCATGAAGAAAGGGCAGAAATGATTATAACATTTCATAATAGTACAATTAACATCGTGAAAAGTTGTACTTGACAGTATCTTATTTTTATATTTCATAATATTGTAAAATGTAATATACAATAATTAATTTTTATAATAACTCTATTTTTGTAGTCAATAATATTTCAAGTGACTACTTAACTGCAAAGCTACGGTACATTTGAGGTTATGTGCAATGCTGCATATAATATGCTACGTTTTACTATGGAAATGGTTAATTGAACCATTTTTATAATCACGTATTTTACTTTACTAAAATGGTTCCATTAACCTTTTTCGTTCTGTCTGTGTACGTGTTTCAAAATGATGTATTGTCGGATATCTTGAGGAGCAGGAGGAGGGGATATTTGCTGGCTACCTGGGATAAGGTCATTTTCCACAAAATGTCGTAGATTAATTAAAGCGGTTTTACACCGGGTTTCAAACCTACCATTGAAAAAAACAGGAAGTTGGTCAAACCTGGATGACCTCTTCCCCAAGCATGCAAGAAACCTAACGGAAGGGACACCAAAGTTCCCCTAGAGACCTCAACGTTTCGGATATATTTCGATCCCTCTTCGGGAGGTAATCATTAAAAAGAAGAAATCGTTAATTAACGAAGAGATCATCCAGGTTTGAACAACTTCCTGTTTTTTTTTCGTTGGTAGGTCTGAAGCATGGTGTAAACCCGCTTTAATTCTTCGTTTTAAGAAAACAAAACCTATCGTAATAATTTAATTTTAGTCGTAGATTAATGTTTACTTCAGTAACTTATATCTTCGCAGATTGAAGTTTTCAACTGATGTTAATAATTAAAAAATATATTTTTTGATACGTCAAAAATCAGTACTCAACGAGAAAAGTTAATAAAAAAATTGTAATTTTGAATTAAGACAAGGTAGAATTTTTACAAAAACAATTTTAAGGGCCTTAACGTGGAGTATTTATAAAAAAAGTTAATAGCTAGGAAAATTTATTAAACTTTTTGGCAGCTTTAAACATCGGATCAAAATGATTGGAGAAATCATCATTTTTAATAGTTTACAGCTAGAAAGCAATACACAGAGAGAACGAAAAAGGTTAATGGAACCATTTTAGAAAAGTAAAATACGTGATTATAAAAAATGGTTAAATTAACCATTTCCGTAGTAAAACAAAACAAAAACATTGTTCCGTTTACTATGTCCCGATACTTAAATATGCAGCACTGTACATAACCTCAAATGTACCATAGCTTTGCAGGCAAATAGTCACTCGAAATATTCTTGACTAGAAAAATGGATTTAGTAACAGTCATAAACGAAAATAGCTACTTATCATCATAAACATTAATTATTGTATATTACATTTTACAATATTATGAAATATAAAAATAAGATTCTGTCAACTACAACTTTTCACGATGTTAATATTGTACTATTATGAAATGTTATAATCATTTCTACTTTTTCTTCATGGATTCATTAACCACTCTTTTCTCTCTGTATACACTCTGAAAACAGTCCTCGTGAGTCTCTTGAGTCAAGTGGAATAATCCGCTTGATCATATAACAATCCATTTTTTAATGTTTGAAGTAATTAAAATAAGATTTTGGTGACAAATTTGCTTCTTTTCTTTTGGCAAATTATTTGAAAATGTGAATAAGTAAACACTTTTCATCATTGTTACGTTTATTTTTTAGTATAGACAAAGTATAAAATAGTATTTTTCGATTTAAGGCCGTAAAACCAGATTTTACAGCCGTGTGTTGACAATTATTTTTTTGATACTGAAAGCTGTAAAATCTCGATTTCGCGGACTGCATTTAATCTGTATGGGTTATGTTTCTGTCAGCGCAGATTCAGGTTTCACGTGATCCGTGAAATTTCATTTTACGCACTAAAAGTAGGCCGTAAAATCGGATTTTATGGCTATATAAGTACCGAAATAGTATTTTTTGTAGAAAGAAGGTTATTCTGGCTTAACCAATATAAAATTTGTTATTCTAGGAGTTTTGTAGTCACACATTACGAATCTATCCTCATATTTTAAACATTTAACTTCAGTTAAACCGAAAACCCGCTAGTAACAGATTGCAGCTGTTTTCCGCGTAAAGAGGAATGCATGCATATAAACACAAAACAATTTACAATTTAAATTTTAAAAAAATTACTAGCCCTTCTTGGGATCGAACCCGGATCAGTCGTTTATCGTTAGTGTACCTACGCTCACTTACGTTTGGCAGTAAGTAAGAAAAATCACAAATGATTGCCAACAATATCGATATTGTATTTCAAGTATTTGACATTTTTAACGGGTACATAACCTAAATGATGACCTGGTGTAAAGGTGAACGCCAAACAATACTGTTAGTTGGAACTAACATTTTTGAAATTTATTGAAATTTTAAATAAGTAAAATTTTTTGAAATTAAACTACTTAACTTTCTCACTTTATGCTATTTTTTATTTTACTTTTACATCTTCATCGCTTGTGTGATACTTTTTCGATACTTGATACTTTCCAAATCATAAAACAACAAGTATATGTCAAAAAGCAAATCCCTATTGAACTATATTTGTATGAACAATTGAGGATTGTAAAAGATACTTTTTTAATTTTAAATTCTGTAGGAGCAAACATGAGAAAAATTCGGTATTGCAAATTTATTACGAATACTATAAGTATTTTCCTTCTAAATTAGCCTTCGAAAGACTAAATTTAAATTACTTTAATATGATAATACTTGCATCTTTTGACATTCGTAATATTTTATACTTGGATACTGGCTGTGACTTATTAAAATCTATTGCTTATTAATATCGATGCTTTATCTAAAGTATTCAATATTTTAAGACAATTTTATCTGACCCCTTTCTAACATTTATTTTAATCGGAAGCTGAAAGTTTCCATGAGTTATGAATACTAGAAATCTCAAAATTGTGAACTCTTTTTTCCATGTTTAAATATACATATTTTATTACGTTGAAATTTAAAACATGTGTTCGATAATTATAACTGATACTGCATTGCATACGAAGACTTTAGTAGTTTAATGTTTAATGTACGTTTCTTAAAATACAAGAATGCATCTTGATATTCAGCGACATCGATCCGTTTCCTTACTAGTTATTTGCTTCGACATTTATTACGTGAATATCTTCCATTTTTGTTTTGAGTTTTTCAACTTATTAACATCAAGATAGTCTAAAAGTGATTTAACTCTATTTGATCTCTTATATCGTTTGTAATAAAACCAAATGAGTTTTACTCACCATTTGAGATTTTTTTATGAATTTTCGAAGATTATTTACCTTCGTTATATATATAGTATGTCTACTATTGAGATTAAAACGACTATTGAGAATAAAACTCTTTTATTTTTATTTTATAGTTATATTTTATTGCATTTACTGTCGCGCGATGTGAAATATCGTATAAGGGTTTTATTACTGTTAATATGTTATAGCACTAACTAAGTTTTCATTAAGAAGATAACAGGGGAATTTCCCTTTAGTAAGATACCTTTCTTGTTCTTATATGAGGAATCAAATCCAAAATAACATAAATTTTATAAAAACATCAGAAAATTGTTTTTTTATGTTTTGGAACGCAAATAAATATTTTGAAACCTAATAAAATTTCACTTGACAAGTAATATAGTAAACAAAATTTATTTTACACAAATTTTGAATTCGTCGAGAAATTAATTTCTTATCTAGACCAATTTAATCACTGAAACCAAATGTATGACAAAATATTTGCAATATTACTGTTTAATTATTTTTAATTCTGGTATAAGATGACTAAAAATATGTGACGCATTTATCGCGATTAATAAAATTTTCGGTGGAGGTGGGATTTTACGTGATCTATCTAAATAGTAGTAGAGTAAGCTTCTAATGAAGAGAAAATGTAGTTATGGTTGTAAAATACGTTTAGGAAGAGGAAGACAATTCGTGTTATGCACATTTGTATAGAAAAAAATGTTTATAGAAATATGATCATAATATGTTAATATGATTCATTACACCAATATAATTTTTTCATCTCATTTTTGGAAACAACTAATTAAAAAATGTTTTTTATATATAATTACATTAAATAATGATCATCTGGTCATTTAATGTCAACCAAGTACTTACAGTAAATTGCTCATATTCCATAAACTTAATTGCGTAATTGCAGATTATCGCATCGGATGTATTGAAACCGTATACTCTTCCATCCGGAATCCATATATTTCATGGAGAATTCGGCGCTGCAGGATGCTTAATATAATTTTCGTATTACAAATCCAGAGACTGAATTTTATTGGAAATGTACGGGAATTACTTTCTGGAATTAATTTCGAAATAGATATATTATATTAAATCGTTTTCATATACTGATAAAAGATACCATTTTTCTTTCATTTTAATTCAAAAATGTTTTTGTGTAACTTTATTATTCATTAAGAAAATAATCAAAAGTTTTATTTATTTTATTTTAGCAGTGCTTAAACTTATGCAAATTAAATAAAAGATTTCACGTAATAAATTTCCATTCGCTTGCAGTAAAAAGTTCCAAAACTAATTTTTCAACGTGTTAATCGTATTTGCGGAAGAGCAATATTTAATCAGACCTAGAAGTGAACAAAATTAATTTTACTTTCATCCTTTTTATTAAAAGTCTTTGAAAATATTTTTTCGTTGATTTTGTAAGATGTTTTTAATGCTACCTACAATTTGATAATTATAAATGATTATACTTCTTTAAAAGTCACTCTGATATACAAAAGTTAAATAATTATGTCATGAATCAATTACACTAAAAAGAATGTTTCTATATTGGAATAGATATATGTAATTAAATAATCGAAGTAAGTAAAAAATATACCTGAATTATATAATACTAGTAAGAAAATCGATGTCAATGAATATTGAGATGCATTCTTGTATTTTAAGATAGATTACTCGCCAATTCTTTGAACTAAGTTAAAATCCACATTTAAATCATATTAATACGTCCATGCATTAAGAAATCAATGGCGATAACACTAAAAATCTTGACTTCTCACATTTTTACAAATCTTACTATCTAGCTTATATCCAAGCTCGATTTGTATACTTATTTATATATTTATATTATCCCTTGTTTACTAGTACATAAACCGTCACAAAAAGAAATTAAAATTCGCTATTAAATTAAACATTAAACTTCAAAAGTCTTCATCTGCAATGCAGTACCACTTCTTATTGACGAATATCTATTTTAAATTTCAGCGTACGATAAAATATATATTTAAACACTGGGAAAAGAGTTCTATCGTATTTTAAACAAAGTAGTAACATAATAGTTATTATCCTCACAATATATCCGAAATTGATATGAAATCTCTTGATGATACACGAGATATACTATGAATATTCGTTCGATATATTATCTAATGATATTCTTGATATTTTCATATCAAGAATATCAGCAATTCATATAGCTAAACATATTAAAACAAATAAATTGGCTAAAATAAATTAATTAAATATAAAATATTGTATGAAAGTAATAAAAAACATTATAATTAAAAAGTATTAACAGAGGAATGTGAAGGATATTTCAGAATATCCCGAGTATTTTCTCAATATACCTTGGGATATCATAGTAGATATCCTAGGGATTGCAAATGATCAGACTTAGGAGATGTCCTAAGAATATCCTAAAATACAATAAAATTAAAGATATTCACATTACAAGTGTCGAAGCAAACAACTAGTAAGGAAATGGATCGACGTAAATTAATTTTGAGATCCATTCTTGTATTTTAAGAAATATATATTAAACATTAAATACGAAAGTCTTCGTATACAACGCAGTATCAGTTATACTTAATAAAATTTCAACGTAGTAAAATATATATATATACATTTAAACATGGCAAAAAGAGTTCACAATTTTGAGATTTCGAGTATTAATAACTCGATGGAAACTGTCGGATTCCGATTGAAATAAATCTTAGAAAGGGCCAGATAAAATTGTCTGAACGTATTGAATACTTTATATAAAGCATCGACATTAATAAACAATGGATTTTAATATGTCACAGCCACTACCTAATAATAAAATATTACGAATATCAAAAGATGCAAGTATTGTCATATTAAAGTAATTTAAATTTAGTCTCTTGAAAGCTAATTTAGTAAGAAAATAAGTATAGTATGCACAATAGATTTTCATTTACAAATTTCTTTTTTGCTTCCTGTATCGAATTTATAATTTAAAAATGATCTGTTAATCCTTAATGGTTAATACAAATATAATTCAATAAGGATTTGTTTGTTGACACATACTACTTGCTTCATGATTTCGGAAATATCATTAGTATCCCACAAAGTATCACACAAGCAAGGACGATGTAAAAGTAAAAAAATGTAATAAACTAAGAAACTTAAGTAATTTAAATTTCAAAAAATTTTACATATTACTAATTTTAATAAATTAAAAAAATGTTAGTTCCAACTAAAAATATTGTCGTCTGATGTTTACCTTATCACTTTCTCTTCCTTGATGTTATATACACGTTAATAGAAGGAAATTTACCATAAACATGTAAAATTTACAGTGAAAATATCAATTTACAGGGAAAATGTAAATTTATAGTGCAGAAGGTGGAAATGAAAATACCAGTGGTAATCGTGGTAATTTTTACATTGATTTTGTAATTTAAAAAAATGTAATTTTACATCGTCTTTGTAATTTTTAGTCTCTTTTAAGTAAAATTACAAGCGCAATGTAAACTGTCTCTAATTGTCTGGTGTTACGACTAAATAACTTTGTAAAAATGACTTTGCAATAATAACCTCCGAAAAATAACTTAACAAAAATAACTTTAACAAAAATAAATTTAGGAAAAATAACTTTAATAAAAATAACTTCAAATATTTCTGAATGCGTTTATAATAGAACATTGTTCGTACAATGTTCATTACATCCTTAACCACTATTCATCAATTATTGACGCAATTCATGGAAATGAGTGAACATGAATATATGTTTACATTTAGATAAGTTCATACCTTCTACATCAATCATTATGAATATCGTTTTTAATTTAATATTCCTTAGTAATTTGTTAGGTTAGGTTAGGTTAGATTATGTTAGGTTAGGTTAGGTTAGGTTAGGTTAGGTTAGGTTAGGTTAAGTTAGGTTAGGAGAGATATTTCAGAAAATATTTTTTGTAATTTTTGTTAATGCATGTACAGACGCGTTGAAATGTGTATAATTCGCAAATGTTGCGTTGAGTTGAAAAGATATTTGAAGTTATTATTGTTAAAGTTATTTTTGTCAAAGTTATTTTTAATCAAGTTATTGTTGTTGGAGTAATTTTTGTAAAGTTATTTTTGCAAAGTTATTTAGTCATGTAGCCAATTGTCGACCACTGTGCCACTACTGACCATAAGAACTGATTCTTTCCAATTTTCAGTACACGTATAAAATTACATCGATAATGTAGAAATTTTACTATGTCACTGTAAATATACAACGATATTCACTGGTATTGTGATTTCCACCTTTGCACTGTAAAATTACATCAAATGTTTTCACAGTGTAGATTCACAATCAGCGACAACAAAAATCCTAGTGGTTTTCGCAAAACAATAGTTTTCGATTCAAGTGCGTACAAGTTTTTTCTACGAATGGAATTGAATTCGTAATGAAATAAGTATGTTAGTATTAAATATGGAAAATGTACTGAAAATTGATGCAAGAAAAAAGAAAATGAATCGTTTCAAACTACTATTGTAGGCCGGGGAACAAAGTTCCGAAAATCAACACACCGAATGGCCAAATTCGGTATAACATGGCTTCAGCGTGATTCACTTTGTTTTTGAAAAGTTGGCAAAAAGAAAGCAAATTAAAATACCTTGGACTGACGCGAAATTTTAGCCTTTCGGTTTTGATTTTCGGAACTTTGTTCCCCGGCTCTATTGTAGATAGAGTTTTTGAGGTTATATGACTACTGTATTATACAAATATCAGTTAAACGGTCAAGTTACTTATGTACATTTTAGCGCTGATTAAACTGGAATCTTTTCTTCATTGGTAACAATCAAAGGATCATTCGACTTTCAATTAAATCCCCCAAAAACAATGATATAGTATTGTTTTGTAATATCTTACCATCGGGCACAGCTCGACTGGTCATGAGGAAGTTGACACAAGCGGCGCCGGTTCCGTGTCCGACCAGCGTCACGTTCCTGGGATCGCCGCCGAAATAGGCGATGTTCTCTTGGACCCAATGCAGTGCAGCAATTTGATCCATCAGTCCGTAATTTGCCGGCGATCGTAAGTGAGAGTCAGTGTTGACATTCAGAAACCCTGTAATCAAAATGAACCGTTTACAGTTTCGCCGGAAGCTCCGCACTCGTTCCCCACACCCTTTTCCCCAGCCGTCTCGATACATCGGGAAAGTTTACATTGCTCTTCAATTCCAACTCATTATATACCCTGTGGACCTGATGTGTGCCAATTTTCTAAGTTAACTTTTATTATTCGAAATGCCATCTGACAAATTGCATATATTCTGCAAATATTGGTTAGCAAATCAGTTGTTAATATAACTAACTTTCTAAATTTGATTTTCTAAAGTAAATTGATGGTGTGAAACTGAAAGTAATAATAGTTACTAATCAGGAATAAAGAGTAGACGATTTAACTAGTTCTTTTCAGTAATAAGATAATAAAATATACAATTATCAAAAATCGTTACTACTTCAATGAGTCTCCGACATTTCACTCATTATAACAGTAACTTTTTACTAATTTCTATTGGAAAGAATACTATTAGGTTTAACATCCGACATTCCTCGAAAATTGACTAAAAATACTATAGCTGTGACAGAATTAATGATTGATGTAACTATAGTACACAGTGAAATATCATCTGGGTACCATTTTTCCACAGCAAACTTTCAATAACTGTGACAAATAAGTAAATATTTGCGTCAAGTACGTTTTCTAAGATGATATAGTTATTGGGAGAAACATACATTTCAGTAGTACCTTCCGGGTTAGTTAAACATAGATCACGTGGTGATAGAGTAACTATTACACATTGGAAATTATTTATGTTTGGAATTGTGCAACACAGTATCGCGTAACATAACTATTTTCTAGATGTCACAGCCAATCACACTCCATTACATATGGTTCATATGATTATTTACTTTTGCACCGGAAGGGAATAATTCCAATAGTTGTAGCAACGAGAATATCTTTCAGGTGATAGTCTTCGTGTCATAATATAAGCACAATCCATCAAGGGCGATACTGACGAGGTTAGGTTAGGTTAGTTTAGGTTTGCTTACGTTAATTTAGGTTAGGTTAGATTAGTTTAAGTTCCGAGGACGTTCAAAGGTCTATATTTTTAGGACAAATTTGTATTGTATCCTATGCAGCTGCGGAATTCTTCAGGACATCCTAAACTCGTTTGGAAAATAAAATTGTTCCATTTACTATTTCCCGATTTTTAAAGTATTCGTACATAACCTCAAATATCAAATATAATCTTGTATGTTGTTAAATCTGCTATTTAGATATGTTAAACTCGTTTCAACTATTTCTTCATCGTTCCTTAACCCCCTCTCTTTGTCTATTTTATAATCATTTTATTTTTCAAAGTTTTTAAAATACATTCCGAAATGTCAAATATATGTAGTACTCGCCAAGAAAATGCAAAAAGAATTGTTATTAAACCTCCATACTTATTCTATGTATACATTTTACATATTAAGTAGATCAGGTCGATTTTAGTCAGCCGTTGTATAGAATGTTGAAGACTAATTTTACAGCTCTGATTTGGAGCACTTTCAATATGTTTGTAAAGAATTACAATCTTATAGGAACCTGATTAGTGTCTGTAAATCGTCAATACATTTTAGAAATATGAAACTACTTCCCTGGTAGAAATCTGCCAAGTTTTGTGTCACATTGTCCACTTTTCCTAATCCGCTATCAGAGAATAACTAATCTGGACAAAAACTATGCAAAACTGGACTCGTTTTCTAGTAGAGCTTGAGTGTAAATAATATTTTTCAAAAAATGTAAAGATACATCTTTCAAGAATTATTTTTCCTCTACGAACAGAGGTCAATTATAAAAGGTCTAAAAATATCCAAAGGAATACATATTATAAATGAATGCAAAATCTTATATTACTGTATTATTATTTTTATTATTGATGGTAATAGGCAATCTTTACCAGAATTCGCATATTCTGATTCTATTTACAATCGATATCACTGATTATTATACAGTATTAAATGAAGGAAGCCAGTTCAATCACAATTCAACGAGAATAACTTCAAATAATCGAAAAATGAATTTCCAGTGTCAACAGTTGAACAACGCTGCACAAGTTGTTTAATTGGTAAATATTGTTTTTAGCAAAAATAAATCTTGTTTTTCATAATTCATTTTTCACATTCAATTTTGATTAAAAAAATGTATTGAAGAGGTTAATATAAGAAATTGTAGTTAATGCATGTATCAATATATTTAGGTATTTTAAAAAATATATATTAAACGTAGTATAGCTTCATATTTCGGAAAGGAAAGATATAATTTTAATTAAAAATGGGAATGGAAATACGAAAATAAGTTCATGATCGTTTAGAAAAATCACTTTTTTTATTTTTTGAACAGAGCGGTTTTTTGAAAAACAAAACACCATCCGGTGAAAGAATGCATCACGTTTCATCACGCGGAATCCAGGGTATTTTTCAGCGCATCCATAAAAACACCAAAACAATGGCCAATTCAGACACCTTGTGTAATTTGACTTGTCTCTCGAGTATTTGTTTTCAAAATTGTACTATTCATTTGTGATTTTTAAATTGCTTACATCGTCCGTATTTGTAATTTGTACTTAAAACCCGTTTCATATCACAACGAGAGAAAAGTATAGTTGTGGCAAGTAATAGCATAGAATCAATGACATAATTTACCTAGTATAGTTATCGCGATTGCAATTTTGATCATTATAATAATATTGCTCAGTGTGCATTTTTAAGCGCATTGAAACTTGTGCTGGTAGTTCAAAATCAAATGAATTTCAAGAAAAAAAATCCTATTAAAAATTGGGGTTTTTACCATTTTGAACGCGAAAGGAAAATCTTTTTCATATGCCAGAGAAAGGATATTTACTGGAACGAGTTTCCTTGCATTATTAAAATATTGTCAATACCGAGAAATATTAGCTAGAAGAGCGTTTGTATAGGCAAAGGCAATGATTTCCGCCCTTATGTACCTTTCAAAACTGATCAATTCGGTCAGAGTAGAGAAAAAACCTAAAAGTAATTTCGGTTGTTTTATCACATAAGAAACTTTTAAAAAATCACTGTGAAATCGCGAATTGTACATACATGTCATAAAATAGATTAATGTAAGTAGTAACAGTGTGATTTATCGCGGACTTAACACAATTACGACTGTTACTACTTAGAGCACTTATCATCGTATACGGTGTGTAATGCGCGACTATAACAATGATTTTATTCATTTTACGGGGTAAAATAATAGTTTTGGTTTTCAGTTGGTCTCATCATAACGAAACAGAATTTAACAGTTTTCTACTTTTACCTTTTTTTGACGAATTGGGCAAATTTGTTGGGATGACAAAACATTCATGTAAAATGTTATTTTGAATCATTACAATGTTCGATATGGTACCAAATTTGAAATTTTTAAAATTAAAGCGTTTTATATTGAAATAGGTTACTTCTAAAATATTCCGAAGTAGGTTAAGTGACATTTGTCGAAACAGATTTTCAAAGAAGTTTCATTGCAATACGTCAATAAACAGTATTGTAGTCTTAAGGTATTGAAGTAATAGATGTTAAACATTCAATTGAACAAAAGCTCAATTAGAAATGATAGAATGGTATTCACAGGTATTTAATTTGGTCTTACATTTACTTTTAGTAAATATTCCTAATTAGAATTCACTTAATTCTCTTAGCGACATTAAAAAATGTTAACACTTCGGTCATTCCACGTCAAATCAGCCACTTTTAAAACCGACCACCATAGATTTTGTTCATTACTTTTTTAGATACATCTCCGTGAAATAAATATTGTCAATTTTTTTCAAATTTTTAAAATATCTTGCTAACGAGTGATTTTGGATTTTCAGAATACTGAACAAACAAAAAATAAAAATGTTCATCTCGAAATATACTTTTAAGCAGGTATAGTGAAAATTTTATTGCAATTTGTTTACATAAGTTTGATTACATTTTAAATAATAAATTTTTGCCAATAGGACATTTTTAATTTTTTTACTACATTCACAAAAAGCTGCAGGAAATAACGAACAATTTGCGGAAATGTACAAGCTGCGGAAAGTAGTTTCGTTAATTTTTTACAGAATTAAAATGTTTTTCTTACAAAATTGTTGAAGCTGTCAGTTCCACCATTAATAAATTTTCTGCATTTTTACCATTTAAATCGTGATTTTTGGGTATTATGAAAACAATGTTATGATCTGTGATGTTGGTGTGGGTGTTATCATCTGTGAGCTGTACGAATAAAGATAGCTAAGTTGGCATATATCACAATTTTATTTAAAGGTTGTTGGCAAGAGTTTTGTTTCAAATAAAATTAAAAAGATCTACATAATTAAAAGATTAATTAAAAGATTCCTTATTATATTAATATATTTTGAATTACTAATAAACATCGAAAACACACCAAAAGAGGTGAATTGTGAATTCAATAAGTTTTATTCAAAAGATAGAAATTTTAATTGTAAAAGAAATATAAAATTCTGTAAAAAATTAACAAAACCACTTACCAACTTGTATGATCCCGCAAATTGTTCGTTATATTCTCTAGTTTTTGGTTTATATAGTGACAAAATATTGTCCCATTGGCAATAATCTTAAATATATTAAAACGTAAAGAAACGCATGTCAACAAATCGCATAAAAATGTTCATTATACTTTTATAAAAGTACGCTTCAAGATGAACAATTCTATTTTTTATTTGTTACTGTACTTATGAGTAGCAACCAAGTTATAGACATTTGCAAATTTTCAGTTTTTTAAAAATCCAAAATTTTGAAAAATGATCACTCGTTACCAAGTTATTTTACAAATATGAACAAAAATGACAATATTTATATCACCAAGATGTATCTGTGAAAAAATAATGAACAAAATCGACGGTGGTCGACTTCAAAAGTGGCCGAGTTGACGTGGAATGATCATAAGATGTATTATTTTCGAATATCGCTGAGAGAACTAAGTAAATTCTAATTAGGAATACTGACTAAACTTTTTAAGTGCATGTTATCCTAGTTTTCAGAAAAGTTTTTCAGCGTACCGGTTTTTAAATGAAAACCTGAAAGTACTCTTTGATTTTGAAATAGTTGAATGTTCACTAATTCAATTAGTAGTACTTTATTTGACTAATAAATTAGTCATACTGCAGCATTTTATTATTTGGATTAGTACAATGCTAATCGAAATTTCCTCTTTTTATTATGTACATTTGCTATACCTTTTCGCGCTAACGATAACCTAAGAATGGAAACGAGAGACACTTTTATCTAAATCTTTATGAAAAAATAAGATGTTTTATTTTTATTATAAAGTAAAAAGTTTAAAGCATCGACTGACCTATGTCACTTTTCTAAACATCTGCTAGAATCTGCTCTATGAAGATCAAAAACTACATAACAAATATAGTCTGTTAATATTTATTTTATATTGCTTGTGTACAGGAAGAAACAAACATGACAGAATCCACGTCGTTTCTAGAAAGAAAATAAAGTACAACTATACATGATATGCATTGACGGGCAAGATAAAGCAACTTATTTTATTCAAGCTGATGGAATTTGATTTAGTTTTACTAAAAATGCTAATGCCTTCAGGCATTTAAAATTCTTTTCAAATATACTGCGTATTTAATTTTCAATTTCCTAACGTTTCAATGCCTTTTTATAACAAGGTTTTTTTTATTAATTTAAAATGATATCTAATAATGAGTTAAAAAGCCTTATCTAACCAGATTTATTTAAACAGTTTTAAATATGACATTTTAGAACTAATTCCGGACTCGGTTAGTAATACTTTATACAAAATTCAATAACGTAAATAAGAATGATTCTCAAAAATTTTTTTAATGTTTATACTGTTAAGAATATTTATTGACCAAACTGTAAATAAACCATAATTATAATATAATAAAGCGGTCAAGAAGTGCTTGGGTCATCATCAGAACTAGATTGTCCACTAGTCGTTTCTTAAAGGGTTTCTTCTTAATAGCTAACACATTATTGTTATCTGAAGACCAATGAGAATTGGTAATAAAGTTTTGGTTTAAAATCGATTTCATGAAATATTCAGGGTACTGGTGTGTCACGAAATACCTCGGTGTTTTTTACTTTTCGTTTTGCAAAAAATGCAGACAAGGTGATAATGGAGCATCTAACGAATGAAATAGATGTAAGCAGAAATCGTTCGGGATTTCAAAATTTTACAATACGAAAGCATTTTCTCCAATATCCCCTACGTTATAGAATACACTGAAAAAAATTCATAGTTGATTTGACTACTTTTTAACTACTGAAAGTATTTCAAAAGGTCCTCAACGGACTTTTATAAGTTGTAGTTAAAACCATAAAGGAGTTAAATCAACAAAAAATTTAGTTATGGAAACGATATTTTGGTAGTTAATTCTACTACGTTTAAAAACATTTTTTTAGAGTCTAACTACCTAGTACACTAAAAACTATTCAACATGCTGGAGGGATACATTTTTAATTAAATTTAACAGAAATACATTTTTAGTTGATTTAATTTCTTTACGGTAGTAATTGCAACTTTTCTTAAAGCGTATCGACCTACTCTGCATAGTTAAAAAATAGTCTTATCAACTAAGAATATTTCTCGAAATTTTTTTTAGCGGAATTATTTTTAGTGTAGCTATTGGTGGTTGCTTTTTTATATATCAGCATGCCTTTTTGAGTTTATGCATAGTATCGCATTTTTTGATCTCCAATCATTCGGAATACTATTTCGTTTACTAGGTAAATAGTATTAATTTAAGTAAAAATAGTAAAATTAACACCAATAAAGTTATACTAACAAAAAAAGAATTTCTTTTAACTATTCTCTACTCAACTTCTCAAGGGTAGTTGAATTTGTCAAGTAAATTTTTTGCAATATAGCTGGACATAGCAGACTTTGTTCGATATGTGGGCCACTACCACCATCTACTAATTATTTCGAATCTTCTCCTGCCATGCATTTTAATGTTATTATGCATAGTTAGCTACATCTCAACAAAGCGACAAATCTCCAAGCAGACAATTCACGACATTAAAAAACCAGACATTTAACCCATTAACACCCAAAGGAGACTTTTTCTTCCTTCTATTTCAATCGAGTATTTGGTATCAAAATGGAAGTTAACAAAAATTAAGAGATACATATCCTACTATTTTCGAGGTCACTCTTCAAGATTCCGAGGTTAAAATTGAATTTCGGCCATTAGGAATTCCAATGTGGCGCCGAATTTGAGAAAAATGTCAAAAAATTTGAGAAATATTTATTCTTACCAATTTTTTTCGAACCCTCAGAATATTGGGATTCTATTGAAACTCTGCAAAAAGATGAATAAAATACTTCAATTTTAAGGACAAATTTTACTTTTATACACTTCATCATTCTAACGACCTCAAAATGGTCGCAACAATGAAAATTTCTTTGAAATTTTCTGGACGTTCTAACTCAAAAACAACGATCTTTTTTAATACAATGGTAGAAATGAAAAGTTTTCAGAATTCATCTAGAAATATACGGAATTTTTTTAGCTTTTTGTAATGATTTTTTTTTTAATTTTTTCAAAATTGTAATTTATTTTCGAAAAATTCAGAAAAAAATTTAGTGTATTCTCTCATGAATTCTAAGAGTTTGTTCTCCTTTGTATTTTTTCCGAAAGTTGATAGTTTTAGAGAAAATGAATTTTATATATTATAGCTTAGGATTTTTTTTCTCAAAAACTGTCAACATTTGGAAAAAATTTTGAAGAACAAAAAATTCGTAGAATTCATTACAGAATACAGAAAATTTTTTTCATAATTTTTCGTTAACAAATTACAATTTGAAAAAAAAATTTAAAAAAAAATCCCCAAATGTCATAAAAAAAATCGGAAAAAATTCCCTAATATTTCTGGGTAAATTCTAAGAACTTTTCATTCTTATCATTTTTTAAATAAAGCTCGTAGTTTTGAGTTAGAACGTCCAGAAAATTTCAAAGAAATTTTTATTGCTGCGGCCATTTTGAGGTCGTTAGAATGATAAAGTGTATAAAAGTAAGATTTTTCCTTAAAATTGAAGTATTTTATTCACTTTTATTCAGTTTCAATAGAATCCCAATATTCTAAGGGCTCGAAAAAAATTAGTAAGAATAAATATTTCCCAATTTTTTGACATTTTTTTCAAATTCGGCGCCATATTGGAATACCTAATTGCCGAAACTCAATGTCGATCTCGGAATCTTGAGGAGCAACCTTGAAAATAGTAGGATATGTACTTCTCAATTTTTGTTAACTTCGATTTTGATACGAAATACTGGACTGAAATTGAAGTAAGAAGAAGTGGCCGTTGGGCGTTAATAGGTTAAAAATATAGACATTAAAAAACAAGACATTTCAAAATACATACACCTCAAATTGGTGCGTTCACCACATAAAAAAAAATATCTCGGGTCACCGTCCTTGAGGTCTCACTGGAAGGTTGTTTCAAGGTAAAAACTGTTTGACCAAGGGATTAGTTTTGTATGTCAAATGGAGGTCAACCTCGGATTATTTATAAAGCACATTTAGAAGTCAATAATTATGCATATTTTGAAATGTTTGGTTTTTGAATGTTTATTTTTTTAAATGTCGGTTTTTGAATCTCTGTTTTCTAAAATGTCTGGTTTCTGAATGTCGGGTTTTTAATGTGGATGATTTGTAATTTTCCGGGTTTTTTATGTGCATCCGCATAGTTATAAATAAAAAACGTCACTCTTTCAATTAACGGTTTTATCCTAATTCTTAATAAAAGATTTTTGTAATTAGTATTTGGCCAACAATTAGTAAAATTCTTTAACTTCATTTTCAGAGGCGTTGAATTAAAATATGGAATGACGACTATATATGAAAGTACCAACTCTTTGATTTATTTTCCGCATTGTATTTTTCTGTATAATATATATCGATTAAGTACATTCCATGGAGAAAAATTCTCGACATATTACAGCGTGATTTTTTTGTTGCCCCAGCGAGTGTTACGGCGCGTAAAAGAGGCGCCGACTACTGAATCACAATTTGTTTCGCATGGATTAAGGCGCACAAAGAAACAGCGGAAGCACTTGCCCCGCTTTATTCCCATAGCAGTTAACGTACAATGCCAGGAGTCGAAAGAAAAAGTTTTTGGGGGTCGGGGGCGGCGGGGAGGAATTAACGTGGGGGTCGCAGGTGGCAAGAATTATCGTGGAATTATCGTCTGGAGCAGCGGGACGGTCGCCTTGAGGTCTCGACTTCTATTATTCTCTTAACAATTTTTGAATGAAAGAAAAGAAGTGAGCCGGTCGCGAAAGTGCCGTCGACGACCATGGCAAAAGGTCTGACGAGCGGACGTCGCGTGTCGTGATGACGGGGGTGGCGCGATCGATCGCTCCCGGGAAAATATGACGATATTGTTGCAGAAAAGCGCATCCACGTTTTCCTTTTTCGGACAGGAAGTGGCAATCTTTCCTCGTTCTTTACACAAAAAAAAAGTATCAACCGAGCTATACAAACTTTCGGCTGCAGTTTGCCGTTCGCTTTTTAGTACCATTACGTCGCTGCAAGTCCGTAATTGTTTAAGGGCCATGTAAAGAAAATGAGTGTCGTACGAAAAAAGAGTGCCGTTCGTTATTTTCCGCGAGAAAAGACAATTCCAAGTGACTGCACGGGGACCAATTGCCATGTTGTATGAAGGAAGCTCCACGTAAATAATGGATGAGAATTCTGGCTCTAGGAATAATTGAGATCGTTCTCGTTTTAAATTTTACATTGGCTGCCATAATCTATATACGGGTAATTCTCTCGAAAAGAATAAGTCCAGAATTAGGATTTCAGAAGAAAAAGGTAAAAACATGAATATTATTAGCCCTATTTCGAAAGTAGGACATAAATAAGTCGGAATAACTGTTACTACTTACATGACTGCATATTCCTATGTAAAACCTGCGACATCGACAATGCTTTTTTAAACTTTCCTACCTGATAAAACAATCGAATTTGGTATTAGGTGTTACATCATACTCTATTCGGATCGTTTAGGAGGTTACACCTCAGGGGACATCACCGTGGGTATCTTCCTTACCTGTTGGAAAAAATTCACAGCGCCATATTCCATGGATCCACCATTTTGAATTTCTAAAATCTGACACCGTATTCGTAATCAGCGAACCTAAAAAAACCCTCAAGTATACACAGAAAAAAATTAGTCTTAAAATTGTTACATCTTAAATTCACCATCAGGTGAGGCTTAATTTAAGCCCGAAATTGGGTTAATTTTCTTAAATTCAGACAGTGTTTTGGCTTAAAGTCTTACTTCCAGTGAGCAAAATTGATTTTTAGACGATATTTTGGCTTAAAATAACATTTATCGAGCTTATGGCATCTAAGTTAGACGAATCTTATTTCAAACCAAAATATCGGCTGAAAGTCAGTTTTGTTGTCTGAAAGTAAGAGTTTAAGACTAAATATTGACTAAATTTAAGAAAATTAACGCAATTTTGGACTGAAATTAAGCCTCACCGAATAATTTAAGATGTAACAATTTTAAGACTTATTTTTTTCTGTGTAGTTTTTCTAGTGAATTTATTTACGAAATATTTGGTATTTTAGGTGACGGAGAGGAGTTTTCTGTTTCCTCGACAGCCCCAAGATATATTGATTTTTTATATTAAATACATTTTATAAACTGTTATTAATAGTTTCCATGTTTTGTTATTAATAAACGAATATTTTAAGAATAATAAAATTAATTTACTTGCCAAAAAACTTATCCAGTGGTTACAGAGTTTTCTTTTATCGATAACGACTGACCCAAAAATAGTCAAATTATGAAAAATTGTATTTTAAATACAACGTCTGAAATTCAATTTATTAGTTAATTCGAATGTTTGAGAATAATGTCTGTACACTACATATTTAATGAAAAACTATTTCTAATAAAAATTTCCTGATAGAAACTCAGATTTGTCTTATACATCCTAGTCTCCCTTATACCCTTGTCTTGTATAATAAGATAAGTAGTTACGAAGTAACCAAAAATTGGACTAATTTTCTACTAGAGTTGTAAAGAATGCTTTTCTGGAGAAAACGACTTTTTATACAACGTTAAATTGGTCTGCAATGAGACCACTTCTATAATTGCGCTGTGCTTAAATAAAAACTTAAGTGTAACCTTAGACGATCCAACATTTACACGGAATTTTGTCATTAATTTTGTCATTACAATATTGTATGGCGTTTTTCCTGATAGAAATTCAAACTATAATTAACGGATAATTATTAAACCTAAAAAAAGCATTGAATAAAACTGCGGAGTAAATACCGAAGAATTGTATATATCACGATGTAAATGTGAGTTATTTAAAAGGTGTCCGAGATCTCCGACACGTAGAGAATTTAAAATTTGTTTGAATGTTTTTAAAATTGCAGCACAATTTAGACAATTAAATTATTTCACAATTGTATAAAAATTGGTTAATAAAACTGCCTAATAAACATATCAAATAAAATCACATATTTTAAACAAATTTTGTGCAAAAAACGACCTGAAAATGTCTATTTCTTGGACGGTATATGTTCTTCGAATTACACAAGAATACTAGATAATAAATAACCAATAAACATTTTTACGTTTCTACCCTGGCGGTTCCTCAGACATTTTGCGCTACCCCGTTTCCGCCCGAAATTTTTTTACATTTTATATATTGGTTCATCATATTGGACCCGCCATTTTGAATATTGAAAATCAAAGGTCATATTCATAATTAGCGACCTAGAAAACCGCCGAGTAGACAGTTTCATCGCGATCAAGCAATTTTGTGCATTTCCGTCGGCCATTTTGGAACCGCTAAGTTGAATTTCAAGTATTGGATAGGTCCGCCATCTTGGATCCGCGATTGGAATTCAGAGATCATATTCGTAATTAGTGATCATGAAAACCCCCGAGTAGTCAGTTTCATCCGGATCAAGCAATTTTTCTGCATTCCGTCGGTCATCTTGGAACCGCCATTTTGAATTTCGAGTATTGGGCAGGAGATACTATCATAAATAATTGCATAAATCAATAATAAGTGCTAAACAAACACAAAATGAGTCGAAAAATACGCCATTTTGGATCCGCTATCTAATGTTTTGCATATCTGATCATGGCTTTTAGTCAAACTCATTATGAAACCAAATCCAGTTCCTTGGGACGATCAGTAAGCGCGAACCTATTGAAAAACATGAAAACCGACCGAAAAATTGAAATTTTCTCTATTTTTCTTGTCTTTTCGCCGTCACGTTTAAAAATTGGCTGTTGCTAGCCGAAAAGGACTTCGTATTTGGAAAGAGCAGGGTAGAAAACTATAGAATCTAAATATTCAGAATTATTTATCGTTTGTTTCCAGAAGACAAGTGCCGATTAAGATGTAGTGAAATTTACAACATTTTGGGTAGAAACGGGCTAAGCTTTTTCAACAAAGCACGTTAGGCATTTCAATTAATCTGTTCGTTCAAGACGACAATAACTGTGTAGTTTCAACAGCCATAATTTTGACACCATCAACCAGACAAATGTGGCGTCTTGTGTCAGCGTTTTGGGCCCAACATAATCTAAACAGTCAGCTATTTTTAAGCTTCGCAATCTTAAGTCATTGTGAATGTTCCATTTTACGTCTTCAATGTTTATTCCAACGTAAGAGTGTGGTTTGGTTCAATCGGAACTTCACTGGGAAAAATGTAGTTTCTATTCTATTATAAAGTACCCAAAAAAGGACAATTTGTAGGTTATAATATCTTTGAAATTATTTTATCATTGTACCATACTTTTACAATCAAACGAAATGGCCAGGATATACAACTCGGCCACAGATTTAGTGTTATTTGTAAACTGCTATTATCCAGTGAATTTTACATTTTTTCTCGAGTATATTTTCAAACTAAAAATAATACACAGGCAGTTCGGAATGTATCTTATTTACAATTCTCGAGGGTCCTCTTCCGAATGGTGACTTCAAAATTTGAAAAAATTGAGTATTATCCTTTGATTTTGGCAAAAGTATGTAAAAAAATACATTATTGGGCGTCATTTTTTTGTTAAATTTTATTTTTCATGTCGATACCGCGATTCCTGTGACCAGAAAAGTGCATAAAAAGTGCATAAAATATTTGAACTTAAAGAATATATAGGTAGGCATTTTTATTTCACCCTGAAATAACTAAAATGGCGGCTTATGACAAGAACTTTCATTTAAATTTTCTTAATAAGTTTATGGGAGGTGTTGATTTACATGACTAGCATTGCAATAAAGTTTTGTCAATAATACGGTCAAAAAAGTGCACGTGGATCATTTTCATGAGGACTATCAATCCATCCATCAGTAATGCTACCGACTTGTATAATTCCGCAGCCAATATTAAAAAAATTGGAACAAAAGAAGTTGCTTTGAATCTTAGTAAAGACAGGAAAAAATCATATCGTAGAAATAAAAACATGTCAGTGGAAATGCGAAAAATGCCAGGTTACAACCACCAAATGTTGTAACACGTGTAATGTACAGAATGTGCCAGAGAATGTTATAAATAAATCATATATACATAAACTAAGTAGTGTTTACAATAATTAAAAAGGTAAAAATTAAAAAATAATGTTGAAAAAGAATAATAAAATGATTCTCACTGACTATCAATCAGTGACCAAGGATGTTTTGGTAGTTATTACAAAGTGTAACAAAACAACGGTCATCATCTCTTGTCAGCCATTTTGAATTTCAAAAATTTATTTTCAGATTCGTGATCAGCAACCCTCGAAAACGAACAAATACCAATTTTTCTGCATGTCGAAAAACAACTTCCAATGTTTCTCATCAATGGCCGCCACATTGGGTCGGCCATTTTCGATTTCAGAATCTTGAATTCAGATTCAACATACCAAAAAACATCTTATAAGATAGATAGTTTAGTTGAAAATTTGTTTAAAATGTTATATTTCCATACTGCCAAAATTAAAAAAAAAATACTTGGAATAAGCCGCTATTTTGGTTATTTCAAGGTTATCAAAATGTCTACCTGCATGTTCTTTAAGTTTAATCATTTTATGCATTTTTTATACATTTTGCCGGTCAAATAAATCGTTGTTTTGACATGAAAAATGAAATTTAAACAAAAAAATTACCCTCAAAAATGTGTTTTTTCACATACTTTTGCCAAAATTAAAGGAAATTACGGAATTTTTTCAAATTTTGAAGTCACCATTCGAAAAAGTACCCTCGAAAATAGGAAATATGGTACATTTCGAACTGCCTGTGTATTATTTTCAGTTTGAATTATGCAGTGGAAATTGTACGTTGAAAACGTGCATTTTGGAGGTTAAAGGGTTAAAATGGTCCATGACTATCCACAAATGATATTTAAAGGGTCTTATAAAAGGAGACATTTTATAATTTCTGCCATTGGAAAAGAATCATATCTCATGGTTGCTAATGGCGACTGACGTTTGGATGTCCAAAAAAAGGGATCGTCATATTCCCCAGCCGTTGAGAACAGAAAATTAAATTATTCTTTATTGAAAAGTATAACAGTGGTCTTTTATTTCAAATATATTTTGAATATCACAATGATTTTGATTCGTTTGATTGAATATTTAAGAGACAGTACTTGCGTACCAATCATTGCTATCCAAATATTTCATGCGTTCGTGGATGTTTTGAGAAGAAAAGAATGACGAAGTATATTTTAAAGAAGATAAATTGTGGGTTCCTTTTGTTACTCTTCCGAATCGAGTAAGTCACGCGGCGTCAGAAGAGCGAAAAAATGCAAAAGACTCCGCGGAGTTTACGACTGGTGAATTTTATTTCGCTCAGCCATCCCGGCGCGGAGCGGAAAATTTTTGATTCTCCAAAATAGCGGCTCTCGAAAAACAGGAAAATTTGTTACTCTTCCTTTTGGTCGCGGGCACCCGTAGAGCGGCAATTTTTCACTGAAAGAAAGGAGGGAGAAAGGACGCGAAAGTCCACCGGATATGCGTCGTTTGAAAAACGCCTTCCGGCTCGGACGTCACGCGGGATTTCCGTACTTCCGAGCTCTCGTTACGCGATCGTGCGCCGCTGGAGGTTACTGTACATTAATTCAAATTTTCCGGCATTCGAACGCGAGCGACCATTGTTTGTTCGACACAATCGCTGTGCTGCGATTACGAGGCGTACTATTTTCCCTGTCGCACTATACTGCCACGTCGGGCGCTTTTCCGTTATGGCCCCCCTATCAAACGGTGACGCGTCCGTCCCATCCGGTGAGTATTTCGTCAGCGAACGCGACGACTGCTCGCGAATAACAGCCCATTTCGACAATAAAATCGACATTTATTTCTTTCATCCATTACGGAATCGGAAAAACCCGACGGGAGGGATGAACCGTGTTAAGCACTTGATTGATTTTCGTTTAATGCGTCCATGCTCCGACGTTGATTTCCTCGGAACTCGGTTTTTGATGGACTTTTGCCTGAGCTGCTGTCAACTTTCATGAGCTTTTCAATGACGTTTACCAAGTTTTTTGATCTTTCCTTATATTACTTTGGACGTTTTCCCATGTTTTTTAACATTAAGCGCATTTAATTCAATTTACGTCTATTTAGTCATCACATTTGTTTACTTTTATTTTCACAATCGTTATTCACAAATTTTAATTCCCATAGATGATAATGTACACAATTTTGTTTCATTGGACAATTGTAACAGCTCATTTCGTTGAAGCGAATTATGTCTTTATCGAATTTGCTACAATTTTTGGTCGGCATATTGGATCCGCCATTTTGAAATTTAAAAACCTGACATCACATTTGGATTCAGCGACCCCAAAAACCTCCAAGTAATAAGTTTCAAGCGAATATGATCGATTTTTGAAGTTTAAATAAATATTTTATAAAAAGGCTTCGGAGATCACAAATCGATATATTATTGAATTTTATTATATAACGAAATGATGTAAACAAATATCCTTATAATACTTTTTTGTAATTGTATGCGTAAAGTTAGTGCGTAAAGTACTTTTGATGCCTGTTTTTCGTGTGTAAAGTTCACTTTTACGCAAATGTAAAAAATTATTTATATTTTTATGTTACTTTACTGCAAAGCAATGCATTAAATAGCCATTTTTGTTAAAATTTGACAACAAGTTTCCAATGCTTGTTTTAAAATAAAAAACAAATTTTAAATTTAGTCTATGTGGATCAAAAGTTAGTCAATATATTCTAGATTAAGAATCAATTTATAGGAAATTGCAACAACATAATATTTATGATAGTATTTCATTTTGAAAAAGTCAAACAACATTGGCGACACATTTCAATATACTTGTCAGGAGAATCACCCATATCTTATTTTTAGGTCTCTATGTCACGTAATTATCATAACTGTCTACCATATACCAATAAATCAGTTTAAACGCAAATAGAATAAAAGTTCTTATTACCATTTTACTTTTGACAGTGTAGAATGTACTATTTGGATCGTTTTCCTGATCTGATACTCAATAGCGTTCACGAATTCTGTAATCGTGTAGAATGTCAAATGAAAACATAAAGCTGAAAGTATTTATTATTTCCTTAACTACACATAATTCATGAACAATCTAGACCACGGGGAGGACATTGATCGATTTTTCATGGTTGGATTTTGGAGGTCGATGAACTAAACCGCATAGCGGCGCGTTGAGTACCTTGGGCCTCCTACAACGGCGCAGATTCAGCGCCATTTCCCTTTCCCTTTCTTTTAAACCGGACATGAAGTAATTACCATAGGAGAGACAGGACTGAGGGGGCTGGGGAGACACAGCTTAAATGTGAGCGTAAAAAGTATTACTAGTGCTACGTGATTAGTACATCACGTTGAAATTTTCCGCAAAACAAGTGATATAAGATTCTACAAGCAGTAAACCGATGGGGTTCTCACTAATTTTTCACACTAAACCGATTTAGGAACAGAGCTAATAGTTTATTTGTATCACTATATTATGCAGTTCTAGCGTCCCCTTTTTTAGTATACCTGTTACAAAATCAGCTAATTTCAAAGTCGTTTGACATTTGATTGGCCAGTACTTGTGAAGATATTTAGGGATGGATTATTGATACGAAGATTTTCAACGAAAACTAAAAAATAAATATAAATCAAGTAATAAGCACTTATGAAAGAAAAAATTAATTAATTACAAGAAAGGGTAATATTTGTTTAACATTTTTTAACAATTCTACATTTTTGCATGTTTATATCGTACAATATTAACTTATATTTTATCTGATGAATGTATTAAATTCAAATTTATATGTACGTCAGTTAAATCTATATAATTACAAATCTATAAATTGCTATACAGTTACTTCCAACGTTGAATTATTGCATATAAAATCTTTTTGAAATTCTCAGATATGTCGCTTAATATAAATTTAAAATTGAGTTTGTCTTAATAACAAAGTGTGAATGACCTCTTACAGCGAATATGAGATATAATAAGAAATGTAAGCTAAAAACGATATGAAAATCCGAAAACCAATGAATATCTGATAAATTACTGTAAATTATCGCCAGTGCAATATTTGAAGATAATGTAATCTCATTAATCAATCTCATTACGTATAAAAACCATTTTATTAATCAATTCGCATAAATAATTTATTAATAAATTATTGATTCGTATATCCAGGTAGTTAAAATATCATTTGAAATTACTGAAATTTGCTCGGAAATTTCGACTTTTAATCGCAATTTGTATAAATGTGGCAGAATCTCAGATAAAAATATATTTGTATTTTAATTTTCACGAGATCAGTTACTCTTTCCACGTGATCCTTACTCCCCCTCTCTGTCTCTCTCTCTCTCTCTCTCTCTCTCTCTCTCTCTCTCTCTCTCTCTCTCTCTCTCTCTCTCTCTCTCTCTCTCTACAATTTTGGCTCTCTCTCTCTCTCTCTCTCTCTCTCTCGCTCTCTCTCTCTCTCCCTTACGCGCTTTATTAGCGCAATCCATCTTAAACCTCTCCCATCCTCATTTAGAACAACCACCCTACTTTCTCCTTTTTCCCTTACGTAATCGCACTTGCTCCTTAAACGTTCAATATTTTCTCTCTCTCTTTTTTCACATAGTCTACACTTTCTCTCCTCTTCATTCATTCAGTATATGTTCTCCCTATCCTCATTTCCCCTTATTTCTCTTGCACCCTCTTATGTACAACGGTACTTCCTCCACCCTCCTATACCCCACACACGTCTACATCCTCATTTTTGCCCCTCTCTCTTGATCATCCACTTCTCTACCCCCCCCCTCTCTCAAGCGTTTTCTCATTAATTCTTTCCTCATTCTTTCATTGCCACCGCACTCATACTTCCTCTATATAGATAATTTTCACTCTCAATACTCTCTATTATCCATTCCCTGCTATTCTTTTCTTTTTCTTCTTCATCTTCTCCAACATACACTTCATCTTAACTTCCCCTCCTTCTCCCTTCTCTAATATTTCTTCGAAATTTCCCGCTCGTCATACCGTGTCCACTCTGAATTTATTCCTTTTCAACTCCTCCCTTATTTTATATCCTGGTGTTACCTTTTCCAAACCTAATTCCAAACCCAGATACTTTTCCTGAATCGCTTCCACCTCCTTCCCTTCCCTGTATCCCCATCGAACTTGTTTACATATGCTGCTTCTTATTGCATAAGCCTGTACTAACACTTCGCAACCGATATATATATATATATATATATAATGGAGAAAATTAAACCAAAAGTAATTTAAAATTAAAATCAAAACTAAATACTTTCACGCGCACGCTGTTTTCCCCCCACTTCATTCTTTCTCCAGAATTTTTCTCTCCAGCACTTCCCCTAGAAATCGTCTAAAATTCACGCTTCCTTCTCTCCTCTCCAGCTGGCTCAACTCTTCTCCACAGAAACTTTGAAACTTCAACACAACAACCACTCCTCTCTCCGTATCTCCTTTCACTTCCACGCTAATCTCCGCTTCCTATACGTCCAACTTCATCCCTTCTATCACTACATTTTTCTTTACTTCCTCTGTTTTTATTTTTTCGACCTTCCATTCTTCAGTGTATCTTTTTGCTTTTTCTCTCTCTCTTTCTGCTTCGATTTCATCTATCTCGAATTCCTCGGTAATCCCCTCTTCTTCCCCGTTTTCCTTTCCTTTATACTTTTCCGCCCTTTTCTTCTTTCTTCTGTTTCCGCAGTGCTTGTTTTTTTTTATAACCATTTTCTTCTTCCTTTGCTCTCACCAACATGCTTCTCATTCTTTTTCCATTTCTTTCTTCCCCCTCTCACTATCACATCTTTGTTCTCGTTCCATCCCACTCTTTTTCGAATTTGTGAATTCTTACTTGAACCACCATTGTTTAAATCAAGTACACCTGCTGTATTTATATTCATACGGACGTTCTCTTGTAATCTATCAAATTTCCAGTCCATTGACACAATTTTTTGAACACGAAGTCTGGATCAAAAATAATGAGTTGAGTTTTTATTTCATTTTGCTATAATTTCAATTTACTAAACAAATGTGCACTAATTTTTAAAAAATTTCGTTCTACAGGAACCTAAACCTAAACTTAATATTAAGTTTAAATAAAATTTGCATTCATAGTTTTTCAAAGTTTGTGTGATATAATATAATATGATATGTAAACATACTTTTTATGTTTTGTAATTTTAAAAAAATTCCTTTAGACTGAACAAAATCTGATTGTGACTGTAACATTAATGGATAACGCTGAGATAATTTTGTTATTTATTTGATATAATGAAGTTATTATGGTCATAAAGAAACATAAACAATTTGTTTACTTACGAACATAGCTCACACTGTTAAAAATAAATGTGTGAAATTTAATAAATAAATGAGGAACGCTGCAAAAAAAAATAAGAAAAACTACGCCAGAGATTAAATACGCTAACGCTTTGACCAGGACCCTACATTTACATTTAAATAATTGTATACTAAAAGATGGTCACTTACGGGTAGTAGATAAATATTCATGAAGCTTCTACGATTGACAAATTATTACCAATCCAGTAATTTGAATATTGTAGTATTTGTTATACATCTGTTGCATATACTAATATATATATATTAATAAAGTAGATAAACTTATAAAGTTGGGATTTTTGTAGACAGTCAATGAGGAGGTTATATTTCGAGAACGTATTTTTTAAACTTTAGGCTCATTTGCACTAAATGGAAAAAATATACCGTAATGTTCAAATACAGAAATTTAATGTACTAGTGTACATGAAAGCTACATTCAATGGTATGCCTTTCTTGTAAATGTTAATAACTTTTTCAGTTTCACTTGAAATAATTTCTGCATTATTATACACAAATGACACAGGTATTATATTTTTTTTTTAATTATATTTTCATAAAATACAGTCATTTTGACTTAAACTGAATCAATACACGGAATTTATTAGAAAATACACGCAGTGTAATTTTATTGCACTCGCACATTGAATTTCTTTATCTAAAATATTTTCAGTTTATTTTATTACGACCGCATTACATTTCATGTAAAATTCACAGGAATTTCCATGAAAATGTATATAAATCGATTTTTCGTTACTAAATTGAAATTTCATCAACGAATTCTTAAAATTGATGCATAGTTGAATTGAATTTCATAAATTTGCACTTAAATGTACTCAGATATTAATATAACGTGTAGTTACATTAAATTGAATACGTTACTGTACATTAAAAATACATTAAATTTCATTACATTTTTTACAGTGTACGAAATAAACAGAACGTAGGTATATTTACTAAATTACTAAAATATAGTGAAAAATGATTATAATTTAATTCGAGAAAATTGTCTTAGCGTCAAAATCTTAAGATTTGAATTGTTATTTTACGATAATTTTATCATTAGTTCAACGAATGTCTTTTTTCAAAAATTGTTCTAAAAAAAATATAACGTTTAATAAGAATTGTGAATTTGTTACTAGAAAAAATGTAGAGGGCATTGTTTACCGAATAACAATCTAATTGAAAAATCTTGTTTGCGAGGTTCACATAATTCTTGAGTGCTTTATCTAGGAAATCGGGTACGTGTTCTTAGTTACAAGAAGCTGCCGCCTCTAATGTAGTGATTTGGAACACCAACTCTCCGTAGGAGTTAGGGCGCGCGTGCCAACTATAATGTAGAAGCTGCTTTATCAAGTAGACAGCAACAATAGTGCCAAGATTTTTACTACGACATAGCATTTTAATAATTTTTGATAAATGACCTAGCCAAATATAATTTCTTCTCTTGACCTTAATTCTGCTTTAAGATATATTAAAAAGAATTTATATTTTAAAGTTAATGCATATACCAATATATGTCCCTAGTAGCTGTTGGTTATTATTGTATTATACATATATTCGAATAATTGCTTACAAGTAAGAAGCGAATGTTGTTATATTCCGCCGTATAAAACAGACCAATTTTCCGAATCAAATTCTCTACTTTGACGAGAGTACTATAGTATAATCAATACTCGTGTTTACCAAGCGTATAAAATCCATTCAAATAACGTATAAAATGCGATTTGGGGTTAGCAATTAATTTGTTAAATTGTATTACCTGAGCGTACTTTGCGTCGAGTATTAATCCACCGAGAGATGGAAAGTCAAGCCGTGTACACTTTAATTTCGATATTCATTCTGTACAGGAAGTTATTATTAAATCTTCTTTTGAAGGTGATGCAACGTTCGACTACATTAATATAATTTCTGTATAATTGTTTGTCAGCAATATTGCAGAAACTAGCATGTGTTTATAAAAATGTATCAATATTACTAGCTAGTAATTACAGTAATCTGTACAATAATTTATTATACCACTAATCTACGAAGTATTTCAATTTTCAAGCATTTATTGGTCGATTTGTAATTTCATGGGTATTTTGTAATGCACATTTAATCCTTCTTAATTATATGTATAAATACGTTCAAAACTGTCCAATCGATTGAGCAATTTCATTACATAAATTGAACATATTTAAACAACTAATTTTTGGACATTTCATTAAAAATAAACAATTAAAACCATTTAGAAAAATTGTCTCTAGTGGAGTAAATATGTCATATAAAAAAAGATTCCTATTATGTATTGTGATTAATGAATCCAATTGGTGAAATTCTAATTGGAATCAATTAATTGGGTAAACTAATTCAATGTACGTAATATTTTTAGAAGTGGTTATTAACTATTAGTTTTAAAAACGTAGAAAACATCAAAATCCACCTAAAAATCTGAAATTGACTATTTTTAACATTAAAATTGCAAAACACTGTAACTGAAATTGACTATTTTTAACATTAAAATTGCAAAACACTGTAATAATTTCAAAATGATAATGACTTATAGTTATCGTTACATAAAAGAAATCATGAACGGTTTAAATCCTCATCGGTAACATAAAAGCGATTTCTCAGTTCATTCGTCGGTTGGATTCCCATTTTAATATTAAAAAAAGAGACGTTGCAAATATTGTAATACGGATAGAAATTGGTTAAAAAACTCCGCGATATTCCAAATAAAAAAAAAAAAAAGAATACAAATAGTGGATACGAAATTGGCTGCATGCAATTTAATCTTGCTGCTGCATATTCGGTACAACTTCTTTACTAAAATTGTTATTTTTAAGGATCTGCGTAAAATAATTGTTTTCATAAAAACATTATTTTCGATGGTTATTACTTTATATAGAATATTTTGCGTTTCTGAAATATTCATATTTGTAATCAGTGACCCAAAAAAAGTCTCATCCACCGTATTTTATAACGTAAAAACAAAATATTGCTACGTATTTGAATGCGATATATGCGAAGAGATAAATGCATGCGCGTATAAAATAATGAATACATATTTTACTAGTTAAAAATATTACCCTTAGCAATTAAAATAACGTAAAAAATATTTATTACAGAAAATCAAATTGATCAATATGAGAAATATTTTTAACGATAACGTTCAATTAACGTAATAATTATAAATACTTGCTGTAACAATTCTGTGTGTAAAAAAATGAATTATTTTAGTTTAAATGAATATTGAACATTCTAAATATCTTAACCTATTGATGAACAAATGCACAATTTAACATGAAGTTTGTAGTATTAAAGAGGAATGAAAATCATTTTGTGATTAATTTTTTTCTGTCTCAAACACTGCAGGTCATGAATATTTGTTAATTTGCGCAATAATAGTTTTGAAACCAGAAGATAATTCACATGTTTTGAAATTAAAAAAATATTGATATAATGAATCAGTCTTGTTGACAATTTTTTGGAAATCAACAACAATCGACAAGCCGACACTTCAAAAAATGGATGTTTGCTTTTCGATTGACGGTTTTTTGACTGTTCGTTTTTGGACCTGTCGGCTTTTTGATTTGTCGATTTTTCGGCCCGCACCCCAAAAGTCTGATTCGTTATAACATTTTTTTTATTTCAAAACATGCGAATTGTCTTCTCGTTTCATAACTATTATTGCGCAAATTAACAAATGTTCATCACCTGCAGCATTTGAAACACAGAAAACATCAATCACAAAATGATTTTCATTCCTCTTTAATACTACAAATTTCATGTTAAATTTTTGTGCATTTGTTCCTCAACTCAACCAGGGATAATTTTGTTTTCAATATTTAATAATTGGATCAATTTAAGACAAATCAAGAATCTTTTCAGGATCTCATTAAACTATGTTTATTTAAAAAATGATCTCGGGCGGAGATTGACTAACTTTACCGCGTGACTACAAAAAGTGGGCGCGGGTCGAAAAACCGACAAATAAAAAAGCCGACAGGTCAAAAAGCCGACAGGTCAAAAAACCGACAGTCAAAAAACCGACAATCGAAAAGCGGACAGTCATTTTTTGAAGTGTCGGTTTTTTGACTGTCGGCTTTTCGATTCTCGGTTTTTTGACCTGTCGGCTTTTTGATTTGTTGGTTTTTCGACCTGCACCCACTTTTTGTAGTCACTCGGTAAAGTTAGTCAATGGCCGGCTGCGATCATTTTTTAAATAAACATAGTTTAATGAGATCCTGAAAAGATTCTTGATTTGTCTTGAATTGGTCCAATTTAGGTTCTGAATATTGGAAACAAAGTTATCCCTGGTTGAGTTGAGGAACAAATGCACAAAAATTTAACTAGACAGGAGATAGCACTACATCTCACGTTTTGTCTAGACACGCTTGCGAAATGCGCTGAACCTGTCCAGTGCTAGCGCGGCTGATTTCGATTTCTACAGGTCTGGTTTGCTATTTTTGAAATTTATCTTCCCCGTCGATATATTTTATAATAATGCTTCAAAATTAGTATAGACATAATTCAATCACAATATTTTACACAGCGAAATTTTTATGCGTGGAAAAACACTAATTTTTTTTCATAAAAGCTACAAACTGTAAGTTAAATTGGGAAAGTAATTTCTAGAATACGTACCTTGCTTGTCGGAACAGTATTAAATAAATCCCCGGAGAAAAGCAACGAAAAGCGAAGATAGTGGATAAAAATAATTGATAAGTCCTCGTAGCTATTAGGAGAGATTAGAAGAAGAAAACAATAAATGATGCTTAATGAAAGCCGATTCCTGATTGAAGGACTATTTATTTGACATAAAAGAATCTATAATTGCCGTGCAAGTTGGAAGAAAAATGGTCGAAACCGGAAGGTTTTCACGTCACAATAGGCTTAAATCAAGTCATCCTAAATCGGTGTGCTCAATCGATTCCGACGGTCTGAGATTCCTTCATGTCGCATCATTTGGACATCGAGTAACAGGACAAGGACGCGCATGGGAGTAGAAACTCGAGAAAAGGAGAAGGAGCCAAGAAATTAGTTTGCTGAAACGGAAGGCTTGGCTGTAATGAGTTTCCTATTAGATTTGGTCGCCCTGGTTGCCAGGCAACCCACCGGAACTTTCAATCCCTTCGGCTTGCTGCGTGTAACCCACCCACCTAACTCCCCCTTCCCCCATTATCTTATTCGCCCCTCACTTTCTTCAACCTTTATTCTTCCGCATCTTCCACTATTTCTTCCTCTTTGTCGTTCTCCCCTTTGCGGCTACTACGCAAGTCTAATGCACTATACCCACGAGATGGGCACTATAACCCCTAATGTAAAAAGTAACGAGTTCTACTTGACTTACGAAATCGTTGCCTAGTACACTAACCTAACGATTCACTTCGCTATCAGCTATCGCCGATAGCCGATAGCGATTGCACCCACAAACTAGCAGCGTCTATGCATCCCTGTGTATCTTCCAACGTAGAGCGATTTTCCGTGCACTTAAAAACACTGAAATTTCAGTTTCCGATTACCGGAAGAAAGTGGATCTTGAAAGAACATATCGACCCCTTCGGCAATTGGATTTTCTTCGAGAAATTCCATAGATAGCTTTATATAATTAAATCATCCTGTTCTAGCTCGCATACGTCTATGTCTGACTTTTTAAGATAAATGGGATTAAGAACCATATAAATGGAAATCACGTCAAGCAAAGAAGTCGAAATTTCTCATCGTGCGACATAATCATGCTCTATAGAAAATTGCTAAAAACTCTCCATACAATGTGAAAAGTGAAGCACTATCAATTAAACAATGTGGAATTAGTAGTAAAGGCCCTCAAATAACATAAATAACATATTATGACAAGATTACTCAGCACCACCTTAAATCTTAAAAAAAAAAACGTTGTAGCAAAGATTAGGTTACCCATGAGAAATCAAAACCCTTCCTGGCACGACGGCTATTATTGTAGCGATCGGATTTTTTTTAAATTAAGTTTTTAAAGTCGAAAAAAATCAAGATAAAAATGACCGTGAAGTTAGCACTCTTAGCAGCCGCGTCTGGCAGCCGAGTGCTCGAATGCAATGGCGTAGAACGTCAAAGGCCCCTGTGGATAATTTACGTATTAGTACCGCTATAAATGAGCTAGAATGCTGAAAATTTTGATGCAGTTTTTCATTACATTCAGATATAATAAAAATGTATTTTTATGAAAGTACGTGGGGGTTAAGGGAATTAAAAATATTATGTTTTACCAAAATTTGCTGCTGCTGGAGGTAGGAAATAACCTTGAGTCACAACAATTTTCATGCTGGGTCTAATATTTTCATTTCTATTACTTCTAAATATAATTAGAAGCAGTGTGAAAATGTTTGTGTCTCCCGTTTATTTCCTACCCCTAGCAGCATTATATTTTGCAGAAAAATGTATTTTTAACACCTTTAACCACCGCGTATTGTCATAAAAATACATTTTTATTATATCTGAATGTAATGAGAAACTGTATAAAAATGTATAACTCATTGATATCGGTATTAATACGTAAATTATCCAGAGGGGCCTTCGACATTCTACGCCATTGCATTTGCGCGCTCGGCTCACGGCTGCCAGACGCGGCTGCCAACTACACCTTCATGAGATAAAATTGGATACTTGTGCGCCGATTACGAATCTGATATCAGATTTTTAAAATTAGAAATGGCGGATAGAATATGACAAACCATAAGGCAAACATTTCTTGGATCGAAATGAAAATCGGTCATCGGGGTTTTTGGGGTCGCTTATTGCTTATCTGAAATTTCAGTTTTAGATACAGTTTTAATTATTTAAAATATATAAATTAAAAGCAAAAAGTTGGAAAATACTTTACATTTTCAAACAAATTAAGATTCATCACACCAAATTCCCCGACAATACCGAAGAGAACTTTTTTGGACAGTCATCAAACAACAAAAATAAAGATATCTATTGTTTTATTCACATTTTTGTAAGGCATTATGTTCTTAGCTGTCCTATTAGTTAGAATCTGTTGACATCTTTTAAATATTTAACGTTAACAAAACTTTTCCAACATTTTTTGGAAATATGTGAACTTATGAGCTTCCAACTTATTACTTGTTATTTCACACTAACGATTTATTTATTATTTATTATTTATACTCATTTTCGGAGATGATCGTTGTTCTGTGCAAAAAATTCATTGAAAGTCGTGATGTTAAATTTTGGCTGACTAAAAACGACTGATTTCACTTACAGTCAAAGACGCATTTACCATTAAATGTCTAATAGCATAGACTGACTTATTATTTAGTAGTAAACATAGATTTTTATGCTCGTGTTTTTAAATTATATTTTTGCTTAATTCATTTTTTTTATAAGAATAACAATAAATATTGTATTCTTTAAAAGCATAATTTTGTAGTTTCATTAAAAAGCTAGTTATAAATAGTACGATAATTAAGAACAAAATGTACAGAATATTTTTTGCGCAAAATGTTATGTTCATTTTTCGTTCATTTATTATATTTTGGTTCTGTGAATATTTTCAAAAATATTTCTGGAAATAACTCAGGAAAATCAAATTTTCAACAATTTCTTTTGAGATACCGGCATTAATATAAACAATGGGTAAATAGTATTGTCATATTCTTAACCGAGAGGTAATAATGCATACCAACAACTTTTGTTATCACTTTTTTTGGGGTAATAAAAAAAAACGTTGTTCCAAAATGATTGGCAATATCCTTTTTGTACTCACTAAAACCCTTTGAAACTGGTAAAAGGATTGATATGCCATAGGAGAAATTAATTATTTATATGTTATATGGACATTTTTAGAAAAAAGATCGAAATACGCAAACTTTGATCTTTTTGTTTCCGACATTGTGTAAGTAGTGAAACTTAGATAATTGAAATCTACAGATGGGAATAATTTCATTGACCGTGTAGCTAAATGAATCATATATAAAAAACTCAGAACCAATCTTCACGTAGCATAATAAACTTAATAATTCTTTAATATGTTTGTCGCAGCTTATTATTAAAAGGTTACATTTAAACAAATTCAGAATTTTAAATGGCAAACCTCAAATCGTTTGGATGTTCTCCTGAAGTTTGCGTATTTGATGACATTTAAAAGTTCTTATCAGTGCATTCGAAGTAAATGTTAGGAATAGAAGCTCGAGTAATGTTTGAAAATCAATTAATGGTATTTTATGAACTTTAGAAATATGTTGAAAAACTTTTATTTATTTTACAATTTTAATCAAAGCTAATTAATCGTTTCGAGTCTCGAAAGTTTTCATATCAGTAAGGCTGACTGAAGTTGCGTACTTATCTCTTATAAAACTTTCAGAAAATCAATTTAATTAATTAAGTTTCCTGATAAACTCACGAGAAATAGAGTAGTATTATCAGAAGATAATGGCGATTCTCGTCACTTCGAACAGAACATGTAATACAAGTACAGTAGTTGTACAATCAAAACTAATTTTTTTGTTAGAAACAGTTCATACGACTGTAAAAGTCTTAAAATAAATTACAATTGGGAATTAACATCCATTTACAAATACATTTTTGCTCGACATTTGAGTGATTGATACCAATCTAATGGACCTCTTTTCATTTTCCATTTTAAGTGTTCCCATATTTTTTAATGGACATTTTATTATGCAGTCTGCCGCACATGAAAGGGAGTATTGTTCTCAATATTTAAAGTCAATTTGAAATATTGAAACTTATCAAAACTCGCGGAACAGTCATACATTTTTCAATTAGTGACTATTTTACACCGAATTCTTATTTTTCAAATCGAAAGAATATAATATTTTTTTCCAATTAATAATTTGAGACTCCCTTCTTTGCATTATCTACATAATATGAAAACTGCTGGTACTTTCTTACGCTGAAATAAGTTTGGATAAAGTTGTTTGGGAAAATTAATTATTCTGGGTCAAATTACCATTGCAAAATCATTTTCAGAAATCAGACTTTCAACAAAAGAATACTTTGGCTACTCAACGTAACGAGTATTGGAAAAAGTTGCTAAACTCTAAGTAATAATGCGATGATAACTAAATAAAACCTAAATTAAAAATCTGCGAAAGATGTAGTAGGATTTAAATATGGTCCGAGTATATAAGGTATAGAAAAGTGTTAAAAAACCTGTGAATTTTGAAAACAACGGGAACACTGATGAAATGAAGTTGAAAGTTTTATCCATAAAACTAGTACTTCCAGTAATTATGCATTTTATGGGTTGGAAACTTTATCCTTCATTATAATACTGTTCTCGACTTTCTATTTGGATGTTATTTTCAAATTTGCAGTTTTGGAGTACCTTCAAATTACCTGTTACTAAAAGACAACTGCTAAGGTAAGATGTTCGAGCATAAATTTTTTTGTACGTTAACGATTTAAAGGTTATAGATCAGGTATGAAAAATTGACACTTACCCAGAATACCTAGCCTGTAGTTGACAGTGACAACGACGAGGCCCCCATAACTGGCCAGGACACTTCCATCATAAGGATTTCCACTGTTCCATTCGTAACTCTCGCCATGAATGAAGACGATCACTGGATAACTCTTGCCGGCGGCGTTCCTCGTGCCAGCTGCAATCAATAAAATTATGGATGATCGATCGTCGACTTACTTCAAACTGACGTGCACAGAACTTTTCAGTCATTTTTCAAAGGTTTTTATCGTTCCGCGATATGTAAAAAAGAAATCAAAGATTTTGTGCTTAAAATACTCATTTATTACGAAATAGATAAATTTGCTTACACATGGATACAACAGTATTATTTGTGGGTCTAGTACATCCTAATATTATATGGCGGCTCTCGTTTATCCCGCAGGTGCGTTGCGTTTAAATCGTTTAATGGACTGGTCGCTTTTATTTGGGTAGGGATCGAAGTGGACATTAATGATTGGTGGGTGTGAGTATAGCTTAATGCGTTCACACGTTTGTTCCGGTCGCTAAATAAACATTGGTTTCTGTTATTGTTTTTGCTACGAACACGAATCAGCAAATTCCTGAGAGTGCTGGACTTAATAATCACTCCAATTTTTCATAAAGAACGTAAATAAAGTGCTAAACTATTTGTCTTTAAATTTTTAAATTATTAAGAAATGTTGATTGATTACAAAAACGTGCAAAAGATTAACTTCCTCTACTAAACAACTTTTACGATTTGGAAGTATTAAATTGTTAGTACCGATTTCACCCGGATATATTTCCGATCGCGTTAAACAAAGCACTTAATGCTACCTAGTAGTTACCTCATCGATTAACCAATGGTCCGTAACTATTCGGAATGATAAAGTGTTCCGAAGTTATCGAAGTTAAATTTAGTCTATATGTATGTACAGGGAGAATTCGAGATTATTCTTGTTACATTTAATTCTACCTAATATTGCTTTTTGTTAAGTTCCACTTAAAGTTTTATTATATGGTCTGACCGATTTATATAATGGTCAAGAAAGCATTTTTGTAAAAGCATACACAGGCAGAAGAAATACGTCGCACTTATGCAAGATTAGGATCTACTAAACTGAATGGTTAGTTTTGGACAAACTACCTACGATATACTAAGTATGACTAATCACTATGATGAAGTATATTATAATTAATTAAGGGACAAATCTATAATGCTATTTAATGTAACTTACTGATGAATGTTACCAGTTATTTAATCTAAATAAAATGTGAAATAACTGACGTTATTAATTCAGTGCACGAATGAAATGAAGGAAGAAAATAGATTCAGAAAAGTGATGCCTACAGGGTTCATATCCTCATTTTAAAATTAACATTTTTTCCTATTGAAATACGAGAAGTTTTTGGTATGTTATTGTAGACAATGGAAAATTTCATTTGTGATGATGATCCAAGCATGAAAAACACATTCCAAATATTTCGATGTACGTAAATGACATTTCATTTGTTAAAGGTAATAAAACTAAATAAAAAAATGGTAATTCTATTTACCATGTCTTAACTATTTTAGTATAAATATATTTAATAAATTGATCAAAAGTCTCATATCTTTTGGCATCTTTAGAAACAGGTTATAGTTGGAAGTCGGCCAATGCATCGGATATTTTATTTAAGATACCAGAAGTACAAAAACACATAAGTCACGTATATTTATCTGTTATAAATCTTGAAATCAGTATTTTACAAAGAAGGAATAGTGCAGTATACAAATATTATAAAAAAAAAACTTTTTGGCATTCGTGTTTAACACAAATATCATTTTGCATATTTTTTTATTACACTCCTACCTTGTTTGAAAGTATTGCCAACAACCCAGTAGTAAACTTAAATCAATAAACGGGAAGTTACTAAACGGGTCTAGTAGACTATACTCCATCTCATTTTTTAGTGGATATTTTAGACGATTTTCAGTTACAGCGATTACGACCGTGTAATTCGATTACTAGTGAAAGGTTCATTGACAAAAAAAAAAAACTTTTGTAGGGAACGATCCAACATTCAATTTGATTAAAAATCGTACAGCGCATTGTAGAAATGCGACAATCAATTTGTGTAATTTCGGAAAAATAAAATGTCTATTAATCGCTATTCACAGTGGCAGTCGGATATATCGACAATTAATTTTACGATCAATTTCGCACCTCTCTTCACAATCGTTGAGCTCATGGAAACTATGCACGTATAGGCGCATGTAGCGCCTCGCGCACGCAAAATATAATTTAATTATCACCACTCTCTCTCTCACTCTTATACCATTCACTCTCTCACACGTATAAGCTCACTCCATAGGACAGGCGAACCTACACAAAAATACCCACACACATACTTCTTTGCCCACTATGCCAAACTCACACATGTAGTCATCTGGTGACTTTCTCTCTTGGTTACACGTCGGGATCGTATCGTGTATCCCAGACTAAATGCCTATCGGTCGAGGGCGTGCGAGCTTCGATAATTGAATTACCAACGTCACGCACGGAGCGCTAATTAGTATAGGACACACCGAATCATTTCCGCGATTGCAAATTGGCGAAAGCGCACGAGATTCTCGCCGCACCCGCGTTATTTTGCGGATACGGCCACGGAAAAGCAACGCGGAATCCATTAATATTAGTAAAGCTTCTATTAATGCCACGTGCTTTGATCGATTTCCAAAATTTTCATGCATGGTATGAGAATGTGAAAATGAATCATATTTAGATGTCACTTTTTGTAGTATATTGGTCCCATATTAAAAAATAAACAGTCACAGTGTTTGGAGATGATCCTGCGTGGCAGGGTGCAGGTATTCTTCAATTTTAATGCTTCTACAATGCTTAACTCAGGATTTATAACACTGCATTCTCTTAATCTGAATCAGCGAAAAATACTGCCAATTATCATATACACACTGATTACCAGTTCGCAAGCGATCACAGAAATTCCAGCTCAGGACCAATCACAGCGCAGGAAATTTGGATCAATCATAGCTCACGAAATTTAAACCTATCATAATTCGCCCAATCACAGCTCAGAACATTTTGGATCAAATACATATCAGGTAATTTTAACCAAATACAGTTTCTGCAATATAACTTTTCTCCCGAAATTTAAACCTATCATGATTCGCCCAATCGCAACTCGGGAAATATGGACCAATCACAGCTCACGAAATTTGGACCAATCACAGCTTAAGAAATTTGGACGAATCACAGCTCGGGAAATTTGGGCCAATCCCAATCACTCAAATTTCGACAAATCAGGGATTAGTAATGTTAAACCGATCACCGTTACTCAAATTTCGATCAATCACAGATCGGAAAATTTGAATCAAATACATCTCAGGTAATTTTAACCAATTATAGTTTATGTAATTTTACTTTTCTCTCGAAAGTTAAACCTATCATAATCCGCCCAATCACAATTCAGGAAATTTGGATCAATTACAGCTCAAGAAATATAGACGAATCAGAGCTCGGGAAATTTCGACCAATCACAACTTAAGAAATTAGGACGAATCACAGCTCGGGAAAGTTGGGCCAATCACAATCACTCAAATTTCGACAAATCAGGGATTAGGAAAGTAGGACCGATCACGGTCTCACAAATTTCGGTCAATCACAGATCGGGAAATTTGTATCAAATACATCTTAGGTTATTTTAACCAATTACAGTTTCTGTATTTTAACTTTTCTCCCGAAATTTAAACATATCAGAATTCGCCCAATCACAACTCAGGAAATTTGGACCAATCACAGCTCAAGAAATATGGACGAATCACAGCTCGGGAAATTTGGGCTAATTACAGTCACTCAAATTTCGACAAATCAGGAATTAGGAAAGTTAGACCGATCACAATTTATCAAATTTCGACAAATCAGGAATTAGGAAAGTTAGACCGATCACAATTTATCAAATTTCGATCAATCACAGATCGAAAAATGATGATCAAATACATCGTAGGTAATTTTAACCAATTACAGTTTCCGAAATAGAGACAAATCGCAGTTTTGACATTAGTTTTAGACTCTTGACATAACATAATTATAGGGCATTCTTAAGCGGAATTATTATTTTAAGTTAAGAAAAGGAAACATAGAAATTCATATTTCGAGGACAAATGGATTATCCAACAGAGCATTGATCAATTTGACGGAATGTCGATGGTTCTTATTGTTCCGATCGTTAGTAGTGATAACGATGGCAATACCGATGAGGAAATTTGATGAGGTGCTGTTGGCGATCCGAATGTCAGTGGATGTTGCGCATCAGAATACCGATAATACCCAGAATGATAGTAGCCATAACCGTAACCAAATTGACAAATGTGCCGTCGTTAATGAATGCGGAATAATATGATTAATAAAATTGGTGTTCAGTGGAAATCAATAAGTAACAGTTGTAACACTTTACATCTTATTTAAATGTACTATGGAATATTTTCGTCTTAAAACAGCTGGAAGCTTTTTGTGTTATCATGGTTGTATAATGGTAGAGAAAGATAAAAAAATAAATAAATTTTCCTTATAGAAAGTAGAAAAGGTACGATATATTTTTTATTAATTAATTTAAATTTGAGCGAGTATATTTTCTTTATTTCGCATCAAGAAAGTGTTCCCAAATAAACGTAATAGCAATCATGATAACGTAACTAAGAGCTCATTTTCCCGGCACCACTGTATGAGGTTTTATGTAAGGTTTAACTTATTTAATGTTTTGTCGAGGTCTGCGTTCAGGGCGACTTTGAATGACTTTTCACGTGTAATTCCGTGGCTTAAAGACAGTTAAGGACGGTAAATGGAAGCTGCGGGCACCGCTACATTTGCGGACGAGGGGAACTTCTTCTGAGATTAAAGTACGGAAAGTCCATGATACGTCGTTGAAGTTCGCAAAGGCAGAGGAAGACGCCGCTAGAATGAAAGAGATGGAACACGAGAAAGCTAATGAAAGAAAAAATAGAGCATGCGAGAGGAATAGCGCATGAGCAACAGAGAGAGGAGAACTTAGTCAATGAGTAACGAACTTGATGTACATCGAATTTTCCCTCGGCCAAATTCACCCTCGGGACGCCCTCTATTCCATCAGTGGAGAGATAGAAAACGAACGTTTCGACAAAAAAAAGGGATGAAATAATATTCGTCGGCTGCCTATACAACGTGAAACAAGCAAGAGATAAAAGAGAAATATTTTCGTTTCTCAAGCTTCGATTTTCATCTTCGTGCCCTCGAGAGACGTGACATTTTTCGAATCAGCAAAAGGAACGATTTGTATTCCGCAATATAGAAATATTCCGTGATTCGAATACGAAAAGCATCGTATTATTGCCTTAATTTTCCTGACGTAGTTGAGGAGGAAAGGGAGAGACTCGAGGAAGTCTGGTTGGAAAATCGATCGGAATATTTTTTGGAAAATTCGCGACCCTTAGCGCGGTTTTCGATTGGAGGTGAGAGGTTAACTCTATTTGTTTTCCGAAGCTGAGAGCCGCTTTCCTTCAAGTTGGAACCTGGGGTGCCCGGAGGGACATAGTCACGTATAGGCGCGTATGTATATGTATGGGTTCTTGAGCGCGATGACGCGAGCATCGAAGCCACGTACGGCTCGTTTACCTGCGCCCCTGATCAGAGCCCATAGGGTGGGCGCTTTATGAATATGTAAAGTCCCTTAGAGCTGCTTCAGTAGCAGGGAAATTGTTTACACGTAGTCTCAAACATTTATACCTGCGCCCGCCTAAACTAGCACGTTTAAGCAATCCTGTATGCGTCGCATATTCCACGAGAAACAGAATAAGTTATCGATCGGCATCGAGGCGGATGATAAAGGATACTTTTATCGCCTCGTCATCATGGCCGCGTCTTAACTTTACCATTTTTCTATTAAAGAATCCAGGCGTAATAAAAACCCCTTTCCCACCGCCGATAATATTTGAATTCTATCAGCCAGCGCAAGAGAATCGCCATTCTAAATTTTTACAGGAATAATTTGTATTCTTCGGATGCTTGCCTATATGCAGCGGCATTATCTTTTGAGCGACCGTTTACACGTATACGCAATTGATATTTTCGCTAAGGATGGTAATACCTTTTGTTCTATCTCTATGAGTTGACATTCTGGTTGTAAAGGATCGTGCCATGGCACTTCTTTCCCTGATACGACTAATCGAAATTCAAAAATACTTACAGAATATAGTGATATTCTTAGAAGCTGTGATGTGATCGGGGACAGGTTGATGGCAATCGATGAATTATATCTAATCAACGATTAATTATCAGCATATTACGGCTCAGATAGCAACGTGAGTTCATATAGGGTGCATAATGATTCTCATACATGAGACTAAAGCGCACGTTTGCGCTCCACGTGAGTGCTATTTGTATCCTCCAATCAAATAACGATTGTCACTCACATTTGAGTCTTACCTTATTGAAAAACTTGCGCATGCGCAAATCCCTATGTTTTTCCCGCACAGGCATTCCACGCGACGCCGATTGGTTGCGCACCAAGGCTATTTTAGCCCATCATGGCAAGTATCACAAAAGTCTCATGTATGCATATAGAAGCGGAGATTTCTTGCGCGTGCGCAGTTCAATCCCGTATATAGAACTCATTCCCGAACTCTCATATGCATTCACATAAGCATTCATAAGTGAGATCTCAAACATGAGGACATCGAGAGACTGTTTCTGGGGGTGAATAAGTGTATATTGGTTATTTTGGGGTTCCTTGACCCTACTGAATGCTAATAGTAGCAACATTTAGCTCAATTATAATTAAAAGAGCTATACCACTAAGTCCTTTCTCTTTGTTCCTCATCAATCGTCAAATTGATTAGGTCAAATTCTTTTTATAAGCACAATGAGGGCAGTTGAGTGAAATTCAGATTTTTTGGTTAATAATTTTCTGTATTGTATAGTTATAGGGTAGGAGTTTTAAATGGCGTCCAATCCAATTTCAAGACAATAAAATGTCATGAAATACTGACGTAATATACTGCATCATGACAAACTGTGTTAAATATGAGGAAAAATCAAAAGGAATCAAACGTTCCAACAAAAAATAAAATTGACTCCTTCCTAATACTCTAACCTTAATAGACGATTCAGTAGAAATTGCTAGTTCGGAAAAACATTACAATATATATTTAAGTATTGAAAAATTAAAACCATTCGTTGTGTTATTCGTTTGAATATGAAATTATTAATGATACACAGAATATTACGGCGATTAATGAGGCCGTCATTGGATGCATTCCTAATGATCTCTTTATATATGTAAATACTCACTAAAAAAACGTAAAAAAAATACGTTTGCAAATATTTATTTCGTGGTCAAGTACCAGGATAGGTTGGATTTAAAACAGTTCTGCATTCAGAGCCTGTAGCATGTTCGTTCCTACAATCCGATTTCATTGAAAATGTGAATGTTAAAATTTGATGAGGAAACAGAAGGATTTTGAAAACGACAAACAGTGTTATATCAGGAATTACATGAATAATATATCAAATTTGCTGATAAATAATAATGATTTACACATATATTCCGCAGTCATTTGGTGAATTTTTTTAACAGACTTTTCAATGCAAAAGGTGTAAAATAATTTTAACTATAACCATTATATTAAATCTGAAACGACGAAATCTGTTTGAGTTTATAAATTATTAATATTCCAAAATCGACGAACGTCACACAAATATTTTAATGTTTATATGAAGTTTCTTTAGCTTTTCTTTCAGTTTTGATCACCCTATCCTATATAGACATCAATGAATATAATTTGTATATTTACTGAAAGTGGACAATCATTTCACTCCACAAAGATAATTTCATGTCTAATAAAGTCAAATTGGACATTCTTATTTCTGAGCTGAAGTTTTCACAAAGAGAATTTTAAACATAATTTCCAGTAATATTAATAATGATGATGATGATAAACATGTTAGCAGTTGTAATAATAATAATAATATTTTAGTTCTATAAAAACACTTTTGAAAACAAATGTAGTAATTAAAGCAACTCTATTAGTTACCGAGAAAAAGAAAAAAAGTTCCACTGGTGGTCTTAATTGGATGGTCAAAAAAAGGTTAGAAAAAAGTGGGCAATAAGCCGATAAGTTGCGACCACCGATTGATTATCCACGAATTGGTCGAACTCTCGTCTAATTCAGGAACTAAATTCATGTGAACTGTCATTAAATCCGATTTTGTGGAATGAGGGATGTATAACGTATATTTACAGGTCGCCTATTCAATAATTTGTCAATGTATTGTCGGCTGCAATTGCAATTCATTATGACGAGTTTCAATATTATATAATTTTAAAACAGTAAATAATCACGTTTTACCTAAGATTATGCTAAAAGTCGTTGACAATGCTCAAAATAACTGAGAATTGAAACGCGCGAAGATAAGGGAATGTAAGGAATTTGAAATGATATTCGAATATTTATGTATATTAATATGTTTAAATAATATAAATTCCTTTCAATATAATAATGTTTGCACTGTCAGATCACATGGTTTAAATTCTTGTTAACGACTTCTTACTTGTATTGCTACTCGTTTCTTTTCATGGATTTGAAAATCTATACAAAAAGTGTGAAATCTCAAACATGACGTCTATTACTTATAACATTGTGATTGAATTTCTAAAAAACGTTATAATTGATTCCATCACTTACGTCATCTACTATGCAGATATGTGCAGATATATATTCATATACAAGACCTCGTATATATCTGCATATGCCTTCACGCTGTCGAATGTAGATGCGTCGCAGTAGTTATATGCACCTGGCAATAACTAGCGAGTAGTGGCCACGACGGGTATTGCAATAATATACGCGGCGATTTTCTCACTGCTGAGTACAAGGGCTGCTCAGGTTTCCAGAAATCTGGGATGTCATTTGCGATATATTTCAGATAATTTCATTTTCGAAGATTGAGAATTGCAGTTCAGTAGTTTATTTGAAATCATACAATGTAAAATACTTGTGAAGAATTTTATAAATATGTCAAATAAATTTTCAAAAATAGTCACCCTGGTAGAAATTTGTCCATTTTTTTTTAGACTGACCATTTCCCCTATATACTTTTAACATGGTAAATAAGAATGTTATACAAGAATTGTACAAAAAATGTTTACATTTCTACCAGGGCAGTGTTACTAAGTTTTAATTATTTAAATTTCATGAGGTTTCTGCACAAGAAAACGATACAACTACAAGGTTTTTTCTTTCATTCTCTTCAAATCATGTTTTCTTTTCCTCTTTGCTTTGTTACATTTTGACTACATACTAATTTTTCATGAAACGTTATACAGACAAGTTTATTGCATTCTAAGAAAATCATCTTATTATAGCAAACGTGTGTTAAAATTAGAAACTTTGAAGCTGAATCTCTCAAAATCTGATATTACATCGATAGCTCAGGTTTCGTTTGAGTATATAGTGCACTTAAAGTAATCTTTACACGAAGTTTCGAGGAAATCCAGAGAAAATCGATTTTCGAAGCAACGTCCTTGAATGAGCTTCAAAATCCTCAAAATATCCTGGAGATGATTATTTACGATTAATTACTTATTTTAAGTTATATTTTTTACTAAAATTTTAATATAACTCATGAAAAAATGTTCGGTAATATATTTTAGTCCCTAAAAACATACCTCGAAAGTAGTTGTTGTATTCTTTAGACACAGGTAAGTAGGTAAAACTAACCGGTATAAAATAGTCTACCGACATTCTTAATTCACAATAGAAGATATTGGATCCGCCGTTTTGAATTTTCAAAATATAACATCAGATTCTTATTGTCCGCATCAAAAACACCTGGGTGTCGAGTTTCAATCGACTTCATTAATTTTTAATGCAGAAATTGAATAATACGATGTCATACGGTACGCATTAGACTGTCTAGAAATGATCCAGTTCTTAAATTGGACATGTTATTGACTTCATTAGATTAATTTATGCCATGATAAAGATTTGCGTTTTTGCGGAAGTCAGAGAAAAGTTCTAAATGACAAAGCTCTTTCTCATCCGCAGCGAAGGGTCATACATGGATTTGTAATTAAAAGTGTGTTACAATTGTTATTGTTCTGACTACTCTAAATATAGTACGTACAATCAACCATGTAACTGGACCACTGCTGGTTTGCACCTTAATATTTTTTATACCGTAATATATGGTATACAAATAATATAATTATAATTATCATTCACTGTGGTTTCATGATGAAATTGTAGAAACGCTTCAAACTGGTTCAATAGTCGCCACTAGGGGCAACCGTGGCTTTCCCTTATTCCATATATAATATGGCTATTTATGAAGAAATGGATATCTATTGTTTATATTAGAAAACTCGACGGATTTCAAGAAGGCATTTTGTACGCATAGTACTTATTACAAATTTGCATTCCATAGTATTGCGTAGATTTTATCAACATAAAAGAAACTTGTATTAAACAAAGCGTTGAAAAGTAAATGTTACCTCAGAATAAACTTTAAACAGTATCGTGCTATTTCAATGGACCAAACTATAACTGCATTGTTGAAACTATTTACTTATCGCATCGCCTATTTGTCCAATCTATCTACCAGATACAATCAATATTTTTAGTACAAGGTCTTTTATAAAATATCACATTCAACATGTTTTTTATTTTGTATAAGATTCTGAGTTATTTCCAAGTTATGTAATGAATAGGAATCGATATCGTAGTCAGAGTTGCCCAATCACGTTGGAATTTTGTGGTTTTAGAGGTTATGTACTAAAATCATTTTTATTACTATACTCCTTTCTTTGAAAATAAGCTGTTCAATAGCTTATTTTTTTACAAAATGACTATCATTGTAAGCTGCGAAAGTAGCATAAAAACGCATTATCAACTATATGACATAAAGCATCTCGAAATCCTGTCATGATTCGAGGTCGATTCTGATCTCGTATTCGCATTTTATGCCAAAATTAATTCGAAAATCATCTATATGCATCTTTCCAATAGCCAAGATCTGTTCCCCGATGGACCCGTATAACTACTGTAGCACCTGTACACTGAGAGACTTCTATTTACGAAAATTACAATAGTACTTTTCGTACCAAGGGCGTAAAATAAGAGTTTGACGCCTCGGTTGGTGATTGCTCGCCCAAGGGACCAGTGTAAATTGTACGTCAGTGATGCGAATAATATTTTTCAATTCCGTTGGTGGGAAAATTGCCATTTTCACGAATGATGACTTAGCAAAATCTTTAATCCATGGGTCGTCAAATGGCCACTTTACGTCCGCAAAATGTGGCGCAAAATGGCTATTTTATGTCTGCTAAATCGAAAACCTATGTTAACGACTGGTGGAAGGGCTCGAAGTACAACTCACAATATGATCGATCGCAAACTAATATTAAAATTTATTTCGATCAAGGGATGACAATCCGATCGCGACGCAGACTTCCTACGCCAAAAATCCGATCGTCACTTTTTCACAGTCAGACTTTACAATTTATCCAGCATTCAAATAGACTACAATGTCATATTATATATCGATATTATAATATTCGCATTACAAATAATTGTATCGAGATCGTCACTATTTCGAAGTGCCTTTTACATCATTTACCAGCTTCATTTTGAAAGGAACCTCCATTCGGGTGTGCAATGGCGTAGGGAAAAAAACCTTACGCTGGGTACCGCGGTCGATAAAACATCCATTCTCTTCGTAACAGCATATTGTTAATTTAGGGATAACCGGGATTTTAAAGTCCAACTTTTATACTGTTTCCTATTGTGGATTGTAAAATTAGCTACATGTTCGGTTGAAAATGTTAAAATCATCAATAGCAAAAAGTATAAAGGTTGAACGATAAACCCCCAGATATTCTTTAATTGAAAATAGATTTGCAAAAAAGGAATAAAAAAATAGTGTACTAAAAAAAATAGGTCAATATGATACGTGAATCATGATTAATATATTACAACATTATACCTATAAATCATTAAAAAGTACTAATACCGTTTGAATCGACTGGAAATGCATTTCGTAACGCATGAAATTTGACATGTTTATATGCGTCAGTGTGGGATTCATGAGTGACATCCAGATGACGCTTTCATTGTTTCTCACTTTTCCTATAAGAGGGGAGCTAACGGCACAAATCATCGGGTATAATCAACGTGATAAATGTTGGCGCATGTTGAAAATTCGAACTCGAGTCGGCAATAACATAACATGCTCATTGTCAGTGAATCGGATATCAGTGTGTAATCCGGTAGCGCAGGGCGCAGCTGGCATCGGCCACACCCGGCTCGCAGACCGCAATCTGGTCCAGCGGAGATTGGCGAAAACTGGTTGTGTACTTGTTGTACAAGTGCGATAGACCTGGGCTCGATGCAAGATCGCCGGTACGTGCCAGGCCAATTTACGCGGCCCTCGGATGATCCCTCTGACCTCCGCACTAAGTCGTGGTTGGAAAACGTTTGGACCCGCTCCTATCGCGCTCAGCCTCCATGAATAGAGCCACGTGTAAGAACACGTGCTTTTATATTTTCGCCTACCCTCCTGATACCGTCGCGTTATTACCCCAACAAACGAATGGGAAAAGCTTCAGTGCTGATGGAACCCAGACTAAATATTATTGCGACAGATACAATCTTTTCCCGCTGCTTTTCCACCAACTTTTAGGTTTCTTTTTTACTCGTTGGAATCGCGTTTAAAACTTATTTAAAAAGAAATCTACTCATATCAGTGTGATACCTGAAAAAAAAAATGTTATGTACTATTCAATGGGGAATACAATTTGGATTGATGTCCTTGATAAACACCTCCATACTGGTCGAAATGTTAGGTTGCTGAACTCCTGTTTTATAAGGAATCGAAGTTCACTATTAAAAAATACTTTAATAGAACTAGAGGTTCTTTTCCGATATCCGATTCGCTTAAATTTTCCACGCAATATTATTGAAAGTATTTATTTTCTGATCAATTTTTGATTTGATGAAAACGACGATGTTGACACTGGACGATTTTTCATGTTACCTCATCGAGACCAAGAATTAAACCGCTCAGTGACGCCAGGATCATCTGGGAGCACCCCACTCCTCCTACTTCATGCTCCGCCTACTGTCTCCCTCTTTCCGCTGCAGCTGCGAATAGTAAAGAGCCGTAATTTGCGAAAGGAGGGGGGAGGGAGCAAGAGACACTAGCGTTCACGGAAGAAAATAAATAGTTGGTTTTACTATTTAAATATTAGGCTCGGCTACCGAATTTGTTGATGTCAATATACTACTATCTAGTTAGTAGTACCAACTATTTCATTTTTCGTGTAACTTTGCTGAGAGTTTATCCCCACTTTTTTGGTCTCAATAAAGACGGAGTTACACTAAATTTTAGATCTCTAACTACGTCATTTTGTTAGATATTGATATTTTTCTAACGCCTTGTCAGCGAACAAAAAATATCTTCCACTTCATGGACAATTTTTTCATATGAGTTTCTCAATCGACCAGAAATTCTGTCCTTACTATAGAAGTATTTCTTTGAAAAAAAAATATAATTTCATAGGATCTAGAAGTAAAACAACAGAAAACGTAGTTTATGCGGCTATAACAGACAATTATTTTAATTCATGTCAGGGCCAATAAAATAAATCAAACAAACCTCTAACAAAGACAATGCATAGAGTAGACGAGTCCACGTTGCAAGGTTCGAATTGCACCGATGGCCAAAATTTAAATAAAAATAGTAACGAAAGAAAAATACAGAACGTCAGTTTGGCATTTCACGAGTACGAGTTTGAAAGAGCCGTCTAGTTATCCATTTATCTGAGTCGACTAATATTTGTGAATGTTTCCTTGTCACGTAACAATAACTTCCATTTTCCATTTTCGGTATGAATTCTAAAACGTGAACAGTTTTCGAAACTACTATATGCGTGTATCCATTTATCGGCGAGTTTCAAACACGTCGTACACCCAGCAATAAAATCTGTAAATTAAAATTGCTGATATACCGGTACATGGTACATGGAATCAAAAATAATAATGTCCCAATATTATATTGTATACCAAATACGTGAAAGCTTTCCGTGATGTACGGTTTCTACAATTCAGCTTGCACCTCACCTATTGATGTTTTAAAAACTGTTTTATTCTCTGCGTGTACATGAATGATTTAAAAGTTCTAATAGTTTTACACGATTATTTTGTACGTATTAATTATTTGTTATAAAACTAATTTATTTCATAAATCATGAAAATTGAAGTAGTTTGTTATTTCTATATTAAACCAGACAAAATGTTCGTCTGGTTTTGAGATTCGAAATGTGGGATTGATGGTTTAAAAATTTCAAAATATAATTTTATTTTAACACTTATCTTATTTATTCGTTTCAGGTCCCATAAATATTGCAGATGTGGTAATTCGACGGTCTTTAATGACAAAAAAAACCCATGAGAAAAACAAAATGTTGATAATTCGATTAACTTGAAATATAAAAAAGGAAGAGAAAATCAGTGTTATATCAGCAGATTAAAGAATGGAGGTAATCAATGTTTAATCAGGAATGCTGATTTTTGGATCCTACCAAACGATCGCATCTATAGTTATGCCGAGAGTTAGGTATGGCATAAATTTGGTAGTGTACATGGCGAGGGAGGTACCATACGTCCGACCCTGTTAAGCGTGTCTATTCTGCAGAAACCTACCAGCAATTCTCGCGCAAACTATATCCTCTGTATATGCTCGTTTGTTATATCGCTACCTAGTTCTCGGCAGTGTTAAATTTAATAATTTATTAACCACTGCACGATACCAAGAGCGTTATACGTTCATGCCGAGAGAAAGGGAGGGAAATTGAGTTTGAAGCAGTAAAACGCACACTGTTTTTAAACGAAGCTTTACTCTGAATTAAGTTTGCCTGTTTTCTGTCAACAGCAACTGTTCGTTTCTCCTTACTTTATTTACGCTATTCCCACCGTCGGCAACTATGCCGTATATATCTGTCGTTCGGGCGTGTCCTATTGATTAAAACCGTGTCCGCTGAATTTCTGATCAGGGTCGCACATTTCCCTAAGTTCATAGTTACATTTAACTTTTAAAAATATGTCATCGACATTTCGTAATGCATAATGTCGAAACTTTTGAATTTCTAATGTTGAAAAAATTATACCGCTGGAAAAGTCAGGCTATATTTCATAACTTAAAAAACTGTATGCTAATCATTGATGAAAATGCATTTTGCTTTATTTATCCTCATCAAAGTTTACGACAATCATATGCGTATCAGTAGCACTCCCGAGAACATTCTGTACGGAATTGGAACTTGATGTTCGCGGTATTGCAATGTAATGTCGAACGATATGAGACATGCGCTTTGTAGTTGTTTGACGTTGCTTAAATCGGTATTGGTAATGTAAGCACATCGATCTGATGTGCCATGGAACGACACGCATCTCATGCTTAATACAAAGTTACACCCCATCTTCCCTTTCAGATATATTTGCTAATAAACTACTAATCTAGGTTACTACGGTACAAAACAATAAATTATTAGAAAATTAATGAGGAGCAAAAAAGTTACAACTTTTGATCACATTTTAATATTTTGAAGCAGAGATGTAAAAAAAATGACATTATGCAGTCGTGCAGAAAGTAACAAGATGCCTTTGAGCTAACAAAATATTTACCGCGATTGCGATGATATTAATTATTTTATGAAATTTTCAAATGAGTTCCAATATTTCTCTATAGCTTATACCTCTACTAAAATTAATGGATGCGAGAAAAAAATATGTACATTATTTTGTGAATAGTATTTATTCAATAATATCAACAATAAAAATCTTGAAATAATTATATACATCTAATATTAACAATATTAAATAGAGTTACATAATCCTTTTGAGATAAAGTGGTTTATATATTAATCGAAAGATACACCTTACTAACAAGAATATTCAATCGTAACGCCATCTATCGAACAGTTGTAGTAGTTCAACATTTCATTATATTTTCTTTTTATTAACATTTGTGTGGAGTATCTTATAAATAAACATAAAGTAAAGATTAAATTAAAATCGTATTAAAATTATTTTAGTAATTCTTAAAACAAAAGTCTTTCTTTATAATTAAATTAAAATTCCAAGATGTTTTTTTGCAGTTACATTGAGCCGTGATTATTTAAATATATAAGAGATGTTTTTTTATTTGGACATGTTCGGTTCCAATAATTAATTTTTTGGTCCTCGTTTGTCACCGGATTTGGTGCTGGTTGAGGAACTTAACATTAATTAATAGACTGAAGTCTATATATTTAGTCTTTTTTTATATTTATTAATACTGCTAACTAACTAGGTTATGATAGTTTACGCGACTTAAAATAAGATATAAAGACGAATTATCTACAACCTACAAAATTAAATAATTTCAAATTTTTTGATACTCTCCATTGAAGGCAGAGACTTTAAAAAATTTTTTCTAAAAAACAAAAATTGATTTTTACGTCTAAAAAATGTAAAAAACTTTTAGCAATATAGGACATCAGTATTTGAATAAAAATTGTACATATTTTACACAATAGACACTACAAGTGCTCAGTAGTTTTCGACATTCAGAAATATGAACTCTGCATTTATGTTGTGGTGATTACACAACAGATGTCACCAAATTGTGCATTTTCACGCAAGCAAAGTCACATTTAAGATATGTATACGTTCATAGCGTAGCTATATTCATATCTCGGGAGAAATGCAGTACATGCGTTACCCAAGAGGGGTACGGGTTCAAAGGTAATAAAGACAAGGCAGTGCACACAGGGGGTTGTTTATTTACATTTCGAGCGTAATTTGAGATGTAAACAAAAGATATCCGTCGAAAGATTGTTGATGCTGAGCTCACCTATATATTCCGTCTTTGGCTACGATCATGTAATTTGAAAATAAATGGGAAGAACATCTCAGACTAATAAATACAAGGATATATAATGGATATAACGATATATAAATAAGGATATATAATGAAATATTGCGTTAGAATTTCAAAGGAATTTCTTCTTTTTCCAGCTGACTTGATTTATTTTCTTGTTCTTCGTTAAAGACTTTTATACTAATTCCAATTACAAAAAATATGGGGGGTTCTGAATTTTAGGTCTTCAGGAAAAATTGAAAACAAATTATTACCTTCCTAGATTTTAATTATAGTTTTAATTGTTATTTGTACTATTATGCATATCGTACGCATCATCTCCAAGTACCATTTTTATACAAGAAGTAAGGGATTGTAACTTATCTCATGTATTAAGTAAACAGCTATATTTCTAACTAGTAGGAAAGCCTCTGCGATAATCCGAATCGCGACTACCGGTAGAAAGAATAACTACATTGAACCTCATACGACAGATCTCATTTGATTAACATATTAATTTTTGTAAATTGAAATAGTGACTCTAACATCACGGTTCCTGGAAAGTTACGACAGGTTGAATTAAAATGACGACAAAAATATGAAGCATAGTTGAATTTGCTGATGTTTTAAGGTCAAAAATCCTAGTTGATCCTATTATCGAGTTATCTTTAAATTGAGGTTTGAGGGAGATTATTAAATAAAATACAATATTTAATATCATAATTTTTATTATAAATATAACAATATAAAGAGTAACAATTCAAAACAATTAAATCTTCTTTCAACATTCATTTTATGTATACCTTGAAGAAAACTCAACCACAGCTTTATTTAGCTTCATTACATAAGCAGGATCCTCAAGTGAGTTGATTTTATAGCGGTTCCAAAAGTCTAGAAATACTCTATGTACAGACACTCCAGCTTGCTGAGACCATAGACCTAAACTATCATTGCCTAAGACATCAAGGCATTGCTTCAAGTGTTTCGTAAGCATATGGATTTTTAAAGCTTCGGAAACATCAATACTTTGTAAAGCATTTACAAGTTCTTCCATATTTTTATCCAAATCATTTTCCTGATTCTTCACAGAAAAATGATTATTGAAAATTGTATCCTTTGCTGTAAATACCGCTATATATCGTACAATAGCAAAATACCCAACTGTCTTATGTATCTCGTTATCGTGAAGTTTCGACGCTTCTTTCAAAAGCTTTCTACAAGCATTCTCTTCAAAAACCTCTTCATGATAATGTTTTTTAATTAATTTCAACTTTTTCGTCCACAATAAAGCCTTCTCCCTTCCTAATAAGGGAACTAAGCCGTCCCAGAATAAATGATTCACAAATCCTTTCATTATATGCAATTCCGGGAGTATCATTATCTTCTTCCGTGAAGAGAGGAAGGTTAAGAGTTCTATGGTACTCTTTTTTTTGGTAATTTCAAGATAATTCGAAATTAGGATCAGCTAGAATTTTTTACCTGAAAACATCACCACATACAACTACGCTTCAAGTCATTTTAGTTCAATCTGTCGTCACTTCCCAGGAACCGTGACATACTTAGGAAATAGTGGTATTTGTTTGCTACTGTTAATTAGTACGATCGATGCATACAATTTAACTATTTTTGTCGCGATTATAATAGAAGCTATAATAATCAGATGAAAAGTTAATATGAACCTCAGAATTTCATCTTGAGACTCGTGCAGGCGTAAATCGTAACAATAAAAAATCACAGGCATTATGTAAGTCAGACGATCTTGATGTTGTACAGGAAGGAGTAACGTCTCTCTTATTGGTGTAATCGAGTTTAATGCACGTGATGCTTATAAATTTGCTAATTATATCGAGCCAACTTCGAAGGAGGATTCCATACCACATATTAGTAGAGTTTCCCCCTTGAGGCTTGGCTGGCAGGTGGGTGAGCAAAAGTGGATGATGTGTAAAGAGAAAACTCGGAGGATATGCCATGCTCGGATCAATTTAATTTCCCTGCTCAGTTTCAAAGTGATACCTACTAAATTTCCTAGACGCCTGTTTAGTGTCTCGGGATCTCTGCGAAACGTATGAGAAGTTGAAAGGTGGCGTGCATCACGCACATTTCGCAGGTGTACACCTGCGTTGTCGAGATGGATAAAGGGTTAAACTTAAAGGTCACGGCAAAATCTAGAAATGATGTCAACTGGTGTCAGATGCCAAATTTTAATGTTTATGACGTAGTGTACGTTAAATTCATGAAAATTCAGAGCAAAATTTTGGTGTTGTCATCTGTTACCATTTCTTTAAATCAATACGCAATAAAATATCTTTATTTCATTGTAACCGTCAAGTTATTTAATGCTGATTCCGACACCTGCAATTCAGTAAACATGATTGGTTAATTATCAGTTTCACCAATGTCCTAATCAGCTTTGATGACCCTTCTCTCTGTATTATACCCAAATTGATCCCATTGTATACCAACCAAAGAGCTCATTATCCATTTTGAATAACTCAACAACATTATTGCAGATAAGTTATCCAGTAAATATCATCGAACTGGATAAAAACTACAAGAGAACTTAAATGTCTATTCTAGTTTCATCTTATGATTGAAGGAATTACAAATATCTCATTTTTTAAAATAATTTTCGGATTTTTGTGATTCTTCTATATTAACATTAATATACTAACGTTTTTAGTCCGTTTCAATAATTATTTCTATACTCAGCAAAAACCTGTCACTCTATATTAACTAAACGATGGTACACCAATATTAACATATTTTGAATTCAATTGAACGAAAATGACCTAGTTTAATACTAGATGAAATAATTAAAATCGTAGTTAAAATAATGAATTACAGAACACCTTTTACCCAATATCACAATGAGCAAAGCAATTAAAAACAAAACTCAACAAAAATTGTACACGAGAGAGAAAAGACTTTAGTGATGAAATGTTTGAAATTCTCCGAAAATTAAAAACATAGTTTAGAACCGACATAAATATGCAGGAACAAAACTTTTTACAGATATTTTCAATGCAACTTTTGATATTTATACAATAAATGGATATTCCATAAATATCAATTTACCGTATAAATTTGTTTACTAATTTCTACATTATACTATGTTTATAATATGTTGATTCGTATAACCGACCACATTATTATCACAAGTCAATATAAATAGTAAACAAACTATCAAACATTTATATCTGAGTATCTAATGGTTGGCCTTATGGCTAACATACCATTTATTTACGATAAACATAACCTTAAGTTAAAATATATGAGTAATTCTACAGAACTTTTAACTTTTCAATGTTCAAAAGCATCAAAAATTATTTTAGTGGCACACTAAAATGGGACATATTTTTTTGGTTTTTATAGCACTTCAAGAGTAAGAAACAGTTGGCGTTTTTGAATAAAGTTGTATACAGTTGAATAAAGTCAACGTTGAAACTAATCAATACCCTAATGGTAGATGCAGGTGTACTTATATAAATACAATTTTTTTACTCATTATTTATTATAGCCAATACAGAAATTTTAGTATTAAATTTTTTCAATTTTTAACGGGAGTCTAAAGGCATCAGCCGAAAAGGTAGTAATCTATGTTTATTTTAAACCTAGAAAAATGCTCGTTTATTTCTTAGAATGTTTGTCTCCTATTATAAACTTAACAATGTCAAATAATAAAAATTAAAAAAATGTCAACATTTTTTATTATTGAAATGTCCATTTCACGGTGTAGGATAAACAATGGCAAGTTAAACACGTGATAGGAGATTTATAAGTACTTCAAAGAAGAAATTACAACGTAGTTTTAAGCATGCCTAAATGCCCTTTAAGTGTGCCACTCGAAAATGTTGTGTATTCGAACGAGTTACGGCTTGATTTGATCATTTTTAGAGACCTCCTATAAAGTTTGTTTATAAGGCACACGTATGTCATGCATCTTATTTTTGCGGGCTTTTAGTGTAGAATAATTCTAAGAAACTACGAATTCAAGAAATGAAAAGTTATTCTCTCCATATTGTAAAAATGTAATAAATTCCCGAAATTGAAAAAATCGGTGGTCGCTTACATTTTAAGCTGCACAATTTTTTAGAAGATAAGCACACTCTTAGCATATTGTTTATTGAAACTCCAAGATTATACGAAGATTCTCTGAAATTTTCAGAGTGATTGGATAAGAGGACTTTTTTTTTAGTGATATAAAAATGAAATTGTTGGATTGTACGTTGTGAAATTCAGTAAAAATCGTACTTTACTTTCGTATTTCTTCGTTCCAGTGGTTTATTATCTTAAAAAACATATAAGGGCTAACATTTTAATATATCGTATAAAAAGAATCTTGATAGTTCGATATTTATTTGTTTGCAGGATACATAGTCGCGTACTATAAAAGTCAAGGATTCTGTAGAATTACTCATATTTATTTGCGTCTGAATTTATGTTTCAACTGCTGCTAATTAGTATTCAGAGTGAAAGACAAAACTGTTGGGACATGACGCATAAAAGTAATATGTGTTAGAGGAAGCTTGGAATAGGAGAAAAGTCGTAAATACTTGTCGGTCGATAGACAGACTGTTGGAGGGCACATAAAGGAGAAGTAACAAGAGAAAAGTGGAAATTAGGAACAACTGAAAAGGCAGTAAGTACTATCTGATAAGGCAAAAAAAGAGAAGAGAGCAGATTAGAAGGGACGAGTTCGGATTCCGAAAAAACCAGGGATTCGGAGAAACTGCCAGAGACAAGATTGACGTGGACAGGTCAAGAGAATGGGGCTCCAGAAAAGGAAAGATTACATTTGACAGAAGCCAAGGAACACGAATTAAATGTGACTAAATATACTCGGAAAATAAAAATAACGGAATGTAGAGGGAATATATAAATATTGATTTATTGAAAAACCATGGTTCGATTTTGGATGAAATCGGTTGGTTTTCGATCATCCTGAGATATTGCTTAAGTACGGGTTGAGAGGTGGTGAAAATAGGTATCCGATATACCGACTTTCGTATTTCAAATCGTATAATTCCGGCGATTCGAGGAGTATAAGTCGCGTCTGAGCCCGACGATTGCGAACGTTTTTCTCGGCCTTCTCGCGCAGCAGCACTTTCCTTCCGGGGGGGTTCTTCCCCCAGCATAGGGGGGGGGGATCTTCCCGCAGCATATAAGAACGACGACATTGCTGGGGTCGATCGACTGGCTCGCCTGTAATCTTCTTGAGAGCGCGAGCGCCCTCCTCCGATCGAGCGGTCCACCGCCGCATTTTTCCGCCTCCTGCCTCCATGAATTTCTATGTTCCACTTCCGTCCTTTCCAGGCAGGTCCTTTCCGTCACGTTTACTCGACCTGGCATTCCCAGCATTGTCTCGTCTGTCTTCCTTTTGTCCCTCCAACAGTCATCCCTCTCTTTTTATTTTTACCTCCCATCTTTATTTTCTTTTTATCACATTCTCACCCTTATATTCCTCGCGAGTATTTCAAAAGTCCAACGAGTATCGTAAAAAATGTATTCACTGCAGTGCAAACAATCTAATTGCGGACGCGACGAGTACACAGAGAAAAGTGCTCTTTACCCACATTTTGGGAATACTGTTGTTACATAGTTTCCGAGATTACCAGGAGCGTTTTGTACCCTGTATCAAAGAAATGTCGACAATTTTCTGAACCTGGATGACATACTTTTTCGTGTCGCGCAATTTGCTATTATTATTCGAGCATAATTAATCGGATTTCGTATTCGAATTAACCGATTTTTATTGCACTTTCCGCTCTTTCACTCCGCGTCGTACGCAGAATTTGCGTTGGAGGTGAAGCGATAACGCAGTGCATGATATCGAAATATGACATTCAAGCCCGCGTTTGTCCGCCTGTATTGGATTCGCGCGCGATAGATTCCAGAAATCAAAGGCATCATTGCCGTGAAACGAATGCATTGGAACTATTCGAAACGTCGCTCTCAGAGAAAATGCAATTATACGGGTAAGCAGGGCGCTACGGTACGGTCATTCAAAATGCACGAGTCTAATTACTTCGGGACTGCCAATCCTTCTGCAAGATACACAATGCGCATATCGATACTGGCGACAATGCCCCCAAAATGTACGCGACAATAATTGTTTTTCCGAAATCGCACAAAACAGTTCTCAAAAATGTAAATTGGGGATCTAATTGACTTATTTTACTTCTCTTGTTTTTAAAATATTTTGTGTAATTTTTCAAGAATAGTTGAGTAATTCGGGATAAGAAAGAAAAAGTTGCAAAGTTTAAAAGACCACCGAAGCAGCAAGGATCTTTTCGAACAAGTCAGGATGGCCCAAAGTAAAATTTACCGTTTAGGGAAAAAGAATTATCCTGATAGACAGACTTTCAAGATTTGAACACATATCGAAAATACGCCGTACAGTGGTCCCCGTCCTAACGCATATGTTTCGTTCCATTAAAAAGTGGTCCCCCTCATCCAAACGCATATCCTCCCTCAACCCCCACTACGGCAAAAGTCTTTTTGCATATATCACACTGAGCATACGCGCAGATGTCTCAGTAGCAACGATTAGCAACTAAGAATCGTGTTGTGGGGAGAGGGACGAAGGGGACCTATGCATTTAGACGGGAAAGAAATATGCGTTTGGACGGGAATATGCGATAGGACGGGGACCATTGTAAATGCAACGCAAAAGATAAAATTTGTACTTTAGTAAACATAACCATGCACCTTTACCTCATTTCAATCACGACGGAGTCTTGTTGCCTCTATAAATGCCTTGTGGTCAATATTGCTTTATGTAAGTCTTCATTTCGACCACCAGGTTAAAATACTTAATGGCTTCCGCGGTGAAAAAGGTACCCAGTTTCTGGCCAATTTTCTGGGCTCCATTGCTTTCAGGATAGACGCCAGAAAAAATGGCCAGAAAATGGTCACATTTTCTACTAGGGATGCTGCAGGTGTAACCAGAAAGTTGAATTCGCCACGAAAAATAACTTATAGGAAACTTCGACTAAAAAGGATTACTCAGATAACCTAACCTCAAAGTTTGCTCTCGAAAATATAAGAATATGAAATGTGATGTTATGAAAAGATCATTATCATCAAGTCATTGAAATGTTATTGAATGTTAATATACCCTTATAATAAGAAAATTCTGTAAAAGTTCTGTACAAGTTAAGTATTATTCTCTGAATATTTGGAAAATAAGAATCAAGTAATCAAAGAGCAATATTGTTTTATTTGACACTTAATATATAGCATTTTTCGAGATTAGAAATTGTATAAGCCCTAATTTGTACTCTGCCGCAATCATTTTTGACATACCTTAGCATATAATGATTAAAGCCCAAAGTTAACATTTGTACCAAAAATTGTAAACGACGTTTCAATGGTGAAAGAATTAAAATTTTATTTTTTATGGATGGAAGACGAACGAAACAATATAAAATAGTTTACCCTTCGTTAGTTGCATACTAACTGGAAACTATTGATAGTAGAATTATTTGCCCGGTTGGGTTTCGAAGGTTTTGCTTCAAAATGACTGACCTACCCATTTTTACGTAAAGTAAACTTTATACGCACTCGATTATACTTTACGCACGAAAAAGCCGTACGTAAACAATATTTCGGCACACGTGTGTATGTGTAAAGTTCTTTACACATACGCACTTGTATCGAAAAGTACTATTTGATGCCTGTTTTTCGTGCGTAAAGTTTACTTTTACTCACTCCTGACGACAAAATTCGTAAAGTGAACGGTCGTGCGTACAGTTGTACTTTATGCAATAAATAATCTTTTTCCTTGTGTTAATAGTCGATCTTTGTAAATGTTGTTCAAATAAGATGCAACGTTGTGTTATTACTATCGCATTTGTGTTATTTTATATGTGCCATATATAACGTTACGGAGAAATTTGAACGGTAGAAGACGAACAGAAAGTTTATCATAAACAAAAACAGAAAATAATACAGTCAACATAAGGTTTAAAGGCATGATTAATTTATTCACGTTTTTACAGTTCTAATAATAATAAAATAAATATGGGTTCTGAGGTTAATTAATTAAATTCTCAAATCAATTTTTTTTCCTGTAATAATAACACAAAGAAAAGAATTCGATCCACATACATACTTTCAGTTAATGAGTATAATAAATCAAAAGTTATATAAGTTTTATATTCACATACTGAAGAGAATCTGTATATTTGTCTTTAATAAATTTAATCTTTGCATTTGCTATTAAAGCGACCGTGCAATATTCTTCAGAATTTTCCCGGTAATCACAGTTAATATACGTCAGGATCACATGTAGAAAAAAGTAATTCAGTGTTTTATATATTTTTTGGTCAGAGGTCACTGACCCTGTGAAAAAGTAAAATTTAAAAGAACCGTGAAATAATACAAAAAAATTATTAGGAAATACATATGAAGGTAACCCAGATCTTTTGGTTAGTTCAATGCATCCCCCTGATCTCTAAACGATAATATTCCTCAAATTCGTAACTAAATCCAACACTCCACAAATTAAAACCCATTAAATCGTCCATTTTTATTGCATTTATTGTATCTCTCCAAATTTTTAAAACCACTAGAGCCTCTCCCTTTGTTTGCTTTTCATTGTAAGGTACATATGTCTATATGTATTGTCGAATGTTGGGATCCAATAAATCTCTAATTTTTATTTAATTTTGATGCATAATGCGCATACAGTGTGAACTTGCCAGAAAATAATTGTAAACTGGAACGCATTACAGCCTATTCTGTTGAGCTAATAAAACAAATAAAATTACACAAACGTCTCTGGGTTTTTAAACGAAAGTAGTATTCTTCTAAATTATGATAGCTATCATATCTAGGCAAAAAATGAAGGTCCAATCATGAACGTCTAGAATTTCATAGATTAAGTCAAACCAAATGATGTCATGAAGGTAAAGATAGGATGTGGAGAAAATGTTCATTTCCTTTGAATCATGATATATTTGGCCCAAGAGAAATAATCCGAATTTCATGATATTAATCGCATATTTAAATCTTGAAGAACGATCTACATGAAGTGTAAATAATATGGCTGATAAATGGAGAAAACTATAAAGTATTTCCAGCGGTTTTTCACCTGCAACGTTTACCTCAACATGGAATTAAATATTTCTGAAACTAAATTTCCCTTGCGTCCATTCTAAATGTCTGACAATTCTTTGTCAGAATAATGCGACCTTTCATATAAGAAAACTCACCGGAATACGAGAACAAGGTTAGATAATGCTGTACTAACTTGGTGGATGGGATTTAAAACGATTTTCCAATTTCGTATTGATAGATGCTTGCTGCATTGAATTTCCCTGCCGTTTTTAATATCCGACGAAGGGACATGCCGCATATATTGGTATCGCTTTCTAAGACTCCATTGGCGTTCAGGCGCAGAAAGATTCTATTGAATATCTCAGAATGTGTGGAACGAATGAACCGTCGAGAGATTTCTCGAAGGCCTTCATGGCCGTTATATTTACCATATGCGCGGAAGACCCTCTAGCAGTCACGTCTTGGCGGCGCATTCGATTTAATTAATGTTTAAAACATGATACGCTTATAGATTGTCGATAGTTTTCACTTTACAAGAATTTCCAATTTATCGCAGTAATATTATAATCTCCTGAAATAAGGCTAGTTAATATATGTTTAAAATCAAGGAATAGTAGTTTGTTACTGTTTGCAGAAAAATTGAAGAAATTGGTAAAGTGTCGTGCGACAATTTATTTATCTCCGTGGAAGCAGTAGACTGCAGGTTTTCCCGCACACGCTGAAGTAGGGATAATTGACTCAATTTGGAGGGAAGCGCCCCATAATCTTCCACTTTCGTATGTGTGCAACGTACTATCATTAATTTAAATTAGACACTGCGACGACGGGTCCTAGAGAGATAGACGAGAAAGTTTCGACACGTCAAGATTAAAAAATAGATGGAATTATCGACGGCAAAACAAACATCGAAGGGTAGCTGTTTACGTCCGTTCAATTAAAAAATCGAGACTAACAGATGGAAGAGCAAGGGGAGGTTGGGATCGAATCGAAGTATGGGTGCCGGGGTGAGGGAGTTACAAATCTTCGACATGTCCGGATGACCGAATGAAGAAGTGAACCTAATGTAGGGTAACGCCCGTTAGAAGATATACTTCCCAAAGAAGAAGGGACCCACATAAGCGAGCCGAGTCTCTCTTCTGTGAACAGAGAATAGGGAAACCTGCAGGGAGAGATAATGTACGACCTAATATAATATTCTTAGACGGAATGCGGTTGGTGCCGTGCCGTATCCCGCCCGCCGCCGCTTCTACGGATCTTCATGGCAAGTTTAATAGCGGGAAACGTTCCCACTCGAAACGCTGCAAGATGAATAATAATGCGCTTGCCATTGCGAATTCCGTCCTCAATCTGAGAACGAGACTCGAGCCTTCCCACCACATATATTCCAAGGGCGATAATGCTAGTTCGAACAAATAAAATCGCTTAGACATGCCTTCCCTAAAGCGATAGAAAATAATGACTGACGCAAAAATCACAGTTTCCATCGCCACGTTCAAAAAGACAAACTTGGGTGTTCCAATCATCGGGCCTATAAATTACTTGTGTAATTAAAGTGTTGATGAATTTCATATATAATCTAAATCAGTAGCTTGCCCTAATATTCTGCAGAAGAAAGTAGGGGAGAGGAAAATCCATTATGGTCCACCACTCTATGTCGTAAAATCTAAATTATAATAAAGGGTTATTATTTATAAAATGTGTTTAAGTTGTATTGTATGTATATGTGAAGTTAGAAGCGATGTTACAGAACGTTTGTCATTACTAAATTGATGATGCTCACAAATTCACTCGTTTTACTTCACAACTACAATGAACGTATTTAATAAACATTTAAAAATGACTGGTGATCATTCGGTGATTATCGACAGGTACTGGGGAGGCCCACTGAAGAAAACAGACGGGTTTTTACGAAAATTATTATAATAATCTCTAAATATTAATCGGGTTTTGTGTCTGCTGTAAATAATTTGCACTTCCGCTGCTCTGCTTTCTCATCACACTGGTCATCGGAGGAGATTCTTGGAGAACCTCCTCTGGTGACACCTTAATCCGCTTGAAAATATGCTGGATGCGCTGGGAACTCGTTGCTGCTTCCCAGGGCGTCGGAGCTGAATTGCTGACGTCGGCGATCTTATGATGTCCAGGGATGCATCTTCGTTTCCCTAATACGAGGTGACGAGCGCCCACTGCACTAAGAATTGGGGATCACTGGTATGGTAAAAGCCTCGGTCTGGTGCTCCCACCCCGTTTGAAAAGTCTTTGACCCGTCAAAATTCGTCACGTGCATTAACAGAACTTGAATGTGTTTTTCAAAACACCCTATAGTTGCGAATTAACCCTTTTTTGCCCAAAATGAGAGAAGCAGGTACGTCAACATCAGCTCAGTTTCTGCAGGAGAAAGAATTCTTTTTAATTTTTGGAAAATACATTTCCGACTATTTTGAAGTGCGCTCTATCGATTCCCGTCGAGAAAATGTCCAAAAAACGACGGTTTCTGAAACAATTTTGCAAAATAAAAAGAAATTATCGTGTTTTTTTTATTTTTCATGATTTTCTTCATCGAAACGGATTATAATCAATGAAATGTATGTATATATAAAAAGTTATCCCGATTGTTGAACATAAATAATATAGTAATAGACAAAAAATATGGCATTATTTTTTTTATTTTGAAAAATTTCTGCAGAAATGGTCGTTTTTTGGCCATTTGCTCAACAGGAATCGATAGAGCACACCTTAAAATAGTCGGAAATGTATTTTCCAAAAATTGAAAAGAATTCTTTCTACTGTAGAAACTGAGCTGATGTTGACGTACCTGCTTCTCTCATTTTGGGCAAATAAGGGCAAAACTATTGGTATTTTAAATGGATGAGTGGTCCGGGAGTCTATTAGCCAGATTAGGATGTATCCCCCGTCCTATGTTATGAGGTGGATTCTTTCAAAATGGCTGAAGTTTGTCCACAATTATAGCCCCTCACTATCCCGACTTCCGTAACTTTGTTCATATCCGTGGAATGGATGCTTCTGTGCATGAGTGTCGTGAAGCGAGTGTTGCTCAGTGAAACAATGTGGTGGGGAAAGGAGAGGAAGATACCAAATGTCAATTTGACAGCAGATTCGAAAACCGAGACATTTTAAAGAGACATTTTAGAGGTAGCTGGATTGGAATTCGATATCAATTTTTAAAAATTCAAAATGGTTAATTCAATATGACGTCCAAAATTCTATGATTCTTCGCAAGTTTTCTAAATCTTTGCTCTAGGGTTTTCGATGTCGCTGAAGACAAACCTGACGGCATTTTTTAAAGATACAGAATTCAAAAGTTCCATACATTTATTGACATTTTGCATGCAGAAACTAACAATTTGTAGACAATACTCACAGAATAAGTTAATAGTTCAGCAGGGATTTCTGTGAAGTTTGGGACAATCATCAAATTTTTGTCACCATATTAGATACACACTTTTAAAAACTGATATTAGATTTGCATTAAGCACCCGGTAACACAATTCATTATAGTGAAATTATTTTAGATTTTCTTCTTAAAAAAAAAAACAGATTACTGAAGGTTCTTGTAAGTTGGAGGCCTATTTCGATCCCGATCCGGTCTATAAATTTCCTCTCATTTTTTGTGAATCGTATAACAAAGATCACATCTAATATATAATTGGCGAATGAAATAAATCAACAAATTCTTTTAGATTTTCGAACTCCATTAATCAACTTTCTTGTATGATTCAGATGCTAGGTGACTGTAATGAGGATCTGCAATTTCCTGCAGCCTCATTCAAAATTTAAAACATGGTAATTTGTTAGTAAACCGTATTATGTTTTTTATGCAAATCGGTGATCAACAATTTCGACAGAATAATTAATCATTATGAAGCTATACATTCACAATCTCAATCGTTTGATAATTATTCAATTATCTAACTTCAGTATATAGCCACATAATAATTCTAATGAAAAGAGATATCTTTCACCGGGATTCACTCGATTTTCATCGAATTTTTGTGTCAACAGTGTAAGAAAGTACTTGACGTATTATTAAAATAATCCCTGCTGAATCCGCGTATAAATTCAAATGAGTATCAAATAGAGCGAAAGGTCAATAAGGTAATATTCAGAGTGCTTGTTACCCATCATCTTTATAAGATTGCCGTTTTGGTGCTCCCGTTCTTGTCAAGGCATTATTCCACTGAATAATATTGAAGTACTAGGAACATCACCCACAGTTCGCTATAGATAACACCAGGTCTTTTATCGTGGAATGAGAGGAGGGCAGAGGAAAACTCAAGGAAGTAGTTGCGGCGTGATTCAAGAATTGGACCGAGTGACTGCTTCAACCCTTATCTCCGATGGTCCTGAAAGAAATTTCTTCAATGGCACATATTCTCCAAATGGTGTAACAGCAATGTCTGCGGTTGTCTGAACCTCAATACAAATTGCAACTGAGATAACCTGATGATATCAAATCTTGTTAAGAAGAAAGCAGGAGTTATTTATTGCAAAATTAATATTAATTGCTTTAAAAAAGAAAAAGATTTTTACGACGTTTAAACTAGATCTACGATAAATTAGTATCGCTTTAGTAATTTCGCTGTTAATTATAACATTATAACAAAATATAATTTCACTTAAATACAAATCTCACAAACTGTCACTGTTAGGAAGAACTAGATCGACCATCTTTTGGAATTAATATTGACTTATACTACATTACTTTATTTTTACTCATTGAAGATGACAAATTTCTAGAAAGAAAGGAGCGATGGTTAGGACTACAATTTCTGGTCTTGGTTTCAAGAAATCACCAACGACAACCGAAACCCCCTTTTCAATGTTGAAATATGTTTTTATAGTACACCAGTCTCAGGATTACTGTAGACATTTTATATCCAGGACACAGGGCTAGGACAAATTAATTTTTCGTGTGTCCTTATTGAAGCCAAAGAATTAATCCGCTCAGTGACGTCAGTATTGTCAGGGAGCCCCCTACTTTTTGTACAGCTCCCACCTCCCCTTATCCTCCCTTCTCTCATTTTAGATGCGAATAGTGAAGATCAGTAAATTTAGAACATTGTGGGAGGTAGCCAAATGATACTAGCGCCATCATGTGGATTAGTTCATCCCCTTTTTTGGTCCCATTAAGGTTATACCAAATCTCATTTGAACCTAACACGATAAAAAATATTAAAAATGATGTATTAGGTATTTGGTAAAGATGGCTTACTTATATGCCGATGTAATTAAGATTTCTTTTAAATTCTGCAACTATTTCCGACCTTTAAACCTTAATTATAATTTCCGCCTTGGTTGCAACTAATGGAGCTTGCAGTAATCTCTGATGATGGCGTTATTTCAGCAAAGTAGAAAAAATTACTGGGAAATGGACGTCACATTAGTCCGACGTGGGCTGTACCTACAAGTCTTTCTCTAAGACGAATTGGAAAGGAAATCAGCCTGCAGGCATATACATAGATAGGGGCTTGGATTTAGTCGAGATCACAGGGAGCGGTCGGTCCTCGAGGAATCGCCGGTAACGTGGAAAGATAGACCTGTCCTCAGGCCTCGAGCCTCGTGATTTAAGGTGAAGACGGAAGATCGATCCCTTTAGCTGGCATCTGGGATTCTCGGGGTTTCTCCTTTCGTTCCAAGGGTAGATCTGGAGAAAACGAATCGTAGTACTGACAAATCTCACGCTGTGGGCTTCTCCTCGTAATAACCGTAGTGTAAGATGTCGAGGGATGACGTCTGACGGCCTTATTCGGCAGCAATCGTTATGCTGCTAACAAGCCATTTTGGGACGCTCTGTGGCGTAACTCCGTCCCCTTCGAGTGATTCGGGTATTTTTATTTACTCAGAGAAACGCTATGTCGACTCGTTTCATAAGCCAGCCGTATTTTGTCATACGATAGCAGTAAAAGGCTGTCAAAAGGGATTACCCACATATTCCTTTCCTTTAAGCATATCCTATCTACACGTTACATCACTAGGAATTCTATTCAAATGGTAATTTAAAGGTTTACTTAAAGTGACATTGAGCGAGATTTCTATTTACATGTTATTTGCCTATTCCAGTGAATTCACATTACTCTGTACGATGTACGAGTCTAGATAAGAAATACTAGAATGATCGGATGTAACAATGTATTACAGGAAACCTTCTTAGAGTTGGGAATCGCGAGAAAATGTCTTTTCCCGTTAGTTGTTGATTGGATCATGTAAATATAGGGGCTAAATCTGGTGGAGTGGAAAAGGAACAAAATAAAAGTGCTTATTTAGTCGTAAACGCTGACGATCTCTGTCAATGGGCCATTAACCTCAGGCAAATGGAATGGCGTTGTCCTTTTAAAGGCCACTGTTGACTGCCGACCTATCAACGGAAAAGATTTCTGGAAGTGAAGCGAAGAGAATGGTCCGAGTGGTCTATAACAAACCGCAAATCTTTCAGAGCACTGGGCATGTGTACATTATTTGCGGTGAATTCAGTTGCCCGAGGATTCTGTGACTGCACACCTTCTCTCCTTTCCATTACACCTTCTCTTTTTCATCGAGATTATCTGCAGCGTAGCCACATGGTCACGTACGGAACTCTATCTGTTCATTATCTTTTAATTATCTTGTTTATCTTGGCTGGACGCCCGGTAGCCATGCTCGCGAAATTACACCTTAAAATTCCAGGCTGCGGTAGACGTCATTCCCAGAACTATAAGCGGCGCGCTCGGCGGGCTCTTGCGATATAGAAAAATTAATATGCATTATTCATGAATGCAGTTGTGTTAGTGCGAAACACAAAACCGAGCGCTCGAGAGTGGTTTGCTAAACGATAATGAAGGGTTGTTTCTTTGGAAGCAGATATATGCGACGCGTTGCCGCTGGTATTTCCGGAAGAGCGTATGCCAAGTGCAACATTATCTCACTTGCGACTAAACGCGCGCCCGAGTACAAGAGTCACCTAACAGCACCGTCGAAAATTTCAAGGAGAGGAAGCTTTCCAGAATTCACGTTATAAGATGATTGTATGAAGTTTATGAGTATTGTTTTTGGTAGGAAGTTTGGTTCAATAGCAACATGATGTGTTTACAGAATGATGCATAAAGGTGAACGGCCTCTCAGTGTTTCAAACTCCCTATCATTTGCCGAAAACTAATTAATTAAATTTCTGCTTCGCTTTGACTATCTTCCGATGGTACAGTCTTCAAGATTCAAGTAATTGCAGTACTGTTCTAATTATTTAATCTTGGATGTATTCTCAGCGTTGCAAGTATTAAAGTGTTACCATACAATAAATACAGTTTCGAGTGGAAAAAATCTATTCACAATTGTTTTGTAGGTCTGCTAAAATACAGTTTATCTTTAGTTTCTGTAGAAAATACAGTTTCTATAGTCAGATTTGTAAACCGATTGTTTAAACAGTACCTCTAACATGGGAAGCGAAAACCTCTGATCTGAGATCTAAATACTCTGTTTTACTATTTGTGTTCGACCAACTACACATGGAATGTCCACACAAGCAGATATATTGCACGATTACTTCATGGATACCTGAAATTTAATATTTGTTACAATGCCAACGATAAATTTCTTTGAAGTCGATAGTATACGGAGTAGGGACGTTCGAAAATGTACCTAATACAAACTTTAATCTATATAAAACAACTTTGGACGTACAGTCCTAAAATAAACACCAAACCTCAATTTTCATCGCTTAATGAATAATGTACGTGACTATTTATGATTGTCGTACGTAACACTGCAATAGCTGATATAAACGTTATTAACTCGCGTTTATATACTTTTAATATATCTCTAGTCAAACCATTAATATCATAATTACTTTTAACACAGTGTTTATTCGAAGCGTAAAAATAATGAACGGCCAGTGCAGCGGTTTGCATGTACGAGGCGCGTATTTTTTATTTAACCCAGAGAAGCCCTTGTTCCAATACTCGCTTAATGAATGTATATATGCCGCGTGAGTTTATATCCGAACTAAATTTCTACCAAATTAAACATTTAAATACGCACAGTCGTGGAATCTGGTCGACTGTGTAGCTCCGTCCATGTCGGAAGTTATATGAAAAAATATACGAGGGTGAATATTTTTTATCAGAATCATTCACCGCGTCCAAGTCCAGCAATTTCGATATCCGGAAGCTCGCGAAATAACACGCGATTTTCAAATGCAGGACCAATATCATCTACGTATCGAAGAATAAAGCTTTTTCAACGGCTTTATGCATGCGCCAAATGCCCGCGGGAGTTGATATACGTGCCGTGTCGCGGCTTTCGATGGACATTTCGCAAATATGCTGCGCAATGAGCGTCACGTCCAAATCTGTTTATTTCCACGAAATTAAATTTGCTCACGGATCATAATACCCGACCTACGGCATCGTTTCAAGGTGCTCTTGCCTTGTGAATTAATCCTAGAAAAGTGGATGAAGTTAATATACTTACTTTTTAATTATTCTCAACTTCTTTTGGAAAATATATCATTTAATGTTTCGAAATTCGTATCTATAAAATTGGTCGAAATTACAGCTTGAATATACTTCAGTTGATCCTTTAAGGCCAAAATGAAAAGATTTTTTATGTTCACTCCCGATAAATAAGAGATAAATGATACATTGTGTAACTAGGGAGCAAAATAGGTGATTACCGACCCCACGCGTTTGGCGCCCAAGCGTAGCGCGAGCGTGCTATTTTGCCCTCAGAGTGCAATAAATTATTTATTTTGCTCCCGGAATGATTTTGTATCCGCAATATAGGGAGCAAAACACCATTTTGTGCGCCAAGTGTGAGAAATTATGACCTTTTCTAATTTGTCTTGTTTTGGTTACACCTTAAATAAAGCCTCCATTCCACCTTTATTTAAAACTTTTTTTAAGGGTGTTGAATTTGATTGTTTCCTGCATTTCGAAATGTATTTTCTTATGGATTTTTTATTATATATTTCTGATAGTTCTCAGTTATTTCGGATTTAATTTTTTAGGAGACATATTGTAATTAGAATTACATTTACTGCTTAGCGAAAATTTCTGATTTATCGGCGCAACATTTTGGATACTTTTACTACAATAGATTTGGACTTGAAAATATATCGAGTTTCATTTTGATTTGCATCAGACCCTGAACTTGAGTGTACTTACAAAAAACAAGTCAAATTTGAAAAATTAAAAACCAAAATCGAATATGGCTGCCTAAAGGGTGCCCATTTTTAAGACTCCTATTCCCTAGTAAATAATGAGTTTAGTTATTGGCTATTTGCAATCCAGGGTACTCTTTTAAAAAATGCAAGAATTCTATCAGGGTTATTACTTATAAATTTTATTTTTAATAATGAAAATTATCTTATCAAACCAATGTCCTACAGGAATATATCAAAGTGTTTGTCCTAACAAAACCGATCTATCGCCGGTTGCTAATCAACAGGCAGATTGTAAACATTTAAAATGACAGATCCAATATGGAGGAAAATGTTTTTAAATTCAACTCAATTGCTAACTCGTCACACTGGTATTTTCAGGGTGGCTGATTACGAATCTGAACTCAATTATGAAAAAAGTAAAAATGGTGGATCCGTCTATAATTATGTTACGTTTAATTTTGTCGGGTTCGCTTGATGTCAGATTTTATAAACGTAAAATGGTGACTTTGAAATAATTAAACATTTTTAAATCTAGACTGTTTTAATATTTCAGCTGCTAAGTTACCAAATTCTATTAGTACGCACATAATCACATTTACAGGTAATTTAGTAATCACAAGTTAAAATTTTTAAATGGGTAATATAACAACCTCCATACTGATGAAATTTTTTCAAAATATTTAACCTATCACTCACACTCTGTCACAATAGCATCTGGTATTTTACATTGAACGTGAACGTGTTATGTAGAAATTAAAAAAACAACAAATAGTTCTAAATCCTATCGCATACCTCCAAGTGGTACACTCTCGAGTAGTAAATAACTTTCAAACAATTTACTACCAAATCCGTAACATTTCTATTACTAATTTACAATATATTTATTCTAGTATTTTTAATTGTTTAAAAATAACCTTAAATTCGTAATCAGAGATACAGAAAATTGCCGAGTAATAAGTTTCAAAAGAATCCGTTGATTATTAGTAATTTGACAGTCATATTGGATCCGTCATTTTGAATTTTTTATTGTGAGTGTAAATTCGAAATCTGAGTCTCGACAAATTCCGAGTAATGAGTTTAAAGCAATTTTGATCAACATTGATGTCGAAATTTGCAATTTCGACTTTCAAACTCAACATTTGCAAACTCAACATTCGACCAATCCAACATTTAGGAAACTTAACATTTTAAATCTCAACATTTAACGATTTGAACATTATTTGTAGTTTATTGAAATATATCGTTAGTTGAGCGTAGTTAGCTAACATAACCTAACCGAAATACTAATTTAATGGAATATCTCCGTAGGCAAGCGCACAATATATTCATTAATATTAACATTATTTTAAACATTAATTTAAAAAAATATTCATTAAATTCTTTAATACAGATTGTTATCATCAATTTGTATTATTGACAATTATTTGATACTTGGAATTTTATTTATGTGACGATTAATGTTATTACACTTGATTTTCACACTACGCGACTACAAAATACCTAATTAGGTTAGCTTGGATTGTGGGGTTTAGTAAAATGTCGAGTTCCAAAATGTTGAGTTTGTCAAATGTTGAGATTGAAAATGTTGAGTTTGTTAAATGTTAAGTTTGAAAATGTTGAATTTGTTTTGTGTTAATTAGGCTAGGTTAGGTCAGCTTAGGTTAGGTAATGATGGATATGCTATTGAATGGTATGTGTTAATGTAACATGATTGTGATGTATGTACATGACATTTTGTAAATTGTTGTAATTTATATTTATTCTTGTTATAATATAATATTTGACAATTTTTTTTATATTACTTATATTATTTGTTGGTTTAGTCAAATGTTGAGTTCCAAAATGTTGAGATTGAAAATGTTGAGTTTGAAAATGTTGAAATTTTGTGTTAATTAGGTTAGGTTAGCTAATAATAGATATGCTGTTGAATGGTATGTATTAACGTAACATGATTTTGTTGAATGTTGAGTTTATACAATTTTGGGATTGAAAGTGTTGAATTTTTTTGTGTTAATTAGGTTAGGTTAGGTAATAACAGATATGTTGTTGAATGGAATGTATTGATGTAACATGATGGTGTGGGATGTTGAGTTTGTCAAATGTTGGAATTGAAAATGTGTCTTTGTTAAACCTTGAGTTTGAAAATGTTGAGTTTGTTTTGTGTTAATTAGGTTAGGATAGAATAATGGATTTGCTGTTGAACGGTATGCATTAACGTAACATGATTTTGTGGAATGTTGAGTTTGTCAAATGTTGGGATTGAAAATGTTGTCTTTGTTAAACCTTGAGTTTGAAAATGTTGAGTTTGTTTTGTGTTAATTAGACATGTAACCGAGACATCCTACTGAAATAAAATGTTTCCAATAAACCAAATTTCACGATGTTATAAACGAAAATAACTCTGTTTTTCCATAAAAAATTAACCTTTTTATTGACATTGATGCTATTTTTATAAAAATCAATATTTCTAAAAAGTCCTGTGTATTATACCAGCCGAGTGGCGCTTTCTTTTATATATCTACTACTTGACTCGATCTGCTTTATACTATACATTTATTCAATTATTCAATTGATATAATAACAGAATTCGCCGAATCTTCATCATATAAACGGTCAAAAGCAAACTTTAGTTTGTCGTTATAAAGGTATGTTACCCCTCATTAATCAGGCAAATAGGAGTTTTCGCGATACTAAAAATGTTAGAAACAATAAATGACGGTATTAAATATTTCGCTTTCAAACAAGTTCGGGACGGACTTTATTCGGGTATATGACAACAGGCGCGGCCATATAGAGGTGTCGTAAAACACGACTCGTCATGCGGCAAAAATGCTCTCGACTGGCGTTTGTTACGCGTTGTCGATATCGCGTAAATCACAGTGTAAATCAAGGGTAATTGACATTTTCCTAGCAGTTATTTGTCCCCTTATCTGTGGTGCGGTCGAAACGGGTCGGCAGGATCTCGGGTCGTAAATATAGGGCGCTTGGGTCGGTGCCTTTTAGCGTTCGATTAGCAACGGGTCTGTCGATGGATTAGACGATATCCGGTGTGCCGTGGAAAGACGAGACGATAATGCGTCGCGACACGGGGGCTAATATAGACGACGAATCGGGAAAGTGCAACGAGACAGGAGCCGACACCCGGTGACCCGTGGCGGCATCCGAATTATGCGGGGGTTTGGGAAGATTAATTTATCCAGGGTCAGGAGCGGCGATCCGTCTTTTTTCGGAAGAGGAGCTTAAATAATGCCGCTTAGCCGAGCCACTCGCCGGGAGTGCACTTTGCCTTTTAATTGTAGAAAATCATAATGGAAAACGCACTTTAACTTTTGAATGCGCTTTTCAAAGTTTTCGCGAAACAACGGCGGGGCCGCCTCGGAATAATAACGAGCGCGGGCAACGCTCGATTTAATTTCCTCGTCGTTCGCGGGGTGAGTTATTTCTGCCATGTTCGTTTTTGCGCATACACCTGCGTTTATCGAAGCGTACACCTATGCTATTTTCCCGGTATATGTGTATCGGATAAATGCAGTAAAAACGAGGACTGGACGCGGGGCTGGATTCTATATGCTCGCCGAATTATGCGTGCGAGTTGGCGCATCTATTGTTGCAACTTTCCCATTCTCGCGTTGCGGAAAAACTTTTCCTACGAATGCCTCCGAGAGTAGTGAAAGCAAGATCTGTAATGGATTTTTACTTTTCTTTTCTTCCTTGTTACTCTTTGTTCTGCCGCGTTACAACGATACGAAAAGAAAGTTAAGAACTCTGTGCGCTAGAATTTGTGAGTTGAAATCATGTAAAAGACTACTTTGAATTATTCCTACCGGAATTGCAACTTTTTTCCCTACTCTGTAACTAAAGGTGCGACATTCAAATGAGGAGCACATTGAGTCTTGGTAACTGGAAAACATCGTTTCTATACTTCTGTTCATTCGATTCTTTATTCTAGGGGGAAATTAACCTTTTACGGAAGTACGGTGAACAAATTTGAACATACCCTGGTAGAGATTTGGCTGGTTGATAGCCATTATTCTACTGTTCGGTAGAATCACGGTAGAAATATACACGAATTCTAGATGAAAACCCGCTATAGACCACTAACATATATTTTAAGAGACACAAATCAATAATAACAGACTGAAAATATCATATTAAATTTGTACAATAGGTAAGGATCAATTGATTCGACGAAATGAACAGGTGTAAATGTAAACAATTTATCTTTCGAAATGAATCTTTGATCTTTACAGCAGCTTTGTAAACAATCGCGACATCATATGCAGGCGAATCAGCTGAGAGCAAGCCGCCATATTGGGCGTTCGATCGAGAGGCATTCGAGATTCTCGAATCGCGCCGAGGTCGATAAGTTGTAGAAGCTTGTCGCATTTATCCTAAACTATATTGATGTCTCAATGTCTCGCGTCTCGGTAGATTTCCGCCAGAATTCATGTCATTTTTAGTAGGATTTCTACCCATATTATAGAGCTAATTTCTAGGCCGATAATCAAAATCTAGGATAATTCTGGGCAGATTCTCATGGCCATCTCTACCAGGGTATGCATCTGATTACATCCCGATTTCCTCCTTACTTCCCTGTATTTATTTAAAGTTTTTTCCAATGTTTGATTTACAAATTTTACTAAGAATTTTAGTTTTGGTGTTCATTAAAAGGTAAATACTGTCAAAATTAGACCATGGAATAGACATTTTTGTTGTTGTTATAAGCTTCCAACATGACCTTTCCACTAGCGTAAACAAAATTGTATTTAATTGCATTTTAAATACGTAATAACTAATGTAGACTACTTTCCATGTACATCTTCATTACTGGTCATGTAAACCAAAATTTAATAAAAACAAATGGGGACATTAAGTGAATAACTCGAACATATTAGTTTATTTCACTGACCAACCCATCCGAAAGAATGTAAGATGTTTGATGTAATCAATTATTTCCCGTACGATGCTTCTAAATTACGTGACGCAGCATAATAATATTCCTGTAAGCATCTTAGCAAGCTTTCCTGGTGCAAAGCAATATATGCTCAGTCGGGCACTTCTTAGTCCTAAAGAGGATTACTGTTATTAATTTTACAACTATTAAAACTCTCTGTAATATCGTTCAAGGGGTAAATATAGAGGAATCGTATTGTCCGTATAAGCGTTTTTTTAATGGCTGGGAAATATAAGAGAATCCGAGGAATTATTTGTAACTTACAATATTTGTTGTAGTCGAATTACTTTGCGGAAATACCAAAAGTAACAGGTGATATTTTTATGAAAAATTGGTTCATGAGTACACAACATTTTATCAAATCATTACTATAAATATATAAGACAAGCGGTACTCATTAAAATAACATCGAAAAGATGCAAGAGAATGCAGGATTGGGAAATTCATGTTTAACCTATTGATGTTGGCATGACCAACGAGCTGAATCGCATTAAATTCCACACTAGATTAAATGCGGGGTTTATAAGATATAAATTTATTTTGTATTTGCTTAGTTTGCGTGGGAAAGTCTGTTGTTTGATTTAAAAATGTTATCAGATTACAAAAAATGACTTTTATTTTGAATGGACTAATTTATTGGAAATGTGAGAACCTTAATTACTGTAATTCTCAGGACATCCCCGAATCGTCCTCGAATTCACCATATATCTCCACAGAATACCTTCCGGACTCCATTAGGATGGCGGATTCAGATAAAAATGTCTTTTGCAAATGAACGAAACAATTTAATTATCTTTTTGTGCTGATTTCGGTATAAATAATAAACTGCAAAATCATGGAAATACTTCTGCGGTATCTTGAGAATTCTATCTTATATAAGTCGGATACGTGATAACTAACTTTTCTGACCGCGTTTATCGGTATCTAACGTAGTTGACTAACACTAATAGCACGCGGGTTGACACTTGAGTGTTTGGTCGTTTTTTTGGTTTTATATTTATAGAATGCAATCTTCTGACGTAATGAAATCAGGAATGATGATTTTGCTGAATGCTGACCTTGATTAATTTATTCGGGTTGAATCGAACGAATCCGATTGGCCAGTGCTGTCGTGATTGGCGAAACATCTATTTGAACTTGGAAAAAGAGCGGGGATTTTCGATTAACTCCAGTAATACAAAATGGATAAGACTGCATTCATTTTCAATCCCGATTTTGTCCATCTTGAATTCTTTTAAATCCAATGAAAAGTTTTTCAAAATGATGAATGCATTTGAATACAAAAACAACATTTGTAATTAAAATGTTATGCTTTTCAATAAATTTGAGTTCAATAAAGATCTTTCAAAATAAATTTACATATACTATAGTGCAAAATAAATTAAAAATTTCAGTGTCATACTTTTTTTGTGTTATACATCCATTCATTGTATTTTTGTTTAATTCAATAATACATTATTTTTGGATTCAAAATAAATGCTTTCAATTATTATATTCCACAACTATTGAGATGCATTCATTAATTTTGGAAGGTTTTAGTTCTTTATTATTTTCGGAGTCATATGTATTCAAAATCAACATTTCGTATTCATTAATTTCAGATTTTTGTCTGTTATTTAAAAGTATTTGAAATTGTCAAAATGGGCATTCAAATGTGTCAAACTAATTCCAAATTCCCGTACTTAGTTTTACACTTTAGACTTTTTATAGCTTATTCAATTTTGATTAAAAAACTATCATTATGTTGCACCTTTTCAATAATATATTACTTTTTGATTTAAATGTATTCGGAATTTTGGGAAATAATTTTTTGGGATTCAAATTCATTCAAACGTTATATTTTATATCCACAAAAACTCCGGCTCAAAATGTCAAAATAATAAAGTTATACACACAAAAAATTTATCATAGAGGGGCTGTGCAACCACATCTAAAATATACTTTTGCAAACATTAGTTATTTTACGGATTTTTCTGAAAAAAATTGGTTTTCGAAATATTATCGCAGATAGTCGAAAATATCTTTTATTTTGTTATCCAAAATTAAATTTCGTTAACACCCCATAAAAACGGGGTGAAAATCGATAGTTTTTCAAAAATACTATTTTTGATACAAACAATTGCAAATAAATTAAGTTTTATAAAGAAATAAGAGCAGCTTTTATACCTTCACATACTAAAGACAATATTTAGGATAAAGTTTTAAAATAATATCTATCCATTATTGATAGATTTATAGGATAAAGACCGGAAGTCTCACGGCATTCATCATATTTTTCATTCAATTTAGGTGTTGTCGCACAACCTCTCCGTGATGAAAAATTAATTTTTTGTGCATATAACATTATTATCTTGGTATTTGGAGTCGGAGTTTTCGTGGTTTCAGCTATCGCTAAAACTTCATTCGCATCGAAAATACAATTTAACCCTTTAACGCCGGGAAGCACACTTTTTAAGCCACCACTTTCACGTCGCTATTTCTAATTCGTTTGATGGAAAAAATAATCGTGACATAGTGAATTTTGTCGCAAAAAGGTTGCTCTTTCCGATGGTGTCCATGAAATTTTGAAAAAATTTAAATGTCCACGTGAAAATGTAGGTTTTTTGTAAAAAAACACGATTTTTGTAAAAAAACACGATTTTTGTCAATAAACTTTTTTTTCAATTTGGATTGTCATCCAGTTTCCGGTTACAAATGTCTCAAAAATTCTAAAAAAATTCTATTACATTCTTTAATCGATATTAAACATTTCTCGTTATTATAATTTTTTTCAAAAAGTCCATAGTTAACGAGAAAAAAATTCTTGAATGTTTAAGTAAAAAATTGGGCGTTTTGTCCGCCATTTTCAATTTTGTCGACTAAAATTAAGTACATAAATCATACTTTAGACCAAAAGTACACGATCTAAAATGATTTTAGAGTGATTCCAAACCGGAAACTGGGCGAAAATCAAAGTTGAAAAAAAAGTTTATTGAAAAAAATCGTGTTTTTTTACGAAAAACCTCAATTTTCACGTGGACATTTAATTTTTTTCAAAATTTCATGGACAGCATCCGAAAGAGCAACCTCTTTCGACAAAATTCACTACGTCACAGTTACTTTCTCCGTCAAATGAATTGGAAACAGCGACATGAAAGTGGTGGCTTAAAAAGTGTCCTTCCCGGCGTTGATGGGTTAAACAAAAATATTACCTTTAAATTATTTATTTTTAAATTGAAAAATAGGTTTGGAAGGGGTGGTTTTTTCAAAAACAGCACACTAGAAAATACTCGCCTGCAAATGTTAAGATTTTTTCAGGCATAAATAACAAAGTTGTCAGTGCTTAAAATGGACAGACAAAAACAGACACATTGGGTCAATAAGGGTGAAGCAGTGTAAGAAATACAAGAATCATTTAAATTATGAAGAATTCAAGATCTGCTTTAGAAAACTATAAAAAAACGATTTTTGAAAAAACTTGTAAAATTATTCCATATATTCTTTACTTAAATTTAATTTTACCAATATAAATATTTTCTTCTGGTAAAGATAGAAAAAATTGGGTTGATGAGTCGAAGATCGATTAAAGTCCAATGGTGAGAAAGCAAAGAAAAATGGGAATTGGTAACGTCAATAAAAGGAAAGTGTCCGCAGAAAGAGGCGAGAACCGAATACGTATATGTCTTAATCTGTACGGTGGGATGTCGGATTTCATCAGTGGAGATTGCGGACGAGTCTTTGCTGGTTTGCGCAAATGTGGAGGTTTGGAGGTTCACCACCTTGTTTGCGAGCCTCTCTGCTCGTGTATACGGAGGTATTATCAAAGGAGCGCAAGCTTCGCGAAAAGCTCCAGACTGAATCTGGGCACGAATTGGGCCGGAACTTTCCCTGATTTTCACCGACCCTTCGTCCACGGTCTCTCTTTCTGATCTCCTTTCGTTGTCCCTATCTTAGTTTGCATCATTCACTTGCTTATGGACTATCTTCGTACGTTCATTCCTAATTCTCACCGTCGTTCTCTGCCCTCCTGGAGATCCATGCGGGTTCGATATAACCACCACGTATAATCGATTACTACGGTCGAATCTTGTTTCCCACAGATTCATCGCTATCTGTATACGAACTTTGGCAAACCACTATCGCTACATGTACCGTGCGAAACGTAACTTTCTTCAAGTAACTCGTAGCGGCTTTCAAGATTAAGTGTGCTTGTGGATTTTCACGGCGCTCACGTAGATGTACGTGTGTTCGTAAACCCGTATTTGCTCCGGGCTATGCATGTAATGTCCATAGGTAGAGTGTCAATTTGGCTTGACTAAACAAGGAAGTTTCAAAATTGTACGGTGCTAGTTTGAATTTCAGCGTTGCGTGGCACGGGTTAACAAAAACTTAGTCCGAGAGTCCCTTGAGAACCGAGAATTTGAAGAACGGTCAAAGTAAAATAATTCGAATTCTTCCACTAATTTGGACGTTCTTTATTTACTCATCTTGATCTTCGTCGGCTATTTAAAACAATATTGGAAATACTCTAATGTATCTATTCAGGGACACATTATTTAGATGAAGAAATTTGTTAATTTTCGAGGCAGCTGATTATAATCCTAAGGTAATCTTAAAAAAGAAGCAGATACAAAATAATGACCTACAAAGGATTAGTACTTATGGTTAAATATCCCAACAACGGCAAGTCCGTGTATGTTAACGATATGAATCATTACAAAATGGTATACTTAAGATTTATTATTAAAAACCGCGATTGATTTATAAATATGCAACATATCTGTTGGTTATTTTTGAAAATCTTCAATGTACGGCAACTGTAACCTTGACCATTTCTTGAAGGTCATGATCAAGATGATATTCGGACGTAAAATGTTTCGTCCTTTCTATTTTTGTAGAAAGAAATATGTGTTATAACATAGGAAAGTAAAGTTGACCTTGAAATAATATTCAAGGTCATGGGCAAGGTCAATAAATCACTCGCCATAACTGAATATTCATGAAAAACTGTGAAACTTATGTGCAACATTTTGTTTAATGGCCGCTATTAGCTCTACACGTGCTTTATTTATTTCTGAAGTGAGGTAACTAAATTTCGCAATTCCATTGCGAAGGCTAATGCTGATAATGCTGCCTTTCCAACGATGGGTAGAACGACGGATAATAAAACTAGACTGCCTCGGGTGAGTATAATGGATCCGGCCGGTTTGAAATTAATCCTGAGGAGTAAGAAAAAGGTAATATTTAATCAAAATGAGTGCCGACTAGACACCTAAGCAAATAGTTTAAAGATATTGCTGATCAGGTGAACAAATTAAATGCCGAAGGTCATTAGTTTATTATTCTCATCATTGTAGAAGATCTAATCACAAATCTGTTTAACCGCAAACAGTCGGCATCTCAAAAAAATCCATTTCTTAACCAAACTTTCAATATATTATCAGAATGTACGTGGCATTCGTACCAAGCTTGATGATCTTTATTAGTATTAGCGTGGATATCATGTATTAAATACGATGTCATAGTATTCACAGCAACGTGATTTCATGATGGGATCTTAAGTAGAACTTGGTCAAAATTAGAACATATACCAGAAAGATAGATCTTCTTCAATAGCTTCAATGTAAGGAGGTGTGTTAATGGTGGTCCATAAAAGCTTAGATAGAGTATTTATAAAAATCAAGATTTCAAATGTACAGCAATTATTTATTTATATTAAAGCTTTTCTAAAACAAATCAAAGGTGCAATTTATTTAAAATCTATATATCATCTAGAGTTGAGATATGTTCAAATGTAGGTGAACCAGGTTTTAAATAAATTGCACCTATGAGATATATATACATTAGATATCCGGATTATCAATTTAGAATATTTGGTAATTATAATCTATTGAAGTGCAAATGGATTAACGAATTCGATAGGGTTGCCTGTGCATTAATAACTCTCAATAGTTATGCAGCTTTGGGGTTGTTTTAACTTAATTCAATACCAAATGGTATTGGCCAATATTTAGATTTAGATTTTTCCTAAAACATATAATATATATCTTTGCCGTGATGCTGATTCCAATGAACTATCTCGCACGATTTAGAGCAAATCCTACAATATCATCAGATCATCATCCTGAACTATAGCTTTGAGGATCTTAATTTTAAATTTACTTAAAAAATATTAATTAGGCAGACGTAATCATCCAATTATCACTCGAATTTGTTATAGCTTTACTTATCTCAAATGATTCTCAAAACAGTTAATTCTTCAATTATTGATAAAAAACGTAGAATAATCTGAATACAAAAGAAAATATATTCAGAAGACAATAATGACTACAAAAGTTTTTGTTAATTGGGGATTAGTATCTTACCTAAACAATTATTTATTGATCAGAATTCAAATAGTGAAATACAAGAATTTTTCGTCTAGAAATATTGATGTGACTGCACATGTACCTCTGGAGTCTCACCTGGATCCTCTTTTATTTATTTTATTTATGAATGATTTATCAAATGTTCTTCTAAATGCTTTTAAATATATGTGTTTAGGTGTAGAGCTATTACCAACAATGTCACTTCAAAGAAAACGTAATTGAATAGTTAAAAACACCCCGAGTATCTAGTACCAAATCAAATGACTGTGAGAAATTTTGTTAAACATACGAAAAACATATAAACTTGCATGTTTATACACTTCTTAAATTCTGAGATTCTTTAATTTTGGTGACAATATTGAACTCGCTATTTTGACATAAATTACGAATTTAGATTAATGATCAGCGATCCCAAAAACCTCAAAATATCATGTTTTATTTAAATGAAATGACTTTTAACAATTTTTGTCTGTCATATTAAGTCCACCATTTTGAAATGATAAATTACGACTTTGATTTAATGATTAGCAACCTGAAAACTCCTAAATAACATGCTTCGCCCAAATGAAACGACTATTCCTTTTTTTGCCCGCCATATTGAATTTTGACCAGTGATTTATATTGACCGACCTCAAAAACCCTCAAGTACCATTATGTTTCATTTAAATTAAATTACTGACACTGTTTCAACATCCTGCATTTACATATAAGGGACAAACAAAATCTTCATCTTAAGCCATTAAGTCCCGAAGATGCACGTTTTTTAGTTGATATTCGACCTTCATTCTCAACAGGAAATAATATTAATATTGGCTTGAAACAGACCAACCCTATCATTTTCGAGTATGCCCTTTCAATTGGAGTGGTCAAAATTGCATTTAAATTGTTTCAAAAACCAATATGGCGCATTTGAAATAAAAAATGAACAAAATTCCGTGCGTTTCGTTTTTTGTGCATTTTTTTCGCATCAATAATGTTATGGAATCAATAATGCCTATTCACAACCAAAAGTGCACATAATCTATGAACTTCAACTAGAAATATTTGTTTGTCCCGATCAACCTAACCTTTTCAAAACGACAATATGTTGAAAAAATGGATGAATTTTTTTGATAAATTTTTGTCTTGAATACTATAGAATTTAAAGAAAACAAACATGATTTGGAATGAGTCAAAGAATACTCTCAAATTTTATCAGAATGCATTGATACACTTTTTGATTTTGCAAAAATTCGAAATTCTGAAAAAAGCAATTTAAAAAATCTAAAAATTTGAGAAGGTTCTTTAGTCAATTCTAAGACATTTTTGTTCAATGGAAATTTCCTCTAAAGTCTATAGTTTTTTAAAAATAAATTATTTGTCTTGAAATTTTGAAAAAAGTAATTTAAAAAATCTGAAAATTTGAGAAGGTTCTTTAGTCAATTCTAAGACATTTTTGCTCTATGCAAATTTCATCTAAAAACTATAGTTTTTAAATAATAAGTTATTTGTCTTGAAAGCTAGGAAAGTTTAATAATTTATTTCCTTGAAAACTACAGTTTTTATTGCCATTTAATAACTTATTTCCATCGAACAAAAAAGCCTTAGAATTGACTAAGGAACCTTCTAAAATTTTCATATTTTTTAAATTACTTTTTTCAAATTTCAAGACAAATAATTTATTTTTTAAAAACTATATAGACTTTAGAGGAAATTTCCATATAACAAAAATGTCTCAGAATTGACTAAAGAACCGTCTCACATTTACTTAGATTTCACAATTACTTCTTTCAAAATTTCGAATTTTTAAATTTTCAAAAAATCAAAAAGTGAATAAACTGATTCTGGTAAAATTTGAGAGTATTCCTTGACTCATTTCAAACCATTTTTGTTCTTAGTAAATTTTCTCTAAAGTCTATAGTATTCAAGAAAGAAATTTCTCAAAAAAATTCATCAATTTTTTCAGCATGTTGACGTTTTGAAGAGTTTAGGTTGATTCGGGACAAAAGAAACAAATTTCTAGTTGAAGTTCATAGATTTTGTGTACTTTTGGTTGCAAATAGGCATCGATCCCACAACATTATTGATGCGAAAAAAGTTCACAAAAAACGAAACGCACGGAATTTTGTTCATTTTCTATTTAAAAGGTTGACCACATCGAAAGGGCATACTCGAATATGGTAGGGTTTGTCACTTTCAAGCCAATTTTTAATCTTATGTTCTATTGAGAATGAAGGTCCAAAATCAACTAAAAATATGCATCTTCGGGACTTAATTGGTTAACGGAGTTTTGTGAAAATGAGTAACGAGTCCGAATTAATTCTCCTAAAAGATATTTGTCTACTAAAAACAACTATGTGCTTCGAATTTAACAAAAAAAAAAATGTAGTAGCGAAAGTCAAAAGTTTCATGGATTTGCCCAACAAAATAACGTGGATGTATGGTGATGTTATTGACGTGGTATTGTAGTATTATTCGATTGTTTGCTGCGCCACGCTAAAAGTAACATTTTTTGAGGATTTGCTCATAGTATATGTTAGGTGCATGATTTACCACGTCTCTAGTTGTATGCACCGTATTATTCATTTCGAAAGAACAGTGGGATATGTCGATAACGTAGTTTCTGATAATTTCCTCTTCCCGTGCACTCGAGTAACAACCGCTAGATCGCATATGATGTTCGCTTGAAAAACGGTAAATGCGTTTACGACGTTGGTTGTGAAATGTTACCACGTTGCATGTCGGCTAACGTAAAGCTCTTTCATGCTCAAACGTATCAATCCATCAATCGATCTGAAGTATCTATTAGAATACCGTCCGCTTACGTATTGTACGCTTTCACGTATTCTACACTCGTCCGATCGCAATTGCATGACATCGCTTCTTTGATGCGATTGTATCCAGTTACGAAATTGCGATTTTACTTGCAAATAAGAAATAAAGGAAATTTAAAAGAGCTTATTTCAACGGCGAAAGAGAAAATTGAATTGAAAAGCCATATTTTTTTTACGGAATAACTATTAAAACCTGTCCATATAATTTCTTATCAGAATGGATACATTCCTTCCTTTGTTAGCTGGACTGAGATAGAGGATGGACAAATACATTGAATTCCTTATTTTTTAAAGTTTAGTGGCTTTTTGTACAGAATGACGCGCTATTTTCCGAAATTTCGATATGTGTATGGAACGAGTGAATGAACTGGACGTAAAAATAAACTGGTTTTCAGAGTTCGGTCGGTGATATAAATTCTGAATAGTTAGAAACGTCGAATGAAAAATATTTAAATGCCCAGAAATATATGGTGGATTAATTAATAAAAATGTCAATTTATTCCTCAAAGAATATATTTTTTATTATCAATATTTTACGAACAAAATATATAAAATACTACAGCAGTTGTGTATTTTTTCATTAACAACTGTAGCTAATGAACTATTTTACGTATCATTTTGAAGGTATAAAATTTGTTTAAACTCAAACTTACCAACCATTAAATATGACCTAAATGATCAATCGGACGAAATCATGGAAATTCATCGCAGTCGTTAAAAATACCTCATTCAATGATTTTTAAAAACGATGCTCGTTATTGCAGTATAATTTTTTAATCGCAATCGAATATCAGAATATTTTTATAACTGTGTATAAAATTAGATATAATTCATAAAAATCAATAAAGTTTGCAATACTGTTACAAACCTTCGAACACCAGCGCTACTCCCACAGAATAACGAGAAACCCGGAAAATATCATTTTAGTAAATAACTCATTTTTTCTAAAAGCCACCGTGATGGTAAATATTTCATGCAATATTCCTTAAAAAAATAGTAAAATGGGTTCTGGAATGAAAAATGTGTTCGGAAAACAAGTTTCAACAAAACTATTGGTATGAGTTCTACGTTAGATCGTTTTATTTCTAAATAACATCAATATCGTGGGAGTATTTAATTGTTTTATAAAAGGGCACAATGAACGTTTTACAGATATTTAAATACGGCATGTTGTAAAGATTTAATTAAACCGAATTTGACACGTATATACACAAAGAAAACATTTACGAAAAAATTCCTTCGCTAAGTTAACATACATGCAAGAAAAATACATTTCAAACACTGCTGTCACTTCTGACAAACAAATTAAGTAATTAAGATGCTTTTATCATTTTTAAACTAACTTAACCTAACTTAAATGTAACAAAATTGAATAAATGCTTGGTTTATCGAATTTAGTTGATAAACGAGCAAAACCTCCAACCCAACTATTGTGCATAACAACTCTGTAGTGAGGAATTGATCTTGTTCTTAGGAAACTGTCAAATGGCAGATTTGCGAGCTTTCGGTACAAATACTATTACAATGACCACATGCGGCTGCTGTGCAAGAAATAAGTAGGTTAATTACCTGGCAGGATTGGTTAAGTTTCTGGGGTACTGTAAAAACCGATCTACTGTAGAGTTCATTATAGTAACCATTTGTATTGCATTTGAAATGTAACGCTTGATGAATAATATTCAACAGGTTAAGAATGCGTTTTTTCAATAAATAAATAATTTGAGTGACCCTGCGAGGCTTTAACCCTAATCGACCCAATTTGTCCGTTTTTGTCTGTCAATTTTAAGCACGGACAACTTTGTTATGTATGCTTAAAAAAATCTAAACATTTGTAGGCGGGTATTTTCAAGTGTGCTCTTTCAGAATCCGGCACGAAAATGTTGAAAACCTTTTCTACTCTATTTTTCAATTTAAACAAGAAAAACATGATTTTTAAGGTAATTTTTTGTTTAAATCATATTTTTGATGTGAAAGAGGTCTTGGCGATACCTGACACCACGAAAACTCCGGCTCAAAATGTCAAAATAATAAAGTTTTCATGGTTTCAGCTATCGTCAAGACATCTTTTGCATCGAAAATAGGATTTACACAAAAAATTGTTTTAAAAAGTTATGTTTTTTATTTTTAAATTGAAAAATTAGATAGGAAGGGGTGGTTTTTTCAAATTTTCGTGCTGGATTCTGAAAGAGCATGCTTAAAAATACCCGATTACAAATGTTCAGATTTTGTATGCATAATAACAAAGTTGTCCGTGCTTAAAATTTACGGACAATAACGGACAATTGGGTCAATATGGGTTAAATAGCATGTACTGTAGTGTCCGTTGAAAAGGTCAAGTCGGTAATTTTTTTACGCACCCCTTTAGTTTGTTTGAGGCTTGAAGTTTGACATTGTTATTATGTTAGAAAATTAATTTTTTCATTTTTTTTTCACCAATTTTGTAAAACGACATAAAAAAATCTTTTGAACACCACTTCCCAAAAAGTTTCTTAACCCCCCCAAAAATGTCAAGCAATTAAAGAAATTTCCGACTGAGCTAGAACGTTTTTTACATTAGTAGGTTTTTGCTCAAAAATCCAAAAGATCCAACATTTTCGAGATCATTTATCCACAACTCTCATGCGGTTTAATTTACAAAATTGAGACATCACATTTCATATTCATTTGTATCTTACCAGAAAATAAGCTCCGGTTGAGTCGTATACGACCATTTATAGCGGACTTATCGTATGTTTTGTACAATAATTTTTTATGAAAAACATTTGGTTAAGGAAATAAAATATGTTTTTTGTTCCTGTAACAATTTCAGAAAAAATTAAACTATATTATGCTGTGGATGATCATATTCCATACCTTTCTATTTGCCTACTTATTTGTCGAGAAAAAAATTGTACTGTCAAGTTATTCTGTAGTGAAAATGGAATATCTTTACTAGCGTGAAATCTGGAGAAGCTAATAGGTGTCAAATATTGTATTAAAAAATTAATGTATTGTTTTCTGAGATCCTCTTCGATTTTGTAGAAATGAAATGTAATTTTTTATACGTTTTCCGTTTAAACGCGTAAATTCTATTTTTATCATTAAATAACAAAAGGGCGTAACTTATATTAATCTTTGGGAATAATTAATGAAATAAAAATCCTCAAAATGGTACTTCTGTCTTTGGAGTTTATGAAAATTAAATATATACTTGGAATAATTTACAGACTTTCATCTGTATAATTTTATTAGTTTATAAATTTTATTAGTTTTTGTATACTACAAAAAATATTAGTTTCCGTCTTGGCCTTTGTAAAGGACACCTTATTGTACAGCCATATTTATAATAGATTTTAGTTCAACGTTCTGCTGGATAAAACGTCTAATTTTGTCATGGCATTAAGAAAAATAACAAACCTGCAACAGCACAAACTTTGGCAAATTTGTTTGGCTTCCTGAATCATACAAGTATACAATTATTTAAGAGCTCTTCAGGATGTCTTTTTGGAGATACCTTGGGACTGACTAGGGGACAACTTTAAGAGGTATGTGCTGTGTGGGTATCATCACATTTGTTTATACTTATAGGTTACTCGTTCATACTCATTTACGTAAGTCGCAAAAATCATTGAAATTTCCATACATGAATTTGATCGTAAAGCATTTAAATAATGAATTACCGACTGTGAATTCTAGTTGCCACAATATTTTCAGAGCTATCTTGGTAGTTCTTTGATAGAACAACCAATTTAAATGCGGTTTGGATTTGTACAATTCATTTAAAAATGTACTCGAGGTGCAGTGACGTTAAATAAAAGTATTTGAACACTGTATATTTCGAAATTTGAAGTATGAAAATGAAAATATCTATTATAACTAGACGGATCTAATAGCAAAGAAATGCATCTTTTGAAAACATAATCTGAAAAGATCCAATCAAATGTTATAAGGTAACAACAAAACCTGCTGCAGGACCAATGACTCTTATCTGTATTATATATAAATCAAATGATTTTATAAATGAAACAAGCAGGCTTTATGTTTAGTAACTCTATAATGATAAGTATCATTTAAACTTCTCCTGTTAATTCGTTAATGACATAAAGAATAAATTTAAGCTATAAATATTTAACTTCACTGATAAGCAGAATATATGTGAATAAAATATTTAATAGAACCAATCAAATTTTATGTTGATTACATTAATAAAGTTATCCTATGTAATGTTTCATCCCTAAAATACATTATTTGAAAGTATATGTATATCAAGCTAGAAGCAATTACTTGTTAAACATTGCACGACCTCTCTCTTTTCATGTACTGAGGATTATCATATAAAGTAGTTGTGATTTTTGAAATTACATTGATGTGAGGTGATATTATTAAAGTGTTGCAAAATAGATAATACTTTAATTCCCATTATGAATAATTATAATATTTTAGGAATTGTTCATAATTGTATTGTAACTTTCAGTTTGCAAATTCGGCACACATACTAACTAGAGAAGTTATGTGCGTGAGTCACAACGTAGGTGAGCCTCCACTTTACTATATATACAACCGTTAATGATGATGACTACATTTAGGAAAATAGTCAGTCGTCGTCGTACTTAGTCTATATGAGTTAATTACACTCGATAGTCTGTTGATTAAGCATTACATCTCAGAGAGCTTTACTTTTAGTAAATATCTCTCCGTTGGCATATTCGCGAATATCAGGGAATTCTCGGTGATGGACTAGTAATTAATCCAGTGTGCTTTGTTGAGGATATTAGCATTTCATATAAATAAATATCTTTCTGAGTATTACACCTCAGTGAATTAAATAAATTTTTTAATTTCACCATCGCTATGCACCATACATATATTTATTTAATATGAAATAAATATTTATTTAAATGTATTTATATAAACGTAGTATATATTTCAATTTGAGGTTAATTATGTAAATGTAATAAAATGTAAATAAATATAATTTATTCATATAAGTTTGAGTTTCAGTATAAGTTTAAAACAAGTAACTTTTCATTATATATACACCGTGAATTCTCGACAAAGTGGTTTTCGATAGTCATATGCAATGCTATATCCGACATTCTATTGAATTTTAACAAAACCAACATGCTCTTAAAGCGAGTGCAAATTTGTTCATATACTTCATAGACCGGCTTTTGACAAAATTGCCAATATATCCATTATGATCCTTTTGTAATGTAATGTTCAAAAAGTACACTATGAACCAAATCGAGTAGCTAAGAACGTATGTAAATTGTAACTATGAATATATGAGTTTCCCCTTTCTATATTAATTTAACGAGAAGGAATTTCTCGTTTTATTATAATTATTTTTAGATAACTTTGGTTGTGTAGTGTTTCTGTAGCTAAAGTCTGATTTCACCCGATCGTATTGAAGGCGGACCAATAGAGTAAACAAATATTTATTTTTGATTCACACGCTAATAACTGCGTAAATTGTGTAGATTAAATGTTAACATTCAACCAAAAAGAGAAACAATTTATTTTAGATTCACAACACTACTAGTATTGATTATTATTTTTTTTTTCTTTGTTTTTTCACAAACTGCACGCTTCACCGGGCGCTTTTCACTCTTTTGCGCCCGCTTCTCAATTTCCAGGCTTTCGTACACCCCCAAGGTTTTGAATTATGATTTTTATAAAGTATACAATTGTTTACAGCGATGCTTATAAACATTAAATTTGAAATTGATGTCGGAGTTTAATAAACAGACCTATCAATAATACATTGTTAGGTCTCGACCGTTTTCATTTAATATTAAATATTGGTTTTTATCAGATATAAAATATTTCTCTTCAAATTATGACCGTCTTTTTTATAATTTTAAGTGTGAAATTGATGTGTAATGTGTTTAAATATATCATAAATAAAATTGACAAGAAACAAATTAATGTGAAAAATATTAAAAATTCTTACAAGCTTGCAGAAGTTTCGACTCCATAATTTGTGTCCTCCTCAGTGTTTAATAGGCACAGTCCAGGCTCTATTTATACTTTCGAATACATTACGTGCATGTATGTATGTGTTTGGTATTGAGAATGCATTGAATTTAATTTGAATTTGTTAACAGACATTTTGCCGATAATTAGCAAATTATAAACTGGTCAGACCCATGATTTCGAGAGAACCTTACGCCGGCCCATTCTAAATATTTCTCGTTAATTTAAACATTTACAGCTGTTAAAGGAACCTAAAATTGAATCATTATTTTTAAAGAACAGATTCAATAATTTCCCTTTACTATCATTCTAATTTAAAAAACATATAATTGAAAGTAAAAGATTTAAAACGTGAATACTTTCTGATTTCACGTTAATTAACAAATGTTTTGCATCTTCGATATTAAATTGTTGAAAAGTCATAAATCGAAAATTTTCATAACTAAACCATTACCTTGCGCAGGTCAAGAAAATGATGCAATTAAATAAGGAGAAGAGTAAATAGTTTCGAAGAATATTTGTTTTATAACAAAACACGCAATCAAGGTTTAGTTGTAATAACTTGAATGTCGTTTATTTTAGATGTACTGTGGGGTTGTTATTGGCATTCTCGAACCCGTCAATTTGATTGCAAGTTGTCTGTTCAGTCGATGCTACCAGTTTACTTATTGCTTCTCAAAGTTCGAGTCGTAACTTAGAAGTACTGGATACAAACGAAGACGTTCGAGTATCCTTCCACATAAAATACGTAAGTCAGTCAAATAAGTAGTCTAAGATAAAATTCTTGGCTGTCAATTTAAAAGCTACTGTAAACAAACAAGGTATGCAACCAGAATGAAAAATCGAGTCGTGACCAGTATTGAACATCGTAACTAGTGAAATACTGCAAAGGAAATTCCTAGTCGAAGAGCAGAGAAAGTTATTTCACCGTAAATTTCCTCATTCCGCTCGGATTCTCTAGTTTTTAATCTTACCCTAAATCTATTATCGGCGGACGTGCAAGGAGTTAGGAAAATCCATTTTCAAATCATCCGCGATGGTAGGCGATATAAGTCTCTTTCGCACAAACGAGTTTGTGCGCGGAGAGGAGTGTAACCTAGTTCGACCAAGTACTTCGCCTTAAGCAACTTGGTGCATAAATTATCCGATAAGGGTGCTATTTATCGCCCGGAAAGTCGAATTCGTCGCGACTGGTTACGAGACGGAAAATCATGCAGTTGCAGCTAGGTAATTAATTTAGCAACCACCTGATAAACATCCACAAAAACGGAAGTACAACATTTATATTTCGTGTACATTAACATAAGTTCGGAGTCTTGCGGTTTAAGTTAAGTGGAGAAGTTAGATAACTTCAAATTCTCAGAAAGACCGAAATTTCGATACGACCCGATCAAGTCTTGAGTCCCTGATATCAAATAACGGTCTCGGGTCTTTCAGAATCTCAAATTTATTGAAATTTCATTTTCTGCAGGCATAAAATTGATGATATCAGAACACCACTAACTTAACTCTTTCGTATGTATATAAAAGTATCAAGAAATTCTCTTTACTAACCGAGAATGTCTAACGTCTATTATTGAATTATGTTTAGAGATTGTTTAGGTAGTAACGAGACGTGTTAAAAAAAAATCACTATATCGTTGTCGGATCAAGCTCTGATGAATATTCAAGCATACTGAAAATATTTCCACACGAGTATTTATTCATTTTTATACATTGGAATACCATCGACAAAACCGCACGCTACTTTGGAAGGCGCTTTAACCGTGGTTTTGGGGTGAAATGTCACATTCAAAGGATGTCAATCAAATTCGACGCGATAAAAATTGAACAATGATATTTATTCGTATTTAAAATGTAAACCCAGCGACGCGAACGTCAGAAGAGTTCGTTTTGTAATATAATTACGAAAGTATATTTACCGTACTTTTATAATATGTTTACGACAGGTTTTATTCAATGAAGTGGTTTCTTTTATGATAAAATCGTTTGCTGTGAACTGACACTGTTTGATTTGTACGTTTGTAAGGTTGTAACATGATTGAAAAAACAACGAAGAGAAAGGTTCCTACTGTTACACTGATGCTGTTGATAGTGGATCGTATTTTGTTTACTTTGACAGAAGTATTTTTCTTTTCGAATTATTTTCGTATATAAAAAAAGAAATACTGTAAAATAAACACTTTTATTTTATGATAGGTAGACATTTTCTAATAAAGAATTGAATGTTTTTTTCTAAAAATCTGTAGTGTTGTGAAATGTGGTAAAGACACCGTTCTATCATTATAAATTTTAGTACTTTTAATCAGTCAATCGATTTCTATCCATGTAAAATGAGGACTTTACAGGATGTAAAAATTAATGAAAGTGATAGCGAATCAGCTAAATTTATGATGCAAACAATTAAATATTTATAAGTTTTACCTATACTCGGTAATATTATAAATATCATTATGCTAAAATATGAAAATAATTAAAATATTTAGAGGTAGTTTTATGAACAAAGTGAATATTAATTAAGCGGTGAATTTATGAATCAAATATAAAATGTTCGGATGTAATTTATTTATATGTAGCTTTCGAAAACAAAAAAAAAATGTATGATGCTGTCTCCTGGACCAGACTTGGGCGCCAGATCAGATTCCGTTGACCGTTAACAAATAAAATTTCTAACCCAGCCGAACTCTCTAGTATGGTCTGACATCCTGCACACATCTGGGCCAGACCTAGGGTAATGCAGTCCCTGGTTTTTGAAGAGATTATTCCAGATTAGCATGCATGTAATTTTCTTACGGTTATTTATTTTATTCTACTATCATTAATTATTCCCACTCTTATGTCAACCTGGAAAGAGCAAATTAAGTAATAAATTTCGTGATTTATTTTATTTTACTATTTCATCTCAATACTGTCATTTTCGTCATAATATGTTCCGCCGAGGAATATTTTTCCACGTACAAAAATATTGGTAGAAATTTAACAGAAGATTACATACCATGTGTGCTTACTCTCAATTATCAACAAGATCTCGAATACTCGTGAAGTTGAATAGAATTTACCGTAGACGGTGAATACAACACGAGTCCCTTTGTTAAATATTTTATATTTCTCTGAGTTTTGCGTTGTTACGCAGTGATGCAATGCTGACGATGGAAATTTCAGGAGTACGTAACTGTAGGTAAGCCTAACACGTCATAGCTAGTCTTATTACGGTGCAGTCCTAGTCAGGGTGGCTTTTTCATTCTGTTGAAGCTTCGATGGCGTCGTCGTCTGGTAGATCTCTTTGTCCCATGTCATTTTACCCCTTAGGATTTCATCGTCCTCGCTGTCGTATCCTCTAGATGCCATTTTGGCCCCTAGGGGGATGTTTTATTTTCCTTCATCCCAGATCAACGCAGGCGAGGGTCGCGAGAATCACATAAAATCTAACTGCCCCCTCTACCGGTCCTCATTTACAGTTCCCACCCTTATTGACAAATCCTACCTAGTCTCGATCATTCGCCCCAGCATCCCTTCGTCTCTCTCACTCTGCTATATCAACACTTACTTCAATTGCTAAGGCATTAATTTCCTTCTATCTGATCGAAAATTACGAAGATGTCAATACTGGCATTATAATGTTTCGTTCCAAAGGGTCGGCGAGTTGAAAAATTGTTATAGGATGAAGGAAATGGGAAGGAAAGAGAACGTGAGAAATTTGAATTTCCTCGGTTTAGATGGAAGGACATTTAATACCGACCAATCTCGCTTATCGTTGGTGCTAAATTGCGATGCGAATAATGAAACGGATCTAATGATATATCACATTTAAATTAATTTAGTTTTATGTCAGACATCGCCAATTTAACAATTTTGAAATGATTGATTAGTTTTCAAATTTGATATTTTGTACATTATTAGCATCAATTTTTTATCTAAGTTATGAACTGAAATAATTTTTTATTGTCTCAATATTCTGCGTAGTGGCATCCCATCAGAATCTACCCAAAGCTTATACGGATACAGAATAAATTTCATTTCGAAGGCTGTAGGTCGTCGTTAGATGGAGATATGCTAACCTTTGCTGAGGTAAGAAATAATATTCTTCATGTAACGAAATGTTGCTTGAAAACAATAATAAAAACATGTTCCCGAGTCCGGGATCGAACTCACGACATACGATATCGTAGTCTTGTACGCTACCTTTTGAGCTATGAAGCCATTTTTTTAAATATTTTTATATAATTTTCTTAAAGTAAATAGAAACGACTAAAATATATACTATTTATGATTGGTCACATAATTGATGTACTGATTCTGTTAACTGTTTAAACAATATATGTTAGAATTCCACGCAATCTAATATTTTGATGTTCGCTTATTTTTTAATGTTTCAAACACGCGTTACAAAAAATTATTAAGATATATCAACTCATTCATTTTAAGAAAATGTTGCAAATCTACATTATTACTGAACAAGCATATTAGCCAGCTTGTTATTCAAATATTTCTATTCTTTTTGAACAATAAAAATTGATGAAAATTCTTATAAACTACAGCATCAATAGTTCGAGCTTTATGGAATGGCATGAGATGTGCTTTGCAGCTTTGCCATCATATTCGTAAGAGTTTTTCATGCTATCTCAACGTGCACAGAGGTATTGATGCCAGCATGACCATGTAGAAGCTACCTATACTGCTGTTTTTGTATGCATCTCTTTATGTTCTTTTCAGATGGTGGGTTTCATTGTAACATTTTAAAATAAGGAAACAACGGTTCATAAAGGCAAAGTAGCTTTTTTTATTTATGAATTGTTTAAAGGGTTGAGGTTTTTGAATAATTTGTGCTGTTTTTCTATTTAAAAATATGCGAGATGTAAATATTAGCATTATTTATTCCTCCCTTTGTTGACTTGACTATTTATTATTATTATTATATCTATCTATTAATTTTATATGTACAAACAAATAATAAAACTTTATTTTCCAACTATTTTTACTTTTATCTTCTGTTTTATGATATTTTCCAATACCTACATTCGCAGGGAGAAATAATTATTTTAACCAAATGACGTTGAAGTAGAAATCTATCCAAACTGAAAATATCTTATCAAATTTTTATAATAGGTAAGGATCAATCGATTCGACAAAATAAGCACGTGTAAATGTACGATGTTCTTTTGAAATGACGCTTTGATAATTTCAGCAGCTTTGTAAACAATCGCGACAGCAGGTGCAGGCGATCAGCTGACAGCAATCCGCCATGTTGCGAGTTTGATCGAGAGGTATTCGAGAGTTTCGAATCGAACCCAGTTCGGTAAGTTGTAGGTGCTTGTTGCACTCGTGTTAAACTATATTAGCTGTCTCAATATCTTGCGTCTCGGTAGATTTATACCAGAATTCATGTAATTTTTAGTAGGATTTCTACCCATATTATAGAGCTGATTTCTAGCCAGATCATATAAATTTATGATAATTATGGGCAGATTCTCGTAACCATTTCTACCAGGGATAATCAACATATACATCAACATCCAGTATACGTGGTATATGGTTAACCTGAAATCTTAACCTGAAAATGATCTAACCAAGTTTTCATTTTTCAAAGGAGATTTAAAACAGGTACAGGACTACCAACTCAGTGTTATTATTGTACTGTAGGAAGAAATTATAATCACAGGAGACCCAAGCTTAAATTGATGTATTTTATTAATAAATTTATTACAATACCTTTGTTTGATTTATATGTATATTTCCTTCACGCAAAGCATCCTTGGCAAGACATTTCCGATATTAATTAAGTAAGAACGGAAGGAAGGAACCGACATAGATGAAAGACAAGCGGAATTGTAATTTCCAGACGGAAAAGCGACGGGCAGAGGAGAACGAGAGACAAACAGACGTACCGGGAATTGATAATTTATTAGCAGGAAAGAGAAATATAATATGGAGGCGGCTGCACGGATTCGTTACATGGGACTTTCTTTCTACTTCGATCCTTTTTCCAATGCGAAAAATGAAGTAGAATATCGAGCTCAAATATTTGGCAAGGAGAGTAAAGTCCAGACGGATGCGGTGCATCATTCTGTCGAATAACTCCGGGTTGGAAATATTCCTGTAGGTCCCTGTCTTTCTCTCTTTGCCCCGGATCTACCGCGCTACTTGGTCAGAGTAAAATGTATTGTCTTCAGATATCCTGCTTGCTACATTTCCTTTTGTCCCAAACCTATGAAGCGGCAAGTTCAAATTCAGAAAACAACCGCTCAAGCACTCTACTTGCACGAGAATAAAAAACGAGAACAAACGAACGTACACATCCTTTCAAATCAACCTTTCAATGTATATAAATTAGTTTATTTCTTATAAAAATATTGATGATCTATGTACTTTATAAATGCCTTAAAATAGCTATTTGCAATTAAATAAATATTTAAAAAGTATAAAATGTATGTGGAGGGATTCTTCAAAAACGTATTTACAGAATATGTCTTTAAAAACATAACTGAAACTTTTAGCTTTTTCAACTCAATTATTATAATTTTTGTCGACAATGTGGATCTCTGTGATGGATAATTGTAAAAACATACAATGTACTATCGTATAATCAAAAGATGTAAAAAGAAGTTAAAGTTAGAACACATTTCCGATGTGAGTTTCTTTCGAATGAATTAAACCAAACTATTGACCAGACCGATTACTAATCTTGCAGTTGAAGACAAAGGGCAAAATTTTGTTTTAGGATATAATAAACTACTTTAAACAACCATATAACCCCTCACTGATATTCCAAATTGTTTGGCAATTGGTTGAATAGTAGATAAAATTCCGGATTATAAACTTCGTTTTGACATTTGGCTTCTTTGTCTAAAATTTATTCACATTTTTTAATATGTAAGAAGAATTTATATGAAAATTAAAACTTTTTGGATAATTTAAAAACGTTTACACTCTTATATCAATATTTATGGAGCCGAGTCAAAAAAGCGAGAATCGAAAAACCGACACTTCAAAAAATGACTGTCCGCTTGTTGATATGTTTATTTCTTATGTCTTTTCGACTATCGGTTTTTTGACCTATCGGCTTTTTGATGTGTCGAACCTCGTCTTCGGCTTAGCCCGAAACCTTCACATTCGTTTAAACAACTTTTCCCCACCTGTATCGAAAACTATTATTTTAATACACGTATACGCAAAATTCAATTTTACGCACCATTTTCAGTGCGTAAAATAGCGGTTTACGCATAGGTGTGCGTACAATTTTTAGCTGGCTAATTTGAGTAGAAAATTGGAAATCATATACAAATTAAATATTTACCATTATCCCTTTTGCATTTTCCTTTACTCATAAATTGTAAACAGGCTGCATTTAAATCGCGGTCACCGAACTAGCATAGTAAATTAAACATCTTCAGTAGTGGTATTTCTAGACCCAATAAAAGTTGGGGAGTAAGGGAGACAAAGAAACAAAAACAGACTTTATACAATATATTATATGGGGAGAGAAGGAAGGAAAACAGATAAAAATATTACAAAAAGAATATTACAATATGTAAATTAAGGAGGCAAGAATTAAATAATGATAAATAAGAAAGAACGGGGTTTATAATAATTGAAAGTAAATCCTTTTCTCCCTTCCTCACCTTTTTTATTCAGCCAAGGAATACCTCAATCAAATATTTTCATTTTATAATTGATAACGTACGAGAAATTGTAATTGCTTGCAATGGAATCGTGTAATATAAACAATTAACAAATCAATAAAATTCTAGATGTAAAACAGAGTTTGCGTTGTTTATTTACATTTCCACAATATTGAAAGATTGAAAGGTGTACTTCCGATTAAAAAATTGTTTGTATCGTTGTATATCGACAACTTCGATATTATTGATCATATTTCTAAATTTAAATATGAAATTGCATTTTATTATTCATTATTTTTCTGAAAATAAGAAAAGCCGAGGGCTCGACGTATTATTACAAATTATTATTATTAATTCTTGTTGAAATCTTTATCCATATAAATGATTGTTATAAATTCATATAAGTAATTCACCCAAATGTCTCGTAATGTACAATTTTTTAACTCTATCGGTAGAATATTAAATATAAAACATTTTTGTTTTTGTCTTAATTTATATTAGACAATACAATGAACAGTTTTTGGACATTTTTTCTGAGGTCTACCAAAGAATACTTTCATGCATTCTATAAATACAATGCGGACATGACAGGCCGGGTGCAAAAGTAGGTTAAATCCTATGCTTATACAGAAGGCTTTAAGTTGTTTTTGTTCTTAGTCTGTCGTATTTAGTTAGAATGTTATAATTTTAACTTGATATTTATTTTTATTTAAGTAGAAATGGTTATTAAATTTCAGATTATGAAAAGGACATGAATTGAATGGATCGTTTACATGCAGTCCATTTCCTCGTTATTATTTTCAACGATTTTATGAAATAATTAGATATATTAGTTATCTCCAATAATTCATTTAGTAAAATTGAAGCGAATAATTTTAATAGAATTTGATTTTCTTTAAATCTTATGTTATTAATAAAATGCTAAAGGTTCAACTTTGAAATCTGCAGACTGATAATCTGTTAGCCTCCGCATATTCAACAAATTTTGCTGAAGTTCTCATTTCAGAATTGTTTTTAGAGCGGGCGCGCACAAAGTATATTTGCAGAATGCAATATTTTGTCAGTATGTTCCCTTTCATTTTGTTTCAGAGCGAATGTAATATTCGACAAAGCATCTAATTCGAAGCGAAATGTCCTGAAATGCTATTTTAATTTCATTTTGTTGAATTGGAAAATTGACTAATTGCCCGTTAATGAATTAATGCCCGTTAGTTTGGGAAGAAATTGTTCGGGAACAATCGGACGAAACTCGTGGTGAAAATTTATCCCGCGTAGTTGCGCATATAGAACACATACATAAGCACTGAATCAAAATTGCTCCAGAGTGGTCGAGTACTCGGTCAAATGTGATTTGCGACTTGGAGATTTACGACAGTTCGGAAATACATTTCTCGTTACGGTACACGTGACGTAAAGGCTCAAAGGACAAACTTAATTTTGGCCAAATTTGCACACTGTACACCTGATACAACGTAAAAACTAAGAGTGCCATGGTTTTCGAAGTTCTTGAATTCATTACTTACTTTGGCATCGTCCATATTAATGAATTATTGATTCCAGATACCTTGAATTATAAAACAATTGTTAGTTCCACAATTTAGTATCAGAACTATCGATCTAAGTTGACGGTAGAACATTTTTAAACCGATATACTAAAATGATAGTAACAATATTTTGTATATATTTCGCTTGTATGCGATAGAAGAAAATAAATAGCGCATTATTTTGGCAATATTTATGATCTTTATAACCAGACCCTGATTTATTAATTATTCGATTTAATGACTTGTTCAGTGTAATGTAAACTGGTTCCCATTTGGTGAATGTACTAAAAGTTGTTCTCAATTCTTCAGTGTGTAAATTCGTAACAAAGTTAATAAAATATTCTGTTGTGAGAACATGACATTAACTATTGCTTCATGTATTTCATTTATAAAATAATTACGATACATGTACGGATTCACTTGTTTTAAATAAATATTTTATATCACCGTAATGGGAGGAACTGTTGACTGCACATATTCTGTAACAAGTGATCAATACTATAATTACGAAAAATCCAGAGAATATAATATAACAACATAATATTAACAAAATTAATTTTCTTCTCTTGCCTTTAGACTTTTTAGTCTAATAATTCTAATAATTCTAATAATGGAATTTTTCTTGGTTGTAATTATATTGTTAACAAATTGTTATAAAAAAGTGCAGTTAAGCCGAAACTATTTATTTAATTGATATCTCGAGAGCATCGTAACTGATGTTGAAAGTTATTAAAAGAAAGTCATGAAAACATGAATGTTCCGAAAACACAGAGAAACTTCGTCAATTACGAGACTTTTTCTAACAAAGAGACGTTTGTAAGGGATACAGCTCTTTAACCTGTAACAAAGTTGTAACATATATTTTGCAGGACTTTAAAAGTTGGAAAGCCGTTTTAATTCCACTCGGCTATTATCTTCGATTCGAGCGAACCAATTTGAAGGGAATTCGTTCAATTAATTGGTTCAATTACGCGCTAACTCATCTGACAGGAATGGGAGGTTTCGAATGTAGGGTACTTTTCGTGTTTTTCTGCATAAACGTCGCTCGCGGAATCCAAAAATCTTTCTGAGCGATTCGATTTGAATACGACGAATTGACATCGAATTCCCGAACTCCTGTCGGAGACAGCCGGTTGTAGGGAATAAAGCAAAACGCGATGCCAGCGACATGCGAGAGTTGGTCCGTCCAATGCAGTTTCGAACAAACGTGGTCGTCGTCCTCGCTCTGTGTTTAAATAAGAACATTTTCCACGGCATACTCCCAGACAAATGGAGTTTGACGGCATGTGAACGGGATTGTTGAATTACTTTGGTCCCTTCGTCGCGAAACAAACCCATCAGGAATTTTCCGAATGTTTCCCGAGATCTAAATGTTTCGAGCGTTTCAACGAAATTTCAACGAAAATTCGAAAATCAATGAAAATCGGATCGGTAAATGCTTTTTGTGATAAATAGTGATTTATGAATCTCATCCCTTCACTGTATCTTAAACAGAATCTCTTGACAATCCCGCAAACCAAATAACCCTACGATTCCTTTCATCAGCTTCTTTTCAATATTTTTTTGTTTTCTGTGTACAGTAGAGTCCCGGTATATTTGCGTCTCTCTATGTTTATGTCCAAGCATATTTGCCCGGTTCCATCTCGTTATATTTGCCTGCCGCCGCTCTCCTTTATCCCCCACCTTTCGGGCTGGGCCTCATGAGGGCCTGCTGTGACGTCATGAAAGTAACGCCACCGAGGAGAGTGGGAGAAGCGGCGCTCCCCTTTTATTGGTAAACATAACGAGACGGGAGGGGAACGCGAGGAACCGAGTGGGTAAATATACCGAGATTTTACTGCAATATTGTTTAGAAGTATCTTGCACTAGTATCTGGTGTATTTTGTTGACATGTCTAAAATATATGTATGAGGTTTACAATTTAATTTCCGTTTCCGTTAATAATTTGCACTTAGTATAACTTCGAAAATCGTCACCTACTAAAATTTGTTGACATTTTGCAACTTTGAGACAGACTCTAAATTCTGACTGCTAAGACTTTCGAAACGGAACCAGTACTCTTCTTGGGACAGTACAGAAACAGCACTTTTGAAGTCGACTTAGTATTCCCCTCAGGGATTCGCGGAATCATGTTCAATTGTAGTTCATCTTTCACTCGCATGTGGCTCCCAATTTTAAGTTAATTTACATTTTCGGTAAGACAAGATTGTTACAAAATATGTAGCGTATCCCATCAGATCATTTTGGATCCTATATGAGGCAACATTTTTTCTTTGAGTTTTTAATTAAGAATATAAAAAATATAGGATAAACTTATAATAAACAACTTTTACTCATTAATTTCGTCATCAATTTTGACCACTCAAAATAATCTACTTACTAGCAGGGTATTAATAATGAAGTCCATTAATTTCTAATACTATCAAATTAGTCGAAGTTTTTTCTAGAAAGTTATGAGGTTACTTGTCTTTTATACGGTCACTGGTCCATTCACGTGAAATATTGACAAATGAGTGGAACGAATATGGATTTAAAAGAGTACTTATCAGAAATTCTCGTTTCATTATGCGACGGTTTATAATTGATTGTATCTTAATAAATGAAGAGCCATTATCGGATATGGATATACTAAAAATTTTAGAGTACTGGAGTAAAATTGAAATTTCTATCGGAACTCAAAGTCAGTAATAATGAGGATGTGCGCGAGGCAATCTATCGTGGTGTAGCTGGGCTTGGTCGAGCATTAATGTCAGAGAGCGTGTCGCTAATTGATGACGTCATAATTATTATGCACGATTACGATAGTAGCACGCCTCTGCCGTGAAATGTTGCGAGTCGAGTTCGATGATATACTGTGCTCCATGCAGAAATCGAGCCGTTAAAGATCCACACGATAGAGTGCGAGGCCCTCTGCCAAAGTCAACGTAGCTTTACGTCAATAGTCGCATTCGGAATTACCTTGTTATCAATGTCTATTTGCTAGTATTAATATGTGTATTATCCATAACGTTAGCAATCTGGATGAAATGTGCAACGCCTCCAATTCAAATTTTGAATAAAAAATGTGTCTACATAACACTGCTGAACAACTTCATATCCGCGTTTGCACAAAATTGAATAATTTGCATTGATTGATTGATTGAAAACGTTTATTGTGCCATGGACTCATGGTCTCTACGCAAATTACAATATTACTCATAAAATGCCTCAAACTAATTCAGAATGGAATATAGTAAAATATAAGAAGTGATTAAAAAGTAATGCACGAAATGTATTGATTGTAGTGGATTGTTGAATTGAGCGAGGAAGTCCAGAAACGAATGGCTTTGATCCAGAAGGAGTTTGCATAATACTTTGTATGACAAATAGGTAAGTGGAAAAAGCTAGAGATATTATGTGATGAAGGGCGGTGGGAGATTTGAAATGAAATGTACATTTAGGTATGTTATTTGAGAATGATACATAATTTGATACGTTAGTGACTCTAAAAAAGTAAAGCCGGCGAGTTTTGGTCGTTAGCCAGTTTTCTTTCTTACGAAATCTAGTTAAGGTCTCATCGAACGTTAAACACATATAGGAGAGCACCATTTACAATACGTTGCAGTTTCGTATTCAGGTATTCGGGTGCATCGGAATCAATGATAGAGGTATAGTCTAAATGGAAAATCAACGTACTTGATTTTTCACGGTATCGTCGTAACGTGCCGATTCTATGTGAAGTAGGATGAGATGATGAATCTAGGTCTTTCACATAATCTAGGAATTTTATTGTTTTATTATTGATCATTAGTGGAAGGGTAAATATGTCATCTCCTTGTCTTAGAGCCTATGACGACAGCTTACGTCTTATTAAAATTGAAGGTGAGGCCATATTCTTGGGACCCAAAACTAGAGTATCAATTTCATGATTTAGTTGGTCAATTATTTAATTCAGTTTGCTAAGCGGGGAAAGTAGGAAAATTGCACGTCATCAACCAAATCCATTGTTGTATACCCACAGAAATTTAGACTTAAAAAAAGAGTGTTGATGATGATCAAAAAGAGACTAGGTCCTGAGCCAGTACACGTTGTGAATAATGGTTCTGACGAGACTTCCTCACTATTCACTATAGACTACGACCGATTTGTCAGAAAGGAAAATAACTATTTAAACGAATCTTCATCAAATCCGACTTGACTGGCCTTAGTGTAGTCAAATAAGATTAAAACAATAAAATATTTCTGTTCATTGAAGACTGAGCTTCATCGATGCTTTTGAGTAGGGATTTCGGAAATGCTGCAAACCACATTGATGAGGATAAAAGATGTTATTGGATTCGCAAAATGATATTATGTTTTGAGCAGTTAATGATTTAGAAATTTGACTGGATGCGGCGGATTAGCTATTAGACGAGTATCTGCAGGTGAGGATGGATTGCTTATTGAAGGAAAATGAATACTTTGCATGGTAATATTTCCTGCGCTAAATTTAAATTACGAGTTAAAACTCAGCATCAAAGTAATACGTATAATACATTATGTATTCGAACCGAACCAGTAAAACACATGAGACACTGAGAGAAATGACTATTTATTATTAATGTAAAAACTTCAGATTTCAGATTCGGATAAACTTTTTATGTCAGTAGTTAATAAAAGTCGATATGTACAGTATTTTTTGTTACATCTTTATGTAAATTCGCGGACGTCCGGCGGGCGGCAAGAAATGCTCGATCGCCCTTTGCGCATGCGCAGAGCACAGCTGTAGCGCCCGACGACATACGACGCCGTTTCGATTACTTTACCGGCGCGTAAAGACAAAATCACATTTATACGCACTTGTATCGAAATCTACTATTTTAACTGTTAAAACGATTATATCATCGGGAGTATTCGGCAACGCTCGTGTTGATAGCTAACCGAACCCAATCTATTCACGTTTGTAGAAGTTTTAATTTTTAAACGTTTATTATTGTTTGTCGTACTATCAACATCGTATAATTAATTTTTGGTTCATTAATTTTCATTAATTTATTTTTATTTTGAATTTTTTAATTTCAGATTAATGTACCTTCAGAATATTTTTCATTTAGAATTTGATTCTTGAGTTTCTAAACACTATTTTTCCATTTTTGGCAGAAACATAGTTTAGTGTCTTATTCGAAAATATGCAATAGAAGGTTCAGAGTCCGTTGGATACAAAAGATATTGCAAATTTAATTTAGATAAAAAAACACGTTCGGAAATAAATTGCTTATTAATGGAATTAAATTTGGCTATTGATGACGATAAATGACTGAAAGTGTTGACAAAAAAATAAAATGAAAAAAAAAGATACGAAATACGTGACATTGAATAAGAAGATGAAATACCGAATGAAAGCTGTTGAAAATAATGCCACTATACTCGACATTGTTTTATTATTTGGTTTTAGCTGCTCGAATTCGTGATTTCCAATTCCTGGTTCGTATTTTTTAAATTATTCTTACTCTCCGAAAGGGAACCACATTCAAGAAATTTAAATTTTGAAATTTGGCACATTTTTATATTTAACTTCATATTTTATTAATATCAGAACGATATTACTCAAAAACTATCGAATCTACCCATTTCTAGAAAAGCAACACATTTTCAGGTTATGTTTAGAAAAATAGTTCCTTTAGTATATTTAAGAAATACAGAAAGGTTTTAAAAGGGACAGTAGTATTAGAAGTCACCCTTTTTTTAAGGGCAATAATGTTTCTGTAATGCTGCACGTAATGGATATTGATTGAAGTCACCATTTATGAAAAGTTAACGCATTTGTTCAGAAATGATAAATATTAACTTCCCAACCACTAGTCAGAAAGTAAAACAAAGGACAAAGGACAAGGACAAGGAGGTTTAAAAATACTTACGATACTTCTACAGTCAACTGTCAAATTCCTTACCTGCAACAAAAAATAACAATACTTTAGAATTTGGGTGATATATGCATAACAATTATTTGATGTATATTGAACAAAACTATTATTAAATATGATTACTTTACCACTAAGTTTGAATCAATTTTAAAATATTGTTGCAATATAACAACGAGTAAAGAGAAAATTAATTTACTGCTAACATTAATAACGCAAATAAAAGTATGAAAAGTAACGGCGTGAGCAGAATTACTTATATTGATTAATTTTACTGCTTTTCAGTAAATTTACATGATTTTTTTCAAAGCACAATTCATTTCCTTACACGGGTCATTATTTCAGAATGTGATGATTTTTTCAAGGTAGGTTAAATTTTCAATTTCGTTTCATACATTTTATACTCAATTAACCTAAGCTTAAGTGATTCTTTTTATTACAGAAACTTTTCTCCTATCATGTATGTACCAGATAAAGGTTTCCCTTTTTAAAATTATTGAATTTCTTGCCATAAAAATTATATTTTAAACATTACATTTGTATTGAAAATTGCATTATAAAATAAAGTATGCAAAGTAATTTCTTAATAATTCTGTGTTCTTATATATCATAAAGATAAAAAATAAAAATTAAACTCGTAATAATCATTCGCAATATTCTTCCATATTTTTTAAAGACCTTAGTAATAATTCCTTTTATAAAATCAGGATTTGAATTAAAAAAAATATTATATTTTTGTATCATGTCTTTATTAGAAAAGTATCATGTACAAAACTAATATCATATCGCAAAACGTGCATAGCATAAACGAAACCATCATTTTTCGTAAGATGCTATGACAGTTATGTTCTTTACCTTTTAGCAACTATTAAAGTGCACTTCTTTATGTAAAGGCATTTTCGTAATTCTGTGCATAAAAGTTCTGAAGAAATTTTTCATTTTTCCATTGCAAAAAGTATTTCGGTAGACGGAGAATTTTCGACAGTTCACATCAATATTCGTAAAATTGCCTGACTCGCAGCATTTTTCGCTGAGCAAGTAAAAGTGCCTATGCGTGCTTTACGTTACTTTAAAGGTATTTTTATTATATATAATACGACAGCAGTCATCATTTATACGATTTTGTTGACTATTCATATAGTGAAATCGTAATATTACGTTTATATAAAACATTGACAATAGAAAAATAAACATAAAACTTATCCTGTTACTATACCAATTACAAAAAATAACTTTTATCTATTGTAAAGGAAATTCGATGCACTCGTGATAAATTCGAAACTTTCGAATCGAATTTATAAATATAAATATTAAGTTTGTAATTCAAGATCAGTTCCTCAGACCCTCAATACGGTATGAATTATTAATTATTTCTAGAAAGTTTACGTAAAATTTCTCTGTGGCTTGTAATTACTTGGTAATGCATACTTAAAACTTTAAAACAATTTGTAAGTACCTACATTCTAATGAAAACTTTATATTTTAGACATCTGTACTTATTCGTTAAGTTTAATTACCTGTTGAAGAAATAGCTATCAGCATTAGTTTCCAAATATTTTAAAGTCATTATATTTTCAAATTTTGTATTCTGTTTCGATAATAATTTGTGAATAGAAAGATTATTATCTAGTCGGTGAATTTTGAAAACTAAGTTGCTGTGCAAACATAGTTTGTTTTCAACGTTATACTTACGCACAGAGTGTGTATTAATGATGTCAACCGATTATTCTACTATCATATGGATTATGGATGGAACACGTATGGAATATATTGGGTGATGATGGACCGATTAGGGAATTATTAATACGTTTAGAACTTATGTAATGCTGAAACTAAATTGGTATCTCTAAACATACCCGCATGGATTTCGAAATGGGCGTGTTCGGACATTTCAATAGCGGCTAAATGGTTTAGTTACAATAAGCAAACCTGCTTTACGTGTTCATCAATAATAAATACGTGTTATACAATAGAGGTTAGTGTTGCATATGTAATAAACCGTGGTGGTAAGTGCCATAAATCCTTTCAAATCAAAATATTTATAGTACATTGAGAGAAGGCTTATATCTACACACTTATGTATTTCACAAAACTGTTCTCAAGAATGAAGGCATGAATACTTTTTTAAATCCAATATAAGAGTAATTACTATTTTACTTTGCATCCAATAATATTTGTATTATTTTGAAAAGACTAATTAAAACATGTCCATTTTGTACCAACAAAAATTGTTAGCCATTCAATTTCAGATTAATAATTTTAAGAATTATTATAAAATTCGTAAGATAATATTATTATTGTTTTAAATCAATGAACTAAAAAAATCAGGCAACGACCGATTATTTTAATGTTATAATAGATTTAAATTTAATTTGATACAAAATATAATTAGTATTCTAAAGCCATCTTGATCGCTATTCAATAAAGATCAAAATTGATTTTCATTCTCGTCCAAATATGATTAGAAAAATATCCATTTTTGATCCAGTCGGAACGGGACCCTCAGGACAAAGAATTTACATTGCGTGCAAACTCGATTAAACAGGTCAGCTATGAACGGGAATATTTTCATGTTTCGAATTTCTATTAAAATAGATCATAACTAAATATTTAAATTTTGGTACTAAGATATACTTAATGCTGGTGGTCATTAATATATTGTATGTCACAATGCATATAATCAGAAAATATAGTAAAATGATCATATGTACTTAAAATTTTGAAAAAACGTCCGATATGATAAAAAATACCGAATTCATATTTTTTGATGGGAAAGGATTTTTTTTCTGTACAAAATGAATCGGAAAAGCGATCCTGATATCTAAGGAATAAGATCATGATCGGAAAATATTTGCTTTTTAAAGATGGCACTTTCAAAATTGCGGCTTAAAGGATTGTTTTTTTTATGGGTTTATAAATTCCAGGTTTAAATTTTCTTATGCATTTTGGAAGATAAAATATCATATATAGGGGTTTTTGAGGTCGCTGATCACAATTCTGATGTCAGAGTTGCAAAATACAAGTTGGCGGATCCAATATCGCCGATATTTTTCTCTGAATTGGTTGTTTCTTATCCAGCTTATTAATTACTTTAGTTTATAAAGTGTTTTAGGTCCCTGATCACGAACCTGCCATCAGACTTGGCGAATACAAAATGGTGGAACTAATATAGTGACAGTCCAAACTACATTCATTGTTTTTTCTCCAACCGTATAGATCAGACGTTATTGCCGTTTATCGCTGGCAAGCGTTGCCCGATTATCACCACTATGATATTATTGTGACACTTATTTCAAAACTTTCCAGGAAATCAAGCAATTATTGAATATACGTATAACAGATAAATAAATGAAGTAAGGCCAAAAAATACAACAAAAAAAAACAAAGAAATGCGAAAAAAGAGAAAGATTCTGAACATTGTCTACCTGCAGGTCGTGAGAATCGGTCAGCGTTTAAAGACAAACAGCGGAGAGGCAATAATCAGAAATTAAATTGCTAAAAAGTTAATAATTTTGGACTGTCACTTTAATAGTTCCACCATTTTCTATACGCCAAATCTGATGTCAGTTTCGTGATCAGGGACCTAAAAAAACATTATAAATGAAATTCATTAACAAACTGGATAAGAAACAGCAAATTCAGAGGAAAATATCGGCCATATTGGATCCGCCATCTTGTATTTTGCAATTCTGACATCAGAATCGTGATCAACGACCTTAAAAACCCTACATATGATATTCTATCTTCCAAAATGCATAAGAAAACGTTTAAAACCTGGAATTTATAAATCCATAAAAAGAGCAATCCTTTAAGCCGCCATTTCTTGAAAAAAAATTTCTTGAAACTGCTTTCTTGAAAAAAAAATATTTTCCAATCATGATCTTATTCCTTAAATATCGGTATCATTTTGCCGATTCATTTTGTAAAGAAAAAAAAATCCTTTCCCATAAAAAAATATGAATTTATAAAAGAAATATCATGAAAATTCGGTATTTTTTATGTATTTGCTTAAAACAGTGACATTAAGTGACGTTTTTTCAAAATGTTCTTAGCGGCATTCGAAAGAGTCACCTCAGAAGCATAGAAATGATAGGTTTCCAAAGCATACATACATTTTTGGAAATACTGTAAACAATCAAATTCAACGCGAGTTAAAATGCCACGGGATAGAAATTTTGAAAAATCCGTTAACGGATTATTGGATTATATGTTTATTACGAGAAAGTCGTTACTTCGAGCTGCATTACCAGCGATTTTGCTCGCAACGTCTGGAAGTTAGCTTTCGACTTGAAGTATTAAGTTCATTTTTGAAATTCCGTCCAGGAGGCAAGTTTTCCAAAGTTGATGTAAAAGTTGGTGGCTGACGTTATATCGCAGCATTCGAAAAAAAATAAGGAGCGCTGATTTATTCATGCACCTTTCAACCGGCTCTCGGGATAACAAACGAGTCGAGACTCCGTATTTGGTGAAATGTAGTCGAAGCAAGACGGGCATATATACATACATACACACACATATATATATATATATATATATAATACACATATATATATATAAATGTGTATAGATATAGGGGTGCACGTACTGGGTGATTCTCAGCGTGCGGCGAGCTGCGCGGTTGGCTCAGTGGTGGAGCCATTCGTTCGGTCGGACAAAGTACTGACGTTTCGCTAAATATACGAGCGCGTAGATCTAACGCGTCCCACGTATATACGTGTACCAGTACGTAAACTGGCGTATCACACGGTACACAGAGAACGGGAACATCGTTATATACATAGAGGGCCAGTAGAGAGCTCCCATCGAGTGATAATTCCTTCCTACCAACCAAATGGTACACACGTCTAGGAGGACGATCGGATGTTGCACCGACTCCGGAATCCAGACTAAGAAATTTGTCTCCGTCTCGTCTGAGATCGAGGATAAAGAGCCTCTTCGAACAGTAGAGGTCTTAATGGAGTCACGTCGACGTTACTCGCGTCGATGTATGCTTAACGAGATTATAACTTCCTCGAACACCCAACGCATCCCAGAGTATATCCTGGAAGAAAAATGCACCTCTTATTTCTTCCTAAGTCGAAAAATCTAAAGATCTGATATCAGCCACCGAAGCATCCCTTATTGCGTTGTTAATTCCACCAGTACCTGAATTCATCCTGGATCTGCACCTGATGTTCCCATTTGACCAATTGACGAAGCTTTTATGCGTTTTAGCCACTGATGTTTATGCGCGGGAATGTCACTGAGTGCTGGTTTTATGCACGTTTACTCAATGAGATTATAACTTTCCGGCATGCTCGTTACATCTAAGTGCAGTGACGAGAAGCATGTCTCCTATATTAGAGGCTAATCGGATCGCAACTTTGTCATTTGGTTCTGCACTTTACTGTTTTTATTTTACACGATTCTGCTTCTATTTGTTTTCCTTTTTCATATTTGTCTTCATTTATTCCATACGTGTAGGAGATTGAAATTTTCATTAAACGGATAATTGCAGCGGTCGCGTGATATTTACTCATCAAGGAAGTCGATGCAAGTCGAATTTGAATAAGACGTGCGTGAGCAAGATAATACTGGGGAACATAAAGTACCACAATTCTCAAGTCGAATTATGCGGTGATTACTTTAATGACATGAATGTTTATTACTACCCGGGATTTGTCATTCCTTTAATTCTCACTAATTTCATTGCTTATACTTTGGATTGATGAAACAATCTTTGTGTGTTTATGCATTTTCTTTGTGGGATCAAGAGTTTTCTTTCGGCCGGGTTTCAAGGGACGGGATATACTAAAGAGGGTTTCTTCATTTTAATCTTACCATTAGAATACCGGTATAACATTTTCCTTGTCGGTATGGGAATTTTTCCCATAATTGTTGTTAATATGAAAATTCGAAAGACTGATACCTGGCCATATCATTGTTTCAAAGAATATCATTTTAATAATATACTTCATTAATTATACTCATGGTTTATCTCGATTCTATGATTTTTTCTTTTTTCTTTCGAATATACCCTAAACATGTTTATTTTTTGAAACACCCTAAGGTATAATAACCGAAAAAAATATGGGAACTTATTGCAAATACTTTTTTTTTAAATTATTTTTAGAGCGTAAATATGCCAACGTTTGTAAATTCATCCAGAAATGCATTTATCTCGTATGTACCTTCGCTAGGGAAATATTTTCCCTGAAGTCTTTTATTTATTGTGATAGTTCGTAATTGTCATTTAAATAGTGATCGTTGTCGCAGAATGTTTGTGAGGACACAATACTGGTGAGTCAACAGTTCTCTCGATGGATTCGCTGAATATCTTTGTTTATCTGGCGAATAACGCTCGAGATGTAAACAATAGAAAGCCTCTCTGGCTTTTATTATCTTTCCCACACCTTCAACCTTTACCAGTAGGTGTATTATGCGAGAGTCGTAGAAAAATATAGTGATAATCTATACGTAACACTACAATAATTATAATCGTAAATTATAATTAATCGTATAAAAAGTACATCGTACATTTCTGACTGATAATAAATAGATAAAAACTGTGACATATTAGAGACTGAACACGAAATAATTTATCATGTGCATTTTTCTGTTCAAATAACAAAATTCGCTGGATTGAACTTTTTATATATCGAAATCATATTAATAACATTTGCTTAAAAATGTCCGGTGTTCGAATTGAGACAAATATTGGAATGGTTTGATTTAAAATACTAACAATGTGATTCTTTCAATTACATTAAAAATTAGACGAAAATGAACACAATCTTTTTTAATTTAGGATAGTGAAGGAGTAAATTTGCCTGTTTTGAAATAAATGATGTGTTGAGGATGTATCAAGTCCTGTATTTTTTTCTGAAACCCTACTCTTCAAGAAATTGCCGTTCTCTTCAAGGCGACGTATCATTTTTTTTTGATTTTTTAAAGTAGAGATTTAGTAAAAATCAGTTTGTAATTGTTTGCTATTCTTGACAATGGTGAGATCTAAAGATTATAATCTGTTACGTTTAATTTCAATTTAATATGAATTGAGTTAAATGAACATGGCGTTAATAATATCCAAAATAATGTCCACAAATCATGAAAATGTAGTCCACATATTCTTTGTAGAACATACATTCAACCTACCACAATTTTCACCTATTTAAATAATTTAAACAATTGTCACCAGGTTGGCAATGGTGAGGGAAAATGTAGAGCCTAGATGAATCCGAATAAAACACACAAAATAAAAAATTATGGTATCAGAAATATGGCTAATGTGACTTTCTTGAAATAGTTTTTTGAAAGACTTTCCAACAATTTTATATATATTTTCATTACATACTAATTGCAATGTTTTATTATTCATTACATTATGCAACCAAGGTTGTAGACGAGAAGTACTTTAGAAATAATGTTACGCAGCAGTTTACATGTTTTATTTACTCCGAGTTAAAAAATCCAAAATATATGAAAATTAAAGTTCAAAAGAATTGAAATTTAAGTGTCTTGTTATTTTCGAGATCGGCCATTTCAATGGAATTGTCAAAATTGAGCTATCTTAATTACAAAATTAAATATAACGATTTAAATGACAAAAAAAAGAGTAAGCTTTGACTAATTCAACATATTTTTGTTTGAAGAAGATTTTCTCTAAAGTTTATAGTTTTTGAGAAATAAAATTATTAATCATTTTTAGATTTCAAGAATAATAATTTCTTTTGACGAAAACTATAGACTTTACACAAACTTTCCTTAAAACAAAATCTTAGAATTTGTCAAAGAATACACTAAAATTTTTCATACGATTTTTTAAACGACTTTTTTAAGAATTTCGTTTTTTCAAAAATTTAAAAAATAAAAAATGATAACAAATATATTCTGAAAAATTAAACCATACTCTTTCATACATTCTAATACACTTTTATTCCTAGAAAATTTTGTCTAAAGTTTATAGTTTTCATGAAAAAAAAATTTGTTAACTTTTAAAAAGAAAATTTTCACTGCCATCACCATTTTGTGATCACGATGTTATTTTCGTTAATATTTTTAAAATATATCATAATACTGCAACTATTTTCTTCACCTTTAGCTAAGGAACTTTGTGGCCGAAAATAATTTTTCGATCAGAAAAAAATGTTTTGATCAAAAGTATAATTGATTTTTATAATCGTTTAAAATGTTTTCTTTAAAAGTATTAATCGAAGCAACCTTGGAAACAGCACGATACATACCTTTCAATTTTGTTGATGTTCGATTTTCATACGAAATACTTAATTGAAATGCAAAAGACGTCCTTCACGGCGTTAATGGGTTAACCTAACCTTAAATGTAGACAAACTTTTAATCGAAATAGATGGAGGTATTTTTTGACAAAATTAAGAATTTCTTATGTATATGTTAAAAAAAAACATTTCCACGTATAGAAACCTCCAGGTTTTTTTATTTCTTAAAAAAAATGTCGCATGTCGTGCAAACTGCATCTTTGAATTAATTTAATTAAATAAATAATTAAGTAAATACAATTTCTTCCTTTACTCCAAAAAGTTTGTAGAAAGAACAGCAAGGTTTAAAGGATAAGTCGCTTCAAACAAGGTCGCTTCTCTTGATATCATAAGTATACCGATGAACTTGTGAGACATTGACGGCAATGAGTGACATAATCTTAGAAAATAGGGCTAATTCGTTAAAAACGTTAAAGCAACATATTTTAGATTCATAACTTAATTAAGTGGTTCCCCTTTATTCAGTAATGCAAATAAATTTATGTGCATATAGAAGAATGTTGGACTTAATTGCTGATAAAAATATCCTCATTTGAATTACCGTTGGAGGGAAAATGCTCTGATTTAAAATTGCAAATTTCATGTTTATTCCAGAAGACATTGATTTATAACTTCATAAGTCAGATGTTATTACGTAGAACACTACAGTTGGTAATCAGCATTGGTAAAGTGATTTGTAAATCACAAACGAGAAAATAAAAATCCGAGTATCGTGACGTACGAATAAAATCGTTTTTGTACTTATTCCGATTACGGGCTTGACTTTCCGATACTCGGGTATTTCGTTTCTTTGTAGAGAATGAGTGCTCTCGATTGTTAGTAATTGGAACGTTTACTTTAATAGCACGACTACAATTGAAGCAATAACGATAAAAGAAGCGCAATCATTGTATTAGTGAAGCAAAGTTCGGTCAAGACCGCATCGTGCCAGTTTCTAACTTTCCGCAACCAAAGTCACGCCGACACAGGCAAATTATTCGCTGTTCTATATGAAACGAGTAACGATTATACAGCACGCGGGAATGCCAGGTGAAAATTATATTCCCGTTATAATGATAATTCGCAAGATGGGTTGAAAATTTGAGGAGTAATGTATTAAGTCGATTTACATATGCAAATTCCCTGAGAAAATATCAGGCTAATACCGTAACATTGCCGTAAATCGCGAATTAAATTTCATCAATTGGTATACGGAATTGTAGTGATGAAAATTTATGGTTTGACATAATTTCAAAATTATATTCGGTATTATGAAATGATAATTGCAACGATAATTTTCATTCAGGATATCAAATTCATCAATTTTCGAGACGAAACTAATAATCTTTCTGTGAATAAATTATTTTAAGATATTCTGTTTTGTTGCATACAATTCGTCATTATAATAGCTGATAATTTTGATGAGGTATTTAGCATAATCTCATGAATATTCTGTATGCGTGATGATTTTTGCATTGTTGACCACGCAATTAACAATGATCATATTGAGTATCGCCGACAAAACCTAAACAAAACTTCATTTTATCCTGATGCTTCAAAGTCGCATAAAATAGAAAGAAAGAAATAGGGACTCGTTGGTAACATGAAAATGAAGAGTAATCTGTTAATTTCTTTTTTCGACCGTGAGGTAGAAATAACTGATGTGCAGTCATAGAGCACAATACTGCGTTTTACAATGGAATGTACGCGATTACGTTCAACACTACATTAAACTGTGAATTACTTGGCGCTGTTATCGGCATTCAAAGTAGTTCTATTGAATTCTCCGTTAAGGAACTTTTGACAATATGGCACGGTTCGAGGATGATGACCTTTCACATTGTAACGCCGTTAGTATTATTATAAGTTTTAGAATATTCATGAAAATACCTATACAGTTACCTTGAATAATTCTATTGTTTATTATCACCTCGTGTTGATACTACTTTCCGTTGTCAATGAAACAAATAACTAGCTGCTATCTGTATGTATGGTGATGTACTAGGTGCTAAAATGCATAAACTGAAAACTCGAGGCATTTCAAAGTTGCTTATATTATCAATTAAAGAACGCTCTTAAATCATTAAAGAACAAAGAGGAAGAACTCGTAAAATTATAGGAGCAGGAACAAATGGACGAACAAAAACAACTTAGCACGATCTGGGCCTGATCAGAGAGGACTTAGACTGCTTAAGCAACTTTCAGCACGAATGTTCAATAATCAAAACTAATATATCGTGTACTGAACGTATTCCAATTTTTCTGGAAATATTGACAGTTTTGTAGAAGGAAAATGACGAAAGTAATGAATGTGAAAGACGCGTTTATTTCCAAATGAGAAAAATTCTATTAAAATTTGTTATTGCGGTCGAATGTCAACACCTCTCGGGCGACCGGATTGTTTCATTGAAAAAGATAACCGATTCGAGTGTGAATTCAAAACTAACAAAAGATTCGTACATATAAAAATCCTATTATCTCTCGTGCAATTTAAGTCACAAAAAGTGGCTGGAATGAAAACAATAGCTGCGCTCGAAGCGGAAAGGAACGTTAAACACATAATGCAAACGTTTTCATACATTTTAAAGTGATTTCGTATTGGTTTATTTTGCTGCTCCTTTCATAAAACGAAGTTAAATATTTATAACTACTAGATTGTTTACATTTAAACTCTTCTTGAATAGAAACGATTATTGTTCCTTTATATTTATAACCTTGGGATTGTTATAGCGTGTCGTTATTGTGTATTATATTGCAGACAACGTTCAGATGCCTCTGTTGATTTTATTTTTGCGTATAATACTGATTTTTAAAATACTGTAATTATTTTCATTATTAATGAATTAAAATGTAACTCATTTACTTTACCATAACTTGACAATTTTGTAAAAATTATATGAAAATATGTGTAGAAAATATTACTGAATTCGTCCATGAAACGTTTCGAAGGCCAACAGATGTTTAATTATCACAGAAACATAATTAAAGGAAGGAAAATGCCTTTAAAACGACGAAAGGAATGTAAAAATAAAATAAACTCCAGTGACGCAATCTGCAGTAACGTTTAACTGCAGAGAAATATTTGCGACCGTCTTGCCGTTGAGAAACATTTCTACCCATTGCGCGTGTTAAATTCTAAAACAAAATTGCGAAGATATACATATATATAAGTTTCAACTAATGGCGGACGTCGATAGTGCGCTGGTACATGGTATATACATATATTAATATATCCGTCTAAACTAAGTTTGTATATTTGTAGGAAGTTGTACTCTCCTAAAGCTATCGTCAGCAATGTCAAATCTCGCAAGCAAGCACTTCTCAAAACGATACTCGTATTATATATGTATACGAATGCACAGTTATATTCTAATGCGATTCCGCAAGTATAAAACTTGGTAATTGACGTCCTTTTTAAGCAGTATTATTCTTCACATTATGATTGAACTTAAGTGTTGTACGTAAATCATCTGCCATGAACGCAGGGTTTTCTCGGGCTATTATGTATAAAATATTGCGACTTTATGAAGTGAATATCTTCCAACTCCTTAGCTATGCTGTTCGTAGGGTATAACTTTTCCAATGATTAGTTATATACGATTGAAGTATATGTTAATAATTACCAACTAGTTTTTTATCTTATAGTTTTACACCTATGAATAATTTATATTATATGTTAAAAAGAATGGAGGTATTAGAATTTGATCGAGATTTACTGGAACTAATTTTGCTGAACACCTTTTACTGAAACGATATTTTGAAATAATCCGCATTATGGCGCTCGAAACACGATTTTCACTCTCTGATATATACCCCTACCACTTCCGGCCCATATCTCCTGTCCCAAATCGTTCACGTGACGCGTTTCTGGGGGAAGGGAGTATCGAAAGGAAAAATGAGAATCGGTATTGTGGTGGGAGGCGCAAAGCACTTAAAGCGCCGCCATGCGGTTTAGTTTGTCGGCCTCACGACGGCAACCACAAAGAATCGGGGAGTGCCTAATACAAAAATACTTTATCTTTATGAACTAGTTCTCTAGGATATCCCAATAAATCCAAAAAATAAAATAGACATGGCATCCAAAACTGAATTCGTATTACAATTTCGATGTTTGCGAATGCAACATGCTGGTTCTTCCGATGACTTTTAACTTTCGCTGAAATGAAAGTCGGGATTTTCTCAGTGGACGAAAGTCGGAGGTGTTCGTTTAAACAGAACGGAAGCGACGGAAATACAGTTTTAAAAAGTGCAAGGAGCGTTCGCTCAACCCGAAATCAAAATTAGGCTTCGTTCGGATGCCGGAGCGGAGAATGAAGGATGAAAAGCCTGATTAAATACCATCCCTTTGAACTCGGCGACCTCGTTTCGGTCCCCGGCGTATATCCCGCACCCTCCCCCGCCATTTTCCTTTTCTTCTCTTTTTCCTCCCGTCAAGGCGTACAGTCTGAAAACCCGAGTGTGCCGAATCACTCACTTCCGGCTTTCTCTGCTTCCCTCTTTTTCTTTGTTTTTCATTGCTTCTTTTTATGCTAGCCTTTAGTCTTTTAATCGTTAAACCGCAATTCTACAAGCACGTGACAGATTGCGGAACCGGGTGGTTCGATTCTTTGCGACGTCAATAGAAATCGCAGTTAGGTTAATTAATTTATGAAACTACAAAAATGTTGTAAGAAATCCTGGTAAGCATATGCATAATATATAAGATTAGATAAGATTATATATATTTTAACCTTGATTTGTGAACCGTATACGAATGATATACTATATGAAAGAGTAAAAATATCATCTGCATTTTGACAAATGTGATCGAGGGCGAAAATGCAAGTGTTTCAAACACAAATGTCAATAAAATTAAAGTCAAATTATAAATACAGTAGAGACCCAGTATAATTGCGTCTCGCTATATTTACAGCCTGTCATATTTTTCCGGTTCCGTTTCGTTATATTTACCTCTCGCCGCTCTCCTTTTCCCCCAACTTGCGGTCTGGGGCCTCAGGAAGGGCCTGCTGTGACGCCACGAATATAACGCAGCTGAGGAGAGTGGGAGAATATATGCTCCCCTTCTTTTGATAAATGTAACGAGACGAGAGGGGAAGGCGTAGAACCGGGTGGGTAAATATACCGGGACTCCACTTTACGATTATAGATAAACATTATCACAATGAATATCTGTTCTTTCTAATTCCAATCATAATAATTTTATTTTATTGTTTACAAATAACTAGAGCAATATTTTTATTGATGTAATTTGTAGTTTAATTATGTTTAACAATATGTTGATTTATCGGATTATTATTTGTAACTGACGTTACACACTTCACACGTCTTAATAAAGTCATTGAAAATATGAATAATCGGTTGGTAATAACCACAGTTACCAACTAAACAACTGTGAAACAAATACGAAATAATAAAATATTTATGGTAGTACTTTAATTAAAAACTACTAAGATAGTAGGAAAGGAAAAACTCTCAGTGGATTCGGGTTTAAATTATTGTTAAGCTGCAGTTTTTGAGTGTTTTGCTGGATGATGGGATTACATTACCTAGAGTTTCAGTTTCAAGAATCCTATCGAAGGCCGAACTCATAAATTCAAACTTCAAGACATGTTGAAGAGAAATTACGCCCCGTAATCCGTCTTGGTGTTCACCTCAGCATATTCGAATTTGCTAATATTTTCAGTTTCTGACACAACCTAAAATACATCAAACATTTTTATTTCATATTTCAAAATATGTGAATTATTAATTTGATTGACGTTCGATTAATACATCCCATTGTTTATTCGTTAAATTGAGCAATGTGGGCTTCGCTTAATGTCATATTTTATTTAAAGGACGACGAAAATTTCGGTATAATGATTACCAATACTGGAATATATTTTTCGCCATGACTTTAATGGAATTGAAGTTCATCCATTGGCCTGATTTTTATAGAATTTTGTATTACTGGTTTGATTTTACGTGCGTTAGAACATTCAATCTTAGTCAGTTCAGACTACTTATTAATAAAGTACCAAATTATTTGTTATAATCCCTAACAGAAATCAAAATCAGCCAAGCTAACACTAGACAGACGCTGGCAGCGAATCGTCACGTTTTGTTCGGACACGAATTCGCATTGCACCAAAACCTGTCTGTGTCTCGACAAAACGTGACGATTTAGTGCTAACTCCTGTGTGGGGCAGAGATTATACATTATTGCGATGTTGCTCTTATTAAATGAACATTACGCCATCATCGTGATTCCGATCTATTTTAATTTTAAAAAAGTCTCTTTTTCAGCAATTCTCTTGGAGAAATTTAATGTCCAATTCAGGTTGGCATATGCTGTAGGAAACTGACTTCATTACTATCTAAACAGTTGATCCAATGTAGTGGTTCAAACGTATAATTAATATCTTCAACGAGCCATTTGAATAAATCAAGCTTCCAAATATTAATATTCTAAATATTCTATGTTAATTAGAATAGGTTTCTTTTTTTTTATTTCGAGTCGCATCAACTTATCAGGTCATTAGTGACTATACATATGAGATACAAGGTAGCTTTACATTAGTTTTACATTAGTTTTATGGTAATTTTTTTTTAATTTTACTGAAGATGTTGATTGTTTTTAAATGTATACACAAACAGTGAAATAACTTTACATCGTTTAAGAATTCTTTCATTGTTGCTGGTAAATTAAGAGTTCTTCGAAGGTCTTCATATGCTGGGTGGATGTACCAGTGTTCTGTTGATTTGTATACTGCACATGAAGGGCATGTCGGGTTTGGGGAGTGATCGAAGAGAAAGCAATGCGTTGCATTCGAGTGTCCAATTCTTAATCTTGTTAGGACACTTTGTTCTTTCCTATTTTCTAAATTTGGCCACTTTGCCCAGATGTCTCTTATTTTATGGAGTTTTGCGGTCTCGCCTTCTTCAGCTCGCTTGTCCATTCTTCATTCCATTTAGTAATGGCACTTTGAAATATGGAATGTTTCAATTCTTGCCGTGTAAGGGGTAATATACTTATGTCATTTACGTCTTCTTGAGCGACTTTTGCAGCTGCATGAGCTTTCTCGTTACCTAAATCCCTTGATGAGAGGGTACCCAGACCAGGACAACATTTCGTGTTTCATTAACTTTTTCGACCTTTCCCCTTAAATTTTGGATAGGTTCCTTACCACAGTTGAAGCTGAGTAGTCCACCTAATGCAGATTTCGAATCCGTTAGGATTATTGCTTGATAGATGTTAGATTTTATCACGGTGTCTACAGCCTGTTCGATTGCAAAAACTTCTCTTGACAGAATTGTGAACTCCTTAGGAAGCTTAAGGGAGAGTTTTTTATTGTCATACACAATGGTACATCCTAGAACTCCGTTGATGATGGAGCCGTCAGTATATATTTGTTTGTATTCGACATATTTTTGTTCTATTAAATTATGAAATAGGATTCTGTATATTTCAGCTGGAGTATTCGATTTTCCTAAGGATTGCCCGTATATATCGAGATCAATTTTTAATTTTGGGTGGATAAATAGGTTTCTATATCGACATTTAAGGTGGCTTATTATGAACTCGGTGGATATTGGGTGTGAATTCCACTTTAAAACTATAGATCCCCCCTGGTCTACCTTTCCTGCACGAGGAGGAACATCGGCAGCGAACTTTTGGAGGTTTGCTACCTGTTTCCATCCAGCTTGAGAATACTTATCATGCTTTGAGGTCTAGTGGGTCCAGAACCTGGGTGCCTCGAAGTATCGAGAATGTGAACAAGGTGACCGGTGGGAGTTCGAGAGTGCACCTTCAAAAGGGGTGTCTGCAGTTTTTCTGCTCTGGTGGGAGTTCTCATCACCGCAAGAGGAGGTGCTTCTTAGGTAGAGAAAGCTCCAATGATGATGGTAGTTGGCAAAAAGGGGAGAAAGATTTGAGTAGATTTCCCTGACCAAATCGGTCACCCCATTAATACATCAATAGCAATACCCAATAGAATAAGTTTCTATATGGACATTTAAAGACGCTAATTATGAATCTAAAGTGAGAATTTCAAAATGGCTGATTAGCGTCCACAAAATTGTTGTTTTTTGCGAATTCAAAATGACAATGTAAAAGTCACTTCTGGACGCCCATCGTTTTAAAACAGCAACGTTATGTTTGGTACATATTTTTTTAAAGAAAAATTTACTTTTTTAGGTATATACTAAAAACCATCCGGTTTGGAATAAACCCAAATTTCCATGAACTATGTTTTACAGCATTTGATTAAATTTAAGAAGTCTCTTTTACACACAATAGTGAGCTTTTTTTATACACTAATATAAAGCTAGATAGTCCTTGTCCGTGGATTAAATCCTATTTCGAAAAGAATCGACAGAATTAAACTCCTGTTGAAAACGCTTTATAAAATTTTAAATTTTCGACCGCGGTCAAAGATTTGGGAAAACCCGTGTCCAACAGGGTTGCTAAAAAGGAAAATATTATCTCTACAGTTCAGTCTATTTGGAATATAATATTCGGCAAATACTTGCACGCGGTGGTGCATTCGTCCATGTGGGTATACGCGCGACGAATAAATCCGGACTCGATTGGAATCCAATTTTTAATTCACGCGCCGCTAATTCTCATTGGAAAGAAGATTGAAGCATTACCGGTTTGTCGGATGGGACGTCAGCGTGCAAGCTCGCCCGGCGACATTCACACGAGCTTCGTGTACGTGATCGCGCGAGGACGCGTACGTGTCCGTCCCCCAGCCCCAATCCCCCCACACCCCCGATTAACCACCCTTACTGAACGAGAGAAAGGGGCAATGCGAACAGTCGGACGAAGAGACAAAAGCGAAACGAATCGATTGATCTTTTTGCGCTCTTTACAATTTCAAGGCATAATGCTGCTGCCATGTTACGGCGAGGGTACAAGGTTTAGACATCTATGCATATTTCATCGATTTGTTGTCATGACATTTTTTAAAAAAATTTAGCCATCGGAGTACAATTACAATTTTGAATTTGGTTGTAGGTTTTATTGCTAATATGTGGACAACTTCGTGGATAACACAATTTTTCTCTGGTATAACCTAGAAAAATAAAGTTACCTCAGTAATCCCTGAAAACCTGGAATTTTTAGTTTGTTTTCAAACCTCAATACCAAATTGAAAAATAGTAAACATCATTTTGAAAAAAGTCGATTTTTTTCCAATTTATGGATAAAAATTGAGAAAATATTTGTAGAGTGTCGGCAAATTTTTTGGATTTATCTTCGTATAGTTTAGGCTTTTAAAAACGGCGGAAAGTCATTAAAATGAAAAAATTGTATTTTACGCACGGAAAGTTGTGTATAATAGTACATTACCTAACATGGGTGTAAAGTATACTTTTATACATGGGCGGGAACTGTAAATGTGTAAGGTTCCCGCGCGTGGATACAAAAGAATATACTTCACACCCATGTTAGGTATCCTATTTTCTGTAATTGCGTGCGTAAAGAGAGTGGAAAGTTTTGATGCCTGCTTCAACGCGTAAAGTAAACTTTACGCATGACCGATCACTTTACGAAGATCGTCGTCGTAAAATACTTTTACGCACACGCCCTTGTATCGAAAACTACTATTTCGATGCAAGGTCGTAAAACCAGATTTTACGGCTCGAATGCGATACCAGCGTACGAGGACCAGCGAACCCTTACGGCCGTGTCCGACATTACTTGTCGGTACTGAAAGCTGTAATAATTCGATTTCGCGGACTGCATCTAGTCCATATGGGTTATGTTTTGGATAGCGCAGATTTATGTTTCAAGGGATCTGCGAAATTTCATTTTACGGACTAAAAGTAGGCCGTAAAATTGGATTTTATGGCGATAGTACCGAAAAAAACGTTTTTTATCTGAATAATTATAATATAATACACTAAATTTTTTTCTTTGAGAGTAAATAGTGATTCGTCCATATTTTCTGATTGATTTTCAGCGACTGTTATTTGTATGAAATCAGTCCTAAACAAATTTCGGAATAATTATTTCTGCCGTAAAATTTTGTGATTTTTCCGAATCTGTCATCAGAATGCTGAAAAATAAAAACAAAAGAAGTTACATCTGTTTATTTAAAAGAATAACGACTTTTTTACTAAAAAACATTCTTTAATTTATATATTGGTCTGAAATGGGATCAGAAATAGTCTAGACAGTAAAAATCTTGCACCCATGGACCTTGATCTTCAAAATGGGAGGGTGCGCATTTTGAAATTCAAGATGGCGTCGTCCAACATGGCAGCCCAAAGCCGTAAAATTTCGATTCCTGTCGAGTTCATCAATGTATTTTGATGACATTTCCGTAAATTGTGTTATATTATGCTATTTTTGGACACTGATTACGAATCCGTTATCAGATTTCTCAAATTCACAATGACAGATCCAATATGACGGACGAAAAAAACAATATTTTTCGATTTTAGTAAAAATTTATATATAGGAGTTTTTTGGGTAGCTGATCGCGAATCTGTCGTCAAATTTCCCAAATTTAAATTGATGGATCAAATACTGCGGTTCGAATTATGAAATGTGCGTGGATTTTTATGAAATTCGGTACTAGAACGTTTTAGAAGTGTAAAATTTCGATTATACACTAAACATTGCAAAATTCAATATAGCGGGTACAAAATGGGGAATAGAAATGCAAAAAAATAGTTGAATTGGGATGTATCAGCCACCAAAAACACCATAATATACCAAAATTTATGGAAATGTCATCAAAATTCATTGTTGTACTTAGCAGAATTTGAAATAGCCTAAATTTTTCGATTTCGATCCGTCATATTGGACGTAGACACCTTGAAGTGCTAAATGCGCATCCTGCCATTTAGAAGATTAAGGTCCATCGACGCAAGATTTTTACTGTCTCGACTATTTTTGATCCGATTTCTGATCAAAAATATCAATTAAAGAACATTTATTAGTGAAAAAATCGTTATTTTTCTTTAAATAAACAAATATAACTTCTTTTATTTTTATTTTTCAAGAACTCTGATGATGGATTCTGAAAGATCACAAAACTTTATGTCAGAAACGATTATTTCTTTTTAGGACAGATTTGATACAAATGAGATATTCATGTTCACAATAATGGGGAATTTAATATGTCGGTCAAACAATACGGAAAATAACGAGTTTTATCACGATTTGAAATCTTTATTTTACATCATTTTTCAATTGTTTGGATATTATTCCTTGATGCTGCGAAGACGTGCCTCAATCTGTCTGGCCAAATTAAATTGTACAGAAATTTTGTCATTTTCATTCACAATACTATGATAAAATTTGGAAATTTTTCTTTTCCTTGATCGCTATTTCTGGATCACGCAAATGGACTGGAAAAAGATCGCGGATGTTGAATAAATACAATTTGCCTCCTTGAAAGAAAAAATTTGGTTGAACGTTATTTTATTTTAGAATTATTAAGATAAAACACGTATTTTTAAAACTTTTTCGTTATTTTAGGAATTCTTGCACTTGAAAAAAAATATGAGAAAAATACGAAAACTCTTTTATTTTTAGGAAATATACTTTTATGAAAAAATATTAATCTATTCAAGGTAGAAATTTCATTCGATTGCTTCATTTACTCCATAATTATTTCAACAAGAAAGTACTTAACTGATACAAGTCCTCGTTTTAATTTTCAATGGATAAATATGAAATAAGCTTTGTAATTAACTCATGCAAGAAGGTGAACAGTGCAAGAAGTGGCCGCGACGGGCTGAGAACTTTAATTTTGTTCCAGTCCGATTAAATTCCGGAAAGTTATGAGTAATTGTTTTGTTACCTTTCGCCTTAGATGGGAAACTCTTGTAATGCGCGTAAAATGTTTGAAACTCTTTTATGTCGGATTTAATTCAGTTTTTGTCGGATTTGTTTCATTTTTCTCGTGTGAAAAGAGCTTTGTAATACAAGTCTGAAATGTTCATTATTTCTTTGAAACGAATTACAAATTTGCAACGATCAAGTTAATGATTAATGTGTTTTGAATTTTCTTTTAATAATCGTATGTAAAAGTAACAGAAAGACTATAAACAACAATACAAATAATAATTTAATAAAATTATAAAAAGGGATTTGTATTAATATCGTCGGCTTCGTGGCTCAGGCGGTTAACGCACTGGACTACGGAGTCGTAGGTCGTCAGTTCGATCCCCGTCCGGTGAACAATTTTTCGATTTCGTTTTCAAGCAGCAGCTCGCTGTTGGTAAGACGAGCCACGTTGTTTGTTTACGTTTTCGAAAATATTGTTTATCTGGCGGAAATCGACTCATGACCGCCGCTGTACTTGGTGTAGGTTTCTGCAGTCCTACATTTCATACACAAATGTGAAGTATGGCGCCATCTTCGTAAGTCGATCTGCAGCTCTCGCAAAATTCTCTCGATTAATAACAATATGGCTAAACTTAAGTAAAAAGGGCGATTCCGCCCGTTAATTAATAAATAAAAAAAAAAATATACTTATTTAAAAATATACTTATTTTTAATGTTCTAGGTCGATAAATTGTTATAAAATATATAGTGTGATAAAACAATAACAAAATATTTTCTACATTTGTAATTAAAAATAATAAAAATCAAGATATTTCTAAAGTTTGTTATGATAGTAAAATGAAAGTATTGGATAATATGGTAATTTCCTATATAAATGCGAATAACAGGAAACAACATGAATGTATGAATTTGTATTTAACAGTACTTTCAGTAATATTTATATGGGAGGGACCATTTCCCTCTCCCACTTGACAACGATAGCCACGCCCCTTGTTACTGTCATGTGATCTGAAGTGTTCACGCGGTCACGTGGAGTGGGGCGAGTAGGAGTGAGAGACTGTGGCAGAGAGGCCAACTGGAGGGATCGTATTATATTGAATTATTGTTTTTACCGTTTAAAATCATTTTATATATTTGAACAAAATAAGAAGCTACGAAGATACATCTAGCGTTTGAGTTCTAGTTTGATAAACGCAAACTTTGTACATTTTGTATAATTTTTGTGCTGTGTAAAACCGATAACGTTGTATAGTTAAATGACTCAGCGTATCTTACGGAAATTGCAGAATTTTGATTTTCTTATTTCAATTTACATTTTGCCAAACGTGTTGCGTGACTACGAGGAAATAGAAAAGAAACAACAATATACATGAACGGGATGCAGAATACTTCTGTATTTCTCGAACATGGACGGTTATTGGAATTCGCGCAAAACTAGTTTTTCTGCACGTATGCGAGACATCTTTTGTGCTTTTCTTGAAAAACAAATGTCCTATCCTCAATACGCTCCGGAAGCGAAGAAAAATATCGACGTTTGCAGAAACGAAACGCGGAAATGTGCTTACGAAACTTGAAGAAGACTGTAATAGAGTATGCGGAGCAACAAAGAGGGTCCGGGGGCAGAGGGTGTGGGGGTGGCAGTCATAATAATAGTAGGCAGTACGACATTTCGCCGGTGGTTAGTGTGGGTGCACGCACACGCACAACGGCTTAATTGGGGCATCTCCGACCCAGGATAAAATTACCCGTGAATCGGGGGTAAGCCTGACGGGGGATGAAACAGACATCAATTTGCGGAAATCAAGAGCTCTCCTTGCCAGGGGAATCGAGTCGTACAGTTAAGGGCAGATGTACACGCGTGTCTATACGGAGGAGGATTGTTACATCAACTCCATTTTCTCAAGGGACCGTAAGAGATGTTCGATACATCAACACTCCCGGAGAAAAATTCTCGCGTATGAAATACCTCGCGTGTACTTCGTTGACACTAATTGACAAGTTCTTTTAGCGGAATATAACCACTCACCTGCGGGATGCATCTCGGAAATTTTAATTGCGAAAAATTTCGGTAAAGTGCAACATGAGTGTTTACTCTACCTTGAATGTGTCTCGTTAAAAATCATTTTATTGAACAAATTATATATAAATTGAAGTGCGATGAAAAGGTGCTTCAGAAATATGCTGTTTTAATTATGCGACATTCAGAGTCCTTCCGAATGTTTGCAAATGCGTTAATACGATTGGCCCTGAAAAAGTCTTTAATTCTTTATGAGGTGTTTGTTTTTTAATTTAAAACTGTTTTAATTGCGATCAAAAATATTAATTTATTATTTTACACATCTTTATCATTTGAAACTAACAATGAAATAAGAGCTACAAAAGCTCTGCGTGTTGGGAAAGCACCGTATCAACCCCAATTTCTGTAATTGTAAATTATATGGCGTGTTGAAGTTGGCACATAACAAGATGAAATCTAATTGTATGAAAGACCTTACATTATTTTAAGATTAAAGCGTGTATATTGATAATCTAGGCCGTAGCTTAATTGTATGCTGTAATACATTAATTTATCATATCGAAAACTATCTTTGGCGAATATATTTTTTTAATAATACTGATAGGCGAACAGTCATTTGAATTGCCTACTACATTTCAAAAAGGTTACAAATTGGTTTAACGAACGAATGTACTATAAAGCGGTAATGACTATCCCAACTGATTAGACGCGTTGTTAGTTACTGAAATTGTGGTAAAACAAGCCAAATATTGAATTGCTTACACCTAACAATAACTTCAGTACGAAATCAAAAGCAGTATCAACTGGTCTAAATAGCGGAGAAAGACAACTAACTAAAATATAATTCATCAATTGTAACAATTTAAAATTTTCCTTTCATTTTCTCGGTTAGATGTTACTCGGGGTTATTTGAGTTTGCTGATAACGAATCATAAATCAAATTTAAAACATTCACGCGGTTCTAACACAGAATACTAAAGGGTTAGCAAAAATATAACCAATTACTTGAATTATTGGTGCTCGATGAATAGATTTCAGAGATGTCACCTACTCTAAAAGAATAATATTCTATTTAAAATGTTATCTTCGTTTAATAAGGAAGGTATTTTTCCATTAATAAAAATAAAAATGATCATGTGATTGTCTTATACTTAAGATAACGTCTTAAAAAGGTCGTTAGAATATCCGATTTTCAATTGGAACATACAGAAAGTCAAGAAAAGTGGAAAAATCTTATGCCGAGTTACATAATCCACAATATTATAGCACGAAATTATTAATTATAATTATTAAAAAATACGTTGGAAAATGTGCTTGTTGAACGTGAATACAGTAATTAGCAAAGTTTGCGAACCAATATTTATGTGCGGTTAATATTGTATATTCATACACCGCAGTTTCGCCGTTACTATATCTATGTTTACTTGTTAAGTTACTTTAAACAAGTTCTGGAGTTAAACATTTTCATTTTCAACGACTTCTTTAAGTAATAATTATTTTCCGAATAAAATGTCTACAGTACAAATACGTAATTATAAAATTCAAGTAGTTGACTCAGTCTATTTACTTTCGTCTTTTAAACAGTTCTTTCAATTTGAAAAATTGAACGAAATGTATATTTCAATTTATGCAGTTCGTTGAAGCTCAAGAACATATATATTACATTTTATCATAGTATGCGTAAAATGCGGCTTTACATATTTTTGATCATTTTCAAAAACTATAAGTGACCATAACAAAAAACTATAAGAACGAAAAGTTCATCGTGGAATATACTGGCATTTATTTTGACATTTTATGTTTAGTTTTTACCAAATTTTTAGAAATTGCCAGAAACATAACAAAGATTTTTCAAATTTCGGTTACTCTTTGTTTAATTGTAAGCATTTTGTATTCTTTACAATTAAAACAATTCTGACCTATATTATTCGAAACTCAATTGTTCATAAACTATTAACTTTTTGAAAAAATTGCAACATTTTTTCAGATTTCGGTAAATTATCGGAAAAATTGCATGTCCGAAATAAAAAAATCTTTTCGATGTATTTTGGCCTCCTCAAAACGAATATCACTATTTTTGGCTCTAAAAAATGTATAAGTCTACATATTTCTATATTTTTTTTTGTTTTTTTTTTTAATTTGATGTTATATTGGAATTTCTGATGGCTGAAACTTAATTTAACTTTGGAATCTTCAAGACCTCGACAATAGTTGGATCTACCTTTCTTTTTATGGTATGTTCGATTTTGGTATAAAATAGTTGATTGAAATCGAAGTAAAAGAATTGATTGAGAAGCGATTATGATGATTGATAAGAATTGTTTATAATGTTGTCACATTGAAACTTACTTAATATCATTGTTTCTTCCATAATAGGCATTCCGTAAACTATCGAGCTTTGAATATTTTAGGTAACCATCAATGGTCATACATATTTTAGTTGATGTTGCAATGTATTTCAAGCTAAAGCGAATCCAATAATACCGGAACTCATAAATGTATCGAACTGCATGATACAAATTGCAATTAATAAACCGAATGCATTGTTTCCCTAACTTTATTAGTATCGAACGAAACCTTTTTTCACACATAGCTAGTTCAAGAGTTCAGTATCATTCTTCACGTAACCATACGTCAATAGTTCAGAGTCGTTCAGAGTTACTTGGCGCCTATGTGCAAAACTTTATGTCACTTCGATAAACAAGTTTCAAAATGCTACATCGAGTGAGCACGTAACAAATAGAATATTTTGATCACTTAGAAATTGGAGACAATGTCGTCGGTCTTTTGTCAAAAGTTTCGACTAAGGACGCCATAGTCATTGTGATTGACGCTAACGACGAAAGCGCTTGTTACGTGAACGGTAAATTTATCAATAATAAACGTCAATTGCGCCGAGAAAATGAGCATGTATTTTAGTTTATGTTGCCTAGGTATATTATAAGGATAGTTTTAAACATTAATATGCGATATCGAACAATAAAATTCTGTATTTTACGCATTTCATTGTAAACCAGAGTTGAAAATCTTCGTTTTCAAAGTTTAACGAAATCGACTGTACAATTGATTAAATTAAAGGCTCTCTAACTTTTCGAAACTGGGTTGCAATTAAATACAGAAAAATTGGGTTTCTTTCTATTTATGTCTCCTTCCATTAAGTGTATTTTACTTTAGCATTTCTTCATCTCAGCCGTAGAATTAACTTCCTACTATTTCATTAACCTCGCGAAATTGTTTTCTTTTTTCGCTTTACAAATAATAGTTATGTTCATTTTCGCTACCGCCTACACCATATTATGTATGATATTACTCCTACAGTTATTTTCCTCCGTCTGTGTAACCAGTAAATTTTATCTTTTCTATTAAATTTGCTTTTTCTCAATTAATTAAGAGTTTTTTTCCTCCACTCAACAAATTCTTACTCTTAATACTCCCGCACCCGTTATATTTTCCTCAATTTCACTTTTCTTACCACCAACATACTACTTGCTTATCTCTCGCAAGATCTTCGATTGATAAAGATTTACATCTCTTTCTATTTCCTTTTTTTTTATTGCAGCTCTGTGATCAAGCGGTTTATATTTTGTATTATTGTTTGAACTTACTTTCTCTGGTTTATTTCTTTTACACTAGTATATTTGTTCCTGCTTTCTAGCAATGTAATTTATCTATCTTTATTTTCATTTTCATATTCCTATTGACATTGTTAATTTTGGTGTTGTTATTTTTTAATGCAGATGGCAAAAAATGGGTTTTCGTCGGAATTTCTGGACCTGAAATGACAAATAAAACTTTTTTGTCAACTCCGTGAACGAAATTCTATTTCCCACACTCTTTTTAGTGCGAGAAATGCCAGATTTGCACACTATACTTAGCACGCTCAAATCAGATCTCGAAAAATGTCTATAACGAATAAAAAACGATATACGTGGAAATAACTATCTTTATTACACTCATTATACTCGTGCTTAAATCTCCTACTTCATACACTTGTAACGTAATAAGGTATTTACGATACAGAAGGCGTGAAATGGTTATTTTCTGCCCGCATCAAAATAGATAATCTGAAAGGAGAGAACTTTAAAGCTCAAGAAGATTAATAATTCAGTGTTCGGATGCAAAAACGTCTTAACCCTTCGGTCTGACTCACCGTAAGTAGTAACAGCCAGTTTCGCAGTTTTTTGCATTTTTCTCGTTTTGCTTGATAGATAGCAATGTATCGCCAGTGACAAAGTTGTAGGTAATGAAAATATATTTAATTTGTGCCGTCACTTGTTCCGATTCGATCAAAATTATGCTCAGGGGAGCCTTCGGATGTCACTTTTTTCACCATCTGACGATCGCCACAGCTCTCCGATAAGGAAAAACGCGACTTCCGAATGCTCCTCTGGACACAATTTTCATCAAATCGGAACGAATTACTGCTCAAATTAAAGATATTTTCAATACCTACAACTTTGTCATTGGCGGTACATTGCTATCTATCAAGCAAAACGACATAAATGCAAAAGATTGCGAAACTGGCTGTTACTACTTAGGAGGACTCAGACCGAGCGGCTAAGGCGTTTTTGCATCCGAGTACTGGTTTCAACTAGACTTCCTTAGGAGTAAGCCTTTTTGTATTATTAGAACTAATAGATAGTTGAAAATCAATCCAGTGATTTTTTTTTCATTATTATGTCACACAAAATGTCCATTAAAATTAGTTGGCAATTTCTCAACTTTAGTAACCTAGAGTAGAGTTGTCCAGTTTTTTTGAGAATTTGGCAAGTATGTTGTATAATGGTAGCGAGGGTGATGCCGCATGCCAGTCAAATCACCAACCGAGGCGCATAACTCTTATTTTTCGCCCTTGATCCGGAAAGTACTATATCGATATGAAAACTTGATCCCCACTAGCACAATTTGATGAATTTGTACTATTCTTAGTAATACTTTTCAATACAGAAGTTGGAATTCTATTTTGCTTACTCTATTCTCTTGAGTTCGTCTTGCATTCCCAATGGATTAAACAGGTTTAACGGTTTGTAGCAACGGAAAGTGGTACACACGCAAAAGTAATAACTGGAACGTTACGAACCTGGTGTAGTATACATGTGATCATTTATTTAGTAATCCGTAATTGCTTACGTCAATTGAAACGCATATACGTTTGTACAAAACAATCGGTAAAAGTTCATACTATGTGGGTTATTGCATGCGTAGCCTGGTGTAATTCAATTTATACGTATCAACGAAACGAATGAGCAAATGAGCCTCAAAGTCAAAAAGCGAACGTAATTTCCGTCTCAAAATAACGACGTTTACGACCACAGTCGACTGTATTATTAACTTAGTTACATCGCATCTGAATAGTATACCTGTGGTAGCATTGCCATGGTTGGGTTGGTGCTTATGGAATAATGTTTGTTTTTCATCTTCACAAAGAGCTGAATACGTTAAATTCAACGGAAGTTTGTAATTAACGTCAAGTAAGCGATAAAAGGTTTTGCGCAGGCGAACGGACGGACTGTATTTAAAAAGTAGGTTATTTAATTCGGAGGCGATCTTATTAATATTAAATGAAAGAACAGAACGACAAATAAAAGTCAAAGCGACCGGTAAAGCCCGTTGGCGAAGTAGTATATTTTCAACTAACGCTAATTGAATTAGCCAGGCGAAGCGGTCCCTGACGTATCCTGTCCGACGTAGGATTCAGGGAAAATTCAGCGCGGCAAAAGTGCCGTCTAGAGGGACAATTTGCACCACAAAAGAAATGGTCGCCGCATACGTTACCCGCCGACGAAATGTAACGCGCGTTAATAAACTCGACGCTAGCAGCGGTGAGGAAACTATCGGGCGCCGTTTTTCTCGGATGTGCCCCAGTTTTGGGAGGAAAAGCAAGAATAAAGCTGGGAGAGTCGTTAAAGGATGTCGAGAATTCGATGCAGTTCTTGGTGTCACGTATGAATAAACCCATTGTAGCGCATGCTGCCGTTTGTTAGGACGGGCAAGTCCCGGTGGAAACCGCGATGTACAAGCGGCCGCTCATCACCTGTATAACGAACGCGAAACCCGCTGTATTTTCGCGGCAGGATGGCTAAAACGAGGCGGGTAACGAAGGCAAAACAAAAGTGCAATGCACTGACCGGAACTGCAGGAATAGCCGCTAAGCCGAGATATATATCGGTCCCCTTTCACCTCCTCCCCTTTATTCTCCTTCACTTTTCACGGGATCCAGAATTTTTGGTCTACTCTTTACAGCAAAGGGAAACTGGAGTAGGGGCAGAGAGGAAGGTCGCACGTTTTCGAGTACGGGATCAAAGCACTGATCCGAACAATGGGATCGAGAGCAATGGCTGGACGTAATCCGAACGCGTATGCATGCGGAATGCGCAGGCTATCGGCTTCGAGTAGAAATCAAGACGACTTGACCGAGAGTCTTTACACGTAGAAATGTACCCTCCGATTCCGCATTGGGACTCGCAATTCCGATATCCGGCCATGTCGTGCGTCAAGCAATGCGAGACTTCGTGTCTTTGTACGCCAAGGATGGGTTCTTGACTCGATATATTCATGTAAGGGAAACAACCAGTATTTCCTAAATCGTTCTTACTGATTTGCCATTCCCCTATACATTCACAACTTTATATATTCTGAAGCATTTTTTATTACTTTTAAATATTACTATATTTGACTTTTTAGCAATTGCTTGGTTGTGTACTGGTTGTGACCTTCTGTGTGGTGCTTACTGAGCACTGGTCGCCGAAATTCTGGACCCCAGTACCGAGCAGTCCCCAGTACTGTCAACGCTGTGTATTGTTCTCTAGTACTGGCTCCTGCCGTCAGCAAAACACTTAATCAGCTCTCCTTTTAAATACCATTTTTATTGATTTTTATTGATCCCGATCCTTCAGATCAGCATGCTGACGCCTTCACTGCTTTGCTTATCGCCTAATTACCTTAACAAATTTAATATTATTCTCATGAAGTGATTAGGAAAGAGCCCGATTACATTCTTTCTTTGATCGTCCAAATTATCGATACCACTGATAAATAATCAAAATTGATTGGAGGCCTTTGAAATTTATAACTACTTAGCAGTCCGGAGAGGGGCTTTATGTTATTTCGCGTTAGTGCTCTAAAGGTTCGAAACGTACTCAGAAAGCAGCGTTTGCACGTTTTACTACCTTATTCTGACTCATTACTCTGAGACTACTAAGTATCTAATTAAATTAAAGTGCAGGCAGGTTCGATTTTCCAATTCTTTTATCTTGCTAACGTCCAAGTTTGATACATCCTATGTTATTCTAGCCAGTTTGGACTTTCTTCCTTAACATATACTGGCATGTTCTTTTCTTGATTTTAAGATTTATCCGTAAGCCATTGCGGATATCGTTTTGTAAGCTCCTAATGCTCTTATTCAATCATATCTCTGTGATCATCAGTTCATTTTAATTCCATAAAGTCTTCCCTAAATGGAGGTCATGAAAATAATGAACGGAAAGAACAAGTCAACATCTTTTCGAATATTAGCCCCTAATCTCTCCTAGACATGTTGCCCAGTGAGTTCTACAATGTTTTCGTTTCCTTCGCCACACTGATGCGTTTCTTTACTTTTACGTTTCATTCGAAAGTGTCGAGGAGATATTTGAATTTGTCTGAATTCCATTTATTTTAACTCTTCGTTTTGTATTGGTTAAATGACTTTTTGATTATAGTAGGATAAGAGGTTCAGTTGTGAACACGGTTTGGTTTTGAACACCTCTGCATATTTTGTATATTTTGATTCAAAAGAAACGAATCAGATTCGACAAATGTCAAGTGTGTGTTATCGCTACATCTAGCTTTTGTGCGAATATGAAAGCAAAAAGTTGCTTGCGTTTTAGCTGCAAACAAATTTATTTTCTGACATCTATACGTCGCCACAAATCTCTTTTTTAGTATTCTTAAAAGCCATACAAATCAAATTTAATCAAATGAAAAGATAAGTGCAACGCATAGTTACAGAGTAAATTTATTGAATTTAGTGATTTAATAGCGACAGACACCAACTACAATGTGCTAAAGGAAATTTTGTTTCATGAGGTTTTAATGTAGCAACAATCATCAGTAGTGAACACCCCAATTGGTTCGGTTGTGAACACTCCTTTTTTTTATAAATTATAAAATATTGTTGTATATATTGTATAATTTACAATCGATCCTTCATTTTCCAAGTTTTCTCAGACCGGCTTTCATTCGTTTTACTTTTCTCTGTGCGGGATGAAGTGTGCTCAAATACGTAAGACCTACTGGCAACGTAAACATTGAAGAGGATGAAGAATAATAGGTATCAATAGTGCCAGCTTCTGTTCTTTTTCTGTTGTTGAAGGTTTTTGAAATCAATAAATTATCATTTCTATATATAGCTGAGGCGGTTTTACTTCATTTTTTCCTATTTTTAGTAGATTTTTCAGTGGTGTTCACAACCGAACCACATAAGTATGTTTGCCAAAAATTACGACTCTACTAAATGTTTAACCAAAATTTTGTAGTCGGTAAAATCAATTTAGTTTCTTCAATAGTCGTTAACTAAAGTCTCTAGCTTCCCATACATATGTCTCCGTAATATCTAATTGAGCAAAATTTATGAGCCAAAAATATTTCCCCTACCTTACATCTACGTGATGAAAGTTACACTTGGTTCTTTCTGCACTACTCTGTACCACGGTATACTGGTCCTATGGACTAAGATCGTGCTTGAAAGTACCGGTACTACAATGAGATATGCACATGAAGTCTCATCGAAATTCTCAACAACTCGTCTTCTTCAATATATCAACAACACATTATATTCCTCAATTTTCTACTTACAAGTCAGTTGATTATTAAAACCTAGAAATAAATTCATATTTTATTATATTAGTACAAACGATCGAGAAGAAATTAATTTTGCATCGTATTCTAGATGCGTTTATTATTATTCTCTTCTTCCAAACTTTAGAGTGTCTATATCCGATTAGGGAGCAATCAAGCCAAGGACATTGCAAAGCAAAAATGAAAAAGACATCAACCGAGCCTATGGTTCAAAACCACTTTGTCAGGTAAATTTTCAAATTATTTTTTTAACACACTCTATTTCAGATAATATAACAATAATTTACACCTTAATGGAGCTATATATTTTGAATTAATTGCAATTAATTAGAAATATATGTAAAAATGTTGTTGATAAGTTGAAACTTATTTAATACTGCAGAGATTCTTTAACTGTTTGTTATTACTTTAAGTGGATATTCGGAAATCATAGATCATGACATCATGATACTGATATCTATTGCGTACTTTAATAAACTAGATCCTGTTGGGTATGTTCTATTACTGGGTACTGCATAACGTGATCATTGCATCGAAAACATATTTGTTCAGATTCCCATTCCAACTTGCAGTTGCAGTATTCCACGAATGCTGAAAATATGAAAACGGATGCTTTTGATTATATGCTTCGAGAAAATAGACCTTCGAAAATGCAACGTTAGCAGTGTACCTTGTTTATTAGCAAAAATTATTATAATGGTCCTTTATTTTTTGTTTAATAATCATCTCGTAACGATCTACGAATATTGGGAAAGTCTTAATTGACATGCAAGACTTATTTCACATGCAGAGAGCAAGAAAAGCTAATGGAAACACAGACACAAGGTAAAAATTGTCGTAACATAAAATAATAGTAGAATTAACAACCTGAAAAGTTGTGGTTGGTAGTATATTTTATTTTGTTTATGTTGAATTGAAATAAATACGACATATTTAAGCCAATGCCCAACATTTCCAATTCTAAAATTGTAAACCTTGATTCACGATCAGAAGTTACTCTTTATCATTATAATTAATTTACGAAAAGATAAATTGTAAAATTCGAGATTCATATTATTTTTTCAATTAAAACCACCATTGAGAATCCATCATTTGCATTTCGAAATTATGCTTCTTCGAGTAGAAGCCATTACACCTCAAACACGGTTTGAACCAGATTGAATAACTTTTTCGTGTAAAATTGTAAGATCATTCGCAATAAAAAAAGGTTATGTTTTCTACGTTTTTGGGGCCATATTGACAAATTTGTTGATCGCAATAAGAAATGAACTTCAGATTAGAAAACACTGTAGAACTGTAGTATAAAAATTGATATTAATAATGTACGACAGAACTATATTTTGCAACACGCAGAATTAAGGAAATATTTTATGGATTGTTGGACGTAGTTTAGTGTATAATTAGTTTAAGCTTGAGAGATATTACAACCACAAGAATCGCTAAATATGTAGTAGTTCGTAATATTTTTGTCTGTATGTTCTGTAATCCCTACCTATATTAGTCTATTGTCACCTCCTAATATTTGCTGACAGGACCCTCTCATTATTAGCTTTTCCTCTTGACAGGCTTTCAGCATAGCGCACGCAGTCGACGCATGCGCAAGCATTTATAACAGAGAATTGGCTAATAGTGGGAAGGAGAACTTTAGGATATTAATGTTATTAAATGTATTTAATTATATATTAAAATTGTGTTTATGTCTATTCAATGTCATAAAAATAATTTCTTAAAAGTTTGGGACATAACTTTGTATCATGTGTACATTATATTTATTTCAATCCTATTATGTTTCTGGAACATAATACTACAATATAAGTAGAACATTTTGGAATGTTTGTAGTTTCAATAAGGTAGAAAAGTGTACGTCCAGCAAACTTTACTTAAACATTTCAATAAAATTGAAAACTGGACCATATTCTGGGCGCTATTTATGGTGGGTTCTAAAAATAAACGTTCTATCAGCAGTGTTTTATAAAAACGCGTTATCGCTGGCACAAATCTCGCAGAATTTTACGTACACGCAGTAAATAAACGGCTTTAAGCTCCTGTTCGCAGTAGATAATCCCGCGATAACGGCAGGCAGTAGAACATTCCTAGTTTTGCCGGGCGCGTACATAAACGCAGTATTTCTACGTGTAAATGCTCAAAGCGAAATAAACACAGAACCGCGCGCAGTACCCACGTACAAATATATACAGGCTTCCTACCGTGTAAACGGGCCTTTGAATAATTGAATATCAATTACATACTTCATTAGCGGAATGCTGGCAGCGAAAGAAGCGAGTTGCATTTCGAGTTTGGCTACTGCTGGCTGGATCTCGTACTGATTTATCGAATCAGTACTTTGGAGTTCGAGGCCAAAGAGAAATTCAGCAACGGCGACAATCTAACGACTTCCGGGCGACTGTCACCTGGTTATTGCACATGCGCAACCTTTTACCACCAGCAGTGTCGTTCCTGACTATTGCAAGACTGATTACCCCGGAAACATTTGAAATTCCCCCTCCGACGTTCTGGAAGTCTGTTTCTCTCGCGCTGGAATAGAAGTTGGTTTTCGTACTCTCGAGGTATCCGTTGACGACATGACCATCCCATTAATAACATTATACCCGTAGTGCTCGAAAGTTTTCTCGTTTGTCAGTCGATCGGTTCCCCCACTATGTCGACGGGCATTTTACACAAAACTTCCCCAGTGGATGGCGTCAAAGTAGCGATAAAGATTTTCACTTTGACGGTCTTAAGGTCTCGACGACTCGCAAAAGAAAACTTTCCCGTAATTCAATTTTAATGTTAAGATTTCATCAGGATTGCTTCAATTTTGTTTTATGCCTAAAATTTTCAAATGTCCGCAGAGGCCCCGAGGACGCAACCTGTTCATCGCTTCTGTTCAACCCGTTTCCTGATTTACACCGGCATGGGAATGCAACGTTATACCCATGTATCGCCTATATTTCGGACGGGATTTAATCACGTCGGTTTGCGATCAATATGTACGATTTTAATTATATCTGTCACAAGTTTTATTTAACAAGAATAATAAATTATGTAGAACTCTCAAACACACAAGTTGTACATTGTGTTTTTATATACGTAGATACATCCAGTTTCCTAGATAAGTTTTTACTAAAATCTCTGTTACACTTTGCGTCTATAATGTATACAAGTATTTCTTACATGGATCTTCCTGAATGTCGGAAAATTTAGGTTTTAAATAATTTATATGGTACTGTTCACCAAACTATCTGTATGAATCATCGATTTAATATTGGACAATCGTTTATCCTTGGGCTGTGTCCAATACTGCACGGAGCTGCTTTGCCTGTGTCACGAGGAGCCAAAGAACGTGGGGCAAATGCCTTCTGGCTGCTTTCACGCTGCGCTGGAGCTAAAGCAATTTCCCTCTTAGCATTAATGTTGTATTATCCCATCAATATTTAAGGAGAGTCCTGCAATAGCTACCGTTGCCGTACCATCCAGCACGTCCTCACGAATATTTCACGACCCTCTTCTACTGCATATGCGTATCTGTGTATACCCCTTACTCCAGAAACGTTGGAGCGAGAGGAGAGAGGAGTACGCGTGGGCCACTTACGTTGCGCCATCTTCGACTTGGTCGATCATTTATTTTCATAAGGCTGCCTCAGCAAATCCCAAGAATTCTCTAACAAGGTTATGAAGCTTCCATAGATACTTTAGGAGGAGTCGCCTACTTTACGAGACCATCCATATACTTCTTTTTCATCAGCAACCGCCGCGGCAATGAGGAAGCTATCCTAGCACGTTGGATAACCTGCCGGGAGACATTACTCTTAAGAAATGGTGGCGATAACTTAAGTCCGTGTGGATTTTCAAAAATGCATGCGCACTGGAAATTCGGTACAGAGTTTCCTACCGGCGTATACCTGGGTGCATAGGCCAAGGTTCTTTCGAGAGTCTACATTGCATTCTTAATTCGTCGAGGCTCAACCATAAGGAGCCAGGCCATTTTCTCTTTCACCTTCTTTTCCAAAGTGGAAACGAACAGAGCGTGAAACGACTGCCGCGTAATTATGCACGTGATATACAGAGAACAATATAACACCAAAATTTCGGTGAGCTCGGTGAGAGAAAAATGAGTTCACGGCATAGTTATATACTTCACTTGATTCTTTCAATTTTGCTGTACAATTTTTTAAAAATTAACTCATTCAGAATGTATCTAATTGAAGTAAACCTTAGATATGAACTTACCTATTGTAGAATAATCAATAGGTCAACAATCTAGAAGATAGGGATGTGAGGTTATTAACATTTTTATTTAAAAAGACGTTACTTGATAAACGTCAATAATTAGTTTGGTTTTAATATTTTGTAATTTGAGGCAAACGTTTCGCGTTGTAATTAAAACATAATGTGTGATATATTCTAGTAAAACCTTCAGGTGTACATTTTATGCTTAATATTATGGCGAAATAAAGTAAACGTAGGTACACTAACAGTGGACTAAATAAATACTAATTTACACGCATCCATATAATGAAAGAGTTTCATGGGACATCGTTTAGCATGAAAATGAGTAGAAACAAGCGCGAAACTGCTATTATACTGTGTTTATTATTGTTGTTAAGTACATTATTATAGTTATTACTCACTCTCACTCGGTAATTCGACAAACCAACGATGCGGCTTGACACACTCGCAGGCGTGTGAACAAAACTCGCTTCTGGAATTAACGAAGCTAATGATTCTGTCATAGCAATCGGGTTTCAAACGTAAACGTATCAGTTCGATCGATCCAACTCAAGCGTTTACAGCAATTCATCCAAATATGCCTTGTGCAAGCACTGGAAGAACAATGAAAGTGCATGTTGTTTGCATAAAACAAAAATTCTCGATCATTTTTGAAGAAAACATAATTTCTATAGTTTTATAAAATTAATTGAACCTTGAGCAAAGGTAAAAAGTTTTCCTTTAAATTTTGTGGCGTAAATGAATTCAGAATATCTTGCTCAGATACTCCAATTACAGCAACGGACCCCATCCAACGTTTGTTCTGCACCGATCTACTCTGGTAGGGAAATTAACATTGTAGCTTATGCTCCATCGCTTAGTTCAAACTCCTTTGAAGTCCAAGGTCAGATTTCGCATCGTACATTGAACACACTAGTGTTCAGTGAACAAGAGTAACTTACACGCTTAACACTACAATGTCGGTTTAAGGGTGTTTATATCATATTCTACCGTGTGATTATTGTTTGCATAATACCTTACGAGAGCGTGACACCATTATACATGGCACTGCTTTAACGTCCTCTACCCTGTATGAGGTCTAAATAATAAATCTAAAGTTCCCACTTAAACCAGAAGTTCAAATCAGATTCATAGTAAATAATTTCGTTCGAATTTTCCGTGAGGATGATGAGTTTTAGGCCTACAAACGTTATACCCTTTAACAGTAACTGTTATTAAATTTAATGTAATATTTGTGTATTTTTATTAAGCTGTCGATAGCAACGCATGGAATATTCAAAAATAAAAGATACTTATTACGAAATTATGAAATGCAATACTACCTGCATAAAACTAATAACACACTTTATTCCATCCATATTCCCGGAACATTCCTTTGGAACATTGAAATATTCTGCATTAGAAATATTATAAACAATACAAATTTGGTTAGAATATTTCTAAAACTATCAAATAATATAGATGAAAAAATAATGCGAAATGAATGAATATCATTGTTTAAGCTGATTTCAAAATATTTCATTGAGGTGTCACAATTATATTCATTCTTCATTGAGGTGTCACAATTATATTCGTTCTTCATTGAGGTGTCACAATTATATTCATTCTTCATTATAATTAAAAAATTATATTCATTCATTTCGCCTATATTATTTGATAGTTTTTGGGATATTATAACAAAATTTATATAGTTTATAATATTTCTAAAGTAGAATATATCAATATTCCTGGAATATTCCGAACTTTGGATATTTCAATGTTTCTGGAATATGAATGAAATATTACTTTAGAATATTTCCTATGTTCCAAAGGAATATTCCAGGAATATGGATGGAATAAATTTGCTATTAGGGATAAATGATTTCCCAAAAATTTAGTAGGTAATTGTTGATAATCCCTCGACATTAATTGATAGAGTTTTTTAAATATGCGAATAAAATGTTGAATCAGTAATGCTTAATAATATTTATGATGCAGAATATTTTAATGTTCCTGGAATATGGATGGAATATTACTATAGAATATTCCCAATATTCCAAAGGAATATTTCGGGAATATGGATGGAGTAAAGTGTTCTAATGGGGGTATTATTTAAGATTCCACAGAATTAAAAGAAAATATTTTAAAATGATGTCAAAAAGTTTACAAAAATACATCATTGAAGTTTAAAAATATTCTTCAATGTATTCAGAAACGTTTGTAATTGGCAGTGACGTCATTACTCACGCAGCATAAATATTTTTATTTTGTTCGTTTCAGACTGATCTCTCAAATAAAGAAAATCACTCCTGAATGGAATTGTTACAATTTTGTCATGCTTCATTGGTCACAGCAAAATGGTAGACATGCTCCCTAGGCAGAGAAAGTGCTGTTTTGCATCAGAGTGGGAAAAATAACTTTTCTAATAACCAAAGAACTTTGCTGGCGTAGAATGTAGTTATCAAAGCCACATGTATTTTTATTTGGAAGATTAAATAAAAATCCAAAGTTTCGGTTTATTATTTAAAAACTAAATTTAAGTAACATGCAGCTGTAACTGTATGAAATAAGGGACACATACTTTTCTTGATAAAACTATATAAAATCCCATACTCCTTTAACTCAACACATTTTTCTCCACAACTTGCAAATCATTATTTATCCTACAGTACATTAATATGATTTTATAATAAAAAAACACTATGAAATATTATTGTTTATTTAGTGCTGTAATTGTTTCAAAATAAAATTCATTGGCAATTTATAAATTAATATTTTTTCTAGAATGATTCCTGAAGACTATTCGAATGCTTTCAGTGCAATACTTTAAAGTAGACGTCCTGACAGCAAACACTGTACCTTTGGATGCCAGAGAAAATAATCTTAATGTTATCCCCTCAGCAACGGACAAGACACCGACTTAAAGAATATAGAGGTTTAATGGGTCGCTAAATCTAGTCTTTCAGTTCAACGAACTGTAACCGAACTATTTTTCTTCCACAGGCAGGAGATAAGAAAATTTCATAGAAGTAAATTGTCTGTTGAATGAAGTTTTTGATTGTTGGAATAACAATGCATTGTTGATGTCGGTAAACAATATTTTTAAAGTATCATTCACATTTCAAAACTACTGTTTATAAATAAAGATACCTGTTGAATAAAACCTTGAATGGGCGGGGGACATCATTTAAATTTGTATGTCTGATTTTTATCGATCGAAATAACGACAACATTCAATAATTTAAACTTTGACTCACCCGGGTTTAATGCCAAATTAATATTTTGTATTATTTTGAAAGAATAATTTATTTTATTTTTTAGGACACATATTCGTCTTTATAAATGGATGTGAATTAGGTTACCTAACGTATTTTCTTTTCTTTCTTTTCCGTACATATGTGAAATTCAATTATTCTCAATAATAATTTATATCAAAATTATACAATGGTACCAGGTAAACAATGGCGCATTATCGGGTTTTGAAACCACTAAAATGTAAACTATTCGACAAATTTCGAGCACTCGATGCGGTTTTCCGGGAATTGACAAATAAACCTTGTAGAAAATTTGAGGAATTGAAACTATTAGTCCTACATGAATGGTGCCAGTTTCAACAAATCAAAATTCTTTATAAAGATCTGTCAAAGTTTTATTCTCTTTATTACCCTCGCAGAATGCGATTGAAATATCTTTAGTACATTTAAATACGACCAATTACCCCCTAACACCAGGTTGCCAATAACCATTGGTTGAACGTTAAACTGCGGGTTTGCTTTTAGTAGGATAATAGTATTCTGTTCTGGTCAATTATATGTTGAACTTTCTCGATACAGAAATGAAACTCCTGTTCAGATCAAAGTTAAAGTATTAAGTAGTAAAGTTTTAAGGGATAATAACCACGCTCGATGCCATCGATTCTTAAAGGAAACTGAACGTCCTCGACGTAAACTTTATCTGTCACGAAAATCAAAAGAAATTCTTGAGTATATTGCGAAAACGGTCTTTTAAACGTCTTACTTCGGAACATTTTAAACGCTTAAAAAATATTCTAATAAAGGATATTGTGTCTTAAAATATGTTTTCTTCTTCCGTGTGACCTGAACTTGTGATTATATTAACAAATAGCGAAAATTTCTGTTTTAATCCAATTATTTTTATGAAAAAGAAAAATGCCTTACGTTAGCAATAATTAATTTTTCAAATTGTTGAGTAGATATATGTACACATGTATGTGTAAGGCCGTTACTGAAGCTCATTTCCAGCGAAGAAACCTGATCATCGTAATGAATCAAGTGTATTAACAATGTACAGTAGGGGGTTTCGCCTTCGTTCTTATTCGGTAGACACCCCGCTGCTTGGCTTTTAGCCTCGTTAAACGGATGTACGTTGATTTTTTTATTATACTTAAAATTTATTACACGAGTTAATAAAGGTGCAGTATTATTTAGGTAATTTTTGTACGACCCGAATAAAAATTATTGTGAAAAAGAAGCATATTCTTATTTTTATTTAACAATAGTAGAATGACGTTTTAATAAAATATCTGAGACGATTCATTGCTAAAAACAATCGCTTCTTTATATAAAAAAATGTAAACGTTGGATAATTTCCATTTTGTAAGAATTATTGTTTCTTTTGTTAAAAGCTTCAAGAAGCCACTTTCAATAGCGAGTCTTTGATAAAAAGGTATTAAACCGATCTTCCATTAAAAACAATGAAAATCCCGGATTGAAATGAATATTCCTTCGGAAGGATTGAAATTACCGTCCAATTAGAGTAATTTTTCATGATAGAAAGAGGCGTTTTCGGTTCCCTTGGCGACGAGAATGAAAAATCGATCTAATCGGAGTTGTTCATTTTTCACTCTTATGCTGGCAGAGAACGAATGGGTGCTAGGGAAGAATCTTTTTGTTAGCATTTCCAATCTTTTCAAAAATAACAATTTCACTATTCGCGTGTGATGAAAAGAAAATATTTTTTATGATTTATGTAGCCGTTTGTTCGTGTTTAGATTCTACGGCATTGATTTTACAGGCACGCAATCTCAAAAGTGTACATTTTCTTTCCGTCGATTTATTTTTTAAAATATTGAAATATTTGGAGGATTTAAAAGTCGTACTTGGAGGTTATTTTCATTAAAGTACTTTTTGCAGTTTTTGAAAACTGTCTATTCGTAATTAAAAATAATATTTTCTTGATATAAATCGTTCATTGTCCAATAATATTTTTGTTTGCTTTATAATCTGTTTGTCGAATTGTTATTATTTCATAGTTCATCATAAGGCAGCAGACCTAATAGCACACTTTATTCCATTCATATTCGCAGAATATTCCTTTGGAACATTGGGCATATTCTAAAGTATTATTCCAACCATATTCCAGGAATAGTGAAATGTCCAACGTTCAGAATATTCCTTTGGAATATTCCAGGAACATAGAAATATTCTGTATCATAAATATTATTAAGCATTACAGATTGAACATCTCATTCACATATTTTAAAAACTCTATCAATTAATGTTGAAGGATTATAAACAATTAAAATATATTTGTATTTTTAACAATTACCTACTAGATTTTTAGGAAATCATTTATTCCTAATTGCAAACTTTATTCCATCCATATTCCTGGAATATTCCAAAGTAATATTATATCCATATTCCAGGAACAATGAAATATCCAACGTTCGGAATGTACTTTTAGAATATTTCATATTCTGGGAATATGGATGGAATAAAATGCGCAATTAGGGGGATATTTATTATTGTTCCTTGTATAAATATAATCAAAAGTATCCAGCTGCTCGTTTCTTCGCAGCCCTAATAGCACACTTTATTCCATCCATATTCCAGGAACATTGAAATGTCCAACGTTCGGAATATTCCTTTGGAATAGAATGTTCCTGGAATATTCCAAACGTTTGATATTTCAATGTTTCTGGAATATTCCAAACGTTGGATATTGAAACGTTCTTGGAATATTCCGAACGTTGGACATTTTATAGTTCCTGGAATATGAATGGAATATTACTTTGGAATATTCCCAATGTTCCAAAGGAATATTCCGGGAAAATGGATGGAATAAAGTGTGCTATTGGGGAGTGTCAGACTCATAGTGATGGAACCTTATCACATTTATTAAATGCTCAAAATTGCATCATGCGTAACTCAAATATTGAAGTTTGACCACCATCCCGGATCCTTTTGGTGGGAAATGAAACGTGCTTTAGCCGTAAGTTCGGTGCACAAAACGCATATGACGTGCTTGTTTTATTATAAAGGAAATGAAGTGTAAATTTTGACAGTTTCAGACGCGTCCCCTGTTCTAGCGTGGCTGATGCAAATTCGCAATCGGCCAACATTGTAAAGTGTTGGAGGTATTATTGAAAATTAATAATGTACATGTACTAACAAATTCGGCGATGCGTGCGCGCACACGCATATATTCGCATCAATCGCGCACGCCACAGTCGACCGACTCGCAACGAGCGTCTGCTATTGGCACATTATACAATTGCAATACCGTTCGGCTAATTACGAAACAATATTGCAATAACGAGGCGGTTGTAACAGCAGGCATCGATGGCTGCCGTTTTACCTTCTGTCAGGATTTATATGTAAAGCATGCGTCCAGGTATTTATTGTTTTCAGATTAATGATATCGTTCGAAGATGAATATATAGTTAGCATCAGTCGACTCGTCATTGCCGATTTAATGAGTATACATCTGGACTGGGAAGAATTTCAATTTGTTAAAGTATTTCGAGTATTTCCATACAAATCCAAGAAATAAAAATTTGGTTAGGATGGTATTGGTAAAACGACCTTTAGTGGTTGTTCTGAAAACGCTTACCGTGTTTTCGAACAGCCGTAATTCGTGGCTACGAGCCATTCAAAGGTGGCGTGGTAATTTGCGTAATTGTTGCATTGGACTATAATTATTCATATTTGCCCTCATCAAGGAACATTAATCTAAACACCATGTACGCACTGCGTCGACTAATATACATATACAGTAATTTTCCGGATCGTTTAATTCATCGAATTTACGACTTGCCTGATAATTGGGTAATAAATCCTTTCTGAAGATCGTAATGAAATTCATTATCATAGTATGTTATCTAACCCAGCCATACATGCGGCGATATTATCTGTGAAATGTTCCAAACTTATTTGTTGACTGTAGTTGCGAGGTTCGACACTGGAACTGAGGTAAAGAACTTATTATAACAGCGAATATTTATGAAAATGTTCTTCATCGATATAACGTACAGTTTATTTCGCGAAAATGAACAAACTCTATTATTAACAAATATTATTTTCCGCAACATTATATTTTTTAAGTAGATGAGTCTTCCGAAGCCAATCTTTTTTCATACTACCCAAGCATTGATCATGGAGTATCTCATCAAGCGTGATTAGTACTTGATCACACCCTTATGAAGTTTCAATATGACATGACACATCAGGTTTTCGCCGCATTCAGTAAATTGATATTTACAGCTTTGTCTAATGATGATGTCATAATTACTTCTTTGCGTATAAAAAATGTAAATCGATAATTTTTAATAAAAAAGAAGTAAATATATGAAAATCAAAAATACCGCATCGAGTCATATTAATAAATTAAATAACTCCTATTAAAGTAACTAGAAAAGAAATGCTTATAACTTATTTAAATACACGCGAAATTAGTATGTTTTTCCATAAAAACATTTTCTTTATATTGTTACATGATTTATAATTTTTTTTTCAACTTGTGTCCCGAATTAGCAGCACAGGCAAATTTATTATCAAAGTTAATTGTCGCAATGATGATGGAGTTGTAAGAAGTTAACATATCTAAAAGTCTTATTGAAATTTTCAAATCGATCGATTTAATAGTTTTCGAGAAATTTTGACTAATGACTTCAAAAAAGTAGTTTCGAGAAAAACACGTTTAAAAACAAAATATAGATTGGTGATATCCACGTAACCCCTTAAAATTTTTATTTTTATTATAGGTCTAAAAGGTGTTTTTTGAACATCTTAGTCAGGGATGTTTTTCAAAAGATATTTAAATGCAGAACTTTTTTACAAAGGCAATTAAAATATATATCTTTTTTGAATATACCTTTTAGACATTTAAACGACGTCTTTTGCAAAGATATCTTAGTGATCTTTATATAACGCCAATTCTATACTTCGCATGTGACATTTATATATTTTTTTCTGTTTCGATAACATATTCTACTATGTTTACATTATTTACTTAGAATGATGAATTATTTTCGTGTTTTTTCTCTGTAACAGCGTAGCGTAGTGCTTAAGGCGTTAGCGTACTGAATGAGACACCCGGGTTCGATTCCCCGGCGGGAGATTTTTTCTTATTTGTTTGTTTGCGTTATTTGTTTATATAAGCGCATTTAGAATGATGTGAAATATCATAAGATATTCTCTGATAGATTTATAACACAAGTATATTAAATAAAGTTAAACTGATTTAAAAACAAACAGAGCTACAGTAATATCCAAATTTGTTTTCGTTTTTTAATCGGTCGATTAATTTTCGTTTAAAAGATTTATTCGATATATCTGAAAGATGTGTTATATAAATGTCTAAATAATGTCCGAAATTGTTGGGTACGACATCTAAAAGATATCTTTTAGAGATGTTTTCGAAATTTGCAAGATATCTTTGATGGATTACAGAGGATATCTTTTAGACAGATTTAAGACATCTTTTTGTTTATTGGGTATCTGATATATACAGGATTTCATGAACGGAGATGTAATATGCAATACATTTTTGTTATAGACTGGCAATCGAAAAGTCCTTGGACCTAATCCCGGCTCATCAAATATCTCATGTTCGGACTTAATTTTCTTTTAAATAAATACCGAATATTAAAAATCCTTTAAAATTATTCATTGTTAGTACAATCGTGACAATATAAAATTTTTTCTGCCGCAGGGAAATTACTCTAAACTCTTGACAAGTTACGAACTCAAATACAAGATATTTCACAATTTTTTTATTTCATAAGTCTATTAAAGATACTGTTGATGTATGCAATCGTCTCGCTAATACACCGAAATTACCGAACTATACCGAATTCGACGTATATGATTGTTGTGGTGACATCTAGTGATCGTGTACGGCTATCGTTATCTGTTCGCGCGTTTATAAATGATAAAGGGGGCAGTAGACTGTTTCCGTTTTCCTCGAAGGTATTTGTACCGGTTCCGGGAGACGCCAGTCTATTGCGAACCACTTCGACGATAGAGTCTCGCACAATCACCAATCCGAATCACGCTCGAACACGCAAAATTAGTATCGCGATTGGTAATAGCGTGGATAAAACTAGAAATCGAACCCGAAGGAACGTGTGATCACGCGTGAAGAAGATCGCGTTCGATTTTCGTGACGCGTGTACAGGTGCCATATTAAGCCACGTAAGGTGATTAATAAAGTTAGTGAATCTACACCATAGAATCTTATTTGCCTCTCCGACTACGTCCTCACGCTCCAAGTTCTTGAAAACGCGAAATATTTCTGCTCGCGTCTCAATTACGGAACATCTTGGCGATCCTGCCAGGATCTCGGCGATCCTGCATAAGTGTAGTCGTGAATGGAGAAGGGAAATAAGACTTTCATATAGGAGTGAATTCGCGAGTGAGGTCGTTGTCGGTCCAAGGATAAACCGGGACCCTATTTACGGTGCAACAGTGCGAAAAGTGCATTGTGAAGTACACATCGGATTTCACAATTCGGACATTTTCGTCTCTCGTCGCTTGCCTCCGCCACTCGGAGTCGCAACTTTGCTGTAACGGTGAATCGGGACGCGCACATCAGCCGCTTTCTCCGATCACATTATATAACGCTTCGGCCGCTCTCGGTCACAATCGCAGTCTCTGGATTCCATACGCGTAAAAGGCGGCATCCTTTCAAGTTCGCGGCGCTACATCACAATCGTGACATCAGCGCGGATGAGAATAGTGATCCCCTCTCAAGTTCTTTGTTGCCCCGGCAACCGCTTTGGGCCAGTCAGCGCACTCCGCGCCTTCGGCCCCACTTGCCTTATTTCGAATTGGCAGCTAGCACGAGACACCCCGCCTCGTCGGCCCCGCTTCGACAGTTGAGAGACACGCCCCAATCGAATCAATTACATAGTGTCTGTTCCGCGTACGCAGTCACGCGTGAACACTTTAGATTGGTATTGGAAGGTATCGTCTCAGTTACATAACATGGGAAAGGACAAGAATCGGCAGGACTACCCGGATACTTATCATGCCTGCATTCAGTTAGTCGCGCGCCAATATCTTGCGCTTGATACCATCAAGCGATCACATACCGCACTTCAACAAACGGAGCTTACTGAGCAACAAGCACAAACGCGTCTCCGTTTAGTAGAGGCACAATGGAAACAACTATCCGAGCAACATTTGCAACTCCTGGATTACAAAATCGTACCAGAATGTGCTGACAATGAATATTATAAGGAAAATTTCATTGCGACCACTGAGGAATTATATGTCGACACGGTTGCAGGGTTGACATCTGTCATCGACCTTCTTCGACCAACGTCTTCTACTTCGACTACACCATCAGCAGCACCAGCTCCTGTCACCATCGAACCTCCTCGTCGCACGCAAGTACCAACTATACAGTTACCACGGTTTTCGGGCGAGTATACAGAATGGTACGAATTTCGCGATCATTTTTCAGCAATCATTTTGAAGGACAAGTCATTCGATAACTTTCAACGCATGTATTATTTGCGATCTTGCTTAGATGGCGACGCAGCCAAATTGATTAAATCTCTGTCGGTAACTGCAGAGAATTTTGAGACCGCGTGGACGATTTTAACGGAACGTTTCGAGCATAAACGTCGTTTATTAAATGTACTTCTCTCCAAATTATTCGCGTTAAAATCGGTAGTTAACGGTTCGTCCGCGGAGCTTCGTAACTTATTAGATTCCGTACATGAACTCAGCGAATCTCTTCGGAAGCTTGAACGACCCCTCTCCGATGATATTCTTGTCTTTGTCATAACGCAACGACTAGATCGCGGAACACGCGAAGCATGGGAACTCGATCTCGAAGGAGATGCCTATGCGACATATGACGAATTGTATAGATTCTTGTCGGCGAGGGTCCGCGCGTTCGAGACTTCATCGTCATGCGATAAAACGTCACGAATGTCAACGTCAACTGGGCGAACTAAGGCTGCGTCGAACTCGCAGGTGCAAGCTCACCATGCCAATGCAAAGGTGTCTGGGAAATGCGTTAATTGCAATGACATGCACCCATTATATCGATGTCAAAAATTTCTCGATAAATCAGTCGAGCAACGAGGCGAATTTATTAAAAAACATTCGCTTTGTTTTAACTGCCTATCCGCGTTTCATCGTGTATCAGCTTGCAAAAGCGAACGCACATGTACTCATTGCAAATCAAGGCATCACACACTCTTGCATTCGCAACAGCGAGCGCCATCCATTGTATCCTCAAAAAATGTAGGAAATGTATCGCAAGCAAATACTGAATCGCGTAATACCAATGCGCCTCGCGTAGATGAGAATTTTGTGCAGTCGCATCTTAGTGTAACGCGCCACCCCGCGCATGTAGTATTAGCGACTGCATGGGTACTCATTACGGCACCATCGCAAAGAGTTATAAAGGCCCGTGCTCTGTTGGATCCAGGATCCACGCATACGTTTATTTCCCGCGAAGTCTCGAAGTCATTACGCACAAAAACATATCCAATTACGACAACGGTAAGCGGAATCGGGCGTAGCACACCGGGAACAGTTGACAGAACCGTTCCTGTCACTATCACATCGGTTAAGGATCGAGATCTAGCTCTATCAACAAACGCGTTAATATTAGATAAGCTCACCGGGTATATCCCGAAATTCCGCCATCCATTGTCGCATTGGCCTCATGTCAGCGATTTGGACCTTGCCGACGGTTGTCCAATGGATGACACGACCGTTCATGTCATCATCGGGGCGGATTTATATCCCTACGCGTTGCGTGACGGCATGATTCGTGGAGGTCGCGATGAACCTGTGGCGGTGAACACCATCTTTGGGTGGGTTCTTTTTGGTCAAACGGATACGGTTCGCGATATACCGGATACCTCAATGGTGCATGCTCATCACGTTAACGCATACGAAGATCTCCGTGAATCGCTCGCACGATTTTGGGAGATCGAAGAAGTCGTTTCTACGCCTCCCCTATCAGAAGATGAGGAGCTATGCGAACGACACTTTCGAGAAACGCATTCTCGAACTTCGGACGGTAGATATATCGTCCGCATTCCGTTTAAGTGCCAGCCACTCGACATTGGTAACACTTATACCCGCGCTTTAAAATGTTTTCAGTCTTTGGAAACCCGACTTGCTAAGCAACCACAAGATTATGTTGCATATCGTCAGTTCCTCACCGACTATGAAAACATGAACCACATGCGAGTCGCGCCTGTGCGTACCTCGTCGCCATTGTCCCCGTTAACGGTTTATTTACCGCATCATCCCGTTTTCAAGCGTGACAGTTCCACGACAAAAATGCGAGTCGTATTCAACGCATCGTCCGTGTCCTCAAACGGGCGTTCTTTCAACGATTTGCAGCTAATTGGTCGTAAAATGCAGGCCGATTTGCCTCTGCTGCATTTACAGTGGTGTTTTCATCGTATCGTATTCACCGCTGATGTCGAGAAAATGTATCGGCAAATCCTCGTGGATGAGCGAGATGTCGATTACCAACGAATATTGTGGCGTGAATCTATCCTCGAAGCCATTCGGGAGTTTCAATTGCTGACTGTGACATATGGAACAGCCAGTGCACCCTTTTTGGCCCTTCGAGTTTTACGGCAACTCGCCGAGGACGAAGGTTCTTCATTCCCTCTTGGCAAACTTGCAATTCTTCTGAATATGTTCATCGATGAGGCGCTATGCGGAGCAGACACGATTGCAGCAGCGCGACTCATTCGCGATCAACTTGTGGCTCTTTTAGCCAAAGGTCACTTCATCTTACGGAAATGGGCAAGCAATTCCAGTGAGCTGCTTGCAGATATCACTGAGGAAAATCATGGACTTGCATGCGACAAGTCTCTTCAAAATGACGAAACGGTGAAAATTCTCGGACTCGTATGGAATCCGTCTAGTGATTCATACCGCTTCACGGTTCAATGCAGTGATCTTCCAAATCTATCGAAACGCACCATCCTGTCCCTAATTGCTCAGATATTCGATCCGCTTGGGTGGATAACACCGGTTGTTGTTCGAGCCAAAGTCATTATGCGACAGTTGTGGGTTTGTGGATCGGACTGGGATGCTCCAGTGCCTCCCGAGATTGAGCACGCTTGGCGCACATTCTATGCGTCCCTATCGTCGTTAACCAGTCTCTCCATCCCACGGTGGTTTGGAACATCGCCAACAACAACTTTTGAATTGCACGGCTTCGCGGATGCTTCATCCAAGGCATATGCGGGTGTCGTGTATTTACGTGTTGAATCCTCCACGGGACATGTTACAACTGCATTGCTGATGGGAAAGACGCGAGTCGCTCCATTAAAACAGTTGTCGATTCCTCGGCTGGAATTATGCGGAGCGGTACTTTTGTCCCGATTAGTAACAAAAATTCGGTCATTGGATATCTTTGCCCATTGTCCGATACAATGTTGGACCGATGCAACAATTGTCCTTGCATGGCTTAAAGCACCTTCTTCGACTTGGAAGGTGTTTGTTGCAAATCGCGTTTCTGAAGTACAAACCTCGTTACCAAATGTACATTGGCGTCATGTGCCGGGAGTTGACAATCCGGCTGATTTAGGCTCTCGTGGCATGTCAGCCTGCGATATTGGGAACTCCGATTTATGGTGGCATGGCCCCCCCTGGCTTGTACAGTCACCTGATACTTGGCCACAACAAATCCCCCCAGTCCCTGCAGATGCGCAGCTCGAGATTAGATCGAGCGTTGTATACGCCACGGTAACCATCACTCATGAGCATGATGTATTCACCCGATTCTCTGCGTGGCCGCGTATGTGTCGTGTAGTTGCGTTGATCCTGAGACTCTCTCCACATTGGCACAATGTACCAGTGAAGAATGACCCCGTACCGTCACCTGCACACGACATCTCACGCGTGGCACTTCGCATTATCTCCATAATGCAGTCTATCCATTTTCAAACCGAAATCTCTCTATTGTCTGGCAATTCCCCGTCTAAGGACGGAGAGAGATATTTAACATATGGACAATCACTACCAACAACCAGCACACTTCGTCGTCTGAACCCTTTTTTGGATGCCGATGGGCTGTTACGCGTTGGTGGTCGCATATCGCTATCCCATCTCAATTCGCAAACCAAATTCCCACTGCTGCTTAAATCGTGTCATGTCGCCAGATTGCTAGTGTCACACGCACATACACGCTGTTTACATGGTGGCATTACGCTGACGCTGAGCACTTTGCGGAACTTCGTATGGGTGATACAAGCGCGAAAAATCGTGAGATCAGTGATCTTTCGCTGCATAACATGCGCTCGCTATCGTGCTGAGACTCCAACTCAAATGATGGGTTCATTGCCACCGGCCCGCGTAACTCCTTCGTATCGCGCCTTTGTTGAATGCGGAGTGGACTACGCTGGTCCCATTCAAATGCGTTTGGCAGGCGGTCGCGGGCATCGGGCTCATTCTGCCTATATCGCTGTTTTCGTCTGCATGGCATCCCGAGCGGTGCATTTAGAAGTCGTATGTGATTATTCGTCGCTAGCATTTTTCGCAGCTTTCCAACGATTTACTTCACGACGCGGTTTGCCAACCACGATATATAGTGACTGCGGTACGACCTTCCAGGGTGCCGATAAGGGCCTACGCGAGGCATATCGTGAGGCAATCAAGAGCAATGATCTTCGTACCTTTTTGACAGAGGAGCGTGTGACTTGGAAGTTTATCCCGCCTTCTGCACCCCACTTCGGTGGGTTGTGGGAGGCAGGAGTGAGATCTTTGAAACATCACCTTAGGCGTGTACTTGGAGCTCATACTCCAACATACGAGGAACTATCCACGCTTCTCTGTCGCATAGAGGCTTGTTTAAATTCGCGTCCACTCGCTCCACTAACCGAAGATATCGAGAGCCTCCAAGCCCTCACGCCGGCTCATTTCCTTATCGGCGGCCCCCTTCTGACTACACCACCTTTAATAATGAGAGATTACTCTGTAACCCGCATTGCCCGCTGGCATCTACTCCAGCAGTTATTAGAGGAAATTTGGACAAATTGGCTTCGTGATTACGTCACAGCATGTCAGCATAGATCGAAATGGCAAACCTCGTCTGCCTCCCTTCAGGTTGGACAACTTGTTTATATGCGAAGTAAGAATCTACCTCCCTCGAAATGGGCGCTTGCTCGTGTAATAGAATGTCATCCGGGACATGACGGACATGTTCGGGTCGTGACTATTCGTACTGCGGACGGAGTGTATAAGCGGCCAATTGTAAAGCTTGCGTTATTACCTATTGATATTGAACGCCTAAAGGATGCAACTGCGTAGTTATAGGAATTTAGTAAATAAGACACCGCGTAGCACTTAAGTTATATGTTGTTTACCGTTGTTGCGCGCTGCGTCGCGCAAGGCGGGCGGTATGTTGATGTATGCAATCGTCTCGCTAATACACCGAAATTACCGAACTATACCGAATTCGACGTATATGATTGTTGTGGTGACATCTAGTGATCGTGTACGGCTATCGTTATCTGTTCGCGCGTTTATAAATGATAAAGGGGGCAGTAGACTGTTTCCGTTTTCCTCGAAGGTATTTTTACCGGTTCCGGGAGACGCCAGTCTATTGCGAACCACTTCGACGATAGAGTCTCGCACAATCACCAATCCGAATCACGCTCGAACACGCAAAATTAGTATCGCGATTGGTAATAGCGTGGATAAAACTAGAAATCGAACCCGAAGGAACGTGTGATCACGCGTGAAGAAGATCGCGTTCGATTTTCGTGACGCGTGTACAGGTGCCATATTAAGCCACGTAAGGTGATTAATAAAGTTAGTGAATCTGCACCATAGAATCTTATTTGCCTCTCCGACTACGTCCTCACGCTCCAAGTTCTTGAAAACGCGAAATATTTCTGCTCGCGTCTCAATTACGGAACAGATACATTATTTATACAAGAATATTATATTTTCCTGGTATCATAAAATAAACTCAGTCGTTTTTGTACAACGCGTGTAATATAATATCAATGGTCAACAGGAAAATGTTACAGATATTGCATGAGCTAATCTTTGTTAATTTGGGGTCGTTGAATCTGAATCTATTAGTAACAATAGTTTCAATGATAGCTCAGAATAAAGCTTATAACTTCTATTTCACAAAGAAAAATTGTTATAAGATCTAGTAAAACAATATCTTCTTAATTGGAAATTGCGTTGGATGCGTGAAATGTCATCCAACCTGGACCATCCGTTACTACTTCTCACTTTTTTATCTACTTTATTCGCAATAAGGGCCCTCAAATCCTTTAATTACCTAGTAAAATAATTGGGTGCACCTCAATAACCAGACAAATCACAAAACAGACACTTTAAAAACCTGACATAGAAAAATCAAATATTTCAAATTGCAGACATTCAAAAACATTTCAAATTGCAGACATTCAGAAACCAGACATTTAAAAAGACAGACATTCAAAAACTCGATATTTCAAAATACAGACACCTTCGATTGGGGCGTTTAATACATTAAAAAATGATTTCGGGTCGCCGTTCTTGAGACCTCACTGGAAGGTCATTTCATGGTCAAAAATGTTTAACCAAGTGATTAATTTTGTACGTCACTTGAATGTTAGATCACTTTGACCCCCCTGTTATTTAGTAAGCACTAAATCAATCATTAATTACATTTTCAGAATATGTACGTTTTGAAATGTTTGATTTTTGAATGTCTGTATTTTAAAATATCTGGTTTTTGAAGTGTCTGTTTTGTGATTTGTTGGGTTTTGGAGGTGCACCAAAATAATTGTGCATTTAAAGTAGTTATCATGTAGTTATCAAATTATCATATTAATCATATTTTATAAAACTAAATTCAGATTCAATATTCGTCGCCGAAAGTCACAATTTTCTAATATTTAGAAATATAAAGTGCCCTTGGTCCGTACTTAATGAAGATTATAACGTCAGTTGACGGCTAAATTTTAATTTTAAGAGCGAATTGTAATATGCAACCACAAAAGCATATTATAAAACAACCGATTTAAGACAGTCTGGAAAAAGCTGTGACCGGTAGCGGGATATACGTAAGCAGTAGTAACAGACAGTTCAGGCAAGACGAAATTTTACGCGTATAAATACATGCCCATTAAAGGAATTATTTCAGTAGTAAGTCGTATTATAATTTTTCTTTGTAAAATAGAAGTTCTAAGTTTCAGTTTAAGCTATTACTGAAAACTTTAATGCGTTTCTATAGGAAGATATCCTTCCTCAAAAATTGGAGAAAATAACGTTTTCGCTTAATGTAACCCCATATTACACAGAACCACAAGGACATACAAAAATGATTATATGCCCATTTGATGGTAACACTTTCCACCGATTAAATAGTACCTACAAAATTACTAATACATTGGTAAAATTATACTAATCGGAAAGTTAAATCTTATGTAAAAATAAAAAACAATAATTGATTTAAAACATTAGGATTCCACTATTAGTAAAATTTATTATTAATCAAATGACTAATTCAATCCCTTTTACGCTTTTCGTTTACGATTTAATAGGTTTCGACAAATTGAAATTTAGAGTGAACAGAACAATAAAGATTTCTCGAATTCATTCTTGTAACTAGTCGGAACAGTAACTGTGGAAAATCTCTAGCTATTATTTCAGCAATGTTTAGCTTTCCTCGAGAGATATATGAAGGTATTTTGTATGCAATGCCTAGATTGTGTCTTTAAAAATAATTTTATCAGTTTTTAGAAAAATTAAAACTTTTTGTTAAAACCCTACATTAGAAAAGATATCTAGAGACTAAAACTTTTTCATTTTTGCTTCGACAAAATCCTATTTTATAGCATTTTGATCGATCGTTTTATTGAATTACAAAGGACGATGCTCACGAGTATAGGTGATTTCTTCCTCCAATGGAACCTCCGAAACTAACAAATTCGGTTAGGGTTTGATGACTACCAACTTCTAATGGCAAATTCGATTGTTTTATGATGTGGGAAAGTATAAGAAAACGTCGTTAAATCCGCCGATTATACAAAGGAAAATTCCATAATTTCAGTAGTAACAGTCCGCACCTACTACGAATGACACACAGTGCGGCCTATTACTACTGAAATTACTGCATTTACCTTTGTATAATCGGCGGATTAAACGACGTTTTTTTAAACTTTCCCACATCATAAAACATTCAAATTTTTCATTAGGTGTTAGTTCTCATCTCACTCTACCCGAATTTGTCAGTTTCGGAGGTTCCATCAGGGCGGAAATTACTTATACTCGTGGGCATCCTCCTATATTAGATAAAAAAGTAAATTTCACTTATCGCACCATGATTAGATTATCCTAGACAAATCAATCGATGATTCGTGAGCTGTATTTTCATTTTACGAGTTCTCTCAAGTCACAAGAACGACCAAGCAGAAAGTCCGGGTATTATTCTTTTCTGCACGATTCCGTTTATTTCGTCGTTTTTTTTTTGCTGTGGATTTTTAGGTACGCACAGCTTCTGAAGAGCGATGAAAGCGGTCCATCCCGTAACAGGACTCAGAGCCGTAGTTCGTCGGGGAAAAAGTGTCGAGGATTAGGGGGATGGTATATCGCAATATTTCGTTGGCGTCGTTCGTTTTCGCGGCTCTGGAGTGGCCATACGGACCCACGCTTTATCGCACACGGTCGTCGATCGTTTTGCGGCCAATCGCGCCCCCGGAATTAACTCCCGATTCGAGTCCACGGCATTCGTTAATTCACTATGAAATGAACGGCACCCGACTAATTTCAAAAGTAATCCGATTTTAGGCGGCGAAGATAATCACGATTTGACCGAGATATCGGACCAGATCGACTATTGTTTTTTTTTTTTATTTTTTTTTTTACATAAAAGAGCATTTTGATCGATGTTGGAATTATAACTGTGGGATATACATTGCTGAAATAGCTATTTTCCCTTGTCTTTAAAAAAGAAGTCGTCAAAAATGGCTCACTCTTTATTTCACGTTAACGCCCAAGAGCCAATAAGTTTTTTATTTAGTTGAGAGGTTACATTAGCCCTGACAATTTTAATGTAACTTCTTATCTTAATGTTTTCAAGTCTCTTTTTATCTTTCCGAAGGCAAAATTGAGTTTCAGCCAATAAAACCCAATAGAAATTCCACTATGACGCTTATATTTCTTTTTTTTTTTTAATTAATAAACGGTCATTCCTGTTCCTAATAACGTAAAGGTATAAAATTACGCACAATAATAGATTCTAACTCTTTTCTTATTTGAGATTTTTTTTTCAAAAACTATCAACTTTTGAATAAAAAGAATGAAGCGAACAAAAATTGTTTAGAATTTATGACGGAATATACTAGAATTTACTAGTGTTTACTTACAGATTTTACTAGCCTTTTTTTAATTTCTATGATGAATAATTTAAGTACATTTTTTCAAAAACCCATAAAAAAATCTGAATTAAGTTCCATAAGGTCAGGCTGTAAAGCAGCTATAGCTGTGGCCTTTTGTACTATTTTATTGTATAATAAAGACATTTATTAATATTATTATTATTATTATTAAATTTACCGATGAATTCTAAGAACTTTTCATTCTTACAATTTGTTGTTGGAAAATCTCATAGTTTTCGAGTTACAGCATGAGGACAATTTTCAAATAAATTTTCATCAAGGAAGACATTTTCAGAACGATGTCACATAAAAGGAAAGTAATTTCTTAAAATTCAATTATTTTATGCACTATCGAGTGTAGTTTTAATGAAATCCTAATTTGCTAATGGTTCCAAAAAAATTGATAATAATAAATATTCCCCAATTTGCTTGCATTTTATTCAATACAGGCGCCGTATTGGAATCCCTGTTGGCTGAAACTTAATTTTAACTCCGGAATTACCTTGAAATATTCCGAAGCTTTCATTACTAAAGTAATCTCTAAAATAAAACAAAACTTTTAGAATTCGAGCGATATTAAATGATGTGAAATATCGCTGTTGGCTTAAAAGTTATAGTTGAAACCGTTCTTTCGAAACCTTTCTGCAAACACAAAATGTAACGAATATGTAATAGTTATATCGCTGTTACTTTGGCCATTTTTAATTAAACTATCGGCGGACAATCGCAGTAACAGTTTTATGGAAAGACTTGAAAAGCTGACGTGTCGAAGTCTTTTGGTGCGCATATGAATCGTACGTGGCATTGTACTCGTAAGTGACAAAATACGATTATTTCCGTACATAACAATTATCTCTTCTAAATCGATCGTAAAACGTTGAATATCTGTAGAAGCTAAAAAAATTAATCGTAAATATATTGAAATTCAAATTCATTTTAATGTAATATAATTATTTTGATTCTTTCTCCAATATTTTATTTGCTTTAATTTAAAGTATATTTGATATTTATTAGTTAATTAACATACACGTAAAATAAAATTGTACTGCTACAAAGGAAATTATATATTAAAATATTACTTAATTAAGTGAATGAATTGTGAGAGAATGCCAATATAATGAATTCGAAATTATTTTAAAAATATTTGTTCTCATCCAAGAAGGGTAATATTTTTGCCGGTACAAAAATGTCAAAGTTGCTATGATTATTTATTGAAAAATCATCATTTATCCAAAAAAATACAGAATAATTCAAACCAGCACGGAAGCGAACTCTTAGCGAGTATGCCAACCAAAACGGGTCCAAACTGTAGAAAAACTGAAATTTCAAAATACTTATGAATCAATTATCTTCATATTATACTTGCAGGCGCGATTTACCTTTAAAATAATTCAAAAATACACATACAAGTCTCACGACCATCATTACTAATATGTAAACCATAAAGTAGTAGTCGAAAATATCTAACCGAACAAATCTCGATCGCGATATTCTGGTCACCATTATGCACCAAATGAAAATCCTTCTAAAAAGTACAACTGAAAATTTCTACAACGGGAAAGAATTAGAGCTGCGACAGTTTATGAGCGCATCTACTGGCGGGCAAGTTAACTACATCTTGTTTCATAATCTCACCTTCAAACAAAAGATGTGAAATCTCACACATTTAATAAAATTAACTTGTAAATGACGCACTACTAAGTCAACTGAGAATCACTGATGAATCACAAATAAAAAAAAACTGACCATGAAATCTTATAATGATTATGAGGACTGCTATAAATATATTAAAATATTTGGATCCTAATATAGCTTCTATAACATCAAACAAACCGTTTGGAAACTATAGGAATTTGCAAAACCTAATGAAGCAGAAGGTTTACATAGTTTACACATTATAATCGTATTAAAGTCACATACGAAACAGTTACAGTATATAATCAAGTTGTAACATTAGAATGGCTTCTCATATTTGCGAAATATAATTGGAATATAATACAAATAATAGATGTAGTTTAAGTACTTTGTTAATGACTAGGACAGTTTCTACACAGAAATAAAATTAACACTAAAATACGTAAAATACATAGAAATAAAAGCGATTATATTAAATGTAATAAGAAAAATAATGAAAACGACTGAATAAAAATTTCTTACACAATATTTTTACAAGAAGGTGATAATAAATTCAGAAGTCGTTTAGCAAAGCGAAGTTTGTGAAAATGATGAAAGCATTATTACAAAGCGTGGACATTAAATTAGTAAAGTCGAAAGTTGGAATATTGACTCGAGAAAGACGAAGTTAAAGATACGAGTAAAAGTAAAGACCAGCACAGCAGATTTAGAAACGAGACTACAAGAAACGAGGCTAATGAAATTGCTGATAAAACTGATAATGGAAATGGAGGAAGGAGAAGTTTCATCATAGTGAAACAACATTTACCGCTTAAATTGATATTACGAGATAAGTCCATTGCCTTTTTAGCTTCTCCTCCTTACAAAAAAAGTGACTAAGGGCTACTTGAAATAAAAATTTGGAGCATACTTCTATGTGTTAAAACCCTATTTATTACATCAATAGAATTTATAATGATTTATTTGAGAAGAACGATTTAGCGCACCTACTGTAGAGTATCTACAATACCGACCTCAACAGAAAACTTCATTTTTCATAAAAAACCTCCCCTCACAGGATTCAGCTTCATATATTAAAATTCAGCAGATAAAGAATAGAAACAAAATCTATAAAAAATATTTCTTCAAAAAAAATCTGAATTTGTAAACAAAAAATTAAATTTTTAAGAATTTTTTGTTGGGCATAGTTTTTTAAATTAAGACACAAAAAACGGCTCTTTTTTTATTATTATAAAGAAAATAAAATGTCTCCCAATCGATGACCATCGATTTTTAAAATCTTGAAGATGATATTGACTAGACAGAGGATTAATTTTCTTTTAACCCATTAACGCCCAGAAACAGAGATTTTGTAACGTCTTTTCGAGCCTTATTCTTTTAATAATGCGAAAGGAATAATCAAACGAAAATGATGCTTCTTTATGTTTTTGACTATGCTCTTTCAGAATCTGGCATTACGTTTTCATTTTTTTTACAAGAAAAATAAATATGGCGGCTTTTAGATGACAAAATACGGAAAAATGAAAACTGTTTTTTTTTTTATGAATTTTTTTCAGATTGAAACAGAGATATAATCCCGTCGTTTTTTCACTAATCGGTGAATAAAATAGTTGTAGTTTATCGGAATATTTTTGAAAATGGTTAGAAATATTATTTTCATTATCAAAATGGTGATAAACGTGTTCCTGGAGAGTGACCAAATTTCTGAATTGGTAATATGACAAATAGGCTGATGGATTTATATGAAACTTCGTTTCCTAAGGTTTTCGAGGGCGCCGAATACCAATGTGATGTCAGATTTTCAAAAATTCAAAATGGCGGATCCAATATGGCTGACATATATTTGAAAAGATTTTGAATTTGCATGAAATTTGTTACTCGGGGGTTTTTGGGGTCGCCGAATATAAATCTGATGTCAGATTCAAAAAATTCAAAATGGCGGATCTAATATGGCTCACATATTTTTCAAAATAGTTTGATTTTGCATGAAATTTATTACTTGGGGAGTTTTAGGATAGCTGAATATGATTTTGTCGTCGGTTCAAAACTAGCGAAAAGATTATTCATACAACATAATGTTATTATTATCATGGTATTTTTTGAGAGCCCGTGGTTTTGAAAAATTGATTAGTTACTTCAAGTCTACTCTCGTTCCTAATGCACATTTCCCTAATTTGTCACCAATATTTAAATTTTTACCACCTTACAAATCCAGCAAAAAGTCCATCAGAAGTATGAAATGCCCGAAATTGTGAAATAAATTTGTTTGGTTTTCCACGAATAAACTGTTTTAGGACGGTCTACTACGGGTCTATTTGAAAATAACGAAATTTGTAAATATTTCTCCGAAACATATTTATGAGAATTTGGTACAATTTCCATCAATTGGGGCTTAGAATATTTTATTTTAGATTTTGTATAATAATGGCTAAGAGATGAATTTAATTTTGCAAAAGTTCCTACATATTAGAAAATATTTTTTTGTTACAGTGCGGGTAATATGCTATTTTTCACATTTTTGACATTTTTCTGACACATTTTACTCACACTGGCAACAAAAAATACATTTTGGCACATATGGGAAAATGTTTTTCATACGAATGTGAATGCCACCCTCGCTGCGACTCGGGCGGCAACGCTCACATTCGCAGGAAAAACTTTTTCGCACTTGTATCGAAAACTACTATAGGTTGTCATAGAATTCTTTTACATTGTGCAAAGCTAATGCCAAATTCGTATTCATCAACTAGAAGTGCCCTCGAATAACAAGTTTCAAGATAGCCAAACTCATTTTTGAAAAATATGTCCGCCATATAGTATCCGCAATTAGAAATTCTGAAAATCTGATGTCAGAAACGCATTCAGCAAGCCGTGGATCCGCTATTTTTAATTTTTGTAAATCCGACATCAGATTTATATTCGGCGACCCCAAAAACCCCCGAGTACCAAATTTCATGCAAATTCAATGTCTTTTCAAAAATATGTCAGCCATATTGGATCCACCATTTTGAATTTTGAAAATCTGTCATCAGATTTGTATTCGGCGACCCCAGAAACCTCCGAGTACCAAATTTCATGCAAATTCAATGTCTTTTCAAAAATATCTCAGCCATATTGGATCCGCCATTTTGAATTTTGAAAATCTGACATCAGATTTGTATTCGGCGACTCCAAAAACCCCCGAGTACCAAATTTCATGCAAATTCAATGTCTTTTCAAAAATATGTCAGCCATATTGGATCCGCCATTTTGAATTTTTAAAAATCTGACATCACATTGGTATTCGGCGCCCTCGAAAACCTTAGGAAACGAAGTTTCATATAAATCCATCAGCCTATTTGTCATATTACCAATTCAGAAATTTGGTCACTCTCCAGGAACACGTTTATCACCATTTTGATAATGAAAATAATATTTCTAACCATTTTCAAAAATATTCCGATAAACTACAACTATTTTATTCACCGATTAGTGAAAAAACGACGGGATTATATCTCTGCTTCAATCTGAAAAAAATTCATAAAAAAAAATCAGTTTTCATTTTTCCGTATTTTTTCATCTAAAAGCCGCCATATTTATTTTTCTTGTAAAAAAAATGAAAATGTAATGCCAGATTCTGAAAGAGCATAGTTAAAAACATAAAGAAGCATCATTTTCATTTGATTATTCCTTTCGCATTATTAAAAGAATAAGGCTCGAAAAGACGTTACAAAATCTCTGTTTCTGGGCGTTAATGGGTTAATAAGGTTAATAAAAAAAATCAGAAATGAAAAAGGAAAGAAATTACAAAAATGTTGGATAACAACAATTCGTCGACTTTTTAACATGGTAAATTAAATTGTGACCTGTTGGAAAACTCAACTTATTATATTTTTTCTTATTTAAGAATTTTTTCAAAACAATAAAAAAAATTTTTTTTTTACTTGAAAAATAATGTGGAATTTTTCGACGAAGGTATATCGATTTGGTTAGGTTTCTATTATCTTTAATATTATTATTTCAGTGTGATGCTTCTAGAGGGGGATTTTTGCAAAAATCTATCGTAATCATTTTGAAAAAAAAACGCGATTTTATTATTTATTGCTTTTAATAAGAGATAGAGAATTAATTGTTTTATTAGACTTCATAATCCCTAATTGGAAAGTCGATAAATTCAAATTTTATATTTATTAATATTCTTTAAGATTTTAAAATCCATCCATAATTTATTAGAATATATTATTTTCTAATAAAAAAAAAATTTGCAGCCCGAAATTCCACATTTTACTATTTTTGAAGTACATTATTTGGTAATGAAAACGAAGTAACAAAGAAAAATCTTTCTATATCAATGTCATTTTCTTATTTCAATATTACATTGCCATGATAAATGATTTTTTAATTCACAAAATATTTTGAAATGTTTCTAAATTATTGTTAAGGTTATTATTTCTCATTAAGAATACCAAAAAAAAACGTTTCAAAAACACAATCATTTTTTTAAAAAAAAATATGCTTAAAAAATAGTAAAATTTGGAATTTTGCGATAAAAGTTTTTTTTTTAATAGAAAAAAACATTTTCTAAAAAATTACGGATGGGTTTTAAAATCTTTCATTTTTTTCGAAAAAAAAAACTTCATAAGTAGTCCAAAATAGTTTTGAGCCATTTTCTTTTATGACCATTGAATTCCTCACGAAAAATTACTTCAAAAATATTTTTGTTCAATTTTTAAATAAAGTCCTTCATATAGCTGAAAATGTCGTCGCTGTCTTCCCTTAATTTTAGAAAGTATTTCAATTTTTTCGCTAAATACTGTAGTCAAGAATAAGAGGACTCTAACTAGAAAATTTGATTGTTATCAATAGTTAACATTTGCATTTTTATAAATTGCTCTAAAAATGATCAAATATGAGGAAAAGTAGAAAAACTAAACATAAGTATCGAGCATCGTAAATTTCAACATTAAAGCTCCCTTCTGAATTAGAAATGTACTTAGGCCAGCATTCTCGACAGGCCTAATGGCTGCAATATCTACTCCAAGTGAAGTGGAAGCTGCACAAATCAGAATAGATCGAAGTAGTTCACGGGAGCAACCCGGTCCTAAATTCAATTGACGCTGAATTATCTTAAACAATGGAGATGGAAGAGCTAGTAAGTAACTGTGGTAGTGGATTAACTCCAACCTACTTCTTTGGCAAGTTATCCACACTCGTCTGATATGATTCTAAATGCAATGCAGAATATGTGTATTTATATGCATATCGTATATATATATATATATATACACACATATAAATCAGTGAGAAGCTTCTGTGTGTTGGTCGTTTTACGTTCGAACAAACTATAGCAAATTTGTTCCTTGGGAAACTTTCTTAAAAAGAAACCTACGACGGAGCACGAAACACGTGATAAACTTTAGAACTCTTGTTATAACTGAGCTTAATTACTTGTCGGATTTGCGCACTAGTGATGATGAAATATCGCTGTGCAATTGAATTATTCCGAGATTTCCAGGTTTGCTACATTTTTCACTGAAACACAATGCGTTGTTTGAAAATGCACGAATAAAGGTCTACAAAAGGAATGTTGAGATAAATGTTTGAAGGAATTTACGATATGCGCATATTTTCCAGTACATTATATTATTGATTTCAAAACGAACAACATAAATTTGCCTGCATAAATCCCAAGATATACTGCCAACGAATATATGGTTAATTAAAATATGAAAATTAAATAATTTATGAGCTATTGATTTTATATATAAAAACCAATCATACGAACGGTGAAAGAAAACAGGACGAAAATTGATGTAAAAATCAAGCATCGCAGACGCCGTTCGTAACCTGCCGATAATTATATTACCTTGTTTTTCTCACTTTTTAACGGATCGAGTAAAAGACGTTATGGCTAGATGTCGATATTTTTTGCATGATTAGGTAATCATGGAAAATTGTCATTGAAGTAAAAACAAGGGGTAAATATTTAATACGGTATAGGCTGATTAAAGAGATTGATTTTTATTAATCCTATTATTGGGTGTGAATAGCAATTTTAATCTTATTATCCAAAATCTGAAAACGTTTAAATGATTCACATTTTTTCAACAGTGTTATCTTTCGTGGAAGGGAAAGTTCATTTATAGAATATACAAGAAATGTTTTAAAAAATGAGAAAAAAAATAGTTTTTAGCATAATTTTGAAAAGAAAAAAAAAATTCAAATTTCAAGTATGTTTTTTAGGACCCAGATATGCTTATAACAGGGATTACCTAAATATTAAAGGGTTATTGGATGATGTTCTAGTGTGGCAATTTCCCTCTCTCGTGGTATGGTTTTCTGTATATTCATACGGCATACAACTGTGGGGAACTGCTGCAAGCTCCAACGTCGATATCATTGAATGATACCAAAATGAAACTTTCAGGAACATGCTAAATACTCTTTGACTCGTAACAAATGTCCTGATACGTAAAGACCTGCTGATAATCACTATGAAAGAGGAAGTGAAATGTTCAAGTAATAAATACAAACGAAGATTAATTTTACATCCAAACCAACTGGCATACAATTTAGAGCACACATCGTTCAAGAAATCTCGATTGAAAAAATATAAAACACTATTTTAAACATCACTGCATCGAAACATAGGGATAGAGTAATTTGAAAAAGAAACTGTTTCTATAGCAAAATTATGTGAAGCTACTGAGCAAGGGTGACCCAAGCAGCAAAGGAAGAAATTTTTACCAGCGATAGGTCAGATTGTCTAATTTCGATTAAAAATAACCAAAGTTCGACCTACAAATATGCCTTGTAAGTAAACATATGGGTATTGTTCTAGAACTTTTAAACTTTATGTTGTCGCTCATTATGATACCTTAAAAATTTTAAATATAACTTTGCAACACTACAGATCAACAAATTTTTGTTCGTTTTACGTGTAATAAGCGTTTATTACTAATTACCGATATGTAGAAAACAATGAGAGTAAATAAAAGTAGTGAATTTGCCTATTTTTGGTGCGCGACTCTCACTACATTTTTTCAGTTTTAACACTGAAACTTTTTGAACCTTTTTTTTTATGGTCTGTGGTTTTTTGTGGAAGTATTTGGGGATGCAAACAAATGAAAAATCCTTAACTTAATGATGTGCCTCACTGAGGAATAAAATTATATACCTTCAAACTTGCGAGATAACTTTTTTTTATAGTTGACAATTTAGCAATCAACCTTAGATAATTTTTTTCACATTGGTTTTTAAGAAACCACACAACAGGGGTACATTACCTATATGATAAGAAGTAATTTGAGCCTTTGCCCGAATGTATGCCACTTATACAAAAAAAAATGCGACCACGTCAAACTTTAAATTTATAAGCGAAACTCACTTTGAAAAATCAAATTATTTAATGGCACATCTACAATTTAGCTTCTAAGTACTTTGGAATCATTGTGATCTTTTCTCCTATATTATTAAAGTATTTATAACTTTTGTGTTTTTTTAATACAACAAAAAACACACTTTTTGACAATAATAAAATGATTATTCTTTACAAATCGTTTTAATTTCTTGGTATCCTTAATGTTAAATCATGTATTCGGATTTCAAATTTTAATGAAAACTGACTTTGGATTTGTAATCAGTGGCCTCAAAAACCCTAACATATCAAATTTTATAAAAATCAAAGAAATTTTGTAAAGATAGTCCGCTATATTTAAACCGTTATTTTAAATTTGAATAACTATTAACTATACGTTTAATTTTATATACTAGCTTCTAAAAATTAGGCCATAAGCAAAAGAACTGAATTTTTTATGTATATTAAACGTTACAAAACTAAAAATTAATTTTACGAGTAACGTAACATGTTACATTAAAAAAAAAAATACATAGTGTATAAATAAGTCACGCAAGGTTTTTCCTGTCATTTGATCAATTCTAAAGCCAATAAAATTAATTTCATGAATGTGCCTAAAAAAAAATTCAATTTTCTTCAACCTCAAAGTTTAAAAGTTCTAGAATAATGCCCATATATTGAAAGTCTTTGTCTTGGGATAATATTATCAAATTACGACTTAAAAATTACTTCATAGTAAAATTGTACTTGAGGTATTTTTTGAAGTCAAATCTTGCTGAATTTGGACCTCTGTTCTGACTTGATAAACAAACGGACTTTGAAAGTGGAAATAGGTTGTGTTTTTTTGGTAAATTGGACCTCGTGAATTTCCCTAATTTTTACTTAAAAGTCAGAATTACCAAAAACTTAAAATGATGCTATATTTTACTTCTGCGACTATGATGACGTTTTCTGTTATTGCTTCAAAGTTAAAATAACCACAAAAATTGACCATAAAGTTTAATATGTAGAATGTTTGGTTAAAAAAACCAATAAACTAGACCTCAGAGTAAATCGGACTACTCATAGCTTAAACACACTTCAGCGAATGCGTTCAGCTCTAATGGACAGCATGCCATTGAAAATGCATGTAAAACTTGGGTACCATGGGATAAAAATGAACTTATTAAGCATCTTTTCTGTATGTAAGGTTTCTCATCCATTGGCAATAAAGTAATATAATAAATAAATAAAATAAAAATTTTTAATTAAACAGAACGGCGTAGATAGGCAAATGTGAGCTTCCAGATTTAGTGCTGGTAGGGTTCTGTATGTGTAAGCGTTACATCTTGTCGGGATCTTCTTGAGGCTATAATCAATCAATTAAAACTTAACTTTTTTTTGAGACGGCATATTAGAGCTCTAATATACTTAGGGAAAACTGTACAGGACCCGATAAAAGCCCAATTTCAATTCCCATACGAGAAATCCATCATATTTTGATATCAAAATTTCTATGATCCAAAAACAATTCAAATATCAAATTATTATTTTGTAATTATTATTGAAACCTGATATTGGAAATATATGCTCTTAGAGAATAATGAAAGGGGAAATAAACGAAAGAAACAAAAGCAACGATTAAAATATGTACACACCTGAGAGAAATGATTGGAAGTTCTCTTTGATTTCCTTTTCGCAAGCAATTTTTTGAAATTTTCCTTAATGAAAGTCGAGAAGCGGGTCTATGAAACGTTTGTATTTGCCAACAAACAATAACAGATAGAAAATAATTATTCGAGCGATTCGTGTTTACAATGAAATTGCGAAAATGAATAATGAATAATAAATGAGGAAGGCAATATTCGGTTTTACGCCGCGGGCGTATAACGGGGGGGAATAGAGGGGGGAGGTTTTGTCTGAGTTACCCCTCCCTGGTGGAACATCGATAAATTTTCCGATAATGAATATTTCGCGGCGTCTCGCTCCGACGAGCGGATCTGTCTCCGACGAAGAATCATCCGCGTCGTCGTTCGTGCCGCCGCCAATTTTCATTACCGCGGTTGTAAGTAGTCGAGCGTGAGAACGCCCAGGGGAAATGATGCGCGGTGCATAATGCAGTGATGCATGCGCGATGCTCGTACATTGTCAGATGGGACGGTATCGGCTCCTAGTGGTACCGCACCGGCTCCAGCGCGGTACCGGCTCATCCAAACCGGAATTACCGCGCGAGGCTCAGCCCTGATCGCCCGTTGGAAGGACGGATTGTAAGCGAGCTATTGGTCGATTGGATGGACGGATAGATGGATTAATCGTTGTCTTGCTCCAGGTTGCGCCGATGAACACAGACATCATCCTATCGCGCTTAGCGTCAATCGAGCACCGCCATGCGTATATATGCGCGCGGCGAGATACCGACGGAGATAACGGCAATGCTTTGCCTTCCGGGCCCGCGCACATGCGTGCCGTAGAAGCCTGTCGGTTGTGCTAAACAAGACCCGATACTCTTCACTTTGATCGCTAAATCGAGCTTCACCCAATGCGTGTCCTAGTGAAATAATTACTTGCTAACCTCCACCTTCCTTCCAAACTGCCCTTCTAATCCTACAGGTCAAAATCTCCTCGTGCAGAATATAAAGTAATCGTGTTATGATGATTTTGAGAAAAATTTTGATGTAGGGCAGATCCAAACCAGCTTATTACCTAACTAGGGCGTAAACTGTATGTTTTGAACTAGAACACAGGCCGACAGAATTTGATTGGAGAACCAAGAACCAGAACATATTTTCCAAAGGTATTTGACGCGATGAATTCGAATCCAACCTCAGAATAACCCCTATGCGTCAGGTTTTTGAGCTATTTTAACCTAAAAGTGCAAACAGTAAGTTTTTGGGGTACATTTGAGATGATGTAACTTCAAAACAGATTTATTTTTCAAAACCATCGTCGCGGTATCTTAAAGTACTGTTTTTTCCCTTTAAAATCCGTTATTAAACTTAGAAAAATCTTTATTGGTCACTTAGAAATCGCCTTTTGAATTTTCTGAAGCTTGTCTGATTCTGCTCAGTTTCTGAATATCGCCGAATTTGCCAAACTCATAAACTTCAACAGGCGATATCTCAGTGACCAATAAAGATTTTTCTACATTTACAAACGGACTTTGGAGGGCAAAAACAGTACTTTGAGATACCGTGGCGATCGTTTTGAAAAAAAAATCTGTCTTGAAGTTACAGCACCTTAAATGTATAAAACGTACTTTTTGCACATTTAGGTTAAAATATCTTAAAAATCTGACGTATAGGGGCTATTCTGAGGTCGGATTCCAATTCAGCGTGTCAAATACATTCGGAAAACTATGTTCTGGTTCTTGGTTCTAAAATTTGTCGGCTTATGGAATATAAGTTCGATTGCGAAGTGTTCAACCGCCATATTGACCGATGGGCTAATCACCTTTCTTCGAATTCATGCTTTGACTAGCTCCAAAGTGCGTGAAGATGCCAATAGTCTACAAATGGTAATTTTCGATGTAACGGTGTAAAGTTCGACTTTTTGCACCGCATTATAACATGCGATTACATAGAACCAATTCGTAAAGTCGAATGTTTACATCCGAGTATCGAACATTATTTTTGTAAGTGTAAAATTCGTCACTATACGGGTGAAAACGCGGAGACAAAATTATAGAAATTTTGAACTAAATGAGATAATCGAATAAATCCTTCACGACATTAAACCTAATAGATTAAGGATTACACAAAAATTAATGACAGTATGTAAAAAATTGTTGTTGTTAAATTTGATAAACATTAGGGACCATATTAAATCCAAGTAGTAGATTCCAAATATATTATGTCTTTCCCGAAGAAGGGTTTCCAAAGATTTGGCAATTCTATGTTTTTGGGGTTGCTGATTACGAATCTGATGTGGAAATTTTGAAATTCAAAATGGCGGATGTAATATGATAGACGAAAATTTTTCTTGTTCTTTAAATTTTCATGTAAATTAATTTCTAGGGGTTTTTGGGGTCACTGATTACGAATCTGATGTGAAAATTCTAAAATTCAAAATGATGGATCCAAAATGGCGGACGAAAATATTTTGGATCCGCCATTTGAATTCCAGAATTTCCACTTCAGATTCGTAATCAACGATGACGAAACCCCCTAGAAACTAATTTACATGAAAATTTAAAGAAGAACAATTTTCGTCTTCCACAGTGCATCGTTTTCAGGTGCGTAAAGTCAAATTTTACGCCTACTATGAAACAATAGTATATTATATAATAAGGGGGCAATTACCGATATTGTATAAGTGCGAAGTTTGTCGCAGGAGTGAAGCGAGGGTCACAATATCAGTCGTCGGAGATCGATATTTCGTCCGTGGTCCATACGATATATTTTCATTGCGCAGAGCGCAAAATCGAGTTCTACTCCCTGCGTATTAAAATAGGATTACGTAACTGTTTCTTGTGTGTAAAGTGAACAAATTCTTGCTTAAAGCAAATATCGTGAGTAAAGTTGTAGCTTAAAAAGTGTGACTTTTAAAAAAGCAATAATTATTCTGCATTTTAAAAAGAATAAACAAAACTATTTCGTTCATCTTTGTTTATGTATTGGAAAGGATTATCATCGGTTATCGTTTTTTATTGTAGTAAGATCAGTTTTGTTCTGATTTCTACCAATTTTCGATTTGGTACAGAGATTGGAATATGAGATAACACTTCCAGGTTTCTAGATGTTATTGGGTTAATTCTATCCTATTTTATGCGAAATGTTTAAACCTCTTGAAAATTTTTACTATTAGAATAATACGATAGCTCCTGTTTACCTAATTTTAAGTGAGAGTTAACTAGAATATACGGCAGACTTTTATTTATTTTAATAATTACACTATTTGAATGCACCGAAATACCATTAAATGGAATAACATTTTCCATATAAAAAACAGCTTCATTTTAAGGAGGCAAATTAATTATACCAAATAATTTTACTAAATCACAGATTCATAATGATGAAGCAATACGTCAAAATATCATGTCACGTTTACGAGGCAGGTAACGAAGGGGACTTACTTACCCAAGTGACGTTGTCATGTCTTGGGAATACATTGTGAAAGCTAGTACTCGTCGATTTTGAAAGGTATCTAGTGAGAAATACCAATCGATATCGACAGATCCCTTAATGCAAATGAAAACATCCCTGCTCTGGTAGTCCACGAAATCAGGAATATTGCATTTTTGAAATCGGAATCGAAACAGCATTTCGAAAACCTCCCATGACGTGTTGTCACGACAGAATTCGATGTATTTTTAAAGATTTAAAAAACCGTATATTTATTTTTCGAATTTCAATGCCTCCAATCTACACGTGTTCATGTTTCACAAGTTTGATGGTATAGCGCGCAACTGGCCGAAAACAAGATAAAAATGTAAAATGATAACACATGGTTACAATTTGATAAATTCAAAAGAAAACTTTATAAAAATCTTTCAAATTCGAAAAAAAAGGCAGGATAAAGTTTTTAAATAAATGTTGTTTTTTAGTTTATTATTATTTTCTGTGCATTCATTTAGTTTAAGAATGAAAGTACTACGAAATCAGTAATTGAAAAAAATAATTTGTTGTTAAAACATTGTAAATTTTGTTATGCTCATTTGTTGAAAAAATATAAAAGCTAGGTCGATTTACGTGCTTTGTTAAAACATTCAATATTCGGCAATCTGTGCGTCATTTTGGAGTCTAACATAAAAATGTTGAAAATTATGGAAAAATGGCGGGATTCGTCATGTACTGAATTATGATTATGAAACAAATAATAAACATACAATCCCAGAAAATCGCGACATTTTGAAAAACACTCAGCTATGATATCGCGCAGTTTTTTAACTTCCAAAATTGGAATTTTTAATATTAAAAATGCAAGAAAATTTGTAAAAATGGATTTCAATAAAATATTCTTAAAAGAATACATTATAATTTACTGAATCAATTCTTAAAAAACACAAATCATTCATAAATTTCATAACGTTTCTCAAAATTCTGGTTCTGTATCTAAAATTAGAACCAGTATAAAGAATCTCCTAAAATATTCCAATTCATTTTATCTCAAGAATTTTATTTTCAACAATTCTTAATCAATTTTAGGCGAATTTTTCTGATATGTTACAGGATATCACGTATAATGGTTAGACTTGCAATTACAGGACCAAAATTTTGAAAAATAGCGGCAATCATTTTTTATTTAGATTTTTCAATTTAGTAATTACTACCATATCGATTGATGACTGCATTTATTTACAATTTTTAACATTCCTACGTTATCGACGGATTACATTAGGACACGCTTAAGGGGCAACTACAATGTCTCGATCTCTAACGTCAAGTCCTAACATCGAAAATGCAAATTAAACAGAAACTATTCATATTTCAGAGAAATTAGTTCAGAAACGAGCGAGAATTTACAAGAGTAAATTTCTTTAGTACTCGCACAGTTCCCCTTGTTAGTTTCTGAATTTATTCTTGCGAATTCTAAATCGTTTCCCAACCGATTTCGCTGAAATGTTTCATACATTTATATTAAACGATTAAAATAGTTATAAAACGGATCTGGACTGGAAAATATCCCTAAAACGTACGATTTTAAACGAAAACATGGCGTCGGTTTAAAAAGCGAGTTTAATTAAATATGGGAGTCGGTTTTACTTATTTCAGAAACAATGTTGTTTCTGTCATAGTTACGCAGTCTTAGGGGATTCGAGACTGTTAATTAATAAATCATTTTGCGCCCTTAATACCAATTTATCTATTTAACATTACGTCTGCTATTTGTGATTCCACCAACAGATCATTTATTAGAGGAAATTAAATGAGGCGGCAACTTTTTAGTGTTTTGGTAGTATTATCAATCGTAATGGGAATAATAATAACATGACAATTGATAAAAAATCCCTATTTGTTTCGCAAATACTATAAATGGCATTTTTTATGCAATAGGCGTAAAAAGTTTATTTTTAAATAAATTTTATGCCCACAGAGGCGTGAAGGTGGGATTTTAGACCCACAAAGGAAGACTCAAAAACATTTTACGCCTGCAGCATTGAAATAGTATATTATGTAACAAGATTTTAATTAGCAATCTTCAACGAGTGCGAAGTCAATCCCGCATGTTGCATACGATATGTTTTAATACGACGTGGAGCTCGATAATTTGCGCCGAAAGATTTCACTGCAGGGCGTTAAATTGGGTTCATCGCCTACTTAGTAAAACTTCATTTTGGTAAAAAAAAATTGTTATATTTACGTTGTTACACTCATGAAATAGTTGTAGGCCATTTTCATCATTATGTATGTATTTTCAAACTTATCGTTATAGCAATTATTTTCTCTCAGAAATCGCAAAACTCTATTTTGCTCCTTATACCGAGGGAGCAAAGGAACATGCCCTCTCCCTAGGGAGCAAAATAGCATGCCATCGTATAGAATAGTATGAGCAACAAGGGAGCATAGATATTTGCAGACCCTTGTAATAAAATCTCACTCATTGACAAACATCTATTTTGCTGCTTAGTTGCACAATATGTTATTCTTTAATTTTGTATATCTAAGTAATATATTACGCATAAAATTAGGTTTATTTACGATTATTATTGTTACTTTTCGTCTAACAGGAGAAAATTCTAATAAACAAACAAACTGTTGAATAAAACTAAATTAAATTTTAGTTTTATTTTGGATTTCATTTAACCTTCAATAACAGAATTTGAAGGGCCGTTAATTAAAAAGTTGTATATGCATGGTTTATTACTCCTAGTATACAAATACGTATGCAAAGTGGGAATAGTACTTGATTGTTATTATATAAAAATAGTTTTTAAATATTCTTCTGGTCGTTTCATTATAGATTTTATTACAGATATTATTATAGATTTTGTTACAGTTTATTATAGATTTTAAACGATCAAACTTAAAATAAATCGAAGCCATAATATTGGTAGACGGTTGTGTAATGTACATTTTTTATATTATCTTATTAATTATGAAGTATTTTCTTAAATATATCCACATTATCATTGGAAATTTAACAGATATAAATATCATTGAATAATTTGTAATAAAATGGTTTGCTTACACTGTGAATTATGACCAAGTTTATGTCTTTCTATTGGGAAAACTTCCTGCCTTTGTAAATATATGTTCTACCATAAATATCCCAAGAAATATATAAGCTGGAAAAATTGACGTTATGCGATTTTCTTTCGATATTTTTCATAAGGAATCGATGCACGAGTTTTGCTATTCAAATGTATTATCCTTCAATATGTAACTCTGGCACTGGCATGATATTGAACTATAATATAATTATCATAATTATTTGGATTTTGCTTTTTAAATTCTAAATGAAGTTTGTACAAAGCTATAAATTAGTTGCAATTTTGTATGTGCCTTTAAAATTTCAATCCAATATACGTTGGTAGTTGTAAGAAATCGGATCGCCGAGCCGAGGGTGGAATAACATGGTTTCCGGAAAACCCTGTTCAAAGTTTCAGGTGTACTTATATTCCGCATAATGGCGCGCATGGGGCCACGTAACTTTCCTAGTTTTCGAGATGCGCTTTCTAATTATTAAAGACGAAAGAAACTGATATTTTCTTCCAAAGTCTCACGAAACGACATTATATAGAACTCGGTTGCTTTAAATGATACATACCTAGTTTTCTTTTCTTCATGCATTGCAAAGAAAATTTTTTGAAATAATGAAACGTTTCATATAACGATAACTTTCTACACAGGGAGAAATAAAAGCAGTTAATGGAACCATTTAACTACAGTAAAACACGGAATTATATCACCTTACATAACCTTACAAACACTTCTGCCTTTTTTCACTTTTTCATTAATCAGTAGTTTCTATCTGTGTACCATTTCTCGAATAAGTATAAATGAAAATTTTCTACAATACGAAATTTCGTAGAATTTATTATAGATGATAGTATATAAAAAATTTTGTTTTTACGTTTTTCTAATTTTGTTATATCTTATTACAAAAATAAAACCGAGGCCTGAGAGAATCGAGCCTGGGAACTTATCAATGCTGGTCATTATTTTGTCCAATTAACGAGGTTTTGAAACAGTCCGATAGTAATAAATTGGTTTCATTTGTTGCGTAGGATATCAAAGTTGGTCTTCACAATTTTATAAATCAGAAAATAATTTATAAAAATTGTATTTTTGAAATTGGAATTGTATACATTTTTTACTTTCGAGGACGAATTATAAAAATGTTAAATAAATTCAGACCATAATTTTGAATATCATAATAATCTTGATTTAAAATTTTAACATTTATAGCAACTTCCAATTCGAATTTCCTTCTGCCATTAAACGTCTTACAAATTATGTATTTTTCACTTGGCAGTCGTTTGAGGTCGCATGTGGGATGCAGGCCAATTCATATTTTACGCATTATACGCTCCTTATGGTCCAAAGTTTTTTCCTGAAAGTGGAAGAAAATCGAATCGTTCTTTACCTATTTACAAAGTATCTGCGGAAAGCATTAAATTTGTACGTATTATTTAACGAAATTTACATTTTATGAAAAGCAGTAAAAAAACGTTACTTAATGTATCATGTAACCACGTACACGCATGCAATATAAAAATTCACCATGTAACGGAGTTCGTTCGCTGATTCTAATCGATATATGAATACATCAAATTTATCATCCGACCTGAATCTCGCAATGGAATAAAAATAGCTATTTAAAAAATATAAATCGCATATTTTTCAAAATGTTCTCGAAATATTAAAATAAATGTGTTCGGAAGACTTATTGCACCATGAAAACATTTATATCTGATTTCATTATATGTTATCAGCTTGAAAACAGTGTAGTAAATCGTGCGTTAATATTTCACATGCAATACAGAAAATGAATAGCGAAAGCTCTGCTACAATTAAGACTGTCGATACGTGCTCAGTAATAATTAATTCAAATTGAACAATTGCCGTTCATAGGTTTCAACTTTTAACGGTAAACAGTTAAACGACTCTCGTAAATTGCTTTTCCATGAATTGCAATAGATATATGACTTTTTTTTATGCCTGGAATGTCAAATAGTTTTCAAGGAATTTTGAATGGTCTGTCATGTGTTGTATGTCATAAATAATTACCGAAACACATTTTTGGAACAGCATTGAAAGCCATTAAAGGCTATAAATTTTATTGATTGATAATCCACAAATGACGGTCAGAGAGTTATTTTTCGATAATCGACCTTTGAATGGGAAATTTTATTAATCTCAAATAAACAGGCTTGGAACAATTATTTGCATTTAAACGAATCCTTAAACAGTTGATTACTCATATCTGAAGGATTTTTTGTTGTAATTTGTTACCACAAATGGATTGATTTTCGATGAATTGCTCTTTGACAAATTACTTTTTCGATAACGCGTTTCCTATGACAAATGTTATTCATTGAACAGACATCCATTGAACGGTTTATTGAAATGTTTTTTGATGAAATGTCATATGAAAAAGAGACATTCGACAAATATTTTTCCACGCAATTTTCACGAAATGATTTTAGAAAAAGAAGCACGGAAATTACATTCAACTTTCTGTGTCGTAATTATGTGCAAAATTAATTTTTTATATGAAATCTATCTAAAAGAAAGTGCAATAAAAGCATGCTACTACAAGAACATTAATTATTAAAGAAAACGAGATATTTTAATAATTAAAAAATAATTTAACGAATTGTTTCATACAATGTTATTAATTATATAATTTTATTAATATCGGTCGCAGCAGCTCGACGGGAATTTCAAGTCAAATAAGATAAAGCTTTCTTTTTTTTATATGATTTCATATTTCGAAAATTGGCATATTAACTTTTATGCAAGATTTCTATTGAACTTTCGCAATTAGTACTACGATAGCCGTTTTTAATTTATGGATAAAAATCTGGAGAGAAATTTGCAGCCCGTGGTTCGATAAAAATGAATATATTCGAACCTAATCGAATAATCACGAAATATTCGTTAGACCAGGCATAGGATAATTGCAAATGCAGAAAACTTTTTCTTCCTTTTAAGAACAATTATGAATTTCTTTTTATCATATATTACTAATATAAATATCATATTTAATGCTTTCACGAATAAATTAAATTCATTCATTGCCCCAACATTTTACAGTAATTTCTTATTTTGTATAACATTTTTGGATGTTTTCACCAGACATTCAGTGTAGTAAAGGATGTTAAAATGACTGAAGGGTTTTTATTTTAAATCTCGCAAAATATTATAAGAATTTTTGTAGTCATAAAAAGTATTTTTAAAGTTTAGCGAGAAATTTTCCTTGTTGGCGCCGAAAGGAACAACATGAGGACCTAAAAACGGGTTTAAGTAATCGTTCCCATATTCTAGATATCAAAAATGATGAAACAAAGTAATCCGGTTAGTCGTTTGTTGTAAAAGAAAAAAATGACTTTTTTTCTAAATGTAACTAAAAATATATTTATATTTCAAAAGTATCTATGTGTACGCACAGTAATTGCGACATTTTAAGTTGTCAAACCAACAAATTCATTAAATTATATGTATTATATTTCGAATGTTAAATTTATAACTGTTCTAAACATGTAGACTATAATACTCGCAAAGCGCTTTTAACAAATTTGTATAATATTTGGCATAACCACGTATACAACTATTATTATTTGACAGTTGTTGTATGGCGGTTTTTGAGGTTGCTGGTTACGAATCCGGGTGTTTCAGAAAAAAAAGATATCAAGCTTATCTAGCAGGAATTTGTGACAAATTCATCGACTAAGGTGTACTTGGAAGAGTAATATTTAAAATGGGACATTCTATACACCCGACAACAATTTTGCAAAATGATGATTTTTTCTGATATATAGCATATTCCGATATTTAAGCTTGCACTACGAATTCAATGTTAAATTTTTATTGTCTTAAATGGTGCATCCTGTATGACCAACCAAAGTTGCAGTATTTTAAAATATTACGTACAGGTATTGAATTAAGCAAAGATAGTTCTACATCCTTTGAATTTTATTGTACTGTCATCAATTCACTGAAATTCACGAGGATTCCAGAAATTTTTTAACGTTGTCGACGACGTTACATCAGATACTTCACAAAAATAAACTAAAATTGATGGAGAAATTATTTTTTTTTAAATTTTTTTGTCTATACGTAGTCTTGTTATTTGTAATTTTAAAACTTGACAACCGATGTATTAGTAACTGCCTTAGAAACCCTGATGTACAAAATATAAGAAAACAGTTGAATTTTTCGAATTTTTGAATTTTCATAAACTGACACCGGATTCAATCAGTCAACAACTCCAAAAATTCTATATACTATCAATTATCATTGCTGGAAACATTCGGGACTGAAAGGGATGATTTCTAATAATGGTCTGGTTACTCTGCATACTAAGTACTAAAAACAGCAAATATATCTCAAAAGAAGATGAAGTCATGATGAAATAATAACTATTATTTTAAAATATTACTTAGGGGTATTGAAATAAGAAAAAATAGTTCTACATCCTTTAAAATTTACTATAATGTCATAAATCCACTCAAATGCACGAGGATTCCAACAAATTTTTAACGTTAGCGACGTCGTTACATCACATACTTGACAACCACACACAAAAATTTATGGAGAAATTATTTTTTTTTGTTTTTTTTACTATATATACTTTTGTTATTTGTAATTTTAAAACTTGACGACCGATATATTAGTAACCCTGACGTACTAAATATTAGAGAACAGTCTGATTTTTCAGAATTCATAATCTGACACCGGATTTAATCAGTCAGCAACTTTAAACATTCCTAAATACTATTAAATATCATCGCTAGAAAATTCGGGAGTGAAAGGGTTAATTTTTAATAATGTTGTGTTTTACTTTCATTCATTTTCTTTTTGTGTGAATAATCATGTAAATATTTATCGGAAATAATTTAACAGGAATATTGAAAAACTGATAATCGAAAAAAAAGAAAAAGATATCTGAAGACTACATTAACGTTCTTAAACGGATCTAGCTTCAGCGCCGCAGGAGCTCGCTGCGAGGGGTAACTTGGTAAGAACGAAATAGCTCGTAAAAGCTGAGATGTTGTCCCATTTTCGCATTTTTGCGCTTACGTCGGGCCAGCGATCCCTTAAAGTAGCTACTCGAAGCTTTTTTTAAAGCAAGTTTGGGCGTGCTTCCATGGCCTAGAGGCATGTTGCAGCTGGGTTGAATAGATGCAGACATCACTGGTATAATCGACACTGTCTCTCGGTCCTTTCAAAAATAATTAATGAGCGATGCCATTGTGAAGCTCGAGCTATCGTGAGAAGAGTGATGGATCGTGACGGGGTTATCGGAGCGAGCCTCAATAGGCTGATGCCGTGGATGATGAAACATTTAGAACATCATAGAACCTAACAGAATGGCTCCTGTGCGCGCGTACGCGCAACGCTGCGTCTTTGATAAATCGTACCTTTTGACGAAATGATAACCTCAATTAAGCACCACGCGTGTTGACTCGTCAAGAACCTGCTGCTTCTATTCCTTCGTCATGTTTTTTTTTTATTAATGATAGTCACACGTCGATTTTTTTGTGACGATGTGAAGCTGTGTAAATGGAATCGTGACTAAGATGTATAGTGTGCTACTAAAATTTGTTCCGTCATAATTTTTTACAATCAGGCTAATCTTTTTTTTTGTGAATCGAATCGAGTCTTTATCCCACTTGTTAATCAGCTTTGATTTTTCCAAACAATACCAGGTTACAAGATGTAAGGATGCTCACCGGAAATACTTGGTTAGTTACTCGTCGCTAAATTCGAATCAATCACGAAAAAAACATTTTTTGTTATCATATTCCAATTGAGAGTCCTTAGAAAAACAATAATACTTTCTTGTTTCAGCATTATATATTCGTAATAAGCAGATATTACATGCATTATTGTGGAAAATTGCCATACTGGCATGAAAAATTTTGCAAAATAGTCTTATTTATGATCGATAGACGCAAATGATAAATTTTGAGACATTTTGCATCGAAACAAACACTTTGAGACGTTTATTTTAAAAATATATTTTTAAGTGTCTTAAAACGAAACCTTCTTAAAAGAAGAGTTTGCGCAGCGTTATTAACATGAAAATATGGCATCTAATCATCATAATATATATTATTTATAATATACTTACTAAATCTGAATTAGCTAAAAATTAACCTGAGTTGGAAATTAGGCATTCTTTTACAAGAAAATAATAAAAGACCATTCATTTATTAATAACATTCTATTAATCTACAAGTAGAAATTGAATATTTTGGTTTAATATTTCCTCATTATTTATTTAAAAAACACAATTCAATTTATCGAGTATTGGCCCAAAGATATCTAAAATAATAAAAATCATATATTGTCGCAAATTCCTGTGCAATTCTCAATTAATTTTTTAGTATTTCTTAAAAATGGAATATTGTTTGCAAAGTTAGAATTCATACGATTACGAATAATTTTGTTGATTCTTGTTCCATTTTTGCCGCTACTTCTGAATTTTTCATATATTTGCTGGAGACAATTTGAATGGTCACAGATTTTGTCCTATATTTTAAAAAAGTACGTGGCAACGTTGCGCCATCATCTAACAAGGATGTTGCAAGTCACTCATGACAAATTAGCCGCCAATTTGTCGATTAATGAAGCAGAATTCAGATGTCGATAAATCAACATATAGTTACTGCAGCATTTGTTTCGCGTACATCAATAATAATTCATGACATCGGAAAGGCATATTTTCGACATATTTCAAATAATTTTCATTTGACTATATAGGAAAAAATACCTGCAGCAGTATTTAATAATGTTGTTCGGTATGAATAATTCACTTCTAATTGGCCTTCAGAATGATAATTACATGAATGAATTAACATGTTTTCCTGTTTCTGTATTTCCATGTTTATGTGAAACAAACGAAATAATAGATACTATCGCGAATTGCTAAATTTTTCGCAATACTGTTTCAGATTGATTATTCATTTTATGAATCTTTTTAAAAGTTATATTCAAGTTTAGTATTTAAATCCATTCCATTGTTTTTAAGGGTTATATTTATGGATTTGGTAAATATACGGACGCAATATGGATTCTGTATTCACAGATTTTAAGGATATTATACGTTGCATTGTTGTGTTATTTCTAACAATAGTGTTGATCGCCTCGGGCTTTGCAGGTTTTCGTTGTTTTCATCGTTTCCAGTCCAGACTTCGAATAGCACTGCTTATTATTCCCTTGCAGTTATTGGTAATGTATATTCCGAATGAAAGGGAATTGTTAATTACCATTCGTTTTCTTATGATTATTTTAATATAAATGTTGAACGAAAATAGTCATACTCTAACCTATTTTGTTCAATAAAAAATAATGGAACAGTTTGAATTATTTAGAAAGGATGATTTTTTTGGTCATCGTGGAACAAATTTATTATTTCTGTTCCTAAAATAAAAATTATTCGAGGTCTTGTAAGATATGTCAAACAAAAAAATGTTTAAATTTGAAATGATCAAATTACAGCTCTTCGACGGATCCAGGTTTCCCAAGTGATTTTGTGTGCATCAAAGGTTAGAATCGGCCTACGTCAGGACATTTGAGGTTATGTAGAGAATGCAACAAATTTTTGTGGTTTTATTTGTGCCATTTAATACTAGCTTCACCCTTCAAACTGACCTATTAGTTGATCGTAAGATTTCTTACAAAGTCATAGCCATTTTAAGTTTTCGGGTTACCATTTTGTATCTGCTGTCTTGGAAATTCACGACACTAATTTTCAGCGAGCAATAGTAACAAATTTTCAGAAAATTTGTTTAGAAACAATCGTGACTTCCTAAGAATATATTTATCGAACCGTATGAGTACTAAATAAATTTACTCTTTCAAATTGAAGCTTGATTTTTCAACTGATTTCGTTGAAATTTGCCGTACATTACCGTACATAAAAAATGCCTAAAATAACTTTAAAATTTATATGGACTTGAAAATACGTACAGATACTATATTGTATATAATTTGCATTTTTAAGTTTGCAATTTACGTTATCGACCGAGACGCTTTAGAGGTCCCTTAAATCATTAATGCACGAAGGAAAAATTACTAGTTTAATTTCTAGACGCCCTATTTTTTATATATACTTGCAATGGCAGATAATAAAAACTGTTTCAAAACAATTCTTCGTTTTACCTTTCTCGCAATAAAATGTGGAATTAATAAGAACTATTAATAAATTTACTTTAAGTACATTTGATTTACTTAATTTTGTTACTTAATTGTACTAAATATCTACTGGAATTTACTAAATAATTTTTCAAATATTCATCACAAATTAGTTTTACTTAATTGCTGGTATTTACAGTAGAGTCCCGTTATATTTACTTACTCGATTCCTTGTCTTCCCTTTCCGTCTCGTTATATTTACTAAAAGAAGGGGATCGTCTCTTCTCCCACTCTCCTGAATCGCGTTATGTTTGTGACGTCACAGCAGACCCTTCCTGAGGCCCCAGCCGCAAGGTGGGGGAAAAAGAGAGCGGCGACAGGCAAATATAACGGGACGGAACCTGGCAAATATGCTGGGACTTAAATATAGTGAGATGCAATTATACCGGATCTCTACTGTATACATATTATATTAGACATTGAATATAATGATAATAAATAGTTTTTAAATTGTTTTTTTTTTCAATCTTAATTTTTTAATAATATCAATTACATTTCACAGTCAGCTTCTCCATTTTACAAAATCTTTACTTCAACGTAAAATAAATACTAGAATATTTGGATTATTTGTAAATAACCACATATTAGCCGCACTAATAGAAAGAAAGTTAGTAAAATTATTTTTTTCTCCAATGCAAGAATGTTACAAATTTAAATTTTACTATATTGGAGTTTCGCTATATGACCTGGATGTTTTTTTATCGAATATATTCCAGAAATTTACATTTGACACTTAAAGCTGCTCGTTGCGTTTACTTTTCTTCCGATTCGGAAGTACTATTATGAGTATTAAAGTAAGTAAATTCTACAATCACAGAATGGTTAATAAAATTTGAATAAAATAGTTTAATCTGTTTATAATCGCTAAAAGAGTGTTATAATGTTAAAAGTATGTCGTGAAGCCAACAATGGAACAGGCTTGATAATCTTTGAAACTTTAATGTAAAATGCAAAATAAATACTGTGGGGAATTACGTCATACACATGTACTGTTTCCGTATTAAACAGAAACGAATAAATAATGAAAGTTAACTTCGTGTACAATGCTAAATAATACATAAAAAATAAATTTTGTGGCACAATAAGATCTTTATGTATTTGTAACCGTTTTAATGCGATATTCACTTTAGATATGGATATTTACAATTCTGAAAAAATATTTAAACACATATAGTTAGGAACTATTATTATATTAACGATGTTAAAAGTCGCAGCGTTTCGTATCTGGATGCAAAAAATACGTAAAGCAGATCGAAACAGGACTAATAAGTTGCTGAATTCATGATTGTACAATTAGTGTTTAACCTAAGTTTTATTTCATTAGATATATTGTACTGCGTGGAAATATCCTCGGATCGGTCCTATTTTTTAACGGAATCGGGTCAGATTTTATTAGATATCCCCTATTTCGGGATTCTGATCAGATTCTGATAAGAAACTCACCAGATTTTCTAAGGACCTTCTATTAGAAATTCTAGTCAGAATCATATCAAGTTCTGTCCAGAAAATGCCAACATTCTAAGTCCTTTGTAAACCTGACTGGGTTCTGACGTGGAAAATCCTGACAGCCCATAAATAATGATCGCCATTACAATCTTTATTTTCACTAACAGAATTTTCTACGTCTGAATCCGGTCAGGAGTCGCCGCAACAAAATTATCTGATTTGAATCAAAGTAATTGAATACGTTCAAAAAAAGATTTTTAATAGAAATTAATTGTCTATTATTTATTGCGTGAAGTAAAAGTAAATAATACAAGCCTGTTTATATTTATTACCTTCATTATAGATATTTTATTACTATTTTAAAATTAAATAAAACCCCTCCATCCGTTTAGAAAAAGAATTTTTTAAAACCTTTTTTTTTTGAAAGAAATATTTATTGTAAAATATTTTTAATATCTCCATCATCGACACAAAATTATATTGAATAATATGGTAAGAAGACATTTAAAAAAACAGTTAGTTACCTATTATGACAATTCCGAAAATCGAGTGACGTTAGTACCCAAATAATCTTTTTTTAACGTTATTCATAGGATTTATATGATATCAATTATACAATTGCATCGTAACCTGTTTAAACTGTATCTGATTTAATTTCTACAGCTTTTAAATTGACTAAACATCAAATTATTCATCGATTTTATACTATTCGAATTATGAAAAATTTTATCGAGATCGTCGCCATTTCGAAGGGCTTTTACATAATTTTCCAAACAGCACACGTTCATTTTATGAGGTACCTCCATTATTAGTGTGCAATGGCGTAGGAAAAGCCACCGCCCGTAACACAAATAATTAGATATAATAGTTTCGTCAAATTTCTTAAAATCTCTTTTTTCCGACAAATACGGTGAGATTCTGATGCGGTTTCTGATCAGAATCTGGCTATACATGAGGTAGTCCGACCGGATTCTGGTCAGAATTGTATCTGATTTCTACACGAGATAAATATCTCCCAGTAATCATTGATTCAAACAAATGATATTTATATGTTAGTACATGTAGACAATAATATTTGACATATATTTTGGTGAAAAAACATATATTATACTGACCGCACAGGAAGCCTAATATCAGATAGTCCCAGAACACTTTTGAACTTACCTGAAATTAAAGGTAGTAATTATTATCAATGATTCTTTGTGTAAAGGTTAATTGTATCATAATATATACAACTGAAATATGAAATGAATACCATATTATATGCATAATATAGGCTACTTTAAAATATTTATACAGTACAATTTTGACAAATTTCTATTGCTTAATAATGAACTAATTATAGCTTAATGAAAGAATGTCAAGTTATGAATGGTATTATTGAATATAAGCATTTTATTAAATGACCTTTTATGACATTTTTTTAAAACAAGGAGCATTTTTTATTTATTTCTCATTAATAAAGAAATATACGAATAGCCATAAAATACTTCGAATTTCATAGGAAAATTAACGAGATTCGCTAGTGTAGTAGTTAATAGTTGTTGCGGAAATTCAGTTAATTGCGTTCCTCAATAATAGCTTCAACATGTTCTCTACACGATAACCTATCTGAGGAGTCGTATGAGAAATATAATATTTATTAACATCTCGCTCAACACGTTAACATAAAAGAAATGATTCGTACACTGAGAGAAATTCTATAAGGAGATACCTTACAAAAATAGGAAAAATTACGATTCTCTGATAGGGATTTGAGTACAGACTTCCAGAATAGCAATGTTTCATAATTGAATAATAATTTTTGCTATTCCGGAATATCGACTTCTTTTATTACACGAAAATGTCAAATATGGCAAAATATTAGTTATATAGAATAAGAAATTTAATATTTTTATCATAATAAAGTGGTATTGTTTTAATACCTTTTCCACTATATGCTGGCTATATTTATGCAAATATGTTTGCTATATTTTTGTTCTTCAACTAAAAGTAATTTATTGTACCGTGGGATATCCGCACAGGACATTTCATGCGCATTCTATAAGCTTGTTAATTGATCTGCTTTTGAGGGAATGGAAACTCATTTCTATAACGGGAGCAACAATAGAGCAAACCTACGATTATTACGTACGCACCTTGCGGCGATAAACGCAACTAGATTGTATGAATCCTTCGGTGCAGACGCGTAAATATTTATGCATATGTGTTTATCACGTACTTCCTCAAATGCCTAACGAGAATAGTAATTTTTCCGACTAGAATTAGACATATTCACATACAATTTATCTCAGTGTAAAACATCTCGTTTTTATACTATTTCTCAGTCAACTAAACTGGTAAGTTAATTACGTAATGATTCTAGAATTCAATTTTAACGCATTTAAATTGGTTATAGAATCGTTTAATTGTGATTAATATTGTAAGTTATGAATAAATTTTAATACTGAAATGGCGCAATCATTGAACTTATGTTTTCGATCACTAGGAGTCGCATCGTCGCAAGATTATATGCATTTCATCTGTCGCTCCCCTTATAGAAGTGCTAGTGATGACACAGCTGAACATTGATCGCGAACTTTTAATAGATTCAAACTCGCTTGGCTCGTACGACAAAGTTCGCACTCGTTGAAAATCGATAATTTCGCCCTTGCTACATAATACACTCAGAAAAAAAAAGTAGTTGCAATGACCATTTTTTTACTACGAATCATAGAGTGAAATGAGGACTAGGCAGGGCAATAGTTAAAATAACTATTCTGAAATAGTAAAGTTTAACTATTGTTTCGTGATTGAAAATGCTACTTATCATAATAGACAAATCGACTCAACTATTTTGAAATAGTCATTTCAGAAAATTACTACCTTCACTGAGAGAAATTGTATAAGAAATTGTCATAAAAAAATATAGAAGGAGTCAATATTTTTTTTTTTAAATATTTCTAAACGATATATATCACAGCATATGAAAAGTCCACTTTTCTACCTTCGTTCTTTGTTTAAGATAAACAAGGAAACAAATAGAAAAATAAAATTTTAATACTGCGCTAACTTTGTGAATGTCACACTCTAGCCAGTTAAAAAATGTATTATGCAATGCCATTATGCAAACAAATTTCAATGTCGTGTAATTAGTCTATAGACACACATGCATATACGACATGCTTTATGTGTTATCATATCTTGACGCCCGACAGTCCTTCTTATGACTAAATGAAAATCCACTTCAATAACAGGAGCCACGGGCTGGCAGAAAAAATGCTGCGAACGCCGTGCCGCCACCTGGCGGCATCAAAACGCACGGAGGGCGGCAGTCTTTACTACTGATTTATAGTAAATACCAATATTAACTATGAATAATAGTAAATATAAAGATTTACTGCGAGACATACTGTGAAATGAGGACTACACTAGATTATAGTTATTTTAACTATATTTGTGATATTTATTTAAATCATTCTACATAGTTGACTTTTGGAACTATGAGGTTGGTAACAAAATTATAGTAAAATCGACTACGAAAGTGGTAAATTTAAATTTTTTTTATAGTTGTTTTAACTATATTTTTCCAACTATATGATTTAGTTAATTTAACTATGGATTTTTTTTCTCAGTGTATACTATTATCCACGCAGAGGGTCAGACATTACATAAAGGATAAAAATCAACCATTTTTCAGATCCTGATACGTCACAAAATTGTTTTGGTGTAATAACGGGACAGGCGACGTGGGAAGAAAGATACTATAACGAGCTATCTTTTTTACACCGATTTTAAACATTAAAATGTGTGTAGTACGTCAAAATTAAAATAGGTATAACTATCCTGAAGAAGAAAATGTAAATTCTCGTCATAGACTATGTAGTTGTAAAGAAATACATTTAAAAGGATTCTTTGCGTTATCAGGCTCCTTTCGGGAAGAGGTCGTGCCGAGGAAATGTAAAAAATGGGGATGCTCGAGTATCTTGTCCTTTTTCTTTTTCGCGAGAGAATAGAAGGATAATCCTAACGCAAGGCAACGTCCAAATCCCTGGGAACTTGTAGGTATAGAGGTTTGAGGCTGTAGGTAGGTGGTAGTATGGCGGAGGTTAGCTTTCAAGGCGTGCGAACTCTGTAATCTCGAATCGATTCCGCTGGCCCACGTTGCGTATATGTATGTTCAGCAGCTCCTTCATACGGCGTTTGCGTTCCCCGGCCTTCGCCATACCCAAACTCAATTTCAAGTGCTGCACCGCGGGATCTCGCAGTACGTATCACTTATAGGTACGTGTACGTTCGCTTCCGCCTTCGAAATTCAACGTAACGATGCGCAGCCTACGTATACGACGTCGTACCGCGCCCACCGTTTCCGCCGAGCCGCACCATCTTCTCAATTATGCGCCATTTTTATACTCGCCAGTCACTCTTTCGGTCAATTTCTACGACTTATAATAATAGATATTTTCTCCTTCAGGAGTTTCATATATATTTCAAGGTACTACACGTGCGGGTTCATGTACTCGGTTATATTACTTTCCCTGGTTCTTTACGACGCATTGTTACCGATATGTACTTGTATAAATAAATATAAGTTTGGTTCATATATGACGTGACTGGCAGAAGCGATTTTTTCGTGTAACCTTATTGAGGCCAATGAATCAATCCGTTGAATGACTCCAGCATCATCTGGGAGCCCCCACTCCTCGTACTGCTTATCCCTTCTACTCCCGCTCTTTCGCTTTAGATGCGAGTAACGAAGAACCGTAAATTATGGGTAACCAAAAGATACTAGCGCAACCATCCGAATTAGTTCCTCCCCACTTTTTTATTGACTATCTTACATTCCAATTCGTTCTATTAAGTACGCAGCAGCGCCAACTGCTAAGACTAAATCTGACATATTACTACACAGTTTTTGAAAACGCCGCATACATCCATGCAGCATATACCTCTTAAAGAGATCGTCCAGAACTCAGTTGAAACATATCTCCAAAAAGACGTCCTGAAGAGGTCTTTATTATGGTAATCTATAAAACGAGCTCTTAAAGAGGTCTTACTTAGGACTTCTTAAAATCGTAATCTTGAAGAGGTCTTGTGTTCGAGGTCTTAAATCTATCTCCTTTTGGACCATCTCTCTTTTAGTAAAGGGATTCCTATTGTTGAGGTCTGTATTTCTTCCAGAGACACTAGGTGGCGATTGAATCCAAAAATGAGATCGCGCGATATTTACGTGATATGTAAATCGATAGATTATAAGCTACCCTGACCAAATAAGTGCCTTTACGATATTTAGTTATCACAGTTTTGTATTATTACTGCATGATCCCATTCTATTGAATGTAATATAAATTTACAAACGGTAAGAAGGAACTCGGGTAAAAAGTATATAAATTAATAATTAATAAGGTAGAAAAAAAGAAACTATAATTTTCAGCAATTGGCTTTTCATTTATATTATTTATTTTATATGTCAAAGGTATTGAATAAGATCTCATTCCTGTGACCTCATATTTGAGAGGTCTTATAGAGCTCTTAAAATTGACGCCTAAGTCTATTTCTTTAAGAGCTTTTTCTGATAAACATTCTTGACACCTTACAGGTTTTAAGACTTCTTAAAGAGCTCTTTAAGACGTCTTTTTGTTGTTTAGGCCGGCAAAGAGTCTGAGAATGTTAAAATAGCAATTAAAATATGAAATCATTAGAAAAGAACATTTTTTATGAATCTTTTTTGTAATGTATGGCATTTCCTACAAAAAAGTCACTGAGGGCTATAGTCTAATGTTAATAGATTAGTGACGAGCAACGATGGAAAACGCAATTATACAATAAAGGTTAGAATGTTCTTCATTAACTTGGAAACGCAAAATTCCAGCGTTGTAACTAACCTATTAATATTAGTCTATAACTAGCCTGGGCATTTTTGTACGAAATTTCATGCGTTACAAAAAAGGTTGAGTGCATTTTCGGTAAATTCTGCACTCTTTTCAATACAGAAGTATTGTAATGAAAAAAGTACTGATTTTATCTCTTTTAAGGCAGTTTACAAACCATTATAATTAATTATTACCAACTAAATCAACTGAAAATTATTATGAAACATTTTTAAAGGTGTAAAAAGGGAATCTGTTGATAACAATGTTCTTTTTAGATGATTTCATATTTTAATCGACATTTTAAAATTAGCGGAGCTCTCGCGGTAATTATTACTTCTTAAGTAAGCTGTACCGCCAACTACTGTGGACAAGCGAAACTATTGAGATGGGTAAGCTTTGAGTACACAACATCTACAGTATGAATGGAATTGTGTTTTTAATTATGTTTCTTCTGATTTATTATTTATGTAATATGTTCTGGTACCAAAATTGTAACTTTGGGCCACATTGAGTTTTTTAAAAAATTTGTTAAACAATAACTTGACTGATTTTGAAGTTATTTCAATGAATACACTATTTTAAAGTTTTTTTTGAAGCACTATAATTTATCTTTATGACGCTTTGGTCTATGAGTAAAAACAATACAGATTTTGACCGTTTTTCGGGTCTGCCATATTTTGATAAATATCTGTTATGAAATATCACGAAGAAGTGTTGGAAAGATAGAAAAAATGAAGAATTTAAGTCCTTATATAAATACAAATAGTTCAATTATAAGTAAATAAAGATTGTGTTTTTTATCTATAATTTTGGGGCTCACGTTTATAGCTTTCTTGGAAGTTTATTTTGGAATTCCCTGAAAACTTTCTGAAAGCTCGCCGGAAGCTTCGATTTAGTCCTCCCTGTGCAGGCTTCATACAGGAATTCCTCTGAAGGTTTAGTAAGTTAAAATAAGGAGTTATCTTAAGATGATGCTGATATATGAATTTGCAGCATTATTAAGCATTTAATTGTTTACATGAATGATAAATTGATTGCATAGCGCTATGTTCTTAATATAGAAAATATTGTTGCAAATAAATTATATAAATTGAAATAAAAAATTTTAAGGTTTTTGATGATTATATGTTAGTTTATTATTAGTAGTATTTTGCAGTGAACTTTTTTGGTAAAGAGCCAACAAAAAATTAGTTGTATACAAAATTGTTTTTACTTCAAAATTCCCATGACATCACACTCGAAGTAACTAGGATTTATTTGTACAGAAAAAATCATCATTCCATTATAAAACCTAGTTTCCTTTAGGAAACTCAAGCTCATTGTCGACTAGCCATCATGGTTAGCAGCAATCATAACGACAGATTATTTCACTTTTATCGAGAATTCGTGTGCTTAACACATTATCGTGTTTGTGTTTACTCGAGATTTGAGTAAACAATACAAAAATTTGCAAAACGACGTACTGTGTTACCTGCAAACAATGCATAGGTATATGTGCTCATAGTTTTTTCTGAACTGTTCGGTTGAGGTAATTGAACTGTTTTTATTTGATAATAACACGTTTATAATTTTCTTAATCTATTAATGCCCAAAAACATGAAATTTTTAGCTCATTTTCAAGGTTAACTACCCAATTGGAAAATGGTAAATACAAGGACAGAACATTGTGATATTGTTATTTTCTGGTGTTTTTTATTTCCGGGGTCAAAACTATGCCTTAGAAAACCAATATGGGAGAAAAAATACAGACAAATCTTATATATCAATTGCATAACGGATACCAAATTCATTACAAATTACCGATAAAGTTTGATAAAATGGTTATAGATTACGGAAAAATGGTTTGTGTTTCATATAATTTATCCCTTTAAAAATTTGAAACAATTTTGAAAATATAATAAAAGACGTGTTTTATCTTAATAATTGTGAGATAAAATGACGTTGAACAAAATTGTTTGCTTACAACTACCAACATTTATTAACAGAATATCTACGAGATTTTTCCAGTCCATTTCATTACAATAATGGCGGTGGAAGAACGAAAAAATTTACTGGGAGTTTTATAACGGTATTGTCAAGGAAATAATATGATGGAATGTCTCGAAATTTACCGGTTAAATATTAATTTGATTAAAAAGGTAAATAAATAAATGACTAGACGTCACTGGGATCTCAGTGCATGTCGAGCGCGTTAGTTTATTGTCTTCTTATATGGAAAATGTATTTTATATCTGTTAGGTTTGATGATAAAAGGAAAAAGGAAAAAAAGCCCTCTAGCGGTTTAAACTGGAACTATGATGAAAAACGCGTTTCGAACAAGGATATCATTTCGTGCTCTTCTGCAGGGCTAATGACGTCCTTGCCCTGAACGCGAGAGTTAATTTCAATTTTGAAAAAAAATAGAGAACAAAGGCTGGGATAAAGCCTTTAAGAGAAAACGAAAACGTTCTTTACTTTAGAAAGCTATTAATAGGAAATTCCAAGAAAATCACATATAATGTTTAATTCAAATGGTTGAAAAATAAACAATTATTAATTATTATCAAGGAAAGTTTAAAAAAATATTTGTACAATTTAATTTTATTGATTACAATTCACATGGTCCGAGAGTAAAAACATATCTTCATCTTAAATAATTAATTCATAAATTTATGAATTTTATTCCGCGAATCAAAGAATTAAATCGAAAAATTGAAAAAACTGAATAAAATAAAAATAAAAAGGTTTTAAAACTTTATTTAAAGTTTAATATAATGGAAAATGATTCAACGTCATTTTATATTAAAATTATTCAGATAAAACGCGTATTTTTCAAAATTTTCATAATTTAAAGACCACTTAAAAAAGGATGAATTAGGTGAAGCAAACGAAAAAATTCCCGTAATCAACAACTATTTTATTCACAATCAGCCATAATTTGGAATTAATAAACTGACAATCAGTATGAACTTTTAAAAAATGTCATTTTAAAGGTATTTTTCCGCCAATCGAAGGAAAATATCCCTTATTTTTATTTTTTTTTAAATTTGATTTTCAGGTAAAAAAATAAGCTGGTTATCCATGGGTTAAATAAACTAATTGCCATTGCAACAAACGATTTTTAGAAACTATCCTGGAAAAGTCCTCCCTCTTCCTTTTTTTTTATTTTCGTAACACACTTGGAAACTGTAAAGTCGGTGTTTGAAAACAGACACATTCACTCCTTTAGTAATTTATTTTTTTCACATGACCTGCTTAGGATATTGTATTGTATTCGTATGTTATAAAATGAAAATTATTTGGAATCTTAATGAAAATTACTGGCAATGTACAAAGTACTATACTATTAGTTCCAAAAAGACGTGTCTAACAAAATTCTTCGTTTCCGGAATTTTCTCGCGTTTTGTGCAACCCCGTTATTGATGTGATAATCGTAACTGATGTTCAGTACAGTTCAATATACGTTGGGGAACCTCGCTTGAATATTGATGAGTTGTCGTACGCGGCTGAAAGAGTTTCAGAAACGAACGGAGCTTTTGTTGCCGACGTTTCGTTAACATTGCGTTTGCTTCATCAAGGATATTTGGAGCTTCGATACGAGATGGGAGCTCCTATATTGTATAAGCAATAAAGCTTAGGTCGTCTATGAAGCTTTTTCAGCAGATTTACGGCAAATGGTAAAAAGTTTAAAAGGATCGACCACATATATGTCCGTCAACGCCAAACGTCAGCTTTGGAGAAAATTGGAAAACTTGTAATAGTTGGGTTAAATACTCCGGAAATGTGTGTAGACTACGTAATTAGTATATAAGCATCTTCTATTAGTTACTATTCAATCGTTATTTCCGAAAAATATATTAAATTTCGTAAAAATTGCTGTTATTGCAATAATTTTTCGACTTTTTTTATCATGAATTTCAAAATTTATAAATGAAACATAAAATGTTGTTTTTTAATCTACTAATCCAGAAATGAAACAAACGAATTCAATAGAGAGATACAACTAATTTATTAGTTGCTTATTGCGCTTCATAACTAAAAATTTAATAATTCAATTAATCTCTGAGCTTGTACTCCTTGATTAGTAGTTTTTTACTAATTCAGATTTATAGAGCAGACACCAAGATTTCTTTACAAAATTCTAATTCTAAATCTCTAATACTCTACTTTCCGTTTATTTGTCTGTAAGTTATGTGTGTAAAGTGAGGTTCGATGTGACACCATCTGGGTCGAGAATATCCTTCATATTGCCTATTAGATGTTGAGCTTCAAAAGCTCTCAAAGTTTACTTTGAAACTCATCATCTTTTAGATAGTATATACACAGTTGCTGCATTCATTATTATTAAAAATCGGGTCCATTTCTGCAAAAATGATATTTTATTTAATGATTAATATGTGAAATGGGTGTTAAAAATGTCTATTAATATCTCAAGAATTTCCCTGGAATTCGTTTCAGAATTCGATTCCTTGGACAGATTCACATTTTTTAAATTATTCAAGCAATTTCTCGAAGAAAGTTGCACGTATTACAGGAATATTTGTTTATGCCCATGGAAAATGTGGATATTAACTATAATTAAAAATCTTAATTGCACGTTATAAAGAATTTTTAATTATATCTTTCAAGGCTAGAAATTTACGTTATTAACAGGATCAGGTTATGTGTTATGAATTCTAATAAGGCGTTCGTACGCGCGAAAACTGGATAAATAGGTCATTTATATAACGGAATATTATATAATGCAATATATAAACCAGTTTTTGCCGATGTGATACCAAGAGTATAAACACTATTAATAAAATATGTTATATTTCTTCGAACGCATTGTGCAGAGAATTAGTCAATTGTAAAATTTTTAATTAATGAATAATGTGTCAAAAAAATCAAATTTTTGTTTATTTTTATTAAAATCCTCAAATGTAACCTAAAAGTACTTTAAATAAAATCATTTTATAATTTTAACTTTTTTAATTGTTTTCCTGGCAGTGTAAGGAGATTTACTCAAAAATTAATCGGCATGAAAAATCATAAAATTTGATTAGTACACATTTTTACTGTTTAACAAATAAAATGTTAATTCTTTTGTAAATATTTTAATCCATATTAGAAAAAATGGCGGACCAAATATATTTTGCATCACTTGAAATTAAAATATTCTTAATACAACTTTTAAACTGGTTTCAGTTGACTATGTTTGAATGGTTTTAATATTTACGAGAATAATGTTGTGTTCGAATTGCATATGAGCCGGCCAATAATAATAAATGTACCACTGTTTTTGTTTAGTTACTAATTATTAGTTAGTCACCACATTTCCGCGAAGGGAATCTAAAAATGCTTAGATTTTGTTTGAATTATCCAGCAAGATACTAACTTAGTGTACTATCATTTGTTTACTGAAAATAAGAACGAAGAATAAAATAATGTAAATAAAAAAACAAATTCAAAGATTACAGCACTACTATTTTAAGTAATAAGTGCAATATCATAATAAAAATATATTTTTGAAGATTTTATATTTAGGATTACTCTTAACTGCGAAAATAAATCAAGTAATGTCAGAATTAAAATTTATGTGTACATAAAAAGTGAACATTCGTATGCTAGAGTTTGAGGTTGAACTGACCGGAAGTTTATAAATCAAACGTGCCAAGTTAGGTCGTTTCGAATTTATTTAAAAACATGACTTTGTACGTGAAGAAACACTCAAATATCTTAAATCCGTAATTTGGACTTTTAAATAAACGAATTTAACTAAAATGGCTTATACATTAGTAGTGAATCACTCCCAGTTGACGTTTCAAACTCTGCTTGAAAATGTTAAATTTATACAAAAAATATGCAGCATTATGTTATGGATAAAAAATGTAGAGATTGCAATTTTATGCATTATAACGTATGTGGAATTTGCGGTACGGTTACTAGAACAAAAAATGCTCGTTAACGCTCTTCAAATTATTCATCACACTTGTGGTATTTGCAGTTTTATCGAGAGCTTCAGGGAATTTTTGAAAAAGAGAAATAAAGAATTATGCTTTAAACGTCAATTTGGCAGAATAACTTACAAGGGAATAATTTTTGACAAATTAGAGGAATTGATTCAAAATAAGCTGTTTTAAGAAAGTATAAAAACTACAAAAACAGTTTAATAATACTTTCACATACATACATTTTCCTACACATACAATCGTTTAGCCCACGAACCAATCGACGGATCAATAACTTGTTCTCTTTTTAGAAATGTCGTGGTCTAGATTCAACTGATTTATTTTTCGTATAACATTATCACTGCATTATTGTATAATGATAAATTGTGATATTTTTACACAACATTAAAATTGTATATGAAACTAATATGGGAGAAAAAATACAGACAAATCTTATATATCAATTGCATAACGGATATCAATTCATTACCAATTACCGATAAAGTTTGATAAAATCATTATAGTCAAATTAATATTGTGCCAATGTTCAAAATCGTTATTTATAAAATGAATCATTTCTTAAACCGTTTACATAAAACGATAAAATTTGAGAAATTTAAATTTTAACATCTACAACAATTTTTTAATTAAATCTCACTCTGGCTTCAATCATATTACTGTATTATTAGTTACTTTATCAGTGTAACTTTAATTTTGTAAAAATCTCAGAGATCAATGAATCATTATTGTTAATTCTTATATAAATGTAACAGTAATAATATTCAATAGCTTAAATCTATTTATTGTAGTAACAGGCATAACTTTCAAAGATTTTTGTTGTATAATACACAATTTGTTTTTTGTTTTAATACTTACGTTTTTCTGGCGTATTATTGGTCTTCTATCAAAGGAGTTCTATCAAGAAACTAAACATATCATTATATAAATAATTTTTATTGATGTTTTATTATTTCTTCCAACAAAGAAAAATTGATTTTTTTTATTACATTTGATATTAGAAATATGGTAGATTTTCTAATCGACATTCACAAAAAAATCTTACAACTTTTCAAGAAAATAAAGATTTAAAGAACCTAAACTTTTTTTCTGCAATTGAAGAAGTCTTATTTTTTGTTGTTGAAGAAATATTTGTCTATTTTTATAAATTTTGTTTGCCTATATAATATACTAAATATTACTTTTAATCTAAAAATGAGAACGACGTTTTTTTTACGTCGAATTTTCGGAAAGAACGAGTTTAATTTGTGTCGTAATTTACGTCGTTGGTTACATTTTAAGTTCTTTTATTTAAAAAAATTATTTTTGCGTTAAAAGCAGTATCATATTTCTCATTTTCAAATACAAATAAATACTTAAGAATGGATACTGTAATTGGTATAAAAGTAAACTCTCTTTTGTGATTAAAAAAAGTATAATTTGGCCCAATTTAATACCACCTTCCTGTATGCTTCGAAGTCTAACGTAACTGGGAAATTCTGGGCTTTGCATCGACTTAAGTACAAGAAAATCTTCAGCAGTGATATTGCAAATGTGCAACGAAAAATTCGTTAAAAACTCGTAATTTTGCAAATTTTAATATATCGTTTTTAACTTTATTGTTCTTGAAAATAAGTGCAGCATCGTTTTTAATAAGAAAAAATACATCTGAAATAAAACAGTGACTGTTAAAAGACGTTTTGAAAGTAAAAATGTAATAACAAATCTGAAATACTTTGTAGATTCAATGTAAATACGAAACAAATTATGCGAAGTAAGTAACATTCTATTTGGGCAAAAATGCCAAATTTATTATTTTGGGTAAAAATGAAAAAATGCCATTTTTCCCAGCGCTAATCGCTAGTTTCATTAAATAAAGTGTTTTTTATAGATTATTTTATGTTAAAAACAAAAGTATATTAAAAGTTTAAAATATATGTGCCCTACAAATCTAAGTCATTTTTGAACGTGGAACAGATTATTTTTGTACAGTTGAGAAAGTTAGTTCACATATAATCCCATGGTATTTTTTACATGCTTTTATTCTCATCATGTAAAAGATAAATTCTTATTTGTTGATCGAAATATTACGTCTAAATTGATTATTTTGGTATGATGTGCTTTAAGAATTGCGTCCTGTGGGAGCACTATTTTTCATCCTAATATACGACTAAAGTATAAGAAACATAGTAACGGTACACAGAGAGCAAAAAGTGTTAATGGAACCACGAAAAAATAGTAGAATCGATTTTAACCTCTATAAGTAGTTGAATTAACTATATGTAATGTTTAAGTTGATATTTGAGGTTATGTACGAACGATTTAACAATCGCAAAATAGTAAATGGAATAATTTTATTGTACCGTTTACCATGGAAATAGTTAATGCAACAACTTTTTGGATTTACGCGTTTTACTATTACAAAAAAGTTTCGTTAACTATTTCTTTTCTCTTTGCGTAGAAGGTAAATATCGAGGGAATGGACGTAACGTAAAGGGAGTAAATAGATACTTTACGCCCAGCAGCGTAAAACTTCAATTTACGCCCGCAAATGTATCGGATAATAGCTAAATGAGTATGAAGATAAACTTTATAATTGCTACTGACCTTAACCCCACCTTAATTTGTTTTGTTGACAAGGAAGACAAAATTTCATTATAAAATAATATTGTGAGAATTTTTATGGCCTATAGCTAATAAATTTACATTTATCTGAGCATTATACCGCTTCTGTCGTGTTACTTCATGTTCAAGTATGTCTCCATTAAGAAAATTATAAATTTTGGTTTTTAAGAGAGCCAATCACTGATTAATCCAGGCGTACAGGACTTAAGCGACATAGATTGGCCCTGGGAAAAAAGGGAAGCTATAAGGTTCGGTAAGGGGCTTGGTTAGCAGTGGATATATATCAGCCTGAAATGCGGACGGCAGGCTGGAGGAAAAACTTTGGCAGACGCTAATACATCTTTCCGACGAGGGATGAAGGTTTTTTTTACAGCAAAGACCCTATATAGGTTGGCCCCTAAAGTGGCCGGTTCGCCCTGTTTTATGTAGTTGCAGTCGAGGCAGTAGTTTCGTTTCTAGTTTCGCTAGGAGGTCGTAATGTGCATATTTCACGTCTCTTCGGGTACCGGAGAGAAGATTTTTTAAAACATTAAAACGTTTCCTCCAAGATGAATGATGTCTGTTCATTCAACATTCATTCATTTTTTTATCATTGCGCAGATGCCAGAAAATAGAGCACCGACTACACGACCCTCACTTATGAATTTCTTACAACTCCAGATGCAAATATTTATATCAATATTTACATCACTTGATCTTTTCTATTTCGGAAGCATAATTGTTATTTTTAGTTTGATAATGGCGTTATTCGATACAATTAATAAATCATTTCAAATTTAAAATGTATACACTGTTCGAAGTTGAGATATTCTTTGGCATATATTGGCAATCAATTGATCACAGCTGCGAAGTGGGGTGTCGTACATTTCATTCTCGATTCCAGCAGAAACGTGTAATATATTTTGATATTGGCAAGTCGATTTTTTAAAATATACATACGTCTAGTAAGATTGATTACATCCGCTGCCTTTGCGTACATTTATTTACATTTGTTTATTGATGTCGAATGAAATCAAGCAGATTCAAACGAATGTGAAGTTAGAATGATGCATAAACGGCGATTAGTGCAATTTAATATGAAAGGTTATGCAATTTATTAAATGTTGTTAATCATCATTGAAAGAATGAAATACTTGCAAAAACAAATAGTGTTGTTAATGTTTCATAAAAATTAATTAAAGAAACTAATTATACACAACCTGTCAAACTTGACTGCATGGATGTAATTTTTATTCTTCCAGTAATTCTAAAATGATATTGGATCCAAATTTCGATCTAACAGAATGTTTAAATTTAGTTTAAAAGTGCAGTTACACGATCTTAGTGACCACAGATATCGCTAACGATCTACTTATTAAGTAACTACGAATTTCAAGTGCATTTTCAAAATTCAAAAAGGAATTCGCTGATTTAAAAGAGTAATACCATTCAAAATGAAGTGTAAACGGGATAATGCAATTCATCAAGGAAAACTACGTAACGCACTTGGGTAAGGTTATGTTCGTCCCCTGTCTATTAAAGTTAGATACTTCGCATAGTGGACGTTTATCCATAATTGACTTTGGGCGCCACACAATATGTAGTTAGGATTCTATTCTCTTGGAATTTCAGGACCGGTTACTTTCAACATGTCCGCAGAAGGGGGTATGGTTACACTCGCCGGTCAAGCCTCTCATTGTCATCACCGGAAGGTGAGGTCTTTGGGAAGAGAAGCTTCTGGTGTTTTGCGGCGACGACAGTCACCATGACTCTAAAGTTTCTGAAGTTGCCAAGAAATTTAATAAAAATAGAATATAACCCAAAAAATTAAACGGAATTGTTTTGTTTATCAAAGTTTATTTAAATTGGCGTTTATATATCCTTGTTTGTTGTTAGTTTGATACTAAATCTAGTATTCTCCAGGGTAAGAAATTCGACTATTAATAATTACGGATACGTCAACCTGGCGGACATGCATTGACACAGTAAACTATGGTATTGATTGGTCAGTTAAGTCACTTTGCGAGCTGCTTATCCGCCGTTCAATCATGAGGACCGGTTATTATCGAAATATTATAATAGGTGTTTAATTTCGTAATTAATCTAAACGACAGTTAAGATACACATTTTTAAAAGAGTACACTCAGAAAAAAAGTAGTTGAAATGACCATTTTTTTACTATGAATCTTAGTGTGAAATGAGGACTAGGCATGGTAATAGTTAAAATAACTTTTCTGAAATAGTAAAGTTTGACTATTGTTTCATGATTCAAAATACTCCTTATCATAATAGAGAAATAGACTCAACTATTTTGAAATAGTCATTTCAGAAAATTACTACCTTCACTATTGTATAAGAAATTGTCATAAAAAATATGGAAAGGAGTCAATACTTACTTTTAAAAATATTTGTAAACTATAAATATCATAGCATATGAATAGTCCACTTTTCTCCCTTCGTTAGTGGTTTAAGATAAACAAGAAAACAAAGAGAAAAACAAAAAATCAATACTGCGGTAAGTTTGTGAATGTCACACTCTAGCCAGTTAAAAAATGTATTATGCAATGCCATTAGTCACACAAATTTCAATGTCATGTAATTAGTCTATAGATACACGTGCGTATACGACATGCATTATATATTATAATATCTTGACGTCCAACGGTCCTTATTATGACCAAATGAAAATCCACTTCAATAAGGGGAGCCACGGGCTCGAAGAAAAAAGCTGCGGACGCCTCGTCGCCACCTGGCGGCATCAAAATACACGGTGGGAAGCTATTTTTACTACTGATTTATAGTAAATACCAACTTTAACTATGAATAATAGTAAATATAAAGATTTGCTACTAGACACAGTGTGAAATGAGGACTACACTAGATTATAGTTATTTTAACTATATTTGTCATATTTATTTAAATCAATCTACGTAGGTGATTTTTTTTTAACTATGAGAAGATAGTCGGTGTAACAAAATTATAGTAAAATCGACCACGAAATTGGTAAATTTAACTATTTTTCACAGTAATAGTAATCATATTTTTCCAACTACGTGATATAATCAATTTAATTATGGATTTTTTTCTCAGTAATAACATTTAAAACGTAAAAAAATAATTAAAGGAAAAGTGTGCAGTTTGAAGGAGAGGAGTTTAGTAAGTTACAAGGTGCAAATTGGATGGCACTTAAATCATAAAATTTGAAAAATAATTCTATTGCTTTTTTACTTGGAGGTGACTTCTCTTCCGTATGAACTTACTACATGCTCTATACTTATTATACAGAACTCGTACATGTATTCGTATTTAATACTGAAAGTAAATGATATAACCTCGAATGGAATATAATTATATAACCGAAGGTGTAGAGTTTATTTTTTATATAGGAAGGACTTTTTTACATTATTATTTTCTGATTATATACATTTAAGGATCCTAAATAACAAGTATTTATATTTATAATATACTTCAAAGACTTGTTATAATTTCATATTACTTTATTCCAAACTATCACAATATCACAAAAGTTTTCTAAATTTTATAGAACATTAAAAACGTTTAACGTTGTAAAAAGTTTACAAAATTTTCAGACAGTTCTTTCATAAAAGGGCACTTTATTGCTTTGATAAACTGCTCGCAGTTGTTTGAATTTTCTCTAGTCACGTTTGAGTGGACTAAACTTTTTTTGATACATCGGTTAATTAATCGAACCCAGTAACCATTTTCTGTTTAAATTCTATCGATGACAGATTTATTGAACGGTCGACCTGCAACGGTGTAATATCGAATACTCAATTCTCATCATCCCACGACCACAAACATTTCTCACTCCGTGAAACATTTATTCAAATGACTTCTATAACTCAAACATTTTTTTTTGTTGATAAATCGACTATATTTTAATTAGTTTGTTTGTTAAACAAGATATAATACTAATAAGGAAAGATTTTGGAGTTGGATTAAATGTTTTTTTAACATAATTTTAATATTAAAATTGTTTTACTTGGACGCTTTCTGTGGGGATAATGCGATTATAGGTAAAGTAGAAATCTGTAACCTGATATTAACTCTTTTTCATTTTGGTTTATATTTTCCTATTGAGCTGTTCTGGTAGGATTTCTCTACTTGCTAAAGTTTTTACTCTTTTGTTGTTAAATCCATTTTTTTAAATTCAATGTTTCGTTATTTCGAATATCCAACAGATTTCTGTTGTGCTTGTTTATTCTCGTTTCCAGCAGTCTTCAAATTTGTTCTGTGAATACTCGCTGGGAAATAAGTAAACAACATTCACAATTTTTTTATTTACGAAAACATTTGTTAGCAAACTTTTCAGACTAATTGTAAGCGTAATTTGTTAGTCGGTAATTTGAAATTGCACGTTTATTATTTCATTTAGTAATTAAATGTATTTTAGAAGTTTATTATAATTTCCAGTGAAGTAGTACATCGTTGATATTAATTAAGGCAAAGTTTAAAAAATGAGTAAGTGGAACTCAGTACCCTCCTGTGGCGATATCCTGGGTTCTACATCACACGGCATACGTATTAATCTCCACAGAGTCTAATTAATTATTGACTGGTCAAGCGACGTCTCTATCCAGTCCCTGGAGGGATCCGGTAGGCCAGGACCGGAATTCATTGTTTGCTCGAGAGCGCATTATTCGTTTTCGCGATTGCACCTAATTTCTTAATTATCTCTGTCGTTTCTGCAATTACGAGATGCGGTAATGCTTTTGGTAATTGGCAAAAAATGGTACACTTTTGTCTAGAGAGTCAGGTGAGAGCTAATGTTATTTGTTCGTGCAGCTAATTCCGCAAAGAGGAGCATTTATCGGTGGGTACCAGCTTTGAAAATTGATGCGATTTGGGTTTGTTCGAAGTTATGTTGTTGATCGTTCGATAAGCTTCAGAGAAGGGATTAGCCGCTCCCTTTATCCAACTTGTTAATGAACTAGAATAATCCAATAAAATTACATTCTTCAAACTTGCAATATGAATTAGTTCATAAACATCTATAATTATTCAAATAATATAATCCTAATGATGAATAAAATGTCTTATAAATTTAAGTCAGAATTTCAGTTTTTAATAAACAAAAATAAATTTATCAATTCTCCATAATTCGAGGTTTCGCTAATTCATATACCATTCTGTATGATTTTTTAAAATAAATACTGATGAAATTGAGAATGGAGTAATAATTCATAGAAATAGGTGATCCTGATTTTTTTCAGAGAGTTCATTTTCTAAATTATTCCTCAGTATTTCGACGGAGATCGTATCTATCGTGATTAGAATATTGTAGTAGCTCGAATTTTCCAAAATTAATTCAAACATTTTTAATCTGTATTTTCTTACCCTAGATTTCTAGCTCACTGGCTGATTATTTTCTACCTTACTGGGTGGACCATATCAGGAGTATTATAAAACTTAAAAAGTATTTTATATTTAAAAATAATATAACAAAATATAAAAACTGACAAAAATGTATAAATGTAACAATACTTTCTTCAAGAATAGTAACTACCCAGGAAGAAATTGACCTCCGACGGGATACTGACTACCGAAGTTCAGTACTGACCGTCAGTACAGAATCGATAACGGTCCAGAACTGGACAACTCTGGAAATACTCTCCAGTATTGTCTGCCGAAATGGTGCAGTACTGACTGTCAGTACTGAATAAATACTGACCCACGGTACAAAAATTACTATCTATATTTATTTTCAAATTGATTTATTGTTAAACATTGTTTACGTAATAAACTAAATTAATAGACATAATTGTACTTAGTGGCCATCAGTAAACTACGTAGACCGTACAGCCTGGCTGCCCCTCCCCCTCCCTCCTAAAATGATAACATAGTTTATAGATGGCGTCTGCACTTTTCAATAGTTATTAGGGTTCAAAAGACATCTTCATAGATTTTTAGATGCTAAGAAAAAAATATCTTTCGTTGGACTTCAACGTTGCAAACTTTAAATACGTAACCAGAGGTAATCCACGAATCTGTGGACAACGAATTGAACATGAAACTCTGAACTCTGGCGGTCAGTACAGTATCAGTACTGCGCCGATGGTCAACTTGTTGTCGGTAATTAAGAAGATTCGGTATTTATTAATGAATGTCAGTACTGGACCAGTACTGATCTGCTACTGCAGCCAGTACTGACTCGACTCTGAATTTCAGATACTAAACGACGGCATCCCATCAGTACTGACTTGTTCCGACTTTCAGTATCGATGACAAATCTAGGCGCGAACTCTTACTACAACTTCTGAGACAGTACTGATATAGTACCATAATCAGTACTGGATCGACTATGAATTTCAGTACTAACAGTCAGTACTAGGCCAGTACTTCGCCGGTATTAAACTTTGACTACCGGAATTTTTACCTGGGTACTTTTTATATCACGAATACCTAAAACAATCGATAGAAAAATTTCAATTTATAATATAAATCCTATTTTCCTAAGATCAACCTAAACCGGTTTTTATTGGATTGTTTCTGTTTTTATAAACAATTGTGTTGGGAGTTTTTACCATGCAAAAGTTATCTTCTATTTTCGACGAAACCTACGAACATCTTCTGCTGTTGTATATTATTGTTTAATTGAAATGTTGGTCTTAGCGAAAAATTAAATACAATTTTTTCTAATTAGTGAGCAAAAGAATATGTAATTTATCAATGATAGTCGTGTAGAAATAAAGGAAAATCTAGATCATTTTATTCATGAAATAGTAAAACATTACATTTTCATGAGTTACTGGTAGTTTAACCACCGTGATATTTGTATGTACCAAAAAGGCGGCGTTGCCTTAAAAATGAAGGTCAATAATTCATTAAAGGTCAAAAAATTCATTATTATTACATTTAAAGAGCCCAAGATATCATTTATTTAGAAGTAAATCGCGATATTTTCTGCAAAAAAATAATGTACACATCTAGTTATTTATAAAATTATGTACAATTTGTGCAGAATATACCGAATGTAACGGAACAAAAATTAGTTTACGACGAAAACCTGGAACGTATATAATGAATAAAAGGATGTATTATTAATATTTGATGGAGAACTCTGATAAATAAATTAACCTCTGTTACTATTTTGACGAAACATTCTTTGATATTCTTAATTTGAAATCACTGCTAGCCTGTACAATTGTATATTTATTCATAAAATTACGGAAATGGTCACTTAAATTTCACCTTGCGTAGAAGTTTATTTTATATGTATATAAACCTTTTTATTTTATTTACTGAAGCGGTGCATTTTCCTCTGAACATATACTCTGCTGTAATTATTACTTTATATTTCCAGACATTTCAACTTTTGACGAATATTTATTATATTACGTATATGATATTGTTTACTATATTAAGCGTTTATAAATTAATATTATATAACTGCTCAAATTATGCTAGGCATTGTGGTTTATTGCGTATCATGAATTAATGCAACTTAATATTATAATAAATAGTCAAGGAATTATTTATAATGAATATTTGAAACAGTTTGCATTCTACCAACATAATGAGATGTCAACTGTTTTCCCTGAACATAATTAATAAGACTGTGGAAACTTTTCTATTTGTAATATTTGGAATTTGCCCGTTTATTCGTAAGTTACGGCTCCGCCGAAAGAATATTTTCCTGAAGTTCGGCATTCGAGAAAGTTATGTATTCAAAATTCTATGAATTTCCAACTGAGAGAAATTTTGAAAGTCGTAAAATGCTCGAGTACTGAAACAAAAGCACCTTTGCATTTCTTTACGTAACCAATATCGATAACAGCGAGAGGATGTTTTTTAAATTATATCTCGAACCATATTTACAATTTAAAGCTGAAATTTTGAAATACATTTCTATTGGAAAGTTTCGACAACTAAGGAGTTCTATTATCATATTATACCTAATTAAGGTTATTATCTTTGTATTTATTGATGCTATAACAACGATTCCAATCTGCGATGTCAGAGTCTTGACAAGTTTTGTCTTTCATTTAAAATCTCTAGATTTTCAATCAAGGAGTAACACTTATAACCGTTAAATATGTGATTAGTAAGTTTTTTAAATATTGATCTAAAGAAACGCAACCTATTAACACTATCTATGATAAACAACAAGAACACTATCATAAAAGGGAAAAAATGATATTGACATGTTCTTACAAAATTAATTGGGAAAATTGTGACGCTTCATATCATAGACAGACAAAACAACTTAATACTGGTAAATGTATATTTACCATATCTCAAACAGAAACTGTCAATACAAAACACCAAAAAATTCAAACATGATTTTGATTGAAACAACGTTAGAATTCTTGACAACGACCTAGCAATCAGTATTGATGTGCTCTGGCGGTCAGTAATCATTTCATACCGAGAACAGTACTGGTAGCCAGTAATGTTTAAGTACTGACTTGTTCCGGCGGTCAGTAACCATTTAATACTGAAAACAGTACTGGTGGTCAGTATTAAGTCAGTAGTGATTTGCTTCGGCGGTCAGTAATCATTTCATACCGACTTCAATACTTGCGATTATTACTGTATAAGTACTGATTTTCTCCGGCGATCAGTAATCTGACAATACCGAAAGCAGTACTGGCAACCAGTACTGTATCAGTATTGATTTGCTCTGGCGGTCAGTAATCATTTCATACCGACAAGACTACTGGTACCCAGTAATGTTTCAGTAATGACTTGTTCCGGCAGTCAGTAGTTATTTAATACTGAAAACAGTACTGGCGGTCAGTATTGAGTCAGTAGTGATTTGCTTCGTCGGTCAGTCATCATTTCATACCGACCGTAGTACTGTATCAGTACTGATTTTCTCCGGCGATCAGTAATCTCTCAATACCGAAAACAGTACTGGCAATCAGTACATTGTCAGTATTGGTTTTCTCCGACGGTCAGTAATCATTTCTTACCGACAACGCTACTGGGAGCCAGTTTCAGTACTGACTACCATTTTTCACTGAAAGTAATACAAATTTAATACTGAAAAGAGTAGTGGCAATCAGTACTGTCAGTATTGATTTGCTCCGAAGGTCAGTAATCATCTGATACCGACAACAGCACTGGCAATTAGTACTGTGTCGGTTCTGATTTGTTCCGGCGGTCAGTAATCTGTCAATAGCGACAACAATACTGGCCGCCAGTACTAGGTCAGTACCTTGCCGATGTTAATGTCAGTACTGACACATTTCCCTTAATCAGTACCAGGTACCAGTACTGAGTCAATACCGGGATTTTGCTCCGTCAATTTCTACGTAGGTGACAACCTGAGAACACTATAACATTTATACTCCGATGATATACACAGTAGTCATTTGATTGTCTGAAGAAACTCCAACATATTTAATTTATTTTATTTTGGTCCTATTATTCTAGTTTCGCATAGCACAAATGAAAGTTTAGTAAAAACTAAGAGAATAAATATTAAGTTATCCCATCATATCGCTGTTTCCAGGATATTTATCTGAGCCGTCTATGCCGTTTATGTGGCAAAATATGGATTTCTTGGTAGTTTTTCTTGGAATAAGGCAGGATTGCCTTCTCGTGTTTCGCGATCTCCGTGGCTGGATGGAAAGTAAAGATACGAATAGAAGTGACACAGAGAGAAAAGTGTATATAAAGGAAGAGAACCGGTATAAATCCAACAAGTCTCTTTTTTTAGGAACGTTCTCGAGCGTAAAGTTTGCTTATGAATAAATTTTCACGTATCATCGGCTGGTGTAAAATCGCGCCATTATAACTTTTCGCAAACGCACACGTGGTCTGGTAATCCTCTTAGCTCGGCAGTTTTAGCTCGGCGTGTGTACACACTCTGTGACCCAGACTAGGAGAACTGAAAAGAGGAGAATACGACGGACGAGAAATAGATACAGAGCACACGAATACGTCTTCGTGAGCACGAAAAGGTGCGCTAGTGGGTATGCAACTCCAAAAGACATTTGAGAAAGGATGTTTCTTCCTTTTTTGCGATTCTCCAGATTTTTGTCCCATAGTCATGTCAGAATTTTGTCTCACACATTTATGACTTACATTATTTCTTTTGCAAAAGGGCAAATTATAATCAAATGTCGGCTTCGTAACTCAGACGGCAGCGTAGTGGACTCCGAAGCCGTAGATTGTGAGTTCGATCCCTGGCTGGGCAATTTTTCGAATTTGTGTTCAGGCAGCAGTTCGCTATGTGTAAGATTAACCACGCTTTCTTTTTGACACTTTCGGAGTCTGCAGGGTAGAAGGTAGAGGGTAAGTCAATAAAAAAAAATAATCCAATATCAAACGTGAATGATACCAAAATTGAATTAGTGCACCACCAAGTAGACATCAATGTAACTTGTTTTTCAACAGGGTATAGCCTACACATTTTGATATGTGTATTCAAATGTTAATGTTGACCTCTACGTTTGGGCTCTCTTAGATCGGTCTTCAGGAGGTTTGCCCAACGATGAGAATCATTAGTGCGTTGAGGTCAAGATCAAACTATGAATTTGTATCTTAACTGAAAGAAATGTATCCAATTGTCGGTTATAAGTATTTTTCTTTTAACCACACCTACGTACAATTTAATTTGTTCACAAATATAAGTATGGAAATACTAAAAAATCTAAAAAAAATTTTAGTGTATTCTTTGACAAATTCTAAGATAATTTTGTCGTAAGGAAATTTTGTCTAAAGTCTATCGTATCGACAAAACAAATTATTATTCTTGAAATATAGAAATGATTAATAATTTTGTTTCTCAAAAACTATAAACTTTAGAGAAAATCTTCTTACAACAAAAATATTCTAGAATTAGTTAAAGATTACTTTCAATTTTTTCAGATTTTTCAAATGACTTTTTTCACAATTTCGATTTTCTTAATTTTTGAAAAATAACAAATAGTATCAACACATTCTGAAAAAATTTGGAAATATTCTTTGACACATTCTAAGAAACGTTTATTCTCACAACATATTTTGTAGAGTTTGCAGTTTTGGTGAAAAAAATTTGTTAAGTTTTAAAAAGAAAATTGACACTGCGGTTGCCATTTTGTGATCATGATGTTAGTTTTTTAATATTTAAAAAATATATCTTAAAACTACAACTATTTTCTTCACCTTTAGCGAAAGAATTTTGTGCCGGCAAATACTTTTTCTATTAAAAAAAAATGTTTTATATAAAAGTATACCCGATATTTTGCCGAAAATCCGAATTCAGATTTTGAAAATACAATGTGGATTAGATTAAAATTAAAATATAACGTAGTATACTTACCATCTGACTGCGGAGCTAAAATTTGTAATTTATTAACATTTAAAAAGTTCGCAATCATTTAAAACATTCAAGTAACGAGTTTCAAATAAATCCGATAAATTTTTGAAAATATCGTCCTCCATATTGGATCCGCCATTTTAAATTTTCAAAATCTGAGTTCGGATTCGTAATCAACGACCCCGAAAACCCCTAAGTATCAATTTATGGACAAATCTGTATGCTTTGGAGAAAATAATCTGCTTGCATCTGTACGCGTCATCGACTTTCAAGGGGCTAAGCGGTCATAAACCTCAAAATATTATATAGTTTCCGATTTATGAAAGAAAAGGCTCCAAGCTAGGCTAAAGAGGGCTAATTTTTAATTTCTTCTACACTTTTTATCAATTTATTTATTTAATAAAATTTAGTTAAATAAGCAATAAAACTCTAATATAAAATCCAAAGGAAACTGAAATTTTAAAATTGTAATTACATTATAAAACAAGTTGTAGTCTTTAAAGTAATTTATGTAAAATTAATATATATGTAGTATGAAAAGTCGAAAACGAAACATATGTGTGAAATTTACAGTTAATTTAATATTATTGCAATAAATTGTCTAAAGGACGAATCTTTTAACAACTGTTTTTTTTAAAGAACTAAATAATACAGAAAATAAGAGGAAACGAAAATTGAAACAAAATTTCTGATACAAAGAGATAAAATTAAAAACTAGAACTACAAATGCAAGAAGTGATGCTTTCAACGATGAAATCGACATTTTACATTCTCGCGAATGCTTTTTTCCAAACACCAAATCTGCCATTCTTTTATAAGTTAATACAAATATCGAAGCATACTGTTGAATAAGCAACACGTTGTCCGGAATAGTCTAAAATAAATGCTTTTAAGCAAATAAAACAATTATAATTTACGGAAATAACAAAATGGATCCCTCGGCAGATTTTATGTGCATTCGAAAAAGGGTATAAATATATAATTCAAGTTCTCATTATTATCATGTTTAGGTTCTAGATGAAAATTTATATGTATGAGCCATTGTCGTAGGCTCAAAAAAAATTTGTTTTCTCATGATTTAAGACTTATGTCGATATAAAATATATTTCAAAATTCAAAGCTTTCGCAACTCAGTTCTTGGAAAAAAATAATGGAAAAATGTTTTTTTGGACTAAAACGCCATTTCCATCAGGATTTTTTTTTTAATTTTATACATTTTTTAGAAAGTTGGCATAAATTTTCGAAACACATTTTAAGTCTGTTGACTCGTAGGCGGCCCAGTTCAAATTTCTGTTTGTTTTTAGAATCCGTACATCTGGATATCCTTTTTCTAGAAACAAATAGTTAGGAACCCCACGAGAGAAAAAAACAATTTTTGAGCATACAACATTTGGTGGAATTGTCTATATCTAGTTATATGCAGATAACCATCATGGTAATTTTATCGACATATACGAATAAGTTGAAGAAAAGACTTTTCCACTGAAAATGGAGGTTTCCAGGTTTTGCATAACACTTTTACGGTGCTTAGTTCTCTTTTATTCACTGCGTCGATCTACATCTTATTTAACTTTTCTTTTTATCTACGTCTCAGTTTCAATACCGACTCGTCTAGTTGCACCTCTGTCAATGTTTCCAATTGCTTTTTCCAATTTTTATGTTACGCTTCTCCATTGTCTTTGATGGTTGCCGACTTTCTAGCGTCTACATATAGAAGGTTTCACGAAGTTGGCAATTTTTATAGCGTGATACAAATAGAGATATAAAGAGTGATTATATACGTGCACATTCAACTTTTATGAGTAGGGGTCGAGGGGGCATAAAGTGTTCGATGTAACGGTTACACCCTCAAATGCTGTTAAGTTTATAACTTTCGTCGAAATAGCTAAAAGTTGTTTAGTGTCAATTCTACACTAATAAAGAATCGATTTTAATTGTTTTATGAACACTAGATACTACAATTTGTCACACGTTTTGTTTTCATCGAAACAGATATTTAGTTGGATTTGCTGATATTTGAATTTTATCTGAAGATCCCAGCGATAGGGTATACACGCATTCGATTAAAATAACGTTCACGGCTTTACACGTAGTGCGCTCAATAAAGCAGTACGTTGCGTGGTAAATTGCGTGTAGAGAATCTTTATATAAAATACGTGTTTTTACTTCATTTACCGTGGATTAAAGTTGTGAAAATGATGGACGATAAAGCGGAACAAAAGCATACATTGTATTAATGCCAGTATATGAGGCAATATAAGTTCTCTGCATTGAGTAAAAGAATGTTCTTCAAATAGATATTAATTTTTGTTTATCTCAGAAGAATAAACAAAAAAGTTAAATGATCTGCACCGTCGATTTGTGAAAAATTTATTTCCATTGAAGAAACTTGAAAATGAATCAATCGTCTGGATTAAATAGAGTCAAACGATTATAATCGGCAGGGAGACAAGAACGAACATAGGGACGGGTAGACAAACGATTTCTTTGCGTATAAATTAACGCATTGTCTGTACGGTGAATAATGAAAAAGGTTGATTGATTGATTACCCATGCTTTTTCGAGTGCTTTGTTTACGAAGAACGTAAAAATCTTTAGAGAGATATCGTATTTTCTTTCATTATAAATTTGTCAACAATATTCAAAATGATTGTTCACTTTAATTCCATTGTTTTTAAGTGAATTCCATTTCATTATTGAAAATACATCATATTAATATGTGTTATTTTATAAAATTGGATTTATGTTTTCATAAACCAGGTATTATAATTTCATTATATTATTACATTATGCAATATTGAAATTGCTATCTTCTTGTCTGGAAACAATCATATTAATATTTGTTGTAATTATGTAGTTTGAAATATATAATGACGTTGCAGTCAATTCATAAAAGTTGTTATTATTTTAATGAGTCTAGTCGGATACGGTTGAAAATAATTGTGTCAAACGTCAAAAAACTTTAAATTTTCAAACAAATAGCGAAAATATAAAATCATCCAAGGAGGGATTTTTAATTGTTTTTAACAAATATCGTTAAAGTTTAAAGTTTCTCGAGAGATATTTATCAATTCTTTGCATAATTCTGAACAGAAAATACATCTTGGGATTTTAGTCGTAAAACGTTTATTTCGGAAAAATGTCAAATCTTTAAAAAAAATACAATTGTTGGTACTTTTTATCCCTGGAACTTATAACAAATTTATAAGAGACATTTTTTTACAGAATTATGCAAAAAATACAACAAATTTCTTTTAGACTGACAAATTCAAATGAACAAAAACATTAAATATTAGTATTTTCATCTCTGAAACTTACAACAAATTCATAGGAGACCATTTTTTTTTCAGAATTATCCAAAGAATACAAAAAATTTTGCTTAGACTGACAAATTCAAATGAACAAAAAATTAAATATTAGTTTTTTCATCTCTGAAAATATGATTTTTCGGATTTCATTACAGACATTTTTTATGTAGCATTATTCAAAGAATCTGACAAATATTTATTACGGACTAATTAATAACAATTTTGTAAATGGTAATAATATTTTTTTTTCTTCCATGGACGACTTCGATTTGTTTATTTTTTAAATTTAGAAACAAATACTTTCACACTTTGTTAAAAAATTTGTGATTTGACTTTTGATTCAACTTCTTTCAAGCATATAAGTTTTAACATAGTATAAAACGGGTCTTTCACATTTCGAATAGCTTGCTACCATTAAGGATACTAACTTTAGCGTCACATAACTACTCTTTTAAGGTACGCGTACATGCGAAAAAATTAGCTGTAGCTACAAAAGAATATTATCCACAGGGAAGTTATATCTCTCAGCAGTTTTTGAAAATATTCATTTCCTTTGCTAATTTTTTAGGCGAGGCAATAAACCAGCTTAGAGTTTATTAGTACTTCAAACAATTTTACTGACATTTTATTCTGTTCTTTTGACATAATGTGAAAGGAAAAATTATCCTGGAGGACGTAATTGCTTCGTTTTTCTGTACCTATTTTCATCGCTATTTTGAAAATAAATAAAGAAAATCAAAAGAGTTGTGGGATTCTACGCGACTCAAGTTTAAGGATAGAATAAAAAACACGACTTGATGTGTAGATTCTTCAAAATCCGTAGGAGTGTTTTTGTGTTGGAAAACTCGACATCTTAGACCCCTGTTTTTTACTGCCCTAAACTACAACCAGACCTACATTGGTAGTAATTAACTACATGTCGAAATTGGTGCCCCTGTAACCTCCTCTATTAATTGTAATCATGCTGCGGTTCTAGATACACCAATTTCGACGTTTGGTTAATTACTAATAGTACCTAACTGACTGTTGGTTATGGTAGAAAAAAAATTAAAGGGACGTCTATATGTGTCGTTACAAAATATTTTTCATCAGATTTTGATTTAAAAAAATAACAGTAATGTACTATAGACACTTTTTTGGTTGCTTTTCTTTTGATTGAGCGCATATTTTTGATGTTATATTCCTAAACAGGAAGCAGAAAATACGTCAAAAACATCAGTTTTTCTTCTTGAATCTTATTCCATATTTGACCTTCAAAAATGTTTGATTGAACAAAATTTCAGAAAAAAATATTTTCAAGCATGGGTTATTGTAATGGAGTGTTTGATGGAAAGCAATACCAACAAATGATAAAGGAAATGGAACAAAGGAGAGTAAATGAAATTAGTATTAATCAGGTAACGCGTTGCGAGGCGACAGCAGGTCGAGTCAGAGCTCACCGAGCCCTGAAATTGTATGGACAATTACCTACCCTCCATGGTACTCTCCTTCAATGTGACCTACAAGTCAGTTTAGCCAAATATCTCTAGGTCTCGATTGCTGTGGTCGCTCAAGGGTACGTATCGCTGTTTCGCAAATGACGGCTGTCGACGTGGAACGGTGAATCTTGAAATACGCGCTTTGATAATCTGATTTACCCAAGCTATTCAAACTGTTCGAAATAATACTAAACAAATATTTTATTTAATTAAATTCAAAACACATTTTTCTTCCCTACACATAAAAGTTATTAAGTTTTGATGAGGTCAATATACAAAAAAGTTCGTGGTCCCTCTTGAAATTGGCCCCTCATTTGCTAACTCCATTTTTTAGTATAGTTGTTTAGAAGAAGACTCTAAAAATGAATGTTCATAAAATATTTTTCAAAACGTCGAAGACCATAGATTAGAAAATGTTACATTGACGCATCCATCTAAAACGAAGTGCTGTGTCAATTTTGTCATTAACAAATCCATAATTCATTTGACGTCTTGTGATAGAATCTTGACCAGCCCATGACCCATGAGCCAAAAGGTTTCCAAATATCTCGTGATACTATTTCCGACAAAGTAATTTAAAAAAATCTTTAATAATTGAACTGCTCTCTCTTTTTATTGCATTTAACTTTTTCTTGTAGACAAAACTCATATTATAAAATATCTAAATAAAATAGTAAAAATTACTTTTTTGCAATAAGAATATGACGACAAACTTCAATAATGTGAGCTACAATGAAGATGTCAGTCTTTCATCATCATGTACGAGCCTAGCGGTGATAACCGGCACTAGACTGATGGAATTCTGTAGTGTGCACAATATTTGTTTATCACTCAAGTTTCGTTCTCGTCTTTGGTCATCACTGAGTTTATTTGTTACATAAGAACATTCAATTTTCAGTTGACATATTGTAGTATTTTCCATCAACAAAATCTATTACAGAAAAATATCAAAATACAAGAATGTAAAAGTTTAGTAATTTGAGCTATTTCTATTATAAACTATATTACTATAATAAAATCTGTTATTATTGTTAGCTATCAAACATAACATTTTGCCGAATTAATGTACATGAGTGATTAAACTAGACTAACTTGATTAAATTTCATGTTTAATGAAAGCCTGACTAGGTACTAAACGTCCACGGTAGCGAAGTGCGTACACTCTGAAACTTTTGTGCAAAATAATTAACGACCCGGCTTTTACTCAGCAGTGGCACAACTACATTTCCGAAGCTCGGCTTCCACTACTAGTCCAACATTGAAATCGTTATTATGGACTGCTCTTAACAGTCGTCTTTAGTTCAATATCGGTTTCCAAAGCATATGTACATCAGTTGACTGGCGTCGTCCAACCCTTGCTTAACGTCTGACCTCAGGAAAGCAAACATTCCTGAAAAATTCCCGGGATTCGGATCGATTCAGAACTACTACCTACCTTTATTTTGTATTTCCTATATTAATTATTACTGATTTCAATAGAACGCGGAACGTTAAAATCAATATATGTAAAATTCCATTTTAAAGTTTAAAAATTAAAATAGGCTTGTTTTACATTGTGAAATAGAAAAAAACATTTATAATTTCAATAAATATCGTGAGAAATAATACTAAATTTCAGTAAATATTACTAATAATCGAAATTTTATATCCCACTATTTTTATCACCCTGCGTCGTTAATCAAAATTCTTAAATATTAAGCGATTTTATTCTGGTTTCAGGTGGGGGATACTACTAGTTGAAATGACCATTTTTTTACTATGAATCATAGTGTGAAATGAGGACTAGGTATGATAATAGTTAAAATAACTATTCTGAAATAGTAAAGTTTAGCTATTGTTTCATGATTCAAATTGCTACTTATCATAATAGACAAATAGACTCAACGATTTTGAAATACTCATTTCAGAAAATTACTACCTTCACTGAGAGAAATATTATAAGAAATTGTCATAAAAAATATGGAAAGGAGTCGATATTTACTTTTAAAAATATTTGTAAACTATATATATTATAGCATATGAAAAGTCCACTTTTCTGACTTCGTTCTTTGTTTAAGATAAACAAGGAAACAAGGAGAAAACAAAAAATCAATACTGCGCTAAGTTTGTGAATGTCACACTCGAACTAGTTAAAAAATGTATTATGCAATTCCAATATTATCACAAATTTCAATGTCAATAGTCTATAGATACACGTGCGCGAAGAAAAACAGCTGCGAACGCCTCGTCGCCACCTGGCGGCATCAAAACACATGAGGTGCGGCAGTCTTTACTATGCATTTATAGTAAATACAAACTTTAATTATTTAATTAACAAACTTTATTTTAACTATATTTGTCATATTTATTTAAATCATTCTACATTGTTGATTTTTTAACTATGAGCAGATGATTGGTGTAACAAAATTATAGTAAAATCAACTATGAAAGTGGTAAATTTAACTATTTTTCATAGTAGTTTTAACTATATTTTTCTAACTATGTGAATTAGTCAATTTAACTATGGGTTTTTTTCTCAGTGTGTGCAAATTATGTGTATAATAATTAAAACGGTCAAACGTACTAATTTTTCTTATAGTTTCTTATTCACTGGATGTCTTTTGATACTGGCGTGTGTCTTGCGACAGAAGACATCTACTTATAAACTACAATTATGAAACCACTCTAAAAATTGTTTAAAAAATAAAGAAGTAAATATGTTCCTCATAGACACTCTTTTTTTGCATTAATTTTTATTGTAAAAAGTTTATTATCGTAGTATTTTCAGCGAAGTTTTCTTCAACAAGTTTTGAAATCGTGTTCATTCTTTCAAAGCCAAATGAATGTTTTAATTGGTTTGGATCTTTTGTTTTTTTTTTCAAGCGCTTATATAATTGGTTTTCTGAAAATGAACACCACTATTTGTGAAAGCACTGTAACCAATTTTCAGTTCAACTAATATTTATAACACGTTTGTCGATTAAATTGATATAATCGTTAGAGCAATTTAAGAGGCCTATTCCAATGCAACCCTTTATGGTCAGTTGTAAAAACGTTTCAAAAACATCAATGACTAACTTGTAAAAGAGTTACAAAACCTTTGGATGTAAGCGAAAAGTTTTTTAATTGACATTGCTTTTCTCATTTTAAGAAGTTTTACTTTTTTTATTTTTGTTCGTGTTATTTAATTTACTAGAACTCTGTCTTAGGTGAAGACAAAATTTATGTTGACAATTTCTTTGTCAACATTTTATATTTTTATCATCTCATTCGTTATATGTTATTATGAAAACGATCACAAGTTTAAAGGTATAGCCGCAGGATTTTTTACACATAGAAAGAAAAGTGTATCGTGTTCACAAATTCAGCATAAACATTTTGGGGTTTGTTGCCATTACAATTGCTATGCTTAATTTGTAATTACGATTATTAACAATGCAAATAATGTTTCATTATATGGGGAATATTTATTTGCCACAGGAAATCAGTTAAAGTAGCTATTTGACATGGTCAGATCAATATTTAACTCATTAACGCCCACGGGGGGACACATATTTGCATAAACACTTTTTCAGAGCTCTCTTGAAGGGATAAAATTGAGCCTAAAAATTACTGAACACACGAAAAAGATGTTTTATCGATCTTTCTAATGATGATATCCATAATTAGAAATGAAAATAATGAGTTTAAGTGTAAAAAATACCGAAAATGTTTGTTACTTTTTAAATTGAACATGACATTATATTTAGGAAGTTTGAACTACAAAACTGTAAGCTTTTCAAAAAAAATTATTACAAAAAAGGCTAAGTGTTCATCACAGATTGCAATAGAATTTTTGCAAAATTTTTTTAGACAGTTATGAGATTTTTTCATAAATTTAAAAAAATTTTTTTTAAATCTGACAAAATTCTGATGCATTCATCGATGAATTCTAAGTATTTTTTATATTTTTTGTAGTAATCTAAATAACTCTTTTCTTCATAAACGTTATAATTTGGTTTCTCAACTTTTGACTAAAAATTGATTCACTAAAATATTTTTATCAAAGTTTGAAAAAGTGATGAAATAAAATTCCTCCTGGGCATTAATAGGTTAAAAGAGATATTTTAAATCGTTTGAAAAAAGGTATTGGTCTAACGAAAATTAAAATTATTTTGAAAAAGCTCCAAACTCCATGTCTGTCAAAATTAGTAATGTTACCTACAAAATATGTATATTAACGAAAATAGTCAAATGAATTATTTAAGGTTTTTATTAACTTCCATTGTATATATTTAAAATATAAATTAAAGTCGCTTTTAAAAACAGGCGTGAATATTAATGGTCTTTTATTTGACCTACTTCAGAAAAGAATACAATAGTCCCCCCTTAAGTCATATACCCCCCTCTAATGCATATACTTCACTTCCTGTAAGTCATATTTTTCCCCTGAGGGATTCTCCAATCATTCAGTGGTTGAAAGGCTTGAACATAACTTGTATATGTGTGCGCGCATGTGACAAGTGGAAATTCAAGTGGTGGGAGATGAGGGGAAATATGACTTAAGGGAAGGCGCCGTCATCTTGTTTGCCTCAAGCACATGAATTAAGAGGGGGACTACATTGCAGCGTTCGTATACGTAAATTGAAAATTAAAATAGCGGGAGGAGAACAATTTCCCCAAGATATTAACTTTTAATTATGAAGGGCTATTATTATTGCACGTGTGTATTGATCAGAAAACCAAGCATTACAACCATCTCAATTCGATTGACCTAATTAGACTAGATATTACATTTCTTTCATATTCCACCCATTTTCCCATATTGGCATGGTGAAAAATACACAATAAAAGCAATAAAATCTATTAGATTTTTGTTTATAAATACTCAAATATTATTGTTACAAATATAAAACTGGTAAACGACTTTTTCCCCCAATGGATTCTTAACAAAATTTTGGGTATGATGTCTTCGACGTTTCAAACCTTTAGTGATTATCATTAACAAAAATTGTTGAATAAATTCCTCCCCATACATCCATTTCGTATGTTATTCTAATAATTCTGGACAATATACGCAACCAACCTTTTATTTACATCAAATGTTTTGTAACAATAACAAATCCATTTTCTCGGTGCACTTCCAGCTATTTACAGTTTGAGAATGACGTAATTTTCAATCTCTCTCACATTCGAGCTCATTTTGCATCGGAATCGAGAAAGCGGAGATCTCCTTTGGATGTTCGTTTTATTCTCTGATGGATTCTCTCGGTTTTGGTTTTACTTAGTCGGCCAGGTCCATTCTCGTAGCTAGTGTCTCGCTAACCGATTGAAAGTTCACCGTTCGGCTGGTCGTTCCCTCAATCACCCTTCGCCGTTCAACGCGACCGCATCAATCGCGGCACGATTGTCTCCTTCTAGAAGGGGGTACGATCGAAGAAGGGTCAAGGGATCCTTGTTTAGGAGCCGATATCGGATGCTGCTTGCGCTCGTGTCGTTACACGAGAACCAAGTTCCAGAAAAGACCCCTGAACTTCCAGTCCTTCCGTACAAATCAATGCGTTACGCCCTTCCGACGGAACAGATAGCAAAAGGATCCAGTAACGAAAGCACAAAATGCCAACCATTTTTGCCTCTATTCGGATAACTTGATGGGCTGCCATTTGAAGCACGACATTCGATACCCTAGAATTCCAAATATATTCGTCAGCGGAAAGGTTAACTGGCTCTTTTAGCAACGTGATGTCCATGCCCTTTGTTTCTAAAGAATACCCTTAAGGGACGCCATTGGTGTGACCTCCTGAATAAAGATCAGATATAAAGAAAAGTAATGTGTGGAATACTTTCTGCAAAGTTATTCGACATAGGACTCCATTGAGATCCATGTTTTCATGGTCGATGGAAGTTGCCAAAAAAATGTTCCACTAATGAGGTAAATTATCAAATCATAGTGTATTTTAACCAGACACCTAAGAAAGAAAAATTCATCTTTGTTGATAGAAATTAAATCTTCATATTCAGAGTTCTTGTTCACAGCATAGCTTTGCAATACGTGTTTGAAATGTAAGTCTTGCAGTTGTGTTGATTTCGTTGCAATCAAGCTTCCCGACATTGCCACACCAATGAGTCGACGTTGACGTCTGATGACTTCTGAGGAATGAGTTGCAGAAGGTAACGGATGAAGGTGGGATAAGTAGGTAGAGAAAACTGAACAGAGACACATGTATGCTTTATGCGCATGCGCATGAGAGACAGAGATAGAGAACCCAAGTAAAGGTAAGAAATGGAGAGGGAGAAAGGCTGAGAGTAATAAAGGGTGGTGATGGTGAAGGGTAGGGTGAAAGTCAATTGGGAGAACGCGAGAACGGAGTGTTGCGACGAATTCGAGCGAATTTTCTTGGAGTCAACTTAATTACTGGGTGGTGCCTGCAACGAGGTCTGACAGTTGGCAACGAGATTCTAAATCACGAAGAGCTTCGGCGAAGGTTACAGTATATCAGGGCGCGTTTCATACGCGAACGCGATGTCGATTACAACTTCCCGCCAAAATTACTCGATGCTCTACGATTTTTGTTTCAAGTTTCCTTAATTCCTGTACTCGATGTCGAGGGAAATGTTTTCCTGCAAAATTGTGCACTTTCCACCATTTCTGTCTCTCCTCTCCCTCCCGCTCATTCGAAATAACTTTGAGTTCAGGTTCGAGGAACCCTTGTGATAATTAATTTTATTCCAACTCATGAGAAGTCATACTTGTTCCGGATATTACGGCGGGTGAATACATTAACAATTTGCAACGGATGAACCGGAAACGAAATACTTGCGGAATTCCATGTGAAACTGATTCGCTACCGGGGATCAGGATTGCGAATGCACGATGAATGTGTGTTGAATGTGCGGCTTGGATGCGAGTTGTTGATGAGATGAATATTGAAATTTTCGGCTGGTTCTTGTTTTGACAATACTGATGATTCTTCATATCCATATGGTAGTTCTACCTTTATTTGAACGCCAGGAAATCGATACATTTCATCATTCCGTTTCAAAAGACCAACACAAAATTAATATGAAACATAGTCTGCAATCTTTGACTTCCCTTCAAAGTTTTGAACGCAATTGGAAATGGACAAAAAATAAATTATTTTTTGTCTTCTTAAAGATATGCTGCTCTCTCTCTCTCCTCTACCTGAACAGTTCTTCAAATATTCTGTCCCCTTCAAGAAGAAATTTGTATTGGGTAAATGCTAATGATGTAAATGATAGTGGTTGCGAGAAACAAAAAAAGAAAGACGCCATCGCACGGAATTGTCAAACGGTCTATCGGTTGCTTGTTATTGCCGGTAAAATTTGCGGCGAATGGAGGGGAGTACGAGGAGTTGGATGTTTAGAGGAGTGGGAGGAGTGTGGTTCCTCTTCGTCTCGTTAGGTGGCATAAAAATATAGATTTTTTTCTCGTTATGATTATTGTACTTGATTATTTGTTACCGTCAAAAACTTTACAAAAATAAAGATTTCAAACGGTAGCATATGTTTATAAATAAATCATCATCAATAATATAATAACCTAATGTTCTTCCTCCACCTAAACTGATTTATCAGCTGAAAAAAGTTTGTTGATTCATGTTAAAAATTTCTGATGATGTAACGCGTTTATAGCAGCGTAGTTAAATTGACTACATTTTAAAAGCCGGTGTTATCGATAAATTGAAATTTATTACTCGTGTCTCGTTAATTTCAAGCGAATACAGATACACTCGAAACAGAACGCAGAGTGAAGTGTATTTGAATAAACTAGGAAAAAATTTGAATTTTTCCAGGGACTCGCCGGTATTTGCCGAGTCAAAGGTTGCTCTACAAAAATGTGATTTAAAGCGCACTTGAAAATAACCCGGGATGTTGCGGTGGGCCGCGGGGGCTGGTGCACAATAGTGCAACAGGGCTTAAAAACAGGTGGTCAACTTCAAATTATCTTTCTACAGCGTTCGCCCAGGCCGAGGTACGTTTTAGTATACATCTGAGCATTCCCGCAATTACAATTTTTCATTAACACAATGTTTCCGTCGCTGATGAGAGAGTGAAATATGCAAATCCAAATTGAGATTCCGCGTAAGAAATATGATTTTCGTAATATTTCGCGAGAGAGCTCCTTCCGTTCTGGGAAAGTCGTGTCAGGGCAAAAAAAAATAATTAATTTTAATTTATTCTAGCGTATAATCGGATCGCGATGAACCGCGAAAGTACCGGCACTGGTGAATTTTGTGGCGTCGTAAGCCTGCGGCGATGTCTGAAATATCGAAGCCCAAGTTTAATCGCTATCGCACCCTTTCATTCAATTTAAAGGTGTTTATTCGGCATGTACCCAAGCTTATATCATCCGCTTTATTGGAATTCCGCGGGAGCATCGGCTCAGGCAAGTCGCCTATCGATTTCATAGCACTACAACATATACTCGTATATGTCGACATTGACGACGTCGTCTTCATCGCGTCCTTAGAAAGAGCTCAGAAAACTGAGGTATAGGAGGATCCACGAACGCACCAGACTCTGCGATAAATCGGAAGTAATGTGTACGTGGTCGAACGACGTCGTCGCCCTTGATTTTTATTGGATCGCGCGCGAATTACGACGCCTTTCAAGGGGCGACACTCAATTTATGTTCTATTTCTACATAGTTACGGCTTATTCCAACAAAATATTTCATTTTTTACATATTCTTTGGTTATTTAAGTGACATTCTATATAAGTTACTTGTGTGTATTATGAATATGACGTCTTAAATAAGTGAAAGATGCTTGCTTTTTCCCAGGAGAATTCATTTAGTTATTTCAAGCATTTTATATGATCGAATTTAATGGCATATCGCAACTCTTGCTTTTGACTTTAATAGTCACACAATTCATTTTCATAATGCAACCCATTTTTTGTGAATATCATCAAGGAAAGTTAATTTGTGCAAAAATGTAATTTTATGGAAATAATATAATTATATAGAAAAAATAGACAACCAGTACTAGACTGAATCTTCCCATGCAGATTTTTTTTATTTATTGATCTGATAAAATCTATTTCAGATTTATTAAGTGTTGCACTCAATTTACATTGGTTTATAGTTTTATTAGTTAAAGAAAATTCAGCTCTTTGTGGACTTAAAATTATATAGCGTATCCTTTTTTTTTACTTCAGCATTTTATACCACATTGGATTATAATGCTATAACTTCTATTTACATCGAGTTTACATCATTTCCTTACTTAATGGACTACTCGCAGGTCGCACTTAAATACTAAGGTCACAGTTTACAAAAAAACGAAAAGAGCGCTTTATAAATTTTGTCGGTGGGCGTCGCAAGCAAGATTTCGCACGTGAGTACGAGTTGAAATGCAGGATTAAACAATAATTTTTAGGAATTCGGACCGTTGATTACACAGGACCACACACAAAATTTGTTTCGAGATAACTTAAATCAGGAATAGTGGGTCTTATAAATTTTTTGCTGCTGAAAACGAATCCATTATTCGATTTGGCCCATCACGTCAGGATTTTAAAATATGTGATCCGAAAAATACTCAAAAATATACTTTTTGGCAATTTAAGGTTAGGATATGTGAAAACTCTGACACGATCACATATCTTAAAATCCTGACGTGGTGGGCCAAATCGAATAACGGATTCGTTTTCAGCTGCTAAAAATCTATAAGATCCACTATTCCTGATTCAAGTTATCTAGAAACAAATTTTTGTTGGGGTCCTGTGTTATTAAACATAATGCATTGCCACAGTAGATGATTGAGATCTTGGATTTCCTCTCCGCATTCGCACTGAGCATTGTCAATTAAGTTGATTTTGAACAGGGAGCAAGCAAAATTGTTGTGTCCAGATCTACACCTATTAACAAGCGAAATTAGTTTTCTTGTGAGAGAGGACTTAGAAAACTACGGTGTTCTTTCTTTGTCGTGATAGTGCGTAAAATAGTGAGTTCCTTTGGAATGTCCAAAAGTCACAATTTGTAGGGATGTGTTTTCATAGACGTTTGCTTTAAAGTGTCCTTTCATGTCAGTAAATGGAATTATGATTCACAAGTCCGATGTGCAGCTTGAGGCATTCTTTGCTGCTTGGTCAGCGTACTCAATTTTTTATGCGCCAAAAACATGGTTCGAAATATTTCTCCAGAACAAATTTTCAGTTCGCAAAAAATGTAATTTCATTTATTTTTTAAAGGAATGTGTAATTACGAATTATGATACTTTTCTAAAATGGAAAAAAAAATTAAAAGTGAAGGCGTTTATTCAACTGTGTATTTTATATACATAGCGGATATTCAAAATATTTGAAAGCAATATTAAATATTGATGTATTTCTATTTAAAAAAAAATCTAAAGACCATTTTTATTTTATAATATATATTTTACGAGCGACACATGTCAAGTAGCTCCATTCAGTAAACTAAAAATAAGATGTAATGTACGTAACACATTTCTTATAAGGACAGATTTATTGTGGCTATATAAATCTGATGTAATAAACTTCAATATTTATTTTCTCGACACATAAAGAACAGATCTATTGATGCGAACTTAAATAATAATAAAACCAAACTTCCGGATATTTCAAACGTTGTTTCAAATGTTAAAGGTTGCTCATAAAAAAAATTCAAATTTAAATTTTGATTTATGTTAGAATAGAAAGTAAAAGAATTTATTAAGCAAATCGCTTGATTTAATGTAATGTTTATTAATTTTTTAGCATAATACGGGTATCATTAAAATGATTGCAAATTTTATGATAAACCAGCGTAATACAAGACATTTTTTTTAAAGAGGAATGGAAATATTGCAATTTCTGTTCACATATTTTAATCCACCGCATTTTCGATTAAAAATATAACGTCGAGAATTGGCCAGGGAGGTAGGTAAATGTCCCATTTAATTCATTATAGATTTGATCATATTTACCGAAATATTCCCATACATTATTACGCTTTTGAGTTTCATTTAGGAATTATATTTATTTTTAGGATTGAATTTATCTCTAAAAAATATGCATTAAAAATAATAATTTATTTGAATCTCATTTTTTTAATACTTTATTATCTTATATTTTCCAATTAATACATTATAATTTATAATAAAGTCGTCCTTTGAATTATCTTCTCCAATAATATTTTAATTTATAATAATATTTATTTTAAGACTTTTTTAGAGTCTCAGAATTAAGTCTTTTCTGAAAACATTTGTTGTGCCTCAGATATTAAAAGTATCTAAATTAACCACACTTTATTCTACAGTTTAGTAATGCTAGAAACGATTTTCTCAATTTTAATTTTCTACATACTTTAATTGGGTTACACAAGACAACAAAATTTACATCCAAATTTGGCCGCAGAATTCTTCTATCACGGCAAGATTTTCAAATATCCTAACCTAAGAGTGTAAAATGCACTGTTTTTGTCATATTCAGTAAATTTTTGTGGAGGAACAAAATTATTATTTGCAATTGGCACAAACAAATTATTAAAGTACTTTTTGTCATCTTTAAAATGTTTTTTTAATAATTCCGAGATGATTTTTTTAATCGAGTTATTGAAGTCTTTTGTCAGGGAACAATTATGATTTTCATGCATTTAAGCAAATGTACAATTACATGAAAATAACTAACAAACTGAGACCGACTTTCTTGCTAAAAATTATTCTAATACGTCAAAGTGTTGAAATATCCTAACCTAAAAGTGTAAAAAACACAGTTTTTGCCCATTTTCAGTAAGTTTTTGTGGCGGAATACTTTTCTTTCGCAATTTGACAAAAACGAGATTAAAATGCATTCATCAGAAACCTGAATATATTTTTCCGATGGTTTTCGATGTGCTCGATCAAAATACGACCAGTATAATTTCTCTGTGGCGTTAAAATATGGAAATATCCTAACCTAAAGGAGCAAAAAACAAAAATCATAATTGTTCCCAGACAAAAACTGGAATAATTCGATTAAAAAAAAGGGTTGGAGTTACACAAAACAATTATTAAACAAAAACTTACTGAATATGAGCAAAACAAGTATTTTTGGCACTTTTAGGTTAGGATATCTGAAAATCCTGACGTGATGGAAGAATTTTACGGCTAGCTTTGGCCAGATTCAGCTCATTGACAACCTTCGGTTTTAGGGTATGGAAATTGTTGTATTCAATTTGTTGCCTTGTGTTATTTGCTGTAACTTTTTGAGACGCGCAATTCACCCGATAGAAAATTCAAGTAAATACTCTATCGTATACTGTTTTTGGGGTCGCTGAAAACAAATCTGGTATCAAGAATGTTTAAATTAAAAATAATGGATCTAAAAGGACAAACGTATACAAATCCTTAAAAAAATAGCTGCTCTCAGATTTTTACTTTTCGTGAATCAAAAGCTGGTAATAATAGAAAGCAACATTCATAATATAGCTACCATCAAAACATTCCACGTAAGGACAACCCCATTTTACTCCTGATCCGTTATTTTGAATTCTGTAAATCTGTATCTGATTCATCATATATTGAATAAAGTTTTTATTTTGAAAATTTACATACTCGATTTATATTGAACATTTAAGGAATTACCTTTGAGAGGACTCTAAAACATTCTACATTTTTTAACCACCATATTGGATTGGCTATTTTGATATTTTTAAATGTAATAATGATTCTACAATACTTGGTCTTTAAGTAATAACACTACTTATTTATTATTTAATATCTCCGACAATGAATTAGATTTCTAATAATATGATTTCTTTGCCTATCTTTTTTCACAATAACTAGAATTAATTGCAGATTAAAAAAAAATATTATAGTTTTAAAGTTTCAGCACCCAATTAAGTAATATGATAGAAATGACAAAAAAGGATAAGTGAAAGAATTAGTTTTTTTAATTTTCTGAAATTAGTGCTTAAATATGTAACAAATGTTTCACTTATATTAGAGGGTTATCTGCAGCTGAAAAAACCAGAAAAATATGCCAACAGAACCTAACATTTATTTTAAAAGACAGAACGACTTTTGGCGATTATTCTATTAAAGCATTCAAATATTATAAGAAGATCAACACCCCGTGAACAAGAATATATGGCTTTGAAAAACATCAAAGGACACATCATACGAGATCATAATCTTTGGACGAGATTTATAAATGCGAATGTTTTAATTGATTCTCTTCACGATGAGCGCAGAGAGCAGTCGCATTATAGGCTTTCTACGCTGGGTTTAATCACATCATTTTACAACAAATAATATTATAAAATAGATAATTATGATAATGAGAATCTAACAAATATAGTTAAAAAATACAAACTAAATAAAAAACGATTTGAATATTAGTAAATTATTATAATAAATTAACATTCGAATACTGCTACCAATTTTCTTTTCAAAATATAATAGCAGTTTTAGTTGTAGTCATTTAATAGTAGTTTTCGATTCGCGATGGAAAAGTAGAATTTTGCGGACCGAAGGATGAAAAGAATTTTAGGAGAAAATGTTTCGAGATGGAGTCGAAACACTTTACGGTTAAAAACTATATTTTTATATTTATTAACCGACACTATTTTTCTTTATAAATATTCGTACAATATTTTAGTAATCCTAGTGCCTAAAGCTTTATTTACGCACTAAAATAGAACCACTATATGCATATTTTACTATCATATATTCTGTGTTAACTTACAAATACAGGCTAAAATTAACCTTATAAGAACACCAAGAAGTCTGATTTCAGTGATGTACTATAAAAAGTGTCACTACAAACCAGAGGCTGACATTTATATGAAATATAAGCAAAGACTTTCAAAACGTACTTGACAGCTAACTTAAATTCAGTAGTAAAAGTAAAATATTACTTCGCGTCAAATATCATCGATTCAAATGAAAATAAAGGGAAGAAATAAATAGTAATTTAGAATCTACGGCCTTTTCCTTCTGTATTAAATTTATGTAAAATTTAACATAAAATCGAAAAAAAAGGCAGAATATTTTTTTGTGATCATATTAATAGACTATGTGAATGCCTGGAACTTACATAAGAATAAACTCTCCCTCCCAAGCAATACCGAAACATTCAATTATGTTTATAATGAATACATTTACTCACAGAGGTTTAATCAGACGGACAAAACAGATCGTTAAAGTTTGGTATTAATTACGATTTCTTTGATATATGGCGTTTGTACCAAATTGATGTAATACACTCCATATAATAATATTTCATATTGTTCACATTTAAGAAATACGCTCAATATTTATTATGTATTCATATATTGATGACTAATATAATAAATATGAAGATATTAATTTTTACTTGCATGTACTATCCGACAACATGAATAAACAAATTAATCTAGGTTTTCATTTACGTCAAACGTCCATGTAATACAGCAAATTTTAGATTTAATGTTTTTAAAATAATAGAATAACTCCGAGGGTAATGCAATTATTGAAAACTCAAATACAATTGATCGCAAATATGATGCCTGTAGACTGATAATGAAATTGAGTATGTAAATTCAGCACAACCCATTACAATCGATTAGATTTTATCGTAGTGTATTATTACAATAAACTTCATATAAATTTCGAGTTCATCGGGTAATAATGAAATTGATAATTATAAACTATAATTATCGTCGAATCCCAACAAACGAATCAATTAATATAATTGTGATATTTTATGTCCAAGTATAAAAAAAAGTAATAAATTTTAAACAAATAAGAAAATAAATGTGTAAGTTAATTCTGTTTCATCCTAATCTTATATTGAATATTTAACAATTCACAGTGTGATTAAATCGTATTTTAATCAAAAGTTAAAATACATCGAATGTTGTTTCTTAATTCATTTCTAGGAGACTTGAAGACCATTTCGACGTAATGATTTCAAAAATCGTTACAGCCGTTTTCTTTCTATAGTATTATTTTTGTCAAACATCAATACATTGAAATAAGGATAAACGAAACGAATGTTGTTTTTTACGTAATTCGATGGGCTAAAAATGAGTATCATAACGAAAATTGGCACACTGCCATTTAGGTGGTGAAAAATCGCAAAAACCCACATCAAAATTAATATTGTTCACAATCGTCTTTGAAAAATTTGAAAACGTTTAAAATTAAAGTTATAGATATCCTCAATTAGATACAGATTTAATATTTGATGCACTTTTTGTATACTACTATAACAATTAATAAAATTTATTGAGTTTTTTCTACGAATCACACGTTTGCAAAAAAATGCACTAAACATAAAATGTGTATTTTGAGAAATTCTACAATTTTAATTTGAAACAATTATCGAATCTTTCAATATTTGCCATTCATGAACCATGCTCCATGTTTTACTACGTGATATTCGTTTTCAGTGCTTCAAATTGCGTAAGAATCCATAGGTGTACTATAAATTTGAGACCTTTAATTACGCCAGTTTCCTTACAAAACGTCTAAAAGTAATAAATTTCCGTTTGCACTTCGGTACAATCTCTACGGAAATAAATACGCCGATTATTATAAGAGACTATTTTATTTAATTTAAAAATTAAATTATTTATTTTTAAAATTGTCAACATGCTTCTGATAAATATAAATACTTAGAATTCTTTCAAGGGGTTATTGTACGGTGTCATGAAATTGCTACTTAAATAAGTAAAATCTTAAATAAACACCCAACATTTTTAAATTACTCTCACATTCCCCATTTTTTTAAATAACTGGAAATTACGTAAAGCAAGAAGGTCAGCTCACAGACTTTATTATAGTAGATACTACAGCTTTATCGTTTCTTTTTCTTTATTTTGTATTTAATAATAAAATGTCCTGTAATAATATATATGTTGAAAATTTAATATCGTCTCAAATAAATAAAATACTAAATACTTATTTTATAATTGTTAAATAATTTTTAGATTCTTACATGGAAGTATTTTAAATAAAAATATGGAGAAGATCGTTAAATGACGTCTAAAATATACTCCGCAACCTTAGTCGACATTTTTTGTCAAATTACACAGAACAAAAAAATGTTGTAATTTCAAATAAATATTTACTTGCCGTGAGAAAATATTATGACAAAATCAAATTTACGAAAAGAATGGTAAATTTGGTAAAAATAAAAACAGAACTAACTAACTAACTAACTAAATTATTAATTACTAAGTAAATCTGTTATTTGAGATTATGTAAATAAATATTTACTTGAAAGCAGAAATTTGTTTTTCAAACGTTAATATCGTCACAACAGTTTTGATCAACATTCTTAAACCTTTTTCCCGAAATGAGTAGAACACGTATTTTAACTCCATTGAGTGTCTGGAGTAAGAAGAATATTTTGAAGACGCTTTTCTTATTATTTTTAAACCTGATGAGAAAATTACAAAAAAAATGATTATTTATGTACGAAAATGGCATGATTTTTATGTCTTTTGTTTTAATTTTTTAAGATTTTCTCCACTGAAACGGGAGATAATCAATGAATCCATCCATCAAAAGTTATCTCGATTGTTGAACATAAATAATATACTAGTAGAATAATAATTCTTGGAAGCACTAGGCCGTTTCCAAATGTCCACGAAACAAATTTGTTCAGAATTCATAATTTCCTGAAATAGATAACATAGAAAGTTTTTTTAGTTTCATATTAATGATGTGTACAGGCGATCATATTGTATCCGCTATTTTGATATTATCATGCCCGAATATGTATAATATTCGTCATTATTTTACATATATGTTCAACTTTGAAAGAGATGCATACAACAAAGTTACATATAAGATACACAAAGTATATATAGTGGCTGTTACGGATCCGCCATTTTCAATTTATGAACTCAAAATTTGTATAATCTTTATACATAAGCAATATTTATATTATCATTATAATACTAATAATAAACGTTCTTTGATCTCTATTTCAAGGAATTAATAATTTTAAATACTTTTTGTTCCATTACGAAGCCATTTGGAATCGGACATAGATTCTCAAAAATATTATATTAGCATATTAACTTTCAGCAATCAGGATCACTTTTTATGTAAGCATTTTATTGATTATAACCGGTTTCGGTGGAGAAAATCGTGAAAAATTATAAAATAAGACCTAAAAATCCGGGCATTTTTCTTTTGTTTTTGCAAAATTTTTGTACAATCGTTTTTTTGCAATTTTCACCTCGGGAGTGGATAGAGTACACTTAAGAATAACAGGAAATACATCATTCATAAATTAAAAAAAATTGTTTTTTCTTGAAAAACTGAACTGAACTTTATGTAACCGCTTTTCTCATTAAGGGCAAAAATGGGTTAATTGCAAAATTGTTCGTCAATTTTTTAGTTCTTTACAGCCATCTTACATTATCATTATACTTTAAGCTACACGATCCGAACTATACTTCAGTGCAAGGTACATCTAGTAATTTATATTTTGTTCATGTCATAAGTGCGACAGAAGTATTGTTGTATAAACTCAGAGAGATTGGGTTAAGTTCGGTTTAACCCTTTAACATCCAAAGTGACCATTTTTTGACAATACTTTCAGTGATGTACAACATCAACTTACAATTGTTCAAAAAATTGTTGAGTGGTCAATTCTAACGAAAAATTTCATGTTCTTTCAGAATCCGGTATCAGTATTGTCGACAAATTTGTTAATAAAAAGTTATAAACAATGTTTTCGAAAAAGCCATGAACTTTCGAGGAAAAAATTCATTTCACCAGAATTTTCACACGTAGATTTAGTCATTGGCATATATTCTTCATTGTAAAATAGTTATTACAACAAAATTAATCATGTGGTCATCGATGCAACTTCTTTTTCTCCAAAGTTTTCCAAAAGGGTTCGTGATTTTTTTTCTATTAGGATCGGCTTAACGCAAAAAAGTTAGAAAAAAAGTGCTTAGTATTGATAAAAAAACTCGTGTGATTTTTTTCAGAATGTTTTGAGCGATTTTTGGATTTTTGGTTATGACCATTTTTAGAAAAATCCGCCTGACATCATATATTCAAACTAATATGTATAAAGCTACTCTTGACGAATGCGAAAACATTAAGATCTACATCCTAACATTGTAAATTACCTATAAGGTAAACACAGCACAGATCTTGCTAATATTTGTAGGCACGTTTTTTTAATGCAATAAAGACTAACTTCACGGAAAAAAGTTATGGGAAAAGTGCTTAAAATTTATAAAAGAACACGTGTGAATTTTGTATCCATTCGAAGCACTTTTTGTTCTATAACTTTTTTTCGTTAAGCTGATCCTAACCGAGAAAAAAACCCATGAACCTTTTTAAAAAACTTTAATGCAAACAAAAATTACATGGATGGCCACCATGTTTAATTTTGGTATAATAACTATTTTACAATGAAGTACACGTGCCATTGCCCAAGTCTACATGCGTCAGACACACGAGTGAGCCCTCTTTCCGTTCGAAAATTCTGGTTTATCGAATTTTTTTTTTCGAAAATTCATGATTTCTTTCAAAAACTTGTTTATAACATTTTATTAACAAATTTGTCGACAATTCTGGTACCGGATTCTGAAAGTACATAATATTTCACGTTAAAATTGAGCACTCGACAATTTTTTGAACAATTGTAAGTTGATGCTGTACATCACTGAAAGTATTGTCAAAAAATGGTCACTTTGGGCGTTAAATGGTTAATGTTAACTCGTTAGTTTGTATATTTGTCAAAATTTGTATGTGGTTTGCACACGGTCTGCTGGACTAGCGAATAAATAAAGTTATCCGTACTAATACCAATAGGAAACCTTATTTTGATAAGATGACAATGTTTCGTTCGGATAGTTGCGTAAGGGCGCATTTCGACATTGTTTGGCGAACAGCAGTCATTATTCGAAACCGTTGGTGTACTTTCTTGTTAGGTTATATCGAAGTGGATAAAAATTCACATATCAAGCTGCAGAGTGCAAGCTACGACTAAAAGTGGGAACACATAACGTTGCCCAACTTACTTGGTACCAACTGAATGAAATCAAACTCTAAGGCATTTGTTTGTTTGACTAACAGCGCAGGAAGAATTCCTTTAAAAATTACGTTAAGTAGTCAGAAAATTCTGTTTTCCTGCTAGATACTTAAGTAAAAGAAAGAATATTGCAAAACATTTTGAGGTTATGTTAACCACCCACGTTAATATTTTACTAGTAAAAATAAAAGTAAATCATTAATGTTGAATTTTGAAAAAAAAAAGAAAGCTATTTGGAACATATATTTCGAGAAATAAGTTGAAAATCAGTTATTTTACTATAAAAAACTGCGAACCTCTTAATTATGAAACTTAAGCAACGTAATAAATGTAATTATCTCGTCGAGTAATCAAATTTTAACTTTTCCTCCGAGTTGAAGAAAAAACATCGTTTTTTAAGATTACTGTAAAACGAGAGTAATACGTAGTTATCGCGAGGGTTACAGATTTTCCTGATTACGTAGTCGATATCGGAGGTCTGAAATGAAAACTGATTATAAAGACGACGCACATAACCGGGATCGTCGACACGTACGAGCATCGGGGAAAATGTAGCCTTTGATTTTCCAGGCTGGTTCGCATAGGTAGATAAAGGACCCGCTGAAAGGTTCAAAGCTGCGACGAACGTTAGCATTGCCGCCCGAGGAAGCCCGAATGAGAGTTTCCTTTTCCAAGATGCGGTTCTTCACTTCCGTCTCCGACGACGACGTCGTCGATGTTTATTTTTCTCGCCTTCAACATCTTTTCCTTCGTGCTAGAACCGGAATCGCACCGAGGATTACTTGGCTGCATTAAGATCTAAATCAGCTGCTGCAACCTCAACTTCTGACGCGTCTCGACCCGTTTGTAAGCTGGATTTTTATGCTTTTTACTGCTAATTTTCTTTGCATTGTCAACCTGCGCATGCATAAATGTAGCTCCGCCGCTATAATGCGTTTCTAGCACATTTAGTAATGTGATGCGGTTTCGAATAAAAAAATATCTTACTTCTTATTTATAATTTTGAGGTTATGATACATTGTTAAATATAATAGAAAATTCCCATATTTTATAGTATTGGAATCTCGTAGTCTTATAGAAAATTCCATTTTTGTTTTGAATTTTCGCATGTGTGCAATTCTGTCCAGAACATATGGGCAAATCCACAGAAATTTTGACTTTTATAATATTATAAGATTCACTTAAATAAGCTGTACAGGACTATTTATAAAACATTGCTATTTACTAAATAGAATATGCTTATCAAGATACAGTCATTTGTTTTGCGTTATAGTTATTTAAAAAACCATAGGAAACGCGAAAGCTCATAAAATTTGAATAAACTACTGCGTGTAAATCGTATTTTCTTTAATATTTTGTTGTGTAACTTTTGGAACGTATATTCTTTTCATTTCAAAAATCATGTGGTTCATTAATTGCACTTTATAAAAGCCAAATATACTTGAAAAATGGGTGTGCCTATCTCTTAATAAGAATGACATGCGTCCAAAGTCGCGTGCAGTGAATTTATGAAAAATGAAATTTTCGTTAATTTCTAACTATAACTTGTGGAAGAGATAATATTATGGCTCCGTACTTTCGAAACTTTTAATTTATGATTTAATAAGTGACATATTCTATGGAATAAGGCATGCCTAGTCTCATCTCAATGATGTGTCTACTACAACCTGTAGCCTTCATGCGTAACTGTTGTTGAAAAATGACACTTTTGTCTGGCACACGACCTATATACAATTATATGTCTCAATTATTGGCGTAATTTATTGTTTTATGAATTATATTAATATTCTGAACTTGTTCCAGAAATACAATACGATGTTCAGAGGTAAAACAGGACAAGAAATTATCTCTTTGAGCCAAAATATTTTCTTTACATGAAAAAATCCTGAAATTTATTACGACGAGGTTTTAGTGGTAATTGATCATCAAGCCGTTGACAAATAAATATGGCGGACCTCATTTCTAAAAAGTTACTTTAATCTACTCAAATTGCGTATTCGAGGGTTTTCGAGGTCGCTGATCGGTCAAAATTCGCTATAGCTGTGCTCCAGAAATAATGAAAATGTGACTGCGTAACTTGAAGTAGGTGAGAAAACGACAAATTACCTCCATTTACCTAAAGAAAGATTTAGTTGGAGGTGGCAGATTAATCATGTGTTAACATTTTAAACATAAGTTATAAATGTGTATTTATAAAAAATTAATCTAATTATAATAAATATAACAAATTAGCTAATGCATTTACAAACTTAAAAATAAATCAAGTTGTGTTTGTCATCTCCGTTGCTTCATCACTTTTTGTAAAAAATTAATAAGTACTAGTGACAACGTACGTTATATAAATTTTACATTTTTCAGTATAGTCAGGATTACAATGCCTTAAATCGATTAAAATAAATTTTAACTGCTAAAATGTTTATATTATAAACCTAAAGTCAAGCAAAAATTGTATAACGCTGCAAAGATAAGTTACTGACAATTAGTTTACTAATTTACATTGTTTAAATTGTATTAAAATAAGTTGATAATGATTAGATAATTTTAACTCAATGTATTAACTCGCACTGTGTATTTACAGTATTGGTTATATCTTTATTATTTTAAATTTATTATTGGGTAATTACGGTCCTTCGACTTAACACCAGGATGGAATGGTGATTAAAATACGTTGTTAACGTTTCGGCCACTAATATGGGCCCTCTTCAGAACACAATGTATTCTAAAAAAAAAATTTTTTTACAAATATTAAGAATTGTACATCGTTGTTAGAAATCTATTAACTAGAGATATCATGAAACTCTCACCATAATTGAAAGTGTACTATCATAATTCCATTAGTTTGGATTAAAATGTTTGTTTTTACAATAATGTATCAGAACATGGATGAAGTAGTCGAGTCATCTGTAAAAAAATTTTCTTTTTCAATAATAAGGAATTTACTTTGAGGTTATAATATGTGTCAATTTATAGGTTAGAATCTTGGTTTGTGGAAAAGTTATTTTTTACTCGGAAATTGTATTAGATTATATGTATTAGATGAAAAACCAGAAATAAAAAATTTTTTTAAATAAAATAATATAAAAAATTTTTCAAAATTACTGTTGAAAGCTATAATGAGCTCGAACCACTTATTTCTACCATGTGCTTCTGATGTTGACTGATGAGTTCGAAAATTGCAATACCCCTAATCAGTGTTTAATTGTAGAACTAATTAACATTCCCCGCGAGATTTAAACTATTAAACTTACTGTTGGCATTACAAGTAGACAAATTTATTTAAAGTGAGTGGATCAATGTCTAAAAAATATAAGAAGTGAATGTCAACAAATTATTTTTTCACACATTATGCACACACTACCATTGCATATAATGGAGTAATACCATTGGCTTATGGATTACCGAAAATCCATAAAGAAGGCGTACCTCTGAGAATTATAGTTTCCACTATAAATGCACCAACATACAACTTAGCCAAATTCTACACATCGATTTTAAAAAATATAATAGGTAAAACACCTTCATTTATTAAGGATTCTTGGAACTGCAGGGAAAAAATTAAATCTCATAAATTACCACCTTCCTACAGATTAATTTCTCTAGATGTAGTATCATTATTCACTAATATTTCGATACCATGTGTCGAATACATAGTGAACAAAGAATGGAACAAGATTTGTAACTACACATCATTAACAAAAGAAGAATTTGCAAAAGGTTTAAAATTAATACTGAACTCTACTTACTTCAAATTTCAAGGAAAATTCTATAAACAAGTTTACGGTGTTCCCATGGGATCCCCATTATCACCAATCATAGCTAATTTAGTAATGGAATATCTAGAAAAGGTTTTAATTAGAAAACTGGACTTCAAACCTCCATTTTTCATAAGATTTGTTGATGACACATTAACAGCAGTTCCAGAAGACAAAATAGAATACATTATTAATAAATTCAACAATCAGAAGAAGATCCATGGGATAGAGAATAAGGTCACGTTTACCATAGAACAAGAAATGGATAATGAGATCACTTTTTTGGATTTATTAATAATAAGAAATGAAGATTACTCATTAGATACAGATTGGTACCACAAGAAAACATGGTCAGAAAGGTACCTTCATTATTCCTCTAATAAGTAAATTACAAAGTCAGCGTAATTTATGGATTAATTGATAGGGCAACCAAATTAGCGGAGATTAGGTTAGGGCAAAAGAATCTAAACTTGGTTAAAAAAGTGCTAAACATTAATGGTTACCCAGGAGACCTTGTAAATCAATGTATTAAGAAAAGGGTGCATCTTTTGTATAACAACGAAAACAGACAAACATCATCAAAATACAAGAAAACCACAAGCATCCCATATGTTAAAGGTCTCAGTGAAACTATAACGAAAATTCTGAAAAAAGAAAATATTAGAATAGTACATAAGCCTTTCAACACAAATATTGGACAGATCAAGCCATTTAAAGATAAACGGGACATCGGTAACCAAAATAATGTTGTTTATCTTATTCCATGCAACTATTGTAACAAGGTGTATATTGGACAAACGGGGAGATTATTAAACACGAGAATTAAAGAACATCAAAATAATATTTTAGGACCTCCTAATAAATACACAGGACTAACACAACATCGAATTGAAACATCTCACGATTTCAACTACAAAAAAGTTAAGATATTAGCGAAGGAACCCAATAAAATCAAGAGACTTCAGCTAGAAAATACTTTCATAAAGAAAAATAAAAATGTAGTAAACATAAGATTTGAGAGTTCTACATTACCGACAGCGTACGAGCCATTGATACAACTTTTTTAATTGGTAGTGTGTGCATAATGTGTGAAAAAATAATTTGTTGACATTCACTTTTTATATTTTTTAGACATTGATCCACTCACTTTAATTAAATTTGTCTACTTGTAACGGCAACAGTAAGTTTAATAGTTTAAATCTCGCGGGGAATGTTAATTAGTTCTACAATTAAACACTGATTAGGGGTATTGCAATTTTAGAGCTCAACAGTCAACATCAGAAGCACATGGTAGAAATAAGTGGTTCGAGCTCATTATAGATTTCAACAGTAATTTTGAAAAATTTTTTATATTATTTTATTTAAAAAAATTTTTTATTTCTGGTTTTTCATCTAATACATATAATCTAATACAATTTCCGAGTAAAAAATAACTTTTCCACAAACCAAGATTCTAACCTATAAATTGACATATATTATAACCTCAAAGTAAATTCCTTATTATTGAAAAAGAAAATTTTTTTACAGATGACTCGACTACTTCATCCATGTTCTGATACATTATTGTAAAAACAAACATTTTAATCCAAACTAATGAAATTATGATAGTACACTTTCAATTATGGTGAGAGTTTCATGATATCTCTAGTTAATAGATTTCTAACAACGATGTACAATTCTTAATATTTGTAAAAAAATTTTTTTTTTAAAATACATTGTGTTCTGAAGAGGGCCCATATTAGTGGCCGAAACGTTAACAACGTATTTTAATCACCATTCCATCCTGGTATTAAGTCGAAGGACCGTAATTACCCAATAATAAATTTAAAATAATAATTATTAATTTTAAGAAAGCGGTCAAGAAATTTAAAGTGATTTTTCACAAAACTACATTGGTTATATCTATTTATTAACTCAGTTTACGATGTCTTTCATGTTGAAGTTACAAAATTTGGTACCGGATTTTGCCATCAAAGATCAGGAAAACCAATAATTTGTACTTGTTCTAATATCTTTTTACGTATCCAATCCAACTTTTTACAAATTCGGTCTGCCATATTGAATTCGCCATTTTGAATTCAAAATATCTGTTGAAGGACTCGTGATCAGTAACTTCAAATACCCCGAGTAACAAATTTCAACTGTTTTCCGCGTAAAGAAATACGTTTGGTTCGAAGATATCATTTTATGTCACGTTGTACCTCCCTGCGCTGGAACAATTCTTTACAAGTCGTAACGTTTCGTTTTTTCTACATTTTATATGTTTACCCAACGGGCACGAAAGAACCCAAATGTTTCTAAAACGTTTTTAGAATGTTCCAGAAACGTTCCTAAAACGTTCCTGCAACTTTTACGGAACGTTTTATAAACGTTTCATCCATGTTGCAGACATAAAACGTTTTAGGAACGTTTCTGGAACATTCTAAAAACGTTTTAGAAACATTTGGGTTCTTCGTGCCCGTTGGGTAGGAATGGGCTCAAGTTGATTTTAAATGTGTGCCAGCAAAAATAAAATTTGCGAATTTACCCATGTGCTTTTCTCCAACGAACGATAGGTGGCGCAGAAATCCAAAAATGAAGTCGACCATTGTTTAGTTCAAATGCCCAAATAATGTGCCCGTCCTTGTATTCATTTCCTTCCAAACAAAAATGCCATTTCTTAATAGTCTTTTCAATGAAACTATATGCAATATCACTTTTGAATTTTAGCGCCATCTAGCGTTAGAATAAATAACATGATTTTTTATTATCAGAAGGTATAAGAAATATTAATAAGTACGTGACAAATGTATGCAGTTACATTATCATGTTGCCAAATTACTATAAAGTGTATGGAAAATATTCTACACCATATTGTTTTTTAACCGAATTGTTCGTTTGTCATAACCGAAGTTTTTAATTCTGATAATAAAGATTCTAGATAGTCCTCGATACCCGTTCAAAATTTTAAGTTATTTATCGTCATAATTAAACATCATTATCAAAGTAACATAGACTATCTGCAATTATATAGACGCCAAAAACTTTAAAAACTTTTAAATAATAAAATTGTAAATAATAATTATAAAAAGTAATTAAATTGTAAAAATGAACAAAGGCAATTAACTCCAGTTTTTTATGTGTTTCATGAAAACAATTTATATAATTTTAATATTTTCATTATTGCTGATGTCATGGGCAAAAACATTATACGGAGTAAAATAATTTTACGATGTAAATATCATTATTATTCTTTGTTGAATTTTGAGCTAAACTTTGACTAAAATCCGAGACTTCAAAAATTATGATTGAAATTGTTCTTATTAATTTATTGCGTCTCATACTCATATTTTTCCTCCTTTCGATTTATTTACTGAAAAAGTTCGGAATAGCAATAATTTTTCATAATCGCTGATAACGAACAGGCTTAAATCTCCGCAGCAGTAGATAATACCGCGCCGACATTCGCCCGTAGAAAATCCTTTATTACGTCGGTCACAAATTCAGGATTTTTACATTTATAGAAGGGAATAGCGCGAAATAACGCATACATTCGTTTCGCAACTGTAGTTTGCGGAGTCGAGTACACACAGTTAACTACATAAACACGACTTTGAATAATCAAATTGAGAAAAAGAAAATTCGTTTTCAGAGGCAGTTCACCGTATTCAAAACGTTTCTGGTCAATACGAAAAATAAAAATACTGCCTACCGTTCATTCGGTTCAGTGCAGGTCATCGTAAGTTTGAAATAGGGCTTCACAATTTTCCGGGGCATTATTGCGAATTTTATGGATCTAAAAAGCTGAACTGGTAACAATGAATTAGTTTTTTATTCTAACCAATAAAGTTTTAATTTTTTATATGATAACATTAGATTTATAGAAATAAAAACTAATTTTACTTATTTAAAATCATATAAATTCGATAAATTTTTAATAAAATTTTTTTATGTTATTTAACAATATTAGTTGAGCTTTATAACCATTGTGCGGTTTTACTTCAGAGCTCGTTGGTACCGTGCATTATGGTGTCAACATTTTCACGACTTTAACAATAGCCTCCACACTGTTGCGGCTGCTGATAAACAGTTGAATATGTAATGCGGCATTTAATAGTTGTTACGTGGAACTAACTGAAATTGTTGTTTTAATAAAATGAAACTATTTCCTGCTATTATGAGGTGAGTGTAGCTGAACTCGCTTGAATTTACGAAACTTATTTTAGGTTATTCAATTTCCAATTTCTAGTTCATCACTTTTAAATATTTGTTTTTATTAGATTCTGTTCATACCTGAAAGGTTTTCTGGTAGATAATAAAGTTTTCTAGAGTATCATGGAATTTCAGTAGGTAGGTTTGAAAATATTACTGTCGAATTAAAATCTAGTTATAAACTATTATTTTTCCTACCTAAATTTGTTAATACATGATGTTCTGTTTTAGAGACCGAACCTGGTGGAAATTGTATACTGAGATTATAGACGCAAACCCTACTAAGCTCTTAAGTATGTAGCTTGTGCAACAATTGCAGATTATCTTTAGATGTTGCCATAGTTACATTTTTGAGGCTATAGAAAACTGTAGAATCTACATCAAGAATATCAGTGGTCGACGGTGGATTTTCTGATAAATAAAGAATTTTCCCAAATATAAATAAAGATCACGAAGCACAAAACTTTTACATCTCGCGAAGCACCCAAACTGTCTTATAAAGAGGTTATGTTTCACATCAGAACACTTCTACGCAAAAAGGTAAAATCCTTATAAAGAATCGAAATCTCTCATCATTAAAAGAGAACTTGACAGAGAGCGATTGCAGTAAATTATTCAAAAAGTGTTTTTTGGGCATACTTAATGCATACTTTATTACGAATATGAAAATGCAGATCCAAACGCTTGGTTCAAATTCAGTTGAATATAAAAACAAATAAAAAATGGTATGAACAGAAAAACACAATTGAAAAGTAACTATCTAAATTGCTATCAAAATTGGGTAACCCAAAGACTTTGAAATTCTTAAAGAAATTTGGTGTTGAGCGGTAGCATCGTCAGTTAGTACATAGGCGTGAATCCTCTCTGATATTGTAGGAAGGAGTTTGACAAGGTAGACGGAATGTACGATAACTATATCTTAATTAAAGCGCTTGACCTAATTTCTACTACATCCCGCAGAGGAGCAGATCGAATCCCGATCCCCACCCACGATCTCTCGGGTTCCGACGAAAGTTTACTTGCGCTTCTGACAATGAAAGAGACGATCATAAGGACGAACAACCACCCCCGTAGTTCAGATTTCCTCAAAGAGTCTCTGGTTTTAAGAGTGGATGATGAGAATCGCTTGATCTTTGTTACGCAGGAGTGCTTCTTCTTTCCCCCCTTGACGACGAGCTATGAGTGACTGGCTGTTGCATTATGGTACTCGAGAGTACTTCTCGCGTATGAGTTAAGACAATGCTGTTTAACCAAAAATTACGATTTACTTATCAATAATGTGTCATACTACAAACTCAGCTCAATTTCAAATTTAATTTTTACACAAATAAAATTCAATTTTCTTGGTAAATACGATCATCAGACGGTAAAAACGATAATTTATATAAAGGAGCAAAAAAAGACACAAATTACATTTGTCGAATCTCATATGGCAAGGAAATTAGTACATTATATACCAAGGAGTTTCAGAAGCGACGGTTTTCTGCGCACCGTTAAACGCGATATGATGATCCATCTAGCCTAGTAGAAAATGAAACCAGTGTTTGGCTACTTTATATCCAGTTTACATTTTTTCCATGTAGGGAAACTGGGCAGTGTAACAAAATTTTGGACAGATTTCCACCAGGGTAGCCTTTGCTGTATACAATAATTTAGGTGACATAGGTATGATAATAACAATCGCCCTTTAAAAATTGCGTAATAAATGACTAACGTTAATTCCTCGCTGGCTAATGTTCACTAGGGCCACGATGCGATGTGTCTAAAGGTGGATCAATTTTAGTGATATGTTAGAGATCTTTTCGAAAGTTTATTATTACCTTAGATGTATACTGCAGATTTATCCATGTGTTAAATTGTTATTAATCGTTTACAGTGTAAAAATGATAAAATCTTAGAGGTATGCTTCTCTTAGAGCAATAACTAGTCTTGGAGATCTTGGAGAAAATCTGAGGACTTAGTCCAAAGGCCATTTATTTTGATAATACAAATCAACCCTTCCGCCGTTCATCAATCAATTAGTTTTTATACTGCGATAAAATTGGGAAGTAAATGAACAAATTTTTTTCTTTCTAAATTTGATTTGCATACCTCAAATTTCAGTTTTTTGAAAATCTCCTATGCAGTTTTAAAATGTGCATGTTGACAATGTCAAGCTTATGGTTGGTACTGTTCAAATGTTGAACTCTTCTAACGTCAGTCTTCTCAATATAGCATTTTTAAAATACTTTCAAAATAACAAAAATAGGATCTCTTTTGCATAGTACCATGTCTAGACAACTTCGAAAATTATCCAACAGACAGGACCCAAGAAGGCTCAAGAACCTTTTCAGAATCTAAAAATGTGTTGCCCAATTGGGTTTTATAGAACCAGAAATGGCCGGTCCAATTTTGAAGATTTCCTACAATGAGATGCGAAAGTTTATGTCAGTTACAAAATTTAAATAAATAATCAGAATTTTCATTTAGTGACAATGGTGATTGAATGTTGATAAGGACGAGATATATTCTCTTCTTCTTGTTCATGTATTTTTATATTTGTTAATTTTCATGTAGTGTTTTATTACACTTTAATTATTATTCTGTCCCTTTTCTTTATTAACATTTAATCTCGCTAAGTTCTCTTCATAATAAAACATAAGTAGTTGCGCATTATAATTCTGCAAACTCATAGTAAGACATCAGTAATTCAATTAAACGTTTTTCGCATATTATAAATAATTCGCATCGCATTGCATAAGTAACTACTGCTTTCATATGTAAAGAAAGGGTTTTTGATTTAATTATAATTACGATTTATAAAAAGTTATAATAACTCATGGGAAGAATGCAACGAGTCGAGACAGACAAAGACAAAATTTCGTTGGGCGCCAAAGTGTTCGCGTTGGTTTGAAATTTGAGATATCGTTTATAATTTTCATCCGGTACTGTGTATATATTTAGTACTTAAGATTACGAGATTGCAGCTGTGTAACTTGTGGGAAAACTATATATTATGATAAACTTAGATCCATTTCTGTTCGGCACGTTACAATAGTCATCAGTTGTTAGATTCTGGTATTTTAAAGATTCAAACATATTAATTAGAAATAATTTCACATTAGTAAAAAAAAAAACATTTTTGCACATACATGAAACAATATTTTTTGATCCACGTGTGCGTAAAGTGGATTTAAAAAATGTCAAAAATGCAAAAGCTGCACTTAACGCACACTGTTTCAAAATTGTGATTTTATTAATCTCTCTATAAATATTAATATCTTCTATAAATCGCGGTATATCGGCCCCCCATATTAAAAGGTCAATATTAAATTATATAAATGAACAGGCTATCCATTTCAACAAGATAAGTATAAGAAGTGTATCGGAATAATGAATTTTCAATATAATAATAACATATTTTTTCATATATTGTCGCTATAGGGAAACTGAATTCACAAAACCTTTAAACATCTAAATTATAAAAAATTTTCCTGCATTCTTAAAGCAAGTATTGAAATATTAGACGTTGTTACGAAAAATAAACAAAAATTACATAACAATAGGTTATCGAAAAAATTAATTTATTTAACATGGGCTTTTGTGATTAATCTGAAGCTCAGAGGAAAAAGATACAGAGAGAAAACAAGCATCGACAATACAAAAAATGTGTATATGGAACAAATAAGCTTGTACCTAAGCAATTTTAGTGACAAAATTCTAGGTTTAACAAAACGGTGATCTGCATAAATCTGCAATAATTCATACTGTAAATTTTAGTTTGTCTGATTGAATCCGCCAATTTTAATTTAATAATTCTACAATTATATTCGGAATCTACTACTTCAGAAACCCCTAAATAGATAGTTTCTTTTTATTTTAGTTGTGTTTTGGAATATGGCTTTAAGTTTAAAGAAATATAAAGTTAATTTCATGAAAGATAATACTCATTTTAAATGCTGTTTAAAATAAGAAAAGTTCAGAAACATAGCACAAAAATCCAGTATATTAATTAATTTTATCTAACTTCGTAGTCTACATAAATTTATCGAAATTATACATTTACTAAGTTTAAGCATGCAACAGACTATTCAGAATTCCGTGAGAGTGTGGTGTATTGCATATTAATTGTTAGTTAATTTAATCAATAGAATATTATAACCGTGTGACATGTAATTTGCCAATTAGTATTTGAAAATACTTATCTATAGTGCAGTTATCAAGTGAATGGAATCGTTTTGAAGTATTAAGAGTCACAATTACCTGAAACAAAAAGACAAATGTATTTCATTAGTATCTGTACATTTAATTATTAAAATAACAACGAACACAAGAATAGAATTTGTTTATATAATGTTTGATATATAGTTTGAACCTTTTTTATTCCTTCAAACCCGCATTTTATTGGCATAATATGATAAGTACAAAAAAAGAAAAATTTGAGAAAAAAAAAATATTTTTGAAAAATCGTTCCACGTCTTTCAGCGTTTTTTTGTAAATATCGATTGTTTCCTAAATATTTAACGATTCCCACACTTTTTGCCATCACTGTATTTGAACATCGTTATTAAATAAACTGTTACCAACAATTTAATATTTATTTCAAATACGCGTTTATACGTTTGTATTAAACTTATGTGCTGAAGTAATTAAAATATTTATGTATTATTTTCGAAATAATTAAAATAAAGTTTTGTAAATAAGTTAACAAATTTGTTTCACTTTAATATAATGTCCAATGTTATATAATAATAAACATGATAGCATAAAGAAGTAAAATATCTATAACTAATCGATTAAAAATACACAAACAATATTCGTATTTTACTTTAACTATATTTTTTTAAATTATAGGGTGAAAATTTTGTTTCTATAATGCTTTTCTGTGCTAATGAAATGCGGAATTCGCGAGCATTGGAGAATTTTCACGACATACTTAAAATCTTCAAAATGCGGAGCAGTTAGCACCCACCTCGTCTGAAGTTGTTGTGGGAAGAAAATTGCTTTTAAGGGATATTTCGGCGTGAGAATATTGTTGCTGGGAATATTATCATGAAGTTGTAGTGTGTATTTCGACGAGCATATTTTATACCGGATGTACTTACCGCGTCATCCTGTTACCATACCCTAGCCGAGAGATAAGAGGATATTTTCGCGAGTTTTGAAATATCACCCCAACTTAAAAAGTCAGCGAACCTACCAACCTACTAAAAAAAAGATTGTTATTACCAAAACCAGATTCTACCGAAAGAAAACTGGATGGTATTTATTATGAATGGAAATTTATCATTAAAGATTTAAATTTGTAATAAATTATATTTTTCTTTAGGAATACGTTTACAATTATAGTATTAACTAGTCACATTTCATCACGTTAGCTAATATTGCATGTTTACGAACATTATTTTATTCCTACGTCAGAAGCTTCATCATCAGAATCAAAAAATTTGTATTTTTGTCTGGAAATTTCTTTTTTTATTGTTACATCTCTGAAAGCAATGAATATTTTTGAGCTTTTCAGATGGTTTTGCTTTTTTGAAAAACATGAAGACTGGATTCGTGGGTTTCAATATCGCGAAACCTTTCGATTGTCGAAATCGACAATTTTTTGCAATAACTCGGCTCGTTTTAAAGTTACTTTAACGAATGATGGCTGATTTTGAAGGTTTTTTATAGAGCTACAACCGCTATAACTTATCTCAGAGAGCATATGACCTGCAATGAATATTTCGCCAGTTATCGACCTAAAAAGGGTAAAAATGGCCCTTTTTTCAGTTTTTTGCGTCTAACTCATTGTCGTACAATGCAAGCGAAATATTATATAAACAGCATTGTAGAGCTTGAAAATTCGAAGAATTTGCCCCCCATACATTTCGTTTTGATAAAAATTGAGTCCGTGGGGAGACGTTAAAAATCAGAAAACAGGCGAAAATGGATTTGGCAATGCTGAAGTGCGTTTTCAACTATTTTCTGATTTTTAACGTCCCCTCACGGACTCAATTTTTGTCAAAACGAAACGTATGAGGGAGCAAATTCTTCGCCGTTTTAATCTCTACATCGCTTTTTTTATGTGACATTTCGCTGGCATTTTACGGAAATGAGTTAGACGCGAAAAACTGAAAAAGGGTCATTTTTACCCTTTTTAGGTCGATACGAGGCGAAATATTCATTTCAAGTCGTATGCTCTCTAAGCTAAGTTGTAGCGCTATAAAAAACCTTCAAAATCATTCAACATTTGTTAAAATAACTTTAAAACAAGCCGAGTTATTGCAAAAAAACTACTTTTTGTTAAACTTCAATGGCTCGCCAATCAATTTCTGAGCTTCGGATCCAATTTTGGTATCAAACTTTCTTTCTCAGAATGATGCTAACATTCACCTCCTGCAATATTATTCGGGAGTTCTGGAACACTCTGTATATTGTAATGACACTGGGTTAAAAAAAATGTCTTGGTTTGCTTATTTCAAAATTCTTATATTTATTGAATGTTCAGGTCGCAATAAAAAAGAAAAAAGTAAAAAAAAAATATTTTTTCCATGTTGTATAAAAGTCGAGTTTAAAAAATGTCCTTTTAGCACTTTTTGAATCACAATAAAACCAAAATGGGTCTGCAATAAAAGCTTACAATTTGAACTTTTCAACCCGAACGTTAAAGGTCACTGCTGGTAGTGGCCAACTTAATTTACCAAGTACATTTGTATCGTACGAAAAATAGGTGGAGTTGCGGAAAATTATGAAAAAGAGGTCTTTTTGATCAGATTTGTGGTGTTCAAACTCCATTGTTTCTTGTGTTTGCTGACTATGCATAAAAAATTAAATAAAAAAGATTGTTTGCTCTTTTTTTGTTCATTATGGCCTAAACCTTAGTAAATACAAGAATTTTTAAATAATCAACCATGTCACAAGTAGTAGTGTTCCGCATGTGTCAGCCATTACATTGAATTTCTTAGTTAACAAAAATTAAATAAATTTATCGAACGGAGAACGTTAGTATATCTTTTCGACCACTCTCCTTTCCTAAAAATCATGTAAACTAAGGCAAAATGTACCGTGCAGAACTTGTAAGACATGTAAATATAAGGCGTAACTTCATATAGTACCACGTATCCTGCGATTTTCGTGAAATTGCAGGTGTCTGGATCTCTTGCCACTTCACCAGATTTCCCAGACTTGCGCTTTTCAGGTCGGACGAGAAGTCTTAGTGTGTGTGTAGTCGATACATATAGGAATTTGCATACGTTACATACGTAAAGTATGCAGGAATGAGTAAAAAAGAGTAGTTCCAGGGTGAGGACGAAAGGGGGCGAGAGAAGCTCCTGTCGTCTGCAAGGCTCCCCTTTTTTATATTTTTCTCGTTTTTATCTCGACCTCTTTGGTGCCGTCAGTGCTCGGTCTTCTCTGATTAGATGCTGTACGTTCCGGTTAGGCTGGGCTGCAATGTTCTCTCCTTGCTTCTACACCTTTTCATTCCGTCCACTCTATGCCGTTTGCCCGCCCCTCTAGTCGCTCGTTTGGTCCGACGAGCGGCCAAATATTACATTCCTGACCCTCGACGGAGATCCCAGCTCTGATCCGCCTTTCCCGCGTCGTTTGCACCGTTCCAGCTTCAACTTTCAACTTTTCCCGTCCACGTATGTAAGGAAAATACTCCAATAATTGCACTTCGAAATACGCCTGGGATGAAATGCGCCCCGGAATTACCGTCGCCCGCGTTACATTGGAATTGCGACGTCGGCTTAGTCGTGGAAAATGTTGGAAATAATGGACGTTAACGGGACGACGACGTCGCTTGTAATTTTCGACGCGTCCATTGGGGTCGAAGAGACTTTCTGATATACCCTGATTAGAAAATGTTCACGTTTTTACAAACATCCAGATTCCAAACTGCTTGGGTTATTCCACAACATTAAACAGAATCCAATAAACGAAATGTTTTGTGGCAGGGTTCGCACACTCCTGAATAGCGGAGTTATTTTTATTGTCAGGACGTTTTCTGGAACTTTAGTAACTATTGCCTTAGGGAAATCAGTATTTTTATATATAAAAAGAAATAATAATATCACGATCTTTTACTTTTTTTTTTCTTTTAGCTCACTGCCCGAGCAGAAATTTGTTCAGGCTCTGATCAGGGTGTAACGCTTTTGGTCAGGCCCTGGTCAGGGTGTAATGATTTTGGTCAGGCTCTGATCAGGGCTCTAATAAGTTTCCGGTTACGGAGTCGCAGGTCGTGAGTTCGAGCTCCGTCCAGGGAACAATATTACGCAAACGATTTTGAAGCAGCAGCTCGCAGTTCGTAAGACGAGCCACGTTGTTTCTTTGTTTCGCAATGTGGTTTATCTGGCAGAAATCAACTCATGACCGGTGCTGTACTGGGTGCAGGTTTCTGTAACTCCTACATTTCATACACGAATGTGAAGCATGCCGCAAAACGATCTGCAGGTCTCTCAAAATCGAAGCATAAAATGTACATGAAACTATAATGGAGTTAAAAAGGGCGATGTGGCTCGTTAATATGATAATAATTAAAAAAAAAATATCACGATTGGTGGAATAAAATCCATTGTTGACAACCAATGTTAACAAAACTGTAGAAACGAACGACCATAATGTAGTTGATGTAAAAATATCACTTTGTGCTGGAACAAATATTTAATGTTTGACTAATGACTCTAAAACATCAGGTCGCCTATGAAGGATTTCGTAAAATGGAAATGCCGATACGTCATAAACCGACGGTTTATAAAATCGATTTTTAAAAGACCGTTGACAAGTGTCTTCGAGGTCATGCTTTTTCTATCCAAGACTCTTCTGCATATCAAGTGCGTGATGCAGAATGGAGTGATAGTTTTCGACTTATCCAAAAGTAATTTATTTTAGAAAAAAAAAAAATATTTGCAACATTAATCCAGAATATAAAATTTAAAAAAATTAAAGTAAATTGACTAAAATATTAAACCCATAAAAATATTTGCAAATGTGATTCCAACAATAAAATTTGTTCATCGGCATTTTTTTCATTATTGGATTTTTACTATCAATTTTTCTGACCTGTCGATTTTCAGATACGCGTACTGAAGTAATAATAAAAATTAGATTAGTTAGTTTGATGTACGTTGCATTGATAGTTGAAAGTTGTTTATTGTTACTGGAAAAACCTTTGTTATTTTCTGGAGGTTAATAAAACAATTAAACAGAAAATGAATTTTACATGAATTTTACACTTTTTTTACCTTGTGAGAAAATTAAGATAGAAACATCAGTTCACTAAAATATTCTATCATTACTTTTTGAAATTTTATCACCAGCGTCAGTAGTAACACCAATATTCTGCCGGACAAAACATCATAATTTTTTTATTCCCCACGTGCTAATCTCAAAGGGTCATGGTCTGACAAAAATGTGGAGAAAAATGGCTTTCACGGCTTTATTTGTACAACCATTTAGCTTTAAAATTTCCAAACCGTGAAATCGCAGCTGATCGTTTTCTCCAAATATATGTGATTATAGATGATTTACCATTTTTACAGCGATTTTTAGTTATTACCGGCAATTGACCTCCACTCGACAAATGTTTTATAGGAATATTGTAGGTATAAAAAAGATCTACAATTTTTGTATACACAATTTTCACATAACCTCAAAGTTTCAGGAAAAAATCGAAAAACCCGTGTTTTTTTTGTTTTTACTATTGTACGCGCTAAAAAATGATTTTTTTTTTTAAATTTTTAGGAGACTTACCCTTTTTTGTCCCATATAAGCTGTAATTCTTTTTTAGTAATTATAAATATTCGTTTCTTTTTTATTGATTAAAAACCGATAAAACAACTATATTTTCAAGTGAAAAATCTATGTCACAACAGTAGAGAAAGGAATTTTATTTAATGGAATTTGTTTGTTGAAATATCTACTTTCAGATGGTCAAAGAAGTGTCAAAAACCTCGAAAAACTAAAAAAAAACTCGATTTTCAACATCAATGTTAATTTAATTTTCAACATTAATATTTAAAAGAAAAAAACAAGTGCAGTTCTATTGTTGTAAAATTGTTGATATTACGTAATTTGTTTTATTGTGTAATTACGTTGTATATTTTGTCAGTTAATAAATAAATAAAAATATAGTTTTTTAGATTTTCGTGTTTTTTTTTGCACTTTTATTGTACAGAAATGTAAATTGATTCATGTATCATCTGAAAGTAGATATTTCAATGAACAAATTCCACGGAATAAAGCTTCATTATCTAAAGTTTTAATATTAGACTTCTCACTGGAAAATATATGTTTTTTATCGGTTTGTAATCAATAAAAAAGACACGAATAAATATTATTAATTAAAAAAATTACAGCTTATTCGGGACAAAAAAGGTAAGCCTCTGAAACATTTCAAGAAAAAAATCATTTTTGAGCGCGAAAAAAATTAAAAACAAAAAATACGGTTGCTTCATTTTTTATCTGAAACTTTGAGGTTATGGGAAAAATGACGTATACAAAAATTGTAGATCTTTTTTATACCTACAACATTCCCATACTTTTTTTCGATTGGAGGTCAATTGCCGGTAATAACGAAAAATCGCTGTAAAAATTGTAAATCACCTATAATCACCTATATTTGAAAAAAAACGATCAGTTGGGATTTCGTGGTTTGCAAATTTTGAATCTAAATAGTTGTACAAATAAAGCCGTGAAAGAAGTTCTTCTCGACATTTTTGTCTGGGTTATGACACTTTGAGGATAGCTGTACATGTACACAAATTATTACGGGTACACTACTTAAGTAGTAACAGTAAGGCATGTTTTTAAGTAGAAACGATACGTATAAAACTCGTTTGATATTGCTTCAACTTAATGTATCCAATTTAAAAGCTTCCAGCGTCAAATTCTACGTCAACATCGACTATCAATCGATAAGATTGGTTAACCCTTAAAATATTACGTTTAGTTCAATATTTAATAATAATACAATGTGGATAATAAAATTTTAGAGTAAAAAGACGATATATTGTTTTTGAATTCGTCTAATCTAACATTTGTGACAGTACTTACAGTAGACGGGAGGGTCGAAATTCGCAGTGCTCGTGTAAAACACGGGAAAATGCAAAATTCATGTAAAACAGATTCAAAGCACGTGTGAAGGATACGTTTACATTTTTCACATATGTTGCACTCGTTTTACTCGAAACCCGCGAGAGATGAGGAAACTCAATGCTTTCTAGATATAACGAGATTACTGGGCAACATTTATGTTCATGCAAGGGCGTAACTTCCCGTAAAATGTTCATATTTATGTTGTCCGGAGTTTCAAGTTAACTATAAACTCCAAATAATTTACCGCCCGTTGTAAAGGATAGTTGCGGTTCGTTTAATTAAGTATTTTACTTCGCTTTGAAATTCAGTGACTTGTTTTATGAATGAGTCGCATTTTAGTATTAAGAATAAAACGAATCTACATCTTCGCATAAAAATTATGAATTTTATTCTTATTTCTAATAATTTCAAAAAAAAACCAAGTATAATAAAGATCTATAGAGATTTTGCTGTTACAGGCTTTGTAGTGAAAAAGTTATAAAGGTACAGATTATTTTAGCAATTTACAAAATATGTTCCTGATTTTTGGTAAACAGAAGAGACCATTGTTAACTCATAGTTACACGATTTTTCCATTTTTGTTGGTATTTGGAGAGTCCTATAAAATGGCCATAAACAATTTTGCAGTTGGAAATTGTGACTTGCGTCATAAAATTGATATGAATTTATTACCGAATGTAATTTTCAGAGATTTTTTTTATTTCTCGAGTAAAGGTATTATTATATAAGTTAAATATTTCTCTATAAATTATATTCAACAGTGATATTTTTCTTTAGTTTAATTCCTAAAAATGGTATTTTTACTTATAATGCACAAATCGATTTGTAGAGTAAAACTACATATTAAGTAAGAGTTATTGTGAATTTTGTTTTTAATTCTACGCTGTTATTTGTGAGTCTTTTTTTTTGTTAGTAATCATTTTATTGTTAGAAAACAAAGACTGATATAATAATTTGCTATGAATTAACACTTAATAAACTTTAATCCGTTTATGCCATACAAAAATTTTTAATAATTAAAAAAAAACTGCTCAGTGAATTAACTATTCATAAATTATTAATGATTTTTTCAGAAAATAAGTCGATTATGATTTATTAAAAGATGCAGTACTTTTACCAAATAAAAATACAATTTCTTGGTTTGCTGACCACAGTGATGTAATGCATGTCGTATAAGTCACGAAAATTGAGATTCAGCTGCCGTCGACTACTGTCGTATATATACGACCGTTTGAGGTTCCATAAGAACACAAAAAATATATGAAATGGTGATTCATATTAACTGAACCACCTAAGCAAAAGAACTGACAACTAATTTTAAAATACCTTTTTAGATTTAATTTATAAATAATATTTTTTACCGAATGATCATTTTATAAGTATTATACAAAAGTACAATTATGAAACGAAACTTTTAAAATTAATTTAATACTTATTGTTGATATTTTTATAATTTATTAAATTCCTATTGCGGTTCCAATATGGCGGACCGCAATTCACACGCGACATTTTTTACTCTGGAGGTTTTGGAGTCACTATTTACGAATATGAGCTGAATTATATAAAATTCATCATCGTGGATCCAAAATGTCGGACCAAAATGCAAAAAAAATTACTTGACCGATCTGAAACTGGGTTTTCGACGTTGCAGGTTATGAATCTGATCTTAGATTTTCAAAATTCAAAATGGGGATCCTTTTTATCATTTATATCTTTCGTCTTGGATCTACAATAATTTTCAATTTTGAATATCTAATATCAGTTTAGTAACTAAATGGAAATAGAATTAGAAAAAACTTCCACCATCATTTGCTCTTTACAAAGCGACGATGTGTATTTATTCCATTTACAGTTCATGACTAATTAAATCAGATATTAAAGTATCAATTTTTTGGCTAGATTTACGAAATAAAATCTATAGAATTCGGCCAACTGATAACCGTTTGACCGAAGACCATTTTACCGTCGAATGGAGGTTGCGGCTTAATTTTACCCAGAATCACGGACGATCCTTGATCGTAAAATATTTAAAATTCTAGATAAATCGTCGGAAGTTGAAAGTTGATGCTGTGCCAAATTCTAGGACATTTACCTTATCTACGATTTTATTCGGTATCCAGTATATATATTTCGGTTGGCGCGTCGAATTCACTTCCGACGTGTTCGCATTACCGGGCCCAGTATAAATTCTATGACGTGTATGTGCGATTAACGTATGAGAATATCGTGACGTCGCGTCTTTGGAGCGGTGGTATACTTATGCTTTATCAGCCTTCGCAACTTACTTCGTTTTCGCATGTTCGCTAAAAGCTGCGCGGGAGCTTTCCTGTGCTCAGATAACATTACTCGACACGGAAGCGCCGATGTAGAAATGTGCAGGATGCAGCCATATTTCGTACTGATAACTTTGTCCCTGGTGAATGGAGATCGACAGCGTGCTCTGACAAGTAATGGATTTACCGGCCTTGGGTACACTCTCGCCGTCGAGCGGAACGAAGGCAACGGAACAAGATGAAACTGTTAGATACATGTTGCTACCGAATTCGGGTATCACGATTGCTCAAGTTGCTGAATTTTCCTCGACCGTGTACGGTAAATCCACGGTTCACCATGTCCAATTGCACATTTCTAGGAACATTGATTTTGATATACGTAAAATCTTTTAGGGCGGACCTATGATGCTCGAATTACAAGTTGGGTACAGATGAATCCATCGCTGATATTGAGTTTAGAGCTGGTAATGTGTAAGAAATAACTGAAGCGGTATGAGTATAAGAGGTTCTGAGAGTATTCATAAATGGAATTATGTCTGCAACTCCAACATAGTTAATGCAACTTGATTTTAAGTCAAGACTGAGTCTGTTGAACTTGCACTTTACCGCGTCTCCGCGCGAAATCATTAAAGCCTTTAAAGCCCCAATGAGTTTGCAATTTCATTGTTTTTCGTGAATGGAATTTTTCTAAGAGCATACAGACCGCTGAGAATATAACGCAATCCTGTAAGAGCAGAGAGATTAATATCAGCCTCGGCAAAATCTCAAAAGCAGCTGCCTTAAGGCTCGATCAAATATGAATGCGTCTTCGCACCCGCCTCTGCGAAATGAGGTTAAAACGGAAAGGGCAAAGACTGGAGGCGGAATCGCGAAAGGATTTTTTCCGGGAATTACTTTGAATTCTAACCCTGTCGCGGCGACCCCCTAAGTCGAGTCTAAAGCTGTGTATTACGTAATACGCGAGAATATGCAGAAAGCTCGAGGTACAGACAGACGGAAGCCAGCGCGAGCCTCGGGGAGCTTTTTAAAGAAATACAAAGTGCGAAGAGGTTCTCCCGGCTAGGTGAAGAGGCGCATTAAGAGCGAATAAGAGACGAGTCTCGCGCGAAAGCGGGAAAAAGCAGCGACCTCGACGAATTTTCGTCCAAGAGCACTGGTCTGGAAAGCGCTGCTCCTTAAATATCGACGTACGCAGTTTTTCTTTGTCGGCAGAACGTCCCGTGCACAAACTTTTTTTGACCAAAAATTTTACGGACTTGGTTGAAAGAAAAAAGGTGAAATCGATCAAATCAAACTTATTTTGTCTATGCTAAAAATACCACATATAAATATTAAAAATTGAATCTTTTTTAATATTTATAGTAGTGAAAAGAGATTTTAATTTTAATATTAAAAAAAAGAGTTCGGTTCACAGAAGGGGAGTATGGACCGCCCGCCCCTAAATGGACGATACTCACGGGTATAGGTGGTTTCGTCCCTCCAAAACTGCCCAATTCAGATAGAGTATGACGAGAAGTAACTCCTAATACCAAATTCGATTATTTTATCAGGTGGAAGAGTTTAAAATATGAATGGTGATGTACATAGCAAAATACAGTAATCTATGTAGTATCAGTCCGCGTCATCGTTTCTTAGTAACAGATTCGCTGTTACTACTTACGTTACTGCATTTTCCTATGTAAAATCCGCGATTTCAACGATTCCATTTTATTCCATTCCATTATTTTATCAGTTCGATATGTGGAACAGTTATTGTTGAAATTTACTGCATTTCGAGGTCTTTTAATACTTACTAGTGAGGCAACATGACAAAGTTTACACAAACTATACTCTTTACGCATGTTTATGTTTGTAAGTATTACATTTTTCCCGAAGACGATAAAATATTGAGACCCTGTTAAGCATATTTTTATGGAAGGGCATCGGCTTACTATGGATTCCCTCCCTGTTACACGTAGATGGAGCAACGTTATGGTCTAAGGAAGAATTCGCATAAAAAGTCTTTTAAGGTCAATCTTTTCCATGAAAATGCCGACGTCGATAGCTACCGTTAATTACAAATGCAATAATATTTCGATCGTGGTCTACCAAGTAAGTAAGATAATTCAATTTTATAGCGGTCTCGAATCTCCAGTGCTACTTTAATTAACAAGCAATAAGATTACGTAGCTTAATCTAGCTTTTTAGATTATTGTAGCAAACAGACGACCTTACCCGGATAGAATTTTCATGCGCACATTTCTTTTTCTGTGTGAATTAAGAATTTTTTCAAGACTTGCCGCGCGGCACGTGGAGTAGTCGTTAAAATGTTCTCCAATGCAATTAGCGAAGTAGATCCAACTCGACGATGGCTGGTAGTATAATTGTTTCTTAAGGCGATACAAGACACGCTGATTAAACTAGTTTCCCGCGAGGAGCCACGAACAATTTATCCGAACGGCGGCGCAGACAGACGCAGCTTTCATTTATTACTTTCAACCCAATGAGGACGGCTGTACGCTCAGCTGACTATTCCCCAGCATGTTAACGTTAATTCACTCACTGCCGAGGCGTACAAAGCGGGGCAACACGAACACTGTTACGACTCGTCCTCGTAATCGAATGTTGCCGGGGCTTGCCGATGATTCGACATAGCCACGGTGCGATTCCCGATGCGAATATGCCCATAACCAGGGTCATAGTTGTAGTTAGAAATTATCACTAAGCATGTAAACGAGTTTTATGTTGCCGTACTAATGTCAAGTACCTAGCCGCTAAAAATTATTCTACGAAGATCTTAGATAAATGATGTTAATTGTTAGTTTTCATTCAAATGTATTTGTTATATCATCAAGATAACCCCATGAAAATAATTTTCATTGGTATTAATTTATTGGTTTTATTTTAGTTTGAGAGATCCAAATGAACTGAATACTACATAATGTTGTTCTGTATGTTGAGTGCTTGTGTGTACAGGTGATTTCTGTCACAAGAAAATGAGAAATAGCAATAATTTAAGTAGTAACAGTTCGCGCAGTGTTTCATTCACAGTATCTGCGAGCTGTTACAACTTAGATTACTGCAGTAATGTAAGTAGTAACAGACCGTGTCATGTATTACTCTCAGTGGATGCGGGCTGTTACTACTTATTAATTTATTGGTTTTATTTTAGCTTAAGAGCTCCAAATGAGCTAAATACTACATAATGTTGTCCTGTATGTTGAGTGCTTATACGAGTGCGGGTGATTTCTACTACAAGAAAATGAGAAATAGCAATAATTTAAGTAGTAACAGTCCGCGCAGTGTCTCATTCACAGTAGCTACGAGCTGTTACTACTTAGATTACTGCAGTAATATAAGTAGTATTAGACCGGGTCATCTATTATTCCCAGTTGTTGCGGGCGGTTACTACTTAGATTGGTATGTTGTTTATACCTGGGATTTTTTTTAACTTCACATGATACATAGACAAAGGAGGATACTCACGAGCATAGTTGTTTTTCGCGGGAACATCTCAAAAACCCGAATTTCAAAAATCCGAAACATTGAAAAATCGACATTTAAAAAGCTGACTTTGTTGTTTTCATGAATATTACATCTTTATGACTTATTGGCTTTTTGACTGTCGCCGTTTTTTGAGTGTCGGCTTTTTAAATGTCGATTTTTCAATGATTCGGATTTCTGAAATTCGGGTTTTTGAGGTGTTCCCTTTTTCGCCTCGGAGATGGAACCTCCGAAACTTCTGAATTTGGTTAAAGCAAAATAAGAGTGAACACTTAATACCAATGACTGTTCTGTTATGTAACAAAGTTTAAAAAATCGACTTTGAAGTCGGATAATACGTAGAAAGATGCAGTAATCTAAGTAGTGACAGTCTGTTTTACTACCAACAAAAGACTGTGGACTATTACTACTTACGCCACAACGATTTTTTAAACTTAATTACATGATAAAGCCCTCAAATTTGGTATCAGGTGTTAGCTCTTATTATACCCTAACCGAATTTATCATTTTCGAAGGTTCTACCTCAGGAGCCGAAAATATGCTCGTGGGCATCCTCCTTTCATTTTAGCCGTTATATTAACCCTTTAAGAACGGGTGAAACACATTTTGATCACAATTTTCAACGCAGTATTTCTTTAGGATTAGGTAAGCCAAAAAATTTGGTAGAACCATTTCTTATGGTATCAAGCACGCTCTTGCGGATCCTGAAGTCAAAATTGCAAAAAAATGAAAATCCGAAAAGATGCGGCCATTTCTTTGGCCGAAAATAAGGTTTTTAATACTTTTCTAGTAAATATATGTTTTTTCCGACAGGAACGAGAATCGATAAATGCCTAAAAGCTTCAAATATCGCGTCCACAAGGCATAAGCTTTGGATTCCCGATGCATACTTTTTAAAATTTAAAAATGGCGGACTTAGAATGGGGGTCAGAAGAATTTTTTTCTTTTACACAAACATAACGTAGTAACTGAATTCTTTAAAAAAATGTGAATTTTCATCACACTTGGTAGCTAGTGGTTCTTGACGTCGCTGATTACCAATCTGAAGTAAGATTTTTAACATTCAAAATGGCAGATCCAACATGGCAGACGGATTTTTGAAAATCAAACGAAATCTGTTTGTAACGTGAAATTTTATAAAGTATGTATCGGGAATTTAAAGCTTAGACCTTGTAGACGCGATATTTTAAGCTTTTAAGCATTTATTGACAGTCTTTCCTTTCGGAAAAAACGTATTTTTACAAAAAAAAAGTTTTAAAACCCTATTTTTTGCCAAAAAAATGGTTGTATCTTTTCGGATTTTTATGAAATTTTGACGTCAGGATCTAAAAGAGTGAGCTGGAAACCATATGCAATGGTGCTACCAAATTTTTTGGTTTACCTAATCCTAAAGAAATACTGCGTTGAAAATTATATTGAAAATTTTTCTCTCCCGTTCTTAAAGGGTAAGTAGTAACAATCGATGTTTTGTTTTGGTTGATGCAGTTGCGGGCTGTTACTACTTAAAATACCGTATTTTCCGTCTGTTAAAACAATCGAATTTATGATTTGGTGATAGGTCTTGTGATACGCTAACCGATTTTATCAGTTTCCTTTCAATTTTGAGGGGAAGAGTTATCTATAATCGTGGACATCATTTTACGTTCTTTTAGAATTAAGACAGTAATCATTAAGCATTAAAAACAAGTTAAAGAACTACTAAAATAAAGTTTGTTCTTAATCCTTCCATAGATATTCTTGGAAAATACAAACAAAAGGAAAACAAGATTAAGATGTGCAACAGGACTTATTTTATCGATTGGATGAAATGCATTGAATAGACGACAAATCAGATTCATAGAAATCCATTAAATGCAAATTAAGTAGAAACTAGATGAAAAATAAATGAGATTTCGATATAATTCTTGACGATTCAGCGTTGAACCGTCATTTTAATGCTTCCGTCGAACGAAGTTTTGCGGACAAAGAAAACACGCAGTCGACTATTCTGGCAACGTTTCTAATTTATTATAATTATTCGATGCGAATTCTTCGGGAGCGACGGCGCTCTGGCACCACCGCCGTCGCCGTCGCCGTCGCTGATCGATCAGCGGGACCGGTCATTTATCTGTCGAGCTTTGCCGCCCCTCAAATTATCATATTTTTGCATAATGGAATCAACCAACACGCCCAATGCGCCGAGAGGCGTAATACATTTACCTGCGGCACTCCAGCGAAAAATAACGAGGTCTCCGTCGCGGCGGTGAGAAAAACAGAACAAAACAGGGACTTTAGGTTCAGCCCGGGATTTTCCCGTCTAGTTGAAATTATTTCGAGAGCCGCTTATAAAGGTCCGCTAACCGAGCACAAGTTTGCATTCTATGTAATCGAATCATGAAGTTAGACATTTTGCATATACGCTGGCTGAATGAATCGTTTTGGATGCCTGATACAGAGCTCAGCTAGTGAGGGGTCTCGAATATTCCTCCCAGGACTCTTCACGTTTAATTTATTGCAAATTTTCTAGTTATTGGCTTTTTCATACTTTTATCATGTAGGAACTCAATGGGATTATGCTATAATACTGAAATAAATAAGCCAGCACACGAAAGAAATTTAGAATTGTGTTACTAGCACGTGATGCAGTATACTTGTAATATTGCAGTAATTCTACTATATATCGCGAAATATTTGTACAATGTACATTTGTAGAAACTGCTATATTACGATATAAAGGAAAAGTTGTGGTTATATAACTTTAAATCGGATACTTCGTTCCCAACGTTCAAATATTTCTACAATGCTGTGCTTTTCTCTGGTTGTTTTCAGTTTAAACATAATATGTGTCGACCTAATTTCTACACAATGTTTTAACGGTTTATCGTGCATTAGTATTGCTGTAAAGTATACAAAATTATTTAATTTCGCGCTGTCTACGATATTGTAGGGTATCGACTTTAATTTTATTTATTTTAAAACATATTGCACATATAAATATTAGGAAATTATAACCCGATTCTTTTTATCGTCTTTAACAGTAAAATAAAATGTAAATTATCTCATCCTGATCTCCACTATGATTTTTCATATCCATGAAACAGAAAAAAATAATTGTAAATATTTACAATAAACCTGCAGTAAATATCGTATTCTACTATTTTTTGTTTCCAAGATAGATTCAATAAGCTGGAAGTATCATATAAACCTTTTAGAATGTTTAATGTCCCTGAATATGAAACAAATCGATCCAACCTTGTCCAAAGGTGATAGGTTGTAGTAAAAGGATATCACGTACAATTTTATTTCTACTTTTTCTGTTGTTCATTTATTAGTTCTTCTGCAAAATATAGAAGAATAAGAAGAATAAATGTAATTAATCTAATTTTTATTTCGGGACAGAAATAGAAAATGAAAGCGGAGTTGGATAGTTTTTCCCTATTTCTGGAGAAACTGTCCGACTGGGATGTCTGTAACTACTTAAAGAATATTTGATATCACGTCGTAAGTTGTATTTTAATCCTTGCATGCTATTTTCAGGGTTTAAAATGATCGAATTGTATCAATTGGTGAGTCCTATAATTGAAGGTTAATTTTCATTCCTAACCTAACGTTTAGAACTAAACGTAATTTTCATAGTGACATCGTATTATGGATGAATAAAGCAAATGTTAAAAAGCATTTTAAGAACAGACGATACCGTAATATTTTATTATAATAAAACTTTTGAGATGAAAAATATTATTATTGTATTATAAAAAAATATAATTCATTTCATAAAATATTTTTATTTAGGGTAAGTTCTGGTTAGGTGGGACACTTTTCGGAAAATCATTTCTCATATCATACATGCCAAACTATCATATATACATTGTATATTATGTATATGTTTTATCTAAACCATAGGATTTATGGAATATTTTTCGATGTTTTTCATCCGTGAAAGCACAATTGAAAAATGAATTAAAAGTAGTTTTTCGTTGAATTAATTTATTAATAACACCCAAAACATAATACTATAACGAAATTGTGTTAGCTAAATATGAATATTACTTATATTCATGGGTGAGATACAGAAGAGCATTGTTATCTATTCAGAGTATACGTGTTCTTTTGTGTTGTTTATGCATTACCTGACCTCGTAGCACTCGACATATTCCTTAACATCTCCAAGCGAATTAATATTTCTTGATGACAGAAAACAGATAAGCGAGAATAGATCTTCGTCATAATTAGTTACATATCTGACGCCTGTGACCATTCATATGCGTTAAACGGACATTGTGTTACATTAGTAGTTAGAGATCAACATTTCGTAATATTGTCCATAGGAAAATTGTAAATAAAAAATGTTAGTTTTAGTTTTAATGTCGTATTAATATACATAATTAAGACGGTACCTCCTCTACTTATTTTAAAACAATTTTAATTTGGTAAAGATTAGAAAGGTTAAAAGTATTTTTCAATTTGACAGAAATTGATTATTTTTCAGAAATTCCATTTTGAAAACATATTTTTTTTAATTCCACAAGTTTTCCACTACCAGTTCTTCCAATTTTACTCCACAAGTTTTGAAGTAACTAAGAATAAAGTATAAAGAATTTTGTATGCTAACAAAAAAGGGGAAATTGCGCCCATTTGAAAAAAAGGTAAGAATTCTAATTCTTGAAATAACCTCTTTTCGAAGTAAACTTTGGCATATCGTCATAGAGGCACAGAAGGATTTTTTCGAGGTTAGGTTATGTAGGGTAGGTAAGTAGAATAATATCTCTGCGTGGCAACATAACGGAAGCTACATATTTTTTGTTGTTGAATCCACTTTGTTGAGCTATAGACTTAAGACTTAAAATTCTACAAAATCACTACTGATCGATACGTTAAAATGTAGATCTGGATTTTCTTTTGCGATAATTTTTTTTTACTATTTATGTACATGATAAGTCTAGAATTAAAAATTCCGTAGTTTTCAATTTGGGACTTAAAATAACAGAGGGAAGTTTAAAAGTTGGCGAGAAGAATTCCTGAAACACTCAACAATCATCGTCGAAACTTGCCTTAAGAGTATCAATGTTTTGGAAGAATTAATGATTTAAAAAGTCGGCTTCTTCTCCTTTAGGAGTGTGAACATTGTTTCGGAAGTTTTATTTTTTAAAACTAGAGTAGAGATGTAATTGTTGATTATAATTCAAACAGTAAATATTTTCATTCATTAAAAAACATTAACTTGAAAGCTTTTTTAAGCTCTTCAACCATCAATACTAATAATAGTCATCCCTGCTTTTTTGTTCATAACTCAGCCCCACAAAAAAAAAACGAAAATCCAGATCTGGCGGTCAGACTATATCTATAATATGTTTTTTGGGTCGCTGAATCGGAATTCGAAGCCTATTTATCCCCATTACGTCAGGTTTTTGATATAACCTCAAAAAAACCTAAAAAATGTTAAAATGAAGTATAATTTGCCCTTAGAAGTCCATGACACGTTTCCATTAGGTTTTTGGGGTCACTTAAATCAGATTAAAAATCCATTCGATCTTATCAGGTCAGTGTTTTGACACAATTTCAAAAATATCATGAAAATCGACCCCAAAATGTTAAAATAAAGGAAAATTCTAATCTGAAAACTATATCACGGTTCCTTTTCGTTGTTCGGGTCGCTGAACCCGATTCCGAAGTGCATTCCACTCGATTACGACAGGATTGACTACTAGAATCATTTTTAGTGCATCCACAGTAATAAAAATAAGGATTTCGTAGCAGAATATTGGACTTTACTGGAATGTACTATACTGATCTGCTTTACTAGAATGTACTGGACACTATACGAACTGGAATATAATAAGCAGTACTGCAATGTACTCGACATAACTGGAACGTTCTGGTCAGTTCTCGATAGTTCAACCAATTTTCCTGTATTTCATTAGTCTCCAGTACAGTTTACTTATGTTTGAGTACTTTCAGTACAGTTAAGTGTTGTCCAGAATTTTCGACTATACATTCCACAAGTGTCCAGTACTGTCCAGTTAACACGGTATGATTTGCAGGCCAGAAGCTTTGTTTATTTTCATACGTTGCCGTAGATTTTTAGGTTTCTTTGTGAGGTTATGTGAAGAAGCCCCATGATGGGGATAAATGGACTTCGAGTATGATTTCAGTGACCCCAAAAACATAACGGAAACGTGTCATGGCACTTCTAAGTGCAAATTATACTTTATTTTAGCATTTTAAGGTTGAATTATAGGATTTTAATAGGGTTTTTGTGGTTATGTCAAAATCCTGACGTGATGGAGTTATATGGAGTTCGGATTCGAATCCAGCGACCCAAAATACATATAAGTATAGTCTGACCTCCATATCCGAACTTTCTTTTTTTTTTGTGAGGCTGTGTAATTGAGTGCCCGGATGCAAAAATGCCTTAGCCCCTCGGTCTGACTCATCGTAAGTAGTAACAGCCGGTTTCGCAGTTTTTTACATTTATCTTGTTTTGCTTGATAGATAACAATATTCCGCCAGTAACTAAGTTGTAGGTATTGAAAATATATTTAATGTAGGCCTTGAATCGTTCCGATTCGATGGAAATTGTGACCAGGGGAGCCTTCGGATGTCTCTTTTTTCGCCAGCTGACGGTCGCCATATCTCGCCGGTGGGACGTATAGGAAAAACGCGACTTTCGACGGTTCCCCTGGACGCAATTTTCATTGAATTGGACCGAGTAACGGCCCAAATTAAATATATTTGCAATACCTACAACTTTGTCATTGGCAGCACATTGCTGCGTATCAAGCCAAACAAGACAAATGCAAAAAACTGCAAAACTGGCTGTTACTACTTACGATGAGTCAGACCGAGGGGCTATGGTATTTTTGCATCCGGTCACTCAATTAATGTCTGAATTACGTGTTGTGTATAAAATCGGAATTAATAAAAAAAATCTACTATTTTTTTTTTAATTTTCATGACGGTTTTATTGGTTACCAAATCCAAATATAATAAAAATGTTATGAAATTCCTACCGTAACATGGGAAATAGCAGTTCTTTAAACTTCACGTCGATATAAAATTTGGTTTTGCTTGGTGTGCAGATTTCGCATAGATTTACTTCCGGGAGTAAGATTGCAAAAGGGTCAAAAGAATGTTGAAGGGATCGATTAAAAAAATCGCGATCCACGGAAGAATGATGACGTAATAAATGATAAAAAGTAAATAAAAGCAGATTGACGTCGGCTCTTATTCGCATCGATCGTTCCTCCTTTTTTTCCTCGAGAGCTTACGCTCTTCTTGTTTCTACCTTATCGCACATCTCGGACGTAGAAAGGCGGAAAAAGCCCGATAGGTGAACGTCCGCAGCAGAGTCGTTACTCATCGGTTTACGACACAGTCGAGCGTTCTAATGCCCAACGATCGACTTGTGTTTGCACGTCGCATCACTTGTCTCTCCATCGCCCTGCATCCGACTGACGGCTACGACGAGACCCGATTCGACCCCTTTTTCTACTTTTTTCCCTCTCTTATAAGAGGCGCCTACCCACCCTATGGTTTAACGACGGTGCACAATGAGGATTGTCTCGCGGATTTCGCACGCTTCTCTTCACTTTTTATCGTTGCCTGCTTCACGAGCACTTGTGCTTTCGCGCATGGAGAAGGTACTTGCGCCTATCCTCCACATCTCCGATTGCTACTTTGAATGCGAATGACCCCGTTAATTACTTTTATGCGCAACCCTACATTGTTTTTGAATACATTCGGCAGTCCCAATTCGTTATTCCCATGCTCCTATTATGCGATGCCAGGAAAACTTTTCATATTTTGTAATATATACTGTATTAAACGAATTGACTTCCCAATGACCGTGAACTTTAAAAATTTCCATTTTAAGAAACTCAAGTATTATGGTACTTGAACGTGTAATGAAACAGAACTATACTCTAAGTAATGGACTTCCGGCGCATCGAATTTCTACAAAATTGGGCCTTCATTCGGCTTTCATTCAAAAAAATTGACCAGAACTCTATATTTATTGAAAACAATTAAAAAACAGCAGTTCCATCTTTATTCATGATATATATTTTCGAATTTTATGGAACAATGGTGATCTTCAATAAAACAACCTTGAAGGTCACCTTCAATGTCATGCTCTAGGTCATTAAATACGCCTTTTTGAAGTTATTAGTTTTGGTCCATAGACAAAAATTGAGAACCATCCAAAACATATCCAGACCTTGCTTAAGTTCAAATGACCTTAGAGTGACCTTCAAGATAAAGCACTACCTGCGGTTTGATATTTAAACGTAAAATTTTTGTCAAAAAATGGGATTTCTATTTAATAAACCTAGCCTACCCTTGAAATGACATTGAAGGTTAAGCTCAAGGTCAAATTAAAGGTCACCGTTGAATTTTTCGTTGAAAATAACTTGAGAAATGACCATGACCTTTTTCCAAAATATCTTACATAAACAAATATTTAGACGTCTCGGCATTTAATAACGCACCCTGTGTACATATAATATATTTTTTTTTACAAATTTTTTGATACAAAATTGCACGTTTAAATATGAACTAAGCCATAGGTAGTGTTTGATCTCGATGGTCACTCTAAGGTCATTTGAACTTGAGCAAGGTCTGGATGTGTTTTACCAAAACTAATAATTTTAACAAGGCGTTTTTAGTGACCTAGAACATGACATTGAAGATGACCTTCAAGGTTGTTTCATTAAAGGTCATCACTGTTCCAAAAAATTCTAAAATATATGTGATGAATAAAGATGGAATTGCTTTTATATATATTGCACCAAGTCTTTTTTCGGAAGAATATAGTATTGTGATTTGTATTTAGTGCAAAACTTCATTGCACTATAGTATATTGCATTATGACTTTACGTAATAATGAAGGAATTTTGGAAGTCCAACTTTCAAAGTATCGATTGACTTTATAATCTTGTAACTCTAGTAGAAATCAGCATATAGTTAGCGATGTAATGTTCCTATGCACTCCATACTAACAATAATTATAAGTATACTTGCGATTTGAACTGTATTCGTACATATTATAATCTATAGCATATTATTTAAATTATTACGGTCCTCTGAGAGTACAAGATAGTTATATACAAAGGATTTTTAGGGCAGTCATCCGTAAGTAGTCGATGTTGGCATGAAACCTCAACAAAGTTATAATTGGATACGCCGTGACCTTCAATTCGCAAAGGGCGTGCTCTTACTAATAGCGTGTAGGCCACCAAAGTCTTAGCGTCAAAGTTACATGGAGTTCCCATCCTTCCACTATAATCTATTACATATATTAAATTATTAAGAAAGTTACTTAATGGCCACTTAAGAATTCCACAAAAATTAAGCTTTTAATTTTATACTAATATTGTAACATACAGTGAAATCACAATGCTGATTTTAAAAATACTTCATCTTTGTAGTAATAGTGTCAGTTATGACAAGATGATGAGTAATGTTCATTTTATTGTCTTTGATTTCCAATTTAAAGTTTGTTAAACATTTTTATTATTGTAAACTTCATTAATACATTCGTTAAGAAAGGCAAGTACAACGAACATAACTTTACGGTAGTATTTGAATCAGAAAACAGTAATTTTCCTTTCTTCTCATAACTGCTTGTGTTTTGCGACTTCCAAATCCAAAGTAGTATTAAATAACATGTAATATAATATTCTAACTTACCAATCTAAATCGTATGACGTATATTTTACAAATACTCAGATGCGGACGTTTTAAAAACCATAAAAATTATTGGGAGTATCTAAGGTACTGCTAATCTACTAATTATAAATAAATGTGTTCTTCTAATCAGCGTCCCTTTAAAACTTAATCTGTTTATTGTTTGAGAAGAATTTGAAGTTGGAGAAATTGGAAATTATCAAATGGCCCAAGTACAATAAATGCACGATGGACTTTTGTAAAACCTGGCACACAAGAGTTTTTTGCACTCCTGAATTCAATTGAAGTTTTAAAAAATGATACCAGAAATTTAGAATTTGTAACATACATTTTTTTAATTTTTATGTAAACTTTGAATTCAAGACCCTTAGAAACCCTATGAATTATCAATCCTTCACTGATAACTAAAAAAACATTATAAGTATAGTTCAAATAATATGAAGTTTTTTTTAAATTTTATCTTCTTTTAAATAATCATTGATTAACGCTCAGCCGGAAGAAAAAATTGTCGTTGACTTTGACATTATTGTTTTGCTTGAAAAGGCACTAAAGACGATCGGCATAAGGAATTTCTGACGTAAAATGTATCGCTCTTTCAGAATCTGCGGTCAAAATGTGTTATTAATAAATTGTGAAAAAGTTATAAATAATTTAAAAAAAAACGATTTTTTTAGGAAAACATTTCTTTTTACCCATCACTTCCTATGGAAAACGGCAGAGGACTGCTTCAAATGCCTAAAATCTTGCATGCATGATCAAATTTCCGAAAATTAACCAAAATAGACTGAAAATTTCTTCTTAAGTCAACTTTTTCAATTTTACGTCAGAAGTGGCTCGTGTCGATTGTTGTTAGTGCCTTTTTCATACAAAACAATAACTTTAAGTCAACAATAACTTTTCGTTCATCTGAGCGTTGAAGGTTAAGAAATAAATAGTTAAATACAAAAAATGGAAATAATCCAATATGTAACTTACGTGCAAATTATTCTTATTGTATTAGAAACAGTAAATGGATTGATACGAAGGTATTGTCCATTATTTTCAAGTAGAGACAGGTGTTTCACAATGCACTGTACATATTGTGTACATAAAATGGGCAATATAAAAACGTAATATTGAATACGAAGTAGAATTTGAAATGAATTTTCGGTAACAGAAATAAAATTTACTCCTTAATTCCGACTGACTACAAGAAATGTTAAGAGGTAGCGTTGTAAGTGGATAAAGACTTTTTAAGTCAGACATTCCAGGTAATGTTTGTAATCTATGATGATACTTTGCAAATAGAGAAATCATTCGTACAACGAAAGGTTAGTTTTCTTCAATGCTTACTCTGACAATTCTTTTATTATTAGAAACATTAATTAATATAGTCAATTTATTCAAATAACCTTTCTTAGAAATAGTTCTGGTATTATTCAATGTGTACAAAATTACCACATCTTGTAGTATGTTTTGAGTGCTATCTTTTAAAATAATTCTAAAAAATTTGGTAATATAACAATATTTAAAATTTTTCAAAAAAATTCCATTCTCTGACCTAACTAAAAAAATTCTTTGTATTACCAAATTTCGTTCATACAATTATTTCCAGTTTAGTACAAATTTATCGTAATTTGACTTCAATTTAAGGTAAATACGGGAAAATCTTTCGCTCTTAAAAGAGGTGATTTCGCTCTTTGCTTAGGTTAATTCAAAATGAAAAAAGGAACATTTTGAGACTAATGATGGTTAAATGAATCCGAATTAGAAATTTGATATATCGGGTGCAAAATTCCCATCATACAGTCTTCAAAGCAAATTTCGATTATAGATCGGATTCATAGCTTTTTGCACATCGAAGGAACATGGTATCCTGAGAATTTCAAGGCGCTTTTACGATTGGCAGATAGTCATGCACCGAGGTAGTAAGCGCATAGAAACATGCTCAAATACACATGTAGAGTGCGATATTTACTTTGGATCCGATTACATTGAGATTAAAGGCATCTGTTCAAGCAATACTGACAGAAACGTCGCGTGTAGTCCCGCAGGCGAGGCGGAGAACCGAGCGACCAGCCCCGTGTAGACCTTCAAGCAGGTATTAAGCTTGGGTCAGTGCTCTTTGCCCATTCGCTCGCACGAATGCGAGACCGACTATATGCGAGCAATACCCGGGATTAACTTTGGAAACGCTTACTTAGGATTTTAACGCGCCATAGAGAATTAAGGTCGGATCAGCCGTTCGCTTATACTCTATATTGGCACGTGCCACATGCATTTTTGGGCTCAGCCAACAAAAATTTATCGTGATCCGACCTTTTTCATTTCGAAATTACGAATCTTATTCCTAGAGTTTGTTGTATTGGATTACCTCCATTTAGTATGTCTTATATACAGAGAATTCTAAGAAATCCCTTACGAGTATTTTGGTACTTTAATCTCAGTCATATTGCAGCGATATAAACAAATCTTCATTTTGAAACAGATCGTTTCTTGGTGATCTTATAAAATGTTACACATGTATTAATATATTTACTAGTACTGAAAATAATTCTGTTGTCAATGCGCGAATGTGTCTACTGCTTTAAAAACTTGTTTGCAACAAAATGAGACGGCGACAAAAATACTGGTATGTCTCTTCATCATCACCTACTATCAAAACCCACTTAAAAGTTGAAATAAATCGAGAAGAAAAAATTATGATAATTTTTGGACGTTTCTTCACAAAAATCCTAAACCTTGACATTCAAAAAGGCAATACCGAAATTATAATCGGTACTAATAATAAAATTTTTTCAAAAAATGTCGGCTCCAAAATGGCGTCTGTAAATAGCGATATTGCATTTTCTTCAACAAATACCGAAATTATTTTACTGTGAAACGATCAAAGACATAGAAAATTTGTATGGAAAAGTTTTTTTTTTAATATTATTTTACGTCGACTCTCCTGAACCTATATGGGACTAAATCGCGACGGGACCTAAAGTTTATGAAGGTGAATCCGAACCACCTGAGCTTTGGCGTTATTAGACACTTATAAACAAACACCTCTGTATTTGTTAATGTGTCTAATGACGATGATTACTAACTGTGATTACCTGACCTCAAAATGTTAGATTTGCTGAACAATTTTCTGTTATTCTACTCAACTTGCCATCTCTATTAAGTAAGAACCATTTTTCAAAGTTTATTTTTTGCTAAAAAAACATCCAACAGGATAAAAATGAGCTGACCAAGGAAATATAATTAATATCTTTTGCAGCGGTCAGTATATTCTTTTTGAATGTCAAAATACGCTAATTTTATGCACACATTCCCTTGTATCGTTGAGGTCGATTTAACATGTTGAGCATTTGATGCAATTTTTAAATTACTAAAATTGAAGAGTCAGGATTTTCCAGGTCGTATACGAAACTCTTGGAGGACTTTAGTCATCGCGATAAATGAAAAGCTTAATGCGCGTAATCTTTTTTATTCGCATTAATCTCAATTCCGGCGTTTTCCTTATCAGCGAAGCGCTGCCCGTAAATCTCATTCCACCAATCATAAACACCCGCGACCTCCGCTTCTATCCAACATCAAACTAATCAACCCGTCGCAATAATTCTCGAAAGCTGGGCCCGCGCATAACGACGACATTAAAAATCATCCTCGTAAATTCGCAACAATGCGCACGGTCCACGTACCGGGTAAAAAAGGCAAAAGATATTGTGAGCGAAACGAAAGCAGCAGCAGGCAATCGGTATAAGTTCAGCTCGCCGTATTTCATCAGCCGCGATGTAGCGTCATTCGCTTCGAGCGGGGCTCGTATTGAAGTATAACGTCGGTGATACATCATCCCTTGGGTAAAAACGCATATGAGCCCTCTTGCACAAGGGGGTGTTGGAGTGAAATAAAGAGAATGCGTTCCAGCAAGTGAGGGAGAGAGAGAGAAAAAGGGCAACGAGGGGGTTTATAGATAAAGAGTGAGAGAGGTACAGATAGATAGATAGGCAGATGGACCAGAGGGAGGGTGAGAGAGCGCGAAATAGGTAAACGTAAACGCCCGAGAAACGAATAGAATTTAGACCCGTACGTATACTCCCGGTACGGCTGCATATCGCGCCGAGTTCAATTCGGATAGCCTTTCACACGGCATATTAAATTTATGGTATGCGCGCCGCACATAATTCAACCTGCGCGGTATCGCGCACTCCGCTCACTGCATAGGGCGCAGGATGCGGTCTATTCAACCCTCGCCCCCGAACTGCCCCCAGCCCCCCAACGCCCTTCTACCGACCTGTCATTCGCCCCCTCGCGCTCTCTGCCGGACTATCTCCGGTTCTTTCTTTCTCCCTCGGCCTACATCCGCCTTTGACCGGCAGCCAGGGCTGTTTCTCTTGCTGCGCAGCCAGCTCCACGGTACATGAAAAACTTTTCATTTTTCTGTCGATAAAAAATTTTATCTTATTTATGACTCCTACAATCATTTTTCAAATCATTTGGAAAATTCACTAGATACTTCAGAGTTTTCGCGAGTTTAATGGTTCCTTCGATCTCGGTGGAACCTACAGTTCTTTCATAATCAAACGCAAGTTCCGGTATTGTTTTCACTCGTTAAAAGTTCCTCAAAAATATAGGAAATTGCGCTATTTTAATCGGTATTTATTAAATATCAAAAGGAGGATACCCACGAGTATAAGTGATTTTCGCCCTCGAGATGGAACCTTCGAAACTGACAAATTCGGGTAGAGTAAGATGAGAACTAACACCTAAAGGAAAATTTGAATGTTTTATCATCTGGGAAAGTTTAAAAAATCGTTGTCAAAGTCGCGGATTACACATAGAAAATTGCTGGATTGTAAGTAGTAACAGTCGGCACCTACTACGAACAACATACATTGCGGCCTATTACTACTGAAATGACTGTATTTTCTTATGTATAATTTATAGGTGTAGAATTTAACGGCGTTTTTTAAAAACTTTCCCACATCATAAAAAAAATCGAATTTGCCATTAGATATTAGTTGTCATACTCTAACTGAATTTGTTAGTTTCGGAGGTTCCATCTCGACGGCAGTAATCACCTATACTCATGGGCATCGTCCTTTAATTGAAATAAAATATCGCGGTTCTCGATCGTTCTAACATTCAATTTAAAGTTCACCACAAAATTGTTGATTGCAAAAGGGCAAAAATAACAAAATGTTCATATTAACTTAGGCAAAATTTCTTCTTCATTTCAGTTGATAATTCATAAAATACAAAGTATTTCAGAGCTCTAGGTGAAACATCCCAAATTAATAAATTCACTTCGAGTATCATGAGCAAATTTTATAGTTTTCTCGTGTGTGGAATTTTAAAAACCTTTGTTGAAATCGTGCATTATATATTGAATTGATGGAAATTATGTCTGAAAGTACGAACCGTATTTCGTTTGTAGTTATTATCGGACTGTTATTACTTTGATGCAACATTTTTCTACGAAATAAAGTGCACTCATGGATATCAATCTTTCGTTAAAGTATAATTAAAAGTCACATTCGTCATGTCAAATATGTACATTGAAAATGCAATGTTAAAATGCGTCGTCACACTATTTGTCCGCTACTACTTATCAGTCGGACATAACTACTGTAACTACTTGTCTTTGCATGCGACATAGGGATTACATTAAAAACGAATATAAGTGAATTGTGCAGTATATATCATGTTAAATGCAGTCTATTAAGTAGTAACAGTCGACAACGTGTTTCGTCCGCTTGATGATGACTGTTACTACTCAAGTAGCGCTACCCCCTTGTGACAAGCAGACTGGACTGTAAGTTGGCACATTTTAAAAACTCTGAAAAACAATCCAGAGCTAGTTTTTTTATTGGCAAAGAAGAAGGTTGAAGGGCTGAAACTCATCCCTGAATTGGTCGAAAATTCTTGTAAACACAGTCCTTTAAGTAGTAACAGTCGGCATCGAGTTTCGTCCACTTTATGCAGACTGTTACTACTTACAAGTAGCGCTACTACATGTGACACGCAGATTGGTCTGCAAGTTGGCATATTTTTACAACTCTGAAAAACAATCCATAGGTATTTTTTTATAGGCAAGAATAAGGTTTAAGGGTTCAAATTGATCCCTGAATTGCTTGAAAATCCCAAAAATATATAATAATATGCACGCTTGTATTAAGAGAAATTCATTTCCCTGAAAGTTGGTGCCTGAGGATTTTTTGTTCGCAGATTTCTAATCTGAGGTCAGATTTAAAAAATTCCAAATGGCGGACTCAAAACGGGAGTTCAAATGTTACAAAGCTGTTTCGTTTGTCAAAATCATGACTGTAAAAACCTCCACATACTACTTTTAATGAAAAAAAACTGTTATAAAATTTGGTCCGTCATTCTTAATGCTCATTTTGTGTATGAGTCATTCTTCGTCAAATCGATCACGATCTGACATCACATCTTCGATTTTGTTACAAATTGCAAAAAAATTAGTACTTGGCATACATATGAAACTGAGTTCAAAATGCATTATAAACTAAACTAATAATATACTAGATAAAAAATTATCACAAGACCACTTTTCATTACAATTTTACTATTTATCGGACGCCCGACCATTGGGGTATGCGAAGTGGTTCATTTTATCCGATAAAATGCCATAGATCTATAATTTTTCTAAAAAATAAGTTTGTGAATATTTCATATGGCCGCCATTTTAAAAATTTTCGGAATTCCGAAAAATTCCTTTACCACATTCATATATATGGGCATTGTTCTAGAATTTTTAAACTTTATGTTGTCGTTCATTATGATACCTTAAAAATTTTAAATATAACTTTGCAACACTACAGATCAACAAATTTTTGTTCGTTTTACATGTAATAAGTGTTTATTACTAATTACAGATATGTAGAAAACAATGAGAGTAAATAAAAGTAGTGAATTTGCCTGTTTTTGGTGCGCGACACTCACTACATTTTTTTCAGTTTTAACATTGAAACTTTTTGCACCTTTTTTTTATGGTCTGTGGTTTTTTGTGGAAGTATTTGGGGATGTAAACAAATGAAAAATCCTTAACTTAATGATGTGCCTCACTGAGGAATAAAATTATATACCTTCAAACTTGCGAGATAACTTATTTTTATAGTTGACAATTTAGCAATCAACCTTAGATAATTTTTTTCACATTGGTTTTTAAGAAACCACACAACAGGGGTACATTACCTATATGATAAGAAGTAATTTGAGCCTTTGCCCGAATGTGTGCCACCTATACATAAAAAATGCGACCACGTCAAACTTTAAATTTCCAAGCGAAACTCACTTTGAAAAATCAAATTATTTAATGGCACATCTACAATTTAGCTTCTAAGTACTTTGGAATCATTGTGATCTTCTCTCCTATGTTATTAAAGTATTTATAACTTTTGTGTTTTTTTAATACAACAAAAAACACACTTTTTTGACAATAATAAAATGATTATTCTTTACAAATTGTTTTAATTTTTTAGTATCCTTAATGTTAAATCATGTATTTGGATTTCAAATTTTAATGAAAACTGACTTTCGATTTGTAATCAGTGGTCTCAAAAACCCTAACATATCAAATTTTATAAAAATCAAAGAAATGTTGTAAAAATAGTCCGCCATATTTAATCCATTATTTTAAATTTGAATAAATATTAACTAGACGTTTAATTTTATATACTAGCTTCTAAAAATTAGGCCATAAGCAAAATAACTGAATTTTTTATGTATATTAAACGTTACAAAACTAAAAACTAATTTTACGAGTAACGTAACATGTTACATTAAAATAAAAATACATTGTGTATAAATGAGTCACGCAAGGTTTTTCCTGTCATTTGATCAATTCTAAAGCCAATAAAATTAATTTCATGAATGTGCCTAAAAAGAAATGCAATTTTCTTCAACATCAAAGTTTAAAAGTTCTAGAATAATGATGACGCTGAAGCTAGCAGCAGATTAGCAACAGCGGATTCAAGAAAACTGTAGAAATGGATAATTTATTATTAAAAATTACTTGCATTTAAAGATTTTTAGACAAATTTTATACAAATAATCTGTTTTTGGCAATTTTAATGGCTCAAAACTATAGTTTTTTCGAATCCGCTGCTGCGAATCTGCTGCTAGCTTCAGCGTTATGAATAATGCCCATATATGCCAAGTACTAACTTTTCTGCAATAATTGGAGATGACCTGTCAGATCGTGATCGATTTGACGAAGAATTACTCATATTGCAAATTTTACTTCAGAATGACAATCAGAGACCCACAAGGCTAAGATGCCGAGTATTATGAAAAACCAACAAGTTTTCTAAATTTTCTTCTGTCATTTTGTATTTTGTCATACGACCTTATAGATTAAAAATCAGCCAACCAACAACAGTGAAATTCGAATGATTAAAAACTAACACGAATTCGCCTAATTTTGTATAAAACGAATTAAAGAAGAGAACTAAAATATAGGATTAAATAAATATATAGATTGTAAGAATTGTGTAATTTGAGGAAACATATACTTCGAAAATAAATTTCTTTCAAAAGTTTTTAAAACGCCTATATATTCTGGATGTCTACAAGTGGCAAGAAAAGCAGCAGGAATGTATAAAGAAAAATATATGTCGTATGTAAGTACAGTAGTACAAGTTTGCAAGCGGCGGGCTGACGCGAGATGCTCGCCACAGGTTCCGGTGATATATGATTTTTAACCCCACATGCACGCGCGCGAGAAGCTCTCGTCTAAGTCTACGTATAGGTTACCAGGAATCGTCCACTTTTCAGGGTAAAGGATTTTTGCATTTCGCAAGAGAAGAGAAAGGAAGGAAGATGGAGAAGGAAAGAAAGCATTCTTTCTGAGATGGGCTGCAAACTTACCAGAAAGATGAGGGGAAAGAGGTGAAACAGAATGAGTGAAGAGTAAATGGCGAGTGAATGAATGAGTCCATTTATCATGCCGGGGAAAAGCTTTAAACGAACAAACGAAAAGAAGCGGAGAAAGAAGGAAAAAGGTATATCTGATGAATGCATGCGACGTAAAAAAAGGCGATACACGGGAAACAGGCGTGGATCCAAATAGACGTAAGAAATGGCGGACGCAACGAAATCGGAGTGGAGGAAGAAAGATCGGAAAATAAGAGGTCGGGAGAGCACGGTGGAAAATGATAGCGTTGAAGAGGGATAATGAATTCGGGAGAGAAAATTCGTCGTTATCACGAAGGTGAAGGCGTTTCCTACCCTTTTTCGAGACGTGTACACGATAAAAAGGGAGTCTTGGAGATACCGAGCAAAAAAAGAATAAATGAATCTTTTTATTAATCGAGAGATCCGTAACGATCATTTTTATCTGAAATAAAAGCCACAATTTTTCATTTTAAATTTACGGAATGTGATATTTTTCGATGGATGACGTCAACTTGGTCCAGCAGGATAGGGGAAACGAGTATATTTTCTCAATATCGTCGAGTCCAACTCCAGAATGGAGCGTTGATTACGAAAGCGGAGTGAAGTGAGACCTGACCGTCTGGGGTATATACGTGGAACGTCCAGCGGCGGGCCGACGCTCGTGTGTGTCGCCAAGGAAGGTGGCCAGTGTCCAGAGACGGAACGAACCCATTGGCCGGACTGTGGGACACCAGTCGGACGAGGACAGAGCAGCACCGCCGAGCTTTAGTAATTGAACTACTTCCGGCCAATTATAAAAACCGCTGACTGGTGCGGACTTGTTAGTTAGTCGTCTGAGAGATGAAAACGGTGGCCCGCAATCATTCCCCTTTTTTCCTCGCCCACCACTGTACTGTTCGTCCGACTCGACAGCCTTTCATTCTGTTTTCGCTCTTTCGCACATTACATTATAGCTTCAAAGTTCCCAAAAATCCGACAAATAAAACTTTTCGTCGCAAAGTTTTGATATCGAGATTGCGTCCAGCTACGCAGAAAAACAAAATGTATAAGAGATGTAGAGTGAAAGGTTATAAATAAACAAAAACTTTATACGGTCACAATTAAATTTCAGTTGAAACTGCACGTGTAACTTTGTTTTCGTATTAATAATTGTATTTAAATAGAATTTATAATGGGCGAATAAAGAACAAATATTAACTGCGTGAAACCCTTCATTTTTAGAGTAAATAAATAGAGATGTCTTAAATTGACGAAAGTATGTACAAAAATTGTTGAATATTTTGAAACTTTATATGTAACAATTTTGTTATCATTGGGTATTTACAATTTTAGTCTCACATAAAACAACATTAATTGGCACCTACTTTGGAACATCAGTTGCCCCATATAACATCGAGAAATTCTGTATCAGTTGCTTCATATCAGAATATACGCATATTTTCCAAATTTTCTGATGTAATAGAATTTACAAGACAATTAATTTCGTCTTGCAAATAGCGAGGCATAGTTCTGGGATCAATTAAAGGCCAAATTATAACAAATTACACACAAACTAGGTTCAGCCGGAAGTTGACGAAAACTAGTTGCTGATTGTTACACGCGCATTCAGAGGCGAGCTGCAGCTGGTTGTAATTATCCCACGTGGTACTCGTGTGCATGGGCACTTTGTTTCCTTGATTCATGAAATTTAATCAATTTACTTCCGCATGAGATCCCAGTTTAGATGCGAAAATTGAGACCTTCTGCTATCCACATGTGATTCTTACCTCTGATGTATCTCTTAAGGAAATGAATTGTTTTGAACTTCTCATACTAATTCTGGTGACTTAGCGTCAAGCGGTATTAGTATCTCCGACTGTATTATTGTTATAGAGTATATGAATTTATTCATGAGGGTCGTAATTTAAGACACTTTTTCTCGATGACATCTTTTGTCATTACATGCTGTGCCTCCCATTTTGAATATATAAAGTTTTCCATGTTTATCAATACGAGAGTTGCCGATTATCCTTTTTAGTTGCAAGTGACTCATCATTGTAAAATACTTAAACTGACGAAACATTAACCGTCTGTGTTACATACCTTAAATTGTAAGAAATAAATATGTCTTATTGAACATGAAAGATGAAATACAAAATTTTACGATTTATGAATGGAAATAACCTCCAAAAATTTAACTTACAGCATCAAATACGATATTTTACGATGTCTATACTTGTTTTTGCAGTGAATAAACCTTGAACTTTTTACGTTCTGGTAAGCTCTGTTCGAATGAATATAGATAACTTTTGATGTTTCAGAACATATAATGGGCAATTTATATGTTTCGGCCTTTTATAGGATTTTTTGATGATGCTGGCGAATATCGTTATTTATAAGATGGGGAAAGGTAGAAGAAATACCCTTCTAAATGTGAAAAAGAACTTCGTTATATATATTGTTTATATAATTTTTCCATTACAGCTGGAAATAATGACATACCATAAATAACAGGGGCCGACTTTGGAGTGTTTAATCTCCAGTGTACCAACCAATGTTTAAAATATAAAGAGAATGTTGCTAGATTAACCTCTCGTGACACAAAATAAGAAATTCAGAAAATTCAAAAGAAACTAACCAAATTCAATGTTCCGTTTAGAGCGATGTGGTGCGAATCGCAGTGAAGAGAAAATGCCCCAATAAATTCTTGTGCAAGAGTCGTGTTGCAAACAGTCTTTCTTTCGAATCTTGAAGAATAAATCTGCAAATCGATTCTATCTGTATTGCTGTTGAAATAGCTCGATCTGAACGTATGCATTAAAAAATTGATTTTTGCTTAATTTATTATACGAGAGGGTGTCTTTAATATATTGATTTATAGAGGCGCAGCAGAGGCGACAGGAAAGGCGTTTATTCATCGATCGGTTTCGAAGGTGAGCAATTTCTCAATGTATTTGGTCTCGCCTCTGTTACTTTCCGTCCCTGCCGATACTTGGGTTCTCCCCCAGCGACGCTTTGAGGACATTATAAGAGTTTCCAAATAAATCGGAATCGGACGCACGTTCCTCGTCCTTCTTCCTTTCTTATATCGACGTCCACGGTTTCGTCTCAGCAAACTTTCGTCCCTTCCCGAAACCCCCCTGTCTTTTGCCCCCCCCCCCCCCCGAGCAAGTCACGAAAACGAAACGCGGCAACTTTTATCGTTAGTCTGCTGACAAAAGTATTAGTCCACCTTGTCCCGGGAATTTCGCGAATTAAAGCTCGAGTCGCCTTTGGCTCCTTGGAGGTCTTTTCGATGCGCAATTTTCGCCGGGATCGGTTATATGGCCGACTCGAAAACTTTCGGTGAATGCATCGGTGAGGCAGCAGGGGGGATCGCCCCCGAAAACTTTCCCCCGACATAGGTTATTTTGGTTCCAGACACTCGCCCCAGTTTCGACGACGACGTCACGATAAACAAACGACTTTTTTCGGATCATTTGCTTCGAGTCGAGATAGTAAATCGAAGACGTTCTCTGCGTGCGTTTCGTTTACTTAGTGGGCATTCCCGTGTACCCGTGTACCAATAACGTTCTGTTGCTTCGGTACCTGGTCAGAGTAGTTTCTTTTTTATCGTGATTACGGTCGATTCAATCGGTTAAATTGAACGAGTTCTGATACTTTGGTAAGTAACGAATGCTACCCTTTTTTTCTTGCAATCGTGTTTTCAATAGAAATTCCGGGATTTGGGGATAAGCTATTTTATTACTTTTTTGTACTTTAACATTGTTGATAAATTATTATATGCATGACAGTAAAAATATTTTTTGCAATGTACATTTTTTAATTTTCTTTGCGGTTTACCATATAAAGTAAAAAAGTCGTCACTAAAATACAAAAGTGTTGCAAAGATGTTGAAAAAATTAATTGTTACACTCATATGTCGGATGGCTAGGAAGTTTGCGGATTAAAAATACATTATAAAAATAAGTTATTTGCTAATTTTATTTAATTACTTTACTATTCTACTTTAATCAATTTCAAAAATGTATTTATATTCTGGAATGGAATGCAAAATTGCTATCTGTTTTATTTCACTACGGTTTTTGGACTGTACTAAGGTTTTGTTTATGTTATTGGCGTTAATAGAATCTCAGTTGCATTTACTAAATAAAATAAGGATAATAAAAATAGTTGAAAATATAGTACATGACGTAAAAATAGTCGTTTTCAACTAAAAGAAATATCAAAACTCATGAAAAAGTCAAAGTGCCGTACGACTAGTGGAAAAATTATTGGTCGAAAACTCCCTTTCATCGAAAATCAATTTGACATTTTTTTGGTTGAAATTCGATTCATCGACAGTAATGTATAGGGAATAAAAATCAAGAACGGAAAAAAGAAGATCAGCGAAGAAACATTTGACTGTACAAATCCCTTAATAATTTTAGGAATTAAACAAAATGATACAAAATGGAGGATTACATAAACTATTTGTTTTTCGACGAATCGATTTTCGACGCCAAAGTTTCATTCGACCGATTTTATTTCGACAAATCATACCCAGCTCAAACAGTTATTGAAACATATAACTGGCAAAAGTCATACAAAGCCTTAGGATGTTGCCATTTACTTTTACTTAGCCAATAATCATAGTAAATGTATGATATGCGACTGAAGTGTTAGTAAAATTTGTTTTCCTTTACTTTCTTAAAACCCGTTGTAAATCAATAAAGTAACCAACAAACGTAAAAATTGTTTCACCCCTAGAAAAGCTTTAAAATGAATTTTATTCACACAATAGATGTCTGGGTAAGACAAGACATCTGGCAATGGCGATTACAAATTTGAAGCAATTTAATGTTACAGATCTGAAAATAGCTAACCTTTGTTAATGGTTGTTGAATCCGAATCCGATAGTGAACATTTATTATTAGCTTTTGTTTTCATGTAATATAGGGATAAAGTTGCAAAAAATATCATTTTCTTCATTGATTGAGAAAGCATATCTTTCAATAGAAACACGATAAAGGCTTCAATGATAGCTTAAAATAACCATATCATTTATTTCAGCCCTATTAAGTCCACTTGAGAGATTTACCTTCTGTTAGTTTATTAGCGACACTGAAAACTTCTCGCTGTCTATTAATTAAATGCATTTTAACATACTGACATCATTCTAATTGCATTTTAAAAATTGAAATTTAATGTTTATTGTGGAAGGTCATAATTTGTTTAAGATTTCAAAAATAAATGCATTTTGTCCCTACGTGGTGATTTTGATAGCTGTCGTCCGATAAATCTTAATTCTAACATCGGAATCGTAATCTGCAACCTTAAAAACATATCATAAAACATTTATATTGCACAAAGGTGCATCTTTGTACTGGTAACATTCGATGTCAAACGGTCACCCGCTCGCCAGAATTTTGGTCGGCAGCGCGGCGAAAATGACAAGTAGTAACAGGTAGTTTAGGTGAAACAACATTTTGCGCATAAAAACAAATTCCCATTTAAGAAAATAATTTTTTATCAGGTCGTATAACAATTTTCTTTTCGTGAAATAGAAGTTATAAGCTTCATTCTAAGTTATCATTGAAGATTTTATCGTGTTTCTATTGAAAGATATACTTCCTGGAATTATGGAGAAAATGATGTTTTTTGCAACTTTATCCTCACATTACATGGAAACGAGCTAATAAAATATTTTCACTAGCGGATTCGGATTTAGCGACCCAAAATTAACAAAAAATTGCAATTCTTATATCTGTAACATTTTTGTGTTGACCAGTGTTATCTCTAGAAGACACACAACATTATCGCCAAAAAATAATGATAATAAAAATTGACTAAAATTGGCACATTGTGTTTTACCGAAAATATCAACCATGACAATATTCTTTCTTATTCATATCGAAGAAGATTGTGCGCAAAATATTATCAGCAAAATTTCTTGGCGGATCTGATATTGAATGTTTTAGGTTTGAATATTAAGATATTCAAATATTTTTAATTCCATTTAGTATAGATTATAACAAAAAGTAATTAAAAATAACAAATAAAACAATTTGTATATACACTAAATAAATCGGGATGTATGAAGCACAAAATAAGTTTATCTTTTATGTTGAATTTTCAGTTCGGTCGTTTTCTTTCGACAGTAAGATGTTGTGTACATATAACTTTCTTAGTTTGCCATCCTATTTAAAGAGCAAGGATAACCGCTTAAGTAGTAACGCTAACGATATGGATTACCTTGCCTAATGTTTGTATTAGTTGCTGAGCTTTCTAAAATTTCTGAGAGTATAAGAAATAGGTTACTTAAATAAACTTGCTGAAACCTGCTGCAATGCTAATTGTTTACATTTCATTAATCGTATAATCAACTCTTATGGATAGAGAGTATTAATTGTGATGTTTCATCACATTCCACATGATACTCCTGTAGTATGTTTGGAAGAACTGGAGAATTTGAGTAGATTCATGTACTTTCGGAAAGTAAGAAATCACCTTTGTGTAAAGTGTCATCGATTGTGGTAATGTTCCTTTGAGGACGGTGGAGATATTCGATTCTTTAGCTTCAAGAAATAGAATCCCTATTCGATTCACACTCAAAAATCGAAAACCCTCAACTGCAGTCTTTGAACTGGAATGTTTTCCTTTTCAGAATTTGGAGATTGTACCACACTTGAACATAAAGTTAATACAAAAAATGATATGATGCAGAGTACAATTAAATCAGCCTTTAATTTAAAAAATGCTAACTATCTCTGATCCGTATTAAATTGATTGTCATTGATTGCCATACTTTTATTACTCATAAATAAATATTACTTAAATTTTAATTTAGTCACTCTAAGTTTATGCTAAAAAAGTAAAAGTTTCAAATAAAGAAGGGATAATTTTTTATGCTAATAAATTGATCCCACAAATATACAGCAGAACTGATATATGCAGTAATCAAACAATTCATAATCAACGATTAATCATATAGATGAAGCATAATTACAAAATATTGTGCTTCATTAGCGTAGATAATAAAACATTCCATGCATTGGGTAATACAATGAAATACGAATATGTACATATAGTCGAATTAAATACAATTTGTTACTCAACAATAATCCAAATATTTACGACCGGATTTAAATCAGGCCAAAATAATATTTCCTATATAGCTGCCCGGCCTTTTCTGGTAATCCAACAATAGTTGTATCATTTTATTTCTGCATTCATGTCGCTTGCTAAAGGAAATTATTAAATCTGTTTGACCGAGTTATAGCGTTTGTCATTCGATGCTTCATAAAAAGAATTCGATATTCATGTTTATATGAACAAATTTCAACTAAATTACTGCATTTTATTGTAACTTGGTGTATGTTTCAACGGTCATTTAAATATAAATATAGTGTAGTACTTATCAAATACACACAAATCGATAATCGATTCATTTTTTAAGTCTTAATAAATTAATATGAATCGAAATAAGTAAAAAAAAGTCGTTTTATAAAAATATGATTTCTCATCTTTAAAAATTTGCTACATATGTTAATCAACATTCATAATATAAAATTAACGTTTTAATGAAAGTTTTAAACACGTGCCATCATTATAATAATTAGAATTTAGAACTTTAATGTTTCTTTCTTAACGAAATGTCTATTTTTGTATTATTTTTTTACTGAAATCAGACAGTAAAACGATGATAGTTCTTCGGTAATATTAAAGAAATTTTAAGTAAGAAAATACAAAATTAATTTAGCTAATTACTGTAGTTTATCACTTTACAATATAATGATCGAAGTATATATTAAATAATTCGGAGAGCTGGAATTTGAAAAAGTTCATTTTTTGAATATTTATTTCTTTATATTTTACAAGTAAATTCGAACTCTTTCGAACCTTGCGAAAATCATATAAAAATTAGTCACGTATACTTTTCGGGATTTTAAAATTTTCTTAAGAAATTTGAATAATATATTCCATGTTTTCATTATTGTTACATTGTCAAGTGACTTTATATATATTATTATTATATAATATCTATAATTCTAATATAAATAATTATTTACATTTTAATTAAATTAGAGGAATTGAAAATGTTTACAGTACACAGAAAAAAATATGGCCTACAACCAGGAAGTTTTTTTAAAAATAGGCTTGAGTTTAGCCACTAAGACAGGATATGATCTTAAAATAAATTTCTGATATTTTGAAACTTAATAAAAGACGTGATCATTTCTCGTTTTAAGCCCGAATCATGAATCCGAAATAGGCTCATTAACAGCATAATTAAGAGGACCATGATGATTGTTTTAAGTTTTCTGGGTCATGTTTTCTTGAAGCCACAAGAAAGACGAAAATTAAATGGTAATTACGAACTTCTTTGAGACAAACAGACATTAAGAGTAAACAACATAAAGCATAACGTCCTTACAAGAAGAAATGTTTAGAATAACTTGACGATGGATTTGAGTAAATTTGTTATCACATCCAACATAACGAAAAGTTTTAGGATTTTTTTTATGTGAAGTTGGGCCTCGTATAACAGTATTATTATAGAAATTAAAAAATTACTTTTGGTACTACATTTTAGTCGCATGGTCAGCTAGGTAAACAGTTTTAGAAAAGTCTACTTTTCAGCCGAACAGGGCTTCTTTTCATTACACTTAACGAAAATTTCTGAACAAGTCCTTCAAATATTACAACATATCATTAAACAAAAATGTACCACAGTCATTATTAACCACAAACGTTTATTAATTTATGAAAATTGTTGAGTTTTATTACATAATTTGAGCTAACTTAGTTCTAAACTAAAATATATTGCTTTAAAGTGAACAAAAATATAATAATATTACGTAAACTCTATTGAATAATGTTTGCTTAACTTTTTTGTAAATTTTTACTTTTTAAAGCAAAATACTATCATTTCGTAATTAGTGCAGTTCGTTGCCTTTTTATATTTATATAACTAACTAGTATTACTTTTAAGTTCATAATCTCTTAAATAGATGCAATTTTATTGATAATTTTAAAAACTTTACAGAGATTTTCCCATTAAATGCTACATCAAAGAAAACTGCAGTTAATAATATTAATAAATACTTCATCGCTAGCCGAAATTCTTGATATATTAGTGAAATAATATTGAAATTGCGAATTTCATATAAATTTGGATGATGCTTGGAGACAATTAGAATACTATTAAGCGACATTTAAGCAACTATACTGTTAATGTTCGATCATCCTCTAGTTCCAAACTACTATGATACGGATATCGTTGAAGATTATGTACTTTTTCCAATGCTATCATACAATGAATTGTTTCAAGATATGACAATATTCAAAACAAAATTGAAAGATGATCACATTTTTTGAGATGGAAATTGTTGGTATTTGTCATTCTGTTTATATAAATATTAATTTAAGTAAACATAAATAAATAACTGTATAGACGATACTGGAATGTCTATATTCTTATACGAAAAATTATGGAAACCATAAATATTGGGTTTTTAAAATTCAAAGAAAAACAGAAAAATAGAAAATACCCCTCTCTGGCGCCTAAAACTTGAATAATTATAAAAAATGCGTTTCAAACCAAGGTGTCATTTTGTGTTCTTCAGCAGGGCTAATGATATCCTTGCCGGACGCGATAGTTAATTTTAGTTTTGAAAAATTCCAAGAATTTCCATCTTATATTTTATTAACGGTCGAGAAATAAACCATGATTAATGATCGCATTTTTATATAGATCGACGGAAAACAAGTATATAATGAAGACTGCACTACAGACACTTCACCTATAGAAAAAAAGAAACAAATGTAATTATCGAGTTCTAATACTGATATTTTTGAATATTATTAATTCTAATTTCAAAAATTATAAATTGATTGTACAAGAAAAAATGGATACGATCTTTCATTTGAAAAATTAGTAAAGTTTAAAAAAGTTTTTTTTCGTATTAAACGTTTAACAGAAGACCCAGCCAAAGACATTTTTAGTGATCCATTACTGCGGTCTGAATCATTTAGTTTAGCTATGCGTCAAATTTTAAATAACAAAATACCACTCGAAATATTCTAAAACTAATGATATCAAATCAGACGATAAAGCATGACAAGTAGGGTATATTTTTAGCTAAAACATCTTTTTACTACGTTTACTAACATAGAATAAAGGCCTAAAAGTATTTTCATTAATCCCTTTTATTACACAACATAGATGAATATATGTGATGCGTTATTTCGAATAAGAATAATCTAAAAATATTTTTGAAGTTCAGTTATTATCTAGTTTTATTAAAATCAAGTTGTTTTATCATTTCTAGTTCTGCATATTGGAACCGCCATTGTGAATATCAATATTTTATAATCTGTTTCACAACCAGCGACCACAAAAACCCCAAATACTAAGATTCATACATGTCAAAGCTATTTTCCACTACTTTGTCCGCCATTTTGAATTTCAAAATTTTCAGCTCGAATTCGTAATGAGCGACTCCAAAAACCTCCGAATGCTTAGATTCATCCAGATCGAGGCAGTTTTGGATTTTGCGGCGGCCATACTGGATTCGTCATTTTGTATTTCTAAATGTCGAGCTCGGATGCGTAAGCAACGACTCCAAAAACTCCCGATTATGGAGCTTCATCCTGAACCAGGCTATTGTTCATTTTTTGTCCGCCATATTAGAACCGCCATATTACAACCGCCATTTGGAATTTCATAATTTTTAATCGAAAACGTGAAAGAATTTCTTTTAAATCCGATCTCCGTAAACTTGATACCAAAATCTATCTTAAAAAAAGCCGCCATTTTGGATTTTCTACGACGAAATAGACCAATTTTTTTATTTATATGATATTGATAACAATGATGTATAAGATATTGTCACATTTTTTCAGTACCGACGTTTTATGCACTTTTTCACTCGTCTATCGTCCGTTTTCCCACATAAATTTCAAATAAAAAGAATTACTTAAAAAAATTGATATTTTTTCAGATATTTTTGGTATTAGTTAGTATAAACATTAATTTTTTGCAAATTTTGATCACTCTGTTCGAAAGAGAAGCCTTGGAAATGGTCAGTAAGCTACTTTAGAAATGAACACTTCAATTATTTCGCAATGATATATCCAACAAAAGGCGTACCAAGCGAAATATTGCAAAATCACGTGAAAGTAAAGTTGTATCAGTGTGAATTAAATGAAACCTTCTTTATTTTGACTAGTGAAAGAACGTATAATCGGTGGTAACTTTTCAGGCTGTTAGTTCTAATATTATTACATGTTACTATCTTTTTTTAGGTTTCCATTAACTCATTTTTCTTTCTGTCAAGAACACATGGAGATTACAATACTTTATGTGAACTGCATCCGGACAATTATTTTGCAGCTAGAATATTATTTGCTAAATATTCGAAACACAATTTTTTTTCATAACAGAACGTCAGTATTATCAAAAGCGAAATTTAGTCCAGTACCAATTTCATTTATACTTAATGCTATATATTTTGTTTCTAGTACATTTCTATATGTCTGAAATCCAGGTTTAATAGTATAAAAGTTTGTACTTGCTTCGGCAGTACATATACTAAAATTGGAACGAAAATTGGAAAAATATAGTATAAAAGTTTGTCAATTATATCCAGCATTACAGATTTCATGCTTTTACTAAATAAAAATGGAAAACAGAATCAGGTAATTTTTTCCAACCTACAAGTATAATTGTAGAAATAAAAAAGCGGTTCGTTTATAATATTTGAAAAGAAAGTTAATAGAAATCGATGGAAAGCCGACGACCAATATTACTGAAATGCGTAACGAATCCGAAGTTTTAAAGTCGTTTTAAAACGAACCACGATTAAAAAGATTCAATTTGCCGGTGGTTGCGGCTACCGACCGGTAGGACGACGTCGGAGGCAAACGAGATCGATTCTTCATATAATTTCAGCCGCGTTCTCGCAAAAGAAATGCTAATCGCATAATCATCCGCGTTTACTACGGAACTCGACGGCGGAATCACGAAGAGACAAGAGATGGAGACAGGCGATTACGGGATTACACGTCGCCGGGCACGAGAAGAAAGCGGTCGTGGCTGAAAATCCTCGAGAAAATTATTGCTCGCGGTAAATACCCCGGCGGCGCGGTGGACTTGCAGAAACCAGCTGATATTTCAGGCACCGAGAATGCCTCTGCAAGTCGTAATATTTCCGAAATGTAGGGCGTATTCCCTACACTGCTCGGCCGTAACTTTCCTATTTTCGTCCTTTTCATTAATTTCGATGTAAACTTTCCTACTCGAGCGGCGTTAATCACTCGCCGTGAAGAAGGCACCAGAAAATATTGAGCAACCCACTTTATTTTTACACAAAACACAAGTTTATATATTACACAGCACCATCCGTTCCAGAAAGTCCTCTGGGAGCTCCTGAGAAAGCCCAAATGTCGCTTTTTATTCGCGGGAGCTCCTCGGGAGTTGTCTGAGGAGACTACACCAGAAAAAAAAATGTTTTTGTTGCTGATCATATTGGCAACCTATATTCTGATCACTTCATTATTCTGATTCTTCAACAGGGTGTAGAAATTTTGACTATTTTGTGCTATCCATCCCAGAAAATCCTCCAGGGGCTCCTGAGGAAATCCAAATATCACTTTTTGTTCGGGGGAGCTTCTGGGGAGTTGGCTGGGGAGACTACATCATATAGAAAAATATGTTTTTACTGCTGATCATATTGGAAACCTGTATTCCGATCGCTTCATTATTTTGGTTCTTCAACAGTGTGTGGAAATTTTGACTATTTTTTGCTATCCATACCAGAAAATCCTCCAGGGGCTCCTGAGGAAATCCAAATATCACTTTTTGTTCGGGGGAGCTTCTGGGGAGTTGGCTGGGGAGACTACATCATATAGAAAAATATGTTTTTGTTGCTGATCATATTGCAAACCTGTATTCTTATCACTTCATTATTTTTGTTCTTCAACAGTGTGTAGAAATTTTAACTATTTTGTACTATCCGGTCCAGAAAATCCTCTCGGAGCTCCTGAGGAAGTCCAAATGTCACTTTTTGTTCGAGGGAACTTCTTGGGAGGTGTCCGGGGAGACTACATCAGTATCGAAAAATATGTTTTTGTTGCTGATCATACTAGATCCCTGTATTCTGATCACTTCATTATTTTGGTTCTTCAACAATGTGTGAAAATTTTGACATCTGGCGATATCCGCATATAAACAACACATTTTGCTAGTATAGTCGATTGTTCTCGACAATCAGATGTATGTTACCCTATCATTATTAAGTAAACAGGCTCACAATAGTTAGTTTTTTATCAAGGGCGTAAAATTTCATTTTAAGCCTCGACAATAGAACCTGAGAGATGGCAAAGCAGGCTCAAGGTTCACGCGGGTGAGAATTCTACGCCTTAGATTAAAACATTGTTTTTTCATGCTCTGGCGTAAAAAATGTTACGCCTCGATTTGCGGGCCTAAAATGTAAATTTGACTCCTCCGTGGGCGTAAAATTTATTTTATGTTCTAGGAAGCGTGAAATACGCGTTTTGCGCACGCAAATGAGGGTGTAAAATGACCATTTTACACCTACTGCATGAAAAGAAGAGTTTTGTTTTCTGTGATTGAATACAGACGAGACTAATCCGATGTTGCTAAACACGAATCTGCAATAACAAATTAGGATCGCTGTGTAAACCTTGGAGATTTTTTTTATCAAAATACAGGATTTTAAACGGTGCAATATGACTCGTTTTGGATAAATACCGAATTATTTTGTTGTATTTTGATTTTGTCGTATTTCATCAATAATTTCAATGTTTTATAAAGCTATAGGTTTAAAAATGAAAGAATATAACTATTCTCAAGTTAAGAACACATCTTTTTTGATCTGTTAGATATTAATATTCATTACATAATGAGGGTCGCTCAGAACATTAAAGACATATCCTTAAAAAATCTTAAAAAACTAAGTTTTTATAGGGATATTACGCACAACAAATAAAAACAATAACTTTCTTCATTTTAAGAATACATTAATCCAATATGTTTTGTTTCGCTGAAAATGAATCCGTAATTTAAAATATTGGTCGCCCTGTAAACTACAATTAACTGCCCTCTTGTAATTAGTAAAAAACACAAAAAATGAAATCCCGAAAAATGGACTATAAAAAACATACTATCACGCAAGGAATGTATCATGTATCATGTTTTTCTTTCTTTTCATATATTGCTGTATTTAAAAAGCTTATTTTTTAAAAGATTTTTTGAGGTTATGTCTGAAATTGACCCAGCGATCCCCGTTTTATATTGTAGGTTCAACAGATGAGATTATTGTTTTCTCAACTTAAGGAAAGTCATATCTTTGTGCTAAGCTATACACAAATTTTTGCATGGTTTTTTAAGGTTAAGTAATAAAATTTTCCAAAAGAATTCTTTACTGTAGGTTCCTAATTTGCGAGTCGAAATAGAAACAAATGTGTTTTTTATCCAACACGAGCCATAATGTACCTTTTTAAAGTTTATATCGCCGGATTTCACTGCAGGGCGCAAAATCGAGTTCTACGCTCGGATTGTTAAAAAATATTTAAATTAAATATTTAGGTAGTAGACGAAATTTGTTCTGTTTACGATTTCCATGCTTCGATATGCAGTTAGACATATGTCACCCGTGTATAATGATTATGACGCATGCATCACAAATCCGATTGATTTAAAATTAATCATATTAATATGTAAACTGTAAAAAAACTTGTGTTATTCTTGAGAAACACCTTTTGAAATAATTCTGTTATTCCTGTATAAAGAGGGTTAATTATTCTCTTTCCAACCTTTCGGAAATGCAAGCATCCATAAATACCGAATCAAATCCATTATAAATAAAGCTAAAAAGACCGCTAATGAAACTATAATTACCGTTAAAATATGTGGATAATGCAAGTTAATGCCATATTTATAACCAGTATGGTCCCAAACATGGTATATAAATTCCCTCTTCATTTTGTCACTCTTTTACGTGTTGACGAAATTATGTTATGAAATATTGTGATTTTTGCATTTCAAGCTTTCGGGTGGAATACGAGATTTTTGTATGATATAGTTTCGTGTATATCTAACTAATTGTGATTCAGATTTAAGTTATACCAAAATATGATTTATTGTTGTACAGAACTTCAGCTTGCTATCCTATGAGCATAAACATTTTAACCCACCAACTTTAAAGATAATATTAGACATGTTTTCAGGCATGAGTAATTCTGTTTATATTACTTTAATTACAACAGAAAGTAACTATGAATTTCATTTCAGAAAGGAAGTTTATTCCTGCATTGTATAGCTTCTGAAGGTGAATTCCCAAATGCAATTAAAACATCGCTGTAGGTACGAAATAAGATTTATAAAAAATTGCTTCTATACTGCAAACTTGACATTATACCTAGTTTTACCAGTGTCTAAATTGACATATTAATGGGGAGATAGGTTAAATTAATTGGCTACATTTACTTTATATGTAAATTGTAATTGTTATTACAGAGAAATGTAAATTTTAAGTTAAAAGTGATATTTGTTGCAGTAACTCTTATGTAACGTAGGATTCTTTTATAAAATTTATCGTTCAATTATGTATTGTAAAATTCTTGTAAAATTTCATTTTACCATGACTTTATGAAAATTATTTGCATATATTAAAGGAAATGCATACCGTGTAAGACATTATTTCAATCTTAAAATGAACTGTCATTACTACTGTTTTATATGAAAGTGAAATGATCTATTTGTATGCTCTTGTGATATTTCGAACTACTGTTCTCAATTGCAATCCAGGTACATTATACCATTGAATATTTCATTTCAACTTGAATTAAAACATTTGCTGGAAACACGAATATAACAGTATTTTGAGTTCGGTCTTATTTAGAAACATACCTTATATTCTTCTCAGTTAAATTGATGATTAGATGATAAGTAGAATGTTTACAATATCCTAACGTATTTATAATTTGTCACTCAATTTCGCACTTTGTATTCCAATACAATACCAACCGAATTGAAAAAAGCACAAACAGCATTTTAATAATTTCGATTGTATGTTTAACTCGCCTCTGTTATCGAATATTCATCGCAAAACATTTCTCGCGTCCAATAAAAGTATCACTACTAAAATTCCATAATTGACATTTACGGATTTATTTATTATTCAAAATCGTCGTATTTTCTGCACGGCTGAAGCATTCAACTGTTTCGTCGTATATAAAATAATTTGAATAATGTTCAGTGAAAACACATTAGGGATTCGCCATTATTCCATTCCTAGGTGCAATATGTTTTGTTTAAAATCCCATTTAGTTCTCGTATGTCAGTTAGAAACACATGACATTTTTTTGCGCGACTCGTGTGTGCGCAAGACCTCGAGCATGTGTTGGTAATACGGCTCTCCCTATTCCATACCACCTACATGGATGAACGATATTGTCGTAGAAAGTTCTTGCTGAACGATCAAAATGAGGGAAGGAAAATGCACGTGTAATCATGCAAGAGAGGTGCGTCATATTCCTCGAAAACTTTGAGAATAACATAAGAACATTTAGAAATATGACTAAATAAATGTAACAGAAATCTGTATTTATTATTTTACACGGATTAAATGAATTAAAAAAGAAAAGCATATTCAACAGTTAAAAAGTAAAATTTAAACTCTACAGAAAATAAAAAGGTACAATAAAAAATCATTACTGAGATCGTGATATTAATTTTAAATAGTATTCTGTAAAAGTGGGAAGAGGTTATAACAGAATTAGTCTGCTCTCATATCTCATTGGTTTCCAACTAAAGAAACATTTTCAATAACCGATTGATTAGTTAGTGACCAATTGTTTCTTAGTGAAAATATTAACTTTTCTAACCAATTTCTCTCTAGATCTGAGAGTAGTAAGCGGTTGGCTGCCAAACCAATCTTTTTTCCACGCGGAAAAAAGGAGATCTTTGTCAGCTTCACCGCACTGCTGGGACGATAACATCAAGGTCAAGATCATCCTGAGGATCCTCAAATGCACAAGAAGCGATCAATAATGCTGTCAGGAAATTAAATTTTCAATCCGCAGACATAAACTCAATTTTTAACATTCCACCCGTCCCCTAATCATTTTTATAATTATTTTACATACTTTATATGCAGATCGTAGTTCCCGGCTGAACCCACCTTTCTCTTCTACAATGATAACGTAGAGATGACCACTAATAATAATGGACAAGTTATAAATGTATTTTTTTTTGCCCATTTGAGACAATATTTCCGACGAGTTGACCGCGGAAAAACCATTTACGGTATCAATAACTACCGATAGAGGTCAGCAGTAGTCCCGAATTCGTATTTTGGTCCAGGAAGGTCCTTGAATTATTCACTGTGGAAATAAAGAGAAAAGATTGCCGGACGGGGATTTGAACTCCCGACTGCCACCTCATTGCTCATAAGTTGACAAGTTGGTATCACGAAATGATAGTGACGTTAAAATCTTACCAAAGAAATTTCACTGTGATATAAGGTAAACGTACCGATGACGGGACATGTACCCATTTTTGGACAGACTAAGCGATTTTCGTTTGTTCTCTAGACAAGCATAAAAATCTATTAGGTTTTCCTGCTATACGTTTTGGTACTAAGCGTCCAGCTATTGGTACATTTACCATCTGTGGTGTATGCAAACAAAACTATACAACCGAATTTTGAGTATCGCACCAGCGATGGATCTTTACGAAGATCGATCCGTATGGCGTAAGACGATGCAAACGTGCGGATCGTTGTACGGGGGACACTCAGTTCTCTGGATGCTAGACTGGACCAGGATGCGCGTTTCCTCGGCCGTGTGATCGAGAACGCAATCTGTAAAGGCAAACGTAGGTACACGCGGAACAATGAGAATCTCCGGTGCATCCCTCTCTTTGTGGCAGCGGATTTCCGATGCTCGCTCTTACGTGCATCGTTGCTGACCTATAAGTTCCCGGCAGTACGGAACGCGCCGACGCCGATCACTCTGCTGGATTTTTCATTTTTCTCGGTGACCTTACGATTCCGCGTATATCCAGCGAATGAATAATTCGCCGTTCGTGGGATCGTTTACGGAAAGAGAGAGAATACAGTTGCAATTCCCCTCCACTGAAATCGATCGAGTCAAAGTCCAACGTGCACCTGAATTAAATTTGTCATATCTCAAAACTAGATTCTTCCACCAACAGAATTTATATCTCACTTCCGTCTGGCACATAATCGATTGATCTTCCTCTATTTTCGCTTCAGCACGTTAATAAATCCAGTAACTTCATATTTAAATTATAAAGGCTCATTGCAGATTGTAGTTTGTATAAAATTTTGAATAGTGTTTATTTTATGAAACTCTCGGTTTACATTGAAAGCTCCCTTCAAGAAATTTATTTGACTCAATTGTTGGTCTATGATATAACCTTCAAATGTGTCTCTTTACGTAACGATTTCTCTGCTTCATATAACCGAGAATAACTTTGAACCAAGAATGTAAAATCGTTTACTCTTACTAAGTAATTACTTAATTGGTTCCAAGCTTTTTATTTTTCGACATCAAATTCACATCCTTGATGTTTTAACATTCCTTTAATTTTGCGCTCATCCCCACTCCAAGGTCGATACTGATCATACGTATCGGCGTAAGAAAGGAAGAGATTAGGTCATATTCTCTTTCTTGCAATTGTTCTGTTGAGGATGAGCAGACTCCTTAAAGTAAGAGGAAGACTAATCTTAAGTTTTAAAATTCAAAATAAGAAACCTATTGCACTTGTATTAACCAATATTTAGTAAGTTACATCTGTTCTGCTATCTGTTTGAACATTCCCCATTCTCCGTTTTTAAAGGTTACAAGATTCACACTTTATCTGACTAGGTATCCGGATTGTCTTCGCTATGTTTCTATTTTCTTCATATTCAAATTTATATAGGAACGGGTTTTATTTTGTTCTGTCATTGGTTTTCCTTCTTTTCAATTATTCCGTATAAAAAAATAAGATACAACGAAGTTTGGTACAATGTAATTGATCGCCGTGCGAGCTTAGTTTCTAATGACCTTAAATTAACTTCAGTCTAATTTCTTGGACTTCACACGAACTTTCATTTCTTGGATTTGTGAATACTTAATGACTTCCTTTATAGCACAGTGGGAAGTTCTGCAGAAATTCTCTTGGAAGCTCCAAAGTAACTTCTACAAGAGATCATTGGAAGCTTCCATTGAACTCCTCCGTGACCTCTCGGGTTAAAGCCTACCTATAATATGCAATCTCGAAAATGCGGCTCTCAAGTGAGCTTTCAGGATCGAATGAAATTGAACTCTTGAGGATGTCCCGAAAAAAATTTTGCAAAATGAAACCTGTCGGTTTATCAGTCAAAAAACAAATTTATTCCAACAACCGATTTTACGATTAACAGAAGTTTGCATTATTCACTTTATTGCAATTATTGATATTCTCGCTTATTAATGGTTTCCATCGTATGAATCAATCACATCAAATCATCATCCTAAACACAATTTAATTTATGGGTATCGTCCCCAATTTGGTACATGACAGAGATTTGTATTAGTACATAAGTACTGAATGGGTTTCTTAAATATTCCAGTTGTCAAATCTTTTGCATATTTGTTAACATATAAATAAATTTTGAATGTTGTCCTAACTCCTCAAGGATCTCTTCACAATTTACACTCAGATCTAAGTCATTCCGTACATACGTGCGTACGTGTACTCGTCCTTTTTATGATTTTTTTTCTTCCTCCACACTACTCATTACATACGCGTCATTCTCAGGGGTCGCGTAGCGCAGAAAAAAGCAGCAGAGCTTTGAGAAGTCGAAAGGTGGTCGCGGAGGCCCCTAGTGTGCTTAGGAAGTGGAAAGTTCAGGTGCAAAACATCACAAGTATTTATTTAATTATACTTTAAACTCATCATGTCTAAGTAAGTGCTCTTCTTATTATTTTTTAAAATTTTTTCCTTTGCTGATGTTTTTCAAATACGTTACTAAAACTCATTATTTATCTGATCAAAAATACCCATCATAATATGTTTTTGCAAAATCACTTAAACAAACCATGTGCGAAAATATTAATGAAGAATGGACATTTCAATAAATCGAAACACCCAAAATTGTTTACCAATTTGAGGAAAATCTGTAGCCCTCTGCCTACGAAATTACAGTTTTGAAACAATTGTAACCAAATTTTGGCTTTTTCGCATTACGATTCAGAGAGAACGTTAACCTTTGCAGACGTTTATCGTGTATACACGCGCGTTGACATTTTGTTCCATTTTTTTTTTGCGAAACGTCTGTAGAATTCGCTCCTCGCCCGCGGAAACTGGCCGGCGGGCAGGGCGGTTTTGCGCGTGCACAGCGCTATATATGGCAAAGCGGCAAGGTGGATGAATGTGCGGGCGACAGGAAAAAAGAAACGAAATATATATGTATTTCGTGCGAGAGCAGGATTGGTGGTCTGTAATATTAAAAAAGGGGCCGAGAAAAGGGACGCGTACATGTCTGGCTGAGCCGTGACTGAGGCAAACATAGTGATATGAAATGAGCTCTAGATAAGGCTAGACGAAGCAAGGAGGAGAAGAACTTAATTTCTTTCCCCGTCGCCGGCAGCATCCCCACGACGGGAAAGATCGACCCTCCCCACTAGATACCCCTCTTTTTTCTCCCCTTGCAGGTCCCCGAACCCTTCCAGCGCATCCGGTGGTTGCTTCGTTTATCTGCGTTTACTTTAGAGGTATCTCCATGTGCTTTACCATGTACTCCTCTTCATTATAACACATTGCCTCTTTCGTGAATCAGCTCTCGCTTAAACATTGTGTTTGACGAATAAGAATATCATATGCAAGTCATTAAAGACCGCTGAGATAGCGAGCGTTTTCCAAATACAAATTTTTTTTTTTTACATTTTAGTCTAAAGCAAAAAGACCATCATAATAAATATTTCCAGGAATAAATAAATTTTAAAACAATAACGGCAGAAAATCAGTAAATCCTTTGGAAGTTTGAAGAATATGACTTCTAATATCCATAATACCATGTGTGGACAAAGAAGGATACCCACTGGTATAGTAAGTAGTAACAGCAAAGTTGTTACAAACAAATGACAATGCGGACTGTTACTACTTAGATTACTGCATTTTCCTGTGTAAAGTCCGAGACTTCAACAATGATTTTTTAAACTTTCCACCTGATAAAGTAATCGAAATTTATATGAGGTGTTACATATCATACTCTAATCAAATTGGGCATTTTCAGAGGTTACACCTCGTCTGACAAAATCACCTATACCCGTGGGCATACTCCTTTTTCCGTATATGTGTAAGTGTAGATTTTGAGAGATTGCACCGCAAATAGTTAAGATTAACAATTACTTAATACTCGTTATGATTTTAGCTACTAGTTGGTGTTTCGGCTGGTTTAGGTTAAAAGAGGACATTGTCCCTCTATTGATTATCCTTTCTATTTTTGAATGTTAAAATTATTTTCTTTGTTGAAAATTATTCATTAAACTTCGGAGAATTATTTAGTAAACATTTTTTTACATATTAAGAAATGAACTGCAATAAAATGAAAATAAAGAAGATATTTCCAATATTATTGTGGCTTATCAACACGCCGTATAATTGCACTAATTAGTTCCGGCGAACAATTTTTAATACAGCAATGTGTATCTCCACTGTTACTGAATTAATATTTATTCTTAGAAAGCAGACCGCCAAATGGAATAGAATTCCAATTATTATATAAATAGATTATGCATGAACATATGAATATATTACAACTTATGCGAAATAACCCTGTAGCTAACAAATTTCGTGAGAATTTTCGGTGAAACATTGGACTAAATTGAAATTGATCCCTACACGAGCACGTGCATTATAGGATCAACAAGTTTGTAACTTAATTAACTTTCTAATTAATAGATGCATGATTAGTTTGGTCCGGAAATAGGAATCAAAGCGTGGCACGAAAATGTTGCGCCAGCAAACAAAACCTCGGTTATCAATAACTCCCTATATTTATTCGGCGATGAAAGTAATCTTTCAGCACCGGTAAAAGAAGCGGTTGTCAATTCGAAAGTATGAGACTTTCCACGGGTTCCTTTCGCGGAAAACTTTGAAGCGAGAAAGTATGAACGTAGAGAAGAACTGTGGGAAGAAAACGATTCGAGCGCCGTATAAGAGAAATTTGTCGATGTCGAGGTGGGGTGCGACGTCTCTTTTCTTCCGTAGAAAAATTGCCTACATTTTCGGTGTATATTTTTCGTATGCGTGATCGCAGGCTGTGAAGTGTAGAAGAGACGGTAGATGAAGATTGGCAGAAACGGCCGAGTGTATATTGCAACGGGTCAAAAAAGACAAAGATAAGGGAAAACGGGTGGAAAGGAAAATAGCTCTTGCCACGACGAAAGATCAGTTATTTGTCATTGCTACACCCCCTCCTCTCTTCAGTTCTTGAGTAGCACTTCCGGAGCGGGAGGAAACTCACGGTGTATACGTCTGTGTGTTTTTGTTGTTCAAAGTGCTGTCTCATTAAATTCTCACGCTCCACGGGATCGCTGCTCTTCAGCATCCTGAGAATCGACGTATAATCGCTTAACGGATACCACCGGCTCCCCAGAAAAAAGGACCAGTAAAAACACACTTCTTCGTCGCTTTTTTCTCTTTGGCATTAAGTAAGTCTTTGCAAATGCCGATCAAAAGGTGGCGTTTTAATCACGTCCGCGCGAATTATCAAGCGCTTTTAATTACGCGGTTTTCGAGAAAAAAACTCGAATGTAAACACCAAAACTTTGAAAATTTAATTAAAGTCTAGTTCATTGGACACTTTCTTTGACATGATAAAATCATGCTTAGCTTTCGCAAGCCTCCTCTTTTTTTATATTTAGTCTCATCTCATCTCTTGCTATTGTTACTTTTAATCAAGACCTGGTTTATACCGAAGCTGTTTGTTTATACATTACGCTTCGTAAGTCGTAAATAGCGATGGCTTAGATAAACTAATTCAATTACTGCTTACAATAACGCCGTAATCGATTTTATGCCAAGTCAAACATTAGGACGTATTCGTCCGAACTACGCCGAAAGCTCTTAATCTAACTTTGCCAAATTTGTCGAAACATATCAATAGCTATTCACTTACGAATGAGGTTTCTATTAATTGGTTATGATAGAGAAAATAAATACTCAACTATATACATTGATTGGCAGCCAAAGTAAGTATTACACACCAAATAAATAGAATGTCCTCTCCGCAAGCAAAATTTAAGTCCACTGATGCAATCTTCGGCCCTTAGGGAGTAAGTGGTAAAGGTCGAAAGGAATTTTAAAAGTAAAATTAGATGATTGCGTTTCAGAATCTTATAATTTCATACAATAGGGAACAAATAAACACGTCGGAGTGGAGCGCAGAGTTCCTTTAAGGTTGTCAAGTACGTAAAATGCGAAAAGGAAGTCCTTATCATTATTATCAGACGACTCACTTCGTTCGCATTTATTGTTCAAAGCCTTCCTACACTACACTAGCTAGATGGGATTTCACTGGATTATTACATTATTGCATTGACTGAGAGAGTAAGAAATTAAGTGGAGTCATTACAAAGAGGCTTTTTCTTACGCTTCGTAGAATCTTTTATCTCCTTGTCCATTTGCCTTTCAATCCTCTCTCCTGTCGACTGGGCACGACTTTCGCTTTGTTGGCGAAATGGAAGCTTCTTCCTCTTCTATTTCTTTCCTTCACCACCTCTTCCTACCATCTCCAACACCATCCCCACTGACGTCATCGGCACCGCCGGCTTCTCCGCCTGCTACACGTCGGTGCAGCTATCACATTAATTTGCTGGCGCTTCATTCGATCTTTTCAAACCCCTTCTTTTTTCTTATTATCCCTTATCTTCTAACGCCTTCTGCTACGCCCTGCGATAGCCTCTTTGATTTATCACTTCGTTAGCCATATATAACGAAACTCCCACCATATCGAACGGTCCACAAAATTGCGAGTATGTGTGTGTTCATCACTGCGCTAGAAATCTATATTATTGTACATACTTAAAATTAGTAGCGGCGACGTTCATTTCCTCCTATGCGAGCAAACGGCTGGGAGTACATGGCGGTGACTGCAGAAATTGCCACAATTAGGCGCAGTTAGAAATTACTGCTCCGACAAAAGTTCCAGTGGAGATCGTTAAACCTCCAGGTTTGGGTCGCATTGCGAGCTGCATAAGCATCTAGTAACTGCTGAAGAACTTAAAAATGCATTGCCATAAAAAAGTTCTTGAAAATGATGACAATTTATTTGACTTTTATACGGGGCTGGCACTTTCCATATGTGACAACGTGTAATCACGGTGGGGATGAAGTAATCCGCATGGTTGCGCTAGTATCTCTTAGTTACCCACCAAAATGTTCCAAATTTACGGTCGGTCCTGAAGCTGAGAGAGTAAAGTAGGAGTGGCAAGCGGTACTAGGAGTAGGGGCTTCCAGCTGATACTGTCATTACTGACCGTAATCATTTTCTCGTTTCAATAAGGTTATATGAAAAATTGGCTGTGCCAGTCCGGTTACGGTTTGTGAACAATGGTTATTTATGACTCTTGAATTTTTCATCTGTCACTTCATACTTTCGAAATACATAAAAACATAAATGATCAAACATATTCATCTGTTGGAATTGCGTACTATTATTCTGCAAGATCAAAGTTAGATACGTACAAACCTAACGTAAAATAATAATGAAAACATGAGTTATGGAATGAATAGATTTCTAGTATTAATGGCAATCGAAGTCGCTTTCACACCGGACGTTATGAGCGATCAAGCAGATTGCACTGTCTTTCGAGCCGTTGTCGTGTAATACAAAAGGGACAACGATTTAATTGGAATCATTAGGAAACGTGTCGATAGCGTCGTACAATAGAGGCAGTCGGCAGTTTCGTATGTGCATGCGCCTCCATATAGTGCGCACAGCAGAACACGGAAATTACGGTGAGCATAGCGCGCGAACGTGTCGCCTCATCGTTCGAACATATTTGGAGCTGCACACACCGATTCCTCGCATCGATGAGAACTCACACACAAAGCCGGAGTTACGCGCACAACTGTTAGACGGGGCAATCACGCATAAGCGAGTGCAGACATTCGCCACCAAAATCATAGACCTAGCGCACATGCAGCCTGTGCGGCATAGTTGCAAAACCATCCTCAAACACACGAGATACGGATAACCGCTGTCACGCAATCGCCAACAAAGACACGTACGGATGCACGAATACCAATTGGTTTTAACAATTCCCTATACACAAAGGTCGGCGCCTAAACAATGACCCACAGCTGATGACGATCTGACGAGTATGATAGCGGAGGGTTGGAATAACTCAAGTAAGCGATAATTATGGGGATCCAGAAAGCTGAAGCTATTCAATCCTTTGGAAATGAAACGATGATAAATTATTTGATATTCTGCCAATCTCGCTTTTCATTAGCGAACAAACTGGGGAACGTTTGTTTACTTATCGACCACCAGATATTTCCCTGGAAATGCTGCTCTCGAAATTCCTTCATCAGGAATTACACATAGTAATACTATAACATAAACCTAATCCACAAAAACTTATCCTCCTATTTTCTTTGGAACACAAACTTCTGTCTTTTTAAAATTATTTCGCACTCATCCATTTCATCTCTCTTTCGTGGGCATCAACTGGGCTTGTATATAGAGTGGCGGTGACTCAGTTGGTAGAGTATCGGCTTCGTAATCAGAAAACCCTGGTTCGATCCTGACCTCTGACATCTGTCATCGGGACACCTCAATATTTATAAGTGTCCAAGGATACCAAAGCTCAGGTGGTTTGGATTCCACCTTCATAAACTGTAGGTTCCGTCACGACTTAGTCCAATATGGGTTCAGAAAAGTCGACGTAAAATAATAAAAAAAAAAAAAGAAAGGGCTTGTTACGGATAACTTTGATTCAAACCTCATCAAATTTAACCGCTGGCTCTATAACACCCAGGTTCCAATTTCAAACGTTTTTCCAAACACACTTCATAATCTTTCAGTAACTACAAATATTTTAGCTCAAATAAAACCTAGAAATCAACTCCTCTCAAGAGATGTGTCGTCTATTCTTCTAGTCCCCTAGTTGGTTGGAATCATTGATGTGAAAGTTATCTGGGAAGAACTCTGACCTCTATGTGTTGTTAACCCAAAATTTCCTCCATCCGGTCTTATGGGCCCGCCATGCGATGGAGACTCTTGCTTCTCCTAAGAACTCTTCAACAGATGCAAAACAAAAGGTTAGAAGTCTTTTCGAGAAGATTTCATCGAGGGTTAATGAATTATCTTGTGTAGCCGCTATTTGGCCTTTATGAGGTGTGGCCATTATGGATTAAAGCTTAAGGGAGTTTTACACGCAAGACAATCTGGTTTTGGCAGATAATTTAATGCACAATCATTTCTTATCGAGGTGACAAGTTATACTCTAGAAGTTCTTGAAACTGTTATTTTCCTTCTTGATCATTTTCACCAACCATATACAGGTCTAGCCTGCTCCATAAACTGGAAGAGTATATGTCATCCATAACATAGGGGACGTCAATGAATCACGTGAAATTCGATGTAAGTGGTGGGAGGTCATCAAAATATCACGAGAGAGTAATGTACATGACTAGATATCGCATCTAGTTAAAAAGAAATTTCTTTTCGTTTGTTGTTCCGTCCCACCCGATGGGTTGTTAGGACTGTAGCACACGGTCTCACAGTCTCGAAAAACTGCCCAAAATCTCTAAAAACTGTATTACAAGATTTGGCACCAATAAGTTTTTGAGGTGGCTAATTCCCCTTCTAAGATCAAAATGATAAAATTAAAAACGACTGACCTAAAATGGCGGCCATAACCAACGTATGTTCCGAAACTGACCAAGTGATTTATTAATTTGTTGGGTACTCTAGTGTACTTTAATCTTTTGCTTTATAGTATACAAAATTATAGAATCTTCTTCCTTACAATACTTATGCATAACTTTTGGTAATCCATTATTTGTTATTGCAAATTTTAAACATTGGCTAAAACAACAAAGAATCCCAAACAATAAAATCAACACTTGATAACGTTCAACGGCTTTATTAAAAGAACAATATGACCGACTATTGACTGAGCTTTTATTAAATAAACGGATTTGTTGGTATGAACTTTATGGTTCACATAGTTGCAATTTCAGCTGAGAAAGAAAATGGACTTTTCCTCAGATATTGAGATTCCTTGCGTTTTTCCGGAGATCCAGTAGCCATGGTCCGCTGGTTGTCTTATCGCCAGAGGAAGTCGTGTCCGTTTCTTCATTTACTAGAAGCCACTCGCGCATTTCGCAAATATATATATATAGCAAAGCCTTTGCAGGCATTGAAACGAGATATCAAGATCTTACCAGGTAGCGGGTGAAAGAGTCGGAGAGAGGGTACAATGCAACGTGAGATGTATAAAGGCGCAAGACGTCGCGACCATTCGGCGCCTCTTTGTAGAACCTCCGTTTATGTGGTTGTTTGCCATCGCTTGCTTGTATGCGCTTATGGATTTCGTTCCCTGCGTCTGTGTTTATAGATCGTGGACCTTCTTAGACGAATATTTTCGTCGAGTATCGTTAAGGTCTTTTTTGTCGGGAGTCGTTAGGCAAAGGAGTCCAGTGTCAAGGCGAGGACGACGCTATTTTATATTGACATTCGAGTTTGCACAGTACCGGATGTCCATTGTCTCGGTTTTAGGGAAAGACATTAAATGTGCAAATCCCCCTAGGGCGAACAATGGAAGTCTCGGATGAAGCGGAAAATTTGCCTTGGAGAGAATTCAAAACATTTATGACGGCGTCGCGGAGCGCGTTCTTCGGAATTTATTTCGCCAAGTGAAAACTTCGATGAGTTCTTCCGCACAAAACTGCAGAGGTCTCAAGTCGAGTGGCAGCTACGTGTTCCTTTTACCGTAATTCCGATTCTGCTCTTATAGCTCGTGTTTCGCGAGAAGTTGGCCGAAATCAGTGTATAGTGTAGTTTCTCATGTCGATATAGTACAAGTGTAGCGTTGAAAGAGAGCCCCGACGAAAAGCAGTTCCTGGCGGCGAGACGGAAGGCAAGCTCAGAAGTTCCATGTTGCTTAGCTCGAGAGAGCTGGCCCCAGGCGGTAAGCTCGGTGGCTTACCTTTTCCTATCCTCCCAACCGCGTCCACGCCCCTTATAACCCACCTCCGAAATACTTCGCCCAGAACACACTGCCCCTGCTGCTGCTACTTCTCGTCGACCTAAAGCGGGGCTCGAATACTAATAAACCACTCTCTCTTTTGTCGTAGATTACCGTCGGGTCTACACAATCTCGGGAAACCTTAAATGCCGATCCGAATACATTCGTCTCCCTGTTAACGACTCCTTCGTCTATTTCCGTTAACGACATTATCACCTACGAATTTGCACTCTTACTAACGTTACATAATGAAATTACAAAAAAGTACAACCTCGTTAATTAAAAATTTACATCTGGGGAAGTTTCATTTTCTCGACCTTTTGTAACGACTATTTTCTCTTGTTCAAATAAAAATCTGTTAAAGTTGCAAAGGATTAGCTCCGCAGACGAAAATGTTTAACGATAGTTTAAGAATTAAGTGCACACGGTTTGTTACGCTTTCCGCAGGTTTAAAATTCGACAAAAACAGGTTGAAGCTTAGTAAAAGCTGCTTATGAAATTACTGTATTGTACATGTTGCTGGTACATGCTGATTTTTTTTAAGAATTACGTTAAGTAGTGATTAATCAGACTAGCATTCTACTTGAGCATCCTTCTAATTACTTAGTTCCAACAAACTGTCGATAAATGCAAAAATAAAGTTCCTCATTATTCAATCAAAAAACTATATCCTTTTACTTTTCCCAAATTTGTATTACTGTAGTCAATAAATATTTATCGCACTCAATTCACAACGGTTTTTTAGCGTGCAATTAAATCCCTGTACATATGCAGCGCAAAATCATGAAATGCAGTGTCAAAAAATTCATAAACGCAACGGAATTCCAGGAATAACCATGCTACGAAATCGCAGGAAAATTGACGTGAAATGTTCGTACGCGAGTTCTGTTGCCCGTATATAGCTTTGTAAATAATTGCAGTTACCGCGCGCATACACCGAGAATACGAAAGTGCTTCGCGAAGTCCTCCAACTTTATGAAAATAATTCATTATGTCGAGGATAAAATACGCATAATTATTTTTAATTCCGCGAGCTTTAATTCGACGAGTTGTATATAATTCAGCATTCGTTATTGAAATATAGAATAATCAAGCTCATTAGGAACATCTTTAACCGATTTTTCAACCAATTTTCCCGTCTCATTCGTGAATCCGCTGTCAGAATTCAGTGTAATACGATGGATCTGGAAAATTTTTTGGGTTGAATGAGAATGTCAAAGATTAGTCGACAAAGATTTGAAAAATACTAAGGCGTTAAATCAGTTAATATTTAATTCAGGTAAAAGAAAGAAACTTTTTCCCCACTCCTTTCGTCGTATCATTGAAACTGGAAGTAATCGTGCACGATAAGTATAATGGGAGGTGTACTGAGAATGGACTGGGAGTGCAGATGGCGTGGTAATAGTTGAGTTCGTGCATTGTATAGCTTGCAAAAGTAACCGAACATCTTTTAAGTCGATGAAAATCTAGTACATATCGGATAGTATTCGTTGTAAAGAACGAGCATATCGATTTAATTCCCGAGTGAATTGCAGTAACGTTATTGTTCGAAAAATACAAAATTCTTGAAAATTCTCGTTATTTTCTGTCATTTTTGGAGTAAATGGACTTTGGAATCTCTCTCTAAACTGTTATAATACCCTACCGTGAACTCAAACCATTAATATGTGCCAGTATTGTCGAGATCTATTAAATATTACAAACTGCTTTGCCGAACTGTAATAACGTAAAAAGTAAATACGTAAAATAGTAGGAAAGATCAACAGTATTACCAAATTTGACGATTTTTAATTTAACCCAATAAATGAAAATAACCAATGATCCGAGCGAAATAAGTAGTGATAGACGGCGGCGTATAGCCCGAAGGCGCGAAGTAGTTACAGCAGATTGTCGTCAGCCAGCGAGCATTAAATTGTGAAATGGAATTGGGTAAGTAGTTACAGAAAATTCCGTAAGACAAATGTTTTTGGAGCGAAAGGAAAAACAAAGTGATACAAATGTACGTAAAGAGTAAAATGTATTTAATTTAAGAATACTTGAGACATTGCTCTCTTTGGCTCCCACGGCATGCAGTTGGCCTCGGGAGATAACGAGAAAAACTTTTCGTCTAAAATCCCTCACGCAAGAAGTCGGAATCGCCTCGGGGCACGTCGCTCGTGCTTATTTCCCGAATTTCATCGCCGTAGGAATCCCGGCGAAACTTTTCCACGGTGCGGCACAGCCTTTCGGCCGCAGGTTCGCTCCAGCTGCAGCAGCTGACGTGACATTTATTGAATATTGCAGTGCGCAAGCAAGATGACCAGCGCGCTGCGCGCGTGCGTCTAATGGTCCAGCCGGACTTTCTTCCAAAACCATAATGTTTCATGCGAAACTAGTATCAATCAAAACCACCAAAATAACCAAGTTTTCTCCTTAAAGGACGATATTTCACGGATGACGTTGCCTGGAGCTTTTTGCGAAAGTCGGAAAAGGACAGCGAAGCTTCGGGCGTTTTCCATTGGCGCCGCCTCCGTTTTCGGGCGACGGGACTTGAAACAGGCGGTTTAGCAGGGCTTTGCGCCCGCACTCGGCACAACGATCGATGGCATAACGAAGGGTTTACGATGCCACGGTATTCACTTCAAATATTTGGACGAACGATTGTGACTTTCCAATGCAAATCCACCTTTCTTCTTGTTAGGCTTTATGCACCTGGTGGACTCGTTCCACACCGGATGTGCCACAGCATTAGTCTGATTAATAAATTTGTAATACCTGATAAGTTACCGGCATAATTCTATGCCCTAATTTACTCCCGAATTCGATAAAACGTTCCTTCCATGTGTCTATTCAATGTTTCATATCTTTTAATTAAGGGTTTACACTCAATTGAGGACTTACACGCAATAACCGCCTAGACGCTCGGGCCTCGAGTCAGACGACTGTTTCTACTTACAGACGGTGTGTCCATAGAGTTCGTCAATATTCAATATTATTTCAAATATATATGACGATTCCTCATAAACTACACAACGAATCTTTTTAAAAATTTAACTGCATGCTCAATATAGGTTTCAGAAAACGACGAGGCATGTAAAATTTCCTTTTTTCGTTTTTTACGAATGTGGGAATAATGTTAAATTATTAATTTATTTAATTATTATATATGTAATTAAATATTTTACATCTCAACGTTAAATCTGTTTTAAATAAAAGATAAACGTGAATTTATGTATGTGTGTCTAGAATAACATTTATGAACTATACATTAAATGACAAATCACTTAAAAAGAGACAGTATATGTGCAATATTTGAAAATAAATAATAGTACAAAACATCTTTTTTAACAAAGATTCATTATGTAGTTTATGAGGAATCGTGATATATGTTTGAAAAAGTATTGAATATTGACGAACTCGATGGACGCACCTTCTGTAAGTAGAAACAGCCGTCTGATTCGAGGCTCGAGCGTCTAGGCAGTTATTGCATGTAAGTTCTCAATTTTGAAATTGTCACTAGAGTCATATTAGGCTTGAAATTTGTAATATTTCCGGTTTTATTCGCTATTTCAAATCTCCATTGCAAACATTTTTATCGTGAATATTGTTGCGGTACTCGATGGTAAGTTACAAAATACGTTACATTTATTGTGTAAATATGCGGAACAATCACAACCTCGAGTGATATACTTCAGTTTGTGGCAGTTTTATAAAATATTAGAAAAACCTTTTGTCAATTTACAAGCATAAAAAAAATAATTTGTTACCAATAAAATATAGAGTCGTTTATATTCTAAGGAAAGTTACAAAACACACAATTGACATTTTGGTCCATTTGACTCTACAGGTTTTTGTCAAAAACTAAGCAGGTATGACCACAACCGAACCTCTAGCCCTATGTACATCGAACAATTCCCTTTTTGTTTGACTTATGTCAACAAGTCGAATAAATAACCGAGAGATAAATATATATAAGATAGGGTGTTCAGTGCTCGTCTATTTGACGTGTCCATAGGGAATTTTAGGAACAAAATGTTTACTATTTACAATAGACATTAGTTATTTAAATAATTGCTGGATGGATACCGAATAATATGATAAAATTATTTATTAATCCATTAAAATCAAAACAAATAGATTTTTTCAAAGCAGATATTGTTTGGTTTTATTATTGTTTTAGTGGGAGATACCGATTTATCAAAACGTTTACCAAAGTTTAATTCAATAATTTATTTTTATTCACAGCTATTAACAATTTTTTATGATATGTTGCTATAGAATTCAACATCATAATAAAGTGGTGAAATAATATCCCGGTTAAAACAGTTACAACGGTTACATGCATATTTTGGATTAAAATCTGTTTTTAATTAAAATCTCAATGAATAAAACAAACGGTATAAAACTTCTTTTTCACTAAAGAATAATAACTGATGTTTGATAATAAATAAAAAATAGTATTGAGAATGTTTTTATGTAATAACCATAGTTTATGGAACTGTCGGAAATGTTACTTTACGTTCTTTATATAACTGACTTTACTCTTCTTGTAATTTTCTTCTAATATAATTCTAAATGTTTACTTTCTGATAGTAATTAAAAATACTAGAATTTTTCAGTCAAATTAGATTTTTGGTAACATTTAGCCAATTTTTAATTAATATTATCTTACTAACATACAAATATTTTCGCCTTTGTATTCTAATGTTCTTCTTGGCACATTTGCATGACAAACCTACGGAGGTACTTATGTTTCTATATTATCGTAACATGGAAGTACAGAAATACTCTAAAGCTTTCAGTGAACTAAGGAGCAGCTAACGAAATAAATGTTAATGTTATTGTTGAATGGGTGTTCGCTAAAATTCTAATAAGTATTGTCGATTGTGCAATACAATCTCGTTAATTAGGTCATGTATTTTTTTATTATTAACCTGTACCGTGTTAAGTTTCAAAGGTCATTTAATTCTGTCTGAAATTTTCAAAAATTTAATTTGTTCATAAGGTATTTTTTTTTGTAACATATTTCCATTCTGCCCTACTACTATACAAAGTTTGTAACCACAAGGTTTCTAAAACGAAAATATGATCAATTTAATAATAAATCGATCCTTGATTAAAATAATATATCCCTTCGTAGTCATAATAACTTCTGGGAGCTCCATGGATGTAAAAGTTTTCGCATCATGGAGATATATTTTCGGTTATACAGAAATTTTGTATGATTCACATACATATATTATGTATATTCAAACTTACATTGTTATACTTAAAGCATGTTTATCAAATTTACGGGTTACTGCAGTGGCAAAAAATCAATATTTGAAGTTTATTATTCGGTAACAAATCAAAATTACATTGACTTAAATTGTTGGAATGATTGATTAGGAAATTAAAGCAAATAATTGTATACGCAATATATTGATGAACCATAATGAAGATTAATGAGCGTAACGACGTTTCTATTTGGTCACATTAAAATACAAGCGGTTTTCCACTAATACTGAAGTGACACTATTTATCAACCGAATAAAATGTCGCTATTCTATCGATAGTCCGCAGTAAATTTTTATGAAATGGAGTTTGTCATTTTTTTATCGTTGACGGAACAATTTTGGGATTTTAAAACATCAGTTTTTGTATTGATTTATTCAACACGTTTTACCAGATTTTGTTTATTAAATTCAGTATTCATCATATATCAGCGACAGAACCCTTCTCATGCTGCAGTACATTATTAATACACTAGAACTATGGATTGCGAATTATAGAATAGTCTTAGAAGACTAGCGTCAAGTTTATGATGAGAGCTTCCGAACCCTTTGAGCGAATCTTACCAGGTAGATAATTCCAAAATCTACTCGACGCAGCAAGAAAGGTGCTAACAAAGGTACCCGTTTTATGAGCAGAAACGCTTAAATTACATTTCACGTGGAAAAATGTTACGATGAAAATTCCGCTCAGACAGGAAGTATGTTTCATTTATTTAGTCTTGTTCATGCTGTAAGTTAAGGGAAAATAAAAGGCAGAAACTGTAAACAATTCTGTAATTTAAAGTAATTTCTGTTCGTCATTGAAAAAATGAATTAGAAGTTCATACTTGGATGATATTTCAGTTTAAATGTTTAGGTTAAATAGAATATTGTACACTTTTTTATCAAAGCCGAGAAAACGTCAGTCAGTTTTAATCAAAATAAAATTAAATATTTTCTTTCTAATCGAGACGCTCTGTTATACTGTCTATTTAGAATATAAAATGACATCAAAATATTCTGCAAAATAACAGATTATATATATTTCCTAGAATTTACAACTGAAAAAATATACAATTTCTTCACGTAGAATAGATAGAAACGTAAACGAGTACACTCGGGGAAAATACACAATAAAAACAATCCTACCGATTCTATTAACGCTTTTTACATGGGAAAGGATTATTCAAAATAATCAAAGAAAACATTTCTATATGTATTATTTAGATGGTACCCAACAATGGATAGCTATGTATAACAATAGTAGAACAATAGTTCGCTTGTATATTCTTATTAATTTTGCACTGGAAATTGAAACCAGAGAGTAGAAAATATTTATTTAGAAAAGTGATTACATTTTGAATCTGCGCACAGAGATAAAATTTGTTCTAGTGTACAGGAAGTTGAATAAAATGTTTTAATTAATTTGTGGCTGATAATGCTAAAATTAATTAAGTCATTTGGAAGAAAAAAAAGATTACGAAAACAAATTCTTGGAAAATATCTCTACAAAATCATGAATGCTAAAAAGTATTATTAAAATATTAAATGGATTCTCAAGTAATATATACAATATAAAATAATTGTTAACATTTTATAAGAAATGCTAAAACAAAATTCTGATTAAATCCATGTTAATTTTGTGTGGATATATCAAGTTTTTTTAATATTGCTAATCGAAACATGTGTAAGATTTCATCTATTAAAATAGATTTTTTGCAAGATCTTCAAAGCGATCCAATTAAATAATTGATTCAACATTCGATATCTTAAACACCTCCGGATGACTTTCAGCATATAATAAACACTCTTCTAAAACACTTACATGAAATTCCTGATAAACTTTCAAGTGCAGGAAATGTCTGACAAGAATTCAGGCGGGATTTCTGAAGTTAGTGTACTGGAAATTTTAAGTGTAACGCAAGGAACTTTACTCTGTTTTACTACTAAGATACGTTGTAAGTGCAATTCTTAATGAAAAATTTTACGAAAAAGAATACAGAATTTTAAAAGTTTCAATAATTACTACACACAAAGAATATTAATGCATCTTAACTACTTAACGAACGGAGACAGAAAATCTCTGGGCTCTACTTTTTACATATTTTGCGATTGATGATTCTTGATAGCACATAATGTTATCGACATTCTTTTGTTGTTATAAATAATTCCAAAAATCATTATCTGAGAATTCAAAATCTCAAATTAATTTGATTTCAACAAAATATATCAGTAATTCCACACATTATTTGACATAGCGGGTACTGGTGATTTCAGACTTATCCACCCTTTCGAGTGTTAATTCATAAAGAGTTTTGGATAAAATACGGTTAGATGTAAAATTTCATCAATTTTATATATATATATATTGCTAGTTATAAACAATTACTATTTACACATAATGTGCAACAATTTTACTATTATCGAAGGGTACTCGTATAGAAATCTTTACATCTTAGGGCTATATAAGAATTAAGACTATTTCTATCTTTCTCAAAGTCACGTGGAAGCATACATAACAAGTACCCTTTTAAAAAATCTTAAGTTGATGAGTGTGCCTCATGTTAAAAAAAAGTTATTATCCCAAATACTACAGGTACCGACTTTTTCCAAAAACTTTTTTTTTGTATTCGGTTGTTTTATAAAAATAAGTTTCGAGAACATTATTTTTATTATTATGCAAAAAGTTCCTTTTCTACTACTAGAAAAAACGAAATTTGGCAGATTAGTGTGCCTCGATAACCAGCATACGTATGTCATTGAGAAGTGGCTAAGATGAAACGTGGACGACCTAAGAAATACAAGTAAACGAGTAGCATACTTAGATAATTATTTTTTAATACTCTGTATCCAGTGTTCACATTAGTTTCGAATGTGTTTTAACTGAAAATCACATTGCTATTTCAGTATTCTTGTAAAATATTTATTATCTTTAAAAAATTATGATGTTCGGCAAAAATTCCCGCAAGTCTGCAAAAAATTAGGCACGTCACGTTTTTAAGGGTTCATAAACATCCTACTTTATGATAAATGTCATATCGTAGGTGTGCCATCATTTTTTTTCAACTTTTACCGAGTTCGAAAGTAAACAAAATCTGAGGAATTACTCATATATAATTTTCTCTATAGATACATTTGTTTAATAAAATATTTTATTGTTAAAAATCCAAAGTAACTTATCTAAAAAACTATCAGTTTTTTACTTCCTATTATCTGTTCACATTACTTTTGTTATTATCAAATAGCAGGTCAGCAATTTTTTTAAGACTAGTTTATACACAAGGATAAAAATAATAAACACAGAATGTGAAGATTTGTCCCGCTCTTTCGTAATTTTCCAAGTCTTACTGTAACATCTGTTACTACTTGAGTTTTCCGTCATTTCTAGTAGTAATGCACATTTAGGGCAGACAGAAGTATTGTAGTAACCGGGTTTAACCGGGATATTTAATGCTTTAGTTTTACCTAAAACTCAGAACACTTTTACTATAATACTATATATTCAATATTTGGCAATAAGTGCTAATATAACAAAAATTATATGAAAATTAGACATGTTTCCATAGAATTATTTTTTACTATCATGAGACCCTTATATTAACGTCGTACTTATACGTACATTTATATAGTTTCTCTCGTCCATTATGAGTACTTTAAGATAATATACAGGTGATAACTATAGAACATAAAAACTTGAACATGCGTTACGCATGCATAACGGTAAAACGCGATGAGTGTATATGCTAGGAACTTTTAGTGTTTCGCGTTTAGGAGCGTTTTTTGTGCATAAACGTCGGAATGGAGTCTGCGATATCTGCATGTCTAGATGAGGAAGAACGAAGTACCCCACAACATTTAAACTGGTTACACGGAGGTTGAGCCACTGCCAAAAAATATCAAAAATCTTTTGGCCGACGGCCAGTCAGAACCGCCCGAGCGCAAACCACGACCCTCACACTGACAGAACGTACACGTGGACGCGCCGTGGAATAGCGCAAGACCGAGATGCCGAATAATGGCCCTTTATTGTTGAGCGGCAAGCTAGCGGTATATGGACACCGCCGTATCTTCCGACGACCAAATTTTCTCTATAATACTTAGGTTTACGTGCGAGGCTCTGCCACGTCCCTTGCACATATATTTCCCGAGAATTTCCTTTGCTTCCGAGGGCAATATCCATTAAGGAATCGCTCTCCGGGATTGTCTCAATTGCGCTGCCCAATTTCTGGCAGATTCCAGGACAAATCGACGAGAAATCGTTTAATCTCGGGGACATCGCGAAGCGTTTAATGCCTCCTATTCTTCCCGCTATGTATGTGTGCGAAAGCAATGCTGTAACGTCACATGCCTCGGACCGGAAAGAGGATTTAATTGGTTTGTCGATGCCATTCGTCAATCCAAAAAAGTGACTGGTTTTCTGTCATTCGGTTTATTCTTCCACTTTTTATTCATATAAATTTCGACATGGATTTATCATAATTTTTTGTTTATTATTAAAATTTGTCTCGCATTACAATAAACATGTGATATTCATAAACTACAAAAAAAGAATACGATATTATGCATTTGTAATCGATCGGCATTATAATCCGAAATGTGCATTCGCATCGAATGTTTATCGAAGTGGAATCGCGGGGAAGTCATCATCAATCCTCTTCTCGATGCGGTGGCTGAATTATCCATTTCTGCTCCTTCCTCATTAATTATCGCCTCTGGGGCATTTCTCGGATTTTCGTCACACCAATCAGAGAAACTAAGCCCGTTTCTCTCTATGACGTCGACGACATCGACGTCGTCGCGATTATCGAGCCTCGACAGGGTTTCCACGAGGATACTAATTCGAATCGCCGTCAGTAGTTTGGGAATGACTATCGTCAGACCGTAAAACCCAACGGACGGTTTTACATTCGCGTTTTTCCGCCCGCCTCGTTATCTCGCAGCAGTGTTTGTGCTAGGCACACAGTCCTGCATTTCGTGGCGTGTCAAGAGGCTGGGAACTTTTGAAGTTCATCTCACTACGTTCCTCGTCTCTCATTTTTTTTTTGCAAAAACCGTTATATCGTAAGCGAGGAAAATGTGTAAAATGGAGTGTAAATAGAATACTTATAAAGCCAAGATATGAATCTGTAAATTATTTGTCAGTTTTTTTATGAACGACACTACTGTCCGGTCTGTTACTACTTAAATTGCTGTATTTTCCTATGACTTTAGCAGAGATTTTTTAAATTTTGTGCTTATGTAGATTTTTTTCCACGTATCTTTTATATTCTGCAAGAAAAGTAATGTAATTGGACTATATCTAGGGCCAACAACTCCTACTGACGAATGGAAAAGTTTAAAAACTAGAATTTTGCAGCCGATAAGGATTTTTTTTTCACTGAAACGTCCGTTATTTCTGTTCAGTGATTAGTATTCAGACTTGAATAAGATTCACGATATACTCGGCCATTTTCCATTTCTATATTATTTCCATATATGCTCACAGCAAATAGGAGAATAGTTGTAGATTTAATATGAATAACATCATGGTTTCGACAACACCATGCATCCAAAATATTAAAATATACTAGAAAAAAAAGTGGATATCCGAATTTAATATACCTAAATTTACTAATATAACATAAAATTATATTGTTCACTATTTGTGAGAGGATATAATAATAACTACTGATTTTTTCGATTAATCTTAGACGAATTCAATTTTTTATACCTATAATTGAGTGCCCGGATGCAGAAACGCTTTAGCCGTTCGGTCTGACGCATGGTAAGTAGTAATAGCCAGTTAGGAAGTTTTTTTGCATTTATCTCGTTTTGCTTAATAGACAGCATTATACCAGCCATGACAAAGTTATAGGTATTGAAAATATCTTTAATTTGAGCCGTCACTCGTTCCCATTCGATGAAAATTGTATCCAGGGGAGCCTTCATGCAAAAAACTAGAAAACTGGCTGTTACTACTTACCATGAGTCATAACGAGCGGCTAAGGCGTTTTTGCACCCGGACACTGAATTGGTAAGTGTACATTAATACATGTTGTTCCATGTGATGTTAGTAATTGCACAACTGCATAAAAATTATTGAAAAAATACAGTACGATTTTCAAGTCTTACTGCAACTATTGTTACTACTTAAGTGTTATATGATTTTCAATAGTAAAATTTTAATTATAGGAAAGCGTTTCTTGCTTTCATATAATCTATGATTTATTTGACAAAATTTTATGAGAATTAAAATTCTATATTCGGTAAATTTATACAATAATATAAATACTTGACGAATATATAATAATTTAATTCACATTAATTTAAGTATAATAAAATCATATGAATATTTAACTATCTGTACCGTTGACAGTAATTAATATTTGCTTACATTATTTAGATATGGACTATTTCAATAATAATACACGATTTACGTCGAATCATTTGCAACTGTATATTTATTTATCTTCTGCTTGTTGATATTCGTAGAAATTTATCAATAAGTTGTAATATAGCAGAGTATCGAAAATCTATTTTAATTATGCTTTGATAAGGCAAACACTTCACGAGTATGAAAATCAAATGTCAGTAAAATATTTATACAGTCTATCAATTACCCCTTCAATAAATACTTCAGAGTATGTAGTGAATTAAAACATTAAAAATTAAAGTTCGAAAAATATTTTTAGCCCATCGTGCGATACTAATTGAATCGTTTTATATCATATAAGAGAAGAAGATATTCAGATACTGTAAAACTACCATAAAAACTAAGTTAGATCTTATAAGTTTAAATTATGCTAATTAATAGGTGTTCTTGGTTATTCAATCTAAAAGAACATATGATATAAAATAATAAGTTGAAAATAAAATATAATCTTTGAAAGTTTCTGGAATAAAAATCTGCTCTTTATAAAGTAAAAATTTAGCCACTATTGTGCATTGATCGATTTTTTAGATATATGCAGTGAATTTCAATTTTTATGATAGAAAACTCACTTTTGAAAGAGAAGCAATTTCACTCTCTGATGAAAGTGATTAACATTAAACTGACATATTTTTAATTATATATTTATTCATACATGTATCTACTTTAGTACTAGTGGTGATATATTGTACAGGTATAACAGATCAGACATGCAAAGAAACAAAATATAAATCGGTATTTTAAAATCAAATAATTCTGTTAATAATTATTTGATTGTACTGTTTTTTTAATGTGTATATGTGTACATATAATTTAAAATGCTCATCAAAACCTTAAGCTTTGACATTGATAATTTTCACGAAAAACAAAATCTTCTTGGAGTTAAAAAAAATACCTACAGGGGCATTCTATATCAAAATGTAACACTTCAAATCCCGTAAATACTCATATACTTAAAACTCTTGGTAAATTTCTAATCGATTATGCATTCTAATCATTTATTTTAATATATTTTTGATAGAATTTACAAGAATATTGATTAAAATGAAATATCACAGTCCATAATTGATTGGAAATTTTGTATGGAATCTAAATTTGGGTTCAGACTTTTTCTCTAATGCTGCGCATGCACAAAAATGCGCAAAAACTGGGACAAGTAATTAAACATTGAAATTTCATGCTATTTTTTAAAAATATAGCAAAAAACTGAAAAAAAAAACAGAGATCACTTATATCATTATTTCAATTTTAATTTATGAATTTTTAATGAAAAATTCGTTTTTTTGGTCTACTGTTCACGCCTTAAACTTTAGCTGAAAACCGTAAATAAGACTGAATTGCGTTGCAAATTTTCAATCTATTTGCAAAAAACCGACACTTCAAAATGACGACAGTAGAAAAACCGAATTGTCATAATATCCACAGTCAAAAAAACCTTCAGGCAAAAAGCCGACAGGTAAGCAGCCGACACGTAAAAAAACCGAATATCATAATAACGATAGTCATAAAACCGACACAATCGAGAAAACGATATTCAAAAAACCGACAGGCAAAAAGACAACGCCTCAAAAAACCGATATTTCGAAGAACCGACTACCAAAAAGCCGTCAGTATAATAACTGACACTTTAAAAATTGACTACCCGCTTGTGGATATGTCTATTTTTTTATGTTTCGGCTTTTTGGCAGCCAGATGTTCGAAGTGTCGGTTATGTTATTATGAAAATTCAGTTTTTCTACTTTCGGCTTTTCGACGCCTCAGTTTTTTTACGTGTCGGCTTTTTGATTTGTTCGTTTTTCGACCCATGCCCATTTTTTTACTAAAAATGACGGTTTTTTGAGCAAAAATGAGTTTTTAAAATTCAATTTAAAAAAATGTCAAATTTTTGTAGAATGATTTTTGTAGATTGTTCATTTCAATAATAAAATGAGACTTCTATAAGAAATAAGAATTTGAAACTTTACCTAGACACATAATTTGCTATGTAGAAAACACCAGTAAAATTTCGGACAAATGAAAGAACCTCAACTGCGAAGGGTTACATTTAGATATGGCCCTACAGAAAAACAGGATTTAGTTTTTTTTGTAGTTTTTTTATATCTATTTTATTGATACTAAAGAACTATTCCTAGCCTAAAGAATTTGTTTCGAATTTGTAGTAAAAAATATTTATGATATTTTTATAGCTTTTCCATGTCAGCACAAATTCCAAAATTGAAAATTATGGTTTCAAGCTCTTCATACCATGAAATTTCAGAAGTTCAAAATGACTTTTATTCGAACATTTGGATTGTTTATATGTCTATATCCAATTCGTAATCAGTTATGCTACCACACTCAATGACACGATTCATTTTCGTGAGGATTGAAATATCGTTCAATTTGTAACTCGCTTTAATATAAAACTTCTCGTTACTACGGAATTACACAAATATTTTACTGAATCTAGTGCTTCAAAGGTTTTAAACATTTTGATTTCGTTCTGATACAAATCTAGGTTTTTTATTTCCAATCGGAAAAGCTGTATTTTCTATTCAAAATGGTTAGTATTAGAGAATATAATTCAGAGTTTTATCCACGGAATTGGCCAATTTAAAATTTCGTGAAAACTAAGTAACATATACGTTCCTAGATACTTTAAAACTGAGATAAAAGTAGGATGACACTTCTAAGCTGGTTTTTTGCGTAAAATAAAAAAAGTAAATGAAAATGAATTTGATTAGTTATTTTAGGTTAGGATATATATAAAAAGAAAGTAATACGACAGAGTGTGGTCTACTGAATTCTGCGTGACTGGCTCGCAAACTTTATTTATTTCAATTTATAGTTAGTCATGACTTGCGCGTTATTTGCTTAGCGGCCCAGAGTACAGGTCCACTGGCAAATTTAAACATTCGTAACTTTTAAACTATTAATGTACTGAAAAAACTTTCCAAAAATTTCGTTCATACCTTAATGGAAAATTTTCGCTCTGGATTTTTTTGCATGCTCGAAATTCGCACGATAAAAGTTTGTTCTGGTAAGGATCAATTTTTATTTATTCGTTTCAAAATTCTTAAAATATACTGTGTTATAGCGAACTAAAAAAAATATTTCCAAGTGAGCCATGCAGTAACGAATGCTGTTCAGACACCTTACTGAAAAGTAACTTTCGGAAAAATACCGTCAGGTTTCTGGATAAGGATGTTGGTCTCATTTCGATCCTTTGTACGTTTTTCATTAAAAAAAAATTCTAAAAAAGAATTATAATAAAAAATATTAGCAAACTAATTTCCTTACTTTGAAGTGCAAAAATAATAAAAATATAAGTGCGAAAGTTGTACCTTTAATATTTATTATTAATGTTTTTGATTTTGAAATATTAAAGGTTATCACAGAGTGACTCTTCTAAACCAGTCAATCAACAAACACTTTCATTTGACTTGATGTGGATAACTGAATAAGAAATGAAGATGTATACATGACACATAGGTGACATATGTAGAGATAGATATAATTGTACCAGTGAACAACAGGTATATTGCATCAATGTATATTGTAAAATATACACGTAATATGCACGCACACGTATATGAATATTCATATTTAGAGATGTGCGTTTGCTGATTCCCACACACAAATCTACTCTCTCATGTATATGCAACTATCGCACACACATGGCAACTAACGTTCATTTGTATATGTGGATGTGTGGTGTGCATTTTATGACATGCACTAACTACCCAACGTATGTGGCATCGCATTCACCGCGCATGTAGCATGCAGGCTCGTCCTAATTCCCCTTTGCCTTATTTACGGCAGCGGACGAGTAACTTTGTCAGCGTTGTGCAAGCGAACGAATCGTGAACGGTAATCGATTTTACGCGCATCGTTCGACGTGCATTAAACGTGTTTGCTAACAGAAATTCTCTAGGAACATTCGGCGGTAATGCCCTCAACTTCTTCGATTCTTAGATCTAATTATTTTTACGAGGGCTCATATCGACGAAGGAATGACAATCCTACGGAAACGTGTCAGTGTGTCCTTGTTTACTAAAAGCGCATTCCAAGTGAACTTTGCTCTATTGTGTTTGCAACTAGTCAACCTAGATGGTTGACACATATACCCAAATAGTTGTGGAACAATAAACTAACACATTATAACAGAAAATAATTCTTTCATTTTACGATGTTCGCTGATATAAATGTCAAAATTATTTAATTAATTATAATTATGAATCTAAAGTTTAGAAAGAATATATTAAAACCGTTCAAATGATCATATTTGGTCCCATAACGGTCTTATAGAGATACTAGAGAGAAAGTTTCTGATGACGAATAAGGCAAGTTATTTTTCTGAATTCTGAGTTCTGAACTTAATAGAAAGACATCACATTGAAACTGCGCAATGAGCACGTATGTCCTATGGATATACATATTTCGTCCATTTTGTGACCATTAGTCCAGGAAAAAAAGGATATAAACATAACAAATGCTAGATATTCTGTACCTCCGATGTTCGTCCATACGATCATTCTTTCGTTCATTTAACCCTTTGCAGCATACATTCTCTCTGTGGAAAATAGCTGAAACTGGTTACTCAGAGATTTTCGGGGTCGCTGATTACGAATCCGGACTCAGATTTTCAAATTTTAAGAGGGCGGACCCCAATATGGCGAACCAAATTCAGAAAAAGTTACTTAATTAAGCTGAAACTAGGTATTTGGGGCTTTTTAGGATCGCTGATCACAAATCCAGCCTCAGATATTGAAAATCCGAAATGTGGATTCTAACTTTGCTAATCAAATTCATGAAATCAATTGTGATTATGGTAAAAAGATTAAAAGATCCGGCATGTAACTACCTTATTTAGCCGAGACCGGAGACATGAACCAGGAGGAGGAAGTTCTTACTTCATTTTTTGTGTGTTTTTTTATTTTTTATTATTTATTTTTTTTTAAAATTATTTTTCGCATCTGTATGTTTTTCTCCTTTTTCTATTTTTGTGCTTTTTTATTTTTTTGCTTTATTAATCTTTTAATCTTTTTACCATAATCACCATTGACTTCATGAATTTGGTTAGCAAAGTTAGAATGACTATTTTTAATTTTCAATATCTGAGACTGGATTTGTGATCAGCGACTATGAAAACAATTCATAAATACTTTTCCTAGTAATGCTTTTTTCTTGAAAAAAAGTGTTATTTTTCATTATTTATTTATTTATATCAACAGATTTGCAGAAAATATTGACTAATTGCAGATAAGTTCAGGTTTTTTGACATTATACCATATTAAACTAGCAAAAAAAAACAAAAGAATCGATCAAATTTTTACATAAAAACAAAAAAACGAAGAGGAAATCCGTGTTATAGATTCTGTACCACCATGCCGCAAATGGGTAAATACCACATTTTACGCATTGTACGTCAAAATTTGGTCTCGTTGAAAGATGGACGTCCATACCAGTAGTATTTGGACTTAATGTGGATGTGCCATGGAATTAAACCGTGCGAATTCCGGACGTCTTATGGACGTACACAGCAGACCTAGTGGATGTACCTATCGTAATCGGATGTGCGGGTGTGTTCAGTATTTGTAAAAAAACACCACACAAGATGCATTATTTCTATAGCAGTTTTTTCTCTACAGTAAAAGTCACACTCGACCACAAAGAAAAATTTGTTGATTTGTGTATAAGACCACCCCAATGTTGATTTTAATATTGTAATCAACAGTTTAAAAAAGAATTTTTATATTTGTAACAATTGAAGAGTATCGGTCAGATAAATTAAACCAAAAACAATAATGGGGTTGGCGAATAAAGGTATTATATCAATATAACCAAAAATAAAACGATGACCAGATTACCTCTGTGTATATTAACGCGCTGAACACGAATTAAATAAAAATAAAAATAAAAATAAGCGTTTTTCTGCTTGTGTCGTGGATAATCTCAACGAAAAAAACTTACAGAAACTCCCTTTCACAGGAAATAATGATTAAAAAAACAGGAGTGTTTATATGTTGAGATCACATTATTCTTCTGCATTTTTACCTGCTGAATGCGAAACTACAATAAAAAGAAAAGCTGTTTAATAAAATAATTGGTAGACTTAAAAACACTTTGAAAGTAGATTTTTATAGCTATAAAGGATAACAAAAATTGAATATAGTTTCTCTCAAATTAAGATCGAAATTGAGTTTACAGAGATACGCTTTCACCATTCGTTCCTAATAGACAATAAAAAGTATAGAAAACATCAACAGGCTAACGGCAAATATGAAAATGGTTTCACATATGGCATCGGAAAAACATGACAATACTCATTCACGCAGATGTCTTGAAGAGTCAAGAGGTGTGATGAAAATGTAGCTAAAATCAGCTGTAAGGGTTTTATTTGCACTCATTTCAGGGCCCAAAAAATCAGAACTCTAAAATCGTAGTAAATCGAGTTTTTGTGATATTTCGAGAAGCTGATCAGCTACGATTTCTGGGTTTCCTTTTTTTTTACTGTGAAATGTGTACACAGAAAATAACGAAAGCCGATTTTAGCTTCATTAAACCTATTGACCCTTAAAGACAACTACGTTCAGTTATCGTGGATCAGACCAGTTTTATGATAAGCAAATTTAATGTAGAAGGTCGTGATAAGTAAAATCCCGTAAAGTAAATGATCTCTTCAATCAAAACTAAATTAGTTTTCGTTTATGTACGCATTTGTTGTGGACCGACTTGTATAGAGGATTTCCCTTTTTGAGTTGTCGTTGTGTTACCCTTTTCAGCATCCAGCAATAATCCGCCATCACATTGACGCCCAAGTTTCCTTGCCATCTACTTTCAGACTCTTTAAAATCTTGATGAAATATTTCGTTTATCTCTTCACTGAAAGCTCCAAGGTTCTGTGGAAATTCATCAAGATGTGAAGCTTGAAGTTCATGAAGCAACCCTAAGATTTCTATCATTTTTTTTCTACATTACTCTTCTAAGCTATTGTCCCTGTACCATTAATACCTTTGAAAATTTCATTATGCGAATTCGAGAACCATCAAAGATATCTTCCTTCAATTTAACTATTAATGATGGTTTTGCAAGTATTTCAAGCAGGAACGTTAGGGCATTAACAATTTATTTTATCATTTCATATTTGATATGCAGCAGAGGATCTACAATAAATCTCTTAATGATATTACTCCAACTAGAGACGACTAATACCTCATTAGTCAGGAAACCTCTACTTTCTATTGGAGATTCATATTCAGTCAGTCTAAATATTTAGTAATTATATGAACTTGAAGACAGTCATATTATTAGTTTGTGAAGAAAATAAAAACTGATGTTTTGAAATTTCTAAGATTATTTGAAATGAGACCCGGAAACTCCTATTTTTTGCTTTAGGGTTTAAAAATGACAGGACTTACGGCTCATCTCAGGAGTAATAAACCTTTTTATATGTAGGTATAAATATCCATCGTACAAGCTCTTGAGGAGTTCCAGAGGACCAAAAGTGGACATTTGGACGTCCTCAGGAGCTCCCCAGGACATCCCCGGACAGATTGTGCTATTTGGAGTCCAACATAGAGGTAAAGTACACATCTTCGATAGATATCAAAGATGCGTAAGGATTCCATAAAGTTATCACTAATATTTTCCGCATTTAAAAGACATCTAAAAGCTCTTTGCACCAATTCAGTAAAAAAATGAGTTGTTGACAAGATTATGTTCTGAAATTTTTTATACTCGAATTATTATGTGTACTCGAGATTTACACGAATAGAAAAACATCATCACCAAAGGGAATGTTTGAGTGTTCAATGAAAATATTTGTCGCAATATAAAACAGTGAATATTTGATCAGCTCAGTAAATAAAAATGTTCTGGCATTTATTGTGGGTTACATGGCTCTTGTTTCATTGTAGTTTCCAATTAGTTTGATAATATAGCGAATATCCTTTTATTACAAAAATAATATTTCCACGGTAGAGCGTGGACAATTTGAACAAAATATTAGTAACAAATATGAACGCCGATTCCAGCACTTAAAAAAATGGTATATGTTAACCTTCCTTAAAAAAATAAACAAAAATAGAGAAAAAACAACATTTATTTATTAAATGATTCTCATGCTATACAAATTTTAAACTGCTCTCATATATCGAATACGATGGGTACATACATACTCTGGGTACGATGTTAAAAATATTATGACATTCTTGAAGGTACCTGCATAATCCATAAATTTCATTTGAATTCTAATCATAGAGGACATGGAATTCCTTAAATTCTTTTCTTTCTGTGTTCCTCTAACAAATTACTTTATGATTATTAAAGAATATTTATTTTTATTACCGACTTTTTCAAATCTATTTATCAGATCAAATTAATATTGGAGTGAAGTATATAATGAATGAAATAACAATTTATGATGATAATTTGCAACGAAAATGATTTCATTTTTCCAGCACATTTTGTGATTGGCACATGCATCGTACTATTTTTATTTCAGAAGTATTTATTTTATCGTCTTTATAGACGACTGGCACACGTAGTTTCGCTTCGACAACCATTAGATATAAAATGCTTTCGAATTCGTCAAATACAGGAGGGCTCGGTTGGTTTCGAAACGTAAACATCCACTATGCCACGTCTGCCTATCTTTGATAACCTATATTGTATGTACCTGCTCAGAGATGTAAACAAATACTTCCATATACGTTATTTTTCGTATGTTCCCACTTCTAGATACTACCTTGAGGCGTATTTACCAACAGTCCCTCTGTGAAGTATGTCGAGAAAGCGAAAGGTAAAGATCAGAGACCTCTTCTTCACTCTTCCGTGAATATTCCTCGAACTTTTCGACTTTTAAAACCAGTTGAAAGTTTGATGTCTTAAATACTACCGATATTTACATGTATGTATCTTCTGGTAATATCCACAGATTTTTTGGAACGAGACTATAAAGATCTTTATCGCGAAACGTTAATATATAATTAAAATTAAATTACACTCCTGAATTCTTAATGTTCTTTAATTTTATTCTTTCGACTGTATCTGAATCCCTTTTTCGATGTTAAATATGGAATTGTTCTGTGTTTGCGAAGTCCGGTTAGAGCTAATTTTGGCATCGCGCTTCAGTAGAGAATTCCAAGTTGGTCAGACGCTCACAATTAGTTGAAGTTTGGATGGAATCTCCTAATGTTCCACAAACTTGGATATATCTGGCGCGGAAATTACCTCAAGGGTCCTTGCTAGTCGAACCGAGATAAAAATTAGTTGGCTACCTCTTCTTATCACTCATTATCGTTAATCCTTTCGCAGATAAGCGCTTCGAATCTCGGTTCGCGTGAATGCAATTTTGCGGGAAGTAGTCCATGCGTGCTTACAGAGCAAACCTCTGGAAACGTACGTTTTTAAATAGTTAATTGAGTTTACTATTAATTTGCAGGACGGCTATGGGGAATTAGCCGAAATGGAGTTTTGAGATTGCCCGAAATGTAAAGAGTAATTTATATAATAGTGATTACCATATGATGTTATAACGTTGTCATTGTGCACATTGGCAAAATTTTAATTTCATTGTAAAAAATTTGATTATTTTCTGTTGGACTTGCGTCCAAGCAATGAGGTGTTCGCTTCGAACAAGCAAATATATTAAAAGAACATCTGTAAAAATATTATCAATGCAAATATAAATCATGTTTATTATTTTTTAGCTTATCGCGGAAACTAGAAAACGTAAAACAAACAGTATCATTTACGCACTTAATTTTGTGCAGTTCATTATAAATTATTATAAAAATATGCATTTTTATACCAATTTTATATGATTGTTTGAAAAGCACCTGAAGTAATTTATTACAATTATTTATTTAGTATAAAAAAAATATTTCATATGTTATATAAAAAGGAAATATTATATTTATTTATTTTTATTTAGTTTATTTTAAAGAAGCCCTGGGGTGAAACAAAAGAGCAGATATGTACAAGATCGGAAAGAAATGTAACAATTTTCATTTACATACGTTGCTTGCTTGGTAAAACTTATTCGTTTATACATTCAATAATAATATACTGCACTCCGGAATTCTATTTATACGGATAGAATATAGCCTCATTCCATTGTAGAATTTAATTTTCTGAATAAACCTTACCAAAAATAAGTATTGGGTAATCACTTTTAATTAAATGTTCCAATTAAAGCATTTTATGCATTATAATTAATGTGTAAACTCATTTGTTTTAAATTTATAGAGGATATTTAAAGTTGACATACATGATGATTATTGCGATCTTATTATTAGGTAAAATTAAATAACTGAACTTTCCATTCCGTTAATCGTCATTGTAATACAAATTCAACTTTACTAAGAACACATATTTAGGTATTAATAAAGAATAACATTTATAAACGCGATAAGTCAATAAAGTAGATTAATGTAGAAGTAAGAAAGTAGCTCTATTAATTAAAATCTTTATTAGTTTAGAAATTATTAAAAAACTATTATTGCAGCATTTGTGAGTTATTTTTTTAATTTAATATATAAAATTCTACATTACATAACAATAAATCACATTAAAATATCTTTAATATCTTTAATATCTCCTATAAGTAAATTTGAACATAGCATTTAAATCAATTTATAGCATGTCCCTTACCTAGACGATTATTCCCAGTATTATATCTAACGGCGAATAGTGGTCAGACTGACACTTAATCACACAGTTACTAAATCAGTAGAGAATTGCAAGATGGTCAGACACGAAGACCCGAAACAATATAGAAGTTCGTAGTTGGTGAGTTGAAACTCCACTCAGCTCTAAGAAATTGCTGGAACATTATATAATTTGAATGGAACTATGACACACTGTAATTGTTCCCATTTTTTAGCGTCTAATCCTTGCCTTTTTTTCAAAAACATTTCCAATGAAAATTTTTTATAAATGTGATATTCAGTGCACTGGTGTTTTTTAATGAATGTATAAATTCTTAAATTTTCATTCAGAATTTAAAAATTATTTATATTAATTTGATCGGGCGAAACTTTTTAGTATAAAATGACACGAATACTATTTGCATAATTGTAGAAATACTGGAATTTGGTGAGATTATTTCTTAGTTGCATGTAATTTTTTTTCGTACATACTTACGATATGGATAGATATTTGTAATAGTGAAGATTTTCGACGTTCTTACCTGTAACAAAAAATGTAAATGGGTTGTTAGAAATCTAATTTTGATTTATAATAAAAGTATTTAAGTATTTAATTATTATATTATTGAACACTAAGTTTAAGATAACGAAAATTAAATAAGAGCTTCTTATCATGAGTTTAATATAAATTTGAATAGCATTACTATAATAAATATATCATATCTGTATTTTTTGTTCAGAATTTTCCAAAGAATCTAATCAAATTTTTTCGGTATCCAAAAATCAGATTTTTAAATTATTAACAAAATTGTGTCTTTGTTTTGAAAATGTTGAAAATTTGATGTTTTTCGGTCCCGACAAAATTTGTTTAGATTCTTTCGACAATTCTAAATAAAAAATATCTTTTGTGAATTCGACATAAAATGTATGTTTACCGCATCTTCAAAAATGATTTTTTAAATTTTTCCCACCTGACGAAATAATCGAATTTGGTATGAAGTGTCACATCTCATCATACTATGTCCGAATTAGGTAGTTATATAAGTTATACCTCGGGGGAAAAAATACCTATACCCGTGGGTATCCTTCTTTGAAATTGACTTTGGCGCCCTTTACATAACCTCTAATCTAATAGGTTCTTTTCACTTTCCCATTTCATGTATTTGGATTATATTGCAATAAATTCATAGGGATGTTTCATGCTAATATGATGCAAAATTGTTTCCGAAAATACTCCTAATAGTTTTAAGTATATTGCTTAATGTAATAATAATGAAATGGAATGCCCAATTATTGTTGGGCAGTCAACAATTGAGCCAGATCGAACAATAGTACATGTGGGATTTTAGTTGACCTCTCGATTTATTTGGCTGTAACTCGACCATTTCTCAAAATTTTGAACTAAAATTTTAACTAAATACTTATAATAAAAAAAATATAAACGATAAACTATTTTTAGAATATATAACATTACTTTTTGCTTCCGGTAAACAGTGGGTTATAACTGGGCATTTTCAATTGCTACTGGAGCAAAAATTTCATTACTAATGCATACCTTAGACATTGCTTTCTTATATTTTCAGGGTCGCAGATGACGAATGTGATATCTGATTTTCAAAACTCAAAATGGTGGATACAATATGGCGGATGAATTTTGTAAAACCAACTGAATTCTCTTAAAACTTTCTACTCGGAGGTTTTCGTGGTCGCTAATTACGAATCTGATGTCTAGTTTTCGAAATTCAAAATGGCGACTCCAATATGGAAGAGGAATTTTTTAAAACCAATTGGTATCTCTTGAAATTTACTACTCGGGGGTTTTCCAAGTCGCTGATTTCGAATTTGTGATCAGATTGGCAAAATTCAAATCGGCGCTAGGAATTAACTCAATTTTTTTTTTCAATTTAATTAATAATAATGAAATTTAATGAATACAAGTTTTTATTAATATTGATGTAATTTTTTGAATTACGCAATATTTCTTCATGTTAAAAATGTTATTCGGTGTATTTTATAAAATGTCAATTTTTAAAATGTTGACAAAAGTACTACTACATGAAGCCTTTAATCAAAGTTTAGTATTTTCCATCACTATTAAATATGATGAATTAATGAATAGTTTTCATTGGAAAGAAGCGTATTTTTTACTGCTGATATTACTGATTTCTCAGATATCAGATTCGTCATCTGCGACCCTAACAATATAAGAAACCATTGGCTAAGGCATGCATTAGTAATGAAATTATTGCTCTAGTAGCAATTGAAAATACCCATTTATAACCTACGGTTTACCGGGAGCATAATGTTATATATTTTTAAAATATTTTCTCGTTTGTATTATTATCCTTAGAATGCTATGAGAACTGTTTAGTTAAACATTCAGTTCAAATTTTTGAGAAATGGCCGAGTTACAGCCAAATAAATTCAGAGGCCAACTAAAATCCCACAAGTCAAACATATTTACATATTGTTGATGTAAAATATTAAAAATATTTCTAATTTAAATTATCTTACAATGTTTAATTTTTTTTCTTTTTTTTTAAATTAATTGAAATATTTCATAAAAGACTACCTGTTTCGAAATTACAAATAGTCATAATTATTGTTGTTTTAATTCTTCATTAGTCATGAATATATAACGACATTTTGTACATTTTCCATTATATCAAATGATGATATAATCTTATCAGTATAATAAATTGTTCTAAGCTGGTGAAATGTATATTTTTCAAGATTAAATGAACTCTATTCAGTGGATGTAAACAAAAAGGAAGAATAGACTATCGTAAATAGTTTAAGGTAAGCGCTTGAAAGAATATCATTAACGTAGGCATAAATCCCGTGTAAATCCGTAGGGAAATCACGATTTCAAGCTGCGACCTCCCTTATCGCGTTAAGTATAAAGTGAAAGTTCTTTCTTGAACAAGGCACTGTGGTCGAACCGGAGCTGTCCTACTTTATCTTCGGTATACTTAAACTCGCACAGCCGTAAGCGGGAGGGCAAAATCCTGGGGCTGGGGAGGAAACACGTCCGGGTCAAGGGGAGGTTAGCAGCAACTATTACGATCACCAACTTTCTTTCTTTCTCCCTTAGAGCCTCCGTAAAACGACGACGCCTTCTACCACGAGAGTAGCCGAGTCTTCAAAAGTATCGAGTGCCGGAATTAAACCGCGGATATACTTACAAAAGGTACCTTTCCGGGCGATTTCGAGGAAATGGCTTTCAGACGGTTCGACTTTATTCTTGACGAGGGAAAGACAAAGGTTCGATAGCGGGGAGTATTTCCATAAATTCTGGACTTAAACGTTCTTCAGAGGTTTTCATTTCAGGGCAAATCGGATTTTAAACTTTCTCGGAAGGGAAAACTGCAGAATGATACTCTCAACGTTTGCACATGTAGTATTATGAGTGTTTTATACGGATAACTTCCGGTAACAAGCAAGACAGATAACGGAAACAAGTGAACTTGAGCCAATCAAGTGGAGAATGAGTATCGTGCATCCACTAGTATACTTATCTGTGCACATACATTCAGGATAAAAATGGTAAAAATCATTTTCATGCTTGTTACATTTAACAAGTGATTTTGTTTGTGTTTTAAGTAGTTAACATCTAAATGTGCCCAATTATTTTATTTCAGCATCGTTTTATTTCCAACGGAGAGTCGTACTATACCTACCATTTAACGATAAAGGCATTGTCGATGCCAAAAATGTTTTTTTTGTCCAACTTCTCCTTATTAGTATATATTCCTTGCTCTATGTCGAAATTTATGGGTGTGGTCTTCAGATATTACAATGAGAAAATTATGACATGTTCGACAATTTAAAAAAAACTAATGATCCATAATATATGAACCATAAATAATCCATAAAAATGGTCCATAAGCAAATGGCGAGAAGCAGTCAAGTTTCTTTAATTAATGTCTAATTAAAATAATATATAAAATGCATTGAAATATTTTTTACTTTATTTTATAATGAATAAAATTAAATTATTACAATAGGTTTTGTTTAAAATGAATAATTATTCATTTTATAATGAAGTTTTTTTTTTATTAACTTATGAACTCCTGATGCAGGTTTATTAAGTACAATACATATAACTTAAATAATAATGAAGTATTTGTTTTAGGTACGAATACAACTTGAAAATATTTTGGACTCCATATTAGATCTTTCGTATTGAATTATAAAATGTTGTTGCCACAATCGTAATAAGCTACAATCCACCAGAAAAATGATACCAATATAAGTAAGTCCACAGATTTTTTTACTTTTGAACTCGGTAAAAGTTGAAAAAATAATTAATGGCACACCTATGGTATGACATTTATCACAAAGTAGGATGTACATGAACCTTTAAAACCGTAACGTGCATAATTTTTTAGCTGACTTATCGAAGGAAATCAAACTTTTTATTTTTTATTTCAACTGCTTAGAAAAATAACATACAAATATAATTAGTGACTAATAATTTATTTCTTAAATGAGTAAATGTGCCTAATAACAAATATATAATAATATATTTAATATACAAATATATTAAGTTTTATAAATAACTTTGCCGATAAGGTTAGAATATTTAAAATTTTTGTTTAATTCAATTTATTTAAGGTATTATTTAAAAAAAAAACATTGTAAGATAACGGGATAACAGATTCGATTATTGAGATGTTATGATTATGACTCTGGAGTGACTTCTCCGTCGTGATCTACAGTAAAGATTCTTTTATCCTGTGGGAATATGATGAGCTTGCAGTATTTTTTGCTCGGGCTATACTCGTGCAAAGTAGCATGCTGTGCATATTCCCAGGTCGGGATTTCTAGGCATTTCTTATTTTATGATACGAACAACAAGGCAGTAAGACCTATTACAAAGACTTCCAATCTTTAAATCGTAGCAGGATGTATGTAAAAACTTCGTCTTTAAAAAAAAAATCAAAAACAATTCTAAATTTGCAAATGTTAAAAGCGAAATTTGTGGACTGGTTTTAACTTATTAGTCCCAGAGATACAAATTTTGTTGTTGATTTTAATGTTTCGTTTTCAACAGAAAACTGGATAATTAATAACTTGAAAGTAACCTAGTCATCAATTTTCAAGTATGCTCTTTCGAGTGATGTAACCGAAATTGTATTTAAATGTTTTCTAAAATAAAGAAGGTATCAAATGTGTTTTTTTTTCTCAGTTTTTGGTGCCCATGTGTCTCTTTATCAGTGTACATATAGTACGTGACTGTAATCCCAATTTTTAAGGGTTATGGTGATTTTAGACGAAAAACAAAAATCCTCTTACAATAATTCTGCACAATTCTATTTGCTTTTGATTGAAATCTGGTATAATTTTAATTACATTTTTGATATGAAAAACTTTTATAAAAAAGGAAAGTTTAACTTTTGATGTCTTTGTATTCAAAAGCCGTCAAATTTTGTTTTAAGAAAACATTTATATATAATTTTCACTAAGCCAATTTAAGGATCATACTCAAAAATATCATTAATCCATTTTGCTATTAAGAATGAAGCTCGAAAATCGACAAAAAATATTGACTCGTGCGACTTAATAGGTTAAGTATCTTTGCATAAAAAACGAAATAGTTATTAATTATTTAGAGATTCCAGTTAATATCCAATAAAAAATTAAAATTCATATGCAGAGTAGGAACACTCAGTATCTGAATGTTACATGTATAAGCCACGGTAAAGAGTAGAACGCGCTGTTTTTATTGGCTTACCAGTAACGACCGTTTTTACTTGAATCTCAGTTTATAAGTAGAAAAGGAAATTTCTTGCTTTTAAAAGGCATTTCAAAGTATCGACTGTGAATATTTTCACGGTTTCGCATAAAATGTATATGTATATATGTAAAATCAGGGTTTCTCCATCTTAGTTTTTCAGAAAATGATGCTGCCTTCAACAAAGTTGGACTAATAGACTAACCAAATTACAGAAAGGAAATTCGATTATCCATGTGCACCTTCTGTGATAATCTTGAATGTTCGAACATTTCAAATAGTTGCATGTTGTAGTGATTTAGGCGATTTGGAAAAACTTCCCACCAAAATTGTTTTATGGACTATTTTCATATTTTTTGATGTTATTCTTATCAATATCATAACAAACGTCAACACTGGGCCATATTAGAGCGGCAATTTAAAAACAAATTTCCTAGATATTTTTGTTTTATTTTTTACGATTTACTGAACATTTTTTCAAAAAACAAGATATTTCCGAATCTTTCTTATTCAAAGTTCGTCGATTTTCACAATTTTTTCCCGCGTCTGGGCTTATTTATCATAATTTTCAAAGAAAAATGAAAAATTTATATAAAGTCGCAGTAATTTATAAACCAATACAAAAAAAAATGTCTCAAAGGCTCTAACTTTATTTCTCAAAATTTTCAGAATTTATAGATAAAATTTTAGATTCAACTTACCATATACATTTCATTTGGTAGTTTTTCTGTTTTTGTGGTAAAAAAAAACTGTTTTCAATATTTCAAAAACTCTTAAAATCCGCATCTCTGATTGTTCCTTTTGTGTTTCTTTTTACAATTTTTACTGCTATTTCTTAAATATATCAAGTAACGTACGAAATATACATTAATGTCATCAATACCTAAGATTACGACACCTTCTTTTTTAAAATTATCTGCAAGACTTTTTTATTGTTGCCAGTGGTTTTTCATTTCTTAACAAATTTTCTTAAATGTTATTAGCAAATAATTAACATATTAAGATTTGTGTTTCCCGATAAATAAATAAGTATTACAGTTTATAATAAAAAATATTTTTGCTGCAAATAATTTCACTATAAACGAGCGAATTTTAAGAAAAAAAGGTTCCTTTAGTACAAATAATTTTTGCGTCGTCTTTTTAAAACATTGAGTATTAGAGACACTTATGAATATTCTGTTCTTTTAACAATATATCCAAGAAATAATATTAGAAATAGTTAAAAAAAAAAACTGAAAATCATAAAAATAGTGGAGATTTAAACAAAATGAAATACAGTTTTGATCTCCTTTGAACCAAAACAAAATACCAAATGAAACTTTTATGGTAAGGTAGGGTAAAGTAAGTAGATTACAGATATGATTATCTACAAATCCGGAAAGTTTAAAAAAAATAAGGTGGGGTCCTTAAAAAAAAATATTTTTTTTTGTTATTTTTATAAATGGAACGTTTGCATAGATTTGTTATTCGATGAATGTTTTTAAAAAATATGAAAATGACAACAAAATAAGTCCAGACGCGACTGAAAAATTAGAAAATTGAAGAAATTCCGAGCCATTGAATAAAAAAATTTTGTTTTGTTGACAATATCTTCAGCAATTCCAGAAATTGTTTACAAAAATTTAAAGAAACACGTGTTTCTTACTTTTCAAGTAGAAGAATATATCGTGAAGTTTATTCTTAACGTATCGTAAGTCTGTCTGCATTCTAATTTGTTTTAAGGTGAAAATGTCTTTATTATAGCCAATTTCACCTTAAACAAATGATAATTGAGCCACATTTTAAAGTCAAATTTTACTTCATATTAAAGTCAAATTTCACCTTAATAAAGCCACTGGAATAGGTATTAAATTGTCATATTTAAATATATCTGATGATAATAGAAATTTGTAAATATAATCGGTTTTATAATACACGCTTCTAAAGTGTATCTTAAATGGTTGTATAAATTGAGCTATAGGCAACAACATTAATTCAATAACCAAATACTGCCATTATACGAAACATTCAACTTGAATCCTGTAACGCCAATATTTTAAAAAATTTTGAAGCGATGAATAATGAATTCATAAAATTATAGCAAAACCGTTTTCTACGTTTATTAGGTGTTACTTAGGTTAACCCTTTCAGTCACGAATTTTTCCAGTGATGATTTTTTTCCTTAATTTGGTATACAGGGATTCTGGAGGGTCTGATTACGATCTGGTGTCAGTTTTACAGAAATCAATATGAAGGATCCAATATATGACCAAATTACCGTTTCTCAGAATTTTAGTCGGCCATATTAGATCTGCCATTTTGAATTTTGTAAATCTGATATTTTATTCGTAATCAGCGCCCGTAAAAAACCATATATGCCGAACCTCAAATAATAATAGTTATTAGTTCGTCCTGGCATGAATTTCTTTTGAAAATGATGCTTTTTTGAAAATAATTTCTTATTAACAATAATAATTAGATACAATTGTGCAATATAATTATTCTTTAATAACATTCATTGGAGTCTTAGGAAGGGCAGGAACAAGAAGCCGTAAAGAAATCGTTGACGAACCACTAATAAACGATGAGAAATTGATACCATGTAAGTGGATGTGCCACGTTGTGACTGAAAGCGTTAAAAGCGTAAGAATCGTCACTTTTGTAAGGTGACAATTTTGTATCTCCTTTGAATATGATATTTCTCTACATATAAGTATAGAACTGACGGATTCACTTTAGATAAGTCGAATTTGGTTCAAAATGTAGGCCGAATCTATCTCAAATCATGCACACTCGTTTGACTCAAAATGGATTCGACCAGTATAATGACCATTATTTAAAATCGTTTGTGGTAGTAAATTCAAAAACTCGATAATACATTGCACCGCTCTAAAAACTTAGGATTTCGAGATGTGTAAAGCGAATGAGTTGTTTTAGCCGCATACGCGCAATTTTCGAAAGTTCATCATTCATTGGAGATAGTGTGACGGTGGAATGATGAACGAGCTAAAGGTTGCATGGTTTGATGCGGAACTCTAAGCGAGTCCATCCCGTCTCTGGTTAACCGAGACCCCCCTTATTCGAGGACGTGTTCGAACTCGAAAGATCTCGGCGCCAATATCCTGAATGGATATAGTATAGCCATCCCTAAGTGACATCCTCGACTCATCTTTGGTTCAGAGTCGTATTAGGGCGGAGCGACGTGATGCGAAAGTATCTGGAAATGCAAAATCTGCGGACGGAAATGAGCGGCTGAATGCGCTCTCCTTAGTTTCAAATTTCCTCTCCGCGGCTTTCATTATGGAAGCTAATTTTAGAGTCGTACACGCTCGTTACGCAAATGCTGAAATGATAATTATGCGAAAATTGGAAAGGACTTTTCAAGCTAAATTCCATTTTCAGTTGTGGCCGTCAATTTCATGTAAAAATCCAATTTCTCACATCATTATGAATTGCTTTATATATATCGATTTTTATTTAAAAAACACAATGATTAAATTATTTTAAACTGTTTTTGAAATAAACAGATGACATATAGGATTTTTTTTAGTTGCCAATGATACGTAAGACGTAGTTATGTGCTAGATCGTGATTGATTGTGACGTTATGGTATAACAATTTTTTTCGTTTTGTGGCTTCCATATCGAAAACATTACAAGATGCACAAAAAATGCATTCAACCTTTTTTGCAAAGCGCGAAATTTCTTATAAAAAGGCAAGGGGAGCCCTTGTCGAAAGCCAATTTCGATTCGAATCAGCGTTTCACGATCTACAACCCCAAATCAATCTAAACCCAAATTTTATAAAATCGATGGACAATTTTAAAGTACAGTCCCACATTACGAATTTTGAATGCCAAGTCTCCAATTCTAAAAACACTTCAATACAAAATTTTATAAAAATCGATGGTAATTTTCACATTTCTGACCGACATTATTGATCCGCCATTTTGCATTTTGAACATCGGACAATGGATTCGAAATCTGCGACCCAAAAACCCCTTACTTTGATTTTCAATAAAAAATTGTTCATTTTCAAAAGTAGAGAAAGGTAAAATTTTGGTCATAATGGCTCAGTATTGCAGTCGCCATTTTGAATTTTTCATCGGACATTACATCTTCATAAAGTACAAGTCATTATGCCACAGGATCCAGAAGCGCGATTCGATTGGATGAAGCCTTCATATAGAAAAATAACTTTATGTACGTCTTTTCGGTGCGTAAAGTAAACTTTACGCACTCGATTATACTTTACGCACGAAAAAGCCGTACGTAAACAATATTTCGGCACACGTGTGTGTGTAAAGTTCTTTACGCATACGCCCTTGTATCGAAAACTACCATTTTTTTAAAGTTTGACAGTTTTTTCTGAGTTTTTTCCACTTTAAGACGCCATATTGAGAAAACGGCTAAAGTTATGTGAAAATGGTGGTCTGATTCGAAAAGAACACAATCGAAAACTGTAGGATATGAGGTATCGTGCAATTTCTTTTACTTGTTCTATGAAAACTATCGACATGAAAAATTATACAGACTAATAAAATTTATTTGTTAAGAGAAGTATTTTTATTCAAGAATTTAGCCAAAACTCGATATCCAAACACAACAACACTGGAAAGTACAAAAAAATGGACAAAATATTCAGCGCCGTAACTTTTATTCAAAAAAATACTTATATTTTAAATGGTGCAAAGTAAAAGATATCCATCATTTTGCAGTTCTTTCGTCGGAACGTAAACTGTGAAAATTTTGAAAATTCGAGTGCTATTAAACTACAATCGTATTTTTAAAATCTAGATTATAAAGGTCAAAAGGTAGATTTTAAATCTACAAGTTGCAATATTAGAAGTGAAAAATATGTTTTAGGTTTTACAGAAAACCACTTCTATATTCAGTTAAAAAAAAAATCCTGCATCATTTTAAAATTTAAAAAAACCTGTCACAACATTTAGGCACATACTTAAAAGTGTTGTTACAATTCAATGATGTTTGTTAAATTGGCCTAATATTAAAGTAAGTAATAATGTTAAAAAGGAATATAAATATGTAACGAGTTAAGCCATGCATCTGTTTTACGAAAAAAGACGATGCACGATAACCGATACATTTTCCATATGAAAAGTTTGCGCTAATTCAGGCGTGATTTGAATAAATTCTTTGTGCCTCTAATTACCAGGTAACGTAAATAAGTTTTTTTTTTATTTGAGTAAAGGCAAAAAATTGTAGCTATATGTAAAAACGCCTAATAGCAGATTACCCAGTAGATTTTTTGTTTCTATTGCAAGGAGAGAATTTGTAAACATTCTATATATTCATTAAATTTATAATAATATTACAAGCAGTGAAATTATATTGTTAAAATATTTTAAATTAACTAAAAATTACATTAACATATTGTATATTTTGTTTTCAGATGAACAATTATTCATTTTGAAGCATTAATTCAGAGTTGAAACAATAATCGATAAACATGATACAAGCACAAGTAAACAAATTCTATTACCAAACTTTAAACCCTGAAAAACTATTGAAAATTATTCATACTGATAGGTAGAAAGAAACTTTCTTTAAGATCAAGTGGATCATTACTTAGAAATTCAATTGGCTGACTTTAGGATGTAATAATTTTAAGTGTTTATATTTAAACTGTCTAAAATTAACTTTTAGGGACTAATATCAGTCCGCATAATGCAATTACCGAAAATAAATGTCCGTCCCGTTATATTTACCAAAAGAAGGGGAGCGCCGCTACTTCCACTTCCCTCAGTCGTGTTATGCTCGTGACGTCACAGCAGGCCTTTTCTGAGGTCCCAGCGCGCAAGGTGGGGGAAAAAGAGAGCGTCGAGTGGTAAATATAACGAGACGGGCCCGGGAAAATATTCTGGGACGTAAATATAGCGAGATGCAATTATACTGGGAGTCTACTGTAGATAACTTATTATCTGATATATATAAATGTTTGCTTATGATGTAATTTTAAACGGTTGTGTCTTTTTTGCCCACAGACTTTCAACTCAAAATTAGGATAAAGGCATTTTAAATTATATATTATGATGCTATGCGTATATTAATGGATTGTACAAAAATATAACCTAAAAATGGCGTATAATTATTAACTATACTTGACAATGTTTAAAACTTTTTTCACTAGGTGGTCAAGAAATCATGCTAAAATAGACTCATTAACCTTGATGCAACAGATTATCCTAATAAACCGCCTTGGATTCAAAGTGCAATATTTAGTTAATAGCAAATGACTGTATAAAATCGACTGAGTGTGCAGATTTCTCAAAGTTACCGTAGAAAGTAATAGTGGCGCGAAACTTGAAATTGTCTCGAATTCCCGGAAGTGAAGTCTGTTGCGCAATACAGGCACCGCAGAGCGTCATTGTGATTGTGATTATCCCTTTATGTCGAACGACGTCTTAATGAATGCATGCCAATAAGGGAGTAGCAAGAATGGAGATATAAAAGACAGCTATTCCCTTGAGATGCTGGAGAGAGAGAGAGAGAGAGAGGGAGAGAGGAGCTGATAAAGGGAGGGAGCGAGAGAGGTTAGGGATCGTAAGGATTGTTCGCGCAAAGTGAGTAAAAGCCATTAGAGGGGCGGAGTGCAATTTTTTTTTCGCTGCGTGGCCTCCGCCTACCATTTCTCTCGGCAGTTAACCGTAATTCAAAAAGTTTTGCCGGATTAAAAATGTGACCGGACTCCCAGAGAGGCTTCGCTATTCCCTGCTGCTTTGCTTGTCTCTCGTTACCCCGTTCACTACCCTACCAAACCCCCTTTACCCCTGTTCACCTCGTCACCAAAGTCTTTCTGACGACCTCATGACCCTCGCGCACCTCCTGTCATTTTTCCATAATCCTTAATTCGCCATCTTTTTTTTTCAAATCAGCCTAGAACAATGTTTAATTTTTTTTCTACGGATTTGGATTTATGAATAGCCTTTTTTTATTTGTACTTAAAGTTTGCTATCTGGATGATCGTTTATTTTAAATGAGATTATGACTCTTGTTTTAATCTAAATTAAAATTATTACTGCATTTTGTTTTCATCACGGAAGAGAAAGAAACTACATTATAAATGCGTATAATTGCATGAAAAGATATCATAATTCGTCCCCCATATTCGTGTTTTACTTTTTCCCTATGCCACGGTAAACTCGTGTTTCATTTTTAATCTCCTTTCTGCTAGCATAAATTTGCAATGAATTCATGTAAGTATTACGAGTCGCGCGTCATATCAGTCCTGATAAATTATTTATGATGTGAAGGTTTCGTGCTTCGTACCATTGGGAAAACTCATCCTTTTTTCGAAAAGGTTTGATGTCGTCCTCCGTTCGGCACACTATTTCGATTACCCCGTGGACGTTTAACAAAATCTTTACGTCCAATTTACGACGTTTGTGAAAGTTTCCTTCCAGTCAAGACTTTTCTCGAGGTCTTTCGCGAATCTCGGATACTCAAAATCTTCTATATTTTCGCATTTTCAACACATTTCAAGAGAACTTTCTTACATGATTTGACGTCTCATAAAATCACTCCGCATTTACATTTTATGACGCTTTTATCATAACATCAATTTCTTAGAAATATTTTTGCATATCTAGAAATAATGAAATATCTCAGGAGCGGATAGAATTGAATATAGCGATTAAAAATGTAACATAGCTTTAAAAGACGAAAGTTGCACAAAAAATGTGAAAATATTTCTTTTTCAATTACAGCGTCTAAGATTTATTTCACTGCTACTTTCTAAACAGTTAATTATTTATTTACTGTACCACGGCTTGTGTCAAAGAGTCTTACAAAAGAATTAAAATGGTTAATGTAATAACGGAAACCCAGATAAATGCTAATTCCTCAAAAATTCCATTCACGACGGAACAAAGGGTAAGCGGGATGACAAATTCATTTTCAATCGCCCCGTTTCAACCATGTTTATCTTAACGTCTGGGTCATTTACGAGCCCAGCTAAATCTATTATTTCCACTTTTATCCCGTTGTTATATTTGTCCATGTTCGCGCCCTCTTCAATCCATAATGTCGAGCCCGTAGTTTTCTTTTCATTACATTCAACGCTGTACAGCACTTCATAAGCTGCTTTCCAAAGATCCAAATACAATTCTCTGGTTTGCTACAGCCCTACATTCTTTCTGTACTTCGTGGCCAATAGTAGGTGGCGGTTTGTATATTTTAAATCCAATTTACCAAATTTCTTTTTATACTTTTTTGGGTAAAATATAATTGCGCTTTCCCAAAAATGGTAATTTTAAAAATATATTTTTGGAATAAATAGGTCATTTTAATTTTCAATAGAGAATCGAATTTTATTATGTCGTCGTTGTTATTAAATAAACATTTAGCAATAAGCATTTTCTTGGTGTGACTGCATTAATTTGAATTGTAAATAAAGGAGATAAACATAAACAAACGTTCTGGTATGACTTACACATAACCGGATATCAAATGTTTAACCAATGGGGGGGAGGGGGGGGGGAGGAATTTCATTCGCTATTGAGATTTACAATGACATATTTATACACACATAGCGAAATTCCTAGAAAATACACCATGGGTATATACGTAGACTTTTTCCAAGAGACCCAACGCAAAATGCGATGGATGTCATGTAAAGGAGCAAATAACTCAAGTAAACAACCAATACAGCGTTGTACAAAAATATTATGAACCGAATGTATGCTACAATCACTCGAAATTTGTGAAGAAAATAATATGAAGCTGCAGTAATCCCTCACTGTTAAGTCTGGCGTCTTTGCAGTTGAAGGTGACCTATTGTCTAAACAATCGGCAGTTTTCTCCGTGCAGGTATCTTAAGATTTATACAAAACGATTTTGGAAATCTCTACTCTAAATGCATGTCACTACTCAAGTTTTCTACCCAAAAATTCTAAATTGTGAATGCATTTATAGAATTGCAAGTTAATTAAATACATGCGTCCAGGGTACGGATGTTGGATCCTTGCTGATAAGCACAATCAACAGCTAATGACTTTGGAATCCTATAATTTTTTAAATACATTTTGAATAGCTTATAACCAATTAATGCACATCGTAAAAAATAGTTAATGAGTCGTGCAATCACTAAATAACATTCATGTGAAATAAATATTATATTACATGGTGATTTAAAGTGATATGACATTTAATGTAAGATCAATGTCCACTAAAACATTAAATTTAATTTGATAGACTAATATCCGACTTAAATCTATCTTAATATGCAGGACCGTAAGTTTTAAAGTAATTTTGCAATAAGTTTAAGGCAAACCTAAATGTAATTTAGTGTGATTGTTCATTAAATTTCAATGACTTTTAAGAATGTAAAATGCAAATGATTGTGCATGACTTATAATGTGCCACTGCGAATAATATTCAATTACATGTACATGAAATTTCAAAAAACAAAAAATATATTTGCCAGATGTATGTACAGAAGACTCTCCTTATTTTAAAAACTAGGGAACAACAAGACACAAATTATCAATCAGCATTTTGTTTCAAAACTCTTTACACCGTGGATAAAATTGGATGAATTAACATTGCTCAGAGATTTGCCAAAAAGTTCTACAATTACTTTCAGCAAAATTAATCAAAATATTTATGAAATGAATATGGTACAGAGTGTGACGCATATCAAATGCAAAGTTAGAGAACACGGATTACATTCCTTAACGTATGTTGTGTACGTTTTCCGGTTGTTATTATTTTCATTGTACTCGATTCTTGGAAAAGTATGTTCCTTGCTATTCAATTAGAAGAAAATAATCAGTTTCCCTGCTAATGTTTGCTTATTACGGATTGCTCGTTTACATTTCGTGAGTTTGGTGATAAGATCACTCCTTTTAGTCCATTTAGCATTATTAACGTTTTCTGTCGGGAGTGACCATAGACGCGGATTAAATTATATGATGCATTTCAGGAAAATTATAAAGGAAATCTATGAATCCGTGTGGAACTTACAAATTCCTACGAAATAATTAATGACAATGTTAACGAAAACAACTGCAATAAACATTGATGATTGAGGATGAGGATGATGTGTAAGGTACTAATGTTAATGAGGAGGACAATGGTGATGAGGAGGATGACGATGATACCCTCGTATTAAAACTGATGCACAAAGTAATCATGTTAAATATAAAAATCGTGTAAAATATTTTTTCCTATAGTTATAATTTAACGCTTACAAATGAATATTAATTAGATAGAAACTGCATAACGAGTGTCCAGACAACGTTTAGATTCTCGTAAAAAATACCTAAATCGACTACAAACTGCTTAAAAATTGTTGGTGGATTATTCGTAGGTTATTTGTGGTAAATATTTTCACTTCTTTTTTGCAGAAACAGAGCAGAAACTTCCACAATTTATCTTAAAAAAAATCAAAATACAATCCATGATTCTGTTACCTTTTGAATTGAAAACTGGTCACATCTTATTACTCACAAACGGGCCAATGCTCGTTTCATAACCAAAACTGGCCATATTTACATCAAATTTTTGCAAGGACTACTCTACATTAAATTGAATTTATACGGTGAATTTTCCATGCGGTGGCAGCGATCTAGTTTATGGAGGTTATTATTTTTTGGGAAAGTATGGGAATTTCCAATGGATTTTCCTTACAGTTTGGTGCTATAAAAAATAATTTTCAAACTTTAAAAAGAATGCAATATCTAACGTAAAACAATACACAAGTGTCCAAAAAAGCTATAAATTTGAACGTTAATGAACACCATAATATAAGATTTTTAATTTTTGAGAAAAATATGATTCCAAACCAAATTGAAGTCTTATTTGATAAATTGCCGACAATACGGATGGATCTTAAATCAAATGTCAGATCAGTATTTGCACATAAAACAACTTTAACTAGGATTTTACAAATCAGATTATTTTTGTAAAAATCGTAGACATACATAATGTTTCATCGTTTGTATTTGTTGAGAAAAGTATGTCGAGTTCATGAGATATGAAAAATTAATTACTCGCATTGTATACGAGTGATTTTTAAATGATTTTTTAAATGAATTCATACTACAATATTATTATGTTTGTTTTAATATTATATCTCGAACAAAATAACTCGAACAAAAATAGAATGCGACCCATTAATAGGGAATTATTTGAAATCTACTAGGGATATTTTTTGATTATTCTGAAAAGTTCTGTATAATAAATATCGCATTTTCCACTTTTTGCGATCCACTTTTACTTGCATTTCTCGATATTATTCGCACCCATTTTCAATTGTTTTATAAATTGAAATAGTTAGTAGCTCAACAACTTCATAATCAATCTAAATATTGGATTAAAAAAATAATTAATATTGATTTATTGTTCAATTTATCAGCAGAAATATTTATTTTATTAAAATTCCCTCTGTAAAATTTCTTTGTCAAACGCCAAATTATATACAAAATACAGAAATAAAATTGTAATATTCAGCTGCATGTTTCCATGTGAATTCATATTCATATTAATTCAATAAAAAGTGTTCATGCAAAATAATGATCAGTGGATATTTATACATCATTAAACGATGATTTCGAGGATAGAGATATCGAATTATTTATTTCGATAACAATATTGTTACAAATTATGGAAAAAATAAAAATATATTATGGAAATATTACATACCATATTGTTGAATACCAAATATGTAGAAATAATTGCATTTAAATAATAATCGCAGAGATGGTATATTAAACGTGAATAAAAATAATAATAAAATCTCAAATGTCGTTTGCGAATGGAAATTTCACCAATGTTAAAAAGTACGTATTATTCGAGCTTTTATCATTTACCGATATTTGATTCACTGCTTGGTGTTAAAATACGAAATATCTTATTATTACTACAGTTCATAATCATTAAAAATTAAAACATATTCATATTTGTTTATAACATAAACCGTTCCATAGGTTGTGTTCGATGGGTCACTAAATTATTCAATTCCGTCTAGACAAGTGACGTGGATAATATAGTTATAAAGCGTAATAAAATGGTTGACAATATTATATACACTACATTGTTAAGATATAATCGTTTTGAATGTAAACCGCTTGATGGATTTAAACGTGGTTGTCACGAAATTATTCGCTTTAATAACGCGAATGATGCGGGCTATGTAACAGTAAAAAAAAATAAAACCGATACGTTAACTAAATTGCGTGGAATGTAAAGAATTCGATGGGTTTAGTTGTGTACGGTAATGTTATTTGTTTTGATATTTACTGTTTTACTCGTAATGTTCGTGAGATTGAGGTGTGGGGCATTTTTTGTTTTTGAACTTGAACTGTTTCAAAATCACAATACTCTGAAAGGTTATTTTAGTTTCATACTGATGACAGCTATCAGTTTATTCTTTTTAACTAAACTAATAGCTGTTTTCTGTTAATTTGAGTGTCGCAAAAAAAAATTCATTTTTTTGGATAGAACATTATGTATATATTTCTAAATAAAAACAATAACAATTTTGCTTTTGTAATTATTTTTCATTCAATATGGAAAATGAGCAACTTGATATAAATAATCTCTTTGAAAAGTAAAAGCTTGTCGAATTGCAATTTGATGCACATCGGTGGAAATCGACAAAATAAGAACGACAAAATTCATAAAACTGTCGAACCTACTGTAAAATTTCATTGAATATTAAAAAAATTCACTCACGCTCAGAAATCGTGTTTTTTTAAAGAATTCCGGTTGAAAATGGAAGTTGCATCGACAAATAATTTGGAAACTTGGTATCAACCGAACGTCAAAATTCTGCAATATGACAAAAGATAGCGCTGACTCCCCATGTTTCATAATTTTTCAATATCTCCTGATTAATTAAAATCCCAAAATACAAGACGATTTATAAACATTTAACTCGTTGATACAGTACTCTATCGGCCCAGGTTGACCCGTTTTTTAAATCGATTTAGAGTCAACTCGAACGAAATCTGTCAATATTCGGTGGAATTAAAGTCGACATAACATATAAAAAATCAATCGGTCAATTGTCGGTCAATATTCGGTCAATTTTTTGCACAAATCGATCGTCGAAATTAAATTTTGGGTCAACTTCTGGTCTACATAAGAAATCAACCGAGTGTTGACACAGTCAAAAAACCATTATTCGGTCAATCTGCGGTCAACTTCCTAAAAGTCAACTGAAAATCGATCAATTAAATTTTTGGTTAACTTACGGTCGAATTTTACTAAATCGATCGATTGTAGACTCAATCAAGAAACCGTTGTACAGTCAATTTTTCGACCCATCGTAAAAGTCAACTAAAAATTGACTGATGAAAGTTTGGTGTAGACAATAAAAAAGTACCTTTTAGTCGGTTACATAACAATTACTCTTTCATATACGACATTATATGTTTTCGTCGTTCGGTCAATTTTATGTTAACCTAAAATGTCTCCGGCCCTTGGTCAATTTTTGATGAATTTTGAGTGAATTCTTTGCACAAATCGACCGTCGAATTTCGGTCGACTCGGGCCAATAGGGTAGTGTGTTAAAAAATTCAAAAGAGCAGTTTTGAAGAATTCTATGATATGCCGGTTTCAAAAAAAAAAAGAATCGTAAATAATTACTCCAATTGCTTATATATTCTCCGATAACCACACCAATCGACGAATCTGGAAATTTTGAATGAGGTGTGGACTATATTATTTTCGATGCCATTTTGAGTTGTAGACTTGATTTTAAGCCAGTAAAATTGGGGGTGCACCTCAAAAACCCGACAAATCACAAAACAGACATATCAGAAATCCGACATTTCAAAAAACAGAAATTATAAAAACAGAAATTAAAAAACCAGACATTTGAAAATGTACATATTCTGAAAGTGTAATTATTGATTGACCTCTAAATGTACTTAATAAATAATTCGGGGTTGAGCTTCAAGCGACTTGGAAATACCTTTTGGTCAAACATTTTTTGTCTTTGAAACAACCTTCCAGTGAGACCTCAAAGACGGCACCCTGAGATTATTTTTTTATGTAGTAAACACACCAATCCGAGGTGTATTTTGAAATCTCGGATTTTTTAATGTATATTTTTGTAAATGTCTGGTTTTTAAGGTGCGCCCTAAAATGGGTACACCTGCCTTAGCATAGTTTTGTCCAACGAGTTCCTGAAACGTAAACGAAAAAATTAATGTTGAAACTAATATAGAAAGGAACTCAATTAAGATTGAAAAATTGTATTTTTACATTGCACGTGACCTAGTTGCTTACTAACAAACCATCAGAGATTATTTATTTTTCTTCATTACTTTTTCCAGTCGCCAATTTTGTTTTAAATTATTTTTAGCGATTGATGGTATTTAAATTTATTTATTTTTTTTTATAAAAAAAATATATGACCAGTAATTCAACGTCGGGTTGAAATTCGAAAAAAAATCTCTAGATTGCATGGAAATCGAAAAAGGAAATCCAGTTTCCGCTCCAGTATTCGATGCCCAGTCATAGGGGAGCTAAGGCCGAAGCTTCGCACAAGATGAAAATACGAGGCTTTTGTTCGACTTTCGCCGGTCTTATATTCCGCTAGGTTACTGCACAATTGAAAGCGCCAGGACGCCAGCCGTTTACTGGTTCCTTGCCCAGCGATCGATACCAATTCGCATTCTTCGGCTCGCTTAGTTCATTTATTTTAATTGAATTTTCCCGTTGTAGGAGGAAGTGCTACTTGGACGCCCCGAGTTTACCCAGATGAGGCAGTCGCAAGGTAAGAAATGTTGTGCAACGAATGGCGCTTCTTCCGAGGGTATATAAGTGGATTTGCGCAATGGATGTAAGGAAGACACGAGGTATTTGCTCAAGTAAATAAGTTAGGTCGGGGCGATTTGCCGTTCTGGGTTAAGTTTACTCTGATTCTCTGCCATGAAAATCCCCGACTATTCACAATCTGTCGAAATAAATTCTTTAGCGAAGATGATTTTTTTTATGTCAATTAAATTATGACGAAGAAAATGAAGAAATATGACTTTTTACATGTTCAGATTACGCTCCTAAAATAAACGTAATAAATTATTATTATTGTAGTAAATGTGATTGCTTTTTAGTATATTAAATATTATGTCCTAACCTTTAAATTTAAAAAAGAGAGTATTTTACACTGTGTTAGTTCTGATGATCACCAGACTTCAAAAAGTAAATACGAATGTCAATAAAAATGTTGTACAGCGTAAAAACAAGTACTAGTTTATCTAAAGTGTGGAGCGTTGGCTGCGATTTTCTGTCATAAAAATCCAAGTTTGATATAAAAAGACGAAAGAATCGTCGATAACGCTGGACAACGAGAAATTGCGCCGGAGATGAAATTGTGTGTTTCTGATGAAACTATTTTTCGCTTCGATCTGAAATCCGTTTAGGGAGTTTCCCGATCACCCTTCGCCGACTTGTTTCGTTCTAAAACGCGTTTTTCTCCGTTCCAAAAAGAAGCCGATAATAAAATGTAGGTTGTCGCAAAAAACAAAAGTGAAAATAGTATTTTAAATGACGTGACTTATAAATAAAAATATCAGGAATATCGATTTTTGGAGCGTAAAACACTGGCCTCTTCAATTCAATCAGTTGAAAATTAAACGCCAGCATCCGCAACGAAACGAAACGAGGAGACCACGTGCTTTTCTCTTTTATCGGAATAGGAATCGAAGGCAGGCACAGTGTCCTCCTATTCGCTCGGATGCTCGATAACGACTGGCCTCTCGCATCGGACGTTTCCCTAATTACCCTGCCCGTAATCGCCAGTGAAATCAATTACGCGTCTCATTTGTCGCACTCGCACTTTTCCGGCGTCCCTTAACTTTTCCATTCAATGGGACGACCCAGTCCTATTCTTCCCAATTCCTATGGAATTCGGTAGATTAATGCGGCAAAAAAGGCACCTCTTAATTTTATAATTTTTACCGCTGGCCCCAATTAATTGTGCCAAGTACCGGGAAGCTCCTTTGTGAACAGAGGTTTTGCTTTTTATAACGCGAGTTCGATTTTTATGGCCACCCGGTTTTGGCACATATGAAAAAGATTCCGTTGGTCCTAATTTAAGGAATTTTACCGTTAGACACATTATCTAATTGTTATGTAAATGATCTAAAGCTTTGCGTGGGACAATCCACACAATTTCGATTTTTCGAATGAAAAATGTAATTGAAATTATAAGAGAAACTGATACAAATAATCCACGAGTCCGACTTTCCATGGTTGAGGTGTTTATCTACAATTCATTAAGCTAATTTTTGAACCTCTTACAACAAGGCTCTGTGTCAGATCTCAATCCGATTCGGTTCAAATTTGGTATATAGTAACGTGTTCATTACACAGCCACACAAACAAAAAATGTTTGTTCCGGCCTGGGTATCTCACCATGTACAGTGTTTATTTTTCGGTGGCTGAATTCGAATTCGAGGTCGGTTTAACCCCAGCATGTCATGGTTTGCCCATAACCTCAAAAAACACCCGAAAATCAACTAACAAATTTTTTCTTCGACTTGGGGTTTTGCTGTAGGGAAGGCTGGGTAAAGTGGCGTGGGTTTTTTCTGTGTATCATATCTCTCCTTGAACTTCTTATTTAGGATGATGCAAAGTATCATTTGATGAGTAATTTCATAGTCAAATCAAATTAAAAAACTTAAAAACCACGGGGCGAAGTGGCGAATCCTTATTTTTAGAGGTCTATTTGAGACTACTATCATAAAATTTAGTGCAAGTCGTAATCTTTTAAGTTATTATTGTTCGTTGTAATAAAAATAAAATTTCCACTTTGGTGGAATGAACCTTTGCAGATATATCAAAGTTTTCAACAACATTAAGAAAAGAAATCGCACCCTCGGAAGCTTTGAATACTCGTATTATATCAGGATCACATATTTTAACTTCGTCTTACTCAATGCATTCAAAGGAAATTCTAAATTACTAAAATAATCACGAAATAGAGACATCCGGGAAAAAATTTCGCCGCTTCTCCCCAAAGTATCATTTGGACTTCCAGGTACGATATTTCATTATAAATACAAAAAAAGGAACAATTCATATTTTATAAATAAGTCCAAAAAATATACTTTTAGAATAAATATATAAATAATGATTATTAAACTGCCAAAATGAAAATATTGACCAACCTGAGAACAAAGAACAGGAAAATGTCTTGAAAATTTCGTTTAAAAATTACATTTCTCGCTCCCAATGGTAGATAAGAGAACAAAAAATGAAATATCATGCCTCAAATGTGAAAAATGGTGTAAACAAAGAAACCACATATGACATTTTACAATCAGTATGATCATAATGGAAATATGTGAGATTCGCCACTTCGCCCCGATCGCCGCTTCGGCCCGTCTTCCCCTATTTAATTTATGCTTATAGGCAGGCTGAATCCGAATCCAAAATCGGTTTGACGCGGACAAGTCATTTTTTTTAACATAACCTCAAAAAAGACTCCAAAATCAATTAAAACTATTAATCCTGATGATCCCAAACTTTATTATTTTTAATTTTAAACCTAAAACCTGGCAACTCATCGATTACCGAGAGCATCGGGTTTAACAGTTTTGATTGATTTTAGAATCTTATTTTGAGGTTATGGTAATAAAAGCGACCCAAAAAAACATACAATATACATAGCGACATACTTAGGCAGAAACAAATTTTTTGTGCGGCTGTGTTATTGATAAAAGTCAGCTATTCAACTTATTGGTGCAATAAACTATAAAAAACCAAATGATGACTTTTATTTATTAAAACAAGATGGTGTCTTTTAAATTAAAGTTAATTGCAACTTAATTAACATGTAAAAGAGTATATTATATAAGTAGATTTATATAGTTGTATACACAATTTATGAGTCATATATTAGAAATCTAATTGGTATAGTTGGAATGTAATTGGTAGTATATTCAGTCTCAGATATCTATTATGATTCAGCGATATCAAAAACTTACTAATACAATAAATCATAAATAAAATCATAATAATAATCTTCCTTGGCATTGAATCCGTCATTTTTAACCTATTTCAAGCCCATTATTTTCGAAATATCGTTGGCCATATTGGATCAATCACTTTGACTTTTGAAATCTAACACATTTTTTGTATTCGACTATCTCAAAAACATACGAGTACAGGTTTTATGTCGAATTCAAACAGGTTTTCAATGGACAATGCTTTCAATGAAATGTACTAATGCTTGAGGTAGTTAATGTAACAAAATTCTGAAAATTGCATAGAATAAACAGAAAGTCAAATGAACTAGAATAGTATGAATTTATCATTTTGGTTAGGATATCCAAAATTGTAAGAACACATTGTAAGCCATGTAGAACTGTAAAGGTTTATATTACAGGTAAAGCAGGATACAAGTGTTAGCTATGATAATAAGTAAAAGCGTATTTTACGCCCTCGGTAACGAAAACAACTAGTGTACTACTGCAGATTTTGCACTACTTTCCCGTATATTCTAATTGTTTATATTATACAGCAGCCTTTTTTTATACTCGATTATGATCGCTATCTATTGTAAATATTTTTATTAAATAAAGTGAAGATTTCATAAAATGTTGGGTTATATATTTTTATACATTCAAAATACGTAATGATTCTTACATAAAAAATGAAGCAATAATATAATAAAGTATGTGACAGTTCATTTTCAGTTGAAGTAATAATGGTTCGTATTTATAGAATAAAAGTAAAAAAGTTCATATACCACTTATATGAAGAAAGTATCAGATTTATAAACCCCATTAACTGAAACGATACAAAATCGTTCAGATTTATCTAGAGAAAACGAATCTGTCTAAGAATAGATAACATCTTTATATTGGAAACCGATGACAATTTGTACTTCTTAGGAGTAATTTATGTGGCGGATAAGGTATGAATAATAGTCGATTTTTGCCGCTTTCACGAATAGAAAATTACTGAAGCATTATATTTTTATAAATTCTTTGAATTGAGTGGTTGATTTATGATAAATTTGAATATGAGATTGATTGAGAATTTAAGCGAAGTGCTTTTCGTTATGAGAATAAATATGGGGGAATACATGTTAATATACGGGAACATTAATTTCGTAAAAGCTCACATATGCTAAGATTATTTCGGTATGCTAGTGGCAATATCGAAAATGCAATATGTTTGCGAGAACGTGATATTAAAATTTTTTACTTTAACCCGCACCCACGAAATGAATACCTCTTCAGATTCTTTAAGCAGTAACGAGTGTTGCAATAAATCAACCTGTAGCGCTCAAGCGGAATTTTCTGCTATACTTTTTAAATTGTGTCTACTATTATCATAACCCAGATTAGAGGCAAATATATAAGATAATACTAATCATTTAATATAATATTTAAATTGGTTCAGAAATAACCATAATAAAAGGGTTATTAGCATAATTATTATTAGAGTTTTAAGGACTCATATTAAATCGTATTTTAGAAAAAGAGGATTAAAAATAAACAATTCGAACCTAACACAAACAACTGCAAATGTTAATGTCTCTATTTATTATTTTATATTAATCGCCAGTTTATTTCAAAATTAATTATTAATGACTTTTATGACATGTTGCTTTAAATCCAGCTATATTAAGGATCGTGATAAGCAATGCAAGGGAGGAGTATTATTCATCAAACTAATAAAACGTAGAGCTTTGATCTTTTTATACCTAGAAATTAAATATGAGGAAAGTTTTTAAAATTAATAGTAACCCTAGTAGAAATCATTTTCTAAATATCGGACTTTTATCTGACGTCAGAGCTAGTTACAAACCGACTTCTACCAGGGAATGCATAAAAGCTTTAACAATAATCAATTTCAATTATATTTTACAAAAAGTTTTCTTTCTATAATATCTATTAAATGATTACTTTTATCAAGTAATTTCAATAAAACGAATGCTACAGTTTTGAAATGACGTTATTTTATAAGCTGAATGCTGTACGAAAATTGTTAAGTTTTTATAAATACAGCCAACTGTTTTTCAATTAATTAATTAAATTGTTATCAACAAAATTGTTTTTTAGTACAAGACTGTAGTTTATGTTTCTTGAAAATAAAATAATAAAAGTTTAGGTGCACTATTGTTGAGTACAATATATAAGAAAATAATCTATTGTTACTTAAAACTAATAAATAAATTTTGAATATTTAAATAAAAAATATCCATTAGAGTTATATTATTTTTTAAATAAGTACAGGTATAATATTTTGTACTATTAAAGGTCCTACCTAGGAAATTTTAACATAAATTTAGTGAAATATCCATTTTAACTGTGATCATTTATAGGCTTGAAATCAATGTAAATATGTAAAAACTAATAAACATTTTTCGCTTTCGAAATTTTGTGACCTCCATGTTTTGAAATTTTGTGACAATAATATGTTTTTGCATCTTGTAATGTTTCAAAATATTTTTAACTTTCTGATTTTTGTTCTTTGGTCTGCTTCGAGATTTTAAAAAATCATACAAATAAGAAAACTATGTAATACGCATTGCAATTTTAATTTTTTTTTCAAATAATAGATTTATTTGAAAGAAAAACTTGAATAAATAACAAAACAGCTTTGCGAATATGAGATAACCCAAACATAGGAAGTGTATAATTTGAAGCTAAGAACTTTTTTTTTAATGTTTAGTGAATAGCTCTGTAATATTGTTTTTTAATAGTTTCCATTAGTGGGTCATAAAAAAATGAGTTCTCTGAATGTATTTACGGCTCCAGAACTCGTGGGACGTAATGGCTGGTCATTCTGACATGAACTTAAATCCTGTAGTAAAGCAACCATAATTTTAATCCTTTATTGCCTTGTAGCCATTAACTGTAAGATTTATTACAGACGTTTCTAATTTGATAAATCTTGCAAGACAGCTGTCCGTTTCATTTAATTGCATTATTATTTGCATTATAAGTAAAGAGACAAGCGTGTTTAAGTTACATTATATCAATAAAAAAATTTACATTGTTAATAGTCAAAAAACCGAATTTCAACAAGCCGAAACATTGAAAAATTGACATTTAAAAAGCCGACACTCAAAAAACGATGACTGTTAAAACCAATGAGTCATAACGCTGTAATATTCATGAAAACAACGTCAGCTTTTTAAATGTCGATTTTTCAATGTTTCTGCTTTTTGAAATTCGGTTTTTTACACGTACCCAAGGTCTCAATTGTATATTTTAAACCTCCTCCCCTAATAATGACCACTAGAAAAGAATAGGACTTACGGTAACACATACTAGAAATCTGCAGAATTAACATTTTGACTTCAAACATGTAAAAAGTTTTAATCGACTATCCCAAAATCGGAACATAAAAATCGATACAATTACATCATTTTGTTCAAAAACACTTTGATATGAAACTCTATAACATGAAATATTATAAAATTAAAAGAATATTACGAGAGATTTTTTTAATTATTTTCATTCAATGACTCATTTACTTCAAATAATTAGAAAAGTCACGAATTCATCGTCGAACAATTAGATTTCAAACGACGAACTTGATATTTTTGCTTTCATTGCTATATTGAATTCCACTGTAGGAAAGAATTTTAATTGCAACTCCCTTCTTTCATTCAGAAAATCTGACAATAATGAATTGGTTTCGTTAACGACATTTTCCCCGTTTATAAGATGATCTTCAGTAAAAAATTATATATCACGTAGTGATACCATATTCATTAAATATGTTAGAAGGATCAATATATTTAAGAACGATAAAAAGTCGAACATCAGTAAAAATATTCGGCTACGTCAAAGATAATAAAACATAGTTTAAAATGAAAGGAGGACGAAAATGAACTATGACGGATAATTCCTTTGTATGTTACAGGATTCACAATAAAATATGATCGTCGATTATCACTGAGTGACAAAATTTTACTTTTTCGATTACTTTGACAATCGCAGTATCATTTCCAAACGGATTTTTTGTGCTGAAGATGATGGCACTAGCACAATTTTCCTATCACGTCCCGTTTTCGAGAAAATTGAGGTTAAATGTATCAAAATGTGAATTTTTGGTCTTATCATGCTTTATATTATGGCAAAACAGTGAACCTCACTATTCTTAAAAAATGGGACATGACAGGAAAATTCTCTTCTTAAAAATAAATTATCTTTTGTGAAATGTGACCAAAATCCGTGTTTAGCATTAGATCTCTCGAAAATGCGACGTGAATTAGGGAATTTTTTCTAGCGCCATTTTTCTAGCGAAAAATACGTTTGGAAATTATACTACAATAGAACAAATAAGCGAATGACGTAAATAAAATGTAATTCATAGTTTTGAGATGCGACAATTCAACTATTGCAATTATCAATATTAAACTGCTAATTTAACAATTGAGTTTTCATTCTTTTTATCATATCATTTGTTGGCTATATTTAAAGAACCCGGTATTCTGGTACTCCAATATATACCGAAAGATATTTGGTTAAGCAAATAATTTAGCTAAAACAGATATTTTCTTAAGCTTATCTCGATTATAAAGATGTAAATAAATGGAAAAACGTGGTATCGTTACAAAGAAAATGATTTTGGATTTTTAAGAAATGAAATTGAATTAAAATTAGTTTAAAACAGAATAAAGCTTTCAATAGTGGTTAATTGGAAAGTCGTGATATGTACAGAAATATGCAAAGGGTGAATTCATCTATATTTCGAATACTTGTGCATTCTGAACGTCTTAACACTTTACAAATATCATTCCAGAATAAATGTCTTAAAATACTTGTCCTGAATCAAAAATGGCTAAAAATGTCAGTCACCGATCGTGTGTTGCAATCTGTGCTTTAAACTTACAAGATATACTATTTGTAAAATTATATTTCTTAAAAAATAGTATTCTTCGAAGTTTAGAATATTTGTTTTAATTTCACATAATTTTGTTGTAAAATTAAACATGCTATTTTTGGTTATTATATAGTTCTTATGGTGCAATCCGAAGACACAATATCATTTCTTCTACAATCTCAAACAGCAAAAAGACATTTTTAAGAGCCCTATAAATAGTGTAAGATATCTTAGTGTAAGAAGCTCTTTAGCTTTAAAAGAAGATTTTAAGAGCTCTACATGACCTCCCAAATATGAGGTCTTGGAAAAGGGCTCTTATTTCAGAGCTCTGACACATAAAGTAAATAATATAAATAAAAAGAAAATTCCTGAGAATTATAGTTATATTTTTGTACCTTAATTATTTGTATAATAAATTTTATCTGAGTTACTTTTTATTGTTTGTATAATTACATATTGGACGGTGATTACATTCAATACAATGGTGATTATGTAATAATAGTACAAACTTGATAACCCTGCGAAATATCGTAAAGCACTTATCCTTTCATTACAGTTATATCATTCATCAATCTGCATATGATGTAAATATCGTGCGATTTCATTTTCGGATTCAATGGCCACCCAGTGTCTTTGGAAGAAAGACATATCTAAATTCTAAGTATTTTTTTTCCTAAACAAGAATTGGTCCAAAACAAGATAGATTTAAGACCTCAAACATAAGCCCTCTTCGAGATTACTATGTTAAGTATCTAAGTCCTAAGTAAACCATCTTTAAGATGTCGTTTCATAGATAAACATATAATCTATTGCGTTCATGTTTTCTAAAGTCACGACAATTTAATACTGATTAAATTCTCATGCATATTATCGCTGTGTATGAAATAGAGTGCATTGTAATGAAAACGAAAAATACACACTGTGCAATGTCTCTTAACACTCATTCCACTTATGTATCGAGCATTACCTTCAAATTATGGTTTACACCCTTAGTGCTTCAAAGAAAGTCACTGAAAAGAAAATCTGTTCTTTAGTAACACTCAGAAAAGTGTATCTTTTACCTGTTACTATTGTATTTTAAAATGACGTGTTGTAGCCCTTGAAACAAATATTGGAACTTATCGAATTCTGTTAGCATTTGTTTATGAAAAAAGCGGTCTTGCTGGTCTAAACTCGGACAAATCTAAAATCCAACAAGTTAAGAAATAGAAAGTCAAATAAACGGACAATCGAAAAGCCGATTGTCAAGACACAGTGATTGACAGTCCAGTAGCCGACACATAAAAAAATAGACGTCGACAAGCGGACATTTTTCAAAGTCTGTTTTTTGACAGTCGGCTTTTTGATTTGTCAGTTTTTCGATCCGCACCCGTCCCTGTATATAAAAGACTGCGTTTTACGATGAATAATCATTCTAGTACTAGGTAAAACATACTTTTCTGGTAGAAAGATTAAAATGCTTGACAAATATTTCAGCGTAAAATCATTCAGAATCTTAAATAATAAATCGAATTAAATTTTTACAATACATTTTAAATAATAGTTATAAATGGAATATATGAAACTGCCCCGATGCAATGAAATTGTTTTGAGAAGGATGAAAGTTAATAGGAATGAGATAAAACATTGATAAAAAAAGTCCATATCCAATGTTAAGATGTCAGGAAAAATATTTTATTGGAATTACTAAACAATAGATATTATATAGCTTTCATAGACAGAATACGATTTCACTTGAGAAATGAATATACTGGGAAATCGCGAAGCTTTTAAAAAGGCGTATCCAGCATTCTTACCATCATATATGAAAAGAAACACAGGGATCGCTAGCCGATTTTTTGCGAGCTCTGCTGAATCTGGAAATTATTTCTGTACCAGCGTAGGGAAATATTGACAATCGATTATCGACTAATAGTACAAATACGTTTCTCTAAGCTTCTTCTGGAGGTGGGTCGTAGGTGGGGGAATCGGAATAGAGGTTTATTGGAATCGCAGGAATATTACGGCTTCATCTGAAGGGTCGGAACTATCGAAACGTCGGACACAGAACGCGTAATTACTCCGAAGAAAAGGGTTCAATATTCGAAAAGGCGAGGATGCGGATTGGAACGGCTATACGGATGCAGTGCTAGGCGACTTTTGCGCCCTCAAAGATCCAACGAAGAAAAACGGAAAACAAGCAGAGGGATGAAGCATATTTCAGTCCGCCAGCTTCTTGTCCCACATTTTACAAAATGGAGAGCAGGAAATAAAGTGATAACTCGAAAAAAAGCGGATTAAAAATGTCTTTTGCTCGGAAATCCGACGTCGGATATGTAAACACAAATATTTGCGTATTTATTCCAGTCTTCGATTTTTTCGAGTATTTGTCATTCGTCATACTACAAATAAACAAATATTTTTATTACCAGGTTTATTATGTTCAAAAACAAATTAAAAAGGGAAATGTCCATCAAAGAGACTCTTTAAATTTAAACCGTTCTGAGGTCCATGATTTTTTGTTTGAAACATATGCCAAAGTATTTTTATAACAAGCTTGTAAATTGCAATTTTTGAAGTTTTTGTTTGTTCGGTGATTATATAGATGATTATAGATATAAGAATCCAAAATATCAATTCCAATATGGCGGAACATTTCATCAAAAACACTATTTTTCACTGTTTTTGCTTACAGAATTGAGCATGGACTTAGAAAGTCCATTTGCTTACAGAATTGATCATGGACTTTAATATATTTAAAATACCCAAATACAAATTTTGATGTGACTTTTAATATTTCAAACTTTATGGTCTGTCAAACTGGTTCTTTCGTTTTAAATCTATCGTCATCTATGTAATCACGGTTCCTATAAAAGCATCAAAAAGAGATATGTAGGTGATTTTATTTATTCAAAAAAGTTATATGTCAAACTGAGCTAGAAAATCGTTATTTTTAGTCCTCGGTAATTTCAGAACAATGTCTTCATCACACTTTTTAAAGAAAAATTTTATATAGACTACTTGGGAAATATCGAAAATTAAATACTAAAAAATGGGTTAAAAACAGGTGTTTATAGTACCATTTTTTATTAAATGTATGGAATAGATTTGATAAATTAAACTCACAATAATCTTGACGATGACTATTACTTACCTTATAGCACATTTTTATTATATTTAGGGAATTTTAACGAAGTTTATTATGAAATTTCATGGAAATATTGTTCTGTAAACGTTTATTATATTTTCAAGATTTCTATTGACCAAAAAGAAATTTTTATAGAATGATAAAATGAATGATACTATTAATCCTTGAGGGAATGGAATAGAATCAAATTAGAACACATTATCGTCATCGAATACTACATATTCACACCATCATCCCCCACTAATGTTTAGGAACTTTGTCAATATTTGTTAGCCGTAACGTTGCACAAATGTAAAATGATATTGGCATATTTTGAACTATACTTAATGTTACATGTACTTCGACAAGTATCGAAAACTATTTTCAAACTTAATTGTTTACTAAACCTATTTGATTTTCCTGGGAGTTGCTGTAACAATACGTCTGACAAAATTAAAAATAGCAAATATTTACGTGATGGAGTCGTGATACACTATACACTTACAGTTAGAAAAAAAGTAGTTGAAATGACCATTTTTTTACTATGAATCAGAATTGAAATAAGGACTAGCCGTGGTAATCGTTAAAATAACTACTCTGAAATAGTGAAGTTTAACTATTGTTTCATGATTCAAAATGCTACTTATCATAATAGACAAATAGAGTCAACTATTTTGAAATAGTCATTTCAGAAAATTACTAGTCACTGAGAGAAATTGTACAAGAAATTGTCATGAAAAATATGGAAAGGAGTCAATATTTACTTTTAAAAAATATTTGTAAACAAACTATACATGTATACCATAGCATATGAAAAGTCCACTTTTATCCCTTCGTTCTTTGTTTAAGGTAAACAAGGAAACAAAGAGAAAAACAACAAAATTAATACTGCTCTAAGTTTGTGAATGTCATACTTTAGGCAGTTAAAAAAATGTATTATGCAATGCCATTATACACACAAATTTCAATGTCGTGTAACTAGTCTATAGTTAAACGTGCGAATACGACATGTATTAATGTATTATAATATCTTGAAGCCCGACGGTCCTTCTTAGGACCAAATGAAAAACCACTTCAATAATGGGATTAACGGGTTCGAAGAAAAAAGCTGCGAACTCGGCGTCGCCACCTGGCGGCATCAAAACACACGGGGTGCGGCAGTCTTTACTGTGGATTTATAGTAAATACAAACTTTAACTATGAATAATAGTAAATATAAACATTTACTACGAGACATAGTGTGAAATGAGGACTACACTAGATTATAGTTATTTTAACTATATTAATCATATTTATTTAAATCATTCTACATAGTTGATTTTTTAACTATGAAGAGATACTTGGTGTAACAAAATTATAGTAAAATCGGCTATGAAAGCGGAAAATTGAACTATTTTTCATAGTAGTTTTAACTTTATTTTTCCAACTATGTGATATAGTCAATCTAACTATTCAATCAATTTAACTAAGGATTTTTTCTCGGTATAATATATATAAAATTATTATACAGCATTTTCTAAATGTTATTAATAATGACGTTCCACTACGATATTTTGGAACTGGATATTTATCAACCAATTTAATTTGGTTGAAAACTCGTTTGTTCGTTACCTTTTTTTATTATAGTCGAGGATGTAGATGAAAAAGGGTCTGCCCATACCCAGACTCTCTTGAAAAGTCATCGTAAATATTTAATTACGTTCGACAAAGAGCCGCGTTTGGCTTTCATCCCGCGGTTAAGTGAAAAAGAAATACAAGGCCAAAACGCGTCATTGTTAACTTGCGTGAGAAAAAACACATTAAACGAGTGCGCTTTTTTGCTGCCTCTGCATGTCGTTAACAAGGATGGCCATTCGATGATACGCATACACCTACGCGAAGCCTCGTCCTATAGCTGACAGATTTAAATCCCTGAATTTCCAAGAGATAGAAAATCATTTGCGCAGCTGTTGAATTATCGAAATCAGCATGGAAAAGCAGAGGAGTATATATATGCAGTCATATACATAGCGGAAGTATAAGTGGAAGCTGGATTCACCAAGATCGATTCTCGTATGTAAATACACTTTCCGTACACAACTTGAGAAAGAGTGAACAAATATATTTTTCAATATTTCGTTTACTTTAGAGCTATATGTTGGATGTAGGAATATTGTATTGTTGTATTTCATTAATTTAAAAAATATTTCATCCAGTGCATCCTTTTCCTTGAACAATGTGTTGCAAAATTCGAGTTCTTAAGTATCTACTTTAATATTATGCAAATTATATGTAAACTTTCTAAAAACACGGCTTGACAAAATGTAAAAATTTAAATATACTTTTAACCGGTTAACTGGTCAGTATTTTCCACTTTTTATGCCAATTCTGGTAGAATCGAATCATCTACTAAAATATGTGAAGTCTATTTCCATGAGGTTTTTTTGTGCTCCTGATTCCGTGTCCAAGCTCAGTTTACCATTTTGCAACAAATTAGGGATTAAAAATAAGGAGTGGGGGTGACATTTTTTGTTTTTCTAGAAATTTAGATCTAGGGGTTTTTGATATTGCTGATTTCATTTGAAAGCTCAGTTTTCATTTAAAATCATCCTGTGGAATTTTTAGTTTTTCCAGAAACTTACATCTAGAGTTTTTGATACAGTTGATTAAATTTCCAAGTTCAGATTCTATTTTACACCATTCTAAAGAGGTTAGAAATAAGGGTTGAAGTGGAGGAAAGAAGTGGAAAAATAGGGATTGAGTGTGTGTCGTCAATTCTCGATTTAGGTCTTTAAATCGAGGTTCTGGTGTACTATATATACGTTATTTTATGACCGTTATACCAAATTATACGAAACTGACATTAAATTCGCAATCATCGACCCCGAAAACCTCTGTGTCGAAATTTTTGCCATATAGAAGGATGTCGTTTTGAGTTTAGGATTCAGAATTTCAAAAAAAAAACAACCCATTATTCAGATAGAGCATGCCGCAAAACGATTGTACACCAATTTTGGTTCAAATCGGTTGAAATCTTCAAAAGTTATTCAAATATGTACATATATGATACAGTACCAGTTATGTTATTTTTTTTGTACATCTATGATACAGTACAAGTTAACCGGTCAATGAGACATAGTACACCATGTAGAGCATCGAAAACTGAGAAGAATGATATGGTTATTTTGTCTCATACACCCTGAAAAACTCAGTTTATATTTAAAAAACATTTTTTTTTAATTTTTCAAAAAGTAACTCACAGTTCCAGTCATTTTTAATAGATTGTAAAGTTTCTTCTTTATTAGAAAACAAAAACGATATATATTTGCAGCACTACTATGTTATTTTCATCCATAACTTAAAGACCTACCAAGATCCAAACGAATGCATCTTAAAAATGTTTGTTATTATTAAATTTTTTCATATTTGGCAACAATTTTACCATATTCTTGACTGAACGGCGTCGCAGGGCGGCAAAAGGTTTTCCGCCTAGTGACGCCAATCTTTATCAGACCGGGCGGCAATGGGGCACTTTCCGCACTGTTTTCTTGGCAGAAAGATGGACTTTTCGTGCTGTTGTAATACAAAATAAGTATCGATTCAAACACATAACATTCCATTCATCAATTAAAAATCTGCAACATAGAAGATTTCCTTTTTTCCTTTCAACCAATGGCAGTCGAGGAATTCAAAGATAATATGAACGATTTTTTCATTTTATGTATTCATGAACGTTGATACTTCCACGCAAGGAATATGACGAGAAAGTCGATTTTGAACAGGTAAGAACTATAATAAGATATCTGTACATAGTTTTTGATTTTATCACACTATTTAATATGCTAAAAAATACTTGTGGTTGCAAATATTTAATTATTTTTCCATGTAATGGCACTCTTTCAATTTGAAATTATTTACAAAAAAAAAAACGGTAAATTTATGAAATTTTCAATTTCAGAGATATTTTAGCTCGCCCGCTTCCCAAGCGTAATCGGAATATCGAAAATTTATATTTTTAATTACATAACACTGACATTTTTGAGAGTTTAAAAATAACCTTAAAACTTACAAAGATAAAAAATGCATGCATTATGTAATTTAAATGTTTTTAAAAATTATGTTCAGACCGAGTTATATTTGAAAATCTGAATGAAAATACGATATACAAAATATTCGAGCTAAACATGATATATAAAAACCATATATAACAAATATATACATTATCGTGGGTCAAAAAAATGTTGATAAATTGTTCTACCCGGCAATTTCTTTTATACGGTTGAAAAAGAATTTTCTAATTATGTGAGATTTTTTATAGCGATGGAGTCACATAGTTTTTGTAAAATTTCTTACTTTCTTTAAAAGTAGTTAATGGAAGACTTCTTCTGACAATAACAAAATGTCCCACGGAATCTATTAGTGTATGTTATTGTTGTTTGTCAAATATTATGTGAAACGTTTCATTGATACGATAGTATTAACATAATATACAGAAATATAAGTTTACACAATTGGTACGAATTTGTCAAATGAGTATATTTCAACTATTATATGTTTATCTGCAATTATATACAGTTATATAGATTAATTAATTGCACTTGAGTTATTTTTACCTTTCGTCAATCTAATACAATTATAATTAAATGATACTCGTGGATACTTAATAACTTAACATGTGTTATCCTTTATATATATAACAATCGCTCTCTCGAAATTCAGCGTTCGATGCCTCAGGTGTTCAATCTGCCTTTCCCGTCGTCCAATGCATATGTACTCAATATGCGTCAACAATAATGCTCATATATCTAAATCACTAAAATACACACTTCAGTCATGCTCTTGACATCATTCGAAATGTTAACAAAATAATCTATCAAATTTAAAATTAAAATTAGAAGACTAAATAAAGTTTAGTTTAATCTTTTAAATATTTTCTCCAAAATTATTGTGGTAGAGACAAACAAGATGAGTTATTAGAGAAATATTTTTCTAACCCTCTTTTAATTAATAGGTATAATTATTTAATATTTATAAGAACTTGTATTTTATTAAAATGTATATATCGACAAGTCACAACATACATTAGTCCTTCATTTCTACTATAATTTCTTATATGATTCTATTTTTCTTAAATTTATTAGGTTCACTTTGTCATAAATAGGATGAATTTCCGAAGCAAAAAATTTACATTAACGTTTGTTTTATATGATATCACAACATACATTAGTCATTCATTTATTCTAGAATTTCTTCTATGATTCTATTTTTCTTAAATTTATTAAGTTTACTTTGTCATAAATAGGATGAATTTCTGAAGCAAATAATTTACATCATGCAACGTTTGTTTTATATGAATAGAGAAATGTATCTATGAGTGAACCACGTTTTTAATTTAGTGTAAAAAGTTAATTAAATAAAGGAATTTTTAAGTCTTCTATACACCGTTAGGTAGATATAGTCCCTAGATATAAATTAAATGCATTTGGGTTACTTTCTGCAGTTAAATAAAATTGATTAAACCTTTTTTACGAAGGGACGTTTTTTGGTTAAAAAAAATGTGTATCCATAAGTGGACCACTCGTTCAAATCCCCTAGAATGGATAGAAACAGCAAAAGTACAACGCAATTCTAATTTTCATATAATAATTTATTTATTTTGAACACTTTTACTGCCTGCAATACATGGAGAAAATGTGAATAAAGGTAAGGTCAACATAAAAAAGAAACTTTGTGAAAAAACCATCGAATCAATCATTCTAATATGTATTCCGGATTAATATAATACATAAACGCTACTTTAATGACTTATTTATATTCAAAAACAAATTGTTAAATTACATTCAGAAATTACGCTTCCGCGCCATAACCTTTACACTGATAAAAACAAGTGGACCGCTTATGGATACAAAAAGTGATCCACTCATGGAAATGGAAGTAGAAATTAAAATGCATGAAATTTTCTCGTAGCAGTGAACTATTTGAAAACCCTTCAGAAATGATGAATTTCAATGTTTAATTTACAAGAAAAAAATAAAACTTACCTTAAAAAAGTAATGCTTTTTAATACTCAAATGAAATGAACGCAAAACTTTGACAATGTTTTTCAACAGTACATTTCTACGAGCAGCTGTACTGAACGCGAAAATGCATGTATTGGCTTAGGGATCTTATTAAAAATGGTTTCGCGATAATACGCATCTGTTTAAACCAAAAATTTGATATTTCGTTTTAGTTTGATAAAAATCAGAAGGGCCACTCGTGGAGCAGGGCCGCCCGTCAATCCTTTATTTTGCACGTATTTGTTGTTACCGTGTACAAATAATGGAATCGATTCTAACATACGCCAAAATGGCCTGTTAATACTCGAAGATTGATGATTGTTTTAAAGATTTTAAACATTTCTCCATATAATTGTCTCTTAGTATTATTGAACTCTACATCCCAAGTTAGTTTAATAATATTCGCTAATAAAATCCACTATTGTTAATTTCGAAATTCTCATGGCAGAATCGTTCCATGCAATGCATCAAATACCTCTTATTGTTAGAGCATTAAGGAGTTTTTCGAAACTTCAGGACGTTGGATGTTAACCCTTTTAGAAAGTCTGGAATTATTCAACGCTGTATCTTTTGTTCCAAAAGACGTTAGACAAAATGAAAATTAGTAAAAATCGATAGATTTAGCCGGCGACTTCAAAGAAAAATGTTATGATCATTTTGTTGAAAAAAATACTGATTTTTTCGATGTTTCTTCGCAAGAATCGCTTTTTTTAGCGGTGAAAAAAGCATTGCTGCCCATTTCAAAACGTACCAATCGCGTCTTTTTCCTCAGCCCTTTCTTCTCCCGTCAGATTTTCTTCAAATCACAAAATGGCGGCTTCAATATGGCAGCTGCAAGTTGTCATTTCACATTTTGTGGCACAAATATCCAGTATTTGATCGTGTAACAGTTCAAATTATGGAGACGTAGGATGAAAAAGTAATTATTATCATTTGTGAATACCTAATATCATCCAGATTCATTCATAACCTCAAATTAGTTACATACAATAGGTTTTTATCTATTTATTGTTTGATTTTCACTCAATTTTTTACTTTTCCGTATCATTACGTATGTGTGGAATTGAACATTACTATATACAATTGTGACCTATCAGTGATTGGTTTATAACCTAAAAATGAAGTGCAGCACCTTTTGTGTGCATTGCTACCTGGTACTATGACGTTTGCAGATTTAATAAACATGAATATCGGAGTAAATACATCGATCCTCCAATGCCTAATTTCAAAGTTGTTTATTCCTGCTGATAAATATAATACATTACCTACACACCACTAATTCACAACGATTTACATCACCTTGTTAGCCGTCAATACATATTTTGCCATTGTCTGACTTACAACGGGAAGTAAACGCTATTTGGAGTCATTTTTTATTATTTTTTAGTACTTTTTAAATTTTGTTTGCATTTTTTTCATTTTTAAAAAATGTTTGTTATTCCTTCATTTTGATAACATTTTTTATATTGGATTTTTCCAAGAAATGACAACGGTGAATCAAGTCAATAGTAAGGTGGCAAATCTATATAACTTTATGACATGATTTGAAGCGTACCTTGCAAAAATTTTATTATATTCTGAACATTAAGATGTGTGTCTTTCACACTTGTCACAAGAACAGTTTCGTTTTGACTCTTCACTTTTGATAATGTGGATCTCCAAAGGATTTTTTGTCTTTTATTTGTATATAATCTGTGGTATCACTTATAGCGAAGTTTACTCTGATATTCGCATTTATTAAACATACAAACCTCATAGTACCGGATAGGAATGCGTCCATAATTGTCGTCCTGTACTTAATTTTTAGGCTATAAACCGATTATTGGGAAGTCACAATAATATCTGTTTATTTTCAATTTCACACGTAAGTAATATGGAGTGAAAATTCGAAAAGAAGGTAAAAGTCCATTGTATATAAACTAATTTGACGTTATGAATGAATAATAATGAGATTAGGAATTCACAAATGATAATAATTACTTTTTCATCGCAATTCTCCACCATTTCAACCGTTACGTGGTCAAAAAATCGATAATTGTGTGAGAAAATGCAAAATTATAATTTGCAGACGCCATCTTGAAGCCGCCATTTTGTTTTTTGTAAAAAAATCCTACGGCAGAAGAAAGGGCTGAGCGAAAAGACGCGATTAGTATCTTTTGAAATGGTCAACATTGACCTTTTTAACCCTTTGCGGCATACATTTTTCTTGTGAAGAATTTTTAATGAAACTGGGTACTCGGGGGTTTTTGGAGTCTCTGATTAAGAATCTGATATCAGATTTTGAAAATTCAAAATGGCGGATTCAATATGGCCGACAAAAACTTAAAAAATTACCTGTTCGAGATGAAACTCGATACTCAGGGGTTATTAGGGTCGCTGATTAAGAATCTTATCTCAGATTTTGTAAATTCAAAATGGCGCATTCAAGATGGCCGACAAAATGTAAAATATTGCAAGATCAAGATGAAAGTGTGTACTCGGGGTTTTTTGGTATCGCTGATTACGAATCTGAACTCAGATTTTGAAAATTCAAAATGGCGGAATTTCAGTCGGCCACCTTGAATCCGCCATTGTGAATTTTCAAAATCTGAATTCGTATTTGCAATCAGCCACCCCAAAAACACCAAACTATCTATTTTCATCCCGATCGGGTAATTTTTCACTTTTCGATCGGCCATTTTGAATTTTGAAAATCTGAAACCAGATTCGTAATCAGGGACCCCAAAACCCGTCAAGTACGCAGCTTCGTAAGATTTCCTCTAAAAGGTTCGTCAATAATGAATTTTTTATCTGAAAATGGCAATTTTTACACTTTGTTTATTAATTATTAATAAAATGACAGTAATTTTACATAATCTGTGCATAAATTTTGATATATTAACATCCCATGAACATGTAACAAAAAAAATTAGCGGATAAATGGAATAAAAACTACTTCAAATTCGAAAAAATTGTTTACAAAAAGGTGGTTTCCAATTGGAACCACTGTGCCGCAAAGGGTTAATGTCAAAAAACGCGATTCCTGCAAAAAAACGTCAAAAAAATTAGAATTTTTCAACAAAAAAAAATGATCATAACTTTTTTCTTTGAAATTGCTGGCTGATTCTGATTTTGAAAGACATTTGAAAGAGGAGGTCAAAATCTATCGATTTTTACTTATTTCAATGTTTTCTAACGACGCTTGGAACAAAATTTACAGCGTTGAAAGTTGTGTCCAAATTCCGGACTTTTGGGACGAACGAAAGCGGACATTTCGACATCTTTAGAAGTTCTTGAGGACTGCAGAGATATGTCCCGTATGTGGAGTCCAGTGATTCCTTAACTCCTGGAGTAATATGTTTCTGATTGTTATTCGTCGTTTCTTTAATAAGAAATGTGTAATTGTCTGCTATTGCTCAAGTGGAAAAATATTCATAAATAGTACATTATGTGCCAAGGGCGCAATTGTCGATCTGGAATCGACGATATGGAAGTTTGTAGCCCGAGCGAAGTGAAGGTAACAATCACACTCGTTGGAGATCAATATTTCACCCGTGAACAATATTGTATTTTTTGATCCGATTGTCGTAGGACTCCTGTCTAGGGTTTCGCCCTAGGCCGAGAAATCCAGTTTTACGTCCTGGGGGGTCAAAAATATATTTTTTTAAATTCATTCAAAGATTACACAGTTTTTCTTCAAATTGGTACAAGTTTCCATAAAATATTTGATGATATAAAAACTGGGTGCTTGAAAAGTAGAAAATACGAGCGATCATCATTCGTCTGCGGCAATAAATTCGAATGTTTCCAATTAAAGACTTATTCGCCGTCAGCATCAGCGACGATTGGTGTTCTCGAATATATTTATACTGTGGGCTCTTGGCGCGAATAGCAGGACAATTGAAAAACATGCATTAAACATGCTAGCGGGAGGTATGATTTACTAGAGTAGAGGTTGCATGGAGGAGCCATGGATGTGTTATGTGAGTGTGAGCTTCTCCAGAGCTCGACCTCACTCGTGCGTTCATAGTGCGAATCGACGATGGCCTCTCGTCGCGCTACATGAACGAGCATTAAATTCTATTTCAAAGTCGAATAGTGAAATCCCGGCATCCCAACGTGCAGCTTCCGTCCGTTCCGTTCGGCCCGAACGGCTACGTACTCATATTTGCAGAAAGCTCTGTGTATGTGGCCGCTCCGCTATGTTATTTGTTCGAAACGCATCGAAAGTATCGACAAAAATTTTTTGAAAATCAAAAGTTGAAGTCAGTCGTTTATTGCGAAAATGTGGAACGAATGTTTCAATTTGTTCTGAAACATGACAAGAACGCTTTTTAACATTCAATTTCTAGGTAAAAGACAAACAATTATTCTTAGAAATGTACATCGATGAAATTCGTCAGTCCAATATCGAGGTTCAAATAACGAATTCCCATGTCTCTCTGAATTTTGATTTAAGAGCTTTTTCACTGCCAATAAAGGAAAAATGCCATAAAAAAATGTTGTGAAATGTCAAAACAATCTCTGAGGTTCTAGTGAATTTTTGCAAAAATTACTTTTTTAAGAAATATTTTCGAAACAGATAATGTGAGTAATGTTCAATAAATTTTTGTGAGGATTTCTGTAAAAAAGTCAAATATTTCTGATATCCTTCCGTCTTTTTTTAATCCATGATCTCTTTAAAAAGGGACATTCCACAATTAACCAAACAATGATTCGGCCTCTACTCTTCATTTTCTTCCATCTTCTGATATATTTTAGTACTCGATGAAAAGTGCCAAACCCTAAAAGCGCACCTCTCTACCTCATAAACTTCGCGAGATATATGGATTTTTATGATTTTATTGAAAATTTTAGATTCATTTAAAAATGCATGAAAATAAAATTTTTTTAAAATTCCAAGGCATATATTTTGTCGGAAAAAGTCTGAATTTTTCGAAAAAAAGTGAATTACTCCATTTCAGAAGGTAGTTCAAGGTCAAGTCACACTTTTTGTGTTTTGCAACGAGATTTGACATTGTTCCCCAAAATTTTTCGACTTTTTTATTTTGTCAATTCAAAATATTGTTCTTTTTCTAACATAAACAAAACTAATAATAATACCGCCACCCTGAACTTTCCCCATAAATAATGATTATACGTTGAACGATCGAAAAATCATTAATTTATCAATTTTTTTTTACAATACTACTGGAGATAATTGCCTAACGTTTTTTGATACTTATTTAGACATACTTCAAAGATGAACAAAAAATGTTTGATCAGTTTTTATTATCTTTATTTCGGAGAATAGGTATTAGACACAGTATTTTTAACATTTAATAATTCGATATGAGAATTCTATGACTTTTCTGGCAATAGCTAGTTTTTTTAAACATAACGAAATCGATTACATCTGTAGGGATTACACAATGAAAACTCATCGTGCCTTTCACACCTACTGCTATTTTGTTCACAAGTAGCATAATCCTGCTCAGTACAGTAAACAAATTCTACATCAATTTTTTTTTTGATCGAATAAATCGTTAGCATTTGATATGTGACTAGTTGTCTTGCAAGCTGCTTTATTAGACCGACAAGTACAAAATAATGCCACTCAACGTTAATATAAAAATCTCATGAGTATTTGATTGGCGAGAAATGTTGATCACAATGAGAATTTTCTAATATTTATATTATGGATTACGTTGAACCTAAAATACGGTTCTTTTATAAGTGATTCATGTGTTTTTTGCATTTTTCTCCATAACCGCATACTTTAATTATACTACTTCGCATCATCACATGTTCAGCGAAATAAAGATAATAAAATCTGCTTCAAGCATTTGTCGTTCTTATCAATCATTTTTGTTAAACGTCAGACCACTATCTGTATTAGTATTGTCAAAATTAATAAATTAAAGATTTTTCGAGCGTTCAAAGTATAATCACTATTTCAGGGGAAATTTCAGGGCGGGGTATTATTATTATTTTTGTTTGTGTTAGAAAAAGAACAATATTTGGAATTGAGAAATTAAAAAGTCGACAAATTTTGAGGAACAGGGTCAAATCTCATTGCAAAACACAAAAAGTGTGATTTGACCTTAAAATACCTTCTGAAATGGAATAATTTACTTTTCTTCGAAAAATTCAGACTTTTTCTGACAAAACATATGCCTTGGAATTTTTAAAAAATTGTATTTTCATGCATTTGCAAAGGAATCTAGAATTTTCAATAAAATCATAAAAATCCATAGTGGAAGAAAACGGGGAGTAGAGAATTTAATCGTTGTTTGGTTAATTGTGGAATGTCCTATAAATTAACTACAATCTTTGTTTATATGTTTAGGTTAATTGGAATATGGAACACAACAATGCCCTAAAATAACTGTTGCAAAATATACAGCTTGCAGGTTACTACAAATTGAAAAGAATAAAAAATTACATTTCTCTCAAATATACACTATTAAATTTCCCATTATTTAAAAACAAAAGCTTGTTTTGGTAGAGAGGTCCACAAAGTCACACTTTACTTACTTAGAAAGGTCGCTAAAATGCCTTTCCGACCAGTGCACCAAAAAATAGTGTAACATTTTACGGACTCGTTCAGAGGTTATAAAATCCTCGGATTCCTTCGCTGACTTTGGTCCAGAATATTCAACTTTCTGGACTAGGACCAAAATAGTGCTTTTTAATAGTCGGGTGTAAAGTTCGCGTTAATTATTATGCGTAAATTCGAGCGCCTTTTTGAGGTAAGTCAAATATAACGCACACTATGAAAACACCTACTATTTCGAAACTTATTTATTCAAGTATAGAAAAAATATTGTTTTAATAAACTAGTTAATCCACATCTAATTCCTCTAGAAATCTTTTCTGTAAGGGTCATTTCATATAGTATTTTTGCCGTAAAATCCCATTTTACATGGACTGAAATAGGAATTCCTGACTCATCCGAGTTTAAAATTCTCGACATAAATTCGAATTTGACACCCGTTTGAGCGAAAATTATTGTTTCGTATTACATGCGAAATCTTTTACATCCAGCATCACTACATGCGCGATCGCCTTCGGGCGTAAAAGTCTATTTTACACCCTTATAACGAAAAGTGCTATTACTTAATAATCCTTTATAAATGTTCGAACACAATACAATTCGTCTAACAAATTATCGAGTGTACACTGAATTTAAACCTAAAGTGTATTTGCAATTTAAAAAAAATGTATGTTGCGTTTTATAACCAAATGAGTATAGAAATAACAAAAATATATGTAATCAAGAGCAGTAAACTACAGATAATATTATGCAAACAGCCTGGTTACCTGAAATTTGTACAGAATTATTTGTAAATTGAACAGAATTATAACTCAACATTTTAAACATAATTCTCACTGATGTTACTGGAAAATATCATCTATTAATAATGTTTAAGGGTATGTGTGCTCATGTTTGATAAAATGAATTATTGATGTGACTGAATTATTGTTCTGATGGACTTGAAGATAAGTTACTTTGAAAAATCATTTATTTGGATGATTTTTAACAAAGTTACAATTACAAAATTCTTTTTTTTTTAAATTCAAGTCTGTCGTTTATATTTCTATTATTTTTATAGTAATGAACTGATTGTTGACATCCAAATTATTATTACATTAAATGTTATTACATTTAATCAAACAAATCAAATTTGACGTGATTGCGACCTGCAGTAGTAGCTGATGGTAGTTGCATTATTTAACAATGTCAACATGGATGAAATGCTTTCAAGCATCCTCCGTCGAAATCAGTTCAATTCCCGATCAGAGGGATTTTTTATAAAATATTTGCAACCAAAATGTTCAAAATGCAAATTTTGGACGTCAAATATATTAAAAATATTGAGAAACCGAAAATCTGTTAAAAAATGCTAAAAAACAAATTACCATCAGTTGCTATTATTGCACTTATACAATCATTACATTTAATTGACTAATTACATTTACTATTCTTATTTGTAATTGGTAAAACGTTACCAATTTTCCACATGAAATCCTCATCACTCAAGATTTTAGGAGGTGCAATAAGAATGAGCTGTCAAAAATGTCGTTGAATTTTCATTTGTAATAATACTTTTCCTATTAATGGCGTAGAATAAAGTTTTACTTGAATTATTTGTTATAATAATAAGAAAATCCCTTATAATTCTCAAAATTAAAAAAATGTAGACACTATTAATTTCACAGCATCTTTCGTAATAAATACAAATGTGCATTCGATTCAAATAACAGAAACGGAAGCTCACTATTTAACTTGTAATAAACAAACATTAATTTAAACTAAAATTGTTAACAATCCAAAATTTTGTTGAGGGTGCAGCTCTGAATATTATAATTAGGTATTATAATATCAGAAGTTTTGTACAACATTGATTTTACGTAAAACTAAATATGCGAATAATGGCTTGCATTAAATAAATAAATGACGGATAGAACAATAGTGTCAAATTTATAACAGTGTTAAAGATTGGGGGTTTTCGTTATTATTAACAGTATCGAACTTCTTTGTTCTTAAAGACGATGATGTCGATATTATTCTATATAATATTTTATCTTTCATCTTTATTTACAATATTTAGATTCTGTTTATTATTATTTATTTAAAAATGTGTATTAAAGATGTTGAATAGAATCTACAACATTTTTTATATCTTATGTTTTCCTTAAATAACAGAAAATACTTTATTTTTAATTAATACATTTTTCTTTTACAAAATTATTTACTTATATTATTTTTTTATATAAACAAAGTGTACTATGAATATCACAATGTTATTACATTAGAAGAAATCATGCATCTCTTCTTTGTTTCTGTATGCGAAAACGCAATTTTTGTTCTTTCATCTTTTCCAAATGTATACGTGTTACGTGTTGTTCTCTTTACTGAGATATAAAACTTCCGTTAAGCTCACATCTTATTCATAAGGTGTAACGTAAAAATGATGTTACCTCGGAACTGCGCAACGTATTCTTTTAAATGAGGGGCATGCATGTAATTTTATTCGCGCGATTGCACTGTCACTAATTATTATGTAAATGGCGTACATTTCACAAGAAACACTCCGCAAATGTAGCACCAAAACGCCATAATTATAGCAAATATGCAAAACACGTGTTACGTCATGTCCACTTAAAATATACGATATTACCCGACATCAGCCCCTACCGAATGACGTGACTGCTAAGAACTGCCCTATATCTTGGTGTACTTAAACTTATAATCCAATCAGCGATATCCTTATTAATTCTTTATTTTCCCGTTACTTGTACGTGACAAAACTCGTAAAACTGTTACCTACATAAAATGGATTACATCATATTTACAAATCACGTATTTTTGTCGATAGATTGATATCCTATTTTAATAATATACTGTTGCCTTAAAACAAATAATTAAATACTATAATAAACACTATAATAATAACTCTGTACGATTTATGAATTTTTAACGTCAAATATATGTAAATAAATATGATAGAAAGTAGAGGGTAAATAAAAAAATACTTTCTTGATAATAAAAGAGAAAAAAGAAACAATCCATAGGCACATAAAAATAAAAAAATTGAGGTAAATAATTACAAGATTAAAAAAAAATATTTATATATAAAAAAGCAAATTTGTTGAATTTTTCAATATAACAATAGTTTTTTGAACATTATTTTAGTATTTTATATTCATGGTGTGACTTCCAGTTAACATTTTCCAAAATATTTCATAAAACTTATTTTTATACGGTAATGCAATTTGTAATTGGAGATTTTTATAAATATTTCTATAAATTACATTTAGTACATTTTAGTTAACCAATTATCTACAGATTTTATTAGTAATTTTCGAACTAAATTTAACTGGACACACAAAATTTGCTTAGAAATATTGAAAAACACGAACAAAAATGAAATACGTGCAAATACTAACTAGATAATTAGATAAACCATCATTTTTAATGAGGTATGTTAAAAAAATTTTACTGAAAATAAAAACATATAATTTTTTTAAATTGACTTCAAATCGTATACTATTACGTATCAATTTTTTTTTCATTCAAATTAGCCGCATATATTTTGTATTTTGATACCTAAAGTTCATTCGACAGTTTGCGGATTAAACAATAAATTTGGTTGCCCTATTCTCGTTAAAACTAGAACAATATTTCTTATTGGAGTAAATACATTGTCGCTTGCGAATTAATTAATGTGATGCGTTGCTGGAATTCAAAAAATGCCGAGGAGCCTTTCTGCATTACAAGAGCATTTCTCCTATCTGTGCGGTTATTTCGTCGCACCGGAAGAGTATTGCGCCGCGTTGTCATAAAAGAATTTACATTTAACGTTATATTTAATTACCGTAATTTGTACAGAATACAAAATGCACATCCTTATTTTCCTCAGCGAATAATTGAATAGTTAGTTCATCGCTGAGAATTATTTGGTTCAGAAATTCCCTCTATTTCCAACACATTACCGTAACTTCTTTTATCAAAATAAGTAAAAATAATTAAGTAAGGCGTCAAAAACAGTGAACAATATGGTGTGATTAAGTATACGTTACTTTTAGTCATGGAAAATGATTAAATTTTGCACGTAATGTGTAACACGTAACTAATAATAAATCCGACTGTAGAGTTTAATGTTAATAACGCAAATGACTATATCAAAATTATAATTTGCAAATATCAAAGATTATTCTGAAGGATTAATTTAAAACGCGTTAAATAAACATTTGAATACCAACAGAATAACTGCATCAGTTAACGCTGTTTTAACAAATATATTCCTGAAAAGACCAGAATTCCACAAAAGATTGAGTTTTGAATTACACAAAGTGCAAAGCCAACTTAATTAAATTAATGAGGAAATACGCCTAGAGTGTAGAGATTACTTCCATAAGCTCATCAAATACCATGCACAATGGTGTAAACCGCAATTAATAAAGATACAGCGTGTATGGTCAGTAATTCCTCAGTTGGCATTAAACGTGCAACTGTTATTATGAATTGGTGTACACAATAGTTAGATGAAGTTACAAATAGACCATCATTAATAGCTTAACAAATAATTTAATATAATTAATCATTTAACACACTAAACTTTTAAATAGGAAAGTTGAAGAGAATTGCATAGTTGGCTTTTTTTTATATTTCAGAAGTGTTGAGATTTTTTAATCTTCTATTTTTCATTTTAACAAATTTTGAAGGTAGTTTTGTAATGTAATTTAGTTTGCATTATTTATTCGCGTCCGTAATTTTTGAACATATTTTGTTCCCTAGTTGCACAATAAAATATTTCCTGATCCAGTAATTTTCATCATGACAAAACGTCTTTTTTGCACAAAAATGTCCATAGATTATCACAGCTACTCAGCATCACTTATCACCACATGCATGTTTATAAAAGTCGCGTTCATTGTATTCTGCTAATTTTGCCATAATTATAATTCGCAGACCACTGCCCCATTATTATATGGATATAATCGCACTTGCATCCTGAACAGATGCTAGTTGGTGACATTTCACTGTATACAGAAAAATCAATACCGATGTAATAAAGGAACACTGTCACAAAGAAACAGAATGGTTAAGAAATCGAACTACATATTATATCAAAAAGAAATGTATAAAGAATTAAATAAGTAAAGATTCTAATTATCATCAAAATTCGTGTTTCTCGGGCAAAGAATTCTTTACCGATTTCAATTCACTTAGTGTTCTAAAGTTTACGGGATATAAAGTTTCCTGTACGACAATTTAACGCTCTCCAAATGAAGACGTAAACTCTCAGGTGTGTTCGGTATAATTAAATGTACGATTAACGTTGCGAAGCACATTTTGTCACTTAAAAAAATGTTGTATTACGTCATATTAAAGGTAGTAAGACATTATTAGCGCAATACTATAAACTGTAAATTGTATGTAGTAGTGTAAAAATATTTCATCCATCTTTATTTAGTCAAATTCCTTTACCTTCACTGGCCCTAGCATTGTAATTAATGATTTTGTATCAAATACTTTGGGCATTACATGTAAAACCACATTAATGTTAGGAATACTAGTTAGTAAAATCTCTTTAAACATCGTTGATGTGAACTATTGTTGAAGAAAATAATATACCATTCACTGCATTGAAGGCAACTACTATGTAGTGAAATTGTAAACATATTTACGTTGCAATGAGTATAAATTACACATACATTAAGTGTATAATGAATTATTTAATCCAAAATTTTCAAAGTTTTTAATTAATTAGAAATTACAATATACTTCATTGACAACATCAAAGTCCTTTGAAGTTTAAGCTGCATGTTTGTTGCATTAAACTCCTTCTAATTGTGTTTGCGATATTTCAAAAACTTTTATTGATTATTCGGTACATGCAGCATTCTATAAAATACCCATATTCTATTTGAAACACATGAAGCTCCTGATAAGAAAGTTAGAAAGTATTCATGTTCCAGTGCAAATATTTTCAATTTCATTCAAAACTTTCATTTTTCAATAATAAATTACTGATTATATAAGGAATAAAAACAGGTTTACTTTACAATTTTTTTTTACTTATTTAAACAAATTTATTTTACTGAATTCTTTTTTCTTCGAACAGAATTTGGAAGAAAGGATGAAGAAGGTTAAAAAAACTATACTTTCTACAGGTTAATATTGTTATTCGTGAATTTATGAATTCTTAAGAGATACTTAACAGATTGTTCCGCATATTAATTAACAACCAACGAAATAATATCTCGAGCATAATTAAAACTTATAGAGCGCCTTAATTAATTACTTGGGTCTAAAATATACAGTCTTAGGTTATCTAAATCACAGTCCTTTTCTTTGTGGAATAACTCTAATGGATTGCGTTTGAAATCCAATTATCTTCTCAACAAACATTCAGACCATAAAAGCTTCCGGGATCCGACTTGCCATCATCCAGTGGTGTTTACTCCAACGTTTTAAAAATAGGTCGAATGGTACAACGGAATTTAAATTGAACTAGTGTAACGCAATTCTTTCGAAAACCCAATTAAATTATCGGGGAGTATACTGTAATAAAAAGTAAAATAAATGGATTCAACAACGTTAAAAGATTCCATTGGGAACTTGCTTTGTCAACGAAATAACACACGACTTAGTTTTAATCGTTTTTTGTTTTTCAGATAACGTTATTTTATCCCTTAATTGATGGTTTTTGTATTGTAGATATTGCTGAGTTTAGACTAAAATAGATTTTCTAGTAGATCATAAAATTAGGTTTTAAGTTCAAGATTTTACGTTCGACAATAGAAGAAATGTGCATAGAAAGACACAAGTGTAATCCGTACGGGTTAGTCGAAGTTGTCTGGAATTAAATTTGCTGGGACGTAAATATAGCGAGACGCAAATATACCGGGACTCGACTGTAATGGCATTATCTACTAAATCTGACACCAAAACCTGTTGTATGAGATCTTATTTTTAAGCTGTATTTGTCTATTTTTTTTGAGATTGGCATTTTATAATATAAACATTGAAAAGGAACATAAAAACATACAAAAAGAATTATTCGTCTTTTTTTTTAAACTTTATTCTGATCAGTTTTTATAAGATGATTACGAATTAAACGCAAATAACGTCACGTATAATTCTGTAGATGTGTTTGACGATCGTTTTCAAAATTGGTTCCGTAATCTGGAGTTTTTTAAAAATGCCAAACACCGAAAAAAAGTATGGAAGCATAGCTTAAAAATGAGAGATCGTACAGCTGTCTAGATTGCATGAAATTTTGGGAAACTGGATATATGTAAGTATTAATTTGTTTCTTAATTATTTATGAAGGCCAGTAGTGTTTAGTTTTTTTCTGGAAATATAACGAGGCATTGGTATTTTACTTTTACCTCTCAACTAAAAAACGATCGAATTGTGAATAAAAACGTTTGGACCATTGCCGGTAGGTCGACACTAATAGTTTTGGTTTTATCGGTCAGTTAAAAGTGAAAAAAAGGAATGTATTCAATACGGAAGAGGACCCGTATATGGAGTCGAAACGTTTATCTTCTTTCTATTTTTTAAATCTATATTTGGCACTCCACTTTAAACTTTGCATTTTTTATTAAAGTAATTTTCCTCAAATATTCCCTCTTTTTATTGCTCCACTTAATCCGTTCGGTTTCCATAAAAAGTAATTTTTCTCTCATTTTTTACTTTTACTGACCGACGGAACTAAAGTCGATTTACGATTTTAAAACGGCAGATTACTTATATCATATTATTTTCAGTTGGGCGTGGATATTGAACAAGCTATCGATAACAATCCAATTTATAAATTACGAATGACTGCAACATTATTTTTAATTGAGTTTTATATTATATTCATTAACAAATTCAAATATTATATATAAAAAAATGTTGTTTGTACAAATGTTCGGTTTAGTTCGAAAATATATGTAATCTAAAATGCAAAGCAGGGTGATATTTATGTTTATATTTCCTTGCACTCCAAAAGATAAATGTTAAAATTTAGGCTATCTTAATACCACATACGTATCAAGTTAATGTACTATAGATCTTTTAGGCAAATTATGTTCAGGGAAAATTTGCCTTACTTTAGGCCGGCGGGGTTTTTATTGAGACGATCGATTTGTGGCTTTTTCCTGCAAAGGAGAAATTTATTATAGCATACGATGATGAATCCTCACGAAAATTGCAGAGTAAGCCATGCGAATCATCTCCATACTTTAAACTTTTCATTATGTTTAACCATGGGGTTAAGGAAGTTAAAATCTATTAGATACATTTTGGTAACCTTAGACGTAAATACACCTCGTGCTGTAACGCCGCATGCGATCAATTTTGCTTGTTTGAAAGGGTATGGTTCAGTCTTTAATTTTTGTATCATGTTTCAGTTGTACATTTTCGAAAAATAGCCACAAACGCTATTTTCGGAGGATTCAACGCCCGTTTCGAAAAAGATAAGTACCATATTATTGGCACGAAATAAGTTAAAATTAGCAGGACAGTGTTTTGTTGAAACCTTACTTTCAGTAATGATTTTATTTTTATTTTTATTTTACAAATATATACAGAACAAGCCCTTTACATGTAAATCAAAATAGTATCAAATAACTGGTACAAAATTACCGAAAGAAAAACAAACAAATAATAATAAATTCTAACGAGGTACAGAAAGTACCATGCGATGGATATAAAATTTAAAGTCTCTCTAAATCGCAAAATCCTTATATATGAGTCGAAGTTGAGTTCCATAAACGACGCAGGCGAGGAACAGGAGAGTAAAAATGGGAGGTTGAACTGGAGTAGTCTTCGAGAATTGCTCTAGGATTCTGAAGGTTATGGTTCAGGTTACGGTTACAGAACAGAGAAGAACTTGGCACTGAATTTGTTATGTTAGTTTTAATTTTGTAAACAAAGGTGAGATCATTATAAGTGTGTAATGAAGACAAACATGGTAAATGAAAGTGAACAATATGTGGTTGGAAGTTATGATCAAAAAAGGACATTGGCTTACCAGACTTCCAGGCAAGATATCTGAAAAATCTATTACGGACAGAATCAAAGAGATGCCAATCCGTGTTTAAGTAGGGCGATCAAACTATGGAGCCATAATTAAGAATAGAAAGAACAAGTGTTTTATACAAGTATACAATTGACGAGATATTAAGCTTAGAAGTAGAGCATTTAATAAATCCAACTATCCTATTAGCACGCAGTGTGATTTCTTCAATATGCAACTTATATGATAAGGATTTATTAAGGCGAATATCGAGATCTGTAATGATGGAATATCTGGGAACTTTAATACGTGAGATAATGTAGTCAAATTCGAATAACTGAGTTTTACGCGCGAAGGATAAGTACATGATTTGTTGGGATTAATGGGAAGGCCATTGAGAGAATCTCAAAAAATCCAGGTCTCTTTGAAGACATGAAGCGTCCATAAGCCCACCAATCTATTTAAAAACTTTGACATCATCTGCGTAGATGAGACAAGAGGAAAAAGAAAGTACAGAAGAAAGGACATTAATAAAAATGGTAAAGAGAACAGGACCCAGATTACCCCAGAGCAAATTTGAAGCGACTTAGAGCAGCACTCATTGACACGAACTGTTTAAGATCTGTTAGCTAAGTAAGAACTCAGCCAGGATAGTAAGTCACCCTTAATGCCAATAGCGTGACATTTTAGGAGAAGGCCTTAGAAAAGTCGATGTAAATTTAATCAACTTGTGAGTTATGTTCAAGAGCGTTAGAGATAAATTCAGAGAATAGGATGAGATTGGTGATGGTGGATCGCCCTTCGAATCAGAAATGTATTTCGCCATAAGTTTGTCTAATATTTTTGACAAGATACAGAGTATTGGTATTGGCCTACAGTTAGAAGCTAAGTTTTGTCACCTTTCTTGAAAATAGGTTGTATATATGCATTAGGGTGGCCTAAACATACACAGGGAAATAAAATTTTTAACGTTGCCACCACCAAGAATGGTAAAAAATGTAAAAAAGAGATCCGTATTTTGTCTTTTTCCAATTAGATAATATTTAATGTCGCTGCTGAGCCATTGAAGTTTTTCAAGTATTCTACATGGGAAATAAACTTATTTTCGTAGATTGAATAAAGAGTCATTAAAACTCTCCGTTTTCTTAATGTGCAAACCACATTTCTGTTCAGAAATCTTCAAAGTTTGAGATTCTGACAATTATTTAGTAAACAAATTATGTTAGCTATGTTTTTTAGGGACGCAGAGAACTATACATGCAAAACATTTCCTTTCATGTTTAAAATTAATTATCTATATATACAAATTTAATTTCGAAGTATTTAAAAATACTGGGTGGTTTTTCTAGTAGCTGAAGTATTTACCATCAATATTACAATACTAATATTTAAATTTAATTTGTTGTAAAATTGTTATAAATAAACAAATATAAAAGAAATCAGTTCTTTGGAAAACAGCGTTTTCTAACTTATTTGAGGTTCGTACTCACTTTCATGTCGATCAAGCAACTTTTTACATTTCGGTCCGACAACTTGGATCCGCCATTTTGAATTTTGAATTTAGAAATAAAAATGTGTGCTTCAAAGAATTAACAAAGTATTGTTGTTGATTATTTATTCATTCACAATAGAGTTATAAATTCGCAGTTTTTTCTGAATTTTACAACTTACCTTTCTGATTACCATAACCATTGAAAATTAATTATCAAAATGTAGGAATAGAAGTTTTAAACAAATTGTTTTTAACAAATTACAACATTTTTTCTCACATATTAATTTTTGTTGAAAGTACTTCATAACTCTTAAGTTTCAGTAACACTTGTAATTATAACGTATATAGCTCACGTAACATAAACTTATTAACTGTCACTGTTCTGATAAATATTATTGTTTACTCGTTGCATCTTTTGTTATGAATATTTTTCTGAAAGTTTATTTCAAAGAAAATAATATTTTGGTATTTCTTAAAAATTTAATATTGTTTACGAATATTGTCATACATTCTATCAAATAATATATAGATTAGTTTAGCTTTTTCTTAAATCTTATAATCTAGTTATATTTTTTTTAAGATTAAATTTTATAACATATGCACTGCATTAGATCCGCAAATATAAAATTTAGAAAATCTGCTGTTTTGAAAGAGTAAATAAATATCAAGAATAATTTGTTTAAATATCTATAAAATCTAGTACAGCATCAGTAACAAAACATTTCTTGGGAGAAAAAGAAATCTATGTACGCAAAAAAATATTAAATTTTTAGAAATACTTTTAAACATTAAAGGAAGTTTTTAACATGTATTTCATTCTTTGCGACCCAGGAAACCACAGCTAACATAATTTTCTCATTAAATAATTGCCAGAATCTCATCTTTTGAACATTTTTGAACAGAAATATGATTTGCACATTAAAAAAACAGATAGTTTTGACGATATTTTATTCAATCTACGAAAATGTGTTTTTCCTCATTAAGAATACGTAGGAAATTTCAGAGACTTGGTGGCACCATTAAAATATTAACTGTTTGAAAAAAGAAAAAATACGGGTGTCTTTTTTTGCACCTTTTACATTTCTGGTGGCGGCCACTTAAAGATTGTTTTTGGTCCACCCTAATATGCATTCTTCCAAACAGTTGGAAAGATACTAAGTACAGTGAACGATTAAATAAGAGTTATACAGGATCAATAAGTGATTGAAGATAATATTTCAGGAAATATGAATGATAAAATAATTAACAAACATCATTTTACTTGAATTTCACCTAATTTTTACTGAAGAGAGGAAAAATCATTAATGCAAGAATCGCTTTAAAAAAAAGAAAAGAAAAAAACAGGCGACAATGCATGGCAAGAAAATAAATGTTTCCCAATTTTCTCCATCCATCGACTGCACGAATGTTAGGTTATCTAAGCATTCTAAGGAAGAAGTATTTTCCGACCCTTTCTTTTCTCCTAGTGAATTTTCCTTTCTGCTATTCGGTTCGCACAGGCTCCGAAGTGGGCAGCCTAAGAGGAAAGGGAACCTACCATAGCGTTCCCTGAATTCCAGCCAGCGAACGGGTCGAGCCCGTAACCCGTAGGTGAGTTCTGCACGTGTGCCGTAGTAGGTGCACGTTTGTACGTTATTCCCCGTCGACGTCGTACCGTTACAGAATAATAACTCAGTTTCCCATTGTCACAGGGTGCAAACAAAGAATCCGTGAAAACGACCATTAATTTGCCTATTTGAATGGGAAGTGTTATTTTATAGCAGGGCCCTGGTTATCCATAAATTGCCACTGGCGTCAGCCGCGGCTTTCATTCAGGAATTTTCAAGCAATATACACTGATATTTCATCATTAACCCACGAGTTCGCCCTATAGCGAAATCCCAATGCTTTACGCCTTCAGACAGAACAGAGTATTGATTTTCATATTTCGTTTCACGAGTTTTACCTTTAACTGCAGAATATATCTTTGAAAATAAAATTTTATTACGTCCGTTTCTGACGCGAAACTGTGTTTAGAAATATTTATGAGTCAGGTGCGTTACGCCGACGTAAATCTGCGTGCTTAATGCGGAATATGGTGCAGCTTGTTTTCACTCAAATTATGCTACGGGTCAATAATGAATGGGCTTACAACTCGTACACCAACGCTTATTACTTTTATATGCCATTGTTAATTTGTGATAAACGAACTGGAACAAATGTAATATGACGGAAAAACACGAGTATGACCCATTTTTGTCCTTTCATAATTCCGTAATGTGCAAATGTAAATACAAACGTAGGATTAAAAATAATGATTTATTGAGCTATTCGTATAATGTCATAATATTCGTCCAGGCCCTGGTAACATCCAAAAAATGGCATGTGTTAAATTCCTATAGTTGTTTTGTAAATTCTGGTTAGATTGTTTGCAGTAAATGAGCAGATAACCGCAGATTTCAACAATGCTAGCGTTCACCTAAATAGAGTTTGCGCAGTTCAATTACTTGCAGAATGATGAAATATATCTAACGCAATTATGATTAATAATTACCATTTTTATGTGTCTTGTAATATTTAATAACGATTTGGCGTTTTTCAGTATATTACTAAAAGAAGATTTAGTGAAATACAGTAGTGTCCCGGTATATTTGTGTGCTCGGCTCCTCGCCTTTCCCTCCCGTCTCCTTATATTTATCAAAAGAAAGACTTATCCCACTCCCCTCAGTCGCGTTATATTCGTGACATCACAGCAGGCCCATCCTGAGGCCCCAGCGCGCAAGGTGGGGGAAAAAGTGCGGTGACAGACAATTATAACGGTACACGGTACCAGGCAAATATGATGGGACGTAAATATAGCGAGATGAAATTTGATCGAGACTCTACTGTATAACATTTATTTGACAAATAAAATTTGTTCATTATAACAAAAAAAAAATCGAAATATTGTAATTAAATCCCTTTTATTATAAAATCATTATCTAGACGGTCTAGACACATATGATATAAATTAAAACGTGACATTTTAGTAATAAGAGTCTGTGTAATGAAAAATTTATATTAGTTCTATATAAATAATTTTCAACGCTGATTTTAGTTGAAATGCAGATTGAGACTTAAAATTTGATTATAAGTGAATTCATTATGGGAACGTAAGCGATTACTTAAAGTAGGTATTTGTGTTTCTAACTTTAAATCAATATTATTTCAAATTTCAAGAAATTAATCAATTCGCTGCATTTGACGCTCGTATAAAACGTAATTTTTTGTTTGAATAACATGTAATTTTTATTTGCAATCAGAAGTTCTAGTTTCGTAAAACAAAACATTTCCAATAATTAATAATTATGATTCTAAAAAATTCACAGTACCCGATAAAAAACAATCACGTGCAAATATTACGCACGCTGGGTTTATTTACCGTTTACAATTATGTTAATATTTGTCCGTCTCCACATTGTGTTAATTAAAAGTAAATAAATTCTCATTGTAAAGAAAAATTGTATTTTAAAAATACATTGACTCGAAAAAATTATAATTTTATTAATATTTCCATCAATGCAATTAAAAAACAAGTAAATTTTACAGTATGTATTTACTTAAAAACTTGTTATTTTCTGGTAAATAAATTTTAAATATTCCAGAAATGAATTGATGTATTAAAATATTTTTTAAAGTAATGTTAAAAGAAATAGGAAATGTAGTAAACCTCAAGATACAGAATAGAAGATCATTTGCAACCCTGTGAATTAGCAACCCAGTTAAAGGACGTAAGTAAATACGGTTAGTCAGAGACACATTAGCAAATACAATTGCTAGACAAAATAACAAGTAAAGCAGGCATCCTAAGCAACTGAAAGAAGCGGTTGCCAGAGCTGATTCAATAGCATTTCCATTAGCGCAAGAAGTAACAGATGGGATAGACAGAACTCTATGCAAGTAAGGATTCTGTATTCCCTTCTAACTGGACAAGAAGACCATCCGGAATGTTGGATCTTCCAATTGAGAGAATACCTGTATGCATTGCGGATGAGGGGGTAAAAAGGAGCTTCTGAGCACGGTATTCATAAGAACGACTGGATTCAGGATTTACTAGATTACACAATTACGCGTTTCACTGATCTCTATGTAGGTGATATGTAATAAGCAAGTATACAAGACCAACGAGTAATATTGTTATAAAATATAGTAATATATTCTCAAACTTTATTTGAACGTCTTGGCATCAGAATTTAGTATTTTAAATAATGTAGTAAATGAAAAACGTGAGCAGTATAACATTGTCTCAAGGATAATAATCTTGTTATGTTCACTATTCTAAGAAAGCTTATATAGACAAGTTATTCACGTTGTACAAACTAGATATGATGTAAATGTTCCAGTATATGTAGGGAACGAATTGATACGATGCTCAAGTCTCAGAGACTCTAACTATTCTAGTCATAACGAAGTACATTACAATGTTTGCGAAACGTAAATGAATACTATAACCCCAAAACCCGGAAATTCCAGGGTCTTGGACGTAATGTAGCATACGTAGGGCGAATTTACCGCTCTGTTTGAAAGGCGGTTGCAAATGCGAATTCAATATTTGGAGAGGTATTTCGAAACTTCTAACTAACAATAAGTAGCCCGTGTCCCGGAAAAGCAGCTGGCTATGTTCAGCGGATGGAAATTCAATATTGACACGTTGTACTCCTGATACAGAAAAACGATATTGACTCTGGAAACTTATAAGTTCGTTATATTGATATCAGAGATATGTTGCAGTCCAATGTAAATAATTTTTTACAATTTTTTCAAAGTTTTAATGACTTTTTATAATTAATATATTGTTAATTTATTTAGATGTATTACATGTTGTAAACACAATTTGGTTACAACTTTTTGTACATTCAAATATGGAACACAGAAAGTTTTTTTTTAAGATGTAACTTTTTGCGATACTTTTAATTATATAAAACGTTAATTATTCTACAGAATTGCAAAAATCGATCGACTTTCTTAAGCAAATAATTGCAACTTTTCAGTGATGTATCCATTTCCTAACAGCCTTTGAAGCCACAGAACATCACGACTTTCCACTTTACAGAAGTATCCATCCAGGAACAACTTCGAAATTGTTGAAAGTAAATTCAGTTTTGTTTGAGTTCGGATCGAGGAACGTTGCCGCTTTATGTAGAAGTAAAATTAAAATAGTTCGAGAGCAAAATAACCGTTATTTCGTTATCTACGAAAACAAATTTTCTGGTTCGAATATCTTAAAATAAATAAGTTTTCCAGCTCCGCTCAAGTGTTTGTAACTAATATATTTGAGAATGTTTTTATCCGCTTTCGGGATTATTATTCGTAACAATAAACTTTTTTTAATTGAGACAAACAACTTGGGAAGATATTGTGGGAATACACTTCTAAGATTCGCTGACTTCAACGTAAATTACCGTAATTTGCTGGGCACTTTCAAACTTTGCGAGTTTTAGAAATTTTTCACAAACAACGGGCTGTTGAACGATTATTATTACACTTACATTCTTTATAATTCGAAGTTTAGGTATCTTGATTAAGTAGTTACAAATTGCTATTCAGATTGCAAAATGAGGTGAGTATAAATGTTGCTTTCTCAAAATTGAAACTTTACATTCGAGACGACTTTAAATTAGTTAATTTAACTATTTCTATAGTAAATAGAACAATAATATCGTTCCGTTTACTATTTCCCGAAATTATTCGTACATAACCTCAAATATCAATGATAACCTTTTATGTTGATAATTCTAATACTCATATATGATAAAATCGTTACTACTTTTTTCATGATTCCATTAACCCTTTTTTTCTTTCTGTGTTGTTTATTCAATCTGTGAATTGATATTAGAATCATTTTTTTTAATAACCCTAAGAAACTGATGATGTTTTAGTAGTAATTTTGACTAAAGTAAATTAAGAAGATAATAAATTTTAAAATTCAATTGATTCTATCAAGTTGAATCACATTTTGTAGAAAATGTAGTGCAGGCAACCGGTTTCAAAAGGTCGTATGCGGTAATAATGCAAAATTGCTGAAAAAGTTACATTTACATTAACAGGCAGTCTATTTTTATGATTTATCTACGTAGATTTTCGTTTTTTAGAAAAAACTAAAATAAAGTTCAGAGATTCGACGCTGGAAAGTAGTTCAAACTACTGTAATAATTGTTCTCAAAAACATTCTTCATTCCACCTCTTCTGTAAAACGATTTTTCACTATCGCAACAGTTCTAAAAGGTGCAAATGGATTGTTTCTTATTATTCTTAGAAAAATGAAAAAATTCCTGTAAAAACGTCCATTTACCTGTTCACTAAAAATCAACTTGCAAAATATAAATTTAAAATGATACTTTAAAGTCTTGGTCGTATCTGGAGACTTTTAGAAAAACAAAGTAAATAAGAAGTTACAATGTCAATGTTAAAAATAGTAAATATAAGTTTTCCAATTAAAAATGCACTTATACCTACTATTAATATTAGGGGCATTGCACGAAAAAAAATCTGAACCCAAATTTGGATTCCTTGGAAAATTTTCAATGAATTAAGCACTGCGATACTTTATTGTAATTTATTTTCTTGGTAAATTCTATCGAAAAAAAATTAATTTTTAGATTTACTATTTATTAAAAAACAGAAAGATAATATAGAATTATGTTTGATTGGTGTAAATAAGCCACTAGCAGAAAGCAAATTCTGGCAAATTTTTTCATGTCACCCAACACCATAACATGCTGGACTTTATAACTTAATATTACATTAATACAAAAATATATAAATATACTCTCTAAATCTGAATTAGTGAAAAGTGGATTACTATTTGAAATTAGTAACGAAATTTACTAAATATCGGTCAATTTATACTAATTGAATGTGTAACATAATTTGATTAAATTATTCAATTAGTTAATATTTACTAATAATATGTACATTTTGTTACTAATTTCAAGTAGTAACCCACTTTTCACTAATACAAATTTATAGAGTATAATTACAAAAAACGGAGCTCTTAAGTACAGGGATGCTTCATTTCATGAACAAAAATTAGAGGAATATACATATCCAATCATACTGCTTACAACTCCCACGCGATCAAAAATAGTCTGCAAGCATATCATAAAATTCTAAGAGGTATTTTTGAGTTTACAGCATTACAGTATACAATCACATAACACACCATGCAAAATAATAAAGGCGATAGATACGGTAAGAAATTTTGCTAAGAATAATGCAGTCTATTGTTTACATTTCGAAAGCTATGATGCATCTTACAAAGATTACAGGATGAGACCCTTAAGGAATTGAATGACAAAATATAAAAAGCGGACTAAAGACGATCACAAGCAGATATTGTCATTACAAAACATATAGAGCCATGAAACTTGATAACTTCAAATTCAAGCAATGTCAAATTACCGGATATTGAAACTAGATCTTAAGATAGGCGAATGTCACAAACGGTACATAGTTAATCTAAAAAGCAATTAAATACTACAGAGGACACATCGAAGTTTAATAATAGCTATGCTAATCTGAATCGGGAATACATTTCCATATAAATGGGCAACGAATTGTGATGGTACGCTAATTCCAAGGTCATAGAAAAAAAGGACTCCTAGAGATTTCAAAACGTCATCGAAACTTTGAACAAAATGTTGCGTGGCATAAAGCGAACGAATTATTTATTGTTTGTGTCCAGTTAATTAAAAAGAAAAGAAATATTTTCATAAACGAAATGACATTTTCAACAGTAAATTCCACTTCCTGAAAATCGGTGCCGCTCTTTCCAGCGATTACCCGCAAATGTCAAACGCCGAAATTGAGAGTAAAAACATTTTTTAAAAAGCATTAATAAAAACACTTCTCTCTAAAATAGATTTTGGTATATGCGTTGCATATCCTGATCATCATAGAAGGTATCGCAACATCACAAAAGCTGTTTGTCGTGCGCGCATTGGCATCGGCTTTTACGCTGCAAATACAGGAATAGCGTGTGCTGGAAAAAAGTTGCTGAAATTTCGTCGCACCGTGTGCTTTGATTACAGAAGTCGTTTTCGCGCGGGCGTCAAAGTCGAATATAGAGGCGATAGATAAATTTCGCGATGCTTGCGGCTGCAAGCTTCGATGAACATCAAAGGGAATGCAGAATTATACACGCAGCGTCCGAACTCGGATCCCATCGGCACGCAAACATTTCGTTGATAGTAGGGGCACCGGACGTTTCTTCCTTTTTCGATATCGCATATTCATTCAAAAAAACAAGTCGAAAGGCAATTACTCCAATATGCCTCTTTCTCTTCATGGACGAACGCACGTGGGAAACAACGGTGCTCGCTCATTTTTTACTGCAAGCTCCGTTCTCGACGCCTTGAGTTTTATTTAGTTTTGGTCCATTATGCAATTAGCGTATATCGAAATGCATATAGCTTTTTGCCCGACAAATATCTGGTATCCTCGCGAAATGTTGCGAATTTCAATTTGCGTTTTAGTGCTGAGTCTGATACTACCTGCGGTTGCTCTTATTATTTTAAACGAAATTGAAAGTGATGCTTTTAAGCTCATATAGGGCTTCGGGATGTAATTTGTTTTCATACTCCTTTTTCTACTTTTCTGACTATTTTTTGTATAGAAATTAATGTATCAGCATTCTTTGATATTAACTTATTATAATAAATCACAATATACAACTGTAGAACCTTGTTGAGTATATTAATAAACATCTTTGTTAAGAAGTGACGTTAAAAAAATAAGTTTAATAGGAGCGACGGTCGCTCAGTTGGTAGAGTATCGGCTTCGTAATCAGAAAACCCTGGTTCGAGCCCGGCCTCTGCCATCTGTCATTGGTACACCTCTGTGTTTGTTTATACGTGTCTTATAACGTCAAAGCTCAGTTGGTTCGGATTCCACCTTCATAAACTGTAGGTCCCGACGCGATTTAGTCCCATGTGGGTTCACAAAAGTCGACGTAAAATAATTAAATAAAAATTATTAAAAAATAAGTTTAATAGAAACCATGGAAGAAAATTGACCGGAAGTTCTGGCTGGCTTACTAACTTCTGTCCAGATCGTCTAGCAGAATATGCCTAGAAAGTATGACAGAATCTTCCCGAATCTACCCAGTATTGGTGAAGGAATGAGGATACACGTAGTCCATAATCTTTCTGTATATTGTAATACTTTTAAATAAATGATTTACAGAGATCTTTGTTTTTTGAAACTTTTATTAAAACTAGTAATTTAAGTTTTATAAATTAAATGACATAATTATAATAAAGAATTAAATAATGGCCAACACAGTTCTTGAAAAAAAAAAAAAAAAATATCCAAAAGGATTTTTTATTGTTCTGCCCAACGTTTCGACCTCATTGGAGGTCCTCCTCAGGGGCATCTAACAAACACAAATAGGGGAAGTAGGGGCAAAGTGGGATGGTTTTGGAAAAACTTGTATACAAAAAATATGGGGCATAAGAATGGTTAGGTGTGGTTCAGAAACCCTTATTTAGGTCCTGAGCTAACTTATTATGAAACGCATTTAAAAAAAAGTATCTGTTTAATATTCCAAATTTCAATTTTACGAAAAAACTGTTTTTTGAGAAATCTGAAAATCCAGGGGCAAAGTGGGACGGGTTGTTTAAATTACTTCTGGCAAGGTTTGACAGAGAGAGAGAGAGAGAGAGAGAGAGAGAGAGAGAGAAAGATAGAGAGAGAGAGAGGGGGAGGGAGATAGGTAGAGAGAGAGAGAGAGAGATTGATTAAAAATGAATTTATTAGTGTCCTGGCCACTACGAGCCGTGGATACAACTCAAGAGAGAGAGAGAGAGAGAGGGAGAGAGGGAGAGGGAGAAAGAGAGAGAGAGGGAAAGAGAGTTCGTACTTATCTCTGTGAAGGTAAATCAAAACGGAATACATCTCACTTTGCCCAAAAATAGAATTTTTTTAAACACGTCGTAAAAAATCATCTTCAACCTCAAATGAAACAAATAAAAAACGAAAATTGAGTGTTTGAGAAGACTATTAAGTCATTCAATTCAGATTTTAATTACGCTTAATTTATTGATACTTACTAATCGATTGAAAATATGTATGAATTTACAAATAGACTTCGACTTTGTTCGAACGGTTGGTAAATACTGAATGGAAACTGAAGTTTCAAAATTTGTATTACGATAACTCTTTTGTAAATAAACAATGCAAACAAATACATAGGAAATGTTCTAATATAGCGAAACGCCAAAATCCCACTTTGACCCTACTTCCCGTGCATAAGTTAAAAAAAAAAACGTTACAGAAATAATGTTAAAACTTAAAATGTAAACTAAACGCACCGTGATGTATTAACACACAGGATGAACTGACTGGTTTGAATAGTATAATAAATACATAATTTAGTAAACAGAACACATATATAAATACGTAATTTAGTACACACCACACATATACACATTCATCGGAGGAACGCTTCTACGTTTATAAGCTATCAATTAATATATTGTTAATTAAAACTCTCAAATTATAACAACGCATATCATAACCTAGCAACAAAATAACTATCAAAATAAAAAGTAGGGAGAGGTTTGATTTAAAACGCGGGATTCTAAATTACGAATGTATAATATTACCCTCTCTCCCCCAAAAAATTATAATTATAATTTAATGTTACCTAACTGTCGAGAATGAAGTTCGTGTAGTTAGAATTTCAACAATTATTCCAATGTATACGAGTTTCGCCAGTTTCTCAACCTACCGTCAAAAACAATAAAAGAAAATGACTAGGGAAAATCGCTGGCACGTAAAAACCCTAGTTACAAACTCAGAACTAAATAGAACTTGTGAATCTTCCTTTGCCTTCAAATCCTTCCAAAGGTGGTAAGATCAAATTCTCCCTATAACCAAATAAAAACAGAGACAGAAAACGTACGAAATAATTAATTTTAAAAGTATTATACAACTATAACTATATAAAATACATGCGACAAGGAAAGTCCAAGATAATCAATACAATTCATTATAAATAAATAATAAATTATTTTTAAATTTTATTTTTGATCATAGTTTGAATCGATTCATTGATTTACTCGAATTCCATAGACGTTCAATGTTTAACCATAAACCCTTCAGAATCATCCAAAATTCAAAATAATAATATTTGATTTCTAATGTTCTTTAACACAACCATCCAAGAAATCTATATTGCATAAATAATGAAAGGATTGATCATTTTTGAAATATTATTTCAGAGAAATAATAAAATAAATAAAATTATTCTATAAAATTTTCTAAACGGTTAATGTGAACAATTTTAGACTTTTTAGAAGATTCTTTTTTAATTCGATAAACTACATCATTTATCTTTGTTTTGATTAAGTATGGACCATCCCATTGCTATTGTAGCTTCGGAGATTTACCTTTGACTCTTTTGGAGAGAAAGAGCCAAACTTGTTGTCCTACTTCATATGAGTGTTTAACTGACTGTAAATCAAATCTTGATGTGAATTTATTTGATTTAGATACTAAAGCATTTCTAGTAGTTTTATAAATTGTATTAAGTTTATTTTTCAGGTTTTGAACATATTCAAGTAAAAGAATAGATGTATTATCGTTGGGGATTTCACTACGTATTAAATCTAATGGAAGTTTTATTTTTCTACTAAGGTTTAATAATGCAGGGGTAAAACCTGTGGAGGTATGTTGTGATGATCTATAAGCTAATAGGAATAAAGGGATCCATTTATCCCAAGATGAGACAAATTAAAAAAGATATTCCAAAATTGTTCTATTAATGCGTTCACACGACCTTGACTATCAAAATAAAAAGTAGAGAGAGGTTTAATTTAAAACGCGGGATTCTAAATTACGAATGTACAACAATATATACAGAATTCTGGGCAGATTCGGTCATACTTTATACGCAGATTTTGCTATAAGATCTAGGCAGAAGATAGTAAGCTAGCCACAACTTCTCGTCAGTTTTCTTAAAGGGTTTCTATTAAACTTATTTTTGAAAAGCCATTTATTAACAAAGATGTTTATTAATATATTCAACAAGGTTCTACAGTTGAATATTGTGCGTTATTATAATAATGAGTTAATATTAAAGGATGCGGGTACATTGATTTCCATACAAAAAATAGTTAGAAAAGTACAAAAAGGTGTATGAAAACAAATTACATCCCGAAGCCCTATATGAGCTTAAAACCACTACCCGAACAGCACCAAACCTTGTAGTAAGGTTAAATAAGCTTGACTTAAGGTTGATGATCTTACTGCAACGTTAATTAACCTTGTCGTAAGGTTCGGTGTTGTTAGGGTACTTTATATATATAATATAAATAAAGATATTTTCTTCGTCGCAAAGAGCCATATGCGTTTCAAACAAAAATATATATATCTTTTGTTTAATTTTAATATTTTTATTTTATTTTAATGTTATTTTAATTTACGATAAAATTGCAAATATTACTAATTGCAATTATTTAATTTTCTGTTTATTTAGTTTAAATGTACTAAACGTCTCTATAATATTTCTTATGTGTAAAACACTTTTTATGACACATTACCATAATACATAATATAATTGCAGTTAAATCTGAATCTGAAATAATTGCAAGTACGTAGTCTACAAGAAAATCTTAGCAACTACGAAATATAATAAAGCTGCATTTAGGTAGTGCGAAAAATTTTAACTTATTTAATTGGAAATGTAGAAAGTGTCTTAATTGAATAATAATGAATGTAAACATAAACATATATGTAACAGTAAGTCAAACTTCCATTTACAGCTGTAAAATGTTTGAGACTGAATTTAATGATAATTCTCATGTACATGTAATGCATAAGCTTAGTATTAAGGACAGAATTAAGAAGTATTAAATCTAGGATGTAATATGATTTGACAGATCAAATCAGTTTTAGTAAACCTGTCAAACTCTAATTCATAGTTAGTCATAAACACATACAAATATATTTAATAGACAAATATTTTTATTTATTTAAGCATTTAGCGTAATTAAACATAGAATCATTTAAGAAACGTATATCTAATAAGAGCGAACCCATCGACCATGGGTAAATGCAAATTCTGTACTAAAGACCCTGGTAGAAAAGTTTTTCTAGGCTCCATTCATTATATTAATTATGCAAACCAGAAAAAATGGCCAGAAACTGGTTAGATTTTCCACTAAGGGACTAACTATGCTTAATCGCACACAAACGTCGCTACAGGCGTTCAGCAACAGTTTAGTTTATTTAGTAAGACTAACTCAGCAAAATGATGTTTGTAGTAGCTCGGATCTATCATTATAAATATTAATATTTTAGGGTTATTACGGTAAAAAAACGGCCATTAGATAATACATGCAATAAGTTTCTTGTACCAACAAATACCATCCTTACTACTTTTGTAGTAGTAAAAACAAGTAATCATTTTTTCCGTGCAGAAAATCAAAGTTTTTAAATGCAAATTCTGTATTAATATTATATTTAGTTGTTAGCAAAATTCCATCAAGTTTCACCACCGTAATTGCAAAAATCTTCTCTGTTCTCGCCAAAATGACCACAGAAATTTTCAACACTCGAGACACCGCAGGTATTTTTCAATTAATGCTTTGATTTGAGTGCCACACGTCACTTACCGTTTGCGTATACGACATGTTCGTGCTCTCGTATTTCGCAGCTATTTAGTGTTGTCGGTCGATTCAAATCAGGAAATATAAAAAGATAATGAAATTGGAAACTATTATTACATTACTCGCAAGAGTAATTCTGAGCTCGGGTGTTATCTACAAAAACAAAAACAAATTGCAAATTTTTGCATAATCAGAGATTTTTTACCGTATTAGAAACAATCTGAAATGTTTTTCTCTTTTCCGATACAATTTCAAGAAATTTCGTGAGTCATTACACATATAATTGTAAAGCTATACTTTCAAGTAAAGTTTTGTTCAATTGAATTCTAAATATTTATAACGATCAAATAGCGTCCAATTCTGAGACTTAGACTATCATTAATCCTGATTTTGAGTGTCTGACACAGATTTAAAACCTCTCTTATTCCTGCGTAATATAGAGGAAATGACGTGATCGAAGGTTGTCACCAAATTTTCGGGGAATTAAGTTACGCCATGGGATTTGAAGGGACCGTGATAACCGTAGTCTGGGAGTTAACCGCACACCTTATTTCCAGTATTCCCAACATTTCTGGTTTGAATTTCGTGATAGTTTCTAATTTATTTAATTATAAGTATTATTCTACGTGTTGATCAGAATAGTAACATATATTGTAAAGTGAACATCGCGGACGAGATTAAAAAATATAAATAAAATATTACCTATATATAAAAGTATCAGCTCTACTTGAAGTATTATATGATGGTTTAATATGGTTAAATGTTTATAAACTAATAATGTTTTGAAGAGAGTATGTGTATTTTCTCGAATAATAAGTAGTTTAAAAATTAAAATAAAACGATAAATCTATTTCTAATTCTAATAATCATTAAAACTGTTTTTTTTTTTAAATTTTAAATTATGTTTGTACAAAGAATAAAAATCATATAAAAATTATTTAAAAATAGAAACGGGTAAAAATATGAGAAGTAACAATGAAATTTAAGATAGATACTTAGGATCGATTAAACAAGGTCTACAAAAATCATATCATGGTTATTTTTGAGAATGAAGGTTATGTACTCGATATTTTCCTATTTGTGCGGTTATGTCCAACGATTTATGTACTATTTTTGCTATTTCCGTTATTTACTACTGTCCTTACCATTAAACATTTTATATTAAAACATTTTACAACAGATATTATGTTCATAGTTAATAATTTAAATTTTTGAAAATCATACTTGGGCATTTAAGTATAACAGATAATTGAATCTGAAATGCAATAGTTTAAGATGGTCTTAACTGTTAGAGAACAAATTGTACATAATGGACTAATATCTAACATAAAAATATATAAAATTAAAAAAAAAAAACACTTTTTTCTAGTACGTAACTTGAAATATCTTAAGATTTTTATGAGATTCTTTTTACCTCGGATTTAGACTTTGAGAAATATGAATTCTTATATATTCAAATTAATTTAAATCTTAAACTTCGAAGTTAGTGCCTAATACTAATAATTTTTATATATGAGAAACTTAATGACTTAAATATATTAATAACTGAAGAGAATCTGAAATTTAGGATCAAAATATTTTATAATAATTTACACAAATTAAACATTATTATTTGTTATTATTTTTCACGATGCTATTAACCCATTAACTTCCATGATGACGAGATTTTTAGCTCATTTTCAAAACTCTCTAGCAAATCGAAAAATGAAAATATCGTAATGAGTCCAACTTACTATTCTATTTTTAGGTATGCTCTATTGATTTGTGGGGTCAAAATTGTATTTTCTCAGAGAAATCTGAAAAATTGTTTTCGTCGACAATTTTTTTCTTAAACTCCATTCAGTTCATCCTAAAAATGCGAGTTATTCCTAAATATTTCTGTAATAAATCGTCATAAATCTAAATTTTGGTAACACTGTAAAATTTCGATATTTGAATCAAAAGTCGATATTTTTTTTTGTTATCTTTATTATAACAAATATTTAATTTATAATCATTTTGGGGAAGTAAATGTGCATTTGCCCACAATTATAGATGATTTAAAGCAAGCCTATTTTGTAACATACACATAAGATTGTTTCGTGGATAATGAAGTGATCATTAGAAAATAACCAATTTATGAGTTCTATTTTATCGAAACTATTTGGCATTGTTTTATGTAAAATAGAGCTGCACATAAACAGACGTAAATTAAATGAAGAAATATATTTCTCCGATCGACCACATACATAGACGAACGAACCACGAAGCGTATTCAGTAGAAAACTCGCGTTTGGTCAGACATTTGCGAGATCGAAGGTTAACCTTTTCTCTCGCTGCTTTCTGTTGCATAATTATTTCAAATAATTAGACAAAATTCTCATTTTGGTCTCTAATGTCATGAAAAATTACGACATTACAGTTTTTACATCCACAATAATAGACTTTTCATGAATATTATTGTTTCTCTAAATAAAATGAAAAAATATTAATAGAATTTACATCGATATTATTTATACATTTCTATTAATCCCTTTTTGCAAAAAAAATATTTTATATTATCAAAACATTTGAAATTTAGATTTTTTGTTGCATATTATAACGCTGGTTGATTATTTTTAGTAATATTCAACCAAATACATAAAACAATAGGCATAAAGTATCAAACAAATGTAGTTTCCATGGCAGAATGTGAGTCTAATTTGTGGCTATTTCTTATTGTCTGTGTGTTACATACCATGGATTTCAGAAAAAAATGGCCTCATCTTTAGCAAAATGCTTTCCAGGTAATAACTCAGTCATTCGCAAAATGGAATATAGTACAACGTATTATATTGTTTTTCTCTGTGTCGATGAATATTTAGTACGTTCAATAGATTGTTAAATGGTTAAAAGGAATAATAGTACTTTTTACACCAAGGGCGTGAAATGGTCTTTTTACGCCCCTGGTGCAAACAATATTTTTCGATTTAGGGGGGTTAAATGACCATTCATTCTATCACACAAATTAAAGATTTTTATGAATCACTGCGACGCGCAACAGTGACTAGCGAGTTTATTTTTCAATCAGTAATGTTTATGTTTAAAATGGAAAATTCGTGTAATATCCCGCTATTGAGCGTTTCTTTGTATTTACAATTGTCCTTTTCTATTGTCTCCCACCATTATCGTAATGTATAAAATTATAAGAAATCGAATTTATCGGCTTTTTTCGAAAAATCGTCCATTTTCAGGCTCTTTTTAATTCACGCCCTCGAAAGGAGGCGTATAATGGTCATTTTACGCCCCATGAAAATAAAAATATCTCTTTTGACCGATCATGCACTGCTATCAGGAAACTATGGCGAAACGAAATACACTCGTATTCCGTGTAGATTATTTATTTCTTAACTTGTCATCGAATATTTGACCAACTATTTTTAAAAGAAACCTGGTCAAAATTCTCACGGAATTTGCCCAAATCGCATTATAAACCACTCAAAATGTTAATTCGCTCGCAACCGTGGTTAGAAGCGTTTAAATTCGATTTCGTTTTCGGGGCAAAATTCCCAATTTATTCACCCTATTAAAATTCGATTGGAATTCGAGAACGTAGGCCTCAGTTCGTCGGCAAATATTGGACTTCACGCTGCGTCGGCGTCGGTTGGGAAGTCAACGAAAAAAAAAGTTGCCCGACGCGAGGAACAGTAACGATTCACCGTGAGGCTTTGTCATGACTTTTCAATTTCGCAAGGGGGTTGTGGCGGGAAAGACGATCGTGGGAAAAATCGAATTCGAGAGAGAAAGTTGCATCGGTTGTGGAAGGAGCGAACTCGGGAATGAGTATTACGGTGTGTGGGAGGAATAGAGTGAGACTGATGCGTACAGGCAAAAGCTTCATGGGAGAGTGTCGAAGGGTGGCGGGATAGGAGCTCCCCCTGGGCGGTGGGTGGAGACAACACGCAGAAGCGCAATTTGTCCTACCTTCGCGAGTGGAACCGGATTTCTCTGGCAATAAAGACAATGCATCGGTCGATGGTATACGCTATTGCGCAGCTTTCTAAAAAAAAAAGATGAACATGATCGGAATAATTCTGTATCGCGGAAATGGGGTGATGGAAGCAAATGATGGTTGAGGGCCTCTCCGGCAACAATCAAGCAAACCTTCCAATACCATTAAGGGTGGATTTTTAAGTATATTCCAGCATTGCGGACTACACCATGATACTAATATTAAACATCATATGTTCTTTTAGCAAAAAAACTATAGATTGGAGTGGAATGTCCTGTTGATGACTTTAGCCAGTTCTTTCTCATGAGTGCACAATTGGAACGTAAACTTTATTTCAATCACTGTCTAAAATTTGTGTTTGATTGCTTTAGATATTCAATATAACGCTTTTACGTCCACATGCAGCGTTATCGACAGAGACTTCCTGTGAAAAGAAACAATTTTAATAGCAAAATGTCAGGATCGAAATTATTACTCTTCATCTGGATTGGTTTTAATATCTTTATGTGGAAATAGGATATTGGCGATGTGCAGAGTTTTAATAATTTGTTGACATTCTTTGAAGGGAGTTTAACCACCACATTTTTATGCTGCTATCAGTTCTTCAAAGAGCTTGATTTCTCTTTCTCCGCGACTTAATAACGTCATTAACGTTCAATATTAACGAGGACCGTCGCGCAGCAGTGATTTCAAAAAAACCGGTATCGGAATGGCGAAACGAACCACATCGCAAGTCGCAAAAGTCAATGATTGTCAAAGAAAGTTTTATGTGCCTCGGTTGGTAACGGCAAGGGGATGAGCTTCTCTTTGACTGTTCGTCCTCGACGAATGAATGCTCCGCTGCATCAGGACTTATCGTTTCTCGAGTTTCTGACGTCAAAGACGAAAGTATGTCTTTGTTTCGCAGTGCTGATGTTAGTCGCGCCAATTTATTTTCACACGGAGGTGAAAATCAAAGCGACCTTTAAGTTCTTTACTTCGAAAAAGTCGGACTCAAGTCCGCCCTCGAAACGCTGCGTATTCTTTGTAACTTGTCGAAAGAAACGTCAGTTATTTAGTACTTGATGCGACAAAGCTTTTAATTGAGCAGCGGATTCTTGGCAACTTCCGTTTACCTGATCTGCGGGGGTGGTTAGAATTTTCCTTTTATATCTGACTGATATTAGAGGTCATAAATGACGCTGTTCCTTCTTTGCCTTGGGCAAAATAATTTTCTACGCGGCGAGAGAAATATTTTTAGGTCAATGTTACTCTCAACGATAATTAGAAAAATCTTGAGTTATCTTGTCATGTATTCTCTTTGATCATGTCAAACGTCAAATATACAAATCTAGATATCATGTCATCAGTATTAACTCTACCTACGTCATGGTATTTTCAAGACGAATTTCTTTGAAAGATAACCGCCAATGGACTGAAATGATTCCGTACTCTACATACGAGATAATCACGGTTGATTTTGAAGTAAAATATTTTTGAAAACTTATATTTCATTCTATTTTCCCCTACTCAGTATACTAACATATTTTTGTTTGGTAGTAATAAGTAAGTGTTCATACTTCGAAGTATTTATAAAGTGATGTAACTTTTATAACTAATATAGACATATTATTTTATTGATGATGTTGTTGTCAACATCAAAAAACATATTGCATTCACGAACAAAATAATTTAGTCGATGTTGCTACAGTCCAACTTTTTCGTATTTTCAGGAAAACATAAATTTGCTGGCAAAGAACGTTATTTCTATACTTTAAAGCGACGGTTTTAAGGCTTCCAAATCTTTAGAAGAATTCGATCAAAAAGTAAAAGTGCTGTATTGCCGTATGTTGTGTTTTGCAAGTTTTAGTTTAAAGTTTCAAACTTTCTTGGTTTAATGGCCTGGAAGCAAAAAGGAAATGAATTATATAACAGTCTACGATAAACTTTGTACAATTAAAATTGTACCATCCAATTTCTAAAAAGTTTATGGCTGTATTATACACGGAAAGGTAATAAAATCTAAATCTGAAGTAGTATGCATCCCCTTAAATTCTAATGATGTTGCATCTGTCGTAATTTGTATCATTTTCTTGAATCATAAATTGTTATTAATATCAGGGAGATTTTTATATTTCTCTTCAAAAAGTGAAGTACTTAAATTAAAAAAAGGAACAAATAGAGAGCGTCGATTAGCCCTGGTACTTTTATTCGCCCTATTATTTTTGTTATTTTTTAAGTGTCTAAATCGCGGTATCCATAAAACATTGTATATAAGTATTTAATCGCGTGTCACTAGTTTTGATTCGGAATTCATATTACAAAAGCAGTTGGGGAAAAAAAAGTAAAAACTTATTGGCCCCTCTATTAATATCAGATTGATTAATGTTTTATCCTGTAATAGAAAAAATATCTCAGGTGTTTTGTACATCATATTTTCATGCCTGGTGAAGGGAAAATACTTATTACCATTTAGAAAGTAGGTAACGTTATAAATTATTAAAACTTTAAAAAGTGTTACATAATTCAGTCTAACTTCTAATATTATAAGGATCTGACATTGTTCAGTGGCTGATTTTTGAACTATAGTCAAAGTTTTCATTTGGAGAAAGCTGATGGGGCCATCAACCTACATGGAAGTTGGAAGCATGCAAATTTGTCGACAACAGTGCCAAATGTCAGATCCCAATAGCATATGGCCTGTAACATAGAGGAAACTAGGTTAAAAATTCGTTCAGGTTAGATAAGCATACTCTAAATTTCTTGAAGTGAAAATTTTTCTATAGCGAAAATTGAGCTACTTTAGAGAATAAGCAAAATGTCATACTTTAAGAATGAATTTTCACTATATGTGGAGCGGGCTTTTACTTGTTTTGAGCAAGATTTCACTCTTTCATAAGAGTGACACAAATTACTTTTCATGAATGAAAATCACTATATTTAATTCGACAAATTTTCGAAACATAACAATTGAAACATAAAAAAAGTTTCATCCTTAAATTCTTTGAGAAAACTAAGGTAGGTAAATAGAAATCTAAATTATTAAATAAAAGTATTTTTTTATGTGGTTGGGTACAAAAATAACGATTTTAATGTTAAAAATGTCCATAAAACTTTTATATTATCATCGATGACATATTTACAACTGCCTTTATAAAAATTTTATTAAACAATCATTTCATTTCAATAAAAATAACCAAAATCATAATCTCTATCAGAATGCAATTCATTCTTGAATGATCCAAAAATACAATGTTTAGCAAAGCCCATTAAAAAACTGTATGAATATGTATATAAGCGTGAGTTTATAAGAATAAAAGTCAATCTGCGCAGTAACTGTAGTAAAAA